>HG995355.1:5883547-8283547 GCA_905333045.1 Lysandra bellargus
ATCTACATAATAAATCAAAATTACTATGTTAAAGCACAAATCAATGTTTTTCTGTAAAGTGTACCACAAAATGTTCAGGTTGTGGGATATACTAGGGCTTGGTCCGCACGCCCTGATATAATAAAATATATAAGAAGATGATTATAAAAAAAACACTTTTTTTCTTTATGATTACTATAATTACTCGGATCCCAAATACATGGCTCTCTCTTGTAACATTCCAGGAAGTTTAACACATATACATTCCATTTGACTTGTTCTATAATATAGAACTAGCCATTTTCAAAGGTCACTGGTGAACATTTATAAAGAAAAAAGCTGTCATGTTTACTCATACAGATCACTGCATTAAATTAAAGTTACAATGGTTGACATAGCCGTATTACTTTTCCACCATATTTGTTTGCTAACCTAAATATATCAAATTATTTTTTAATAGTTGTACAACGAGTTACTTACTTGTTACTCTATTTAGACAGCCTTAATCCTTCAGGCCCCACGCGAGCACCGGTGATCGCGACAACAATAGAATACAATAGCAATTCCTGGAAATTCCGACTGAAGTATTAATTTCAATTTACAATTATCACTACTTATATTGCTGACTTAATACTAATATACTGCTGTTGTACAGCAAGAGTGAACTTAGGGCTGACTAACTTGTAGTTGCATTATATCCATAATGCTCTTAAACTACCAGTTTGGGCACAAGTTAGTCAGCCCTAAGTTCACTATCCGGATGGATATAATGCTATTGTATGGCCGTCTTATACATCTTGTAGAGTACATGTGTACCATTAAACTTACGATATAGATCCTAAAATGCTACTTGGGAAAGAACCCAATATAACAAACCCATTTTGGCACTTTTTTTCACCAGTATCCACAAAAACTCATGTAACTCGATTACTTAAATATGTGTAACAGGATGGGTACCTTTTCATTTGCACTGCCACATTTTAACTTTAGAAGTAATGAGAAAGTGTATCCTTAGTGCTTAGAAATAAAAATAATTCTTCGGTTGGACTGAAGGAAATGGGGCACTGTGGAAAAAAGACAGAAAAATTTATCGTCAAAATGTTAACCTCTTATAACACCCTTTTTGAATATACCAATCGATAGGGGGTGCTAAGGGGATCAAAAAGCTCATAAACTTTTCTCAAAAATCAACCCCTGTTTTGTTTATTATAATAATTTATGTATTTTTTATTTTCAGTTGTGAGTCATGGGCAAGATTTGTATTTCCAGATGGAAATAATACATTGGAAGTCCAACAAAAACTGCACTCTGAGCATAGGATGTTATGTGAGAGACACTTCAAAAAGACAGACTTCATTGATCTTAGTAAAAAGCTCATATCAAGGACAGGTATCCCATGTGACGTAAGTGACATTTTATTTCATCTGTTTTATACATCATTCAAAACTACTGGTATGTGGTGGCTTTCAAAACTAATGCCACCATTTTATAAAGTGTCATGTACATGTGATACAATTAATTAAACAATTTATTTTGTAAATTACAAATATCTACACAGTAAATAGAAAGTCAATTATTTAATATATTGTATCCTTCAATTAAGCCTTGCAATAATAATAACGTAGCACCTCCAACCTGGATATTGCAGACACAATATATTTTCAAATTGTTCAAATTGATGGGTTACATCTTCTTAGCCAATTCATGTTTTTTTTTTTCTATTTGTGTATCTTGTCATTTTGTCTGTCTACTTATCCATTGAAAATAAGTGTCGGTCACACACTATTAATTTATGTTTTTTTTAAGTATTTAATCTGTCTCTTGCAGTCTAAATATGAGTTGCCTGTGTGTCAACCTGGACCTTCTCAAACTCGAGAACCCCTTGGAGAGAAGAGCTTCAATCTTATTGAAATCAGGTTCAGCCCACAATATACTACTACAAAACCAACAGAAAGGGAGATAGATTTATCTAAAAAATGCAGCAAATATATGGGAAAAATATGTCTGCTGCAAAATCGTCTGAAGAAAATGAAATTAAAAATAAATATTTTAAAAGAAATTGAGGCAGACAATTCAGTAAAAAAATTGTCAAAAAAAATAAGTCCAGCATTTGCAATACTTTTACAAGGACAAATAAAAAACTAAATGCCATCTATAGTTTGTTCGTTCTAAGATGATGTGGGTGACAGTTCTCATATTCCTTGCTACGGATTTTTTTTACAAGAAAACAAAAAAAATCAGAATGTAATAAATTATATTCCATCTACAAAAATAAATGTTTCCTGTAATTGTAAATGAATAAAAATTAAAAGTTGCTAAATGCTAACTTATTGATATAAAATCATAAATATTAACTTTGAAATAGGAGTATAAAATTATTGTTACGAAAATATTTGAAAAATGTCAGATGCATGAAACGGAACTTATGTCAATAGAGATTGACACAGTTGAATCGAAATCAAATCGATAAAAAAGTGCGGCCATCTTAAATCGCCGGCGTCACTCTGAAACATCAGTACGAAATCGATAATTTCGATTGCAATTCCTTTACGAGGTGATTCGATATTTTTAAATTATTCGATTAATTTTTTTAGGTAACTTCCCTACTATTGTCAACTATAATGTGTCACGCATATCATCATAAAACGAACAAACTATAAAAGGGAGAAGGTGGTCAAAAGAAGAGAAGATTATAGCCTTACGACTATTTAAAAGATCCCCAACATGCTACCGCCTGCTCAGGAGGCTATTTACCTTGCCTGCACCAAGCACATTGAAAAATCTTTTAAATAAAATCCCTTTTGGTGTAGGACATAATGAACAGGTGTTCAAAATCCTGAAAGAGTTTGTTAAAACTCAAAAGAATAGTGATAATGAATATGTATTAATGTTTGATGAAATATCAATAAAAAAACATTTAAATTATGACTGCAAAGCGGACTCGATAGAGGGTTTTCAAGATCATGGTGTGCAGGGGAGGTCAGGGCTAATTGCTAGCTATGCCCTGGTTTTTATGATAACAGGAATAAGAAAAAAGATTAAGCAGCCTCTAGCCCATTATTTTTCTAGTGGTTTTGTTACAGCAGATTAGCTGTTATAATTAAAGAGGTAACTAAAGTTTATATTATTGTATGGTATTATTAATTATAATGTATTGATTATAATTTATCACACTTATATTTATTAATTACTAGAGATCGCCCAATGGTCGAAATTTGGCTTGTCACTCAAAAATCTGTCATTTTTCCTAGTGTGTGTGTTGTAGTGTGTGTAATGTTTTATTTGTTAAAAAAATGTATGATAAAAACATAATTTCAAAATAATATAAGCTGGATGCACTCCTTCACCATATAAATTAACTATGCAAAATTTCATTCACCTACCCATTTTTCAACAAAGGGATACAAAGTTTTTGTCTCGCGTATTAATATATATACTTATTACATTATTATGTTATGTATTGCCTAATATCGAATTTATATTATTTCAGGTACTACATCAGTGTCATGAAGCCGGTGTAAATATTTCAGCTACAGTATGTGACATGGATGGTGTCAACAGGAGAGCACTTTCAATCTTGGGGGCATCTATGGAACATCCTTATATAACTTTACAAAATAAAGAAATTGTGTCAATTTATGACACACCACATATCGAATGCAGTACAGGCATAAACTCCAGCCTACAGACAGGAAGAGGTAAGTTAGGGCATTATTCTACACGTCAATATTGCGTAGTTTTAATTTTAAAAATTTAAATTCAATATGGTTTTAAGGAAGCTAATATTTTCACATAATTTTTTATACTAGAGATCGCCCAAATTTTCGAAATTCGACTCAGATATAAATTATAAGTTTCCAACGCTTTTCTATTGATATTCTATTGTCAAAAATTTACTTTATTATTTTTTAGACATAATTCCTGCGACAGTCTCAGATTAATAAAGTCAAATGATGACAGACTGGCCGTGCAGTAATAATTGTCTAACAGTATTTAAGACATAAAGGTAATATACCTATAAGTATATTAACTTTATGATTTAAGATTTAATAAAAAAAAACTAAATCTATTTTCAGTTTGACAACAACCTTCAACTATAAATCTAGACAATTCGTATGTAAAGGCTTGTCCCTAGTGTGTACGTTGTAGTGTGTGCAATGTTATATTTGTTAAAAAATGTATGTTAAAAGCATAAATCCAAAATAATATTAGCTCGATGCACTCCTTCACCATATAAACTATAACTGTGCGAAATGTCATGCACCTATGTTTCCCCATTTTTCATAAAAAAGGGTTACAAAGTTTTTCACTACGTATTAATAATATGATTTTCTTGTTTTGCTAATAATTTCTTATTTACAGGGATTGCTAAATGGGAGCACATAAAACAATTCTATGAAATGGACTCTAAGAACCCAAATTTTGTTTTTGCACCCTGCCTTAGAAAAGACCATTTGGACCCCAATACGAAGCAAAAAATGAAAGTAAATTTAGCTGCTCAAGTGTTGAGCCATTCAGTTGCTCTAAATTTCATATACATAGCCGATCACTCCATAATGGATGCACCCAATATTCTATTTTTCGACGCTTTCTTCGGTTTTTTATTTATTTCACGAAAGAGACAAATAAATCGCCGAGCAACTAAGTTGCCCGTGCGCGCATACCCTTAGATTCAATAAAAAACTATAATCCATTTTCAATTCGTCAACTTGTTGTCAACAGACTTCAACCATAAATAAAAGAGTATAATTCGTAATGTATAGGCTTGTCACTCAAAAACCTGTCATCTTTCCTAGTGTGTATGTTGTAATGTGTTTAACGTTTTAATTGTTAAAAAAATGTATGATAAAAACATAATTTTAAAATAATATTGGCTCGATGCACTCCTTCTCCATATAAACTGTAACTGTGTGAAATTTCATGCACGTATGTTTTCCCATTTTAAAAGTTTGTAAAAATTTGTAAAAAGGGTTACAAAGTTTTTCTCTCACGTATTAATATATATATAGATAACTCGATACAATCATTATATAAATAATATCAACAACTTTTACTTTAATGATTTCTTAAGTTTTCGCGAGTATCACTCATGATATTATAAGATTTAACAATTACGGATTTTGTCGCGGACTTTTATATCAAATAATACACTACCTACTATTTTAAAAATGTATTTAAATAAAGATAAGGTTCTATTTCCGTTCTAATACATTCATTTTCATTTACAGGAAGCCTTACAGCTGCAGCCACAACAACAGCAAATGTTGTTGCCAATATGGACAAAATATTTGACTGTTTAAACAGTGAAACATCGGATTTAAGAAGAGGAAAATGTCATGCCACAAACTTAACAGCAACCAGCCCCCATTTAATTTTCTTTCAAAAAATGAAAATTTTTTTTTCTACACTAAAATTTATAGGCAGTCCACGTAAACCTCCATCGCTAGAGGGCTGGATATGGACTCTAAATGCTGTAGAAAGGGTATGGAGAAATTTAAGTAAAAAATATAATGTGAAAGGCCTAGCTACAAGAAGACTCCAACAAGATGCCCTAGAAAATCTTTTTGGGTGTATTCGTGGGAACTGTGGCTCAAACACAAACCCTACATGCGGACAATTTGTAGCTGGGCTCAAAGCTGCCATAATTAGTAATTTATCACATATGGGAACTACTGGAAACTGCGAAACTGACAACAATGTTATAATTAATAATTTTGATAGCTTCTTGTCAGTTTCGCAGTCTGCGCAGGTAAAAAAAGACTCAGTTGTTACTGCTTCATCATCTTCAACGTCATATGCTCTGTATTTTGAAGTTGATGAAGCAATAAACACAAACAATCCTGAAATACAGGCATGTGCATATGTGGCGGGATTTATATTAAAGAAACTACCATTGAAGGATTGTGAAATATGTAGAAAAATATTTGTTAGTGATAACATAGATATAACACACAATTTTGTCGCAAACAGGGAATATGGAACGGATTCTCAAGCTTTAAATTATGCCCATAAAGATTTTATTTTCTGTGTAGAGTTATGTGCATCAGTTATTAATAATTTTTAAAAGATAATGCTTTTGTTAAAATGATAAAGATAAAAATTTTAGATCGCATAAATAGTATTGTCAAGTTTGATTTTATTCAACCATGCAATTTACACAAAGATAACAATTTGGAAACAATTATTAACTGTGTGTTTTTTATATGCATAAAGAGATTCTGCGTTTTAAAAAACCGTTCTTTTGCTGAAGAAGCTTCGACTTCTTCTTTAAAACTTAAAATGAAAATTATTTTACACCAGTAATTGCATACAAAATACCAAGTAAGCATTCTCCACAGAAAATATAATAATATGTTATATTTTGCTAAGTATAGCATTTTAAATTTAATGTTGAGTGAAATGTATGGTTGAACAAAATGTAAGAAAAACTGATTCACAAAGTTCTACACATAATTTTTATTCCATACTTCCATACTTAATATTATAAATGCGAAAGTGTGTCTGTCTGTCTTCACGCTAAAACCGCTAAACCGATTTTGCTGAAATTTGGCATGGAGATACTTTAGAGTCCCGGGAAAGGACATAGGATACTTTTTATCCCGGAAAAATGTATGGTTCCTTCGCGATAAACTATTTTGGCGCAACTGAGTTGCGGGCGTCATCTAGTATGTAATATTTGTATAAATAAATACACTTTTTAAAGTATTCAAATTTTGCAAAGTATTGCCTGATTCTATTAAATATATCTGTAAGTAGCAGTAATATTTTATTTTATAAGAGTATGTTCCTTCAAGTAATATATTTTATAAATGGAGAATGTAAGACGTGAACTTTCAATAAAACCAAAATGTTATTAATATACCTATTTGTTTTATTTCATATTATGTAAACTTTTAGTTGTAAGAAAAGCTAAATAGGTAAACGACAGTCCGAATAATAGGTTTACCTATTTAGTTTTTCTTACAACTAAAAAAATACCCTTTAAGAACCCCCATTTAAAACTATAGAATTTAAATTTACCGCACTAATAATTTGAAATTTCCCGCGCTCATTTTTTTCCGATTAGTACGGTGCGGGCTGCATATAGATGGCGGTAGTAAAAACTGATTGTATAGAGTTGTCATTCTTCTCCGATAGGAGTAAAAGTGTTCTGTGAGCTATTTCCTCAGATACTTTCAGTTTTCTTACAGGAAGTGAGGACTTAATTGCAATCATCTTAACAAAGTATTTCTTAGCTAACATGAGTCGTCTCAAGAATAAAGGAGGTATACAAGTTCCAACTTCCATTGAGTTTATCGGGGTGGATTTCATCGCACCAGTTATAATGCGCAGCGCTTGATTTTGAATTATATCTAACTTTTTTAGAAGACTAGCGCTAGCATTAATATATGCTAAGCAACTATAGTCAAAGTGGCTCCTAACTAAACTTTTATACAACATTGAGAGAATTTTTGGATCAGCACCCCAAAAAACTCCTGCTAAGCATCTCAATATGTTGAGTCGCTGGTAAGCTTTATTACATATATAATCTATATGTTTATTAAATTTGAGTTTGTCATCTAAAACTATACCTAGAAATTTATGTTCATTTACTATTGAGATTACTTCATTATTACATTTAACTTGAACATTACATTGACTTTTACCAAAAGTCATAACTGAACTTTTTGAAGAATTAATATTTAGTTTTAGTTCGTTATTGTAATAATTTAACAGTTGCTTAAGACCTAAATTAATATTACAATTGGCCGAGCGTAGTAGACGATTAATACAATATATAACAATATCATCAGCATATTGTAGAACATTAACACCTAATACTTTTACATATTTACAAATTTGTGATGTATATAAATTATACAGGATTGGAGACAATATTGCTCCTTGCATTAAGCCTTTATGTGCAAATTTTGGACCATGTAGTATATCATTAAATTTCACATAGACAAGACGGTGATTCAAGAATCTATATATCCAATTTAAAAATCTACCAGGAATGCCCAATTCACTTAAAACCTTTATAAGTACAGACAAATTAACATTATCGTATGCTCCTTGCACATCTAAAAATACACAAATTGCATTTGAATGAGCCATTAAAGAATTCTTAATATCATTAAGAAATGAAACAAAGCCGTCAACTGTACTTTTTCCTTTACGGAAACCTAGCTGAAAATCTGGTAATATTGAATTAGTTTCTGTAAAGTAGTCTAACCTAACTTTTATCATATTTTCAAAAACTTTTCCTATGCATGAAGTGAGTGATATTTGACGGTAAGAATTATGATCATGGATTGGCTTATCTTCTTTCAGAATGGGCAAAACACACTGAGTTTTCCACTCGTCGGGAACAACTTGTTTGGACCATAAGTGATTGTAGATATTAAGAAGAACTACTTGTGCGTTTTTGTGTACATTTTTAATCATTAAATATGGTAAATTATCCAGTCCAGGAGTAGAATCTCTTCTTGACATTAAGGAACTATGAAATTCATCCCAGCTAAAATCTTTCATGAAAAAGTTGAAATATTCACTATCATTATTACTTTTAAATATATCTTCTAATGAACTGTCACATACTTCATCATTTGTAAATTTGTCTAAAAATTCTGGTACAAAACTATCACATTTACTATTTATGCTAGAATCTACACGCTTATATTTTTTGATAAAATTCAAAATATTTGTGACTGGGGTGGATCTATTAAATGTAGAGCATAAATTTTGCCAACTTTTTCTCTTTTCCTCTTTTATAATCCTTTTTTTGAATGCATCTAATCTCTTATAATTTATATAATTTTCCATACTCAAATTATTTCTATATTTTTCCAAAGCTTCTCCACAATCCTTTACAGCCCTATCACAAATATCATTCCACCACGGAGCAGGTACCCTTTTTTAAATTTTTTTAGATGAATTAGTTATTATAATTTTTGGAACACATTCATCTCTTAAAGTGTTTAGTAGATCACAGAAATGATTATAACTTTCTAAAGGATTTTGTAAATTATATTCAAAATCTTGAAATAAATCATTTGACATATTAAAGAACTTATCCCAGTTAGCTTTTTTGAATAAATACTTATTTACATTTTTATTTATGTCATATTGCATAGGAGAAGTATTAAGTTTTGTAAAAGTTGGAAAGTGATAACTTCCCAACGGATCCTCACCGACATACCATTCACAATAGGGAGCCAGCTCTGGGCTCACTAGTGTAACATCAATTGCAGAAGTGTTATTGTTTGGTCTACTTACTGTAGTAGCACAACTTGTATTTAAAATACATAAATTATATTCATCTATAACTTCATACAAGTCTCGTCCTCTTGTATTATTTATTGTACAACCAAAAGCTATGTGATGGGCGTTACAATCACCCGATATGATAATAGGTTTAGGAAGATTGTTAATTATTGTTTTTTAATTTTGTTATATTAATTTTGTTTCTAGGTGGACTGTAAATGCAAAGGATTGTAATGGAACCTATACCTGTTTCTATGGTTATAGCAATACAGACTGTATATCTTGATAATTTGGAGTCGGATGCTGCACATACTTTATAGAATTCCTAATAATTATTGCCACTCCTCAGTGTTCATTTGAAGCATTTTTAAAAATGAAATTATACCCAGGGAAATGAATCCGAGGACTTGAAGTTTTCAGCCATGTTTCATTTAATAAAGCTATATCTATTTCTTTATCTATTAAGAGTGATTGAAGTAAATGTTTTTTATTATTTAAACTCTGGATGTTATGCTGTACAATATTAATACTATCCATTACTTATTAAAGTTTTTAATGAATGTTTGTTTAATATGTGTTGTAGTATTAATCTCATTAGAATTTCCTATACTTACAAAGTGCTTATTATGGCTTCTAAAATTTTTTGATTATTAATAATGTCCTGGGCTGATATCTTTTCTGGTACAATTTTAACATTTTGAGGTTTAGTTTTTGTCAGAGGTGGGAAAGATGTTAAATTATTTGTTATGTCTGCATAAGTAGAATTATTATTTCTCAAAGATATGTTTTTCTTAATTTTAGAAGCCTTAATTGGGCACTCCTTAGAAATAGCTAGGTGATTACCTCCACAGTTTTTACATTTTAAAACTTCTGATGCACATTCTTTATAGGAATGATTCTCTGCACATTTAGAACATGCTTGTTCATTAAAACAATATTTTGCAGAGTGATTGAAAAGTAAGCATTTAAAACATTGTAGAACTGGAGGTATATAATTATGAACCTTATATCTCCATCCATCTAAGAAATAGGCTACTTGACATATATTTAATTTCATTGAAAAAATGCATATTTCTAGTAGAACTTGGCCTAGGAAACTGTATTTCACCCTTATCGTGAAATAAAAGCTTATGATTGATAAATAAAGTCGATTTGAAAATATGATTTTATGAAAATAGGAATTGTACTGACGAAAACGCTTTTGCGGTACTTCCGATCTGGATGTGACGTCATCCCATTTGTAATTTAATATCTTTTATTTATCGCGCTCGTTATATGTAAGTTTATTTGTACATAAATAATATGAATAAGCCTAGAAAGATTTATAAAATGTATTTTCTTGAATAATTCAAATAAAACATCAGTTTTATATATTATCTCCATTCATTGTAGTTAGGAAATGAAATGGCCAAAACTTTTCTACAAAAGTGTTCAACATTAGAAATGATTTCTAAATTATTTTTTAATTTTTTAAGCACTGTTAGACTCGTACATTTAGCACATAAAACTTTTTTTCAATAAAGAAAGTATAAAATACAAAAAACATGACGTCACACTATGGCGGTACAATGGCGGACAGTGTTTTCGGCGCCATATAAAAGGCATATTTTTCGATCAACATTTTTATGGGTTTCTACTGTTTAAAATATTAAAATATTAGTTTTTTGTGTGCGTCCCCCCAGAAAGCCCAATCGAGCTAGGTGTATTTTCAATATATCAGAATTTAGAGCAAAAATAGAGCACCTCTACAGTCAAGTAAAAAAATTGGAGCATTAATACGAACGACGCTGCGAGCTAAAAACCGTGGGCTTGCTGACGTCCTGTCCCGTCAACACGCCCAAGCTAGATCTCGGGAACCGTTGAGAGTACTATCGTGTATTGTGGTTCAAATTTTCGAGCAAAATTGGAGCACTCTGCTCCCGTGAAATCAACTTCGAAACTAGAATGTGAAAGGAGTTAGACGTGATTAACCGGTGGGCTTGCTGGCGTCCTGTCCCGTCAGCAAGCCCACGCAGATCTCTGAAACGGTAATGATTTGGATTATGATTAAAAACTCTACAATAGAGCCCTATTTAGAGCACTCTGCTCCAAAAAAAATATTAATGTAGCTTCAATAGTTATCGAGTTACAGGCCTTTGTAAACGGGCTTGCTGACGTCGCGTCCCGTCAGCAAGCCCATTTGGAGCGTGAAAACTACTGAACGGAGAGTCGTCAAAAAAATCTCAAATCGTAGCTTAGAATGAGAGAACTATGCTCCAAATAGATCAAAATCCTAGGTTCTACGGTTTTCGCGCTATCAGCGAAAAACACTTCAGCCGCCAAAATTTGTCGATTTTCACAATCGCGCGACGTTGCCGTTCCGCGCAACAAGCAAATGAACGCTTCATTTGCCGTTGGTGTACACGAGAATGAACCTTCAGATGGTTTATTTAAGAGTCTCTTTACTTGCAATCCTAAGATGGCACGTAGTTTATGTCTGATATAATAGACCAGCAGCTATCGTTGCTAATTCGACATTTGTAATCTTCTTGTAAGTTCATGTAAAAGTAAGCTTGTTTGCCTACTCCCTATATTGAAATGTTACCTAATAATATTTCATTTGATGTGATGTGAGTCAGCACAGCATGATTAAGGGCCTACACGAGCCATAATGGCGCCGCCATTAGTTAAAAATAATTACTCACGTAAGTAGTACCTACTTTTAAACGAAAACTCAGTTTTCAAGTTAGGCATTTATTTAGAAACAATCAATCGGCAAAATATAGAAAGCTGTGTAATATCTATTATTTTTAACTGAGAAATTATTTTTTAACTGATGGCGGCGCCACTTAGGCTTGTGAAGTTGTGATCTTAATAGAAGTGTTGAAATAAAACAAGAAACATACAAATGTGTAAATGTTATAATTGTTACAAATCAGTCTTGTTTATAAATTAGAATAGGTAAGGTGCCTGAAGGTACCTTTCGCACCTTTGCTTCTTATAAAACAGTCTTAATCATCATTTGGTTTCTTATGTTACTTTACTACGATTATGATTAAATAAATATAGCGTTTCATTTATTGTAGTGTAAATTTAAAATAAACTAACAGACAATATAAGTAAACATCGTAACAATAGGTAGGTATAGTGCTTAAGCAAAGTTATACAACAATTTTTATCACATTTTTAGTCATAAAATGGCACTAAAATTATGTAAAGTTTCATGTGCACAATCACCTCTTTATTTGTGTCCATTTCGCTATAATCCTCACTTTTGAAACCTTCATGAAAATCAATTTTGAGTAGGTATGCCAAAAAATATTCATGAAATAGTCGTGACTACATGCCGAATCTCGAAAATAGTCCTTCAACGATTCCAGAGTTATGGGTACCTTGGTGAGGATTATAGTGACATGCTTTTTCGGTATAATCCTCACCTGTTTTCTACTAAACGTTTACGGATTTCAGTATAAACTTGGTATCAAAAAATAGTCCGGAAATAGTCGTCCCAAACGATATAAATTTCGACCTGGTTTACTCTGTATAAGTATGTTAAAAACCCATATAACCCATGTAAACTATACATATAAAAAATCCTCAACACACCTTTATAACTCTGGAATCGTTGAAGGACTATTTTCGAGATTCGGCATGTAGTCACGACTATTTCATGAATATTTTTTGGCATACCTACTCAAAATTGATTTTCATGAAGGTTTCAAAAGTGTGGATTATAGCGAAATGGACACAAATAAAGAGGTGATTGTGCACATGAAACTTTACATAATTTTAGTGCCATTTTATGACTAAAAATGTGATAAAAATTGTTGTATAACTTTGCTTAAGCACTATACCTACCTATTGTTACGATGTTTACTTATATTGTCTGTTAGTTTATTTTAAATTTACACTACAATAAATGAAACGCTATATTTATTTAATCATAATCGTAGTAAAGTAACATAAGAAACCAAATGATGATTAAGACTGTTTTATAAGAAGCAAAGGTGCGAAAGGTACCTTCAGGCACCTTACCTATTCTAATTTATAAACAAGACTGATTTGTAACAATTATAACATTTACACATTTGTATGTTTCTTGTTTTATTTCAACACTTCTATTAAGATCACAACTTCACAAGCCTAAGTGGCGCCGCCATCAGTTAAAAAATAATTTCTCAGTTAAAAATAATAGATATTACACAGCTTTCTATATTTTGCCGATTGATTGTTTCTAAATAAATGCCTAACTTGAAAACTGAGTTTTCGTTTAAAAGTAGGTACTACTTACGTGAGTAATTATTTTTAACTAATGGCGGCGCCATTATGGCTCGTGTAGGCCCTTAATCATGCTGTGCTGACTCACATCACATCAAATGAAATATTATTAGGTAACATTTCAATATAGGGAGTAGGCAAACAAGCTTACTTTTACATGAACTTACAAGAAGATTACAAATGTCGAATTAGCAACGATAGCTGCTGGTCTATTATATCAGACATAAACTACGTGCCATCTTAGGATTGCAAGTATAGAGACTCTTAAATAAACCATCTGAAGGTTCATTCTCGTGTACACCAACGGCAAATGAAGCGTTCATTTGCTTGTTGCGCGGAACGGCAACGTCGCGCGATTGTGAAAATCGACAAATTTTGGCGGCTGAAGTGTTTTTCGCTGATAGCGCGAAAACCGTAGAACCTAGGATTTTGATCTATTTGGAGCATAGTTCTCTCATTCTAAGCTACGATTTGAGATATTTTTGACGACTCTCCGTTCAGTAGTTTTCACGCTCCAAATGGGCTTGCTGACGGGACGCGACGTCAGCAAGCCCGTTTTCAAAGGCCTGTAACTCGATAACTATTGAAGCTACATTAATATTTTTTTTGGAGCAGAGTGCTCTAAATAGGGCTCTATTGTAGAGTTTTTAATCATAATCCAAATCATTACCGTTTCAGAGATCTGCGTGGGCTTGCTGACGGGACAGGACGCCAGCAAGCCCACCGGTTAATCACGTCTAACTCCTTTCACATTCTAGTTTCGAAGTTGATTTCACGGGAGCAGAGTGCTCCAATTTTGCTCGAAAATTTGAACCACAATACACGATAGTACTCTCAACGGTTCCCGAGATCTAGCTTGGGCGTGCTGACGGGACAGGACGTCAGCAAGCCCACGGTTTTTAGCTCGCAGCGTCGTTCGTATTAATGCTCCAATTTTTTTACTTGACTGTAGAGGTGCTCTATTTTTGCTCTAAATTCTGATATATTGAAAATACATCTAGCTCGATTGGGCTTTCTGGGGGGACGCACACTAGTTTTTTTAGTAAAAATGAATGATTAGGAACCGATTAGAATGAAGAAAAAAGATAGGTCAAGTAGCCTATTGCATTGTGGTTATACAGTGCCAGAAAAGGTAACAGTAGGTAATAGTATTTAACGGAACAAATGTATTATTTTCTTTTTTCATAAATCTACTTATACCAGTTATGTCAATATCGCTACTTATTTTTTCAAATAAATCCGTATTACTAATTTCCTCAGGAATGTACCTAACTACCCCAACCCTTTCCACAGAGGCTGCTGGGATATATGCTCTTAGATTGTTTTCTTGAATAAATGATGCATTGAGGAAATCCAATGCCGCTTGTTTGAAAGTTATTTTTATTTTGCGGGCGCTTATTCTAGCTCTTTCATAAACTCCTTTTGCGTTTTTGAAAATTTTCGAAAGGCTAAGGGGGTTCATGTTTCCTATTTTTGTATCATTACAATGTTCGACGAAGACAATAAATTCTCCGCTGCAATTATTGTCAGGATATTTTCTAGAATACGAAGGCTTACTAAAGGGTTTGTACTTATCGCCTGAGATGTCATCTATTTTCCTTTTCGTCGATGACGAAGATTTATAGTTCGCTCTCGTCCTGCATATACTATATAAAAGTACTTTTAAAGTACTTTTAATGTATAAAAACTATTAAATACGATTTTTCCAAATTGTTAAAAAAAGGCGCCTTCCTCTTCCCGCCAAAAACAGCAAGTCAAAGGAACAAATGTCAAAAGAGTGTTGCTATTGCTAAAATAAAAAGTTTCGCCTCCTAACTTTTTAATTTGATTGTCAAACAGTTTCCATTTAGTAACTAGATGGCGTATGGGTAGACAACTATCGGTAATACCACCAATAATTGCTACAAAACTGGGCAAAAGAATGTAAAACTTGATTTCAATTTGAAAACGACGCCATAATATTCCAATGACTAGGTTAACAAAGTTATTACAACGATGTTTTAGTTTCAACTCACGGAAGAAATAGCCCTATTTACCGATATTCACACCAAATATCACAGGAATTATACATTTTGGTTTTGACAACATTTTATCTGCACTTGTGCCAGTAAACGGGTATTTCATGGCTAATATTTTACCAATAATGAACATCAAAGACCCAAATAACACAATTTGGGAAAAAATAATAAAAACCACACCAACAATAAAAAGTAGGAGTTTGAAAGTGACATGCCCATGACATGCCCGCCAAAACTCTATCAGTTGTCAGTTTGACAATTTGCGTGTTCCTAAACTGTTACCAGTATACTGACCTAATCGCTTAGGCCAATGATCGCCTAGGTTTAAGATATTTTGATTTATGCCACACTTGACAGTACACTGATATTTTTTAGAAACAACCAATATGTATCCGTGATGCCAACCACGGCTTCAAATAACGTTATTTTTTCATAACGTTACTGCTTCAAGGGCTTAAATAACGTTATGAAAATTTACCCGATATTAAAAATAACGTTAAAAATTGATATTAATAACGGTTAATGTTATAACGTTATATAGGATTTATAACGGTAAATATATGTTCTTTGATAACGTTATAGTCCGTCAAGAAAGTCATGACAGGCGGGAAAATTTTCTAAATTTTTTTCTTTGTATTTTTTCTTTGTATTTTCACACAAATCTCGCAAAAAAGTGGGCTGCGAGTGATTATGAAAATAACGGTACGTAACGATATTTTTTCTGTTATTCGATAACGTTATGAAGCCCTGATGCCAACCTACAGATAATTTCAGATCGGTGGGGAACCAATAGAAAATCTAGAAGTGTCTATCGTCGCGCCGTCTGGTGGAGATTAAAAATAAGAAAACCTCTCATTTAAGTTGAATGGACTGTATCTCGGGAATAAAGACGGGAAAAGCAGATAATTTCACCAACCTCAGTTTGGTTCCGTAGCTTCGCTTCGAGGGCCCTCTTCTCTTCTTTTCTTGACACAGATTTACACACACACACACTCATTCACACTTGGCTGATTAAATAGTTCTATAGGCTATCGCGCATAGTAACGACGTAGAAGTTGATTTTTTTTTAGGCGGCGCGTTCGAGCAGAGATTCGTTCTGAGAGGCTCGTTTTTGAATACTGACACTCGCGAAGACGACACTGCTTTTTATATAGGTAGGGACGCTCTCGCCGCGTGATTCGTAAACTAGGATTTTTTATTTTTCTACCTTCATTCACAAAAAAGTATTAAATTTTTGAATTCGAGTTCGTTCATCGGTCATATAGCTAGTATAATATAATATGCAGATAATATACAGAATTCATAAATATAATTTTCATAATAAACATACTTAATAATGAGATAGAAATTTCTTGTAACAATAATAGGCTACTTGACATATATTTAATTTCATTGAAAAAATGCATATTTCTAGTAGAACTTGGCCTAGGAAACTGTATTTCACCCTTATCGTGAAATAAAAGCTTATGATTGATAAATAAAGTCGATTTTAAAATATGATTTTATAAAAATAGGAATTGTACTGACGAAAACGCTTTTGCGGTACTTCCGATCTGGATGTGACGTTATCCCATTTGTAATTTAATATCTTTTATTTATCGCGCTCGTTATATGTAAGTTTATTTGTACATAAATAATATGAATAAGCCTAGAAGGATTTATAAAATATATTTTCTTGAATAATTCAAATAAAACACCAGTTTTATATAATTATTATCTCCATTTATTGTAGTTAGGAAATGAAATGGCCAAAACTTTTCTACAAAAGTGTTCAACATTACAAATGATTTCTAAATTCTTTTTCAATTTTTTAAGCACTGTTAGACTCGTACGTTTAGCACATAAAACTTTTTTCAATAAAGAAAGTATAAAATACAAAAACATGACGTCACACTATGGCGGCACAATGGCGGACAGTGTTTTCGGGGCCATATATAGGGCATATTTTTCAATCAACATTTTTATGGGTTTCTACTGTTTAAAATATTAAAATATTAGTTTTTTTAGTGAAAATGAATGATTAAGAAGCGATTAGAATGAAGAAAAAAAATAGGTCAAGTAGCCTATTAGAGCTTGATGACCTCAAGGAGCTTATTCTTTTGTAAGAAACATGCCCATTTTTATGGAATCCGAAAGATAACAATAATCCGTCTTGTTTTGCATGCGTTAAGTTTTTAACGCGCATGTGAGTATTATTGCTTCTGCTGCTTTTCTCTTGTAAAAAAAAAAAAAACTTGTACGAGACGATCTTCCTTATATAAAAAAGTACTCTGTGGATGCCATAGTAGCTAGTGTATCTGCCTACTTAGGAGATTGCGGGTTCGATTCCCGTGTAAGTCAATCATTTGTAGGTGTTATGTTATTAATATAGGTTTGTTGTCTGCGGTACCCAAATTACAAGCAAGGAATGCTTTGTTCGGGACAAGATTGCGTTGTGAGAATGTGTGAGGAATATTATTTATAATTTATTCTTATCTTATTTTTGCAGAAAAAGGAATAATCTCCCAAGATGCGCAAAACACCGCAGACGTCATCTTATTTTTTGACCAACTTTTTGACTCAATTAATAGAAGCTTCGGAAAAAGGAAGAAGCACAGTAAACCTCTTCTGGGACCTGCGACGCCAAACTCGCCACATCACAAAACATGGATGGAGGCTAAAATATTTTTAAAAAATATGAAGTTTGTGAATGTAAAAACCTTAAATGTGGAGCATGTTCCCACTTTAAATAACTGGGTATGGACACTAGAAGGAATAGAACTACTATTAAAAAAAATTGCTGTGAAGTACGGAGTGACATCGGTTTGGTTGCGGCATCTGAACCAGGATCCAATCGAAATTTTTTTTGGATCGATAAGGAGCCAAGGATGCCGGAACATAAACCCTACTCCAGATGGGTTTGAAGCAGCATTTAGCAGCCTTTTAATAAACAGCCTATATAGTGTCCATGCCCCTGGGGCAAATTGTGAGGTGGATAATTGCCATGCTTTGCATGAAGTTCTCATCACAAGCGGGGCCTGCAAAGAACAAAAAAACTGCGAGCTGTCTAAGATTCCGGACATAGAAATTATACCCCTTGAAGACAAAAGTGACCCCCGAATAGTTGGGGGCTACAATATGTTAGCGGTTATTTTGTTAAAACCGCTAAGAAGAAAGTCTTCAATTCAAGGGTTGTAGTGAATGCAAAAAAAACTTAATGTCCGATCAGGAAGGAGAGTATTTAAAACGTAGAGAGTACGCTAATAAAAAATGGCTTTGCAGTCCCAGCGACTCTCTTGAATTGTTTCGAATCTGCAGGATATAAATTACACAATAATTAAAAAGTGCTTAGATAAAAAATATTTAAAAAAAATAATTAAAACAGTGATATTTATTCACATACAATTTGATTTCTTAAAATGTGAACTGCATAAAGAAAAATTAATCGATTTTTTAATCAATATATCCTGCAGATTCTTCATTTACAATTACTGTAAGAATATAAATAGAATATTAATGAATAGGAGAGAGTGTGATGATGATACGGATTTGTTTATGCTGAAAGCGAAAAAATTATATATGAAATGTTTTAAAAGAAAAAAATAAATTATATCAATTACGGTTGTCAGTGTTTTATTTATTGAAAAACATCCTATAAAAAGAAACAAAAAGCAACCTAAACCCAGTAACCAATGCTATATGTAGGTATATATATTGACAAAAAGTTGACAAAACCTACTACCAGAGAGCGCCACTTGTCTTACCCTATTTGGCCGTCGAGTTGTACCTCTATTCCTATATATAAAAAAGTACTCTGTGGTACTGACGGTGATAATATTGACCGTATAATAGGCAGGGCTTCATAACGTTATCGAATAACAGAAAAAATATCGTTACGTACCGTTATTTTCATAATGGTAGCCAGATAACGTTATTTTTTAACGATATCTAGTAAAATAACGTTATATTTACCGTTATTATTATAACGTTATTTTTTCGTTATGGCATATCAAAAAAATAACGTTATAATAATAACGGTAAATATAACGTTATTTTCTGGTATCAGGTATGCGATCGTGCACGGTGCACCAAATCTCACTCATATTTAAAATGTAATAAGCGTTATCTGTGAAAATACAAAGAAAAAATACACCTTAAAAGCGTGATTACGTTTAGAAAATTTTCCCGCCTGTCATGACTTTCTTGACGGACTATAACGTTATCAAAGAACATATATTTACCGTTATAAATCCTATATAACGTTATAACATTTACCGTTATTAAATACATTTATAACGTTATTTCTAGTATCGGTTAAATTTTCATAACGTTATCTATGCCCTTGAAGCAATAACGTTATGAAAAAATAACGTTATTTGAAGCCCTGCTATAAAATCGATTCTCCACGTAACTTTCGTGGGGATTTTACATATAAATAGGTCCATAAACTATTGAGATCACAGAAATAAGATCTAGATAGAAGCGCCATGTCGCTCCATTTGTATGAACAGGAGCGTGTCACTTTTTTCATATCTACTGTGACGTCACAAGAGCGATTTAGTGATGGGAATACCCGTACACGCGGAATCGATTCAAAGGAATCGCCGCGCACGGGCTCTTTTGCCATTTTAATAGTTAAATCGATTTTTTAATCGATTATTATTCGAGTTCACAGACAGAGGAATGATATATTATCTTAAGATACGTGCTTGCCAGGACAGCTAGTAATATATTATATTATTCTAAACTAAATCACTAAACAGGAACATAAATATTACATAAAATATAATTACCGAGTCACAAAATATCCCAAAGCGAACATTATCATTTCTCTGTTTCATATCTGTTTCGAAAATCGATTAATTAGAATCGAGAATATGTACAACACTATTTGCTTCATTTGACAGAAAAATGAGAATATTGACTGTACCTCGAAACTAAGCGTTGAGTGAAATAATTATCGATTGTTTTATTTCCATTGCGCGCTCAATAGCGGACAAACAGAACGGGCTATATAATTTTCTAACTAAAGCGGCAATGTATTATGAATCATGCGGTACACACGCAGTAACGTAGATTTCATGGTAAAAACTACAGCCACCCACGATTAACATTAAATAATTGATTTTAAATTATAGGACACATGATTTAATAATAAAATTACTTACCGATGATAAGAAACGTGTCCACTATTTATACCAACGTTTCTATTCGAATTTCCACAGCCCAATACGGCACACCGCACAACTAGGCATTTTTATAAATTCCGATTGACGTCATTCCGATAACGGTGGAGCGCAGACTAAAGAACAGACTTTCGAAAGATTGAAATTTGTCATCGTTTGGGAACGCGAAGTACATACACATGCGGTATCTAACTTGATAAATGTCTGTGACTGAGATAATCTAATTCGAAATTTCGTTCCCCACGAAAGTTGCGACAGACTCCACGAAAGTTACGATTGCGTTTTCTAGGAACAAAATATGGATTAAAATCTTTTTTCCTTAATAAATAATAGAAATTATTATTTCGGTCAGGACCGAAGATTTGAATGCGTCTTTTCGTGGTAGATCTCCTGAAATGCTGTGACTTTTTCGGTTTAGATGATGTTATTTGAAGTACTTGCAGATTAGGTAATTTAGGAGGTTATATTTTATATTATTCAACTAAACAAAATGTTGAGGTTGTAGGATATAAAAGGGCTCGCTTCGCTCGCCCTGATAAGTTTTAATGAGTATCGTGTTGCTTTTGAAGATGTACCTAAATAAATAAATGTCAGTTGTTTCATGTAAAATACTGATATTCAGGTAAATCCGCTAGACTAGAAGCAGACCCAATATATTTGGGGAAAAGATCCGAAGCTAGATTGATGTAAAGCCACATATTATGTTTTGTTTTTTCTAAAAAAAAGCTAGTAGAGTGAAAAGTGAGTTCAGGGTGCTAAAACCATAGATGGGAATACTATATTGCAGCCACTTCATATAGGAAAACGGTGTACAAAACAGCCTACGTAGGTTTCGTAGGTCGCTAGGTAACTTTCGTGGATGAAAATCCTCGAAAATTGTGCCACGAAAGTTACGAATATTTCACATTTTTTATAATTACGAAAAAAGTAATGGGTAAATAAACAAACAAAGTACTAGGAAATAATCTCGAGCATATACCATATTCCTTAATTTAATATGAGTGTCATAATAGAGTTGTTTACTGGATAGTACATTTTTCCTCCGCTAGGCTGCGCTTTGTATTTCTGACCCATAACAAACATTCTAGAGGTTTTATTACAAAGTTTTATTTATTGGTTTCAATAAAAAATGCCTCGATGTGTGATAATAGGGTGCAATGAGAATGGAAGACATACATTCCGAAACGATCCGAAATTAAAAAAGTTATGGGAAAAAGCTAAAAAAGTAAAAAAATTCGAAGCTTCAAAGAATTCGAGGTTATGCTCTAAACATTTTAAAGAATCCGATTATCAAGAAATTTGTGCTACGACAGGTAAGATTATCTTATTAAAAATGGTTCTAATCATATATTTTTTAATTAGTTTTCTAGTGAACAGGTTATTATGCGTGTGTTTGTTGTCACTGAAATTAATAAGTAATTTTTTTTTCCAGGATTGTCACCAATTTGTAAACATTTAAAAAAAGGTGTTGTTCCTTCCATTTTCCCATGGACACCTAAACCTTCAACATTTGCTATAGAACGACAAAATCGATACATGGAAAGGTCAGCAAAGAAAGAATTATTTCCTCCACAGAACCCTATAGAAACACTTACTGGTAATTACTCCATGGAAGATAGAAATGAAGTCTCTGATAAAGGAGAAAATCTACCCGATGTACAAATGGAAATTGAAATTAAAACACATGAGAAAGGAAACATGGTTAGCAATGAACTAGAAAGATCAATCAGGCTTGTGAATTCATTTACACAAACTCCATTTTTGAATTCGCTTTTTTCAAACTATCAGCTTATGACAGATGATGAAACTATACTATACTATACTGGACTGGAAAGCTATGAGAAGTTTAAGACTGTTTTATCAACTCTTTTGCCGATGGCATACAGTATTTGTTATCGTAGGAATCATGTTATGAATATGTCTATTGAAGATCAGTTTTTACTTATGTTAATGAAACTCAGAAGAAACTTAGATGATTTTATTCTATCAAAACATTTTGATATCAGTAAATCAGAAGTAGGTAATGTATTTGTAACATGGATAAATTTTGTACACCAATTGTGGTCAAAACTAAATATATGGCCAAGTAGAGAACTCGTTGATTATTTTATGCCATCACAGTTTAAAAAAAAAACCATAAAATTACCAGAGTAATTATAGATGGAACTGAAGTGCCTATAACAAGACCTAAAAACCCAAAATCACAACAGGCGACTTTTAGTAGTTACAAACATCACAACACAATTAAGTTTCTGGTTGGCTCCACACCTGGTGGACTACTGTCATATTGTTCAGAAGGATATGGAGGATCAACTAGTGACAGGCAAATCATAGAACGCTGTAATCTTATTCATAAATGTAGTCCAGGTGATGGAATCATGGCAGATCGGGGATTTAACATTCAGGATTTGTTAGCACCTAGTGACCTAACATTACTTATGCCAAATTTTTTGAAAGGTTTATCTCAATTACCTGGGATAAAATTGAAACATGACCAGAAATTAGCTGCTAATCGAATACATATTGAATGTTTAATAGGTCTGATAAAAACTTATAAAATTTTTAAAACTGATGTCAAAGCATACTATGTTCCGTTAATGTCAAAAATATTTTTTGTGTGCCTTATGTTATGTAAGTTTAGGGAAAAAATTGTAAATTAATATTTTTAGGATCTTACCTCAATGTCCAAAAACCTTTTGGTCAGTGTTTCATTTTTATAATATTTTGTTAATTAATTCAAAGGTGAAATTTTACTAAGCAATTTTGTTATACAAACAATAGTTCTAAATAAAAGCCTTATTATAAAATATCTTTTATTTTTTGTTTTCACAATACCTTGGCACAATAATCACCAAAAAATAACACATTTTTAATTATGGTTATTCAGAAAAATCATGTTTTATAATTTCTAAATAATTCTTATAATAATATTTGTTTATTATAGCTTTCTTGAAATAAGAATGATAAAAAGAGTCCAATTTGTATAGCATTTGCTCTATAAATTCATCATCCCTATTAACAAAAACCACCTCTAAACTTTTATAGGTACTATAAAATTACAATATTTTCTGTTACTGCAGTAAAGTTGGCCTTGAACTTGATAATAATATGGTGTTTCTGCTTTTAAACATAATTTATTGTCAATGTAGATTAAGTATGGTACTGTAGTTGGACTTATAACTTGAGGTCTAGTAGCATAGGGACACTTTATTTCAATTAATGTCTCTTCATTTAAAATACCATCAGGCAAAGCAGCCAAATAGGGCCTTTCTTCTGAAATAAGCACTCCACTTTCTGTCACATCTAACTCATATAAATTAATATACTGCTTTAATGCAACTTTTTCATTAATTATACCATGCATAATAGCTCTTGATAAAATATTTTCTTTTTCTAGTATTTGCATGGCATAACCATTTTTACTGGTTTCTTAGCGGTCAAGCGACACTTTCTGTAAATAAACCATTTAGGATTATCTCGCTGACCGTAAGTTTCACATTCTATTTCTTGAATTCTATTTAAAGATAATGTATTTAATTCTAGTTGCTCAAAAATTTTGTTGGTCACAGGTCCACAGTAATCATGGTCATTTTCAATCGCATATGGATTTGCAGGCCCATATAGTTGTTTAAAGGGCATTTGGGATTTGCAGTTAAGAATAATATTCCTCACTTTTTGGGTATATTCTAGAATATTAATTCTTTTTTTATATGGTTCGAATACAATATTCTCAATAGATTTTCTTTTGGATGGCAACTTGTGCGCTTTTAATGGACTGCCTGTAAAAATTTTTTTGGGCATATGGAAAGTTTGTAATTTTTCTGTGGGTGCTTCTGTTTTCAGAAGAATTTTATCATTTATAAAATTTTCAAGTCCACAAAGAACTACAGCCACATGTTTGCAGTGAGCACTCACTCCACTACCAGCAACACATTCACAGTTGCACTCCGAAATCTCACCTTTTATACTTAATTTAACATTAGCTTCATACATAATTCTTTTCATTGAAGCTTTGATATATCCTTTAAAGTAGCATGAGTCACCAATAAATGCTGCTCTCAAAATATGTAGGAAGCGTGCTTCATATAATGATTTACCATCCTTTGGGTTCTTATGAAATCTGAAAGTGAAAAAAATGTAAAATTTATTTAGGTACATAATATCATTGTTAAATGATTTAGGTTTTTGTATCAGAATTAGTAAGAACTGTACTTAAAAGAATGAACTTACTGTAAGAAATAAAGGGTTATATGTTCCTTTGTAATTGGTGGTAGCTTCATACTGCTGTTGATGTCCCGATAAGCATGACTTTCTGGTAAAACCATTTTTGGATCATCATTTTCTTCCGCTTGAACAGCATCAAAATTCTGATTCCTGTCATATGCCTCAAGTCTGTAAAATAAATATTCACTTATTAAAGCCGCGAAGTACATTACATTTTGATGTCACCTAGATCATTAACAACCTTTAATCTATGATCATTAAGACGTCTAGGCTAATATTATAAGATGAAATAAAATTTATAACATGAAATTGAGGTTATGTTTACCTTTCAATTAGGTCTGCTTTTCTGCCCTTCAAAGATGCACCCCGTTCTCTTAATTTAGATTTTAGGGCCTCTATATTCCATGTGCTATACATTATAAAAACTAAATACTTGTTTAACTACAGTAATCACGTCGCACTTAAAGTTCAATTGTTATTGAAAACTAAGATTTCAGTCACTAATGATCACAACATATTATCGTCCTGTCGCATAAAACTTTCAAAAATCCTTTAGTAGTATTTGTTTACTACTAGACTATAAAATAAATGTAAAACGATGAGTAACACTCGAACAATGCTCTAGTTTATTGTTGTTTATTGACAACTTTTTATGCGTCTTTTTTATTATGAGTCTGAAGTACACAGCGACATCTGTGCCAAGCTTTGCATAAACAAC
Organism: Lysandra bellargus; assembly: GCA_905333045.1. Classification (NCBI taxonomy): domain Eukaryota; kingdom Metazoa; phylum Arthropoda; class Insecta; order Lepidoptera; family Lycaenidae; genus Lysandra; species Lysandra bellargus. The sequence continues at coordinate 5,909,155 of HG995355.1, forward strand.
TCCATTATTATAAATTATTATCATTCATAACATGCACGCAAACGTTACGTGACTACAGTCTCTTCATAATATTTAAGGAAAATTTTCCTCGTATTTTCTTTGTTTTTAAGCGACGAGCGTTAGTATCCCCTGTACTGATGCCGGAACAGCACCAAACAGCACAAGTCGTCGCGTTTGGAAGATAGGTGCAGTTTTGTTACCCGCTCGTGAAACTAGCAAAATCGTGTGACAGAGACGTTATGCCTATTAACTTTTTTATCTTAAGATATAACATTCTTTTATTTTAGTAATTAGGTAGTTCAGTTAATCTAGATTAATTTGATGTATACACTCTATGCTAATGAATAGAATGTAAAAGTTATTAAGTAGGTGCATTGTGATTAAACTTCGGAAGAAAAAAAAGGGGATATTCCGAAAATGGCAAATAATTACTAAACAAAAAGTAATTTTGTACTCTGGTCACATTTACCGAGACGCCAATTTAATCACCTCCACAGAGTACTTTTTTATATACGGAAAATCACCTCCCCCGCTTCCTTTCCCTCGAGCCGTCAGCCGGGAGTGCGTGTGTGCTGAGTTTATTTTTTCGCGCCAAGTGAAATTTTACTATTTTTTGGGGATTATCGAATATCGAAATTACCCCGTATTGTTTTAAACAGAAATTAGATAAATTACGTAATATTTTGCTTGTTTTAAAGAAGCTTTGACGTTTTTTGCTTTCTTAAAAATAGGTAATGTTGCTCTAGCTATGATTTTTAACAAACATTCTAAATAACCCCAGTGGGGTAAATTTGTTAACGAAATTTCCCCAATATGTTTTTCATAGTCTTTTGCAGGGGTGCGCAACATATAAAATATTTACCTGCCTATACCAACAAACATAAACGAATGAAAATACAGAGTCCAAACTTGACTCGACTCGTACAAATCATGTCGATTTTCGACATTGAGAACCGAAAGTTCCTGTTCTTCTGGCATTGTAGCGGTTTCCTGGAAGACAGACTTGGTGTACTCGATCCCCAAAAATGGTAACCGCTCAAATCCTTATAATTACAGACCAATCGCTATAACCAATTTATAATATAATGGAATCAATTAACAATAGCCAGCTACTTCGATACTTGGACGGCCAGGGATTACTAAGTGACAAACAGTAGGGGTATCCCTAAGGGTCGCTCGGCTGGTGATCTCTTGGCGTACCTAACTCATCGTTGGGCTCAGGCGATTGTGTCGAAGGTAGAGGCATTGGCTGTTAGTTTGGACATTGCGAAGGCCTTTGATCGGGCTTGGCACAAAGCGCTGCTATCAAAGCTTCCATCATATTATGGGCTCCCCGAGAAATTATGCAAATGGGTCATGCGGAAACCGCGGCTCCGCGTTTTGTAGGTGCGGGATCCAGCAGATAAATAATTGGCGCGGGGTCCCGCGGGATTGCGGGATCCCGCTTTGCGGGATTGTAATCCTTAGACTCATGAGGACAGAAAAAGCGACTTTGTTTTATACTATGTAGTGATAATGTTAAAAGAGTATAATATTATATAATTATAATTACTTAGTGTGTGCGTGTGTGTGGGAAAAGTCGGGGGGCTTTAGAACTCCTTACTTATTTTATGTTGTTTTTACCAATCAGTACCCACTTTGGCGCGAAAAGCCCGTATGATGCGATTATGTAGCTGATAGAGTGGCGGGGAATGATTTAATTTGTACCTGGCGAACGAAACGCAAATCCAATAATTTTATCCATCTCCCATCAATCAAATTGCATTTTAATTTAAGCTGCATTATGTTTATCATTATTATCGATTTCAAATTGCAATACTAATTATTAATTAATAATTATTATAATAGGAGGTAAAATGTTTGTGTGCATGTCCTCTTAGATAGAGCTAGGTGAGAACGACTTGCAACTACAGAATTTGAGTTGTGGTTATTTCAGTAGCTATCAAGTGGTAAAGGTGGTTGGTTGATAAACGTTCAATTTTTTTACGAGCCAGAAACGTCCAAAGAGATCCAGTCTAGAACGTCTACCAGAATCTGATGGCAAAAATGAGAAAGTAAATTTTTGACGACCTCTGTGGCTCAGTTGGTGGGCTGTTGGTAGCTCAAGCCGGGGGGTCGCAGGTTCGAATCCCGCCGACGGAACAAAAAGTTTTCAATGATCCTGGGTCTTGGGTGTATATTAAATATTATGTGTATCATATGTATAATAAAAATAGACTACCTGACTACTGGAAATGGGAAGCAACTGTCTTTAAATATGTGTCCGGCAGGCGGCAACTGAAAGACGAGATTTCTAGAGCTATCCCGAATATCTAATAAGTAATAATAAAAATTTAAGTAAGTATAATATAATTACTTCTTTATCATTTCGACATACCTCCTAAAGTAAGCGCAACCGAAATTCCATAGTCGCTGGTCGTTCTTACCTCAACGAGTCCTCCTTACGAAAGCTTTTAACTTTTTTTTTAAGGAAGATCTGCTGCCTTACTCTAGAAACTGATATCGGTTTCGATTTTCGATTTCAACGGCTTTTGACACTTTAGACATGCTTTAGACATCTAAAATAGCGCACGATCGTGCTGCGGATCGGTTTGAAACTAATTCAACCTCAATGGATTTTGCTATTCCTGACAGCTATGCTAGCGCACGATCGAGCTGCGGCTCAATTTGGAACTAATCAGCATCGAAACATTCGCCAAATCGAAATCTTAGGTGCTCGCGACAAACAAAATTGTCTGAGAATCGACTTACAGATCGTTTACAAACGTCAAATTTCACGGTAGCAACAGAGGCATCGATATCGATTGAGATCGATAGTTGCCGAGTTAGGTATTGTAAACGTTTTTTAGGGTCACTAGGGTATCGATTGGTGTGGTGTCGTTTCATTTTTTGTTGATAATAATTACTAATTCATTATTATTTCAACATAATAATATGGCTCGTCTGCAAGCATTTTTAATGTGATTGATGGCACCTCCAATGGAGTTAAGCTCTATAGCTATACGGTCCAATTTAAGTTTGGCATCGTGCTTAGCTTGCTGCTTGGCTCGCCCGAATGTACCCTTTTGCGATTGCTGGATTTTCTTCCAGGAATCTCAATATATAGTATGACCTCAGACCAATAAAAAAAGAAAGACGGAGTATTTACAGGTAATGGGGTGAAGTCGCTGTCGATCAATGTGTGCGTCGCGCCTAGCATAAATACGCTAGGCGTGCGCTTGTGTGCAAAAAAAATGTTGCCAACTCAGGGTTTCAGATTGTCAAACTCCCATCCTGTTGCAGTCTTATTAAGCTACTAAGTAATGACTACAAAAGTTGCTATCAAACTAGATTGTTAATCATCATTCATTAGTAATTGCTGAAAAAAGTAAATACTTAAATATCTATATCTAATAAATTATGTGATTCAACTAAGAACAGACAGACAAACAGACAGACATACATACAGACAAAAATTGTAAAGAATGTTGTTTGGTGTATGCAGTATGTATCGTATGCAGAGTAATATGCAAATAGTAAAAAAATCTTTCAATACTACAAACAGACACTCCAATTTTATTTATATTAATAGATTTTAAATGAATAACGAATTTTAGGTTAAAAATAAACATTTGCCAGGATAATACAGCACGTAATAATATTTTTCCCCTATTATGGGGAAAAATATCTTGCGACCAGCATGCAGCACTGTTTGAGGTTCTGTGTTCCGAGACTCCCGAGACAATTTTTAAAACTAATAAATTAAATTCGTTATTTCGGTGGTAATACATAAATATTCAACTAATTACTTGTGAAACGTAATCCCACAAGGTTTCTTTTGAGCACAAGAATTGTTTTTGCACCATTTAACGATGCAGGACGGCATATTTTGATATTTCTTGACACAGATGAAAACGACATGCGCCGTCACTCGTTGAAACCGGAATGGCGGGCGGCCGGCTTCCTATGGCCGTATCGGCTTCCTATTGCTTGCCTCACCGCGTAGCATGGATGGCTCTGTCTATCTTTTTTTATTGGTCTGAGAGTGTGACAATGTTAAGTGTAACTACAAAAGAGAATTTACATATTTGTTTAATGTCAAGATGTTACTACTGTCACTGAAGTAGAAAATGGGCACATCCATCTAAAGTCTCTAAAGATATGTATTTTTATGGTATGACGAAAAACCACAAACATTATTTCATATTTTTCGTTATTTTTCGATATAACCTTCTGCTACTTTATAACAATCGACGTTGCTATAACGACGTTGACAAGACGCCATGGCAACATCTCGATTTTGATACGATTTTGTTTCGGAATTCCTACGCATTACAATGACATCAAAAACGAAATCGAAATCAGACTCGTATCAAGTTGATATCAGTTTCGGGAGCATTGAGATGTACGGGAGTAAGGCAGCTGGTTATGCTGCCTGCTCCTGGCTCTTGGGCCATTAATGAGTAAACTGCAGTGAACATGCGAACGATTCTGACGGTCTAGTTAATAGACGTATGTCTGTCTACTGTTATAATTTATATTGTGTACTAGCTGTTGCCCGCGACTTCGTCAGCGTTAGCATAGTATAATAACGGAGATGGTTTTCATCAGTCTGCTTACGGATCCCGTCCGATAAGCACGTGTTTCCCGCTCAAGTGCACGCTGCTAGGCGACTGTGGTGCTGTCTCTTTCTATAGACAGCGCGCTCTCGCTCGGCACACTTTGTGCTTGTTGCGATTTCGCGATCACGTCCGCGCCACGAGGTTTTTCGATTTTAGTGTGTCCGCGATCGAGCGAACTCTGCGCCGGCGCTTGTTTCGTCTCGCCCGAGTGCGGGCTCTCGCCCGCGCTTGCCGCCGTAGGTCGCGCCGCGCCTTGCTCGCCAGCGCCCGAGTGCTAGTGTTGTGAGTTTTGTGTGTGTTTCCCGACCACCTGGAACACATCGTAAGTACGGCGACACGAAAACTAGGTACACTACACGAGGTTTATACCTCTTTACACACCTCCCCTCCCGGTTGCCGGGCGGGGTTGTACCCTCTCGGAAATTTTTCATTAAGAGCAGACTGACCGACCGACATCATGGCCGACATGATTGATAAATTTTTATCTTTCTTAAAAGTAGAATACCCTGACGCCGCGAAAAGGTGGGACAACTTCGTGCGAAATCACGATGCTGTTTCCCCCGCGTCTCCCGACTGTGACACCGCCGTGACTCCTGTAGAGTCCGTAGTCCCCCGACTTACATACTCGTCTCCTTCTGAGATGTCTTGCTCGGAGCAAGAGACTGACCCTGGTGAAGGCGACTTCACCACGGTCGTCAGTAAAAAGACCAAGAAGAGGAAGCGCGCTGAAGGCTCTTCCTCTCCAGTCTCGTCCTCCCCGACTAAACAGGCCGGAAAACCAAAGTCTAGAAAGACTAAACCGGCCCCTAGGCCCGAGCTACCCGCGATGTCCGTGCAGACTAGTACTGTCGCGTCCCCCGCTCGCCCCCAATCGCCCCTCAGGCATCCCAGGCCTCGCAGGCCTCTCAAATAGTTCCGTCTCAGGCCCCTCTGACTTCCGAGACGGAACCCGCTTCCAAAATGCCTCCTCCTGTCATAGTACAGGAGAAGGAAAAATGGAACATCATCTCGGCCGCGATAAACGAGAAAAAGCTCCGTTACTCGTCGGCTACCACAACTCCGATCGGGATAAAGGTCCAGGTCCAAACGCCTCAGGACCATCGCCTCCTAACTGCGTTCCTCCGTGGAAAAAACATAGGTTACCACACCTATGCCTTAGAGGAAGAACGTGTCCTCCGCGTCGTCATTGTAGGTGTCGACAAGTTCATCTCCGAAAGGGATGTACTTGAAGACCTAATAGCCCAAGGTTACCCCGCGACCGAGGTACACAGGATGTACCACCCCGTCAAAAAACACGTGTACAACATGGTACTAGTGATCCTCCCACTTACCCCCGAGGGTAAGGAAATTTTTAACATACGCGCCGTATGTAATATAACCGGAATACGCGTGGAACCCCCCCGTAAAAGAGGCACTCCTGGCCAATGCCACAGGTGCCAACTTTACGGGCACTCCGCGCGAAACTGCCAAGCCCGACCGCGTTGCGTCAAGTGCCTAGGAGACCACGGCACCTCTGACTGCCCACGCAAAACACCAGCTGAGGAGTCCGAACCCCCCAGCTGTGTGCTATGCAAAACACAAGGCCATCCGGCTAATTACAGAGGGTGTGTAAAAGCACCCAAAGTAAAGAGACGAATTGCGCCTCAAACAAAGAAAAACAATAAGGAAAAAACAAAGCAGAGATTTATCCCTGCTCCGCTTCCCACTAAATCACCTTGGGTGAACAGCACTAGTGCCCCTAATAACTTCCCCGTGCTCCCCAACAGGGCCCAGCCCACCGCCGCGCAAAAACCCGCGCCCTCTGCGACAAAACCTGCGCCCCCAGCGGCAAAGCCCGCAACACCCGTGGCAAAACCCGTGCACCCCGCGAAAAAGCGCACTCCCCCCGCGAATATAACCTCCAATTACGGAGACGACCTGCGTGACGTGACCGACTTCCTAAGCCTCATAAACCCGTCAGAGGTAGCCGAATTCTCCTACGGACTATGGACGGCTAGGACTTTTTCACAATTATCCGCCTGTCTGTCGACTTACAACGATTTGATCCGCAGGATCAATTCTCTCAATTTATCACTATCGTTTAACTAATGGATTCAACCGGAAGAATAAAACCGCGCTCCCTACAGGTAGTTACGTTTAATACAAACGGCATACATAATAATATAGACGAAATCCGCGAATTCGTCATAAACCACAATGTCGATATTTTACTAATGCAGGAGACGTTCCTTAAGCCTAGTAGAAAAAGCCCAAAAATAGCTAACTATAAAATAGTTAGAAATGACAGAACCCGATCCCAACTCGGAGGCACAATGATTTATTACAAAAAATCACTGTGTTCCCCTAGAACCCCCATCCCTAACTAACTTAGAAACTTCTATTTGTCACATTAGCATGACAGACCATCAACCTATCATAATTGTATCTGCCTATTTAACCAGCAAAATGCCCATAACTTCTAGCGAATTAAGATCGCTATTTAATTTAGGCAATGCCGTCATTATTGCCGGCGACCTAAACTGCAAACACACAGAGTGGGGCAATGTCATATCTAATACGAATGGCATTAGATTATCCGTCTTAAGCGACTCCTTAAATTTTGCAATTTTAGCCCCTAACGACCCCACTCGCTACGACACTGCTAGCCGTAGTAACAACCTTATTCATAACCCTAGTGTTATTGATATTGCGTTAGTTAAAAACATTAACCTCAACATCTCTTTGGAAACAATCCACGAGCTTAACTCGGACCACAGACCAGTTAAAATTGCGCTTGGCAATTCTAACCAACTCGCTGCTAGTACTAAAAAGATAATTGATTATAAATTACTAGCAGATAACCTAGAAAACCTTCAATCGAGTCACCTCGATCTCATTCCCGATTTCATCGAAAACTCTAAAGTGGCGCTTGAGGCCTCTCTCCACTTGACTGATCATCTGGTAGAGAACATCGAAAAATCTTCTAGGGAAATGCCAACGATTCATGAGAATCGCTGGCCTCTCCCAGATGATATAAAAGAGTCCATCAGACTCCGTAACGCGGCTAAACGCACATACGATCGCTACCCATCGGAAGACTGGAGGAGGGCCCTCCGTCACTACGAGAGGGAAGTTAAATATAAAATCAAACAACACAAAGCCGAGAGGTGGGATCGACTTCTTAGCGAACTCGAACCGTCTCACACGGCCTACTGGCCGCTCGCGAAGTCCCTCAAAAAAGATACGGAGAGCGACATGCCTCCACTAAACAGACCAAATCGTCCTCCTGCACTGGAGGATATCGACAAAGCCGAATGCTTGGCCGACACCATAGAAAATCAGTGCCGACCTAGTACTCTCCCGACCGACCCTGATCATGATAATCTAGTCAATACCGAGGTAGAAAGCCGACTCATGGCCCCACCATCAGAGCCTCTCAGGCCGGTGGATATGGAGGAAATCAAAGATATTATTAAAGATTTGAATTCCAGAAAGGCCCCAGGCCTGGACGTTATCTCAAATAAAACCCTTAAATTACTACCTGCCACTATAATTGAATTGCTCGTGAACATCTTTAACGCCCTTTTACTAGGATGTTCATTCCCAGATATATGGAAAGTAGCTATAATAATAGGTATCCACAAACCGGGTAAACTCCGGACGGAACCAAGTAGTTACAGACCAATTAGCTTAATTAGTTGCCTCGGTAAAATTTACGAAAGAGTTATACTAAGACGCCTAAAAGACGTCATAGTTGATAAAAAACTCTTACCTGACGAACAATTCGCATTCCGCGAATTCCACAGCTGTCCCGCTCAGGTACACCGCCTAACGGAGTACATATTAGAACAAAAGAACAATAGGAGACCGACTTGCGCTGTTTTCTTTGATGTCGCAAAAGCATTCGACAAAATTTGGCACAATGGGCTAATTTATAAACTTTTTAAACTCGGCATTCCCGATAGTCTTGTTATAATAATAAGTAACTACCTCAAAAACCGTAAATTTCGTTTCAGAGTCGAAGGCATTCTGTCTTCACTTAGAGATCTAGAGGCTGGAGTACCGCAGGGCTCGGTTCTCTCCCCGACCCTCTACAATCTCTACACGTCCGATTTGCCCACCCACCCTCGAGTACAAAAAGCGCTATTCGCAGACGACACGGCCCTGTTCTTTGCTCATCGCCAAATAGCTTTCGCGTCCAAAAAACTCCAAGAAGCAGTTACCGAACTCGGTAAATGGTTCGCAAAATGGAGAATCGAACTAAACCCCGACAAAAGTCACGCTATATTATTTAACGGACTAAAACGTAAGAAAATGCAACCTATTAGTCTGCACGGAAAATTAATTCCCGAAGTCACGGCTGTCAAATACTTAGGAGTAGTACTAAACAAGTCGATGTCATTCACGAACCATATATCGAATACCGTACGTAAAGCGAAATTTGTGTTATACAAATTATATCCTTTACTCAACGCGAGTAGCAAAATGTCCTTAAGACATAAGCTCACCTTATACAAAACATGTATAAGAACGATACTCACTTATGCGTGCGTCTCTTTCGCACACATAAGTGACAATCAGATGAACCAATTGCAACGAGTTCAAAACCGTTTTTTGCGCATGGCAACAGGTGCCCCCCGTTACATGCGAAACATCGACTTGCATAGAGACTGCGAGCTTATCACTATCAAAGCCTATATCAAAGAACTCTCGGAGAGATTCTTTGAGAAAGGAAAAGTACATCCCAATCCGCTCATTCGTAAGGCTGTGGACTACGAACATGACGCACCGACATTCCGATACCCCTTCATGCGGCCTAAGCATATCTTAGCCGACCCTGTAGATCCCATCACAGAATACGTAACGTACTGTGTACAGTTACGCAAACACAAATCACACTCACCCGCGTGGTTAGTACTGCACCGGGGACGACGCCGGCGCCTTCCCCGAGGACTTAACACGACCCGAACGACAAACAGACAGACCGACCGAAATCCGGTGCCGAGCTCGATCCCGGGTTCGAGTTCGCATGCGGATAGCATAGGAACACACCTAAATCATGACCGCGACCGCGACATTGTCGTAGAGAGCTCTACCAATTACTTTGACATTAGAACATACACGCGTATGTCACCCCAACCGGACTCGGAAGGGGAGAGGGACGGCCCTCTTTTATGCAATAACATTAATAACTTGAGCTCATCTACCGCGATAACTCGTACGCAGCTAGTTTGTGCTACCGCGCGCGAGCAGCCTCACTCGTCAGAGAGTGAGTAAGGGGTCGGACCCCTTAAGAGCAGGGGGGATCCGTGTCCCCACGTCAGATGAAAATAGCTTATTTTCGTAGCTCTCCCCAATATTGCCCGATTAGAATGTCACACGTGTGACTTTAGGGGAGGGGGCCAGGCCCCCTCATTGTTTATCTCCAAACCAACTAGCAACAGACTAGTTATAGCCACGATTAAACTACCACGGTCTTAACCAGACCAGTAGCTTAGACCCTTTCGAAAAAAAAAAATAATAAAAAAAAATGGTTTTCATATTCCTAACTTAAGAAATGACGGACTTTCATTCAAACTTTCAACCCCTATTTCACTCCCTTCGGGGTGAAATTTTCAAAATTCCTTCCTCAGTGGGTTAAAACAACCCTACTCATCAAATTTCGTGGCTGTAACTGTAACAGTTTTTGCTCAGCGATGATGAATTAGTCAGTCCATCAGTCAGGACATGTAATTTTATAAGTACTTACAGAAAGATGACAGTAAAATATAAATTATTTTGATGAAAGCACGTTTGTAAAGGCCTTTACCATTAAACACTAGCCCTCTTACTAATAAGAAGTTACACAGCGTGTATAGAGGGTTCATAAGAGTGGGTTGCACCAACTAACTTTGACTTTAACTGTAACTTTAACTTTAACTTTAACCAGAGATTTGACATTACAGTGCAAAATGTCAAATCTCTGGTTAAAGATAAGGAAGTGTCTAGCGTGCCGCTACTGGTCGTTTAGGGATGCCCACTAAAATACCGTTGTCGGCATAATATGGAGGAAATCGCTAGTATGCCGCTAGTGGTATTCTAGAAGTAATATAGGAACGTTAATATATGTACCAAATTATGAAATAAGAGGGCAAACGAGCAAACGGACCACCTGATGGAAAGCAACTTCCGTCGTCCATGGACACTCGCAACATCAGAAGAGCTGCAAGTGCGTTGCTGGCCTTTTAAGAGGGAATAGGATAATAGGGTAGAGGACGGTAAGGTAGGGAATAGGATAGGGTAGGGAAGGGAATAGAGTAGGGTATTGGGCCTCCGGTAAACTCACTCACTCGCCGAAACACACAGCGCAAGCGCTGTTTCATGCTGGTTTTCTGTGAGCCCGTGGTATTTCTTCGGTCGAGCTGGCCCATCCGTGCCGAAGCATGGCTCTACCACGTAAAGAACGCGTCTGAACAAATGTGCCAAATTTCAAAAGTGTATGTTTGTATGTTTGTGTTCGCATATAACTATTGATGACATGACAGATGCAGTCGAATCTGCAGGTAAGATTTTAATAACATTTGTTTAAAAACACTGTTGCGATGTCCAATTTTTTATTTACTGGAGGTACAATAATAAAATAGCATAAGCACCAATAAAATTCGATGCAGCTTGTATTTAAACTTTTATACTAAATAGCTATATCATAAAGTTGAATATTTTATTTAGTTGAGGGCTTCCGTTAGGCGTTATTAACCGACTTCCAAAAAGGAGGAGGCTATATTATGTTCGTCTGTATATATTTTTTTATATGTTCAACCATAACTTCGCCGTCTGTGGACCGATTTTCATGATTTTTTTGTTGTTGTACAGGGTTGAATCCGAATTTGGTACCATGTTTACAAAAGTGGTGATCTGATGATGGAATCCATGAGGAATCGAGGGGACTCCTTGAAATTTGTATGGAAACACATAGTAATTTCGATTTTTTCTGAAGCATTCGAGGTAAATACTACCAAAAAGTAAGACTTCGCACCAGGTTATACCCTGAATCTGAAGGTACCGAACAGAACTTTTGAATGCTTATAGGTACAGGTTCAGGGATTTCGGCGTTGTTTATACAACTGAAAGCATAAGCCAACACATCAATTTGATTGATCATCATCATCACAACCATAATTATGCCATGAGTTATCACGTCATTATGACCAAATTATTGGTACTTTTCGTGATATTTTGCATCGAAGCAGATGTTTTTGATTATTATTTCGCTGTTTGTGGACCGATTTTCAAAATTCTTGTGTTTTTGTGTAGGGTAGATAGTAATTTTGTATAACAATTACGAAAGTGGTGAGCTGATGATGGGATCTATGAGCAATCGAGGGAAATCCTTGAAATTTATCAAAACACTCATAGTGGTTAAAATGTTGTTTCTAAAAACTTAAACGTACGTTACGAATAAGAGAAATTTCATATGAAGGTATCTGTTGGTCCAAAAGCACTGAACAGAACTCCTGAACCTTTAAAGATAAAAGTTTGGAAATTACAGCATCGCTTAGATGCAAGCATTTACCACAATTCCGTTTACAGTAACATAGTGTGAATAGTTAACATTCGTATTGGTTATTTACACATAAAGCCTTATTTTGTAGGATAGCTAAAAAGAGTGAAATTATTATTTTTAACAAAAAAATTAAAACCGACTTACAAGGTAATTATTATTTTTAACAAAAAATTAAAAGCGACTTCTAAGGTAAAAACAATAGTAACATTAATATGAACTAAAAAGTATTAAATAACTTTTACTATCTAATAGTGCCTTTTTCCGAATTCGGCTAAACCTCAACTATTTCTGTACTCAATCTTCATAATTTTGAAGTCGGTACCAGATAGCTGAATCTTCAGTCCTCTGACAGAATATTTGAAACTTTTGGAACTGGCACCGACTTCAAAATTATGAAGATTGAGTACAGAACTAGTCGAGGTTTAGCCGAATTCGGAAAAAGGCTCTATTAGATAGTAAAAAATTATTTAATACTTTTTAGTTCATATTAATGTTATTATTGTTTTTACCTTGGAAGTCGGTTTTAATTTTTTGTTAAAAATAATTTGTTTATATATTGTGCTGATCTTAGGAGCTGCGAGAACGAATTGTAGTGATAGTCCTTCGAGGAAAGCTTTAGGTAAGTTACATAACATTACGCTGCGATCAATGTATCATGATATTCTATGCGTTTTTCATATAATATCATTGGCTGCGTTGCCAATGCAAAGCATATTACGGGGCTCCGGGTCAGGATGGTAACCTGCCCGGCTTAGCTAGTCCCGGCGCCGAGGGGAACGCTTTGGTTTGCCTAAGCGTTCCCTAACGGCGATGCCACACGATGCGGTGCGGCACCGCACCGGCGCGGTGTCCGTCTCACCGGACTACCGGCCACACGGTGAGTGCGGCACAGCAACGTTTTGCAGTACTGTAGCAGCGACGGGCTCGAGCTTCCCGCGTCCCCGCCTAATCTCGAGTGGCACCGGACGCGCCGTGTGCCATACCATCCGTTTTTAGGGTTCCGTAGTCAACAAGGAACCCTTATAGTTTCGGTCTGTCCGTCCGTCTGTCTGTCCGTCTGTCTGTCTGTCCGCGGTTTTGCTCAGAGACTATAGGATCTACAAAGCTGTAATTTGGCATGAATGCACATATTAATGTTGGCGACAAAATGGTATATGAAAATTTAAAAAAAAATTTTTTTATGGTACCTTCCATACACATCAAGCGGGGATGAAAATTTTTTTTCACGTCCACCCCATCATGTAGGGTGTCGTTAGATAGATTTTTAAAAAATATTATGAGTATTCATAGATCATTATCCGATTTAGGGATCCGTTTGTGAAATATTGAGTTTTAAAGTGAAAAAAAAAACGTTAGAGTCCAGTGTTCCCTGTCCCAAAATAAAAAGTGTGTCAGCTCCGACGCACGACTGGAGTTTACTCCTTAAGTACGAGTATCTAGCCACACGCAAAAAGAGTTTATTCAACTGAAAATTTATTAATATCATATGAAATCAGATGTTCCGGCAATATTATCTACACCCCTTTCTGCCATAGTTATTTCAAAATACTTTTAGTTCACTTTATCCAGTATAATGATAAAAATTATAACTTCACAATAACAATATTAATTATTGATATTTATAACAAAAATCCAGGAAGAACAAGTCGAAGAACCCCATATCCAGGACAAACAGTTGCCAAGTTATAAGCACTCAAACTTTGACATTGACAGCTCGGCAACTGTCAAACAACGAACAAAAGCGGCCATAACTCCGCTTCCAATAGGCCTAGAGGAACGGGGTTTCTTCTAACACCAAAGGAAACACCTTGGCTACCCCCTCCCTGAATTTGAACTAAATCAGAGACATCAATTTTTTTTCTCAATTCTAAGGCCAGAATCGAATAGAGGAGAAAAATCCAGGAAGAAAGAAACTCATATCTAGGACAAATAGTTGCCGAGTTACAAGCATTCAAACTTTGACATTGACAGCTCGGCAACTGTCAAACGTCGAACAAAAGCGGCCATAACTCAGCTTCCAATAGGCCTAGAGGAACGGGGTTTCTTCTAACATCAAGGGCAACACCTTGGCTACCTCCTCCCTGAATTTGAACTAAATCAGAGACATCAATTTTTTTTCTCAATTCTAAGGCCAGAATCAAATAGAAGAGAAAAATCCAGGAGGATCAAGCCGAAGAAACCCATATCCAAGACAAATAGTTGCCAAGTTACAAGCATTCAAACTTTGACATTGACAGCTCGGCAACTGTCAAACGTCTTACTAAAGTAGCCATAACTCCGCTCCCAATAGGCCTAGAGGAACGGGGTTTCTTCTAAAATCAAAGGCAACACCTCGGCTACCCCCTCCCCGAATTTGAACTAATCTACTACTCTACTACTTTTTTATCTGAATAATGTGTACATTCTATATGTATACCTAATATTTACCCGGGAATACCCACTCTTTAAACTTTAAAGGATTGTGCATTCAAATCTTGTTAAAACAAGTTAGAAAGTTGCGCACTAAAGGTGCGCACCAAAAACGTGACACGATTTTCATTACTTGTTAGTAGGTTTTACCCCTCGGATTTTTCTCATACCGGGCGCCTTATATATGAAAATCGATTCTTAAGGAGTAAACTCCAAAAACTAACGGTATTACGGAACCCTATATTGCGCGTGGCCCGACACGCACTTGTTTATTATATGTAGGACACCGGAGAAGCACCGGTCAGGCGCCGTACCGCCGCTGCACCGCATTGTGTGGCATGGTCCTAACTTGGTGTAAGTCCGGTCCTTTGAGAACGTGGAGGGAGTCCTGTGTTAGACAAATCCAGGACATCCCTCTATATACGGCTGAAGGCAAACCGCAAGTTGTTTTAGTGTAGTGGGTAAGAGTCCCACATACCCCGGGGGCACCCATGATGGGTTTCCCCTGCGCATCAAAAAAAAAAGGAGCAAAGCATAAGTATTCAGTGAAATATGTCGCAAATTAAAATTATTATATAAAACCTTCTCAATCGCAATCATTATAACATTAATTGGCGCAAAATGTGTTTCTTATCCTACTCTCAATTGTATTGATATATTTTTTTCTTTGCTTACGTCTATGAATTGTAATTTTATAACTATTGCTGTAATTTTGACAACATTGTTTGTACTTTGTATTTCCTTATTTTCTTGTCTTTCTGATATTATTTTTCGCTAATTTCTTGATTCGGTCGCCTCGTTCAATACCCGCGATAAAAGTATATACAGTAGCTTAACCGATTCAATGCGGCGCACATTTTTGAAGACTTTCAGCCGTGGCGGCATACAATTTTCGCGTGACACGTGAGCCGTGTCATACGCCATAGAAGTAGATGACACGGCTACCGTGTCACCCGCCACGTTCAAAAAGGTTTATTGTTTTTCTTGTTTTTTTCGCCTGTATTCACTTGATTTATTTAGTTGAGCCCAAACCATTGTTATTGACGGAATGCTACGTTGTTTTAAGTTGATTTCGAGTAGTTTTAGTAAGTGTAAACCTGTAAATGACAGGTAAGCGATTTTTTTATTCAGATGTTGCAAACCTTTGGTAGGTTTCAAAGTTAGAAAAATGAGTATATTAAATAAATCTGGGTTTCCGATGTAAATTATACGTTCGTAGATAAATTTAAAGAAGATCGAAGCTAAGTTTTATTTAACCGACTTCCAAAAAGGAGGAGGTTATACGTTCGGCTGTGGATATTTTTTTATGTGTGTTAAACGATTACTCCGCCGTATGTAAACCGATTTTCAAAATTTTTCTTTTGATGTATAGGGTATTTGTTTCGATTGATCCGGTTCCGAGTTGGTACCATTTTCACAAAAGTTGTGGTCTGATGATGGGAACCATGAGGGATCATACTCACTCTCTCTCATAGATCAAAAAGTATCCTAATACTTTTTGGTCTATGTTTGCCTATGGTCGATGTCAAAAATCAAAATCAAAATATTTATTTCCAAATAGGTTAACAAAGTTAACACTTTTAGAACTTCGAGTCTACATGAGGCCTACCACCGGTTCGGGAACTAATCCGGCGAGAAGAACCGGCGTAAGAAACTCGCGCGGGCCCATCTTTTACCAAAAAGGTGGAAAATTACAAGGTGGTCAAGTTACTCAATATATATTTAAAGCTATATTTAAAGCAATTCAAAACAAATTTCCCGGCAGGTTCACGACAGTTGAGATTTAATTAAAACTGCACGAGCTTGTGAAAAGTCATCACTTCAACCACGTTCCGTCCATCAACTCAATAACAAACATGCATTGCGCTATTTAATTGGGCACATAAAATTAGTGCCGAATTAACCGTAATTTAAACTGATTTAAACAATACTTTAGGATTTGAAATTACAAATTTGACGACCTCTGTGGCTCATTGGTTGAGCGCGTGGTAGCTGCTAGGGATCGCAGGTTCGAATCCCAAAAAGTTTTCAATGTTCCTGGGTATGGTAAATTTTGCCATGAGCCACAGAATATATATTAGTTGTACCAACATGAGCCCAGATGGTATATAGTTATGCCACTGTACATGCTCAGGCAAACCTAATCCCACTGCTGGCACTTATTTCAAAATGTGGTAATTAATCTACATAAGCAACAATATTAATGTTACTTAACAATAATTATAGAATCCAATATCAGTATTGCCTCCGGGGACAGAGTACAAAGTACAGAGTTGAGAGATACAGAAATCCAATCTGTTAAGACTTTGTACTAAATTAAATTTTGACTAGCTCATCTCTGAAACGTTTACTCGGAATTTAACCGAAGCCAAAAGGAAGAGTTGTGATTTTTAACCGACTTTAAAAAAAGGGAGGTTATCAGTTCGACCCATATGTATACCCGAGGAAATTGATTCCTAGGCAGTTGACCGACCAACATCATTTGGCCGGATCATATCAATTCAATGTTAATTGGTAGGTTAATAAATTTATGATCTGTCGGCTGAGTTTGACATAACGTGACCAAACTACGTAGGTACCCGATCTGCCTAGGAATCAACTTCTCTGTTAGTACATGTTTAAAATTTTTTAAAAGTCGGTTTTATGTTTATAAAATACTATTATTAAAGTCTATGTAAGTTTTGAGACTAAATTGAAAAAAATAAATTCTATGGTACCCTAAGTAAAGGTTCACTTGCACACTAACCTAACCCTAGGCTAAAATTCACGTGGCTCAACCACTGAGCCAGAGAGGTCGTCATATCCATTTTTTAACGCTTCAACTCCAAACCGGCCACAAGAATCTACGATCGAAGGATAATAATATGAATTGTTCCAACTTGATAGTATTGTAGAAACCTACGTAGAAACATAATATTTCGTTGCATTAAACGAGTTTTGTTTTGGTCTCCAAAAGAACTTTAAGTAGCCATTGGAGATAAGTGCAAGAGATTGTAGTTCCCAACAAAGTTCTCTCTTCGTTTCGGCTGAAAGAAATTCTCGCCATTTAATTGGACGGCTGTTTTGGAAGTGCGCCAAACGAGTAATAAAACTTGGCCACATTCATTTTAGTTTCTTTAATTTTATGCTGAAAATAACGTTGTGAACGCATTAAAATACTGCGTTTTATTTTATAAGTACCTACTAGTTATATATTTTTGTCGTATATTATAATAATAGTATATCTTCAATCGATCTTTTCAGTCTCAAGCCGCTGGAATTGAGTGTATCAAAATTTAATATTATGTAGATTCTTTGGGTTCCGGGACAAGAAGTAAGAAGGATTTTATCCTAGAAAAACTTTGTGTATGTACCGAACTAACTACTGCTTAATTAGCTACTATAATGTTAGCCTGATGTTAACAATTAGATTTTAATTCGAGTTTTTTTTTTATAAATATATAAATCCTTCCGATATGTGATACTGAATCCTAAAACAAAATCAGAACAACATTGTAAAAACATTTGAAAAACAAAGAAAACCATCATCCTATCACATCCATTTTCCAATCACAGGATATTGGAAAAACCACGAGCGGGTTTTTCATCGCTGTATGAAAATCGATAGTTGAACGTGTCACATCCGTAAAATGAACCGGGTTCCATACATTTTCATACAAACGTCCGTATAACCCAAGAGCCAGTGACCCTTAGGCCGGTATAAATAGTCAGTACTCAAGATGCATCACGGTCTCGAGACACGGTTCAGGCTCTGTGATTGGTTGGCTGTCAAAATTTGGACCAATCATAGGGCCGAATCGCGTCTTAAGACCGAGGTGCATCTTGAGTACTGACTATTTATACCGGCCTTAAAGTATTGAGATTTATGATATTTAAGAAAGCGACTGCCATAAGTATCTGGCAGTAGGAGACGAGATTATCCACAGCTATCCCGAGAAAATAAGATAAAAAATTTAGCTTTATACTTCAAAGGTCAGGTAGACCTTCAGAACTGGATAAGTACCTCCTAAAGTAATCGCAACCGAAACTCCATAGTTGCTAGTCGTTCTTACCTCAAATGCCCGTATATGGCCTTAAGGGCCATATACGGGCAAACTTTCAGCTTTTATAAAATGACGAAAGTCTGGGTGTCGGTGGCTCTTCGGTTAATTCAAACTGCCGTGCATAGAAACCTTTTTAAGCACGCTATATTTTTGCAACTCTTTTCAAAAGTTCGTTCCATTCAAACGGTTAGAACAAAGCGTACTTTTTATTTCCGATACGATGTTTTGGATACCTACTTTTTTGTATTTGCTACCTAGACTAAAATATCCAAAATTCGTCCATTACAAATTTATAGGTGGATATTATTTTGTCTTTGCATATAATAAATCAATATTATACGCAAAGTTACAACATATTATATAGTTCGATTAAAAAAATAAACGTAGCGGTAGCTAAAATTTTGTTAGAACATAAGTTATAGAGAAATATTCCGTATTAGAAAAGTTAAATAATTAATAGTTGATCATCAATTGGTTTCCATTTAGATCAGTTTTGTTCAACAAAAAGGCAATATTATCCATCGGTTCCGTGATGAAATAATTTTAACCCTGCGGCTATCTAAGCAAGCTTAACTGTCCCCAGGCAAGAACATGAATTATTCATAAATGTACGGTCCCCATGTGTCAGTGTAGAATTTATTGTGTGGACGGTGGCCCCTCGTAAAATTTTGCTAAATTTTATGGGCATAGTTTAATATTTTATTTGCTTTTTACCCTTTCTCCCTCGTGGACATGATAAAACAGATTGGACACCAAAGGGTTAATTTTAAAGTAGACTTATTTAAACACTAGCGCAGCGATATTATGTTAATGAGAATTAAGAATAACATCGAGAAAATAAATAGAATACTCAATTACATAATTTTAAAGTAAGTATTTATTTATAATCATTTAAAAATAATAAATTTTAAATTAGAGTTAAAAATATATTACTGACTAAATTGCTTTCAATTATAATAGGTATGCTTTATTTAACAAACTTAAGGCCATCCCCCGAGCAAACGACCTTGGCCATACATTTGCCGCGTCGCCGAGATCGCACCAAAACCCTATTTTTTTACTTAGTTTAGTTCAAAATTGACCTAAAAAAAATTTAAAACTTGGAATATGTAGTTTATGATATTGTCGATCTATTGGCGTGTGTTTCAAATAACAGTAATTTGTAAATACTAAGGAGATGCTAAATGTATGCTTGAATTTTAATAAATCGGTTTTACTTTGAAAGCTGATATCATTAGTATAATAAACAAAAATAGAAAACTTAAAACGTGGAAAGGAATGGAGATATGCTGAAGATTATTGTTGTTTTTTTATTATAACTTTGTAGCTTTCAAATTATGAGTTTATAAGCCACTAAATACGGTAAATTACGGAATCTCCGTAGGGAACGCCCTTAGGTACAAAATGTAATGTGTATTTTGATCCACAACAAATGTTAGATAAAACAGCAGTTTAGTCATTGTTGAAATAACATTTTCACACCACTGATTTCAAGTTTCTCCAGATTTGGAATGACATTTGGATAACAACACTTAAATCCCGAAATAGAAGATCAATAAACTGCTTTAGATTACGAAAGAACGATTTCATTACACAAGCACTTTTGAAATGTAAAGTCGTTAAAGCAATAATACCTAGCAGAAATAATTTCCAAGGGGTGCAGATTTTAGTTTTTTTCTTTTCTTATCTTTTTAGTTTTTACGAACTGTGACTATCTATATATACGTCAACAGAATACATACCTATTATTTTAGTGCCGAAACTTTATAGAACTATCTTTGTACGGCATAATAATAGGGTTACAGACGGCTTTTTATTTCAATAATTCCTGTTGATCCCGAGATTCCCAAGGGGTGCAAGTGCACCCCCTGGCACCCCCCTGCCGGCGCCCATGACACAATTATAAAGGCGAAGTTTGTGAGTTTGTTACTTCTTAACGTCTAAGCGGCTGGACCGATTTTAATAAAAATATTTGGTATGGTGTTACCGTGTTAGCTTATACCCTGGATTAACACATCAGCTACTCAATTAATACTAAACTATTTGAAATGAAAATATCACAATTTATTTTCCCGCATATTTTTAGGGTTCCGTACCCAAAAGGTAAAAACTGGACCTATTACTGAGACTTCGACGTCTGTCCGTCTGTCTGTCTATCTGTCTCTAGGCTGTAACCAAGAACCGCTTTAGCTAGACTTCTGAAATTTTCACAGATTGTGTAGTTTTGGTGCCGCTATAACAACAAATACTGAAAACAAAATAAAGTTAATATTTGAGGGGGGGCTCCTATACAACAAACGTGATTTTTTTTGCCCTTTTTGGCTCGTAATCCATAATGGCTACATTTAGACACTTGAAATTGTTACAAAATCCTCAATTATATATGTACTTAATTATTTAATAACAAAAATAAAATAAATAATTAAGGTGGGCTTCCCTACTAACAATACGGAACCCATCGTGCGCGAGTCCGACTCGCAATTGGCCGATTTTTTATAAACCGCGGGTAACACCGCGGGGTACACTTAGTTTGTATTAAATGAAATGATGAATTATTACGTCCAATTGTAAAAAGCTCAAAAAGTGCCTTCGACCCTGCCAGGATTCGAACCTGGAATCTTCTGATCCGTAGTCAGACGCGTTATCCGTTGCGCCACAGGGCCGTGAGAAAATTACGCGAAATTTACAATTGGATGCTTTAAACATTTTTCAAGATAATTTTCGGCTAAGGTTAACAATTAATTTTATGTTAATAGTTAATCTTATATCTTTAAACGAGCAATTCTTGTATATATATAAAAATATATAATTGGAATCTCGGAATCGGCTCCAACGATTTTCATGAAATTTAGTATATAGGGGGTTTCGGGGGCGATAAATCGATCTAGCTAGGAATCATTTTAATAAAATGTCATTTTATGTGTGTTTTTTTAATTTATTGAATACCGAGCGAAGCTCGGTCATATAGCTAGTAGACATAAAACAATAATAACATAGGCTAGAAATTTGACATTATATTAGTGGTAGTTTCTACCTCAGGGCTTATCTTAAACTTTAAAGCATAGAGAGAACGCTAAAATGGCGTTGTGTCCGCAAATTTATAGACTCGGAGTCCAATTTTACGACGTTATGATTACGACTTTATTGTATAGAATGTTCATTTATATTGCAATTTGCTAGTAATTTACGAAATTACTTACTGCCTACATAAGTAACAATCTTTAATTATACTAATTAGTAATAGGATGTATTACTACAATGTTTTTACGCTAGAGTGCAGCACCAGCATAGGTAGAAAACAAAAAGCTCGTCTTACAACATTCTCTACTCTCTGACAATATTTTGACATGACGTGTGCAGCATTTCGGATTTTGGTCGGATTATTTACTGGATGACTTAGCAGCGCCCTCTGCTCCGACCTTTGCGTAATATTTCCTATTAACAAAACCTAGATTACCATAGAAAAACAAAACCTTCTAGGTTTTTAGGGTTCCGTAGTCAACAAGGAACCCTTATAGTTTCGGTCTGTCCGTCCGTCTATCTGTCCGTATGTCTGTCCGTCTGTCAGACAGGTCCGCGGTTTTGCTCAGAGACTAAAGGACCTACAACGCTGTAATTTAACATGAATGCACATATTATTGATGGCAACTAAATGGTACATGAAATCTTAAAAAAAATATATTTTTATGGTACTTTCCATACACACCAAGCGGGGATGAATTTTTTTTTTCGCGTCCACCCCATTGTGTGGGGTGTCATTGGATAGGTTTTTTTAAAATATAATGAGTATTCATAGATCATTTGCCCATTTAGGGATCCGTTTGTGAAATATTAAGTTTTAAAGTGGAAAAAATCGTTAGAGTCCAATGTCCCCCCCCTTCTACCAGCTAAACGGTTGCTTCTGGAATTGTGAAAAAATTAACGGAAGTAGGAAATATACTGAATTTAAAAGGAAAACTATTACGGCTAAGAAGACTTCATAAGTTAGTGAGTAATAGTCGATCAACTAAAAAAATGTATTCGGCGAAGTATAAAGGAACTTTTCGTTCAAATTCCTTTGAAAGTAACTGAGATGTTGTTAGTAGTGTAAAACACGTTATAAATATACATTCATTGACAACACAAAAATAAAAATAAAAACTAGCGGTATCACGGAACTCTATATTGCGCGTGGCCCGACACGCACTTGGCCGGTTATTTATTACTGGCATAGAAAAAAGCGAGAGGTTCATTCCCTTTTACTCTTAAGAAAGGAAAAGAATAAGAATGTATTAAAAAAAATCTCACGTTGTTTTTATACTTTCATGCATTTATCTTTCTTCCGTAATTGGCCCCATCAATTGGCCGTGGGCCCAGCTCGTGGGTGAAGCAGGTCACATAAATTAGAAATTCAAGTTTATTATCTAGCCCTGGCCGTGAACTGTACAGACTGAATGGCGACTGTTTTGCGTATTGCGGCATCGTGCACCTTTACGTAACATTATAAAGAGAAAATGTTTGGCATTGAATGAACTCTACTAAAGCAGTTTCGATTATAAAAATATTAAAAAATATAAATATATATATATATATATATATATATATATATATATATATATATATATATATATATATATATATATATATATATATATATATATATATTATTATAAAATATTAAATAATATTAGGTGATCATGGGGAAGGGTATGTATACAGTGCAGAAACTGGTGGTAGCTATAGTCCGTGCAATCCACGAAGACGCGCCTCACTATTCCTCCTAATCGCCTATAGTATAATAATTGAAGACGTGAGTGGAAGAATCGAACAAGTAACATTTCGTAACATACGGACAATAACTCATTTTTCCCCTTATTGTTTTTATAAAACTTTTAACTTATCTACTTCATAACCTAGCTAATATATCTGGATACACATATAATACACAGATTTTCTATTTCAATTAATTTTTCCGGCCCTAAGGCCTCCATTTAAGCAAAAAACGGGAAGTTTTTTCATGTTACTTACCTTATTCTTCCACTCACGTCTTGAATAATGTGTGTAAGCTTACGCTAATATATTTTGAGCGTTATCGGTACACACTAATTACCTATGAGTGCACGCGCACGCTACAATAAAAATACCAATTAATCCTTCAAGCCCCATAAGAGCTCCGGTGATGAACAGTAGAATACAATAGCATTTCCAAGAATCCGCGTCTTCGTGGATTGCACGGACTATAATATAGCACATGACAAGCAATAATTTGTGGGGTAGGCGTAGCAACTACAATGGAAGATCTTCCGACCGAGATAGATAGCATGCTGAATTCTCGGTCAGGTGGAATGGTGCTTTTTCAGACGTTGTATGTCTTGTCGATCTCAGAAACTTTGATAGCGCGATGCAGAATTGTGGCGCTAGTACCGCTACAAAATCAAGAACACCAGTTTGCAGCATTTTAGGTGCGCACGTTCCCTATATACTAGTCACTAGTGTCTATAGTATTTATTGCGATTTTTGGATTAGGATTTGTATTTAAAGATTTTAAATTACGTTGTGATGGAAAAATATTACCCAGGTTGATGATTATGAGGATGGTGGTATGGGGTGGCATGATAGTATGGGGTGGTGTGGTAGGATAGTATGGGGTGGTATGGGGTAGGTAGTATAAGATTGTTGTGCCCGGAAACGGAAGGGATGGACCAGTTTTCAGATTAAGTTTAAGATTGGGTCTACCGGAGTGTGTTCATTTCAGGAGGAAACTACAAATATACTATACCAAGCTAATATCAGAGGTACTATAATATTCTAAGCTAGTGTTTTTCAACCCTTTTTATAATGTGGTATGAAAAATACCTTTTGCTGTTTATCATGTATGTAGGCATGTTTAATATATTTTATGAGTACCTCTTTTTTTATTCTTCTACTTATTATAATATATCAATCTTGTAGCACCTCCATCGAGGGAATCGCAGACACAATAGATTTTCAATTGCGGCAGCCGGCTCCCGCTTGAAAATTGATGGGTTAATCTTTATCTTTTGTTTATTTTACTGAAAAGGGCCGCCCACTGAGGCCACAGGGTGTCGCAACCCAATGGTTGAAAAACACTGTTCTAAGCTAGCTGTGTACATATTTTGTGTATTGTTATTTTATTCAATTACGAATCCATACTAATATTAACTCGTGAAAGTACATTCTTGCTTATGTTAACTCATCACATTTAAATCACTATACCGATTTTAACGTCATAGATGAATAATTATACAATTATACATTTGTATAGATTAGTCCATGTGAGTATGTAAATACATTCGAGTGTCGGAATAGGACAGCTGTTGAATGAAAATGCACGGTTTCCGCGCAATAAGCAGTGTTACACAGATCTTGTGTTTCGCGATTTTCCATCTTCGCTAGAAACTAGAACTAGAATATTGGATCTTAGTTTTGTATTTTAATAAGTAAATTTTTTAATACAGTCACGCTTAGGATTTTCAATCACATTCTGTCACACCCCAATACCCAATGAGTGAGAGTGACAGGTAGCGAGTGTCACCTGCTGTTTCATAAATCACGTCCTCGTGTCATCGCCCATTCATACAAATCGAATTTTCCATTTGCGTAGCATCCAGTTTAGTGGAAAAAATTTACGAATATCTAATTTTATATGAGAGTGTTTGAAATTCTATTTGCCACCAGCATAAAAACAGTAGACATGGGAAAGAATCGACATACTGACAAATTTTATCGACAAAATAGCGGATTTACATTGTCTAATTGTCACTTTGTCTTGTCTAACTGTCACTTTGTCTATTATTCTGTAGAAAGAAACCGTTTCTATGGTGATTGGTGACCATGCTACGCTTGCATTGACTATTTAGCCTTAGGATCTATCAAAGATCTCTAAATGAGATCTATAGTATCAAACTGTTGTCATATGTCACGACATAGCTCTCTGTCATCTAGTTCACCATAAAATAAACCGATAGGAACATTACGGATCTACGTATTGAGATAATATAGAATAGGAGAGAGTCTTATATCGGTGTATAAGCGTCACAAGCGTGTAATGTTATGTCCTACTTACTAGGACATAACAAGGAGTCGGTCTGCATATTTCATGTAATAAAAGTGTTAATAAAGTTTTTTAGTGAACGTTTTAAGCTAGATATTGTTATATTTTGTGGTTTCGCTAAATAATAAACCATAAAAATGGCCAAAGAATGCCTCAAACACGTGGATTTAACATTAAATACGTAAGTTTTGAACAATGTTTTTTGGGTTTTTCAATCGGTATTTTTGTAAGCTAAAAAGAGTATTTGTGAGTTCAATAATCCTTTATTCGTGATATATAAGGCATTAGTGCTAAAAATGTCACATTAATTAATAAGTTGTCTACAAAAATTGCATAGCTTTTTACGTGTGTTTACGGATTCTCATTACTTGAACTATAGTCGATATATCGATATCATGAACTAAATTACTTTCTTTTCTGTATTATAATGTGCTTCGGATTGATCGACAAATAGAAATATTCAAGAAAATATACAGACACTGCTTGTATGAAAATAAGCACAAAATGGCCACGCGATGACGGGCTAAGATTACATCTATACTTTATTACTTTATCTATGGATCTACGTAATTACGGTACTTCTCAGTTCTCAGTTCTCCGACGGCTTCTGATAGTCACTTTACTACCCTAAAAGAGAGTTTGTTTCAAACGGACTATCGGGGATCGAACATGGATTTAGTTTTATACAGCCATTAAGTTGTAGGTTAGTTTCCGCTTTCTTATTGGGGTTCCGTACCCAAATGGTAACAACGGAACCCTATTCATGAGACTTCGATGTCTGTCCGTCTGTCTGTCTGTCTCCAGGCTGTATCTCAAGAACCGCTATAGCTAGAGTTCTGAAATTTTCACAGATTGTGTATTTCCGGTGCCGCTATAACAACAAATACTAAAATAAAAATAAAAATAATATTTAAGGGGGGCTCCCATACAACAAAGTGATTTTTTTGGCCTTTTTGCTCGTAACCAATAATGATAACAGGTAGGTACTCGAAACTTTCACGAAGGCCTTAAATATAATTGTACTTTAATAATTAATAATAATATTTAAATAAAATAAAAAATAAGGGGGGCTCCCATACAAAAAACACAATTTTTGGCCTATTTTTTAAATCTAGAGAGTTCTTTAAGTAAATACAGTAGATCCTCGTTAATCCGGAGGGGCAAAAACAAGACCCTTTCCGAATTATCGAGGCGTCCGGATTATAGTATGCAATATATTTTAATGTTAATAAAACACACGTTTAACCCTAGTTACCTTAACCAATTTTTAAATTATAGCATACTAGCGGTCGCCCGCGGCTTCGCCCGCGTGGATGTCGGTTACCGCTGCAAAAAGCCTACCCAGTAAAGACACGGCTAGCAAAATGATACCCAGGTCAATTCACAGAAATATCGACAACGCAGTCATTATCCGCAAGCTACACAGATTGTCTTTCTGTGGATGTTAAAGATGTTAATGATGAGAAATGACAATATTTAAATGTAATTAATAATAAGTTTTCTCTTCTGACGGTAGTCCTGGAGTGCAACCCGTTGTTTTGGGATAGATAACTAAAGCGATTATTATAGAGCTTCTCTATAAACAACATATTTTGAAGTTAAGTTATTTTCAGGTAACAAAATATACGTTTTTGGGTGCCCCGACTCGTGATAGAGCAATGTAAAGTTGGCGATGCGTAAAACATTCTTTTCGTAAATCTATTCCTACTATTTTGAATGTTTAGCCCTGGGATTTATTTATTTCCTGTAAAAATTTCTTTTGCACTAACGCAAAAGATATTTGTACAGGAAATTGGAGCCTTTTGAAGGGTAGGTACTTATAGGCAAATCAAAAGGGATCATTGGTATTTTTGGTATATGAGCTAATTCACCAGCTGCAGGGCCGGTCATAATCTTCGTTACTGCACACCCCCGCCTTGGTAGCGTCCACTTCGAAATGGGCGTGAATCGCAATTTTTAATTCGCCATAACTTCTAAATCAAACGTCCTTTCATTTTACAACGTTTATTCATTCAAAGACCAAAAATTATTTACACAAACTGTACTTAGTGATGAAATAATTTATTTTGATAAGAATTATCAGCATGAGTAAAATAAATGCGTTTAAATGTAGTCAAAAAAAATCAAGATTTTTAAATAAAAAAATGGTTGCTGTGCCTCACTTGACATAGATAGGTATAGTGTGTCCCGGACATTTTTGTAGATATTTATAAGATCTGCATTTACTTGGAACATTATATGGTTCTATCTTTTATAGTTTAGGCAGCGTACGCAAAATAAGTAACTTTTCTGGTTGATTTTTTTCACCTTGTGTCAGAAAACCCCAAATATCTTACGGAACCCTATATTTTCCAAAATAAAAAGTAGTCTATGTTACTCGTAAATAAAGCAGCTTTCGAATGGTGAAAGAATTTTTAAAATCGGTCCAGTAGTTTTTGAGCCTATTCATTTCAATTAAACAAACAAACAAACTTTATCTCTTTATAATATTAGTATAGAAAGACAAAATGTACATGTTCATAATAATTACAACCATGTAAGAAATCAGTATGTTAAAATAAAACATTAGTTAATTCTTTTTGAAAAAGTCTGATTACTGACTTAACTTAAAGAGTATTAACTCTTCTGTTTATGACTTTCGCACTTTATTTCAAAAGCTCGGTATGTGAGTTGACGGAGAAACATAACTTCGTGGCTATCAAATTCATTATCTTCAGTCTTCAGCCCTTTTTAAAGCAATGTTTAAAGCTTCTGCCGGCCGGATTACTTAGGCCCTACTGTAATAATTCAAGACGTGAGTGGAGGAATAAGGTAAGTAACATGAAAAAACTTCCCGTTTTTTTTGCTTAAATGGAGGCTTTAGGGCCGGAAAAATGATATGAAATAGAAAAACTATGGATTATATTATGTGTAGCCAGATATATTAGCTAAGTTATGAAGTAGATAAGTTACAAGTTTTATTAAAACAATAAGGAAAAAAAAAGAGTTATTTTCCGTATGTTACGAAATGTTACTTGTTCGATTCTTACACTCACGTCTTCAATTATGTATGTCTTAAAATGTAATAAATTTGTACTTTTTTCAAAATAGTTTTTTCGAAAAATGTCTAGAGATTCTTATACTTACAAAAATCAAATTTTATACTATGAAATTGAATTTGACCCACTAGAGTGATCTTTAAATAAAGAATATCTCGGCTTTAGAACGTATTACTTAAGTGTTTTATTTTTTCGAAATATTGTGTAGAATGTAGACTAAAATTCCAGCTGATTCTGTAAACATAACACATAGTTTGTCCTAAAAACCTATTTATCACAAAAAATAACACACTACACTCGAAGTTACATAATTACTAATAATTAAGTAGTAATAAAAGTTTTAAAATAAATTCAAGTACTTTATTGCTATATTTACTTAGTTAAGTCGAAGCTGGTAAATCAGTGAAAGTTTGTGATGTTCTCTTTAAACTTTTCAATCGCAATCATGAATAATACAAACTTTAAATCCCACTGAAATTGAAATGTCTAACTTTAAGGTAGGAAAGGTAGAACGAAAGCTGTTGTTTTTTGTAACTATTATTGCTCTTTTAAAAAAATACGAAGACCCACTTCCGATAAGCTGAATAATTAATTATTATTGGTAACAGTTAGGCTAATAGTTTAGTACTTAAGGGCCCGTACGGCCATTCTCAGGAGAGCAAAATTCACGTGTCCCGGGCTTGTATATTCTGTAATATTATCTTATTCAAGTATGTAATATTTTTAAACGGTAGATAGCATCAGTATCTAGCTACAAACTTAAACACAGGCTTCTAATTTAAGTAATTCAGACTAAATTAATTGAAGTCGTGTTCAAAAACCATGTTTTTCTAACTACGGTAACGTGTCCCCACGCCAACTTGATGTCGAAACTTGCTTGTAATTTTTATAACGTACCTATATAATTTAATCTATTCATGGTTTTAAACGCCTATAAACATTGGCGTTGCATTGCAAAATATCGACTCAATAGGACCAGCCTATAAATAGTTATCATGAAATAATCGCTTGTCCGATCAAAAGTCCTAATTACCGTAACACCTGCTGTTTTTGGATGCCCATCCAAAAATATCAGGATTTGGCACATTACGAGTGCACGGGTTGCTTCTCCTTAGTGTGTGCCATGGCCCATCAGAGGTCCCACGTCGTTACTGTTAGTGTGCCGCCGATAAAGCACGTTAGTATCTAATTACCGTAGCTTTGGTGACAGACTTGTCTAATTACCGTAATCGTTACTTTTCAATTATGTTTAAATTAGATTTTTATTATGTATATTATGTTTATGTTACATAATTTGGCCTACGTACGTTGCCCTAAGCTAGTTTTTTCAATTGTGTCGTTGTATCGTTACGTAAAACACTACATTTGTCTAATTACCGTACCCTCGTACCTGGAAGCGAAAGAGAAGTATGAAAAGGCAGTGAAAAATGCTCAATTGGAGAGTTGGAAGGAGTTTTGCCGGAAGCAGGATAGGGAGGGGTCTGGGAGGGCATCTAGAGGGTGCTGAACAGAGTCGGAGGGAGGGAGGAAGATCTGCCCCTAACAAGGGGCGGTGAAACCCTCGACGCCCGAAGCTCTGCTGAACTGTTGGCGGAGACCTTCTACCCCGCGGACCTGGAAACTGATGAAAGTGAGGAACATCGACGGACGCGCCGGCGTGCGGAGTCCCTGGACTCCGAGCCGCCGACGGGTCCGGACGACCCTCCTTTCATCATGGAGGAGTTGAAGAGAGCCGTGAGGTCCTTTAAACCCAAGAAGGCCCCCGGAGCGGACGGTCTCACGGCTGATATCTGCCAGCACGCTGTAGAATGTAAGCCTGAATGGTTCCTTGCTCTGCTGAATAAGTGCCTGACTGTCGCTTGCTTCCCCGAACAGTGGAAGCAGGCGACAGTGGTGGTGTTGAGAATGCCGGGCAAGGAATCATACGTACCAAAAGCCTATCGACCAATCGGCCTTCTACCTGTTCTCGGCAAAATCTTCGAGAAGATGCTGGTAGCCCGACTCAGGTTCTACCTGTTACCCAAAATAAGCCCCAACCAGTATGGTTTCATGCCCCAAAGAAGCACCGAAGACGCCCTCTATAGGTTGGTGAACCACATCAGAAGAATGAGGGAGGAGAAGAAAATTTCTGTTGTGGTATCACTGGACATAGAGGGGGCCTTCGATAGTGCTTGGTGGCCGGCCATAAAGGTTCGGTTGGCTGAAGTTGGGTGTCCGGGGAACCTGAGGAGGGTTATCAGCAGCTACCTGAGTGGAAGGTGTGTGAATGTTAGGTATGCCGGAGTAGAAGTGAACAGGGGGACCGACAAGGGGTGTGTACAGGGATCCATAGACGGTCCTATCCTGTGGAACCTCTTGTTGGACCTCCTGTTAAGGATGCTAGAGGAGATGGGTGTGTTTTGTCAGGCCTTCGCTGACGACATCGTGCTCGTTTTTGAGGGAGACTCGGCTTTAAAGGTAGAGTTAAAAGCCAACGAAGTGTTAAGCGCCATTAAAAACTGGGGCAGAGCCAATAAATTGAATTTTGCGCCGCACAAAACCTGCGCATTACTGTCGACAAGGCGACTAAAATATGACACACCGCGCTTGAGAATGGGGAGTGTGGAAATTAAATACTACAGCGAAATAAAGATTCTGGGCCTTATTATCGACAAAGGCTTGACGTTTAACGCCCACGTTAGCAGCATTTATCAAAAGGTAATCAAGCGCTATAAGCAGCTTGCCAGGGCCGCTAGAGTAGGTTGGGGGCTTAACCCCCAAGTAGTTAAGGTTATTTATACGGCGGTCATTGAACCAACTATTTTATATGCATCGGCAGCGTGGGCACCCACCGTGGAAAAGATGGGGGTCCAAAAAAGGCTCAACTCCGTCCAACGGGGTTTTGCCCTGAAGATCTGCAAAGCATATCGAACCGTCTCCCTGAATTCTGAGCTGCTGTTGGCTGGGATACTCCCTCTTGATCTCAGAATACTTGAAGCATCGAGACTATATGAGATCAAGAAGGGAGTGTCGTACCCGGCATTGAGGGACAGGGAGGTGGAACGAATGGCTTCCGCGATTGAGGACCCACATCCGGCAGAGCAGGTAGAGTTGAGGTTCGGGATGGTAGATGAGGACTCGTATACTGACGTGGTTAACAGCCACATCCATAGGATCTATACGGACGGCAGCAAGATTGAGGGTCAAGTCGAAGCCGCTCTCTCCGTATGGAAGGGTGAGGCCGAGACGAAGGCCGTCAAGCTTGCTTTGTCGCCGTATTGCACCGTCTACCAAGCCGAACTTCTAGCGCTCCAAAGAGCAGTAAGTATAGCCTGCAAGAGGTCGGTATCCTTAGCGATTCCAGATCGGCTCTCCAGGCTGTCACTCTTAGTTCCCCTCATCCCCTGGCAGTGCAAACAAGGGCGGCCCTCCGAAAAGCTGCATTGCAGAGGCGGGAGGTCTCCCTGTTTTGGATCAAGGCGCACGCAGGGTTGAGAGGGAATGAGAGGGTTGACGAATTAGCCAAGGAGGCCGCGCTGAGATTGAGAAGGAAACATGACTACGATCTGTGTCCTGTTTCATTCGTCAAGCGTATTTTAAGAGAGGATACGATTGAGGATGGGACAGGAGATACGAAGTGGGAGGGACGGCCGGAGTCACGAAGCTCTTTTTCCCAAGCGCTACTGCTGCATACAAAATAGTCAATAAGATAGACATAACACCACACCACACAAATTCTGACTGGACACGGTGGATTCGCCTTCTACTTGCACAGATTCAAGTTGAAGGAGGATCCGTCGTGTCTGTGTCAGCAAGGAGTTGAGGAGACGGTTCCTCACCTGTTATTCGAGTGTCCAATTTTTGCTGGCAATAGATATGATATTGAGCAATAATTGGGCACATCGATGACAGGTGAGAATCTGCCTGCCATCCTGGGGGGTAAAAAGAGAGACTTGTTCCTCTCTTTTTGTAAGAAGATAGTGTGTGTTACAAACAAGAGAAATTCTAGTAAATTATTATGATTGTTAAGCTGTGATATTAGGGTAGTTGAACGTTGTGCCGTATTTTTATTTTTTATATAATATTTTATTGTTTTTAATTTGGACATTTGTAAATTGTAATGATTTTTTTTATCGGAACGGAATTATTTTGGCTGTAGTCAATTTTTAGAATTTTATATATTGTATAATATTATCTATTAGTCTTCTGTATAATAATTGAATATTTTATGGTGTACTTTAGAAGATAACAACAAGCCCTGACACCGTTAGGGGGACAAGAATAAAAAAAAAGAAAAAAAAAATACCGTACCCATAAATTTTTAAGTCTCATTATCCAAAAAACTTTAACTAACTGTTTCACGCCACATTTATTACTGTGTTCGTATCTTTCATTTCTTTAATATTTCAATGTGTCTAAGTCAAATCGACGAAGAAAAAAATGGTTACGGTAATGAGGCAAATAATGCCAAACCGGAAAATGGCCGTTATACGAAATTTGCCGATTTCGCTGATTTTAAAGACGTGATTTAACAGTTAAAATACAGTATTTCTATAAGTTTTAATGCACAACATGTAAGATCATTTCAATTATAATCTAGTGTTGGAGCTAAATTTTTAATTTTTTAAAGTATTTTTAAATAATCCAACTCAAACCCGCGACAGTTTTGTGATTTTTGCTGTATAAGGTTTAGAAGATCACCTGTTTATGGATTGTATTGACGTCTTAACCTTTAACGTTACGGGCGGGGTCTACGCAGACCCCACGCGCTGTTTTTTGACGATATTTTTTTAAATTGGCAAGTTACGATCGCATGTTTTCGGCTAATCCCAATGCAACGCGAGGTTTTTCAGTGAGTAAAAGTCCGTCGCTCCTCTGATAAGAGCAGTTACATTTTTGCTTATGTGGGGATACCTGCAGACCCCACCCGTGATTTAACGTATGTACTTTTTTCACATTGGTTATGTGTTTATTCGTTGGTTTTTTTTAAATTGTCTATGTATAAATGGAAAATTTGTTGCCGACTAACAGAAAATCAAATTGCTCAAATCATATTATGCAATTTAATGTCTCTGAAAGTTTTTGGAAACATTTTGAAAGAGTTAGAGGTAGCTAGACCTAGTGCACCAAAAATGAGGCGAAGATGCTATTATTGTCCCAGAATTAATTATCATTGCCCGTAAGCCTTATTATAAAACTATTTGCAAGTCTCATTCAGTAAAATTATTTATTACTTACCTAGCTTACTCAAGGAATAATTTTAGTTTAGGGTCGTACTTTTCAAGGATTGTCAATTATTTTTCTGTAAATTTTAGTGTTAATTTTTATTTTGATTATTTATTTCTAAGTCTTATTTTATGAGAAAAAAACAATGAGTTAGTCAGAAGTAGACATTTTTGTTGAATTTTAGTACATTAAACATGTGCCCTACAAATTCTATGCACGAGATTGGTTAGTTCATAAAAATGTTCTTTACTGTCTAAATAATTGTTAGTTTATTATTAATAAATGCTTTTCATAAATAAAATAATATCTATTCTTATAATATAAAACGGGTTTTAAAAATTATTAAACCATTATGAATTTATACGTATATTTATATTGGGGTACCTCTAGACCCCACGCGTGACGGAACGTTACCCAAAACAACGCGTGTACTTAAAGGTTAACGGTATGAAAAAAATACAACGTACTGTTGAGAAAGTCGTCTATAAAATGTTGGAATTACTTTTTACCACTTTAATATGAAATAGTTAAGTAAAAAAATATGTAACTCGGCATAATTTTAGAGAAAATGGGCAAAGAATTGCAGTTAATTTCGGCAACTTGGAGCTGTAATTCATAAAAAGAAAACGACAGAAATAATATATAGATAAAATTCTATCCAATTCGAGAAAAAAGAAAAACAAATTGTGCCAAAAAAACACGATTCAAAACAAATCTCATATTATATTTCTCGCCGCGAGTTCGAGTCGGCTTTCCGCGCTTAAATATATTTTAAATCTAATAATTAATATATATTTTTTTAGTCTAATAAGGGGAAAAAACCTAATAGTATTTTTTACCTTTGCAATTTCGGCAAAATCGGCAAAATTTCGTATACGGACTCTTAACACCACAGTAGATTGTGGTAAACAGAAAAAATTCTGGAATTGAGAAGATTTTCTGACGAAGCAAAGTATATTCGGTCAGTCAGAAGCCCACTGTACCAATTTTGCTATTTTTTTTTGTATGAAACATAGCCTCTAAGCATACTAAATATTATGCTATCGTAATATTATAAAATATTTAATCCATACAAAAATGATTGAATGCGAAAGTGTGTATTTTACCTCTTCACGCCCAAACCACTCTAACAATTTTGCTAGTTTTCTTTGTATGAAACATAGCCTACAAGTATTAATAATATGTGCTATCGTAATATTATAATATACTTAATCCATATAAAAAATTATAGAATGCGAAAGTGTGTATTTTACCTCTTCACGCCCAAACCACTGAACCGATTTTGCTGGATAAGGAGACACGTATAGATTTCCGGAAAAGCTGTCATAGGATACGTCTTTTTATTACGGAAAAATGTACGGCTCCCGTGTGATAAACGAATTATGTAGGCCTACTACGAAACCGTTTTGAGACTCAAACAATCGATCGAGAATGCTGAGTCCTGCTCTAACAACGTCATTTCACGTTTGTTAGAATAGGACGCAACATTCTCGTACGATTGTTTGAGTCTCAAAACCGTTTCGTGGTACGGGCCATGGCGAAACGGAGTTGCGGGCGTCATCTAGTAGATATTAAATATGCACATACGAAGCACATGGGCGAGGCCGCCAATTTTTGCTGATTTTGCAATTATTTTTCTCTGCCCTTTGTATTTTAAAAAGTATTGTGTTTATCTTATGCTCGAAAACTGATTCTAACGAAGAAAACAAAGTACTCAAGCATGCATTAGAATTATTTGAGTTCTAATAATAGTCTAAAAATATATTTACAATTAAACATAAAAAAAGATAAGAAAATAGCTTCAAATATACAATCCGCCGTGGAAGAGGTGCACTTTAACTGTCGCTGTAGCAGTAAGTATGACAGATTTGAAGATAAATCTGATATGTTATGAATACTTATATAAATGGCTATTACCTCATCTAATTCTTATAGTATTTACTCTATAGTAACTTTCTTTATAAACTTTTTAAAATCAAATGAATCGGTAGAAACATCAATTCTATCCCACATTTTAAACGTCATCAATAATACCGATTTATTGTTATCGTTGGGTGTTAGGGAAGGTAAAATCGGGAGGTGGCAACGCTGAGTTTTTACGTATTCTATGGAAAATCTCGTAATATCCGCCATTTCTCGACAGTTCACATTTGAACCTCATTCGGGCTGTGTACACAGTTTTTTCAAAGGAAGTTTTTTGTGACACAAATGTAAGTATTATTGTTTCACATAAAACTATCAATGCATCATGTGAGTAGTCAAAAGGGCCATGTTTGGGGCTATAATAAAAACCACATTGTGTATTATTTACAGAGATAAGTTTGATTTTCTCAACGCTATGATAGCCTCTACGCTATTATTTTGGTGCTCCAACGTCATATTTCTCAACGCTATGATAGCGTAGAGGAATAAATTCGCTACAATTTTGGTGCTTCAACGTCACAAACAGCGTAGATATTCGCCAATTTTCTTTCTCTCGCAAAATTTTTCTGCGTCATATCAGCAAAAATTGGCGGCCTCACCCACATTACACATTACCATCACTATAAAGGTGCTCTCTCACCGGAAGCATTCGCGTGTAATGTAACATTATAGATTCGACTTTGAGTATTACATAGCAAGTTGACTTCACTGTCGCGTACCATTGATGTTACAAGTTGTATCAAGATATTATTACACAGTGTATCATTACAAGGTGCGCATTGTAATGCTCGATTCTGTAACGTTACATTACAAGTGAATGCTCCCGGTGAAGGAGCATCTTTAAACATAATTACATAATATTTTTATTTCTGTTACTACGTCGTATAGCTACATAGACATACACATCCGCCTGTCATTTTCCTGTCACACACGTGTTTCCATCGTCCGCAAAAATATATCCATCAATTCCCAATATTGATTGTGGAATCACTCTGCTGGCTGCCTTTATCAGCAAATTTTCGCGTCGTCATCGAATATTCCAGAAATTATGTTCCACACGTATCGTTCATCAGGAAAATTAATATGATGACACAAAAGGGTTCCGTAATCCTTTACGATGATTACTTGTTTTAATAATCTAATCTATTGTGACTCAATTTTGACTGAATTGGCACTTAATTGTGACTGAATTGCGACTGAATTGCGACTGAATTGCGATTGAATTGCGATTGGATTGCTACTCCTAAATGCAACGAAAAAATTGCGATAGAATTTTGACTGAACTGCCTCTGAGTTGCGACCAATTTGCCGGCGACTCTATACGCATAAATTTCTGACTTTTCTGTTATTATCGTCATGGATCATGATATTTGTGATTGATGCTTCGTTCAGCAATTTTTTGGTTGCATCTTAATGTTATGTAGCTTAAAGCTTGCCTCGACACATGGATTATCCAACACATCTCTCATATTATATTTCTCGCCGCGAGTTCGAGTCGGCTTTCCGCGCTTAAATATATTTTAAATCTAATAATTAATATATATTTTTTTAGTCTAATAAGGGGGAAAAACCTAATAGTATTTTTTACCTTTGCAATTTCGGCAAAATCGGCAAAATTTCGTATACGGACTCTTAACACCACAGTAGATTGTGGTAAACAGAAAAAATTCTGGAATTGAGAAGATTTTCTGACGAAGCAAAGTATATTCGGTCAGTCAGAAGCCCACTGTACCAATTTTGCTATTTTTTTTTGTATGAAACATAGCCTCTAAGCATACTAAATATTATGCTATCGTAATATTATAAAATATTTAATCCATACAAAAATGATTGAATGCGAAAGTGTGTATTTTACCTCTTCACGCCCAAACCACTCTAACAATTTTGCTAGTTTTCTTTGTATGAAACATAGCCTACAAGTATTAATAATATGTGCTATCGTAATATTATAATATACTTAATCCATATAAAAAATTATAGAATGCGAAAGTGTGTATTTTACCTCTTCACGCCCAAACCACTGAACCGATTTTGCTGGATAAGGAGACACGTATAGATTTCCGGAAAAGCTGTCATAGGATACGTCTTTTTATTACGGAAAAATGTACGGCTCCCGTGTGATAAACGAATTATGTAGGCCTACTACGAAACCGTTTTGAGACTCAAACAATCGATCGAGAATGCTGAGTCCTGCTCTAACAACGTCATTTCACGTTTGTTAGAATAGGACGCAACATTCTCGTACGATTGTTTGAGTCTCAAAACCGTTTCGTGGTACGGGCCATGGCGAAACGGAGTTGCGGGCGTCATCTAGTAGATATTAAATATGCACATACGAAGCACATGGGCGAGGCCGCCAATTTTTGCTGATTTTGCAATTATTTTTCTCTGCCCTTTGTATTTTAAAAAGTATTGTGTTTATCTTATGCTCGAAAACTGATTCTAACGAAGAAAACAAAGTACTCAAGCATGCATTAGAATTATTTGAGTTCTAATAATAGTCTAAAAATATATTTACAATTAAACATAAAAAAAGATAAGAAAATAGCTTCAAATATACAATCCGCCGTGGAAGAGGTGCACTTTAACTGTCGCTGTAGCAGTAAGTATGACAGATTTGAAGATAAATCTGATATGTTATGAATACTTATATAAATGGCTATTACCTCATCTAATTCTTATAGTATTTACTCTATAGTAACTTTCTTTATAAACTTTTTAAAATCAAATGAATCGGTAGAAACATCAATTCTATCCCACATTTTAAACGTCATCAATAATACCGATTTATTGTTATCGTTGGGTGTTAGGGAAGGTAAAATCGGGAGGTGGCAACGCTGAGTTTTTACGTATTCTATGGAAAATCTCGTAATATCCGCCATTTCTCGACAGTTCACATTTGAACCTCATTCGGGCTGTGTACACAGTTTTTTCAAAGGAAGTTTTTTGTGACACAAATGTAAGTATTATTGTTTCACATAAAACTATCAATGCATCATGTGAGTAGTCAAAAGGGCCATGTTTGGGGCTATAATAAAAACCACATTGTGTATTATTTACAGAGATAAGTTTGATTTTCTCAACGCTATGATAGCCTCTACGCTATTATTTTGGTGCTCCAACGTCATATTTCTCAACGCTATGATAGCGTAGAGGAATAAATTCGCTACAATTTTGGTGCTTCAACGTCACAAACAGCGTAGATATTCGCCAATTTTCTTTCTCTCGCAAAATTTTTCTGCGTCATATCAGCAAAAATTGGCGGCCTCACCCACATTACACATTACCATCACTATAAAGGTGCTCTCTCACCGGAAGCATTCGCGTGTAATGTAACATTATAGATTCGACTTTGAGTATTACATAGCAAGTTGACTTCACTGTCGCGTACCATTGATGTTACAAGTTGTATCAAGATATTATTACACAGTGTATCATTACAAGGTGCGCATTGTAATGCTCGATTCTGTAACGTTACATTACAAGTGAATGCTCCCGGTGAAGGAGCATCTTTAAACATAATTACATAATATTTTTATTTCTGTTACTACGTCGTATAGCTACATAGACATACACATCCGCCTGTCATTTTCCTGTCACACACGTGTTTCCATCGTCCGCAAAAATATATCCATCAATTCCCAATATTGATTGTGGAATCACTCTGCTGGCTGCCTTTATCAGCAAATTTTCGCGTCGTCATCGAATATTCCAGAAATTATGTTCCACACGTATCGTTCATCAGGAAAATTAATATGATGACACAAAAGGGTTCCGTAATCCTTTACGATGATTACTTGTTTTAATAATCTAATCTATTGTGACTCAATTTTGACTGAATTGGCACTTAATTGTGACTGAATTGCGACTGAATTGCGACTGAATTGCGATTGAATTGCGATTGGATTGCTACTCCTAAATGCAACGAAAAAATTGCGATAGAATTTTGACTGAACTGCCTCTGAGTTGCGACCAATTTGCCGGCGACTCTATACGCATAAATTTCTGACTTTTCTGTTATTATCGTCATGGATCATGATATTTGTGATTGATGCTTCGTTCAGCAATTTTTTGGTTGCATCTTAATGTTATGTAGCTTAAAGCTTGCCTCGACACATGGATTATCCAACACAAATATTTTTTTCCATTCGATTTAGTAGAACTTACAAATATTCATTATAACGTGCTACTGACATACCTAATAAATAATAATTATAATATTAAGTATTATACTCAAACATATCCCTCTCGTATAAACAATTGACTGATGGCGCAGTATAATGTGCCTGGGGTGCTATATAAAGTGGTATATTTAAAGCTTTTACGTTGTATCAAAATATTATAACAGGACAATAATTAAGTTCAGACTTGAGAACGTTTCAATTAATTTCATTTCCGTTTTTGGTTATTGGAGTTACGTCAATTGGAGTTAAATCAATTACGTCAGGAATATTGTAATCAAATTGTAATGACGCTTTGTTAAATTGATGATACTACGTAACTATTTTATGAGGCCTCTACAAATTGTAACAAAACAAAGTGATAATTTGTGTGTACTGTGAATGTGTCCCTTACTTATAAGATATTATGATATATTACTTATATAAGTTTATTGTGAATCAAATTTTGACATCATCGGCAAATTCATGCCCACACAAAAGTAAATTATTACATTATACAATAGTACAGTAATAGCCTTATAGCAAAAATATATTCTGTCCAATAATTTATTTTGATTAACTTGTCCTAAGTCTCCCGTATAAGCGTGCCTTAAAACAGATTTTATCAGTTTCTATTATTTGTAGAACAGTTTTGCTAGTAGAGAATACTTTAAATGTTAAGGCACGAATTTCCAGCGTTTCGCTGAAGCAGTATTATATGAAAACAAGGCTTAGGCTAATATGCGATTGCTAAATCAGCTTATATGAAAGCCAACTATGGTTATTGCATAATCCCTGCGCCTACAGAGCCTTAAGCCGGGTACCCATTAGAGCTTGCAAATGTTGCCCTATCTATATACAGTACTAAACGTTCCGCGTGGCTTCGCCCGAGTAAATTAGATATTTCACAGACAAATTAGTCCACAAAAAATAGCCCATGATCCTTCACGTGGTCTACTTCTTATCTGACCCAAAGAAAAATTGCTCTAGTAGTTCGTGAGATAAGCCCTTTCAAATAATTTCCCCCGTTTTTTAAATATTGTCCTCTATTTCTTCGCTCCTGTTAGTCTTAGCGTGATAAAATATAGCCTATAGCCTTCCTCGATGAATAGACTATCTAACACTGAAAGAATTTTTCAAATCGGACCAGTAGTTCCTGAGATTAGCGCGTTCAAACAAACAAACTTACAAATTCTTCCGCTTTATAATATTAGTATAGATGTTACGCTCAAAGACCGAAATCGCTCAATGAGCGAAAAAATAGCTCACAACGCGTTGTGGTCACAGTGAAACAGCCACGACGCGACGTTCTGGCAATCACAAAAAGGCCATAACACGAAATTCGTGTCGTGGCTGATATGCTATTCGTTTTTCTTGATTTGTTCTTGATTGATTAATCATCCATAGGTATGGAAGATTATATTTGAATTACCACGCGTACTACAAAATATATTTTCTTTTACTAAATCACTGCATAACGTGTTTATCATTATTATTTATAAAATATGTAGTTTTATACTATCCGTACTAATAATTATTATTAATATCTGTCTCTCTGTCTATCTGGCGCAACGTAGTAGCGGACATCGACTAGTAGTATTACATTAAATAAAATAAAACTATATTTTTATTATTTATTGAGATCAGATTACTTTACTTTATACATATAATAGAAAAAACAACAAAAAACAACAACACGTTGCGCCTGACAGACAGATAATATTCGTACGGATAGTAATTAGTATGGAATTATGGATATTTTATAATTAATAATATAATGACAAGCACGTTATGCAGTGATTTAGTAAAAGAAAAATTATTTTGTAGTACGCGTGGTAATTCAAATATAATCTTCCATACCTACGGATGATTAATCAATCAAGAACAAATCAAGAAAAACGAATAGCATATCAGCCGAAGGACACGTTTTTCACGTTATGGCCTTTTTGTGATTGCCAGAACGCGTCGTGGCTGTTTCACTGTGACCACAACGCGTTGTGAGCTATATTTTCGCTCACTGAGCGATTTCGGTATTTGAGCGTACATAGATACGGACATTTGCAGCCCCCAAGCACATTAACTACAAAGTTTAAAATAAATTGAAGATGTAAGTGGATAAAGTTGGTAACTAACAATTCGAAAATTGTTGTTTTCCGCATAAATGGTGGCTATACGAGGGCGGCACTGAAAATTTCGGGAATTAAGGAGGTGACACAAAAGTACTATTTAAAAATGTGTTAATTGCTTTTCGAAGTATTCTCCGCGAAATTTGACACATTTTTCCATACGATGGAATCAATCATTGAAGCAACCATTCCAGTTGGGGTCTCCAAAATGGCCGTTTTGTAGGCGTCCACAGCTTCTTTAGGTGATGGTCAGAGACCACGCAATTTATTCTTTATTTTAGGGAAAGTATAGGAATCATTAGGGCTTAAGTCGGGTCTGTACGGCGGATGATCTAATAATTCTATGTTTTCTTGCTCTAAAAACTCTTTTGTTCTGTGCGCGGTGTGAGAACTCGCATTGTCGTGATGGAGGATGATGTGGCGGTTGCAGTTCTCTTTACGGAGTTCAGAAACGACCTGTGGCAAACAAATGCTAGCAATGCTATTCTGCATTAACCGTTCTTTGTCCCTCAAG
Source organism: Lysandra bellargus (assembly GCA_905333045.1). Lineage (NCBI taxonomy): Eukaryota > Metazoa > Arthropoda > Insecta > Lepidoptera > Lycaenidae > Lysandra > Lysandra bellargus. The sequence goes on from HG995355.1 coordinate 5,951,750, forward strand.
AGGAATAGTCGCAATATGGCCGGTTTTGGAGACAAACGTGGCCACCATTATTTTTGCAACACTCCGTGAACGAACAATTTTTGTTGGCTTTAACTCATTTTCGAACACCCAAACTCGTGACTGGTTTTTAGTTTCGGGTTCGTACGCGTATATCCAGGATTCGTCACCTGATACGATGTTGTATACAGCATTTGAGGATCCTGCGTGGAATCTTTCGAGAGTTCTGACGCACCAAGTAACGCGAGCCGCTTTTTGCTCTTCACAGAGCAAATGCGGTATCCATCGGGAAAACAACTTTTTTAAACCTAATTGTTCATGCAATATTATTTGTATTTGACTCATGCCAATGTCTAAAGTTGCCGCGGTATGTCACATGTTGATCTTCCTCAACCAGCTTACGCACAGCATCAACGTTTTCTTGGGTGACTGCAGCTTTTGGACGACCTTAAAGGGGATCATCACTGAGCCTGACACGTCCACGTTGAAATTCAGCAAACCAGCGATAAATTGTGGTTTTGGATGGGGCTTCATCACCAAATGCAGAAATCATCCGATCAACACACTGTTTTTGTGTTAAACCACTTCGAAAGTCATAATAAATCATCGCTCTAGAATTTTCTCGAGTCAATTCCATTTTCTCAACGACTAAACAAGTTTGACAAGACCTTGTGACAAGACCGAGAATCTTTTTTTAAATAAATAAATGGTATTCGATTTTTAAAACCAAGGAGTTTTCAATTAAAAAGATTTTAATATGACAGGAATAGTGGAAGTATTCCATTACCGATATTTTTAGAGCAGCCTATGTAGGACCGAAACAATGATTTGAAAAAAAAAAGATTTGAAGAAGATATTATACTAGACGGATATTGCAGTAGGCAAGTTACAATAGGTCCAAGTTAAAAGGGAAATGAGTAAATTGCATGTTATAAAAGTATGTCAGTTATCCATTCAGACACTCTTCAATTTTGACGACCTCCGTGGCGCAGTGGTGAGCGCGTTGGTAGCTCAAGCCGGAGGTCGCGGGTTCGAGTCCCGCCGACGGATCAAAAAGTTTATGAAGTTCCTGGGTCATGGATGTGTATTAAATATGTGTATCATATAATAAAAATCTTAAATATATGTATAGTATAAAAGTATTAAATATATTTCCGTTGTCTGGTACCTGTAACACAAGTCCTTCAGGTACTTAGCACGGGGCCAGACTGACGTGGTGTGAAGCGTCCATAGATATTATTATATTATTATTAATTGGTTTCCCGATTATAATATAATACAATATGCTTTATTAGATTGTTCAAACTGCGCAACGGATTTAACTATGCATTTTTTAACAGATGGAGATTTTTTTAAAATAATGCTTAAATGAATAATTTTTGCTAAGTGCTGTGCGGTTCAACTGGTAAAATAAAATCATACATTCACTACCCTGTCTACCAGCCAGGCTGAGCCATCCTCTGCTCAAACAAAGGAAAGTCAATTTGTGAGCTGTTTTACCACTTTTACTTTTACGTATGTTTACTGTGGTCGTACTAAGCCTATACTGAAATTACGCTTTTGTTTGTGCGAACTTAATTTTAATGATCTAGTATGATCATTTACTGTATGTATTTATGCTGTGCCTCAAGTGTATAGTGGGCTTAACTGATGTTATTTGTGACTTATGAGGTAATAAGTTAATTACAATATTGACATAACTGACCAAAGCTGTTGCTTGCGGTTTAGTTCAGTAAACCCAATTGGGTACAGTTTTAATTACTATAATATACAATATACATACTGTACCTAGAGTAACCCGCTTATAAGATTTAAAAAAAACATTAATCCTTCGATCGCGGATTCTTGGAAATATATTGTTATTCTATTGTTGTCGCGGTCACCGGTGTCTTTATGGGGCTTGATTTTAATAATAATAATAATATATATGGACGCTTCACGCCACGCCAGTCTGGCCCCGTGCTAAGTACCTAAAGGACTTGTGTTACAGGTACCAGACAACGGAAATATATTTAATACTTTTATACTATACATATATTTAAGATTTTTATTATATCATACACATACACATCCAGACCCGGGAACATTGAAAACTTTTTGTTCCGTCGGCGGGATTCGAACCCGCGACCCCCGGCTTGAGCTACCAACGCGCTCACCACTGAGCCACAGAGGTCGTGATTGATGGGTTAGGCTTATGATCTTCTATACTAATATTACAAATTCGAAATTGTATCATCTACATGTAATTTTGTATGGAGATACTTTAAACCCCGGCAAGGGATAAAGGATAGTTTCATGTTGGAAAATCGTACGGTTACCGCGCTATCTTGTTGCAAAGAAGTCCTAGTCGATATAAAAACAAATATTATTGTGAAAAACAGCTACTTAACAATCGTTAAAGATCAAAAATATTACTCCATACTAAGTATTTTTTCGGATAATAAAGTAAGTATAATTCATTACCTGTCAGATTTTCAGCAAAGCACGATGAAAAATGTACAAGTAACATATTGTACCTTTATTATCTTATGATTGATAGTAACATCGTAGTATATTTATGGGGTGTAATACGACCCCATATTGTACAGTGGGGTTAACGCTGATCTCTATATTAATGGATAGCTTTATCCTAATTCCCCTTATTTATAAGAGTAGTTCTTACTCGAGTCACGACTCTAGACCAATTTAGTATTAGCACTAAGCGCCTCAAATATTCAAATATAAATACATGACTATTGAGTGATACTATAGTTACCTACTATAGCTACCTACGTAGCAGCAGTCGAAATATATACACACACACATATATATATTGTGTGCATAAGTTTGATACACCTGCAGTGCTGTTATACAGTTTTTCATCATTCAAAATGTATTGTATTATATCGCTGATAAAATTACTATGGTGGTCATTCTAAGCGTGTTGGTTGATCGTCAACTTTGTTGGCCTTCAGAATTTGCCGAATGGACAAAAATAATGATGTAAGCACATAATATGTTTATTATATTACTAAATTAACTCGCCTCAATATTATATTTCTCAGAATTAAATCTATCCAGTAACAATAGCTCTGTGCTACCCCACTCAGGCTTGTTTGATTGTAGGTGTTGTGTTTACCGACCCCATTAAAATTGAATCACCCTGTTATTCGACTCTCGTGGAGTGTTTTAGTTACAACTAGCGACCCGGCCCGGCGTCGCACGTATAAAATATTATATACCCACTGAAAAAATGATTAAAATGGATAGCCTATGATCCTTCACGTGGTCTACTTCTTATCTGTGCCAAATAACATAAAAATTGCTCCAGTAGTTCGAGAAATAAGCCATTTCAAATAATTTCCCCCGTTTTTTTCACATTCTCTTATTAGTCTTAGCGTGATAAAATATTGCCTATAGACTTCCTCAATAAATGGGCTATCTAACACTGAGATAATTTTTCAAATCGGACCAGTAGTTTCTGAGATTAGCGCGTTCAAGTTAGCCCTTTCAAATAATTTTCCCCGTTTTTTCCCAATTTTCCTCTATTTCTTCGCTCCTATTAGTCTTAGCGTGATAAAATATAGCCTATAACCTTCCTCAATAAATGGGCTATCTAACACTGAAAGAATCATCAAAATCCGTTGCGTAGTTTTAAAGATTAAAGGGAACAAAGGGACATGAGGGAAAAAAAGCGACTTTGAGTCCCGGGAAAGGACATAGGATACTTTTTGTCTCAGGAAAATGTACGGTTCCCGCGCGATAAACGAGTTTTGGCGCAACGGAGTTGCGGGCATCATCTAGTAACCTCATAAGTCATAACTCATAACACTTTCAGGTAAACTATATAACTAGCATTTTCTTAGTTATTTGATAGCTCAAAGTACTCAAACACTCGTCGTCACGTATCTGTGATGTGTCAAACAACTCAAAATATGTTTTATAAGACGTTTTATAATAATAAATTTATTATAATAGTATTTCGATATAGTTGGCTTTAGACTTTATGATTTAATGAGCATAGAACTTTTGTTTAGATGTATAAATATGTTTTTAATCTTATTTCTGCTCCTGTTACAAAATTTTCAGCAATTTCTGTTATCAATGATCAAGTCCTATAATTATTGACTTGAAAACTAAATATGAGTACATAATATTTCTGTAAAATACACAAAATTCGTTACATGAAGTTAATAGTCAGGGGGCCCTAGAACAGTTTTTTTTATTACTAACAAGCTAATTTTTTGTGAGTAGTTTCATTTTGTTAAGACAAACAACTTTTTTATCTGCGAAAAATCTTGAAAGTGGTAGCTAACATAGATAGAAAGGATTTCATACTTTGATTTGATGGTCCTAAAATATAGATTGTTCTATTTGTAGGACAATGTTACTCTTAAATTATATAACTATTAACCTACCAACTACCAATATACAAAAAATCAGCTGGTTAGGGTTCCGTTTTAAGGTACCGTAGTCAACTAAGTTTTGTTGATTACAGAACCCTAAAACGGAACCTTAAGGGCCCGGGCTACCCTTGAAATTCTCATACATACGTAATACAAAAATCATTTTCTCATACGAAAATATTTAACATGTTTGAGTTTTTTTTTCAGCTTATAATAGTAATTACCTAGGTTCCTGTACAAAAATTAACTCCAAAATATTTAAACACTAAATTTTTTTGTGTATAAAATTTTTTACTAAATTTATTACTAAATATTTAAACACTAAAAAATAGAGTAAAACACTAAAAAATATATAAATAAATAGTAAATTTACTACAAAATATTTCAACTCTAAAAAATATTTTTAGTATTTAAATATTTTGTAGTAAATTTACTATTTATTTATATATTTTTTAGTGTTTTACTCTATTTTTAGTGTTTAAATATATAGTACTAAATTTAGTAAAAAAAAATCGGTTGTCTGTAAAGTCGGTTTACTGACGATAGTTGAACGTGACAACGTCATACGTTATCAACTATCCTTAACCCCTAAACCCTCGCTTCCGAATCTCTATAAATAGAAACAAACTTTTTCGACTGTAACCTAAAGTTATTTCGATTTATTTCTTTTAAATCGACCTATGCTAAGAACAAAGTTCTATTTGAATATATCACCAAAGTACTTTTATTGTATTTTTTACTGCTATCGGACCTCTACATTTTATAAAAAATATAAAAATGTAAAAATGCTACGTAAAAACAATAGTAATTACTACAAGTGTCACCTCACTACCAACTTCGAGTAGCAAGATATCGACAATTGCAGCACTGACGTCAGCGTCTTGTTGGCCCAGCGGGACAAGCTAGATACCACAGCGCCAAGTTCCAGGTTCGTGTCCACACGGCGGCAATACTTACTTTTCGCTAGCATGTACTATAAGCATCGCTCACTCGACTTAGGAGAGAGACACGGATGTCGAACGCTGCCGAAACGCAAAGGCCGATTGTGCTTCCTTGTCGCTCGTTCCGCGCTCTCGCTTGCACTTCAAGCCTTATATGGAACGCCTCAGAGCGAGGTAACGACGCATGAACTGTCATGTTTTTCGGGCGCGCACCCCATATCGAATAATAAGACGTTATCACGTCAAAAATTATACACAAAAAAATATTTTTTAGTGTTTAAATATTTTGAAATTAATTTTTGTACAGGAACCTAGGTAATTACTATTTTAAGCTGAAAAATAACTCAAACATGTTAAATATTTTCGTATGAGAAAATGATTTTGGTATTACGTATGTATGAGAATTTCGAGGGTAGCCCGGCCTCTTAACCAGCTGATTTTTTGTATAAATATTTACTACAAGTTAGGTATTTACGTCACTTTCAAATCTCAAATATTAAAATGGTCCCAAACAATCTTAAAGCGTGTAAAAATTGAGCCGGCCTTTTACTTAGCTACGAAGGAGGACAGGAGAGGAGGCTTTTTCATGTTTTAAATAACCTTTTCCTTGTCTTGTTTAGGTAAACATATTTATGTATATTTTTACCTTTGACATTTTACCTTTAATCCAAGCGGGCTGATTGGAGGCCATTAGCCAAGTGACACTCCAGCCTCTTCATCAATTTGAGGTCGAGCGGGTCAATCAGTTGCAGAGCATATAGCCTGGTTTATTACAACTACGAATCGCTAAACACTACTAACTCGGAAATAATGAAAATAAACCAAATAAACTACTTAATATTATGTGCTTTTCTATCGAGAGGCACAAGTAAGATGCTCTCCACCCTCTCCACCAATAGAAATTGAAGAAATAATTATATTTCAATAGGGTGAAAATATAATTTGCAGAAGGCACCACTAGCACATACAGTAAACGATCCGATCAAAATCGGAAAAATGTTGCGCACGTCGTATCAGAATATTGATAGAAACGTCACACGTCGAACAAAACTTTTTGTTTACTGTCTATGCTAGTGCTGCCTCTAGCATGAAATGACTGTAGTAATTATATTATTTTACCATGATGACAAGACGTAGTTATCTTTCGCATACTGTCCTACATTTTATTTCATCAAATACGATCCATTCGTTTTATGAAAATACAGACGATCAATTTTTAGGACTTTTGACAGAGCTTAACCATGGCTCTATTAAGTTTTAATAATATAATAGATAATTCTACCTTCTATAAACAATATTTCAAGTACCTTTACCTTCAGGGCACCTCTATTTTCCAATGATAAACGTAAAACGAACCATATAATATTCTGTTTTCATTTCGTTCATGGAATCGCCATTCGCCACAAGCTTATACTTTAGAGGTCGTGGATTGTGGGCCCATTTACAAAACATATAGCTATTTGGTATTTCTTTGATGACATGCCCCAGTTTATAATTTTATTTGCAAGCCATGAGGTTAGGTTTTAAATTTTAATAAAATGTTGTATACATTTTATTACTTGCTCGTGGTTTGAGCCATGGTTGGTCATTACACAAACTGGTAATTTGCTAGTGCCTAGTTGTGATCGTTCGAATGAATATCTATGTAAATAAAAATGAATATTTGATTTTTTTAAACTTTATTTTGTTAGTCTCGCTAAAACTCGAGAAGGTCTGAGCCAAATTGCCTTTGAAAGCCAATAAAGAATAAAAATCTTTGCTACATTTCAGTATTTCAAAAAATGTTACGACGAGCGTAAACAAAGCCGTAAAAATATGATTAGTGTTTGATGACGAGAAATTCGCGATTGGTAATCTGCTAGCTAATGTAATTTTTATGAGGGCGACATTTGAAGGAATTGATATTTATAAGGCTCTCGGAACGAAACTTTAATGGTCTTTTTACGGTTTTATTTACGCGAATTAGCTTTTAGTACCGGTGCGATAGCAACGTTGTTTTACTACTGTGAAATGATACCGGGCTTACAGAAAATCGACCTCAAACGAATACGTGGGAGAGCCATGCTTTGGCACGAATGGGCTGGCTCGACCGGAGAAATACCACGTCCTCACAGAAAACCGGCGTGAAACAGCGCTTGCGCTGTGTTTCGCCGAGAGAGTGAGTTTACCGGAGGCGCAATCCCCTACCCTATTCCCTTCCCTTCTCATCTCTACCCTCCCCTATTTCCTTTTAAAAGGCCGGCAACGCACCTGCTGCTCTTCTGATGCTGCGAGTGTCCATGGGCGACGGAAGTTGCTTTCCATCAGGTGACCCGTTTGCTAGTTTGCCCCTTTATTTCATAAAAAAAAAAACATCAAAACACTTCGAATTGTGAAAATGCCACGAGTTAACAGAAAACCACCGTCAAAAAGATTGAGTAATACCACGATATAGGGAACGCTTATAACGAAAGTGCTGCTGAAAATAAATCCGAAGATATTACTATATCGTAAAATCTGAATCTTGTATTTTATTATTTACTTCATAATGTGTCCCTGGTTTGTATAAGTTTTTTTAAACCAATCAAGTGCTACCTATCAAAGATTTTAATTTAATAGTATAGTTCTTTACATCTTGTCACGTGCTGACCTTTTTATGGTGCAGCTTACAGGTTAGGTATTTTATAAAAAAATATACCAATTTTTTCTTACACTTTAAGTGACATGATCTTGTCCTAGGGAAAAAATTATATAAGCGCATTTTTTTTGTAATAAACTTAGCTACATGCGTTCACATATGACGCACGTGAAAACAATGACCTTCATGACATAAAAGAAATAAATAAGTTGGGAGTAAATTACATGGGTGTTATATATTAACGGCTTTTCACAGACATGACTTCATCTCCCGCGGCGCCTACCAGACGCCAGCAAGGAGACGGAAAGTCTGCAAAATATTTATGCCATGAAGCCATTTTGAACTCTATCATAGAGTCCTAAGATTGGGAATAGCGTAAGGATATCTGGAGTTAAGAGAGTCGCAGTTACGTCACCTATCGAATCTTGCCAAGTCACACTTTCATTGGCTGGTGTAAGTTGAGCTGTCCTGTAGGCGAAATTGTGGGTAGAAAGAGCTCTTGCTTGTTATAGTTATCCTAGATGGAAACCAACTCAAGGGCGGGTCAGCGGGGATCCAATTCATAAGGCCTACGACGTGATCTAGTTCAGCTCACTTTTCACCATGACATAATAATATTATATTCTCATTCTCCCAAAAATGATTAAAATTTAAATAACATTTTTTCTCTTTAATTATTGGCGGGCCCCTAGACGATCAATTTTTTGTGCAATATCACGTATTGTGTAGGCTTAGGGGCTGCCTGATTGTGCTTTGACTGCATGCTCTTTACTATTCAATGCAACATTAATGCAGCTGTTCGTTTCTTGTTTGACCTAAGCTATTTGCTGTCAAAATATAAAATATTCGTGACGATGTCAAATTAACGTTCCTGTATATTATGTTTATTAATACGTACATAATATTATTATGAAAACACTATTTTTCTATTTAATGGGAAAAGGACTGGATCGAGCCATAAATGAAGTTACAATAATATTGCACATAATATTAATAGAATCGAGGTACTGTTGTCAATTGAATTTATATTGAAATAAATGAATATATTTAACAAATTATTAATAGGTAAGTATACCTATTTTGACGCTACTGAACACTTCCGTAAACGCTAAAACAATTTTTCATAAGGAGCAAATACTTAAATCGGAATTTAATTATTACATTAAAGAAGCAAATGGCCTTTGATCCCGCACGTTCCTCCAGCATCTTGGTACTAACCACTTTATGAGAAATACTTTGATGATAAACATGTAAGAAGTTAGGCTTTAACTTAGAAATTAGTTTAGTGTAAAACATTTCTGAACTCGAGTCATAAACTTTTATGTAGATTTAATTACATGTCATAATGATAATATAATACTCATATTTCAGCTATTAAAAAATAAATAAATAATTAATCCTTCGATCGCGGATTCTTGGATATGCTATTGTATTCTATTGTTGTCGCAATCACCGGTGCTCTTATGGGGCTTGAAGGATTAAACGTTCGTCAACTTTTTCTCTTCACTTAACTTCACACAAAGTTCAAATATCAAAACATTAGTATTATAATATGTTTTATTACATAACTGCTATTGGCCAACCTACAAGGCATGGGGAAAATTTCATATTATAAAATATCACTTACTGGATGACCTAGTGAACTTCTATCCGCAATTTTCTCACAAGGTTCCCTGGACTTCAAAAATATTTCAAAACTAAAATTAGCCAAATTAACAAAACTTTAAACTCAATTTTCTTATACATATACAAGGTGTAACAAAACTAAGTGATAATATTTTAGGGTGTGTATGTGTGACTAGCTTCATGGTTTGGACTGATAAAAATCATAAGAAGTGTTCATTTAAATTAAGCATCTTTTGACAGAAGTGAGATGATTATTTCTCTCTTTCATGCATTTAAATGCTTTCATGTCACTTCCACTAAAAGATGTCGATATCTCGTTTTTAAAAATCTAATATCCAAAGGCAAACATTCTATATCATATATCTAACATTTATAAAATTCTGAATATTATTATTTTTTGGTTGCAAAGGTATCTCAAGGTAAAATAATTGCATCATACGGAATTTTAACTAATAATATATATGTTTTTTTCAATAACAGCTAATTCAATAACTTTTTATACTAATATGTATAAATAAAAATTAAGCTTCTATTAACTGAAGTTAAAACTTGTTTTGTTTCGTAACCAGAATATGTCAACGCCATGAAAAAATTAAAAGCGCAAAAAATAATAGAAATTCTTATTGTTCTAGCCAACTACGTGATTTGTAAACTATATTCATATAAAATATATTATAAACAAAATATGTCTGCCAGTCTGTCTTACCTCTTCACGCCCAAACCGTTGAACCTATTTTGCTGAAATTTGGCATGGAGATACTTTGTGTCCCGGGAATGGATATGAATATTTTTCATTCTAGACAAATTCCCTTCCTTTCCCGGCGTACGCGTACTTCGGATGTCCCTAACTTTGTTGTGCTGACAGACACTTTCCTGGAAAAATGTACGTTTCCTTCGCGATGATCTAATTTTAGCGCAATGGATTTGCGGACGTCAACAGCTACTATAATGTTATTATATTAATATACTAGCGACCCGCCCTGGCGTCGCACGGGTATAAAAAATTTTGCCACTGAAAAAATGATTAAAATGGATAGCCTATGATCCTTCACGTGGTCTACTTCTTATTTGTGCCAAATAACATAAAAATTGCTCCAGTAGTTCGCGAGAGTTCCAGTAGTTCCAGTAGTTCCTTTCAAATAATTTCCCCCGTTTTTTTCACATTCTCCAAAGTATTAGCGTGATAAAATATAGACTTCCTCAATAAATGGTCTATCTAACACTGAAAGAATTTTTCAAATCGGACCAGTAGTTCCTGAGATTAGCGCGTTCAAGTTAGCCCTTTCAAATAAATTTTCCCCTTTTTTTCCCCATTTTCCTCTTTTCTTCGCTCCTATTAGTATTAGCGTGATAAAATATAGCCTATAACCTTCCTCGATAAATGGACTATCTAACACTGAAAGAATCATCAAAATCCGTTGCGTAGTTTTAAAGATTAAAGGGAACAAAGGGACATGAGGGAAAAAAAGCTACTTTGTTTTATAAGTATTGTAGGGGCGAAAGCCCTACGACGGTTGCGGAAAGGATATAATGAAGGAAGACAAAAATGGGTACCTGTTGATGATATATGCTGGCGGCTGCGCTGAGATGAGACGAGGTGATAGTCACACTGTCACTGTGGTCTATTAGTTTATTTCACTGTATTCACTGAGCTGATCGCGACACGGGATATGGCCAGTCGAGAGGAGATTTTCGTATGTTTAACGAGCGCGCGCCGTTCACGGTTCAAAGCGGAAAGTCTTATATCACTCGCGTGTCTAGCGTGTGACGTCGACAGCACAGAGCAAACTCACGCGCTGCAGTGTTCACAACGTCGCGCTAGAATTTGGCGCGAACAAGTATATAGATGTATATTGTATAATCAACAAGACTTTATTGGCTAGTCAATATGAGATTGGGATCAACTGACGATGGTATCAGTTGATCTAATAATCATTAATCTATATCATTAGTCCACCCCAGTCACAAGTTATTGACTATTGATCGTTAATCTACTCACAAATTAATGCCAATATTGTGGACTGTATGACTTTGTTGTTATTTGAGTTGTGATGACTTTAATTAAATCACTTTTAACTATTTACTTTGTTTATTAACTTTATATTAAAACTAGACTATTCACTATGTGCACTGTACCAATGCAAAGGGCAGACAGATATTCGTCAAAGTTTCTGAAGCCGCAATTGCCGTATGAGTCCTATGCCCAAATCTAATCACAACGTGTAACGCAACGCCCCGTCTTGACCGTTGACCGGCCAATTTATACCTCTAAGCTTCACTCCCGCCATGCGCTAGCGCAGAGGGAGAAGATCCCGCCCACTTATCCCGGTGCGGGGATATACGCAGAATCCCGCCTTGTTTCTATCGCACGGAGATACCATTTCAGCGTACTGCGTACATCTATCTCTTTTCTACTCATTGCGATGGCACTGTGCACTACACAGTTACAAATTACATAGACAATAATAATTATTCAATACATATACAATAGTTTCAATACCATGATATTATGTTCTTAATGTACAAAATTATAATATCATAATTGACATTTATTTGTACAAGTTCCATAATATAATCTATTTTCAAAGACACATAACCAAATATAAAATCCTTACTTGTATTTCTTGCCCTTATCTCAAACGTGTGGATTACATAATAATTATAATTATATTATGGCAAGGAATACTCGTGTCAACAACTGTAGCGGAAATGAAAACGCAATAATCATCAAGTTTTATTAGACTTAAAACTTATAGCTAGATACTTAAGCACACATTCGTACCTAACCCCAAAGATGTCCCATATATACGATAGCACAGACTTTATTTATTTGTAGTTTATACATATTCCAAAACACATAATCGAGTACATAAACCTATCGTAGACAATGTGCCAAGCTGCAAGCATCTGCTAGCTTTCTCCAAACCCATTCTCACGCTAGTTTCTTATTCATTATTCTGACGGTCCATTGAAATCTTAAAACAAAACTTTATTACTTTTTAGAAAGGAACATCTCAATACAAAGTTCTAGGGAACACAATAATTACGTATTTTAACTAATAAACCCAATACAGTCAAAAGGACCAAACATGAAGCGATTTCACTTTAACAATGTCTTAGAAATACGCTACTTAACTTTCTAAAATATGTTCGCCACCCTTGTCATCGTTGTGTCCACAACATTTCTCCCCCCGGCGCAGCTTGCGTAGCCTTTCCTCCTGTAGCCGTCAGCTTCCTTCCAGGCCGCCGAAATATCCCCGTCCATGTTAAGACGACAGCTGCCCGTACTTCTCCATCTGATCCTGGTGCGGTGTCCTCGGCGATATCCTTCGGGCCAGGTGTTACGTGGCGGTGACGTGCCAAAGTTTCTGACGTCACCACGCTGTATTGGTCGCGTCTTCTTTTGCGCCTCGCGTCGAGGCACCAACGTAGCCGTAAACTTTCTCAACCTGCGCCGCTTGAAATAATATCCGATGAAAGCAGGATCAGCACTAATTTTCCTCTTTGCGCTTTTCCGTTGAAGAGTCGCTTTATAGTGCTGACTGATTTTCTTGTCGTTTTTGCGCCATGGGAGTCCAGCTTCAGATCTCTCCTGGGTCGGTCTGATAGTCATCGTGACTATCTCCAGGGCTTGCTGGTCTTCTTTCCTCACCCGTGGTTTGACGCCAATGTCCGATGCCTCCATCTCAGAACTTCTTTCTTGTAGTAGTTCATCGTCTTCGATTGGGCTCATCTTTTCGATAACGTGCAGCACCTTCTCGTTTTCAGATGCAGCTTCGGATTCTTGTGCCGTCTGTTGCAGCTCGTTATGCTGAGAGCTGTGATGTGGACGAACACATTCTACGAGTCCGCAAGTGTCTGCTTGGTGCGTTAGCCTTCGTAGGTTTTCAGCCTGTGACACATTGTACATCTGTGTTGTGTCACCATACGAGGCCTGAGGGGGTTTCCAATCGGTTATCGAACTGGTAAACGTTGGCGGATCGCTATGAAGAGACTGAGGTCGCGCCATTCGTCCGATAACATCGGCCAGTTGCTCGATATCTGATTCATTTCGAGCAGCGACTGGCTCTGCAAACTGCTGGACTTGCTGATTTTCTTGGCTTCCTTTCTCCCCCCGTGAGGCAACCGAGTTTGTTTCGTCAACCCGTGGTCGATTTTCTTTCGTGGCCGCGTCCTCAAGCATTTTCTTCTGCTTACGTAGTATGCCTGCTATTTCAGTCTCCAAACGCTGCTTTACAAGGTCCTTTTCAATGGCCAGCTCCTTCATCTTGATTGCTGCTTCAATGGCCAGCTCCTTCTTCCTGATAGCTGCCATTTCTTCAGTGGCTTTCAACCTTGCTAGTTGTATTCTCGTTCTGACGCTAGCCACTGAACTGTATGAGGCCACTGACTGCGTCGGTGACCGTAGACGGCGCTCCGCCTCACTCCTGCTCACTGTCGCAGGTACTGGACTTTTTTCTGTGCCGGGGCGTAGACGCTCGTATTCTGCTCTACTTGCACCCGGCTGCAGGTACTCATATTCCGACCTGCTCCTTCTTGTGTCTTGACACTCCTCTTCATCCGCTGCATTACCCTGGCTGCGTGTAATCACCATCCTGCTACGTGAGTCGATAATCGGCACGCTTCTTTGTTGCGATTCACCGACGCGCTCGTTCACGCACTCGACGTCACGTAGTGCAACCGTTCAGTGTTGCGATGACTATTCTATTACACGCCTCCTCTCTCGTTCGCGACGCGGATGAAGTTTTACGGAGTCAGCACACAGACGTTGCGTGGACTCAACGGCAAAACGAATAGACGTTGACGGAATCAACACGCCGACGATGCGTGATTTCAACGTTACAACGCTAGACGTTCGTTGCTTCAAACCTCTTCGACTTGGTAAGCTGGCACTGGCAAGTACTTCGTTCTTCTTATTCTTCCGACGAAAACTTGCTGATTATTCTTCGACCTTGAAGGGCTGATTTTCTTCCTGATAAACCAGCAGCTCGTTCTTCTTCATCCGGTTCGAAGGACCAGACAATATTGTGGACTGTATGACTTTGTTGTTATTTGAGTTGTGATGACTTTAATTAAATCACTTTTAACTATTTACTTTGTTTATTAACTTTATATTAAAACTAGACTATTCACTATGTGCACTGTACCAATGCAAAGGGCAGACAGATATTCGTCAAAGTTTCTGAAGCCGCAATTGCCGTATGAGTCCTATGCCCAAATCTAATCACAACGTGTAACGCAACGCCCCGTCTTGACCGTTGACCGGCCAATTTATACCTCTAAGCTTCACTCCCGCCATGCGCTAGCGCAGAGGGAGAAGATCCCGCCCACTTATCCCGGTGCGGGGATATACGCAGAATCCCGCCTTGTTTCTATCGCACGGAGATACCATTTCAGCGTACTGCGTACATCTATCTCTTTTCTACTCATTGCGATGGCACTGTGCACTACACAGTTACAAATTACATAGACAATAATAATTATTCAATACATATACAATAGTTTCAATACCATGATATTATGTTCTTAATGTACAAAATTATAATATCATAATTGACATTTATTTGTACAAGTTCCATAATATAATCTATTTTCAAAGACACATAACCAAATATAAAATCCTTACTTGTATTTCTTGCCCTTATCTCAAACGTGTGGATTACATAATAATTATAATTATATTATGGCAAGGAATACTCGTGTCAACAACTGTAGCGGAAATGAAAACGCAATAATCATCAAGTTTTATTAGACTTAAAACTTATAGCTAGATACTTAAGCACACATTCGTACCTAACCCCAAAGATGTCCCATATATACGATAGCACAGACTTTATTTATTTGTAGTTTATACATATTCCAAAACACATAATCGAGTACATAAATCGTAGACAATGTGCCAAGCTGCAAGCATCTGCTAGCTTTCTCCAAACCCATTCTCACGCTAGTTTCTTATTCATTATTCTGACGGTCCATTGAAATCTTAAAACAAAACTTTATTACTTTTTAGAAAGGAACATCTCAATACAAAGTTCTAGGGAACACAATAATTACGTATTTTAACTAATAAACCCAATACAGTCAAAAGGACCAAACATGAAGCGATTTCACTTTAACAATGTCTTAGAAATACGCTACTTAACTTTCTAAAATATGTTCGCCACCCTTGTCATCGTTGTGTCCACAACAGCCAAACTTGTAGAGTTAGAGAAATTACTATATTTAGAAGTGGTCTTTACTTCTATGGATATAAAATAGTCAGATTAATTTCAAAATTCAATAAATAGGAAATCTCTTGGAATGAGTATTGACTACATTTGACTTGGAATGAGTATTGAAACATCGATTTTACACACTACATTCTGTAACATCATATTTTGACACCAGCAAAATCTGTTCATTGCCTTTTTCCATACTTAGTAGAAACAAACTACTAGCACAGACTATTAGGTAGATACTTTTTAACTAATAGGCTCTTTCTTGCTGAAAAACATCTGTTTCTTCTATATGAGGGGAAAAAAGCGTTTTATCTTTACATATTATAAAACAAAGTCGTTTTTTTTCCCTCATGTCCCTTTGTTCTTTTTAATCTTTAAAACTACGCAACGGATTTTGATGATTCTTTTAGTGTTAGATAGTCCATTTATCGAGGATGGTTATAGGCTATATTTTATTACGCTAAGACTAAGCGAAGCTATGGAGCGAAGAAATAGAGGAAAATATGGAAAAAACGGGGGAAAT
Organism: Lysandra bellargus; assembly: GCA_905333045.1. Lineage (NCBI taxonomy): Eukaryota > Metazoa > Arthropoda > Insecta > Lepidoptera > Lycaenidae > Lysandra > Lysandra bellargus. The sequence continues at coordinate 5,968,057 of HG995355.1, forward strand.
TATTTGAAAGGGCTAGCTTGAACGCGCTAATCTCAGGAACTACTGGTCTGATTTGAAAAATTCTTTCAGTGTTAGATAGCCCATTTATTGAAGAAGGCTCTAAGCTATATTTTAACCGATTTCAAAAGAAGGAGGTTATCAATTATTCGCGTATTTTAACGCGTAATTTAACGCGTATGAATGTAATATGTCCAGAACTGCCCAGTTTTTGTATAATACTATGTTAATCTATAACAGCTTCTGAACAAATGTGCCAAAGGCAAGGGATCATTCCTGACCCAGGCCCGACACAAATGAGACATATCCCATTTTTTTCGTTATATTATGGGTATCCAAGATATGTAATTTTTATATTCAAAATCAGTGGCTAACATGTTATTTTATTGTTTTCTTTTTTCTTCAGGCGCAGTACGAAAGGTATTAATTAATACGAAGATTAAAGTAGAAGTTCTAATTATTACTGTGAATATGACATATCTATATTTCGTAGCTCTACGTGATATCCTGCGGAGAATACGACATAATGGGCGGCGCCGGACTGGCGCGGGCGGCGACTCTATATCATACTGAGGTAAATTATCATCATAAAACATTATCACTATGATATAATACAGTTCAACAAGGCTCTGTAGGGACAGTGCAGGAACTATAGGTAGCAGCAATATTAAATAATATCTTATATATAAAATTCTCGTGTCACAATGTTATTTACCGTACTCCTCCGAAACGGCGTTACTGATTTTTACCAAATTTTATATGCACATTCAGTAGGTTTAAGAATCGGCTACTAGATACTTTTTATATTGATAAGTGCATTTATTGAATAAATAATAGTAAAATGCCTCCGTGGTCTAGTGCAGTGGTTAAAGCATGGCTCTCGACTCCGGAGGTCGTAGGTTCGATTCCCGCGTTGGAAACATGTTATTTCCAAGTTTGGTTAGGTCAATGCAGGCCGATCATCTGATTGTCTGACAAGTAAGATGATCCATGCGTCGGATGGGCATGTAAAAAGTTGGTCCTGCGCCTGATCTCTCGCCAGTCGTGTCGGTCTTCCGTCCCACTGGGTTATAAGAGTAAAAGGAATAGGGAGTGCTCCTGTGTACTGCGCACACACTTGGGCACTATAAAAACACTACTCCTGCGTAACTGGCCTGGTTTCAATGAAACTGGCCACCGTCACTGAAACCGGTGTGGGGAGTATTATTATTATTAATAGTAAATTAATACAACTCGAGACTGACGGCGACCATTGTTTGTGCGACGGCCGACGGGACAGCGACGGACGTTGCAATGGTGCCATACTCATGGGCGAAATACTTGACAGCTAGTATATCTTATATCTTTAAACGAGCAATTCTTGTATATATATAAATATATAATTGGAATCTCGGAATCGGCTCCAACGATTTTCATGAAATTTAGTGTATAGGGGATTTCGGGGGCGATAATAAATAATATACGTTAACGAAGCCTTAGACTCGGGTAAACAGGTGATAGCGCTTTTTATCGATTACAAAAAAGCCTTCGATATTTTAGACCATAATGTATTATTGCAGGCGATGGATGAATGCGGCATACGTGGGCCGACTAACATGTGGTTCAAAAGTTACTTGAGTGGTAGGAAAATAAGAACGGTGATAGATGGCGTGGTCGGTGATGACGAGGATGTGAGCATGGGTGTGCCCACCGGGTCCGTGTACGCCCCCGTCGGGTACACCATGCATGTGAATGGAGTTGTGAATGTGATAAGGAGGTGTATGGGATTTATGTATGCGGACGACATGTGTGTGGTATATGCCTCGAAAAATATTTCAAAGGTTAGAGAATATATACAGAAAGACTTAGAAAACATAACTAAATGGGCACACGACAATGGAATTATCCTAAACCTAAAGAAAACTAAATGTATGTATCTACACTCCCCACATAATCGGAAAGCTAAAGCTACTAATGATAGTGATATAAAAATAATAGGACATTCATACGAATGTTTGCACGTAAACAAAACGGGCTGCAACTGTGATGCGATCTGTTACGTGGATAATTTTAAGTATCTAGGTCTTAAAATTGATAAACACTTTAATTGGGCACTTCATATAACTGACGTATGCAATAGATTAAGATCTGTAGTGGGAAAATTTTATCAGTTAAAAAGGATACTAAACATAGATACTTTAAGAATGGTATACTATGCACTAGCAGACTCGTTGATAGGATATGGGCTGATTGTTTACGGGCGAACATTCGTAACATATTTAAACAGTATCAAAAATTTACAAATAAGACTTTTGAAATATCTAGTTACAAAAAAAGATAAATATGAGTGTAGTACACAATATGAAAAATTATTCCAAGTTTGTAAGATATTACCAATAGACAAAAAGACTGAGTACCTAATAGGATTACAGTATTATTATGATAACAAATATAAGGAAACAGTAGATAATAAATACAATACTAGACGAGTAAGAGAGCAAAGACTGAAAAAACCAAAAATATATAACTATTATGGTGAGAGGAAGAATAAATACATAGTTCCTAAAATATTCAATAATTTAGATGTGTTAAGAATTGAAGAAAAGTTGCCACCACCTTTAATTAAGAAAAAGTTAAAGACTGTACTAATTACTTAATAATATAAGTTAAGTTTGTTATGAGTAGTATAATTTAGTGTTAGAATATTAGTCTAAAACATACTAAGTATTTTATTTTCTATTTTTTATTTTCTTGTTCTGTAATTTAAAGTTTAGAAGATAATTTTTGTTAACCATAATACGTAGTTTTTAATGAATAAATAAAAAAAAAAATAAAAAAAAAAAATCAATCTAGCTAGGAATTATTTGTAGAAAATGTGATTTTATTCGTGTTTTCGAATACCGAGCAAAGCTCGGTCAAATAGCTAGTTATTATATTAACTTTGACTTTAGTAGTCGTCATTTTAGTATAAGGAACGCGAAGGAACTATAAACGCCAAGACATGACAGGTTATGATACCGGTTCGCAGCATTATCTTTACGCACGTTTCCCAATATGCTAAAAGCCTAATTAACGTCGCCATATAGTAATGTGTCTTTGGAGATATAGTTGCTTTATATTAATTCTCGTTGAGTGTCACTCAAGTATAATTTTATTTGTTTTGAATTATGAATGTATATTCTTGAGTGTCAACTTGCGTTCACGCCACACGGGAATATCATCTAATGGCTGGTTTACACGTATTAAGTAGATAAGTATAGTAACTAAATTCTAATTGTCATCTAGTTTAGTACTTACTAAATTTTAACTTGCTACTTGCTACTAAATTTTGTGTTTACATGCAATTAACAACTTAAAATTAAGTTAAAATTTAGTTAACTACTTATCAACTTAATACGTTTAAAGTGTAAACCAGCCCTTAGTGCCAAAATATGATCCTTATGGGTCGGTACATGATTTTTTTATTTGTGTTCATATAAGAGTACAGTATAATATTTTAAAAGTATACGCAAAGCTTCTATTATATTCTATTGTCGCAATAAAAAAGAAAAGTAATAACAACAAAAACCATGACCGCAAACAAAACAAAGCAATAAAACTTTTCTTTGTTCTTTGATGACGTCATGTAAACAACGGATTGTCGGTAGCGACTTGGCGCCGTAGCCCCCGCTACGAGCCACCGTAGCATTGCTACGCCGTAGGGGCCAATCCATACGTACCACAACCACACGATAACCACAACCACAGGACAAACACACGACGTGGCGTATATTTCGTATTGTAAATGAATTGGACATTTACAATACGAAATATGAGGAAATAAATGGAAATAAGTCGAACTACAATAGTTCGACTTGCACACGACGCAGCCACGTCGCAACCACATCGCAACCACTAGCCGTCGTCATTTTGTCGATACCACAACGCAACCACAAAATGCTGCAGCGACACCATTCACATGTAACCACTGCTCGACGACATTTTGTCGTTGCGATGTCGTGTGGTTGTGGTACGTGTGGGTGGGCCCTTAGAATCTTAGGTGTTTGGCTGTTAGGGCTATTTTGTGACAAACTAGATGACTCACTTAAGTACATGTATTACTTTCCTCCTAATATATTTTCTTCCTTGGACTTCCGCGAATATTTCAAAACTAAAATCAGCCGCATCGGTTCAACCGTTCTCGAGTTTTAACAAAACTAACAAAATTGAAATTTCAGTTTTATTTTTATAGATAGCCCTCGTATTCTCCCAATAATAATAATTTTAAACTCTTAAAAGCTTGTCCCAAAGTATAACTCTGTACTCCCCTAAAAGATATCTCTTCATAGCTTGTCCCCGAAGTATACTGACGTGTGGGCAATGCGCGTGTAATTCTTGATCCAAGTTGCATATAATTATCAGCTTGTTAGTATCGTTTCTGGTCGATTTTTTAATAGGCAAAGATCTTGTGGCCTCTGGTTATAGAAATATAACTGTACTTTTGAAGTAAAGAGTTTAAAAAAATTGTGGGTACAAACCGCAACGGAACAAAACGATACGACTAATATTGAATGATAAAATTGGAAAATGCTTTTAACATTATTTTCACAGGTTAATCCGTTACATTAAATAGGTCTACAGTATTATCAGTCCAATACGCTGATGCTGGCAGCGAGCCAGATCAGGTAAGTAATTAGTTTCACTTGTAACTGATGCGGGCAACTGAGTTACTACGTGAGGGTTTTTTTACAAGTATACGAGATTTCTAAAATGAGGAAGAGAAATTTGCTAAAGAAAAAGAATAAATGGAAATTTTTAATCGCCAATATCTGACTCATTTTCTATAGAAATCAGAGATCTTTTCGTCATTTTATTATTTCAGTTTTATATCATATTGCTTTGCGTTAATTAAATTTATTTTTCTATTCATATTTGCCTTCAAGAAAAGCTGCAGGACACACTACGATGTGGATATAATACAATAGAATAACCCACACTATAGATATCATTATATAATTAAAATGACGACACTGGACACAGAATTTCTCACAAACTTTAATGTTTTATATATAAAGTAAACATTTTCCTGGCCTGTTTCAATACTTCCTGATAAGTGCCGGATAGTATATTATTCACTTACGTATGTATTTTAGGTTTACTTAATTCATGTTATGTATCGCATGGAAGTTGGAAAAAAACTTTCGAATTCGTTTAAGATGTGTTGCAAAAGTTACGATCTTACTTTCCAAAGACGATCAATACACATCTATACTAATATTATAATTGGGAAGAGTTTGTTTGTTTGTTTGTTTGTTTGAACGCGCTAATCTCAGGAACTACTGGTCCAATTTGAAAGATTCTTTTACTGTTGTATAGCCCATTTATCGAGGAAGGCTATAGGCTATATTTTATTACGCTAAGACTAATAGGAGCGAAATAATATAGGACAATGTGGAAAAAACGGGGGGAAATTATTTGAAAGGGCTTATTTGATCGCGCTAATCTCAGGAACTACTGGTCCGATTTGAAAAATTCTTTCAGTGTTAGATATCCCATTGATCGAGAAAGGCTAGGCTATAGTTTATCACGCTAAAACTAATAGAAGTGAAGCAATATATGAAAATGTGGAAAAAACAGGGGAAATTATATGAAAGGGCTTATTTGAACGCGCTAATCTCAGGAACTACTGGCCCGATTTGAAAAATTCTTTCAATGTTAGATAGCCTATTTATCGAGGAAGGCTATAGGCTATATTTAATTACGCTGAAACTAATAGGAGCGAAGAAATAGAGGAAAATATTGAAAAAACGGAGGAAATTATATGAAATTGCTTATTGCTTATTATCTTAAGAACTACTGGAGCAATTTTTATTTTATTTGGCAAACATGAAGAATAGACCACGTGAAGGGATATAGGCTATTTTTTGCGGAAAAATGTACGGTTGCATGAAATTCCTAAATTACGCAAGCGAAGCCGCGCGGGGCCTCTATATATAATAAAATCGTTAGGAATGTCAATTCTGTACATTGAATATTTTTGTACAATAAATAATACTTGGGATGTGATCTACTATGCTAACGCGGACGAAGTCGCGGGCAACAGCTAGTATTATAATAATATGTTTGAAGTTCGAATCTAAATACAATATTTTGTTTCGTTTCTGAATTCTAATAGGCTATCCACCACTTAACTTGACAGATGGAGATTCTGTCAAAAAGTTGTGGATAGTATATCCGATACTTTATTAGGCAGTAGTGAAATAGTATTTTATAGCATGTAATCAGAGGTGCTAAACCATTTTATATACAAACTACTAAATGCGAGATGAAAAACAATAATGTCACAGATATGCAGTATTCGCACGGGTAATATAATCCAAATTAAATTTGGAAGCCTTTGTTGGAAACGCGGGAACGATGCAATTATCCGCCATGTTGCATGCATGCATACCGGCCGTGCATATGCATAATATATTAATAAGCCGAACATAATATGTTCAACAACTTAAGGAAGAACTTTTTAGAATATCATTGAATGTAGTTTTCAAGATGTCTTTTTAGAATATCATTGAATGTAGTTTTCAAGATGTTTAAAGTCTCAAACTCTAGAAGCTTATGTTTATCTTTATTTGTTTTTTTAGCAATAGTTTTTTCTTTTCTTTCATAACTTTTGTGAAATTATATTTATTTCTATTTTCGTTTACCGTTTGCGCGAACCTAAATTTTTCTATTTCCTTATGATTTAATACATATGTGTAAGTACTTGTTTATTTAGTTCATGTTATGTATCGCATGGAAGTTGGAAACAAACTCTCGAATTCGTTTAAAATGTGATGCAAAATTTACGATCTGACTTTCTAAAGACGATCAATACACATATTATAAATGTTTGGAGTTCGAATCCAAATACAATATTATGTTTCGCTCTGACTAAAAGATCGATTCGTTCAAAGTAACCACATTTCGCTGAAATTAATTTACGATTATATTTTTTCTTTCCTCATATTTAGGACTTTTTATATGTAAATGTGGTTGTTATTACATAGCCAAATATTATAACAACCACAACTACTTATAAGAAGTAAAAAAGAAATAGTTTGATTACAAACTTCTTTCTTTAATGGTCAAGAATTCACACTTTAATTTGAAGAATTGAATTCAGAACATGGAAAAAGAAAAAAATAGAATACAGTTCTCATAAAATGTTCCGAATACACTTAAATAGGAAACTGTGTTACCGATGTGGGTCAACACGAAAGTGGTTCGCTTGCCAAAGAAAGAAAAGTAATCAATCAAAGAAACAACAAATCACAAACAATAATAAATATTTTGATGTATTCGCGCGGTAGTTTTGGTGAAAGCTTATAAAAAGTTTTACGTTACCTTTATAAAAGGTTTGTTACATCTGACAGTTTTTTCCCCTTTAGTTTTATTCATGTCTTACACTTTTAATCACAGATTATAAGATTAAGAAGTATTTAATAAGTCGTTATATTATAGTACGTACAATGAAATGAATGAAAAGATAAGACTTTTTGGGGTTCCGTACCCAAAGGATAAAAATTTCGATGTCAGTCCGTCCGTCCGTCCGTCTATCTTTCTATTTGTCTGTCCGTCCGTTCGTTGTCTGCCTGTCTCCAGGCAGCTACAGTTAGACTTCTGAGATTCATAGATTATGTGTTACATATCTGTTGCCACTATAAGAACAAATGTTTAAAATACAATAAATATTTAAGGGCTCTCATGTAAAAAAAAATCTTGTTCGAGCTCTTTTTTTGGAAGATAAACACACAGCTCCGTTTTCTTTGTTCAGTAAGCCGTCAAATGATGTGTATATTCGATTGCAAAGTTTGGTCTACATCGCATGTGAGATCGCTTTACATCTCGATTCCCCAGCACAACCATTAAAAGAAAAATAATACATCACTCAAGAAACTTAGCTTTGATCTCGAAGAAAGCCGCCAGCATGAGAGCCCGCTCGAACGAAATTGTGCCTTATTGCGTTAACATAGAGTTATTTTTTGAGCTACCAGCTTCCCTTTAAATTCAAACAACCGTGACTTGAGTTAACACTAGCGCTGCCACTTCAGGCAATTTATATAATAATTATTATGATTCTGCTGACAATCGATAGAACGCTAACAAGGCTGGTGCAGACGGTCCACAAGAAATAACGTATTGCGGAATTTTGTCATAATATTATGAGTTTTTGTTTACGAGGAGGCGTAGAGGTAATTTGCAACAAAATTATTTAATCCTTGTGTGTCTAATTTGTTAACTACATACATATAAAAAACCTCCGTCGTCAGGGTCATGGCTCTTGACTCGGAACTTGGAAGTTAGACTTGTAAATAGTTGAACCTGCGCCTGATCTCGTACTCTCGTGTCTCACTGAGAGAGAGTGCTCTTGTGTATTTCGCACACACTTGGGCACAAAAATTGGGCAATAAAATATTATCTCCTACAAAGCTGGCCTTGTTTTAATAGTACCGACAGTATCCTAAACCTATGTAGGAGGTATAAAACAAAATCTTTATATTCATTGAATATTTGCTTTTACAACCGCCTCAACTGTGAGAATGACTTCGATATCATCACATTATAATAGTTTCGAAGTCAGAGATCAACCAACCTGTGCCATCTGACTTTTACATCCTAATTTTTGTACAATATTCATTGCCTGTAAACAAGATGTAAGTTAATAGAATCAGGCGTTACTTTGCGGAAATCCATAGCTTAAAATTTAGTTTTTTATTATTTTTAGCAATATTCCGCGAAAAAAAAAAATTTTCGCGGAATATTGCTAAAAATAATAACAAACTAAATTTTAAAATATGTAAGTTTTTAGGATATCAATAAACGTATTATTATCATTATTATTATTATTGAAGTCGTAAGTGTATGAAGTGGATAATTATTTGAAAATTTACGTTTTTGTGCGTAAATGGAGGCTTACCGGCTTAGCATCGGGAACATAATTAATATATAATATATAGTATATATACTATGTATAGCCGGATATATTAGCTAGATGATGAATTAGGTAATAGTACGGGAGCCCTAGAACATTTTTTTATTACTACCAAGCAAATTTTTTGTGAGTAGCTTCATTTTGATAAGACGAACAACATTTTTATTTGCGAAAAATCTCGAAAGTGTATGATGAAATTTCATACTTTCAAGACCACTTTCAAGATTTTTCGCAGATAATATGTTGTTCGTCTTTTCAAAATGAAGCTACTTACAAAAAATTTGCTTGATACTAATAAAAAAAATGTTCTAGGGCTACCTGTACTATAAGTTACAAGGTTTGTGCAAATTATAAAGAAAAACTCAGTAATTGGCCTTACGTTATAAAATGTTATCCATTTCATTCACTTACGTCTTCAAGTTAACGCGACAGCTTCTTGGTCGGATTATTTATAATCTTCAAAACTATCTCAAGGCAGACAAAGCATACCGATTTCAATTTCAGCCATCGCTCGAATAAAGGAAATACTCGCAATGCCCAGAAATCTCAATAGATTTTGCCGGAAAATATTTTAATTTTAGGTTTTTTAGCTATTCTGATATAATATTTTATATTCTAATATATAATATAATATGATATTCTAAATGTCTATGTCCTATCTCAAGGGGGAATTTTTAAACATACTTTAAAACAAACTGACCTATAAACAATGAAATGTTTTTTTTTTTTTTTCAAATTACTAGTTACCAATTTACACTTTAAAATGTTGTAGGCGAAAGCTTACCTGTACCATACTTAATATTATACATGCGGAAATGGTCTGTCTGTCTCTTCACGCCAAAATCGCTGAACCGACGCGATTTTGCTGAAGTTTCGCTTTGAGTCCTGGAAAAGGACATAGAGTACTTTTTATCCCGGAAAAATTTACGGTTCCTACGCAATAGTAGGGCATCATCTAGTACTTAGTAGCCTGCTATATACAGGGTGTAACAAAAATAAGTGATAATACCTTAGGGTGTGTACGTGTTCCTTGTAGAGAGTTCACTATGAAAGTAGCAGCGCTGAAAGACCAAATTTTTTTTCACTTTTGTATGGGGAAACTCGTGACGCTCGGGCCCTTGCCCATACAAAAGTGGAAAAAAAATTTCGTGTTTCAGAGCTGCTACTTTCACAGTGAACTCTCTACAAGGAACACGTACACAACCTAATCACTTATTTTTGTTACACACTGTATAAATGAATGTATGTCTCAAGTAGGTAATAAAACTTGTTATCCTTAACTTATGTGACAATTAAGTACCTACCTACTTGAACAGGGTACATTGCGTAGGCAGCAAGCAGTATCCAGGGTGTACCCACACCAGGGCGCGACTTATATTATTTTAACTGACGACTGATTAAAATGTAACATGTTTACTACATGAGATAAAAATTTCACAGGATAAGCTGCATAGTGCATACCGTATAAATGCAAAAATGCAATAAATTATACCATAGTGTGAGATTAATCTCTAGTATATTATGCATCCGCGCGACAGAGCGGTTGAGAAGCTATATGAATCGAGCCATAGTATTAATCCTTCAATCGCGGATTCTTGGAAATGCTATTGTATTCTATTGTTGTCGCAATCACCGGTGCTCTTATGGGGCTTGAAGGATTACGTTCAATAATTTTAAACCGCTATCTTTAGAAATACCGCGTGGCCTTGTATCTCAGTGTGGACTGACGCTAATTTTAAATATGTTAGGAACTGTCGAGAGCTAAGTTAGTTAAGTAACAAAGTGCTTGTTATACAATTACAGCACTCAGGGATTGTCGCGTACGCCATATACAACTTGCTCGGAATAATAAGCATTATAACGTTATAGTATGAAAATGTTTTCTTTATGTTGGGAAATGAAAAACATATTATTATTTAAATAAGCTTTGTAAGTAGGTACGTGTTAGCAGTTAGCTTGATAATTTCAGTTTTCTTGTATAATTTATAATAACTAGCGATTTGACCGAGCTTTACTCGGTATTCGATAAAACACGAATAAAATGACATTTTCTAAAAATGATTCCTAGCTAGATCGATTTATCGCCCCGGAAATCCCCTTTATACTAAATTACATGAAAATCGTTGGAGTCGATTCCGAGATTCCAATTAAAATATGCGGCGGTGGCCGGTTTCGTTGAAATCAGACCAGGTACGCAGGAGTAACTTTATAGTGACCAGGTGTGTGCGCAGTACACAAGAGCACTCTCTATTCCTTTACTATCATAACCCAGTGGGACGGAAGACCGACACGACTGGCGAGAGATCAGGCGCAGGACCGACTTTTTATATGCCCATCCGACGCATGGTATTGTCCTAACCAAACTTGGAAATAACATGTTTCCAACGCGGGAATCGAACCCACGACCTCCGAGTCAAGAGCGATGCTCTAGACCACTGGACCACGGGGGCCGGCCGGAGTGAATAGTTACTGACGGAGAAGCAGGCCCTACCTCTGCCTAGCCTTAAGAGGACAGGGAATCGCCGGCTGGTGTCACATTACATCTAGATTAAAGCTGTGTAACTGGCCTCTACGTGTTGGCTTCGGCCCCACGAATGCCTTCCAAAGGTCTGGGATTGAATTGCCCGTAAGCAGAGAGTACTTTACACAAAGTATATAAAATTCTCGTGTCACAATGTTAGTTACCGTACTCCTCCAAAACGGCTTTAGTGATTTTTACCTTTACATGCATATCACGTAGGTCTGAGAATCGGCTACTGGGTAATTTTTATATTGATAAGTGCATTTGTTGAATAAAATATAATAGTAAACTCGAGACTGACAGTGACCATTGTTTGTGCGACGGGATAGATATGGACGTTGCCATGGTGACATACTTATTTAGTCACTTAATAAAATAATATGGGTGAAAATCGAAATAATATGTACTTTATATGGCAAAAAAACGTTTGGCGGGACAGCTAGTAATAATAATAATATGGTATATACTAGATGACGCGTGACGCCCGCAACTCCGTTGCGCCAAAATTAGTTTATCGCGCAGGGTACATTTTTCCGGAATAAAAACTATCCTATGTCCTTTCCCGGGACTCAACGTATCTTCATGCAAAATTTCAGCAAAATCAGTTTATCGGCTTGAGCGTGAAGAAGTAACAGATAGACAGACAGATAGACAGACACACTTTCGCATTTATAATATTAGTATGGATTATGTCGCAGTTTTTTGGTTCTCGAATTCGCTAGTCATTTAATCAAATAGATAGCAGATTCAACCAGATGATTATGACATGTACGCACGCATAATTGAACTGCTTACGTAGGGTATGAAAAAATATTTTTGAGTCCTGGAAATATACTAATATAATAGTTTCAATTACAGAAAATATAATATTTTAATATCCATACTTCCATACTTACTATATACTTATACTTATAATATTATAAATGCCAAAGTCTGTCTGTCTGTCTGTTACCTCTTCACGCCCAAACCGCTAAACCGATTTTGCTGAAATTTGGCATGGAGATACTTTGAGTCCAGGGAAAGGACACAGGATACTTTTTATCCCGGAAAAATGTACGACTCCCGTGCGATAAACTAATTTTGGCGCAACGGAGTTGCGGGCATCATCTAGTATAAATATTCCATCAGGCCCCGCGCGAGCACCGGTAATCGCGACAACAATAGAATACAATAGCAATTCCTGGAAATTCCGACTGAAGTAATATATTATATTTCTACATTTAAAATGATTAAAAAGTAAATATGTACGAGTTACTTCTATAATCTGTGTACGAGACGCTTGTTTGACGTAGGTAGCTCAAAATACAAAAAATTATGTAGCGGTTTTTGTTAAACATAAGAGAATTCTCTTTATATAAGCGAGATATGACTATACATTATACATGATTAACTTGGTCTTGGACAAAAAGGTGTAAATGGCTATCACAGATCTTATCCATAAATTAGAGCTCAATTATTCAGGCTAGGTTTGGTCTCACTGAAATTTATCTTTCACAAAATAATATTAGGTCATTGAGATGTATTAGGTCTGTAATATAGAATAGTCTCTCCTAGCTTAATTTGGAAACTGGTCGGGGTACCTGTCATATCGAAGGCTGGTTAGATTTTTTATTATATCCATACTAATATTATAAACGCGAAAGTGTGTCTGTCTGTCCGTCTGTCTGTCTGTCTGTCTGTCTGTCTGTTACCTCTTCACGCTCGAACCACTTAACCGATTTTGCTGAAATTTGGCATGGAGATTCTGTAAGGGGAGCGCCCTATGAGAGATGAATTAAAAATGTATATTTTCGGACTTCATTTATTCGTGTTCATTTTAGGTGTATACTACACAGGTATATTATATAGGTGCCGGCAGGGCGACAAGCCCTTACGGAATCTTATATGAGACTAACTAAGTAGTAACTAAAGGCTAAAAGGGGCACCTGACACGTATGTGCCAATGATGCACACACACACAACATAATTATTGTGTATGTGCATAACTGCACATGCTGCACGTTACAATTCTTTGAGTCCAGAGAAAGGACATAGGATAGTTTTATCCCGGAAAAATGTACGGTTCCCGCGCGATAAACGAATTTTGGCGCAACGAAGTTGCGGGTGTCATCTAGTTATAGTATACTTACTTATTTCTTTAACTTTCATTGAATAACGTAGTTCAGTCAAAATGATTAAAATAAAAACATAACCCTCCTGGCAGTCGGGTAAAAACAGCAGTTATTACAGCATTTGATAATCATAGTGTCTAAACACACTAGGCTGAATTACGCCGGCGTAATTTCCGCCGCAAATGTCAAACGCATACAAAACGCCACGTAATAGTGTGTCACCCCCAGTATTCGGCCCGTATTTTGTATGCAATTTAAACGCGGCGTAAACGCGGCGGAATTTACGCCGTCGTAATTCAGCCTAGTGTGTTTAGACCCATACAAGAAAATCACTCTTCTATACTTATGAAGGATTTGACTGTATCTATACTTATGAAGGATTTGAAGACAATAGCTATGTCCACATTATGCGCTTTCCTCTTCAGTTTTCGTCATCTTCTTTCATTCAACTTTCATTTTGGCGCATTCAATAATTGAATGCGTCAAAGAGCCCAACGCCAACTGTCATTTTTAATAACAAAGCGAAAGTTTTAGACGTGGGCATGCCTCACGTTCGCTGTTGACTGCGCTTATACCTAATGCATGCCCTTCACGAACAGAAAAAGGCACAGTGAGGACAAAGCTAATAATAATGTTTCAATACATGCGTCAAAGTCTTCATTTCATTACAGTTAAACGGCCCATTTACTATTCTGCATTGCAGTCCTGCTGCAGTTCGCCGTGCAGGCCTGCAACACCATTCACTATCCTGCATAAGCCGGCGGACTGCACGCAGGATAGTGAATGGTGTTGCAGGCCTGCACGGCGGACTGCAGCAGGACTGCAATGCAGGATAATGAATGAGCCTTTTTAAGTAATTGACAGGTATTTGTGAGGAAGAGTGCGGCATTAATTTTTATAACTGTTGATACCGCTTCTTAGTATTTCTGATGGCAACTATTTAGTAGTAAGTAGTATAATAGTAGCAAGCAATCGTCGATCGCCCGTCTGTGCAAACCTCAATTTTGTCTACAGTAAATGGAATCCACATTCCAGGAACATGCCTAATAGTTTCTTCAATATTAATGGAATAGCTTAATCCAGTAGAAGTGTCAATAAGACCCGACTCAACGAAAAAGGTTCCAATGCAAAGTTGTATTGAGACTTTTCCAATTCTAGAAATGTCACGTTTGACAATAGGCTTGATGATGGCTTGATGACTAATTTTTTTTCTTATTGGTAATTGAAAGACCCTTAAAAAAATAGAAACATCGCTGAAAGAATGACTCTGATAGCTTAAAAATTCACCAAGATATGACAATTCAAACATCTCATAAAATAGACCTGCCCGAAACGCTCCATACAAAGTGCCGACGAAAGACTGACGTCACTCTTTCGTAGTTTGTACGGATCGGAAGAGAACTTTGTTCGATAGGTATATTAAATATTGCGTTTATGAAAGCGGTTTCATAACAAAAGTTGCTTTTAATTGCATAAGTTATCGAATGGTATAAAAATATTAAGAAATTTAATTGAATAAATATTCGACTTGATTATCTAACTTTGAAGGCGCATAATAAAAAAATACTAGTGCTATCGAGCTGAAATTTTGGGAACACTCATTTTTTACCGTGATTTCTTTATTTTATTAACAAAATTCGCTAATCTTTGACCTTGTCATCATCCCTATTATACCTGTGTGGGCCAAAGTGGCCAAACGCCCACGTCCTTCTTTTGAATGTCATTATTTGTGGGTTGTTGTTATGTAATAAATATTTATTACTAGTAGAGTTGCACCATAATTCAATGAACGCGCAGGAACCGTACATTTTTTTCAGGATAAAAAAATCCTATATCCTCTCCCGAGACTCAAAGTATCTCCATTCCAAATTTCAGCAAAATCGGTTAAGGGGTTTGGACGTGAAGAGGTAGCAAAAAGACACAGAGACGGACACACAAATGTGTCTGACATAATTGTTATGATTTCTATACCTCTATAGTACCTACCTATGCTGTGAGAATAATAAAACCTACTTTTTATTATAACCTTTCAATTATTCATTGCGTTTTTATCACCGTACGTCCCTACCGTTTAATAAAGTGAACATCACTGGAGGGTTAGTTCACGAATTTCCTCAACGCGAGTTCGTGCATGTCATGATAATGGCCTTTGTTTTAATGCATGACTTGACTAGACGTTTCAGGGCTGTTTTTCAGGAAAATTCTTTGATAAAATTCTAAAAACACCTTTTACTGAAAATACTTTTAGTTAATATAGTGCTCATATTATGTGGCCTGAAAAGATTATGATTTATCTTTGCAATTGTCATCATATGGCCTAGGTTTCAACCATAAAGGTAATATACCTATCGGAATAGAGAAACAATCCCGAGCTGTCAAGCTTAACCAAAATTTGATTTACATCTGTGTATACAATTATGTTTACGTGTGCGTGTCAGTGATGTACAAACATCTTGTAATTCGACAAAATATCGATCATGGAATAATAATTGTAAAAATTATAAAATGGGATAAAATAAAACTGCATAGATATATAATAAAATTGTAATTTTGAAGTAAAATGTGACTTTTCTTCAAAATGCTTGCTCCACAATTAAGTATGCATGAATTTTTCTTCGGAGTCCAGTTTGGACGGTTAATAATTATTTTAAGCCATGAATTTCTGGTATCCAGGTCAGCAGGAAATCTGAAAAATTGGCCAAGTGTGAGTCGGACTCGCGCATGAAGGGTGACCGGTTTCAACCGGGCATTTTCTAAAACCCGGCACGATACGACACGACATGTCATGACACGATTAGAACGACAGGTTACGTCACGTCACATTAGTTCACGACACGACACGACTTCACTAGACCCTATTAATTTTCAATTCACTCTCAATGAGCCCTTTTATTTGATGCCCATCTTGCAGAAGTGCTTTCAACTATTCCCCTATCTTGGATGAGCAGCCATATTGGATGTAGAATGACATTACATCTGTGGAAATTTCAGAAGTCTATTACTATAGCGGTTCTTCTTATACAGCCTGGAGACAGACAGACGGACGGACGGATGGACAGACGGACAGGCAACGAAGTCTTAGTAGTAGAGCGGGCTGCGGGACCCCACTACTAAGACTTTTTACCCTTTGGGTGCGGAACCTTAAAAACGATAAATTATGTATGATAGTATATTAATATACTTAAACTAATTATAAACTACGGATGAGTATGTTATCATTTCAACATTCCTAGATAATTAGTATACTTAACTAAAAAATATTTTCATATCGATACAACTTATCGATAACTTGATGCAGCCCTAGTGTAAAATAGATGAAAATTGTTTACACAAAATATCCTTAAATTGTGCACCATGGCTAGTCAAGTTATGTTTTCCATACAATTAAACATATATAGAAGTGAATTATCAAAATCAATACCAATAACTCGTAGGGAATTGGCAAAAATAAACTTAAAACCACGGATTTTAAAAAAATACGGATGTAACCTTGTCTAATCCCGAGTGAAGCCTGGTAATGGCCGCCCGTGTAGCATGTGTGCGTGTCATTGGCGCCGTCACTCTATGTAGAATGACAGCGGGTTGTAGTACCTAGTTGCGTGTGTGAGTGTCGGTCACGTGTACAATAAACGAAATTGTGTCGAAATTGTCGTACCTTGCATGCTTCACCTCTTTATAGTGTAATGCTCCATCCGTATTTTTTTTAAATTCGTGCTTAAAACTAGGTCCTGTCGATGTAGAATAATTCACCTGTGAAATGAATATTTGTCCAGCGGGGTTAAAATGGTCGCTTTGTTGAATCATGATATAATTCATAATATGATTCAATTCTTCAAATCGCAAAATGCAACTCTGCTTGCAATTCATTTCTGTATTTTTGTACTAATTTGACATTTGTCAGTTTGACAGTTTTGACAATTCATTTGCTGAATTGATTGAGAGGAATTGTTAAATGTTACCATTTTAGCCCCGCAGGTTTTTTCGATGTGTGGATCTAGAATCATTCCACAAACATTTAACCATGTTTCTAGAGCAGTTTTTCTAAAAATTATTCATTATTTAACTTAAAATCACAATTTTTCTGAGAGCCCAAATTGACAACGATCGGCACAGGGTCAGACAGACTGTCAAACAGACGAAAAGCTATGCAACCTCAAATCACGCTTCTCTTTTTACCACGCAGTGTTACTGATAGTGACATCTCGCTTGCTCAGGTCTTTGTTACTCTATTCCGATGGGTATATTAACTTTATGGTTTCAACATAAAATCTGCTACCCTAGCCAGTATGTGAGACGCCAAGTGTGACGTACTCTAATGACAAGTCATATCTCAAAGACCGAAAACGCTCAGTGAGCGAAAAAATGGCTCACAACGCGTTGTGGTCATAGTGAAACGGCCACGACGCGTTCTGGTAATCGAGAAAAGCCATGACGCGTCCTGAGCATTTAAAAACAGCCACGACATGAATTCGTGTTGTGGCCCTAATGAAAACGGTCACGACGCGTTCTGAAACCAGGCCAGTTACGCAGGAGTAATTTTATAGCGCCCAAGTGTGTGCGCAATATACAAAAACATTCTGGTTTCAATGAAACCAGGCCAGTTAAGAGCCCGGGTAACCCTCGAAATTCTCATACATACGTAATACCAAAATCATTTTGTCATACGAAAATATTTAACATGTTTGAGTTATTTTTCAGCATAAAATAGTAATTACCTAGGTTCCTGAACAAAAATTAACTTCAAAATATTTAAACACTAAAAATATATATAAAAAAATAGTAAATTTACTACAAAATATTTCAAATCGAAAAAATATTTTTTAGTATTAAAATATTTTGTAGTAAATTTACTAATTATTTATAATTTTTTTAGTGTTTTACTCTATTTTTTAGTGTTTAAATATTTAGTAGTAAATTTAGTAAAAAAAAATTTATACACAAAATTTTTTTTTTAGTGTTTAAATATTTTGAAGTTAATTTTTGTCCAGGAACCTAGGTAATTACTATTTTCAGCTGAAAAATAACTCAAACATGTTAAATATTTTCGTATGACAAAATTATTTTGGTATTACGTATGTATGAGAATTTCGAGGGTTACCCGGGCTCTTAAGCAGGAGTAATTTTTATAGTGCTCTTGTGTATTGCGCACACACTTGGGCACTATAAAATAATTCCTGCTTAATTGGACTGGATTCATTGAAACCAGAGTGCTCTTGTGTATTACGAACACACTTGGGCACTATAAAAATAACTCCTACGTGACTGGCCTGGTTTCATTGAAACCAGAGTGCTCTTGTGTATTGCGCACACACTTGGGCGCTATAAAATTACACCTGCGTAACTGGCCTGGTTTCAGAACGCGTCGTGGCCGTTTTCATTAGGGCCACAACACGAATTCGCGTCGTGGCTGTTTTTAAATGCTCAGAACGCGTCATGGCTTTTTTCGATTACCAGAACGCGTCGTGGCCGTTCCCTATGACCACAATGCGTTGTGAGCCATTTTTTCGCTCACTGAGCATTTTCGGTCTTTGAGCGCAACATATACATTAATGCGCTGGGGTACATTTCGAAACAACTGTATGACTACGATTGTAGACGTCATGAGTACTAGCCAATATACTGGTTTTTATTTTGGAACATACCCAAGGTATTTATTGGCAACGGCTATCCCTTGCTATCATTAAGCGCTTGCTTATCCAGGCAAACGTCTGTTTCGCAAATTATTATGTAATGTGCTTGCTTGAAGTGGAATTATTTATTTTTAACTAAAACTCTTTATAATTGGTAACTTTTTATTTAAAATAATAAACATTTTTTCTCGCTTATTTTAATCGTACAATGGAAAATATTTAATTTGCAGCGTATACCTACTTAACGTCAATGTACAACACTTACTCTAAATACAAAGCTTTACAAACTATACAATTTACAATAATTTAAATTAACAATCAGCACTTATCGCACACATCATTCAAAATATACTTATTTTAATGAAAATGTTAGTAAAGGCGCATTTTATTTCATAGGGCACGGACCACGGTGCATACGAGCGGCTGAAACGTCACACGTCTCTGCATTTTTTTTGCATTTAGTCGCAATCCAACATTTTTTTCGAAAGTTTTTACTATATTATTACGATTTCGGACTGCGAAAAAGACATGATGAAGAGACAACTAAAGGTAGTCAGCGTCAGGGACGCTGCTACTGTGAAAAACTTATAGTTTGGGGTGTCGACTGTCGAGTACACAGTGATACTAAAGGCTCGTCCACATTTGTATCATTTGCGCGATCAGATCTCCGATTAGATCTCCGTCGCGATCATCGCACCGTATCAAGTATGCGTATCATAGTGTGGATGCCTATTAGATCATTCTGCCGATCATGCGCGTATTTGGTACGACACGTATCAGATACGCGGTTAATAGCGATCGGGGCGTATCATGATACGCGTATCATTTTGATACGCTTCGATGATACGCGACGGAGATCTGATCTGAGATCGCGCAAATGATACAAATGTGGACGAGCCTTAACGCGGCGTCTGTGACGTCAATGACACAAAACCTTACATTATTACAGTCGCGGCGTCACTGACGCTTATAGACTCTCGCTTTGAAAGTCCACCTTTGACCAAGGTATGGCCGATGTATAATATTTTCTAATTTGCGGGTGCGGTTAATAAGCGGGTGACTCCTATAACAGTAGCTCGTTTGCACCAAGCTTTAATGAGAAATTTTAACGTAGTTTTAAGACTTTTCTTATTAAATTGAATGCGCTCTTCTCCGACACTAAAGTCTTGACATTTTGTTACAATGTAAATAAATAAATAAATAATAATAATATTATTTTTAATAAATCTATTTGTGCAGTCTAACATTATAGTGTAATCCATCGAGCACATAACCATGGAGCGATGAACTTCATTGCTTATGATAACAATTTTGACGTTTAAACTTTTTAAAACGCAATTTATAAAGTTTTAATGTCAATATTTTATTGTTTGGGCGAGGCCGCCAATTTTTGCTGATTTTGCAATTATTTTTCTCCGCCCCACGGATTTAAAATTTTTTTTTAATCCGTGCTCCGCCCTTTGTATTTTAAAAAGTATTGTGTTTATCTTATGCACGAAAACTGATTCTAACGAAGAAAACAAAGTGCTCAAGCATGCATTAGAATTATTTGAGTTCCAATAATAGTCTAAAAATATATTTACAATTAAACATAAAAAAGGTAAGAAAATAGCTTAAAATATACAATCCGCCGTGGAAGAGGTGCACTTTAACTGTCGCTGTAGCAGTAAGTATGACAGATTTGAAGATAAATCTGATATGTTATGAATACTTATATAAATGGCTATTACCTCATTTAATTCTAATAGTATTTTAAGATAACTTTCTTTATAAACTTTTTCAAATCAAATGAATCGTTAGAAACATCAATTCTACGCCACATTTTAAACATCGTCAATAATACCGATTTATTGTTATCTTTGGGTATTAGAGAAGGTAAAATCAGGAAGTGGCAACGCTGAGTTTTTACGTATTCTATGGAAAATCTCGTAATATTCGCCATTTCTCGACAGTTCACATTTGAACCACAGTCGGGCTGTGTACACAGTTTTTTCAAAGGAAGTTTTTTGTGACACAAATGTAAGTATTACTGTTTCACATAAAATGATCAATGCATCATGTGAGTAGTCAAAATGGCCATGTTTGGGGCTATATTACAAACCGCATTATGTATTATTTACAGAGATAAGTTTGATTTTCTCTACGCTATGATAGCCTCTACGCTATCATTTTGGTGCTCCAATGGCATATTTCTCAACGCTATGATAGCGTAGAGAAATAAATTCCCTACAATTTAGGTGCTCCAACGTCACAAGCAGCGTAGATTTTCTTTCTCTCGCAAAATTTTTCTGCGTCATATCAGCAAAAATTGGCGGCCTCACACGTTTATACTTTTTTAAAATTTCAAAAGTCAAAATGTTGACCAATGAAAACAAATATTTCCATACACTAACACTCTAAACAGTAGCACAAAGTTCTCTTAGCACAGCGATCCATCTCTAGCATGCTACGAAGCGCATACTATACCTAACTTTAAACTAGTTTATTTATGTCCAGTTTCTAGCATTTTGACAGAAGTTTATCTAAGTATACAAAAGCATTGTCGATTGGTCAACGTATTGACGTTAGTTAATCTTAAGTCGTGAATAAGATAAACTTCTGTTAAACACTTAAAACCGGCCATTAGACACATTGAACAAAGAAAAGTTTTTGTATAAAAAATATAATGTTTTTAATATTTAAATAAAAGAAATGTTATCTTGTAAAAAGGCTTGTTATTTCAATGTTTATTGTATAAACGAATGTATAACTTAATATATTTTAAGAGAATATTTAAATGGAAAACATAATATTGAAGTAATGGAACATCATATTTTTAAGGATAGGTACATTATAAATACCATAAAAATTACAGTAGAGTTTTTAACACTGAGACAAGTGTTAAACTACTTGACGTGATTTTTTTACTTTCATCAGTTATCTGAAATCACAGTTATGTGTCCGTGCGCCAAATCGGGCGGTCTAGTTTAAAGATTACCTACTGTATATTTAGCCTGGTCTAATTAGACGCAAAAAAAACGTAACCTCGGAATAATTCGCTTAAAGCTGAAAATTGGTAGAGACGTTAAATACATTATTATAAATAAAACCTCAAAAGTCCCCGGCGATCCTCCTTGTGCTAAAAAATTTATTCAAAGTGAAAGGTATGAAAATGAGGTTTTTCCCGTTTTTTTCCAAACTGTACATTTTACCACAAAAATAGGAAGGACAACAGTTGTAGATCATAGAATTTTCTACAAAAAATATTCAGACCGAAACCGTCAATTTTCCTGAAAAACCTATGTCCCTCCCCGTGGTCTATTCTATATCAGTGCCAAATAATATAAAAATTGCTTCAGCAGTTCGTGAGATAAGCTCTTTCAAATAATTTTCCCCGTTTTTCCCCATTTTCCTGTGTTTCTTTGCTCCTATTGGTGGCAATGTGATGTTATATAGCTCAAGTCTTCCTCGATAAATAAGACTATCCAACAAAAAACGAATTGCTCAATTGAAAGCAGTAGTTCCACAAATTCTTTAGTTTTATAATATTAGTATAAATATGATTTTCCCAAACTTTAAGCCCGCCATTTATAAGGAGTGGTAAGTCGTATGAAAAAAGTGTCTGAAAATTTTTTTGTACAGAATTCTATGATCTACACTCTTGTCCTTCCTATTATTGTGATAAAATGTACAGTTTAGAAAAAAAAAACGGGAAAAACCTCATTTTCATACATTTGATATTGAATAAAATTTTTAGCACAAGGAGGATCGCCGGGGACTTTTGAAGTTTTATTTATAATGGTGTATTTAACGTCTCTACCAATTTTCAGCTCTGTGCGAATTATTCCGAGGTCGAATGTTTAATTTTCCTGGAGTAATTATAGTTTGGTATAGCTCACGATACCATCAAGCGAGGACTCGCATAAGCTTTAGAGCGGGTTTACATTATACTAATGTTAGCTCAGTTATATTCTTAAAAGGCACCGCCTAGTTATTTTACAGTTAAATATCCTAACAGCGAGTAATTTATTTACATTTTACAGAAATATGTTAAGGCCAGGTCACACCGAAACGATGCACATCGATTCGCGACCCGACGATGCATCATAGCGATTCACAAATTTAACTAAAACAATCGACTTCAAACAGTATTTCTTTATCATGGGTGTCATGGGACCATCTGTGAAATATCTTCTTTCTTATAAAGATCAACTACGATAACTTGGCGCGCCCCTGCAAATGACTGTTTCAATGTGTGCAGTCATATCCTTATGAAAGAGTTTGTATGTAGTAAGTATTCACCCAATCACAGTACACGTAATATTTCAGTAAATGTCACTTATTACCAAGATTTGTTGATCAACTAATCATAACTAGCCTACCGCGCAAGACTACGCACTCCATACGTTTTGACAACGCACTTCAAAGGTTTTGAATTTTGGAGGGGCGCGCCATGTTATCGTAGTTGATCTCTACGGTCCAATTGATAAGCCTCCTACTTATTAAAAGTCAGTAAAAAATGGAAGTGTCAAATAACGTCACGTTTTATTTTGCTTTAATGATCGTGGAATCGGACGTACGTCGTACATTTCGCTTCGGTGTGAATGAACTCTAAGTATAAATAAACTGCTTTAATTACATAATATACTTTGGCATATTCCTTGCTATATTAGAAATGAATACTTATTGTATGTACAAACAACTTTATGAGTTAACTTTGTAATTTAAAATTAAGTAATTTAAAAAAAAAAATACACCGTTTTTTGTATGTTTTATGAAATGCAGTGTCTTATTAAAATTAATGTTCACTGAAATTCGGCATCAATATATTTTAAGGTCCCACTTTAAATTTATAAACTTAAATTGAACCAAATAGTAGCTGTTCTTTGAGAGAAGTTTGTTTAACATACCTAATTAATTTTAACGAAAATTACATTTGCAAAGTAATACCAATTATTGTAAAGTTTAATTAAGATTTTATAAACCAATCAAAATTAATTAATTGATGCTTCAAAGTTGAAACAATATTAATACAACTTTGTGTAAATAGTACGGGAGCCCTAGAACAATTTTTTTTTATTATTATCATGCAAATTTTTTTCAGTAGGTTCATTTTGATAAGACGAACAAAATTTTTATTTGCGAAAAATCTCGAAAGTGGTAGCTAACAGAGATAGAAAGGATTTCATACTTTGAATTGATGGTTTTAAAATATGGACTGTTTTATTTGTAGGACAATGTTACTCTTAAATTATATTTCTAATAACCTATCAATATGGAGGGAGGGAGTTTTTGTTGGGGACGCTTTAGTTTTGTATTTTATACGATACCTACTAATGCTTTACTAGCATAAGCGACTTTTTAACATATTAATTTAACATTAGTGTATATTTATTTAGATTTATTTAAAAGTTTAAAGAGACTGTAACTTGCAGTTAAACTGCGTAAGCAATTTTGCAGGAAATGTGTATTTGGTATATAAGTACTATAAGATTCAAATAAAATAAATAAAAAAAATATACAAAAAATCAGCTCGTCAGGGTTCCGTTATAGGGTTCTGTAAACAACAAAACTTGGTTGATTACTAAACCCTAAAACGGAACCCTAACAAGCTGATTTTTTGTGTATCGATAGGTTAATAGTTATATAATTTAAGAGTAACATTTTATTATATTATTAATTATAAAGAATAAACTTGTTCGTTAGTCATAAGTTATTTGACTTTCTTTTTCATAAATTTATTTACATTCAATGCGTACTTGTTTGCGAGGAGTATTAATATTTATTTTACTAAATAAAGCAAGAGTTATGATTTCCGATATTAGTAAACAACAAATAATATCATGTTTACTTAACTGAGATAGTATAAAAGCATATTTTATGCATATTGTATAGGTTGGACGTTAACAAACCGAACATTCAATTCCTTTATATTTATGTTAATTGTTTGGTAAGCTTTTCGGGGACCATAAAATCCCTAAGCACAAAGCAAATTCTATTTTTATATCACTTCAAATGGTCCTACAAAGACAGCGTAGCCTATGGATGTATATAAATATTTTATTGCACCATAAAAAGTCTGTAGAACGTAAAGCGCTATAGGGATGTCTCATCGCCAGAGTCGGTGTAGGGGAGTCTTATTATTTTGGAGCCGGCGAGCACACCTACACCTTCTAAACATGATCTTCTGTTTGACACTACATCCTTCAAAAACGCCCGTCGCGGGCCCCCAAAATCGGTGCCCGTTATGGACCGCGTTAATTTTCTCAGTGCCGGCAATTTTAGTGCCTCCTCGTAGGAAGGAGGCTCGTCCGTGGGAGTGGTAGTGGCTCGTCCGCCAAACGGATCTCTGGAGCACGTGGGAGAAAGTTCCCTGGGTAAATAATACTCCCCGTTCCTCCTCGGTTCAGGCATCGGCTCATAATTGACGGAGTTGCTACGGAAGTCTTCTAGGATTTGTCTCGCGCTGCGTCCCGATGATATCACTCCCGCCCACGACCTTCTGTTCTGCTGCTTGGCTTCATTCCTCGCGCTGCTTATGCTGTAACTTGAGTGCGTACTGGATATCGTTACTTTAGGCCTCCGCGTTGGTTCGTCGAAGGATAACGCTTTGACTGTAGTTCGGGATCTCTGCTCCTCTGCTTCCGAATTGGAAGCTTCGGTGTTCGAATTTTCTCCGGGCTCCTCGCGTAGCGCGGCGTCGATTCTCATCGCTTCCGAGTATGAAGGCACTATAGCACAATTACCTCTAATAGCTGCGAACAGTTCTAGGCTGTCTACTGTAGAAGCATGGGAGAGTGGAAGAGTTCTGGGCGGCCGAGCTGAAGCGCATAGTACTGCGCTCTGCTCATCCGGGAGAGCCCAGGTGTAGTTCGTCGTTGGTACCGGAGGCAGGGTGTCAGACAGATGCGTCTCCAAGTCCAACTGCCGACTGGGGTCCAGCTCGTAATTTGTACCGAAAATTTTAGTTATCTGAAACAAAGATTAAATGTGAGTAGGTCGGATCAGCGCAATTAAAGAAATTTTTCAATAAAGGTGTAAAGTTGACACAGGAGATACAGTGGTGGGAATGTGTGGTGGGCCAAAGCCCGTTTAAAAAAAAAGGTGTAATTCGCCGCTAGGGTGAGGACCCGACAGTCAACACACGTGACGCCGCCTGGTGGACTCGTGTTTTCAACTGTTAATTTATGTGTTTTCTGAAACTGTTACGCCTACTATTTGCGACCAGGCGGAGCTATTTATTCATGGGGTCTTGTGTCAATTGTCATATTATCAAAGTTCAAACAGCAGATATCAAAACATGAAAACCAAAATAGCAGTATCAGTAGCTTTAAATATAATAAGCACATCACGAAAGCCGCAATGAAATTCCATGTGATTATGTAGTACCAGCATGTCGCTGCTGTAAAAATTAATTGTTTGCCATTTTGGCGAGCCTTATTATAATCTGACCTAAATGGACGCTACCCGATGTCATTCGAGATAAATTTCGGACTTGGTGAACATTATAATCATCTGTGTCGTTGGTTATTATTACACTGCGACATTACTGTACAAGTGTACACATTAAATGATACTTAGCTTTAATTTAAATTAAATATCACCGAGTGCAGCCGAAATAGTTTACTTAATTGAAGTGAATTTTGCCAGCATATTACTATCAAAGACTATTCTTGTAGAATCATTTAGAAAAGATTTTCCTAAACTTAAGCTTTGTAAAAAATCGGAAGCTGCGCTATTACGACTACAAAAGTTTTAATACGTCTAATTGAGAGCAATTATTATGCTGAACTCCATTTTGAAGCTAAGGTTTTATTTTATTCGGCCTCTATACCACGTTAACCGGCCGTCAGGAGTTATAATGCATAAAAATTAACCGTCAGACGGTAATTACTGAGCCTGAGGCGAGGTTTTATGTAAAAAGAAAAATGTTTTTTAACGGTTTCTTTTTCACGGAATATATTGTGGGAATATGTGAACGAAGGCTTCGTAAACAGGATGTGGCGTCGGAATAAAAGAAAGACGTTTAAATTGTGAAAAAATATATACACAAGAAATCATATAAAAGAAAGATATTATAAGCATCGAAATCTACAAACATTATCTGAAATAAAGAAAATAAATACTTGTATACGTTTTCTTGAAATTAATAATGATATAATGAGTATGTGCATATTGAATAACATTTAAAATGTTTGCTACACAATTAAAGTTAGTTCAGCAGTAACAACCTTGGTTCAGTTCAGGATAATGTAAAATATTTTTTTTTCTCCTACGTCAATTAGGCTTAAATCAGACCGCAACGCGACGCGTAGATGCATTTCTAAATTTTTACTGATTTGACAGATTTTAATTGCGTAAGACTTCTGGCAAATCTGTCAAATCCATATAAATTAAAAAATTCATCTACGCGTCGCGTTGCGGTCTGAATTGACCCTTACAAAAAAATCACCCTTTTCAGGAAACTCACCGTATAATGGACGTACGCTGTGTTACACTCTATGATGATGCGTAGCGGCCACGACAGCAGCAGACACGAGAGCGTCCAGAATAGTAGCTGAGAGGAGTACCATGGACACCGGTCTGCATCCCTGATGACAAATGAAGGGTTTAAGCAGCTATTATGAAATGTTGCAAGGATCTTTTGGCACGTAGCCAAAATAAGATCCAACGCCGCGCCGTCTCCGTTAGGTTAGGTTTGGTTAATAGGCTTTACTAACCAAACTAATATCTTATTATCATGCTTCATTTACTGATTGATGATAGATGAATTAATGTCATAGGATAAAGAGGATCAATATAATAGGATTAAAGTTAGACATGTCGCACCCTCAGTATTTAAAAACAGTTAAATTAATTTAAAAAATTAAGTTCCTTAGATTTGCGTTTTTTGAGTTGTGCCCTTCTTTTACTAAGGGAGCATTGGTCAAATATAGAACCGTTTTACCAGCAACCATATCACAAAGCAATAAGATCGACAAGTGGCAAGTTAACAAACCTGTAAGCCACCATGTACTCCTTGAAGGAGCTGACTCCGATGAGGTCCAGGCCCTCCCTCATCTCCATGAAATCGTCAAATCGCTCGTGCTCCGCGAAAAACCGCGATCGCTGGTCTTCGAATTCTACACAAAGATAGAGTATTTGTTAATTTTTATAATTACAGTTTTCAATTAGAGATCAACTACGATAACATGGCGCGCCCCTCCAAAATTCAAAACATTTGATGTGCGTTGTCAAAACGTTTGATGTGCGTTATCTTGCGCGGTCGGCTAGTTATGATTAGTTGATCAACAAATCTTGGTAATAAGTGACATTAACTGAAATATTACGTGTGCTGTGATTGGTTGAATACTTAATACATACAAACTCTTTCATAAGGATGTGACTACACACATTGAAACAGTCATTTGGAGGGGCGCGCCATGTTATCCTAGTTAATCTCTACATTAAAAGGATTACATTTTACTAAATGACGAACGCAACTCCGTTGCGCCAAAATTGGTGTATCGCGCGGGAACTTACGGTTTCAAACCCACATATCAGAATTTAGTATCTCTGTGGTTCCAAAGAAAAAAGTATCCAATGTCCTTCTCCGGGTCTCAAAGTATCTTCACACCAAATTTTTAACAAAATCAGTTCAGCAGCTTAGGCGTGAAGAGGTAACAGACTTTCCCATTTATAACATTGTAGTATGTATTATAGGTAGGTACACCTTCTTTGGCCTATTAGTGGTGTGTTTTAATGTCTCATGTGTCTTTTTAATCTACTCATCAATGATAATAACTTTATTTTCATATTGTATTTTCGACGACGAACGACGAAATTGTATCTAAACATTAAGTAATCATTGTTATCAAATAAGTGGCAGCTTGTCTTTGTTGATAATAAAGAATCTTTAAACCTAAACCTAATAACTACTTCAAATGATGGACGTAACACAGGTTAAGCACCAAGCACCTGGAAAATTTCGACATTTGCGCTGTCGCAGAAAATCAATAAAGAATGAGGTCCTCAACGATATATTCTGAAAACGGATTCAAATACCAATTCTGTATTGTCACAGCCTCACAGCTAGACTTTTCAATGAAAGGCCATTTTCACGAAACGGCGAGACGTGATCAGACTTGGCTATTCTCATATTATTTCGGCCAGAATAAGACGATAAATTAAACAAAAGACATTTAAGGTCGGGCCGAATATTAATTTAATTCAGTCTTGAATAATGAGTGAATTCATTAGTTGGTAACTGAGCTGTTATTTTTGTATTTTCATGTTTCTGATGAGTCAAAAATTTCGTTTCACATAATTGTCTTCAATACGGCGAATCAAAGCAAAATATATTATATGGAATTCTTTGAGATAATCTTTTTAAATGAAACATTTCCAAAATCGTTCAATTTGGACAAGATTTTTTTTTGTTCAGTGTTTATAATATACTAGCGGTCGCCCGCGGCTCCGCCCGCGTGGATGTCGGTTACCGCTGCAAAAAGCCTACCCAGGAAAGACACGGCTAGCAAAATGATACCCAGGTCAATTCACAGAAATATCGACAACGCAGTCATTATCCGCAAGCTACACAGATTGTCTTTCTGTGAATGTTAAAGTTGTTAATGATGAGAAATGAGAATATTTAAATGTAATTAATAATAAGTTTTCACTTCTGACGGTAGTTCTGGACTGCAACCCGTTGTTTTAGGATAGATAACTAAAGCGATTATTATAGAGCTTCTCTATAAACAACATATTTTGAAGTTAGGTTTTTTCAGGTAACGAAATATACTGATGGTTGGGTGCCCCGACTCGTGATAGAGCAATGTAAAGTTGGCCATGCGTAAAACATTCTTTTCGTAAATCTATTCCTACTAATTTGAATGTTTGGCCCTGGGATTTATTTATTTCCTGTAAAAATTTCTTTTGCACCAACCCAAAAGAACTTTTTACAGGAAATTGGAGCCTTTTGAAGGGTAGGTACTTATAGGCAAATCAAAAGGGATCATTGGTATTCTTGGGTATATGAGCTAATTTACCAGCTGCAGGGCCGGTCATAATCTTCGTTACTGCGCCCCCCCCCCCCCCCCCCCCCGCCTTGGTAATAAAATAAATGCGTTTAAATGTATTAAAAAAAAATCAAGATTTTTAAATAAAAAAATGGTTGCTGTGCCTCACTTGACATAGATAGGTATAATGTGTCGCGGACATTTTTGTAGATATTTATAAGATCTACATTTACTTGGAACATTATATGGTTCTATCTTTTATAGTTTAGGCAGCGTACGCAAAATAAGTAACTTTTCTGGTTGATTTTTTTCACCTTGTGTCAGAAAACCCCAAATATCTTACGGAACCCTATATTTTCCAAAATAAAAAGTAGTCTATGTTA
Organism: Lysandra bellargus; assembly: GCA_905333045.1. Lineage (NCBI taxonomy): Eukaryota > Metazoa > Arthropoda > Insecta > Lepidoptera > Lycaenidae > Lysandra > Lysandra bellargus. The sequence goes on from HG995355.1 coordinate 5,998,604, forward strand.
CTCGTAAATAAAGTAGCTTTCGAATGGTGAAAGAATTTTTAAAATCGGTCCAGTAGTTTTTGAGCCTATTCATTACAATTAAACAAACAAACAAACAAACAAAGTTTATCTCTTTATAATATTAGTATAGATAATTTTTAATACATACACAACGGTAGGTTGTTAAGTGGAGAAAAGTATAGACCTTCCATCAACTCAACATAGCTAGACAGTAACAATATTGGCTTATCACTACTTACCACTGGCCGCCTCAATATTGGCGAAGGCGAAGCCCTTGCTAAAGCGGACCTTGGTGATGGGCGTCTTGGAGTCCAACACGAGGTTCCTAGAGGCGTCGCGCTGGCCGCAACACGCGTGCGCAAACGCCGTGCTAGCGCTGTGCGTGTTCACTCGCTCGTAGTATACCTGGGGAAGTCATCATCATCAACCGCATCGTGCTAAAACCCCCCCGCGCATTAGGGCCTCCGCGCATTAGACCCCCCGCGCATTAGGCGGCCAGGTCGCGCGGCCAGGTCGCTGCGGCCAACTAATTCTTCTACGATATATGTAGGTGCGCGCATTACGCGACCAGCGGCCAGCTGTCACGCTCTGGTCGCGCGGCCAACGAAAAACATCACGACACACTCGCGGCCACTTTTGGCCGCCGCGGCCAACGAGATACGGGAATTTGTAAAATTACACAGTGTGCGCGCACTGGTCGCCGCGGCCACACGTTTTTTTGTATACAGAAAACAAAATAATTGTCAAAGTTTACTCATCAAATCACTTGTCATACGAGTGTGGTCGCAGACGTGGCCGCAAAGTGCGCGGGGTGGTCGCAGCGACCTGGCCGCACGACCTGGTCGCCTAATGCGCGAGGGGTCACGACACTTGTCAACGGCACGTCGATAGCATTCGACAGCAGTAGCCCTAGCATGGCCACCAGTAGAAATGCGAAAGTATAGACAAACTGTGGGATAACCTTAAAGTCAAAAAATTCAAAAAACACCTCACATAATTTGTGGACGCCCCCTTAAAATATAAAGTTTTGGCGCAAAAGCAACATCAAATTAAGGCGCTATATTGAAAAAACTGTCCTTTTTGACGTAATACTATAGGACCCTCAGAAATGTTACAAATCTGGTAATGAGATATACATATCTTTATAGCCTTATCTGGGTTTGAGAAGAACCAGAAACACGATTAATGTATTTGGCCTCGATACATTTAATTTTCGAAATGACTTCTTAAAAATACGAAATTTGAAGATTATTTTTTAAACGAAAATAGATGTATTGTAGGAAAACAATTTTGAGTTGCAAAAGTGTCTAATTGATAGACACTTTTGCAACTCAAAATTGTATAGAAGCATTTTGCTTAAATGCTCCTAGTTATTTTTTAAATGATTATAATTACGTTTTGTCGCATGTTTTCCGAGCGAGCTGATAGCTTCTGGCCGCAGCGTATTCACGACTTTATAATCATATAAATTAAGTATAAAATTGCCCTTGCAGTAAAATTACTTTCGATATAGCGCCTTAAGGCCAAATCCCGTAAAACATGACCATTGTACCTTTTGTCATATCTAAAAATTTTGGATTTCCAATTTTCCAATTTCACAATCGAAAATATAGAACGTAACAGTAGTCTGTTTTCGCGGATTCTGGATCACGATTCTGGGTCCACCCCTCCCCCGCTCGCGGCTCGCAAACTTTCTCGATCACTTTTTGTCGGTTCGACGTCGCCTAAAAAAAAATAAAAAATAAAAAATTTTGGTGTCAAAATAGGGGTTTTCAACTATACCCGATCGATATATGCGATCCGTTTCTGCGTATTTGCACTAGTTCCAAAGTTAGCTTTTGTGTTTAACCCTCATTATCTCCACGCTACATTATTCCTTAATAATTACAATGGCTACTTATTGCATTGTTATGCTCGCCTCGGTGTCCTATTGTTCTGACTATCGGCTTATCGCTTACGTCACCTCACTTTTTTATAGGAGATTTATACTCGCGTCTCGTGGATCGGCTCGCGGCGCGTCTCGCGGCTCACGTCCCCCTCGAGCTCCTTTGAATACCGCTCCCAATGGGAGCCCTACAAGCCGCGAACCACGCCGCGAGACAAGTTGCAAGCTCGAGTTTACACATGGCTCGTGGGGAGTCTCGCGGCGGCTCAATCATGTATTACAAGATTTTAAATAAATAAAACTTGGCAAATTTTTCATTACGTATATTTAATTTCATTAAAACATGTATTGCGCGTGCGAGTTTAAATCATGTACTTATTACAATATTTTAAATAAATATGAATGATAATTAACTAACTAATGAATTATTGCAAATTGAAAGTCATAATTAATTATGTAGGTCACCCGATCATTCGATGGATTTCGTAAACACACGACGACGTGGTGCGCAAACTGAGTCTTTTAGATTTTATATAAATATGGATGATAATTAACTAATGAATTATTGCAAATTAAAAGTACCTACCTAATAATTAATTATGTAGGTCACCCGATCATTCGATGGACTTCGTAAACACAAGACGACGCGGTGCGCAAACTGATTCTTTTAGATTTTAAATAAATATGAATGATAATTAACTAATGAATTATTGCAAATTAAAAGTACCTACCTAATAATTAATTATGTAGGTCACCCGATCATTCGATGGACTTCGTAAACACACGACGACGCGGTGCGCAAACTGAGTCTTTTTTTAACAATATAATTAAAGCTAAGGTTAAAATAAAACTTTGGTTTACTTTCAAACAAATGATTTATTTCGTATTACATACCATAGTTCATAAAACAAGATTCAAACATTTTATTCAAAAACATATCATTTTTAAGTATGTCACTACCAAATTCAGTCTGAAACTCTGACAATATACTTCTTTGAGACATGCATGTTCGTATGGAAATATAAAAATTTATTTACTACGGCAGGGGAGATAAGTGATCGCAGTAGACGGGACCCCCACCGACTAGTAGTGAGTGAAAACCCTAGTTAATCTAGTTAAAATGATAATATTATGAGGCTTTACAATCTTATCTAATGTTATCCTATTTTTTTAACGACTCATAGGAATAATCAGTAAAGAATGTGAAAGTGTATCTATTGTATGCTTTACCATTAATCCTTCAGGCCCCGCGCGAGCACCGGTGATCGCGACAACAATAGAATACAATAGCAATTCCTGGAAATTCCGACTGAAGTATTAAATGGATGTTTAGGATGACCCAATAATTGTGAATAACGTTTATGATATTAGGTACGACTATCCACTGATGAGAAAAAAAAAACGCTTGATAATATTCCTGGGGCAAGTACTCAAAAGATTCATCATAGGATTTGTAAATAACGCAGCATTTAATCATTAGTAAGAATCCTTTCAATTTTGAAAATTATGGTATGAATTCATATGGTTTATACATAGATGGACAACATGTGCCTTCAAAAACTCTACAACCATCCTTCAATGGTATCTAATATGTTCACTTCAGTCTCTCATACATTATTTTCCGGCACTGGTATACATTTCCTTAATGAAGGAAATGGGATATCAATTGATTCTAGTCTCTCTCAAACGATTAATTGTATTGTATTTGCAGAGTTTGATAATGTTATAGAAAACTAGATAAAAACCGTAATGTAACTGTAGACTATAGAAGCTAAGAAAAGTCACATGTATGATATATTTGAGTTATAATGTGTAACGTGTGTATGTGTGAGTGTTTACCTAATAGTGTGTAGATATTATGAAATAAAATATTGTACCAAAGTTATGTTTCTTTTATTTATTCATTCATTATTTCATATGTAATACCCCTCTTAGTAAATACATAAGGCATACATTATACGGATATTTACCAGTTTGGTTATGTGATAATACAGTATGAACACAATAGAGATCCGTAATTATTTGAGAAGAATTTGTGAAGGTTTAGACTTTAGAAGATAATATTATTGTATACGCTGCGTATCGTCTACCTATATAATATAATATGTTCAAACCCCTACATACATGGCGTTATAATACTATCAGGCTACAAAATGATTGGGATTCTATGTGTGGAGAGTACTGTTTAATGTACTTGTTATACAAGTTTCATAACAAGTCATTCATAATCATAATAATCATAATCATAATCACATTTATTTGCTCAAAAACATGGTTACATAGGTTGTTACAGTTGTTACAGTGCGGCATGTTTTGCTATGACAATAGCGTGCAAAATTAAAAATAAACATTGTTTTGATTTTATCACTGTTCAGAGTGTCTATACATAAGGTTGTAAATTATATGATATTTTTTTAGTCCTGCTACTAGATTCTATCTACATATAATATAAAATTAATAAAGTTCATTATTCTTAGTTTACAATTAATTTAACACATATTTCATAATTATAAGTATATTTAAAAGATGTCAATTTAATCTTGATATAGATATTATTAAGTCAATTTATTATAAAACTCTTTAACACTATAGAAATTCTGGTTAGCTATCCATTCATATAATTTAATTTTAAACATTCTTGTGCTGAGCAACTTGATACATTTCGGTATTCTATTGTATAACTGGACACACATATTAATACAGCTATTGTTGAATTTGCTTAATCTAGGGTTTTCGCTCACTACTAGTCGGTGGGGGTCCCGTCTACTGCGATCACTTATCCCCCCTGCCGTAGTAAATATTTTTTTATATTTCCATACGAACATGCATGTCTCAAAGAAGTATATTGTCAGAGTTTCAGACTGAATTTGGTAGTGACACACTTAAAAATTATATGTTTTTGAATAAAATGTTTGAATCTTGTTTTATGAACTATGGTATGTAATACGAAATAAATCATTTGTTTGAAAGTAAACCAAAGTTTTATTTTAACCTTAGCTTTAATTATATTGTTAAAAAAAGACTCAGCTTGCGCACCGCGTCTTTGTGTGTTTACGAAGTCCATCGAATGATAGGGTGACCTACATAATTAATTATGACTTTTGATTTGCAATAATTAATTAATTAGTTAATTATCATTCATATTTATTTAAAATCTTGTAATAAGTACAAGATTTATACTTGCACGCGCAATACATGTTTTAATGAAATAAAATATACGTAATGAAAAATTTGCCAAGTTTTATTTATTTAAAATCTTGTAATACATGATTGAGCCGCCGCGAGACTCCCCACGAGCCATGTGTAAACTTGAGCTTGCGACTCGTCTCGCGGCGTGGTTCGCGGCTTGTAGGGCTCCCATCGGGGGTGGTATTCAAAGGAGCTCGAGGGGGACGCGAGCCGCGAGACGCGCCGCAAGCCGATCCACGAGACGCGAGTATAAATCTCCTATAAGAAAGTGAGGTCACGTAAGCGATAAGCCGATAGTCAGAACATTAGGACACCGAGGCGAGCATAGTAATGCAATAAGTAGCCATTGTAATTATTAAGGAACAATAGAGCGTGGAGATAGTAGATAATGAGGGTTAAACACAAAAGATAACTTTGGAACTAGTGCAAATACGCAGAAACGGATCACATATATCGATCGGGCATAGTTAAAAACCCCTATTTTGACACCAAACTTTTTTTTTTAGGCGACGTCTCCACACGAACCGACAAAAAGTGATCGAGAAAGTTTGCGAGCCGCGATCGGGGGAGGGGTGGACCCAGAATCGTGATCCAGATTCCTCGAAAACACACTACTCGTAACATTAGCAAGAGCCATATAGTATCTACGATCAGCTAAATGCTACTGGCCACCTACTCGGTAATCACTTAGTCGTTATTAGATTAGCATATTTAAAAACAATTAAAAACAGTCAATCAATCAATTAATACTGCAGTTGGAATTTCCAGGAATTGCTATTGTATTCTATTGTTGTCGCGATCACCGGTGCTCGCGTGGGGCCTGAAGGATTAAATCCAGTTCTCTCATGATTTTAGCATCTGTAGATATAAATTGTACGGTGGTTTGGTCCCGTACAGAGTAAAAGCCAAGTTAGGTTCAATAGGCTTATTGAATCCTTAACTTATGCTAAAATGGTTTAATGGTAAAATGGTAAAGAGAGCATGCGAACCGATTGGCGGCTTGACGCGAACTGGTTAAATAGAGTAAATTAAAATACTGCGTGGCGGCGTATACGCTGACAGTGCGAAACGTGATGTACTGTCGACAAACTGTTGACCGTACATAAATATATCTACAGATGCTGCATGAAAATATGGAGTAGGTACAAATTACCTACTCCATATTTTCGTGTGAGTAATATTTTCTGTTCATCCATATTTCCTTGGAGCGCCATGTCATCGAGGTAAGCCTCAACAAACAAAGGACGGTCCCTATCTTCGGATTTGCATAATCAATAGACTGTAGGTACACGATAGTGACGTCACTTGTTTATTTAGGAACATTTTCACTTTAAAGCTAAAGGTTCAAAAATAGAATGCCTCCGGGTTGATCGTACCATTTTTATTGCATTGGAAACCAGTGCCGTAAATAGGGCGGTGCCATCGGTGCCCAGGCACAAGGCGCAGACTTTGGGGGGGCGCAAGAATGGCCAGACCAAGGGCGCACGCATATAGCCGTATGCCGTAAATAGCTTTTTTGCGCGCTCGCACAGGGCGCAAAAAAAGCTATTTACGGCACTGTTGGAAACAGGGTCGGATCTACTATATGGCTATTTAGGCTTAAGCCCAGGGCCCCATGAGTTCAAGGGCCCCCAGCTATGTTAAGTCAAAGTCAAAAATAGACGATAATGCGATAGAATTTATAATTTTATTAAGTGGTTTGTACTTTGTATCCCTGCAAATCCTACGATCAAGGCTTATTTTGAAATTTAGACCGTGTTGGCCGGTGTTGGTACTACGAACTGACAGTTAAAATGTTGTAGCCCTAAGTAGTTTCAGCCCATGGCCGGCTAAGGGCCGGGACACAAAAACACGGCACGGCGCCGTACGGCGTCGTACGACGTCGTGCCGTAGAAACTCACATAGATATTCAAGATGAGTTTCTACGACGCGACGTCGTACGACGCAGTACGGCGCCTATCGTCGACGTATAAAGAACTAGATGATGCCCGCAACTCCGTTGCGCCAAAATTCGTTTATCGCGCGGGAACCGTACATTTTTCCGGGATAAAAACTATCCTATGTCCTTTCCCGGGACTCAAAGTATCTCCATGCCAAATTTCAGCAAAATCGGTTCAATGGTTTGAGCGTGAAGAGGTAACAGACAGACAGACAGACAGACAGACAGACAGACACACTATCGCATTTATAATATTAGTATGGATATGGAAGTATGGATGTACCACCGGAGAAATTGATTCATAGGCAGATGGCGGATGCAGCAGATAGATATGATGGCGGACCTACGTTATTTAGTCGGGATATCATGTCAATTCAGTATTAGTCATGATCTTTCGGCTGAGTTTGACATAACGCGACCAAAATACGTAGGTCTGCCGTCCGCTATCTACCTATGAATCAACTTCTCAGATAGTACAGTCTAAAATCAGATGTACAACTTTTTAACCTGATCACAGACCAATAAGGCCTAATTATTGTGATAACTGATGAGTGATAAGCTTCGCTGTACCTACCTATGTAGGTATATTCACAGGCAGGTGGCCAGAACCTATTATAAGCGTTTTGATTGCTACAATTTGCGCGCGAAATGAGTTTCATTATAACGTGTAATGGAGGCTTAACGGCCTAGCGGGCTGTTTAGGGACGTGTAACTGATATTATACAACGTGTCCCAGCACCAGTGTCCGACAAATGACAATTTTATGACACTGGTGTCGGGAGACATTTTATTTTAGACGCGCAAGCTTTGAGGAATTTTAAGGTTCTACTTATTATTATGCTAATGTTTTTGGCCAGAGCTTAAAACTACTACCACGCCAAAGACCAAAATTCATTTTCAACTATTGTTTTTGAGCAAAGAAGTAACAAACAGGCACACTGACTAACTTTAGTTTTTATAACATTAACGCAAAGAATTATTCCACGCCGATTTTATTTAGAAGACTGCCTTTAATCATGATATTATGTTTTATAGTAACTCTTTACATTTCGCTTAAAAATTAATAATATTGAGTTTTAGAATAAAATAGAGGTATCAAAAGGTTAAACACGATCATTAACGATACTCGTAGTATTTATAGAATGAAGAGCAGTTATTTATAGACGTGCTATTCATCTAGGAATAAAATATTGTATCTAAAGGTCAATTTGAATTGATACAACTTAATACGACGTGACGATGTTTCGAAATATTGATAATAAACTGCACGCTGCGTCGTGCATCATTGCATATTTTAAATTTTGTGTTGCTATGTAAAAGCCTCGTGTTACGTAATTTTATGTCTTAGTGAAAAATAACCCTTTAGGGTTGGACCTCATCTGGCAGCACGGAATCGCCTTTTTCCGTCGCCCTTTCTCTTTCTGTCGCTTAGAACTGCCATTTGCTAGACCGAGACAGAAAGCATACTTCAATAGCCTCGAGGATTCCGCCGCGTGCTATCGCATTATGCTTTCTGTCTCAGTCTAGCAAATGGCAGTTTTAAGCGACAGAAAGAGAGAGGGCGACGGAAAAAGGCGATTCCGTGCTGCCAGATGCGGTCCAACTCTAAGACGACCTTCCGATACTCGCGGCAAGCGACCACGACCGACAAAAATCCAAATAAAATGCCACTTTATGACCTAGGCTGTAGATTTAATTTTGCTGCAAAGCGGTGGCGGCATCGGTCGTTAGAACAATGTCGGTAAAAAATGAAACCTATTTCATAAAGAGCTTTTGTTGATCGCAGTTTAGGGTTGCCAACCGTCCTGATTTCTCAGGACATGTCCTAGTTTTCTTAGTGTCCTGGGACGTCCTGGATAGTTTTAGATAGCGTCCTGGGTTCACTACAAATTATCCAAGTTTAAAATTTTGTTGTGAACAAAATTGTTTGTTTATATTATTATGATAAATAGTTTTAAGTATATTGTTTCATTGATTAAAAGTTATTATTATTTTAATTTCCTAAGCCTTAGTGTCTTTTGTCACTAGATAATTCTACTATTGCGAGTCTTGTGTCCTATTTTTGGGCGAAATTGTCCCGGTTTTTGTAACTTCAAACCTGGTTTTTTAAATTTTAGGTTGGCAACCCTATCGCAGTCATATGCCACGAGGATCGGAAAGCCACCTTTACGTCAACATTTCACAAAGGAATAATATAATCCCTTGTTTCCAAATCTGCCTGAAACTGTCACATGGAGCGAAATCTTAATAGAATTTGTACGAGTAATTATATTTTGGTTGAAGGATAACATTGGAAGTTAATGCCTGAGGCGACACGTAAAGGTTTAAATTTTACGAATTACAACCTTATGTGAGCGAGCTTATGGTAGAAAATTGCTTGATGCTGCGTAGAGTTATTTTAGCGCACCGTGCTACGGGCTACGGCGGCTACGACGTAGCAATAACATCTGCTATGTTTAAAATTTCGTGTTTATTTATATAAAACTTAAATTATATCGTGTTATTTGAATGTAAAATATTTAGGGCCTTTTACACCACTCTCTGATAAGTGCTGGATAGGCTATCCACCACTTAACTTGACGGATAAAGTATGGAGAATCTGTCAAAAAAGTTATGGATAGCATATCCGGTACTTTATCAGGAAGTGGTGAAACAGGCTTTTAGGTTTTTTACTTATAGTCAGGTATTTTTACGTATAAAAGCAACAGAAATAGACTTTTAAATATTTTTTCTCGTGTGCAAAGTAGCACAAACTTCCGCTTGTTTTCACATGTTTAAGCCACGGATTTAAAAAAAATACGAACGTAACCTTGTCTAATCCCGAGTGAAGTATAGTTATGGCCGCCCGTGTAGGATGTGTGCGTGTCATTGGCGCCGTCACTCTATGTACAATGACAGCGGGTTGTAGTACCTAGTTGCGTGTGTGAGTGTCGGTCACGTGTACAATAAACGAAATTGTCGTATCTTGCATGCTTCACCTCTTTATAGTGTAACTAGATGACGCCCGCAACTCCGTTGCGCCAAAATTCCGGGATAAAAAGTATCCTATGTCCTTTCCCGGGACTCAAGGTATCTCCATGCCAAATTTCAGCAAAATCGGTTCAGCGGTTTGGGCGTGAAGAGGTAACAGACAGACAGACACACTTTCGCATTTATAATATTAGTATGGATGCTCCATCCGTATTTTTTTTACATCCGTGGTTTAAGCATTAAGTTAGTTTATGACATATCCTTGTAGAGAAATTGATTCATAGACAATAAATCGTGGGCAGATTTTGAGCCGAGCCAAGCTAAGCCCAGCCAAAATCACTTGGAATTATCGACGTGAAGCAATTAATGACGTAGGTCGTTTGAAACAATTTCTCTGATGGTGATGATGATGAAACATAATTTATTGTGGTAAACCGAATACAAAATCTTTGTTAGGGAAAAACCAATTTGAATTCTATTGATGAAATCCAGATTTTATGTTCATCTAGACACCTGATACAGGCGTGACCTAAGTGACTATATGTTCTACTCAGTTATTGTAATTATTGTTAAGTTGGAAATATAGTACATTACGCACCGAGGGCAGGAAAATAAGAAATGTCTCAGATCACATGTAATTGATTTGTGATCTGAGGCTTTCTTATTTACTGCCCGTGGTGCGTATACTATTTTTCTCATCAACAGAGGTGAAAAACATCGGTTAGCGCAGCGGGAAGAAAGTTGACGTTTTCCTCCCGGAGGTGAGAAAACACTTATTTATTATTTATACTTATTATTACCTGTGTGGTGGTGTAGGCGTCGCCGTTTCTGTACCTCGTGACCTGCCGCTTGCGACGCACGTAGTGGTAGCAGATCGCCTTCCACCTGTATGAAATAAATGTTATGCTAAGCGAAAATATACAAAAAATCAACAAAATAAAATCGGCCAAGTGCGACTAGGACTCGCGCACTCGCAAAATATTGTGTTTTTTATATGGGAGCCCCGTTAAATATTTACTTTACTTTAAATTTATTATTAATTATTAAAGTACAAATATAATTAAGGATTTTGTGAAAATATCAAGTGCCTAACTGTTACCATTATTGATTACGAGCAAAAAAGGCCAAAAAATCACGTTTATTGTATGGGAGCCCCCTTTAAATATAAACTTTATTTTATTTTTAGTATTTGTTGTTATAGCGGCAACAGATATACACAATCTGTGAAAATTTCATTAGTCTAGCTATTGCGGTTCTTGAGTTACAGCCTGAAGACAGACAGACATCGAAGTCTCATGAATAGGGTCCCGTTTTCACCCTTTGGGTACGGAACCCTAAAAAAACTATCAAGTTTAGTTACTCCCATAATAGGGATTTTTCACTTAGTATCTATTGACGTTAGAGCCGAATCGCAGTACTATTCTATGGGCATTGGGCATTGCAGTAGTTGTGCGGCGCCAAAAATGCCATGAAGCTATAGGACATTACCGATTCATACAAAAATCAAACTATAGATTCCTTACGTACATTTTTTTTTTCTGGACGGCTGTTCTTAAATAATTTTATGTTATACACACAGAAGTTGTATCGAGCATTTTATTGTAATTTATAATACATCCATGTAGTACTTAAGGCGCTATATTGAAAAAACTGTTCTTTTTGACGTAATACTATAGAACCCTCAGAAATGTTACAAATCTGGTAATGAGATATACATATCTTCACAGCCTTATCTAGGTTTGAGTAGAACTAGAAACACGATTAATGTATTTTGCCTCGATACATTTAATTTTCGAAATGACATCTTAAAAATACGAAATTTAAACGAAAATAGATGTATTATAGGAAATTAGTCTAATTGATAGACACATTTGCAACCCAAAATCGTATAGAAGCATTTTGCTTAAATGCTCCTAGTTATTTTTTAAATGATTATAATTACGTTTTTTCGCATGTTTTCCGAGCGAGTCGATAGCTTCTGGCCGCAGCGTATTCACGACTTTATAGTCATACAAATTAAGTATAAAATTGCCCTTGCTGTAAAATTACTTTCGATATAGCGCCTTAAGAGTTAAGTATCTAAACATGCATGTTGTACGCCAATATATCGCCAAAACATCACGTTTTGTACAGTTCGTTCAGAGTTATTTTACACTGACACGCAACTTTTACGATGTTTCCGTAGTGTAGTGTCGCGTAGCGACATCTATTAGGCCTCTTTAGAACCTTTACGTCTAATAGATTGCGTCGCTTATCGATAATTTATAACTCGGAATGAGGTTAGTAGCGTCATCTTTGGGGTAATGATGCAACTATTATAACTCTTTGTTGGGATTCTGTTATTTTTACCAGATATTTTCCTTTTTTATTAACTATTTCATAATTAAATAAAAAGTATTGTTTTAAATTACATCTACCTAAAGATAATTATATTTTTTTAACTTAATTTTTTTTTTAATTGTTGGTGACTTTTAAATCGCGTCCTTTGACCGCTACCACTGTCAACTTTAAAAAAAATATACCGGCTCGAGGGTATAAAACTCCCCGGCTTGAGAATGACTTTTTCTTTTTCATCACTTTCAAAGGACCCCCCGTTTTTGGGGTTCACCGTCTGGAGCAACTCCTTGTTCACCGTCTGGAGCAACTCCTTGTTCACCGTCTGGAGCAACTCCTTGTTCACCGTCTGGAGCAACTCCTTGTTCACCGTCTGGAGCAACTCCTTTGCTACGTCCTGAGTAACTCTGCTACGTTCCGGAGCAGCTCCTTGAACTGTGCTACGTTCTGAAGCAACTCTTCTGCCACGTTCCGGAGGTTCTACCACCCCACCAGCTTGCCACGTGTCAGCCCATGCCGTCTGGCTGACGCGCGATCTGACGCCACACACCGTACCTGCCACCACATACGGGATCCCGTACACTGCCACCCACACCTGGCCATCGACGCTGCACCTGTTGCCGGGATCGCGGAGGCTTGAGGAGCTGGAGTCCCGCAAGTCACTGCCTGTCCCCAGATAAGTGTCGTGTCCCTAAACCCGAGAGCTAAGACCGAGAAATAGACCGAGGCTAGGTTTCGTGCCCGCGTTCCCCTCTCTCCGCTGACTACTAGTTTTTTTTTTATTTATTTAAATAAATTTGTTAACTGTTAATTCTCCTTTTATTTATCTCTTTTTATTGTCCCTGTGCCGGCCAGGTGACAGTAGTCTATCTATAGTAAGTTACGGAATATTAATAAAAGATTAAGCTAATTGACTATGACTATCATCTTGATAGATCAATGCTCAGATCCTTACTTCTAGAAACAAAATTCCAATTTCAAGTACTTAGTAATTTTACACTAATTTTTACAGGTTGTAATTATATGTTTACTTTGCGTAGTCTGCTTATTGTTTCTTAGCACTAGAATCATATTTAACAATTTTATATACACAAAAACACAAAGGTATTTTACTATGATATCCGTCAGTAAACTGTAGGGTTCGTAGAATCGAGGAATCTGTTTTATGAGGTTAATATAATTGAGTCAATTACCTACTTGAGATAAAAGCAACAAACCATTTTGGCGAATAGAGGCTTTTGTTGAATTGTTCACAATTGAAGGTAAACTCTTTTCGTTTTAATTAAATGCTCTATCATTGTACTAGAATATTCCAGAATTCATTGTGCATTTCATGACGTTCAACAATGGATAATGAAGTGATAAAATCAACATAAAAGATATCAATTTATGGGGTACGTCAGGTCGTTATGATAACGCTCGTGTAACGTTATTGTTCATTAATATGTATGCATTTTTGTCGTATAATAATTTATGTATGTATTTTGTCATTCTATAATACTATGTAAGGTACATAATATATAATATAAAATATCTATGGACGCTCACACCACGTCGTTACGGGTACCAGACAACGGAAATATATTTAATACTTTTATACCATACATATATTTAAAATTTTTATTATAATATGATACACATATTTAATACACATCCAATGCACATCCATGACCCAGGAACTTTGAAAACTTTTTGTTCCGTCGGCGGGATTTGACTGCCCACCAACTGAGCCACAGAGGTCGGCGATGGGAGGTCGAGCATAGTTTGAAGGTTATAAGCAGAAAATATATTATTTAAAACCAGTAAACTTTGTATTTCCTCCTTATACCAACATTACCTGGACTTTCACAAATATTTCAAGATTTAAATTAGCCAAATCGGTTCAGCCGTTCCCGAGTTTTAGCAAAACTAACAAAATTTAAAATTCATTCAATCTGCTAACATTTAGTTTATTTCACTGTGTACTTATTGATTTTCTGCGTTAAATAAGGAAATGCTATTCATTTAAAGGGTATAATGAAGTGCGATATAATGAGTGTTTTACCTAAATTATTTGTCTTCTCTTTTTAACGCAACGTGAAAGTGCAAACGTTGCGTTAAAAAGAGTGCAAACGTGAAAGGGACAGCTAATTTTAACATTTCTTAAAGGCGCAAACAATGTTAAACAAGGCTGACTCCAAAAATATTTTCATTTTAATGCAAGGAAATATTCATAGTCATACTCAGAGGCGGCGCAAGGCGTGGGCGGTGTGGGCGACCGCTCACGGCCTCGCGGTCTAAGGTGCCTCGCGTCCCTTGGACCACGAGGTTTTTTAAGGTTTTACGAGTTGTGATACGAGTTGTGATACTCAAATATTCATATAAATAAAACGGACGGACTAAAAAAGTGCGTCACGGATTGTCTGTTGTCTACGCTGCGCCTTAAAATGCAATACATTTTGCTGTCTGCATTTGAATGCATTTGTTATCTGCAAATGCACAAAGCTTTCAAGATGAATTTAGAAACGATATATTTCTGCTTGAGCATTCAAATATAAAGTGTCTGTAATGCATAACATAATATTATTTGAATATTATGTGTAAAGAATTTAAATAGAATACAATATTTAATATGGATGCGTAATAAACAATAAAATTCCTATGATGTATTCAAATATTAAAACATTGAATTATAAGGCTAAACTAATCAAAGTTCTATTCGAACACCACTTTCATTTTAATTAAATAATAATATGTATATAATCCTTGTTCACCGTCTGGAGCAACTCCTTGTTCACCGTCTGGAGCAACTCCTTGTTCACCGTCTGGAGCAACTCCTTGTTCACCGTCTGGAGCAACTCCTTTGCTACGTCCTGAGTAACTCTGCTACGTTCCGGAGCAGCTCCTTGAACTGTGCTACGTTCTGAAGCAACTCTTCTGCCACGTTCCGGAGGTTCTACCACCCCACCAGCTTGCCACGTGTCAGCCCATGCCGTCTGGCTGACGCGCGATCTGACGCCACACACCGTACCTGCCACCACATACGGGATCCCGTACACTGCCACCCACACCTGGCCATCGACGCTGCACCTGTTGCCGGGATCGCGGAGGCTTGAGGAGCTGGAGTCCCGCAAGTCGCTGCCTGTCCCCAGATAAGTGTCGTGTCCCTAAACCCGAGAGCTAAGACCGAGAAATAGACCGAGGCTAGGTTTCGTGCCCGCGTTCCCCTCTCTCCGCTGACTACTAGTTTTTTTTTATTTATTTAAATAAATTTGTTAACTGTTAATTCTCCTTTTATTTATCTCTTTTTATTGTCCCTGTGCCGGCCAGGTGACAGTAGTCTATCTATAGTAAGTTACGGAATATTAATAAAAGATTAAGCTAATTGACTATGACTATCATCTTGATAGATCAATGCTCAGATCCTTACTTCTAGAAACAAAATTCCAATTTCAAGTACTTAGTAATTTTACACTAATTTTTACAGGTTGTAATTATATGTTTACTTTGCGTAGTCTGCTTATTGTTTCTTAGCACTAGAATCATATTTAACAATTTTATATACACAAAAACACAAAGGTATTTTACTATGATATCCGTCAGTAAACTGTAGGGTTCGTAGAATCGAGGAATCTGTTTTATGAGGTTAATATAATTGAGTCAATTACCTACTTGAGATAAAAGCAACAAACCATTTTGGCGAATAGAGGCTTTTGTTGAATTGTTCACAATTGAAGGTAAACTCTTTTCGTTTTAATTAAATGCTCTATCATTGTACTAGAATATTCCAGAATTCATTGTGCATTTCATGACGTTCAACAATGGATAATGAAGTGATAAAATCAACATAAAAGATATCAATTTATGGGGTACGTCAGGTCGTTATGATAACGCTCGTGTAACGTTATTGTTCATTAATATGTATGCATTTTTGTCGTATAATAATTTATGTATGTATTTTGTCATTCTATAATACTATGTAAGGTACATAATATATAATATAACGTCGTTACGGGTACCAGACAACGGAAATATATTTAATACTTTTATACCATACATATATTTAAAATTTTTATTATAATATGATACACATATTTAATACACATCCAATGCACATCCATGACCCAGGAACTTTGAAAACTTTTTGTTCCGTCGGCGGGATTTGACTGCCCACCAACTGAGCCACAGAGGTCGGCGATGGGAGGTCGAGCATAGTTTGAAGGTTATAAGCAGAAAATATATTATTTAAAACCAGTAAACTTTGTATTTCCTCCTTATACCAACATTACCTGGACTTTCACAAATATTTCAAGATTTAAATTAGCCAAATCGGTTCAGCCGTTCCCGAGTTTTAGCAAAACTAACAAAATTTAAAATTCATTCAATCTGCTAACATTTAGTTTATTTCACTGTGTACTTATTGATTTTCTGCGTTAAATAAGGAAATGCTATTCATTTAAAGGGTATAATGAAGTGCGATATAATGAGTGTTTTACCTAAATTATTTGTCTTCTCTTTTTAACGCAACGTGAAAGTGCAAACGTTGCGTTAAAAAGAGTGCAAACGTGAAAGGGACAGCTAATTTTAACATTTCTTAAAGGCGCAAACAATGTTAAACAAGGCTGACTCCAAAAATATTTTCATTTTAATGCAAGGAAATATTCATAGTCATACTCAGAGGCGGCGCAAGGCGTGGGCGGTGTGGGCGACCGCTCACGGCCTCGCGGTCTAAGGTGCCTCGCGTCCCTTGGACCACGAGGTTTTTTAAGGTTTTACGAGTTGTGATACGAGTTGTTATACTCAAATATTCATATAAATAAAACGGACGGACTAAAAAAGTGCGTCACGGATTGTCTGTTGTCTACGCTGCGCCTTAAAATGCAATACATTTTGCTGTCTGCATTTGAATGCATTTGTTATCTGCAAATGCACAAAGCTTTCAAGATGAATTTAGAAACGATATATTTCTGCTTGAGCATTCAAATATAAAGTTGTCTGTAATGCATAACATAATATTATTTGAATATTATGTGTAAAGAATTTAAATAGAATACAATATTTAATATGGATGCGTAATAAACAATAAAATTCCTATGATGTATTCAAATATTAAAACATTGAATTATGAATGAAAAATAAAACTAAACTAATCAAAGTTCTATTCGAACACCACTTTCATTTTAATTAAATAATAATATGTATATAATTAATCACAACAAACTTGCTATGCAAGCATTCGTGGTTTGTAGGTGGTGGTAAAGGACACGCTTTAAAACCTTCTGATTTTTGAATTATCGTATTTAAATCTGTCGTTACTTACTTTACCTCGTAGGCTCTGTAAGTCGGCCAAGTGCGAGTCCGACTCGCGCACGAATGATTCCGTACCGCTATAGAGCGAAAGTAGGCAAAAATTGTGTTTTTATCCCCTTTAATATTTTTTTATTTTTATTTTATTATTAATTGATAAATTGCAAATAAAATTAAGGATTTAGTGCAAATTTCAAGTGCTTACCTGGTGCCTTTAATGACTACGAGGAAAAAAGGCCAAAAAATTACGTTTGTTGTATGGGATAAATCCTTAAATATTAACTTTATTTTATTTTAGTATTTGTTGTTATAGCGGCAACAGAAATACACAATCTGTAAAATTTTCAGGAGTCTAGCAATAGCGGTTTTTGAGTTGCAGCCTGGAGACGAACAGACGTACAAACGGACAGAGTACAGACAGACAGACATCGGAGTCTCAGTAATAGGGTCCCGTTTTTACCCTTTGGGTACGGAACCCTAAAAATGATCCTTATAGGCCTAATTATACAAATCGAAAGAGTGGAGAGACAGTTCCAATGATACATTATACATCTGCATGCTCGGCCGAGGGCATTGCCGCTCTACTCTACTCGGCAGATGTAATCAGGCCCAAGTCATAACTCACATGCAATACACGCACGCACGTTATATTAAGTGCCTGATAGACATACGAACTTTAAGCACGCGGGTTTTATGTTCGCGAACTTACTCGGCTCGACGTCGGTGATACACGTGAATGGCTCACACTGGTATAGGTACCATGTCCACAGGCGCGGCTCGCGGCTCGCAGTCTTGCCAGACGTACGAGCCGAGACGAGCTACGAGTAAAATTCCAAGACGGCTTGCGCGGCAATCTTTAAGTATGTGGTTTTTAGGTGCCACACAGGCGATTAAGATTGTCGAGCCATAAGTCCGCGTACTTACTCGCACGTCTGTCTCCTCTTTTAAGGTTACGTTATTTATCGCTCCTAGCGTAGTCCAATGATGCATGAAGATTAACCCTTTAGTATCCAGCCCAACGTTAACTCGTTATAAACGCGAAGGGCTCGTAACTTCGTCACCCGGCCCCGGCAAAAGTGCTGAAGGTAATTAAACCCTTCGGAGATAAACGGATTTTGTAAGTCATCAGCATTATCATCATTTTCTTTACGTGGCCTCTCCACGCCCATCATGATAGCAAATAGCCAATTTAGACATCACATACAAATGTAGCTTTTTTATTTTTTTTTCTTCTGTGTTGTGTATGTTGTGTGTTGACAAAATAAAATATATATTCCTATTCTTATTATTAAATACAGGCGATTATAAACGAAAAGAGAATATTCGTGTATTATTGAATTGATTGTTCGTAATTGATGTCGGTTGAACTTTCTTGCCAATTTGCCAATCATTTTAACCAACATGGGCCATTGGAGAGATGGGCTTATATGTGTAATTAAAAGGCGAGTAGCCGAGTACAGATTTATCGTACTGCTACTGACAATATTTTAGACACAATACAGCTCATATTGTTTTGTGACCAAAATTCTAGCTGGCTCTAGCGCTTTTAAGCTCTAAAATGTATTTTACGTACCCACAAAAGTTTTAATATCATGACGACAAAGTAAAGATAGAATGTGAGTAGAATTTTCAATACTTTTATGCGCCTGTTTATTATCTATAAAAGCATTTAGGCTGTAAAGTGCGACGTTCAGTATACTTTTACAGCTTTTTCTTACATTTTTACTGACCAAGTCGTTTATTAATGATTTTGTGCTGTATAATAATCGTATAAAGTCGCCTCCGTCGCCCAGTGGGGATGACCGGCGTCATAGTATAAGGAGGGGAAGTAAGTTATCTTCATACAAAGGCACCGCGCGCGGCTTGTATGTGTGCGCCATAGTATCAATGCGTCACCGCACGCACACTTGTTAAAATCTCGGACCGTTTTCGGACCGTCCCAGTCGGGGCTAACACTTTACGATGCACGCCCGCGTCGCGCCACGCCGCGCCAAACGAATCAAAAATGTCCGATCATAATCGCAGGAGTAATAAATATTGCTGTGTGTTAATTGTAAATCAGATATTAATTATACACATAAAGCAGAGTTCGAATCATAACAACAGATTTGTTTATAGTAGGTACCTATAAGAGACAGACGTTAGTTTTTAATGTTGTTTTAAAGGGTACATTTATAATTTTATTTAGACATCGGATTATATGCACGATCCAAGTGCCGAAATATGCATACAAATATGCATGAAAATTGGCCGAAATATGGACAGTCAAGAGTCACTTATTATTATTAAAATTCGGAAGACCGCGGCGTTGCCGCTGTTCATGCGGTTGCGAACGAAGCGCGGACAGCCGCTTCCCACATCACAACGCCGCCGCGCCGCCGCCGCCTAAAATTAATAACCCTAAGACAGTAGGTAATTAAATCGCGGATTGGGCCGGAGTTACCCTACTTCCCCTCCTTTTACTATGCCGGCGTGGCCTCGTAGGCAGTGGTTTAGAACGTGGCTCTTGACTAGGAGGTTGTGACTTGTGGGTTCGATTCCCATATTGGAAAAATGTTATTTCCTAGTTTGATTAATCAATGCTGGCTGGTTACCTGATTGTCTGACAAATAAGATGATCTATGCGTAGGATGGATATTTAAAAAGTCGAGCCTGCACCTGATCTCTCCATAGGATACATATCTTTTATACTAGCAGAATGTACGGTTCCTGCGCAATACAAGAATTTTGGCGCAACGGAGTTACGGGCGTCATCTAGTCCATCATGTTGCAATAAATAACAGTATTGTAACTAGTACAATTTAAAAGCACTTTTAAAATCATTTTCCAGACCCAGTCAATCACTAAATAAGTCTATTGAAAAAAACTGAAGCGATAAAAGTCGGCTACTTGTGCAATAAAAATAAAACTATACTTCCAGCGAGCAACAGTATTTAATTTTCAACATGAAATTGTTTTTCTTTGTAGTCACTGGTTGGCTACAGAAAAACATTTTATGTGAAAAATACTTTGTGTACAATTTTGTGTTATCGCTTGAAACCTTGTGATGTCTACGTTAGCTTTATCGGAGTATGCAATATTTTACACACTTTAAAAAGTTGTATAATATGAAACGATTTTTGTGTTCATTCGAATGAATTACTAATTCGAATGAATAAATACTTCAGAAATTCGGCGCTAATGTTTAATTTTGTGTCAGAAGCATCACTTGGAGTAAAGAACGCCAAATGTATTATAGAAAATGAACATGAGCTTGACAATAGCTAGTCGTAGCCTCTCCATATTGGCCCATGATGAGCAACTACAAACAACTACTAGTAAACATTCCATAGATATCTTCGAATCCCATTCTGTAGCCTAACATGGAGACGTTACATGTACACATTAAAATGGTCTATATAAAATCTTATGACTCGTTCCACGGTTTTAACTATACTTTGTATTTCATATTATTGTATTAGTTGATCTAATATTAGCAATTCAGCTTGATCTTTGATATACATTATACATACAGATAAAAAACGACGAAATACGACCTGCAAACCTTCAAGAGAGCGTATTCTCTCTTAAAAGGCCGGCAATGCAGTTGCAACTTTTATAATGTTGCAAATGTCCATGGGCGACTGTAGTTGCTTTTCATCAGGTGACCCATTTGCTCGTTTTCCCCCTTATTTAAAAAAAAAATTATTTAAACTCACCACACCCTCGGCGTCGCTGTCCTCATGGCGTGTACTCTCGCGCTGACAGCGGCGACATCGACCCTCCTCGCCAGCTGTATCCGTGCTGTGCTGTGGTAGCACTCCACCAGGTACACCAGGTAGAGGAGCAGCACAAATGCGATGGGGATGTACGCGTAGCCCACGTCGCAAGGAGACTCTCGGACAGTCCGCTTGATAGGGTACCTGGGGCAAGAATTTATATTTTTTTATAAGAGTAGGCCACTTTGCTTCTGCAGCCCCATGTACGTAATCTGTAGCGCCTCTATATACACGCCCCTAGGACGTGGCCCAGGCCTATAATGGCCTATTTGTAAATCCGGGGCTGACCTGGCAACATAAGTACTCCGTTTTAATACGTTTATATATTTTACATCTAGTCATCAACTCATTAACGAATTGAAATGCAGTATATCCTCGCCATAAATAAGCTGTAATGGAGTGTACAGTGTACACTCCCCATAAACGATAAATATAGCTTTTCCCAGATATACTATACAGCTACGCAGCCGGCTAATATAGAAATGAGAGACCTCTTTATAATTTTGTTGTGACGAATTTTATTCTTCTAACAAAAGTATCAATTACTGAAACCGATGCTTATTAAGGTACATATCGATTTATCGGTACTGAGTGCCTGAGAGATTCCCAAAAGACATTTCTTTCATTCAATGAATTATTGATAAGGAGAGCGTACAAAAAATCAAAGCATATTTACTTTTTCTGCTCGCATATTTATGTCGACATATAAGCTGCTTCTGAATTCACGTCTGTGTTTACATTGCTATTTATGTGGTGTGGTACTTTATAAAAAGTACACGTTCTGTTCAATATTATGTTTCAAGTACAGTGTTAACCTCAATCAAAATACCTCTGAAGACTGAATCGCCTTCATTATTTCTCCACTATAGTGCGCATGATTACTTAGAAAATTATAAATCTATAAAGTATGTCTGTCTGTTACCCAGTTTTTTTGCTGAAATATCTATATTTCAGTGGCGTGGGGTGAAAAAAAATAAAGGTAAAGCCGGACCAAAAAACGGCTAACTCGTGAATAAGCGAAATTTCAATTCTTGTAAAAAAAATGTGCAATAAATTACATACCTGTATTAAGTGTGTTAGTTTACCTTTTCCATGGTGCTTTGCTTGCATTGTGTGCGTTGCATGCAGTGTTAGTGTTGTTAGTATTCACCACCTTCACCATACATGACATCACCGGTATTATATGAACAGTGCATGTCGAGTATGATAAAAGTGGCTTTAAAAAAGCCGTTTTAAGCACACGTCACTCACACTCACACACCAAAAATAAGTGAATCCTGACTTGCCAGTGTAGATGTTTGTTACTCAATCATGCAAAAACTGGATTTAGATGAAATTTTGCATGCATCCCATGTCAAACATGGAAAGGAACATAGGCTACCTGTCTGAAGTTCACGCAGACGAAATCGCGGGCAAAAGCTAGTAGCAAAGAAATATCAGCAGAAATACGTAAGTACCTAAATGTTCAATTTTGTTATTTGTCGTCTGTCGTCGTTATTTAATATTCCTATTCTACAACCTGAAAAATTACCTAAGAATTATTATTTATATTCTAACATAATTCTACGGTTTTTCTTTACGAAATGTGCCAAAACATTATCATATAATAAGATGGGAGTCTATAACGCTATCGTACTTACTTAAATAAAATAATGTTTCTATATAATTGCCACGATTGTCTGAATTAACGTTTTCACTATGCCCGCGGAAAGATAACTCCTGTTTTCCAAGAAGAACAACAGTGTCTATTAAACGTTTCATTAAGTTTCGATTACGTTCCACTTTTCGATTATGGGATTCATAATTATTTCCGAGAAATGTTTCTATTCTACTATTTCCAAAATTGTGTAATAATATACAACTGCGTAAATGTTTTTCGGTTTGAGTATGTTTCCTAGCCGAATTGGTCAAATTATTGATGTCTGAGAAACCCGTTTTATTCCAAGCACTATTTGTATCGGAAAACAGCAAACATGGAAAACAAAATAACTTATTTAATTTGCAACTGCCCGCTATCCAATTATATTTATCATACACTGAACTGTGAAAATGTTTGAAAAACCCATCCTTACGCCTATAATCAATTTTCATATCGGGACGCGCCCGTCCTTGTTTAATGATATGTTTTTTATTTTCGAACGATTGTTTTGAGAACGAATTTAAGTCATTTAATAGGTTATCCGTAAGACAACAGTCAATTTGTACTAATGCTATCATTTCTCACCTTTACGATGTAACAAACAAAACACAACACAACACTTGGCAAGTAAAATTTCACTACTTTCGATTCTTTTAAACTATATAATATTATAATCAAGCTAGCCCACTAACTTAATAAACAAAATTTTGCATATTACAATAATAACAGTACAAAATGAGTGCAAATGAGCGCGTAAGTGAATTGAAATGACATCACGCGCCGGTCGGCCGATGATTAGCTCTGTTGTGATTGGACGAAATCTTTTAAAGCGAAACATGCGAAACTAAACCTTAACACATGACAAATAAAGACTAGGTAGGCTATGTGGAATCGGCTTGCTGCTTGACAATATCGACGAGTCGTTTGCATGTGTAGTAATGTGTATGTGTGCGTGAATTTCATACATTAATTCAAATGTGCATTCCCGATGTTTTGAGCGAGTTACGTACGCGTTCTGAGTGCGATCGTAAAAACGGGTATGTGTGCGTTTGCGTGATTTTAAATACATGGCGAATTATTT
Source organism: Lysandra bellargus (assembly GCA_905333045.1). Lineage (NCBI taxonomy): Eukaryota > Metazoa > Arthropoda > Insecta > Lepidoptera > Lycaenidae > Lysandra > Lysandra bellargus. Next base: position 6,022,685 of record HG995355.1, read on the forward strand.
TTATGAAATTGTAGGAAGCGGGGTAAGCTATAATTATTAATAATAAAAAATGTATATATTAAAATTGGCCAAGGTAAGCCGGTAGGAATCGTGTTCTATGGAGGCTTCGCCGCTGCTATATTTATCAATAATTTGAATGTTTAATGTCTTTGCTTTTTGCCTTTGTCTTTCAGTCAGTATAGACGTCATAATCGGTCTTAACTCTTACCACAAAAGATTTAAACAATATCTATTGAACAGTTGTTTCGAGACTGTAATGTAATGTACTGATTTTTTTTCTAATCAGTAATCACCTATTCAACTGGTGCTTAAATATTTTGTAGTAAGACCGAATATGTTTTGCCTTTGCAATTTAGTTCCTGGTATGGACATAATATTATGATCAATGATATTATATAAAAAACTCAAAGCAGATATTATGTTACTACCGCGCGCGTTGTCAAGACTCAAATACGACCCAATTGGGTTTTCTTTTATTTAGTCTGTCTCTTTTATGTAAATGGCATTTCGTATCTTTTGTTTCACTTATCTGTCAAAGTCCAATTTTGAATTTGAAAATTGTTCGGAAGAGATTTAAGCCGGAAAATGGTATGGACATAACAGATCTGTATAAGTAGAATATCATTGATTATGATAGATATTTTAAAGCGATCTAAGCGCAACAAATTTGCAGGATACTATCAATATCATAATATTATTAGGAATGTAATTTAAATAGCACGCAAGAATCCTTTTAATTTGTTCCTGATTGTACCTGATTGTATCGGGCAAATCGTCCGACTCCCTGTGAGGAAGGTCCCTACCAATTTGGAGGAAAACAAGAAACAATATCTTTTATGCATTAGCCAATTTGGCGTTTTCCTTATTACAAACGACTTTTTGTAATTGACTAACCTTTTTGCTTTATCATTGCTTACAAAAACCTACTGCTTAATCACATTTTTAGAAATGGTACTTTGTTTAGTGAACGTATAATACTTTATTTTATTCAGGTATTAAAGTCAAAGTTATTTAATTAGCTTATAAAATTTTTGTCAAAGCTTTTGAGATGTAAATTAAACCTATTAAAAAGCTTTTTAAAAACAAAATTTAAATAATACTTTAATTAAATCCAATGGTAAATAAATCCTTAAAACCTGGAGCTTAATGCTTGGTATTTAAATATTTTCTTTATCCAATTAATAAGTCATTTGTTCTCAAAAGTTTTCTAACTCCGAGGAAAAATTGGGAAACTTCCAAACTCTAAGCTTGCGGTGGGAAAGCACAAATCAGCGGAACTGTCTGAAAGCGCCGAGCTTTTCAAAGTTCACAACTCTTGGAACGGTTGCCGTGAAATAAATTATTAATCTTTCCGTAATTTATTTATCACTGATTCTATGTTGTTGATGTTTATAAGGAAGCGGGGTCTTAGTCAACACGTTTTCTTTACTCTTCTTTATATAAGAACTGCAGGGTAGGACCCAGCCAACACGTTTTCTCTTCTTTATAGAGTCGCTAAACAAAATTGTAAGTTATTGATAGTTTTTATTATTCGTAGGTATTTACATAATCGTTATTGACATAATCGATGACAGAATCGATATACGATAATATATTATATTACCTTAACATTCGACTCTTTAATTGTCAATTCTAAACATTTTCATTGGCGAAATTAAGACCCCTGGATTTGTCGTAACTTCGTTTGAGCGAAAATGTCTTTATATTATAGGAACCATAACATTTCGATGGTTAAAAACTGACCTTTGGCGTACTCGAGGATCCAAGTATCTGTGGATATGCAGTCCATGTATTTGTCAAATAATAATATAACAAATTAGTTTGTTAGCAATAAATAAATAAAAAAAAACAAAATATTAATAAAATATTTTAAAAAAATCCTATAAAATGTTTAATAGTGAGAGAGCCCTAGAACCAATTTTTTGTGATTACTAACAAGCTTATTTTTGTGAGTAGCTACATTGTGATAAGACAAACAACATTTTTATTTTCGAAAAATCTCGAATTACAAAAAATCTGCTGGTTAGGGTTCAGTTTTAGGGTTCTATAATCAACAAAACTTGGTTGACTACTGTACCCTAAGACGGAACCCTAACCAGTAGATTTGTTTTGTATACATATTTGTAGGTTAATAGTAATATAATTTAAGAGTAACCTTGTCCTACAAGTAAAAAAATCCATATTTTAGGACCATCGAGTCAAAGTATGAAATCCTTTCTATCTCTGTTAGCTACCACTTTCGAGATTTTCCGAAAATAAAAATGTTGTTTGTCTTATCAAAATGTAGCTCACTAACTCACAAAAAATTTGGTTGTTAGTAATCACAAGAAAATTTATTCTAGGGTACTATATAAAGGTACATTGATTTAAATGAGCACAATAGATTTTAACTAGGGCTACATGGTCAGTTTGGCATCAGTAATCAGTTCAGTTCATCAGACGGAAAAGTGATTGTGTAACCGTATAATTGACTGACTGATTATTTTTAGGGTTCCATAACCAAGGGGTAAAAACGGGACCCTATTACTGAGACTTCGATGTCTGTCCGTCTGTCCGTCAGTCTCCAGGCTGCATCTAAAAAACCGCTGTAGCTAGACATCTAAAATTTTCACAGATTGTGTATATTGCCACTTTAACAACAAATACTAAAAACAAAATAAAATTAATATTTCCCATACAACAAACGTGATTTTTTTTTGCCTTTTTGCTCGATATCAATAATGGCAACAGGTAGGCACTTGATATTTTCACAAAGGCCTTAATAATATGTTGACTTCAATATTGAATAACAATATTAATATAAAATAAAAATTTAAGGGGTGTTACCATACAAAAACACAATTTTTGGCCTATTTTTGCTCTATAACGGTACGGAACCCTTCGTGCGTGAGTTCGACTCGCACTCGGCCAATTTTTATATTTAATATAGATGTTGGCAAGTGTGGTATTTTCATTACTTGAATAATAATCATTATACTGTATGATGTGCTGTTTAAAACATTAGTTTCACAGAAAACGCGTAAACCACAGATGACTAAAATATTATAATAAAGTTACTACTTTAATAAAACTCTCGTTTTTAATATAAAGATAGTCACAATTACAAGTGTACTTGTAAAGTAATTTATTGTGAATATATTTTTACTAGTAAGGGGAAGAATGTACCATCGAGAAAATTGATTCCTATAGTCGGGACATTTTAATAGGCCACATTTGACAGTTCATCAAAATTGTACCAGATAACCTTATAGCGACGTACATAAAAAATAAATATTTTCGTTTTGTTATAACTGCACAATTGATTAACTTTTTTCAATGACGATTACATATTTATTGTAAATATGACCGATACGAATTATTTAACGATTTGCTTTTACTGATAAACAATTCTAAACGTAATAAACAAATTCTGATCTTAATAATTGCACGTCGTTACAATGTTACGTTAGCTGGCCTTTTTTCTTTTTAAACTCTAGGGAAGTTACACTAAAAATTGGAAGCGAATAAATAGTATCGATGCATTGATTACTTGTAACGAAATATCCCCATAACTTAATAACCACGTTGTGAAAAGTAACACATATTTATGTGAAATGAATAATGATAATACTACATTTAACAGTTTTTATAATTCAAGCGAATAAATGCATTTTTTTTGTAAATCATGTACTTGTCTTATTTTGCTCCTTGAATTTGCAAAAGAAAAAGTAATAATGGGACAGGAGTTTGTTTAAAACGTATAAAATTTAAATATTTTATTTCAAGTCCGTATCGATTTATTCGTTTTGGCCGATGTTTTTACGCAGCTCACCTCACTATGGAGATTAATCTGACAGATATCAAATGTGGCCTATTAAAATGCCCCGACTGTAGGCAGTTGAGGGACTTACGTCATTTGGTCGGCTTATGTCAATTCAATGTTAGCTGTGATATGGTCGGTATGTTTAACTCAAGTTTAACTTAACGCGACCAATTAATTACTTAGATCCGCCATCTGCCTAGGACTTTTCTGATAGTTACATGGATGAAATGTTACTTAGTCCTTAAAGCGAAGAATACAATTATAGATGGACATACACACGGGCAAGCCTTCAGGCATATCCAACAGGCCCCACTACTAACAGGACTGGACGGTGAGCTAATCGTCGCGGCAGTCCAGCTTATAAAATCCCTGCAGACTACAGACTTTTAGACGGCCGACAGTTTAACCGAATTGTGGTTTAAGATTATTGTGCGTATCTCCATTTAAACAGGTTGTTAGGGTTACCGTTATCCGTCGTCATTGCCGATCCGGGCAATTTGTGTGGGTATGAAGACGGCATTTTTTTGAGTTCCCAGCATTGCTCTCATAGAAAAAGTCGTTCATTTTGACGGGCTCATTTAATGGTTTTAAGGATAACGGTATTAACCCTAACACCCAGTACATCTTCATACTTATTAAACACGAGCTGTTACCCGCGGCTTCGCTCGCATTAAGAAGTGTTATTATATACAAACTTTCATCCCCTATTTTAACCCCTTGGGGGTGGAATTGATCAAAATCCTTTCTTAGCGGATGCCTACGTCATATCATCTACCTGCATGCCAAATTTCAGCCCGATTTATCCAGTGGTTTGGGCTGTGCGTTGATAGATCACCATGTCAGTCCGTCACCTTTGAGTTTTATATATTTAGATTCAACTATATCGGCCGCCTAAAAGTTTGCAGTTTGCAGGGGCTCTTATGTTATGTAGTAGTGAAGTCTGAATCTAGTGCATTCCCCGCTTTACGGTCTGCTGTGCCAATATGAACTCTACTACTCACGTGTTAAGGTCGATGAGTTCGCGGTCGATCTCGGCGGTGCTGCACCACACGACGGACGCAAGACAGCCCACGATCATGAGGGTCAGCAGGAAACACTTCCAGTTCCCCTCCCGCCGCAGCACCCCGCCCAGGCTTTGCTGCCGGGGACGCTGCAAAAATCAAAAATCAAAAAATTAAAAATCTTTATTAATCTCTCCCACAATACAATTATTATGATGTAGTTACAAAAAAAAACGGTAATTAAAAAAATCTGGTCGCCTATCATGGAACTTCCGCTAAAATATTTTTTTGTCTTATTATATCGTTTGTCCCATACCTATTACATTATTTGCAGCGCAGTAGATACATGTTTTATAAACCTTCGTAGAGGTTTATTATGATGCGTACAAAATTGAAGACGTGAGTGGAAAAATCGAACAAGTAACATTTCGTAACATACGGACAATAACTCATTTTTTCCTTATTATTTTTATAAAACTTGTAACTTATCTATTTCATAACATAGCTAATATATCTGGCTATACATATAACCCACAGTTTTTCTATTTAAAATATTTTTTCCGGCCTTAAAGCCTCCATTAAAGCAAAAAACGGGAAGTTTTTTCATGCTACTTACCTTATTCTTCCACTCACGTCTTGAATTACAAATACATAGCATAATTTTAACTGCACCTAAACATCCCAAAGTTCTAGAGAAATATCCTCCCAGCTCTATACTTAGTCTGGCCATAAATACTGTTACTAGTTAAAATAAACAAAATATTACATTTGAATTTGGATTCTGTAATTTTTATATGATTGTTTATTATGTTTTCTCGTTTTGGCGCCAATGTATTTTGCGATACTGAAATGGAGTGGGGTGATCACAAGAACCAAATCGCTGTGATTGCATCACACAAAGTAGGTATGGAGTCCAATGTCATTTTTAAAACTCTCCATATGCTTGATATTAGTAAAATGTTTGTGTACCGGACCATTAATAGGTACAATGAGACCTCCTCTGCTTGTGACAGAAAAAGATCTGGCCGTCCACGCAGTGTTCGTACGAAAAAGGTGATTAAAGTAGTAAGGGAAAGAATTTGAAAAAAATCGGTTCGATAGTAAAAGATTTTATCTCACGAGAAAAATATTGCACCTAGAACCATGTCGCGTATTTTTAATGATGACGTAGGACTTTCAGCCTACAAGAGACGTACTGTTTATTTCCTAACTGATAATTTAAAAAAGAAAGGGTGGTAAAATCAATACAACTACTGAAGCGGTACGCAAAGGGAGGTCACAAAAAATGTTTGTTTACGGATGAGATTTTTTTTTACAATTAAGCAACATTTTAACAAACAAAATGGTTTTATTTATGCTTGAAGTTCTAAGGTTCAACATCAAGTTCAATAACCAAGAATGGTCCTTCCAACAAGGCTCGGCGTCGGGTCATAAAGCTCAGTCGGTTTGGTCTTGGTTGGAAACGAACGTTTCGGACTTCATCAGAGCTGAAGACTGGTCGTCGTCTAGTCCCGATCTTAATCCACTGGATTATGATTTTTGGTCAGTTTTAGAGAGTATAGCTTGCTGTAAATGCCGTGATAATTTGGAGTCTCTACGACAATCCATACGACTGGCAGTAAAGAATTTTCCCATGGAAAGATTCCGTGTTTCTAATGATAACTGGCCACAATGTTTAAAACAGGGCTTCATAACGTTATCGAATAACAAAAAAAATATCGTTACGTACCGTTATTTTCATAATGGTAGCCAGATAACGTTATTTTTAACGATATTTAGTAAAATAACATTATATTTACCGTTATTATTATAACGATATTTTTTCGTTATGTATAAACGAACAAATATCGTTATAATTATAACGGTAAATATAACGTTATTTTCTGGTATCAGGTATGCGATCGTGCACGGTGCACTAAATCTCACTCGCAGCCCACTTTTTTGCGAGATTTGTGTGAAAATACAAAGAAAAAATACACCTTATAAGCGTGATTACGTTTAGAAAATTTTCCCGCCTGTCATGACTTTCTTGACGTACTATAACGTTATCAAAGAACATATATTTACCGTTATAAATCCTATATAACGTTAACCGTTATTAATATCAATTTTTAACGTTATTTTTAATATCGGGTAAATTTTCATAACGTTATCTATGCCCTTGAAGCAGTAACGTTATGAAAAAATAACGTTATTTGAAGCCCTGGTTTAAAAGACGTTATTGTAGCCAATGAAGGCAGATTTGAATAAACTTTTAATATTTCAAATTGTTTTATATTTATGTATTAAACTAACACACTGTAAAAGTAATAAAATGTATGTGCAACAGAAAAAAAATGTTTTTCGTTGTAACAGTATTTATGGCAAGACTAGGTATATATTTATAAATTATATTCGATGTATCAAAGTTCGAACTTATCTAAGTTTCTGTCTTATTTGGTATGAAATATTATCTCCATTAGACACAAGGAGCGCTCTGCAAATATTTTATTTGGCAGCTAATAACAGTTGGGAACAATTTAGGGATGGTCGGTTTAAAAGTACTTGCGCGCGCTGTATGTTTGCGGAGGGTCGCAAAAAACCTCCAAATATAGCCGTTATTTACATACCCTTAAGTGGTGATATTTTTATGTCTATATTGCGTTAATCCATACATTTTATGATGGGTCTGTTTCATAATCTTGTCATAATTTTTATTTGCACGTTTTGTCTCTTGTTCCAAATTAGTTAGGGTCAAATACCGTAGCAAAATGAGGAGTGGGGCGGCAATGCGTAATTAAGATTGTATTCTTAATCTATATAATAAATAGCGCCTCATTTTGTCACGTTTTTGTGTAAACTACAACAATCAAAAACAAATAATCTAAAGAATGCTTCTTTGAATGCATTCGGCAGTAATGTATTCATTTAGCGAACACATTAGGTACTTAAAATGAAAAATGCCGAATGCAAGATTAACGAAAACTATATTGTTATTTACTTATAATAACTTTATGCTGTTACGAAATTTTACGAGCTACGAGTATATAATATTGTTACCAGTACATAACATAATATTATGTATAATACTTAAAGCTTAAACTTCACATTATGATTAAAACTAAATTCCCTTCAACATTAACATAGTTTGATAAAGGAATGTTCCCGTACTCTCGGATATGTTAACCGCGAAGCCGCAATCTTCTACAGGAGATATTTCACTTTTTATATAACCTATTCCGAGGATTTAAGGTTCAGTTTCGTACATCTCCGAGGTAAATAAATCCTGAATATACAGCGCAGATGCTCACAACATTCTGAAAGGATTTGAGTGATGCTCTTATTATTTACGTTTAACGATAGTAAATAAGTACAACTTAATTTTGAAGATTGTGGGTATATATTTTCTACACTATTATTATTACAAAAGATCCCCTACACGTTCGTAATCGCTTGTAATGTTTCATCACTGTCCAACATGGCAAGGCCGCATATAGAGAAAATTTTCATGGTCTACAATCTACATCAGGAGACGATTCAAAAAAACTTATTGAAAGTTAGAGTTTGTGACTCTATTAAGGGTATTAAAATAATTTATACATATTTGTATTAGGGATTTTTTTAACTTTTAAAACATTCTTACAGATTTTAATACCCACTTTAAAACTAAATAGAAAGGTGTATAAGATACTTTTTAGGCTAACAAAAAATATTATACACCAAGCCCACTGAAAAAACAGAGGAAATATAACTAGGTATGTTGTTATTTAGTTCGCGGGACACACCTTCAATAGGAAAATAATGGCCGCCCTTTACGTGGGGCCATTCCGAGTCACTGGGTTTGTTTTTCGTGAGGTAGAAATATCAAAGTATAACAAACATAATATTTGTCATGGTAAAAAGAAATTAAAAGAGTATAGTAGTATGCATTAATAAAATATGTAAGTTATACTTTAAGAGCCCGGGTAACCCTCGAAATTCTCATACATACGTAATACCAAAATCATTTTGTCATACGAAAATATTTAACATGTTTGAGTTATTTTTCAGCATAAAATAGTAATTACCTAGGTTCCTGAACAAAAATTAACTTCAAAATATTTAAACACTAAAAAAAATTTTTTTGTGTATAAATTTTTTTTACTAAATTTAGTACTAAATATTTAAACACTAAAAAATAGACTAAAACACTCAAAAATATGTAAATAATTAGTAAATTTACTACAAAATATTTTAATACTAAAAAATATTTTTTAGAGTTGAAATATTTTGTTGTAAATTTACTATTTATTTATATATTTTTTAGTGTTTTACTCTATTTTTTTGTGTTTAAATATTTAGTAGTAAATTTAGTAAAAAAAAATTTTACACAAAAAAAAATTTTTTAGTGTTTAAATATTTTGAAGTTAATTTTTGTTCAGGAACCTAGGTAATTACTATTTTATGCTGAAAAATAACTCAAACATGTTAAATATTTTCGTATGACAAAATGATTTTGGTATTACGTATGTATGAGAATTTCGAGGGTTACCCGGGCTCTTAATGCATAATATTAATTATTTATACTCTATACGTCTTATTATAAAACAAAGTCGCTTTTTTCCCTCATGTCCCTTTGTTCCCTTTAATATTTAAAAATACGCAACGGATTTTGGTGATTATTTCAGTGTAAGATAGCCCATTTATTGAGGAAGGCTATATTAGGTTATATTTTATCTTGCTAAGACTAATAGGAGAATGTGGAAAAAACGGGGGAAATTATTTGAAAGGGCTTATCTCGCGAACTACTGCAGCAATTTTTGTTATTTAGCACAAATAAGAAGTAGACCACGTGAAGGATCATAGGCTGTCGATTTTAAACATTTCAGCTATAGGTATTATATTTTATACCCGTGCGACGCCGGGGCGGGTTGCTAGTAATTTTTAATATAGTAGAACAATTTTGTAAATGGTTGTACTTATTTATTTTATGTTATAATTTATAGTAATTATAAATTAGATTCACAACACTATCACAATGTTTTATTATTTAAGCCCATCGTCTACGTCACAAATAGTGTAGGTACATGTTTAATACTTGCATAATCCCTCGATTGCGGATTCTTGAAAATCTATTGTTCTTTCTATTGTTATCGCGGATGCATGCGATCACTTGGGGCTTGAGGGATTAAACTTTACACCGCTTCTCGAATATCCTACTAGATGATGCCCTCAGCTCCGTTGCTCTAAAATTCGTTTAGCATACGGGAACCGTACATTTTTCCGGTGTAAAAAGTATTCTATGTCCTTTCCCGGGACTCAAAGTATCCCCATTCCAAATTTCATCAAAGTCGGTTCAGTCGTTGAAACGTCAAGAAGTAACAGACAGACACACTTTCACATTTATATTATTACTAGATTACTAGATGACGCACGCAACTCCGTTTATCGTGTGGGAACCGTACATTTTTCCGGGACAAAAAGGTAAAGAACCTACCCGGGACTCAAAGTATCTCCATGCCAAATTTCAGCAAAATCGGTTCAGCGGTTTCGGTGTGAAGAGGTAACAGACAGACAGACAGACACACTTTCGCATTTATAATATTAGTATGGATATGGAAGTATGGATTAGTATGGATATGGATTTAACAATTACTAACCTCATAATTTAAATTGATATTAAATATTGATATCAAACTCTGCACCTGCAGACGCGTTGTCACTAGCAGGCATCTGGCGCTGCACATTACCTGACGATTTAGGTACGCCACGATGAGAATGTTCTAGATATAAATCGTTGATTTAAATTAGCTTTGCTTGGGTGCAATATACTTATTAACGTTTCAGTTAAATTATTTTTCTTTTAGCCAGTTTTAAATATCAACCACAAGATTAATCCATGAATATATATAATATATTTTTTGAATCAAAGTGAAAAAAATATAATATGGAAATGAAAATTAATAAGTACTTGATAACAATTTAAAAAATAATTGTAAAAAACTCATAAGTTGTAAGTTGTGACCATTGTAACGTCTTATACCGTTGTGTAAAGTACTAATTAGGTATGTATTCTGTGCCGTTGTAAAGAGAAAAACTTACTTATCAATTATTGCTGTCCCTGTCTACTATAAGTGCTTTTGTGTACTTAGCTTAAAATCAATAAGGAGTAACTTTTGCGGTGCATTTGCAAAAATCGATTCCTAATTAAATAATTGAGACCATAATTTTACCATAATTGTACCATAATTTTTATATCCTTTTCATTGCTTGTGAATAATCCTATGTTATGATAATAATCCATACAACATTATAAATGGGAAAGTGTGTTTGTCTGTCTCCAACTTTTTTACGCCCAAACCACTTTACTGATTTTGCTGAAATTTGGTATGAAGATACTTCAAGTCTCGTGAAAGGACATAGGATACTTCTTCCCGGAAAAAATGTACAGTCCTCGTGCGATAAAAGAAATCTGCCGCAACGGAGTTTCGGACGACATATAATAATGTAGGAGAGACCGGGGATGGTTGAATATAGGGGTAACTTGACTAATAGTTAAAAATTCAAATTATTAAGACGTATCACACTATTCCCCTGGCGCTAAAAATCGTTTTATCTCACTTTTTCATCACTCAGGTCACGAAAAACTGTTCTTCGAGTTCAGTAACGTCACGAACACTTTCGAAAAGTTTAAATTTCTGAGAATTAGTCAACTTACCTCTGTAGTCAACTATCCCGGTCTCCCTATCTCATAAAATCAATGACCTAATGTGTGCTATGTACATATCTACATTGACATGACAGCAATTGGCCAACAGTAAACAGGAAGGGCATGGCCAGCGCTATTAAACTGGTGTTTGTGCTGTAAATGCTGTAAATCAGTTCTGGTACGATGGACGAAGTTCCGGTGTACACGTTCACTTGGAAATTGCTGAAATTGCTAGTTGTGGGGCGTGATGGAAGCTACTTGTATGAGCTGTTATTTTTTCGGCTAAAGCAAAAGATATTTTTTTAGAATTTTATTTGCCTTGTAATATAATTTTTTGTTGATGAAGAAAATTTTTAATCTGTAGGTATATCGCTTTTATCGCGGGCTATAAGCGCGGCGACGATAAATTCCATAACGAAAAAACCTAATACCCCACTCAATGCTGCGTTTCCAGACTTCGGTACGGTGTTTGTGTGGGTGCGACTAGTCGTATGCGAATTATAATTGCATAAGTTGATTAAAAAATGCTATGCAATAGCTTTACCGCGGCAGTCCCCGAGTGCCATACGTATTTTATATAAATTACTTGTATTTCTAAACAGAAAGTAATTAGAAATACATTACAGAATAACCACTGAAAAAGTAAAATAATACTTCTAATATCGAATAATCACAAAGCACAATACGTTTCAATATCTGAAATACCTCACATAATGTTTTAAAACACAATACGATATCTTTCATCTGAAGTGTATGTAAAATGAACACATTTTCCGTAAAAATAAAATCGACCAGAAGAGGCTTACAATGTTGCGACTTGTGGCGATAAGTTTGACGCGATATTATCAGCGCAAGCTACCGGAAAGTGTCTCTACTTTCAACTCCCTAGCCTGCCTTAGGCCAAGGTCTCACGAAGCGGTTTTCAATGTGGCGGAATAGAGTTCTATTTTCAAAACTCACGAGACCGGAGTTTTCTGCGGTTATGAAGCCGTCGCGTTTGCGATTATCACACGTTACGGTGATGCCGCGTTAAAGTTAAAAACCGTGTTGGATATGTTTTAGATTGCTTGTTTTCTATGAAAAAACAAGCAATGGAATAGCAAAAAACGGAAAGGGCGTAAGCGACAAAATTGTTTTGCTACTCTTCTGCCCTTTGCCGAATACTTAGTATGTAGGTATTTAACTAGATGACGCCCGCAACTTCGTTGCTCCTAAATTCGGTTATCGCGCGGGAACCGTGAATTTTTTCAGGATAAAAAGTAACGCATATCCTTTCCCGGATTCGAAGTATCTTCATACCAAATTTCAGAAAAGCTTCAGCGGTTTGGACGCGAAGAGGTAACAGACAGACAGACAGACAGACACACTTTCATATTACTAGTATGGATTGGTCTATCACTCGGTAATGTGTTTATAGTTTATATATACCGAGTGCTCGGCTAATAGTACTGTCTCGCAAATCCACTTGGTGTAATCAGGCCCTTAGTCGCCCACCCTAGTCGCTCGCTCTGACGCTAGTTCTGACGCAACCTAAAGTCACGTTAAAACTTGGCGATGATCTAAAATGAAAAGCATCCATCTTTGTCAATTTTTATATTATCGTATGACGTAATAAACTGGTAGCTGATATAAAAATACTAACATTGATTCTGCTTATAATGTTGTAGCGATAATAATATTATTATTTAGTATATTCATATAGTAATCAATACATAGCTAAAATCTAAATTAATGTTTCCAAGCTACTAGACGTATCCCCTACCAAGTGAAGGACTATTTCGGAATACAATTTCGGAAAAATTCACAGCTTTCAAATCAGAAGTCAATGCTGCAAAAGAGTTAGAAATTGGATTTCAATTCAATTGTGAATGTCAGTAACAAGTTAATATACGAAAAGCGATTTCAGCTTTATTTTACAAAGCGCATAGGTCTAATCTCTGTGCTGTTGATTTTCTCGCAACTCCAGAATTCCGATGCGTATGCTACATAATCTAAGGGACAGTCCGCACGAATTTGTTAATATTAATTAATTTTATTGCGGTATCGAAGTGCGGAACTCATAAGCTTCAATGTGTCACAGAAATGCGAAAAAAATCCGCGCGATAATTCGCAGTGCGGACACTCCCTTCAAGTTTTTATTCGATATTCACTTTATTGTGTCGCAAAGTATGTAAGTAGCCTATCCGCCCGCCCAGCGTCATTTAATCGCCGCCCTGACCGAGGAAGACATTATCGCTGGCATCTCAGCTCTCTATAGAAAACAAACTTCTTTTATAAAATCCGTACGTTGCTAGGGTTCCTCACAACCAATTTACTTTTTCATAAATCATGAATATTTTACTAATAAAAAGGTTTACACTGTATACAGAGTTTATGGTGTTGGAGTTTATGGTATGTCTTGTCATTGTATTTCAAGCTACTTAACGTATCAGATAAATGTGCAACATTGTGTAAAAATTATAACGTCTGGATTAAGATTCAAAGAAAGTGTAATGTTACTCCTTTACTTATTTTGATAGGTTCAGCTAAATAAGAACTGCACAGCTTGGACAGGATAGAAATTATATTAAACTTTAAAGAAATAGAAAATGTGTACAATATTATGTAGGAAGCAAAAATAATAAATCATAAGAGACAATGTCAGATAGCAATAATAGACAAGTACAAAACTACAGACATTCTCAATTTAAATAAACTATAACGGCCGTTCCCAATATTCAATATATGATTGGTTTGACATACAACCGATCGCAGCTAACATTGAATTGACATAAAATATATGTCTCTAATGTCTAATGTGAGCTATTCATATCTCTAGTAGGGCAAAACCAGAGATAGATCAAATATTGGGAACGGCCGTTAAAGGTATTCATGCCGCGTTCGTCACACTTATATAAGTGAGGGACAATATCTTAAATCATCTCTAGTATGTACAATATTAAACAGAAACTCACGATAGGTGCTTAAAATTGTGTCTCAGAGGCTTCAAAAGTTTCTACGGAACCTCTCAAAAGGATCAATTATAAACCAATATCTGAATTTATATTCATGATGAAACTCTTGTGGGGTCGTGCCTACAATAATAATGTCTCGAGTTTCCGACATTCTGAGATTTCCTCAGCCCTTGAGAGTTAAGGGCCACCTTATAAACGAATTGAGTTTTAAACATTATGTAACTAATCTTTCGTGATTCGGGCAAATATTTATTTAAACTAGTAAAATGATTGTGGTTCCGTTTGCTACTTGCTCGTATCCTTAAATCTTACATTATATTTTAATTTTTTAGTACACGAATAAAAAAAAATTGGTAAATTCTAAGTTATTGTTATAACTTGCCAATAATTTTGATTTTTCTAATATAATATTACATTCTCAACAGTAAGCTTTTGAAGGTAGTCAAAACCCCCTTTGATTTAACTTAGGAGGCCGTCCATAAGTATGTTACTAAAGGGGAGAGATGTCCTATGTTTTATGACAACGGGGTCTTAAAATCATGAAAATCTTGTGCCTTACTTTATGCGTTGTTCCCTAGCTAGACTATTATTGTAATAGAATAATAAGGCTTTTCAAAAAAGCTTCAGACGTCTAGTTAAACTGAAGCCGTCTAGATCTGCCGTAGATCTAAGTAGCTAAGTACGTATTGTATGAAGCCCTCTTAAGTATACTCCAGTAAGAACAATGTAGTGGTTAACTGCCACTTGTTTTGTGAGAGGTTTTCAGTCTGTGACGACGAGAAAAAAGAAAATTAATGTATTCACTTCATACACTACTTTGCCACCGATCAAGTAAAGGGAAAATGAATGAGCAATTTTTAGTATCTTACTAGATGTCGCCTGCAACTCATTTGCACCAAAATACTATTATCGCTCGGAAATTGCACATTTTTGCAGGATAAAAAGCATCCTATGTGCTTTCCCGGGTCTCAAAGTATCTCCATATCAAAATCGGTTCAACGGTTTGGGCGTGAAGCGGTAACAGACAGACAGATGCACTTTCGCATTTTTAATATAAGTATTGCATCATCTCAATCGCTTAGAATTTAGATTGAAAACAAACATTGAAACTAAATCCAGAATCTATACCTATAAAATTACATGTCCTGACTGACTAACTGACTGATTCATCATCGCTGAGCAAAAACTGTTAAAGTTACAGCCACGAAATTTGGTGAGTAGGGTTGTTTTATTAAGTAGACACCCACTAAGGAAGGAACTTTGAAAATTTTACCCCGAAGGGGGTGAAATAGGGGTTGAAAGTTTGAATGAATGTCCGCCATTTCTTAAGTTAGGAACATGAAACCCATCTCCGTTATTATAATATGCTAACGCGGACGAAGTCGCGGGCAGCAGCTAGTAATTTCTAAGAACAAGAGAAACGTCTTGAAATAGTCAAAATTTAAACCAACATATTTTCTTTCGTCAACTCAAAGATAAATTGAATCCGAGAAGTATTCCAAGAATCGGGAATTCTACGGATTCTAAGTATTGTATTTGTATTAAACAAGTAATTCTAAGGATTTAGTATCAGATATCGCCACTGACGTTAAAACTTAGCCATTATATTTTTCTGAAATATTTTGGCTCTAGCAAGTTTCTTGCGCCGGTTCTTCTCGCCGGGTTATTTCCCGAACCGGTGGTAGGCATCATGTAGACTTTCAGAAAATATTTGCAAAAATTAAATCTGAATAAAAAAAATTGAGTTCGAGTTTTTTTATAACTTTAATAATAATAATATAATTTTTATCTGAATCATAACACCTCTTACCTTTCACTTTAACAAACCATTTAAGTAATTATTTTTGAAGCTTACTTTAAAATATAAGTTCTTCCTCTACAGTTCCTTGTCATGTTAATATAATAATTACAATGTAGAACATATTATTGTAACATCTAGCGAGTGGTATGTAACAGTAAAACTTATTAGTAAGATTGGTAAGGATATTAGATAGGGTAAACGCGCGATAGCTGGCTAGAGATCAACTACGATAACATGGCGCGCCCCTCCAAAACTCAAAACTTTTGTAGTGCGTTGTCAAAACGTTTGGAGTGCGTTGTCTTTCGCGGTCGGCTAGTTATGATTAGTTAACCAACAAATCTTGGTAATAAGTGACATTAAGTAAAATATTACGTGTACTGTGATTGGTTGAATACTTACTACATACAAACTCTTTCATAAGGATGTGACTACACAGTACACACATTGAAACAGTCATTTGGAGGGGCGCGCCAAGTTATCGTAGTTGATCTCTACTTAACAATTTACTACACACACATTCTGACTATTAATTGTGACTGACAAATAGGAATCGTAGGCTAAGCTTTTATTTATCAATTTGATCTGAAAAATAGTAGGATTATAATATTATAATATTTGTTTCTAAACACTCGTAATAGTTTTACAACTCCGTGACTCTAGGCTCTGTTTTTTACTTTTTGTGTTCTTATTAATTCAAAATGTAATAAGCATTTCAATATAATAATGTAAGTAATGAATCAATTTTATGTTGTACAAAGCAAAAGTTCCAGAATCCGATCCGAAAATAGTTTTGTGTCGTTAGCTTTAGAACAAGGATAGTATTGATATTAGTAGGCAACCATCCCGCGTTTACCCCAAGAAATTAGCCCATACGGCATACGGAATAGTTAATACAAGTTATATCGTTAAAGTTACGAGTATGATCCTAAAATCCCTTTGACGTTACTCGATGTATTGATTTGGGAAAAGGGACGGAAAAGGGATACATGAAAAAGTTTTTGCAGATATATTTTGATACAGATTAGCTAAAATAGATTGTCTGAGTATCCTTGTCAAAAATTCTTTATTTAAATTATCTTTTTTTTTTTCACCTTATCAAACTGTCTAGAAAAACGGGCAAAATGATTTTGGGAACTACATGATGCCCACTTATCTAGTGATCGCCTTGCAATCGCCTTACCTACAAATATTTTATGTGATAAGCTCTCTGTTAGGGTTCCGTAATCAACAAGGAACCCTTATAGTTTCGGTCTGTCCGTCCGTCTATCCGTCTGTCCGTCTGTCTGTCTGTCTGTCCGTCTGTCCGCGATTTGCTCAGAGACTATAGGACCTACAAAGCTGTAATTTGGCATGAATACACATATTAATGATGCTGACAAAATGGTACATAAAATATTAAAAAAATATTTTTATGGTAAGTACCTCGCTACACATCCTACATATCAAGCGGGGTTGATTTTTTTTTTGCGCCCACCCTATCATGTGGGGTGTCGTTGGTTAGGATGAGTTTTCATAGATCATTTTCCGATTTAGGGATCCATTTGTGAAATATTAAGTTTTAAAGTGAAAAAAATCGTTAGTCCAGTGCCCCCCCCCCCCCCCCCCTTCTACCAGCTAAACGATTGCTTCTGGAAATGTGAAAAAATTCACGGGGTAGGAAATATGCTGAATTTGAAAGGAAAACTATCACGGCTAAGAAGACTTCATAAGTTATTGAGTAATGGTAGATTACTTAACTAAAAAAAATGTATTCGGCGAACTATAAAGGAACTTTCCGTTCAAATTCCTTTGAAAGTAACTGAGATGATGTTGTTAGTAGTGTAAAACATGTTATAAATGTACATTCATTGACCATAAAATAATTTCAAAAACTTGCGGTACTACGGAAACCTTGGCCGGTTTTTCCTTTTAATCATTATCTGTCGTTAAAGTCTAATGCTATGGAATAATCGACCAAGTGCGAGTCGGACTCGTGCACGAAGGGTTCCGTACCATTAGGCATTAAAGAGCAAAATTAGGCCAAAAATTGTGTTTTTTGTATGGGAGCCCCCCTTATTTTTTATTTTATTTTATATTATTATTAAATACTAAAGTACACATATATCTAAGGACTTTGTGAAAAAGTTAAGTACTTACCTGTTGCCATTATTGATATAGAGCAAAAAAGTCCAAAAAAATCACGTTTGCTGTATGGGAGCCCCCTTAAATATTAATTTTATTTTGTTTTTGTATTTTTTTGTTATAGCGGCAACAGATATACACATTCTGTGAAAATTTCAACTCTCTAGCTATTACCGTTCTCAAGTTACAGCCTGGTGACAGACAGACGGACAGACAACGAAGTCTTAGTGATAGGGTCTCGTTTTTACTCTTTGGGTACGGAATCCTAAAAAACTATATTATGCTATTTACCTAATAGGGCAATGGGTATGTGGGGCTGGATCTATGACCTGATCTTTTAGGCTTTACGCCAAGAACACAAGTATCACTCTCATAAAACTCAGAGGCAGAATAGTTCCGAATAGTCCGGTAAGTCGCCAGTACCTCGCCCGTTTGCTCGTGTTGATTATTTTTCACCATGAAAATTCCAATACGCGACAGTTTATTGGAATTTGCGCCATAGCGCTATTTAATTAAGGAGCTATGTTAATTACCTTCGTAAACAACGTTGTCGTTAACGTATAAAATGCTTTACTAAGACGTTAAATGAAGCTAAAATTCTCAGAATCTAGGAAGGATATAAGGGAAAATCGACATAGACGACTCAGATTCGTATTTTAAAGAATCACAGTAGAAGTATTTTGTGTTAAACCTTTATAGTGCGTCCGATGGTTTGTCTTTAACTGACTTTCAAAAAGGTAGATGTTATAGGCTGTCTGTATATTTTGAGCTAAAGCCTTCTCCGATTAGTCTTATATTATCACAACTATCTACTGACGCCAAATCGAAACAAAATCAAAGGTTTAAAATCGCAGTAAGATTTTATTCTAGCTTTAGTCGGCGATCTTTCAGCTTCCACCTGTGATTTTGGGCGAGAGCTGAAGGTTGGGCCGAACTGCAAAAGTCATTCAGAAATTTGGCCAAAGCGACTGAAGTCAAAGCCAAAACCGTAAAAAAAAGAAACAGAATAACAACTGGAAATGACAATCAATGATAATGTTAGGGGGACGAAAAAAAAATGGACACTGATCGACATTCTTAATCCTATAATCAAACAGTACTTGACAAATACTTGCAACTTGAATAGAGGATCGAGTCAATACGATCTAATAGGCTGACCGCACAAAGACGGGACTGAGTAAACTCTTGAGTAGTGACTCAGGGACCAGATTCTCAAGTCTTGCGGCTTCGATTATAAGGGTGTGAGCAGGCGGTTGATAATATGATCGAGCTGTGAGAATCGCCCCAGGCATTATACAATGTGTAACAAAACTAAGTGATCATACTTTAGGGTATTTACAAGTCCCATGTATAATTGCAGCGATGAATTTTTAACAATAAAGTCTGATGGTAGCGAAGACTGGTTCTCCTTTTTATTATCGAACTCTTCAAAATGTAAGAAGTGAGGTAAGCCAAGCAATTCGATTTAAGTACTCTGCATTTTAGTCACTGTTGGTTTGTGTGCTCTTTAGTTATTAGTTATTACACTTATGTTTAGTTTTATTTACGGTTGGTACGATCTTATCATTCGGCCATATAAAATCATCCTCACTAACAAAAAACACACAATAATTTTACCACAGTCGAGTAAATGTATCGGAAGTCGGCGGAAGTATTAATAGAATTTTAAGTGTCGGAATGGTATAAACTTATCGAATGCCGCGGCCATCTGTTGACCGTGACACAAATGCTGACAATCGATAACGAGCTTTCGATTGACAATCGATTACATAAAAAGCTTCCGGAGCTTAGCGAGGTGAGAAAGTTGTAGGACACTAGCTTTTTCGCGGGTAATCAAGTCTCGTGCAAATACTTTACCTTTTCGGGGTAAAGGAGCGTATATGTGTTAAATTAGAGGCTACCACGCCAAATAATAAAATCCGTTTTCTCACCTCCGCGCGGAAAACGTCAACTTTCTTCCCGATGCGCTTACCGATATTGCCGTTTTCCGCCTCCGTCGATGAGAAAAATAGTATACGCACCATGGGCAGTAAATAAGAAATCCTCAGATCACAATATGTTTGTTTACCTCGGCTTCGCCTCGGCCAACAATTACATGTGATCTGAGACTTTTCTTATTTTCCTACTCTAGGTGCTTTTTTAGTACTTTATTTAGAGCCGGAACTACTATCACAACTATTTTTTAACAAAATCGTTTCAGTGGTTGTTACATGAAGAAGTAACAAACATTCACACAGACTTTCGTATTTAGATGTAGATGTATAGGTAGAGGTATAATTATTATGAAAGTATGGATTGTAATTTGTACTCGTACTTTGTAACCAAACAACCAAGGTATAGATTTTAAACTAGTACATAAGAATATAATGTTTCGACTGCGAGTTAGAACTTACCATATTTTTTTATGGATTCTTCAACGAAAATTACTTAATTTTTAGATGATTTTGCAACAAAGTAAAAAGTAACTCTCTTAGAAAGAGAAATAATAATATTACGAAATTATTATTACAGGCAGAGTTGCGAGCTCAAACTAACAGCAGTAAGTAATATTTGGTCCGTTATTGGAATCCTATCCCAGCATCAAAGGCCGGAGCTGGAATACACCAGAAATTCAATATAACTGTACAAAGCCGAGTCAGACGAATCATAATATTATATCGTAGCTAACTCTCGAGTTTCATTTTCAGCCTGAAAATTGATCATGTTGTTATCGTAGGGACATTTTATTGATCGGAACAGAGCTGAGGGCGCTTCTAGCAAATACAATAAAATATAATTGGACACGTTGCACTCGTCATCAAACTTAAAGTAAGCGGGTTTTAACTTTTAAGTTCGCGAACTTCTCGGCTCGTGTCGGTGACACACGAGAATCGCTCACACTGGATTACCATGCCCCAGGCTCGCGGCTCGCGGCTCTTTGCTGACACACATGCGATTTTAAGGGGGTGACAGACACGCGAGTAAGTACGCGGACTTATGGCTTGATGATCTTAATCACCTGTGTGTCAGCAAAGAGCTGCGAGCCGCGAACCGCGCGCCGCGAGCCGCGAGCCTGGGCGTTACCATGCCTCCAGGCTCGCAGCTCGCGGCGCGTGTGAGTGATTCTCCGAGTAAGTTCGCGAACTTAAAACCCGCGTACTTTAAGTTCGTACGTGTGTCACCCCTTTTAGATCGTCGAGCCATAAGTCCGCGTACTTACTCGCACGTCCGTCACCCCCATCAGAATACTGACAGAGACATTGTCAAACGTCGAACAAAACTTTGTGTTTACTGTCTGTGCTAGTGCTGCCGTCTAGCGTGAACACAATGCAGTAGTAAGTAGGTATGTCCAATTCGTGTATATGAGTACACAAATCTAAACGTATTAAAACAAATTTCGTTGTTATATTTATGATGCCAAAGAAATCTTCCCATTGTATTTTGTAAGTTGGTTAATCTATGATATGACACGACGTAAACAGAAAAGATTTTCGCGGAAAGAAAAGAAAAAAAGGTTCCCAAAAGGGGTAGTGGCTTTCTTGATGGTGAACAAAAATATTATATAAACATTGCCACTTTATGATATCTATATCCATTCCATTCCATACTCATATTATAAATGCGAAAGTGTGTCCATGTGTCTGTCTGTCTGTCTATCTGTTACCTCTTCACGCCCAAACCACTTAACCAATTTTGCTGAAATTTGACATGGAGATACTTTGAGTCCCGGGAATTGTTGTGTATGGCAACTTAGATTGATAGCGTTGGCAACATTGTCATGTAGATGATAGATTAAAGAGGATAGAACATTAGAATGTCAGAATAAAAAAGATGGCTTGGTACAAGAGGACTTTTATTTCCTACACATTGTATAAAACATTGAGTCCCGGGAATGGACATAGGATAGTACTTATCTCGAAAAAAGTACGTTTCCGGCGCGATATATAAATTTTGGCGCAACGGAGTTGTGGGCGTCCTCTAGTTGTAAATATTACTTCTTTAATATGATATTTATGATGATACTAGATGACGCCCGCAACTCCGTTGCGCCAAAATTCGTTTATCGCGCGGGAACCGTACATTTTACCGGGATAAAAAGTATCCTATGTTTTTTTTTATGCAATAAGGGGGCAAACGAGCAAACGGGTCACCTGATGGAAAGCAACTTCCGTCGCCCATAGACACTCGCAGCATCAGAGCTGCAGGTGCGTTGCCGGCCTTTGAGGGGTAATAGGGGAGGGTAGGGAAGGAAATAGGGAAGGGTAGGGAAGGGTAGGGAAGGGAAAAAGATAGGGGATTGGGTCTCCGGTAAACTCACTCACTCGACGAAACACAGCGCAAGCGCTGTTTCACGCCGGTTTTCTGTGAGGACGTGGTATTTCTCCGGTCGAGCCGGCCCATTCGTGCCGAAGCATGGCTCTCCCACGTCAGAATGTCCTATGAATCATAGAATCCTATGTCCTTTCCCGGGACTCAAGGTCAATTGCAAATTTTAGCAAAATCGGTTCAGCGGTTTAAGCGTGAAGAGGTAACAGACAGACACACTTTCGCATTTATAATATTAGTATGGATTATTATTATAAGTATACCCAGATGGTGTGCAAGGCATTGTAAAGTACTAAACTATCATTAACTTTGAACAATACATGTTCAGTTAATATCTGCGATTATTTCCTCCTTGTACCTGTTCCATCTACAATTATTTTCTCCCTGTTCTATCTGTAATGGCCCGTATTCACTTTCATTAGTAATAAGTGCAAGTGATTAGGGCAAGTGATTAGTTATTAGGAAAAAGTAAGTGTGGACAGCGACTGTTTAGTGCAAGTGATTAGCCGGCTGCGTAGTAACGTGATTAGTTCTGTATTCACTTTGATTAGTGATTAAGTGCAGGTGACTAGTACAGGTGATGAGTGATTAGTAGAAAGTAATGTGGACAGCGACTGATTAGTGCAAGTGACTAGTTGGCTGCGTAGTAACGTGATTAAAAGCGTGTTCTATTTTTTGCGAGTGCAAGTGCGTGACAGATGAAAACCAATTTTGGTTTCGTTTGACAGCTCGAGATTGTTACTATTATTCCGCTAGGTATATTAACTTTATGGGCCAGACTGACGTGGTGTGCCGTGTGAAGCGTCCATAGATATAGTATATCATTATTAAATAATATACCTATTAAAAGTACAAAAGGACACCCTTTCAATTACTTCCATACTAATCCATACTTGTTACTTACTAATATACTAATAATATTATAAATGCGAATGTGTGTCTGTCTGTTACCTCTTCACGTTTATACGTCAGAAGTCAGAACCGATTTTGCTGAAATTTGGCATGGAGATACTTTGAGTCCTGGGAAAGGACATATAAAAATACTTCGTGGTCTTTATATATAAAACTCAAAGGTAACTGACTGACATGTTGATCTATCAACGCACAGCCCAAGCCACTGGACCGATCGGGCTGAAATTTGGCATGCAGGTTTTTGATCATGAGGCATCATCATGAGGCAGAAAGGATTTTGATCAATTCTACCTCCAAGGGGTGAAAATAGGGGATCAAAGTTTGTATATAACAATACTTCTTAACGCGAGCGAAGCCGCGGGCAAAAGCTCGTTTTTAATAAAACCAATATTAAAAATGAAGGACATGTCAAAATGGCAGTTTTATTTTTGAAACTTGGACGCTCGTGTTGACAGCTACTACTGAATTTACTAAATTAAATTACTAAAGAGCCACTAAACAAGAATTGGACACTACTTGCACTACACACCTGC
The DNA here is from genome assembly GCA_905333045.1 of Lysandra bellargus. Classification (NCBI taxonomy): domain Eukaryota; kingdom Metazoa; phylum Arthropoda; class Insecta; order Lepidoptera; family Lycaenidae; genus Lysandra; species Lysandra bellargus. The sequence continues at coordinate 6,046,781 of HG995355.1, forward strand.
ACTCCACTGCCTCAATTACTAGTCACTTGCACTTGCACTAATCAAAGTGAATACAGGCCTTAATTGCTAGCCTTGTTCAACTTTGGATCAATATTGTTACAACCCACTTGTTTATTCTAAGCACTTTTCCCTTTGCTCAATTTTAACTCTGTTTTAGCAAGACTTTTTTCAAATTGAATTTATTAATGCAAGAAAGCGCCCCTTTATTTAATGAGTTAAACAGTTTCGTTGGAGTTCTGAGTGGGGTTAAATTATGATTGTTGAAACGTTTCAGAAAAATGTTCCGCAATTTTTGGATTAAAGATTGATTATACCGTGCGACCACAACGTTTTTTGGTTTGGTGATCGTTTTTCATATGCATCTGGTATTTAAAAAAAAAAGTGCTGAAAAACAACGGCAAAAGAGTATTTAATTTGCTCATTGACGTTAATTTCAACGTTTATTATTTTATTTATTATATTTTTAATATAATATATAATTGGCATTACGGTCATCGTTACATATTTTATACTTCAGATACTTACGCTGTATTGATTCCAGTCTATTAATGTGAACCTTGTATTGGGGGGTTCCAAACCTGAGAACAATACTCGAGGACACTACGCACGTATGAACAATAAAGTATCTTTAATACTTTTATAGAGCTAAATTGAGAAATATTAAATTATTCACTACAATTACCTATATAATTTGTCTTACTGCCGTACTCAGGGTTGATTATTAATTAATTAACTGTAATTAAATGACGATATTGACAATAAGCCCCATTACTTTATCTTACAAACTTTTTATTTAATTGAAGTTTAATTATCGTCTGAGAGCGGCAGTTAGACATTTCTTCTTTCTTTCTTTATTGCATTATATATTACAAAGTACTATATACTTATTACTAGTGGACTCCACACTAGGTCTGGCCTGTCTCGTGGAGTCCATGAGTGGTCTTACCAATAATAACAATGTTATTTAATTACTTATTATGTTTGTTACTAAATATACTTTACAATTATTATTCATCAGCAAATTATGTGAATATTATATAAAACTTTACAAATATTTATCAATAATTTTGTGAATGTTAGATATGTGCTTGTGTGTGTGTGTGTGTGTGTGTGTGTGTGGGTGTGTGTGTGTGTTCGTGCGTAGGTGCGTATGTACGTGTGTGTATGTATGGTTATTATGATATTACTCTTATGAAGGATTCGATTTCGTCGTAGGATTTATTTTGTAACCATATACTTCCTTTTTAGCTTTTTTTACAGCGCACTGTTGGAGGCAGCAAGCTTTTAGGACTTTGTTGTATATAAAGGTAAGCATAAATTCCTGCATGTGTTGGGCAAAAGCGGATTTTACTTTGACACTTTGAACCCTAAAAACTCGACGACTCGGTGTAATATTAGAAAAGTCACCTCGTTGAAGACAAATACGGTGTTGTTTTAAAACCAGCTTTAGAATATAAAGTTGTCTTACATTAAGTAGAGATAGTTCATTATACACTAATTTTGTAGGATACATAAGAGGTCTCCTCAACATTACTTTTAAGACCGATCTCTGAGCTCTTTCCAGATGTATCATGGTGGACTTTCCAGCACCACCCCATATAGTAAGGCAGTAGCAAATTACGAATTCACACAGGGACATATATACCATGTGTAGAACGTTCCTGCTTGCCGAGTTCCGCAGAAGCCTCATCAAAAAGATGATTTTTCTTGTGCGTTTAGCTACTAGCTCAATGTGGGGCTTGAAGGTCAGTCGTTCATCTATTAAGACACCGAGATGCCTGATGTGATCAACTTTTTCAATTTCCACACAAGAGCATGCCATTAGACTACATGTGGGCAGGTGGATCTTGAGTTTTAGTGAATGTTTTGGAGCAGTTGCCCGAGTTTTAAAGAAGCATACGTATTTCGTTTTTTTACGTTTAGAGATAGCAGGTTAAGATCAAGCCACTTTTTCATTGCATCTATGCCAATTTGGACCTCCTTATTGACTTTTTGCCAGGATTTGTTATGGAATATAAGAACTGTATCATCCGCGTAGGAAATTACCTCAGCCTTGCATTTTAGGACCTCTTGAATGTCATTTATATAAATAGTAAAAAGTATTGGGCCTAGTACGCTTCCCTGTGGGACTCCAAATTCAATATTTTCGTAATCACTGAGGTAATCGCCTATTTTGACACATTGTCTTCTGTCGAAAAGATAAGTTAAAAACCATTGGAGTGGGAGGTCTCTGATACCTATATTCTCCAATTTTTTTAGTAATATTGGCGTCGCATATTTAAAAATAACGACTGTATCTTTCTTTAAAAGTGAAGTTAAATTATTACCGCAATGTAATTCTTGCGAATCGGTAAACATTCTACGCAAATTCACACAGCAAATTGATACTAATATTGTACATGCGAAGGTGTGTCTGTCTGTCTGTTACCTCTTCACGCCCAAACCGTTGCGACAATTTTGCTGAATTTAGAAATAGAGATACTTTGAGTCCCGGGAAAGAGATTCCGAATTCGGATACTTATTGTCCCGAAAAATGATTCCTGCGCGGTATTAAACGAATTTTGGCGCAACGGAGTTGCAAACGGCATCTAATAATTATTATGAGTACAGCGTTAGTATAATATTATGTCGCCGTCGGCGTTATTTTTCCGGTCTAGACGTTTTGAAATTTTTTCTGCAGGCGAGTGAACGAGGCATACAATGGTTTTCTGCCACAATGAGCTTCACAGATGAAAGCGTTGGCCAATTTGCTGTCCAATTGGAAATGGATAATGTGTAGTCTGTGGTATAGACCTACAAGATGTTTGGCAATTGGCTCGTCGATAACATTGGAGGCGGATGCCAATTCATATTATGGCTACACTTAATTTCGGCAAGTATGATTAAATAATCATACTTGCAAAAATAAAAAAATTTATAAAATTGTAAGATAAGTAAAATTACTTATCTTACAATTTTATACATTTTTCTATTTTTTTATTCTTATTTACATAATTCAAACTTATAATGAATATACGGAAGTATGTATGTATGTAACATAATATACATTCACGCTTTAGCCGCTAAAATGAGTTGGTTGAAATGTATAGTCCACTATTATACTCGTAATTACTTTTTTAAATTACTTTTTCGGAAAAGGGATTACAATATTTATGAATTATAATAGTTTTTAATTTTTATTCAAAAAAATTACGTAACAATATCTAATTGAATTATTATAATATCAACTTTCAAGTAAAACATTATCATATGAACAAGCGCTAAACATAATCGAATTTGATTATCTAGACACGTGGTAGCGTGTAGGTAGGTAGGTGGTAATATTACACGAACCATTTGCAGCTACTTTTGACTCCCTCATAATTCAGGAACTATTTCACATAAACGTTTCAAATTTGGCTTATATAATCAGAAGATTGTTGATGAGTTTTCATCAGAATTAAAATGTTCAATAACTTTATGAAATGACTGATGTAATAAAAACTGGCCAAGTCATATCTAATCTAGTTTAAGATCTCACATTATTTAAATAACATTAATTGTTATAGATATTCAATAAAGCAAAGAAATAGACTCCATTATTTGTTCATAATGTTATTTGGTTCCTATACATACATATTTCGATTTTCCATGGAACTTGGCACTCATTTAGATCTCCATCCTTTTTACGGCGAAGTCCATAGACAACAATGGAATTTGGCTTTCCATTATTACATATTTTATGTTTTTGGTGGGATAATCTACTCTTCTTACGAGTTGTAAAATATCTTACAAGATTGTTCACGTTTCGGATGTCAAGATTATAGTTTCAGGTTTGGTATAACAATGTTTATTAACTAGGCGCTACCCGCATCTTCGTTCATCGTGCTGGAACCGTACATTTTCCCAAAATATAAACCATTATTTTCCGAGACTTCTGAGACTTGAGAGAGTTTCTATATCTTTACGTACAGGCGACAGACATACAAACTTTCGAAATGTAGATTAGCTATAATTATTTTAGTTTTAGTACTTATAATAATTTTTACCTTCGATCTCATACATCCTCTTCAAAAACATCCTGAAATTCCATGCCAAAAACATGACAAAAAGTCCTTTAAAGTTTTAGTGTGATATATTTTCAGTATTTTCATTTTTCGTAACGAATGACGGCACTGTGAAAACGCTCGTGAAATTGCAACTGCAAGTACAATCCGTTTATTTCACCCCCGACAGGATCTATATGGTGACGTCATAAGGACTATTTTCATAGAGACTGGAGGTAAAATAAGTCTGAATGGAAAGTACAACGTGGGGTGGATGATTTTATCTTTTTGATTTATTAATGGCTGCCGCTCGGCTCGTTTTAGTAATTTTTACGTCGGAACTTTGATCGTGGGGTCGATTAGACGACAGTTTGAATATTTTGTGTTTTGGTCCCGCTGCATTGATATATGAATCATGATGGATAATAAGCTATTGCATTAGTTAGACAGACATGTTTTTCTATTGATCTTTTTCCACTTTTGGCTATGACATACAACCATTAGTCACCATGATTGTTAAGCTGTCTATAGTATGCATCATCGACGTCTTATATAGGTACATCTCTTCTCTAATATACGTCTAATATCTTATTCTTCTCTACATTCGTTGGCCTTAGTCTCCGCCTGAGCCGGTTTATACCCATAATTGAAGTCGTTTGTAGACATCTTTATAAGCAATCGTGGAGGCAATCATAGTTATCCATCCATGGCACAAGGTGAGGCTTTATAAGGACTACAAAATATATCCAGATCGAGACCACTAAAATTAGATAAAAGGACAGAAGTGTGATTGTGAAACAGCTGTCTCTCTATTGACACTTTAAAAGATGGCATTAGTTATTTTAGACACACGCCAAAAGAACCTTGTAGAGATGTAACAATCATCCGAACATCTTACAATTAACATTCTAGTAAGCTCATCTTACGTAATTATGCAGTATTTAAGCCGTCGTCAAATTACAGTCCTGAGTTCATCATAATGAAAATGCAGACAATAGTTGCCAGCGTATTTTCAATCTTAAACTCTCCACTTTAAGTTTATTTTCTTGTAAACTTAGCACTTAATTTGTGTAAACAATATCAAAGGAATGGGAATAAATTAGTTAACCTAAAACGAAGTTTTAACCTAATGGCAGCTCAGTGCTATGAACACGTAAAATGAGACTTGTGAGTAGCTTAATCTTACGTGCGATAACAAAGTAAAGATTGAGGTATCATGGCAGGTATAGTTTCCAATGAGAAACTTTTTTTATCCATACATCCATACTTATAATACTATAAATGCGAAATGCTGAACCGATTTTGCTGAAATTCGATATGGAGAATGGAGACTGTGGAGTGTAGGTCCCGGGTAGCGACTTTTTATGACGAAAATATGTATTTTACGGTTCACGCGCGATTAACGAGCTGCGCAACGGAGAAATGCGTCATCAAACTTTTTCGCCTGTGTAAATTACGAATTTTGGACTTTTGGGAAGCAAACATTGATTCCCTATTTTCTCCAGATATAAAATGTTTTTATTCTGCTTCTTTTACTTTCACAAGTTATAAATTATTATATATTATTTCGTTTATTGTCAAGAATCTACGATATTAAAGTCAACCGTGCGGATAATGTCCAATTAGTTAATGTCTGGTTTTTCTCCGAACCCTTGCAATTATTATTATTGTCGTTGTATGTTTGGTTAGCTGTCTACAATATACGTGTTATATTGTTTTCTTTCTTACGTTGCATATTAGAATGTCTTAAATATATATAATCCGTCAGTTGGCATTAAAAATACAATATGATAGTTTACACTTTACATTGTTTAAAAAAGAAAACCGCAATAATATTATGTTTTAAGTACAGTATTAAAAATGATACAAATTACACAAAATCTGCAGCATAGTAGACACCTCAGCAAAGTTAGAAGCAGTGACTTATAACATGCCAAACTCACACATTTTTCATTACTAACTTCTCTGTCGAAATTGTTGAATGCACATTGACTGAGTATTTACTAAATACCCATAAGGGCCTTGGCCCTTATGGGTATTTAGTATTGCGAACATTTTTAATTAATAAATGTCTTGACATTTACTAATTAGAAATGTTCGCAATACTTCCTCATTGTAAACCACATTTATTTCAATTCATCCGATCGTGCGTCAAGAGATTCGAACAGTTGGGTGTGCCAAAATGTTTTCGTTTTCGCTTCGTCATAGAATCGCCGATGAAAATGTATGGAATTGACATAAGCGTTCGTTAATATGACGTTGACGTTCGACTCGTCTTATGTCAATTCCATACATTTTGATCGGCGATTCTTTAACGAAGCGAAAACGAAAAAGTTTCGGCTAAATGGCCTGGTGACTTGGCGGCAAGCGACCGCGGCCGACAAAAATTTAAAATATAAAATACCAATTTACGACCTAAGCTATTGTTTTCATTTTGCTTTACGCCTCTACAAAGCAGCGGCGACATGGGTCGCTACACAACTGTCGGTAGAAAATGAAACCTACAGCCTAGACCAGGGGTCACCAAATGGCAGACCGCGGTCCGCATCCGGACTGCCGACCCATTTTATGCGGACCAAGTATTTTCGAAGATGAACTCCTTTAAAAATAAATTTCGGTCTCGACTTACTGATAAACATCTCCAGGATTTAATGTCAATAGCTTGACCTAATATTTCACTCCAAACTAGAGAGATAATTAGCTACAAAAATGGACAGTTATATTATATAAAGAATTGTAAAGAATATAAGCTATGAAATTGATCTTTACTTTTTCTCGAAGGTCAGGTAGACTTTCAGAACTGGATACCTCCTAAAGTAACCGCGACCGAAACTCCATAGTTGTTGTTGTTCTTACCTCTGTAAAGGTCACAAACAGGTAAATTTTCAGCTATCCGAAACTGAGGAAGGTCTGGCCGTCGCAGGCTCTTGGTCCATAAAGTGGCGTTTTATTTTAAATTTTGTCGGTCGCGATCGATATTTTGACTTGTTTACTGTTTAGTCCCATGCCTTAAAATTCAAGATAATACAATTTAGATGACGTTTGAAAAACAGGAGCTTTCTTGTTTTTGTAATCCTATTTCAATAGGATACATTCCTGCAATGTTTTGACACTAGGGGGCAGCACCGGCATAGACAGTAAATGTGGGAATCGAACGACTAAATTATAGAACAATAATAAAACGACGTGCGTTATGCCCGGGACACACGAGGCTAGTTTTTCAAGCTAGGATAGCAAGCTAGTTTTTTACCAAACTGTCCTGGCTTGCTGACCTAGCTTGGAGCATGCTAGTTCTGTTTTACAAATGAAGATAGTTTTGTCTATACGAAGCCAGAAGTACTAGCGTGCTAGCTTACAAACACTAGCTTGCTATCCTAGCTTGAAAAACTAGCCTCGCGTGTCCCGGGCATTATATTATAGCAAATGTGGCTTAGCCTCACAATAAATAAACATAAAATTGCAGTAGGCACCGCATATAGACCACCATGGATGGATGTTAACCTGTTTATTGATGCTATAACACAATCCTGGTGCTCTCTAGCGATGTTTGATCATATCATATTATTAGGGGATTTTAACATTAATATGCTTCACCCGTTAGACAGTAAATCTAAACTGCTCTCACAGTTCTTGGACTCTCTACACATTGAACAAGTTGTCACTGAACCTACACATTTTACAGATCACTCAGAATCCCTAATTGACATTGTTTGTACTAATGCTGAGGCACGTACTGTAACGGTCAGTCACATACCTGATTTGGGAAACCACGCAGTTGTCACAGCACAGTTCAGCTTCAAGAAGCCTAAGTTTTCGCCTTTTATTAGCTCTTATAGACCATTCAAGGACATTCTGTTGGACGTTTTTACTCAAGATCTAGAAAGAATTGATTGGGGATACTTGGAAGGTATGAATGATATAGATGAGATAGTTACAGAATTCAACAGACTGATCACCTTACTTTTTGACCTGCATGTCCCCTTAAAACAAGTTAAAATTAAAAGGCAATCTACACTATGGCCAACTGATACTGTAAAGAAAATGATGGAATTAAGAGACAGAAGTTTTAAAAAATGGAAGGCAACTAAAAATAATATCCACAAAAAAGCTTATAAAGACTTAAAATCTTTAGTTGTTTCAGCCACACACTGTGAAAAGCGTGCTTATTTTAATAAAAATATTAACAGTAACATTAACAAACCAAAGGTTTTGTGGAAAAATATTAAAAATAATTTAAACTTATCTAAAACTAATGATAATTTTTTACCCAATTTGTGCAATGATCCTAATACTCTTAATCAACATTTTCTTAATATTCCTAGACAACCTTTAGAATGCTCTTCTCTACATTCATGCTTTGAGTCTCATTCGGCTAGTAAATCCAAATTTTGTTTTGCTCCTGTAACTGAAAATGCAGTTTTAAAAATCATTCAAAGTATCAAGTCCAACGCCACTGGTACAGATAACATTTCATTGGAGATGCTAAACTTAACACTTCCTAATACCTTGAAAACTATCACCTACATTGTGAATAAGTCCTTGCAATCCTCTACATTTCCCTCGACCTGGAAAACAGCTTTAATTAAACCTATCCCTAAAAGTCCCAATCCTTCCTCACCCCAAGATCTCCGCCCAATTAGCATTTTGCCCTGCCTGTCAAAAATAGTAGAAAAGGCAGTATACATCCAAGTCATGAATTATCTTGAGACTAACCAAATTTTACCGAAGTATCAGTCTGGTTTTCGACGTAAGCACAGCACTGTGACAGCTTTATTGGATGTTCTGGACAATATCATCACTGCTCAAGACCAAGGCATGGGCACCATCTTAGTCTTGCTAGACTACTCCAGGGCATTTGAAACAATTAGTATTCCTCTTCTCCTATCTAAGCTGTCTTACTATGGTTTTGAGCCCTCAGTGATCAATTGGTTCCGCAGCTACCTGACTAATAGATTACAAAAGGTAGAAATAACTGACAGCAATGGCAGCAGGGTATACTCAGAATGTCGCGATGTTCCAAGAGGAGTTCCACAGGGATCGATCCTAGGCCCATTACTCTTCATACTTTTTAGTGCCGATCTATCCAAAAATATAGCTCACTGTAGGTACCATATGTACGCAGACGACACCCAAATCTACGTCAGTTTTCTTCCTAAGGATACGCTTGAAGCCTTAAAAAAACTAAATGAGGACCTTCAAGTTATCTCAGAATGGTCAAACTCTAATGGGCTAGTCTTAAATCCATTAAAATCTAAGTTTATAGTTCTGGGCTCAAAAAAACAGGTTGGTGACATCTTGGCTAAGCACCCAACTGTTTTGGTCTCTGGACAACAGATTAAGCGGGTAAGTACAGCTCGTAATTTGGGAGTAGTAATTGACTCGCACCTTACATTTGAGCAACACATGTTGGAGGTTACAAGGGGCTGTTTTTACCGGCTCAAAATGCTGTACAAATACCGGCCTTACCTGTCTGAGGAGCTCAGAATCAGGCTATGCGAGACATTAGTACTGTCGAAGCTGAACTATGCAGACACTGTCATAGGTAATAATCTGTTGGCCAGAACAGAGAAACTTGTCCAAAGAGTCCAGAATGCGTGTGTGCGTTTCTGCTTTACTGTTCCTCCTCGTGCCCATGTTACACCTTTCATTAATAACGCTAACCTCCTTAAGATGAAAGCACGCAGAAAACTTCATTTTGCTGTACTCCTTTTTGACATCATAAGCACCCAAACTCCTTCCTATTTGTATGAGAAGTTATCCTGGGCAAGTGAGGTTAACACTCGTACTAGAGCCTCCCGGTACCGCATCCTGACACCACAGCATAGGACGGCCACTTTTCGAGGTTCTTTTAAGTATGCGGCCTCTCGCTGTTGGAACAACCTCCCACCTCCTCTCCGGGCGCTGAAAACCAAAAAAACCTTTAGTTTACATTACAGACGTCACCTACTTTCAATTCAACAGACAATGGTAAATACCTGAGGTGTATGCACCACTGGCTTGTAGTGAAGGTTGTCGAACGGCGTCAGGCACATAACAATATCCCATAATGGCTAGTTGCGTTTTCCCGGTGTCCTGTACGTATAACCACTTCACTTGGAACTGCTCAAGACCTTTCATATATAAATTTACACGTAATTTGTTTATTTATTTCATGTATTGCTATTTAGATTTTCCATTATTGCCACGTCAGAAACCACGTTTCAGTAACGCAGACGTCAAACCACCATTTTAAGTTTTTTATTTTTTTACTTGTCAAATTTGTTTTTTTTTCTTCTCTCTCTCTTTTCAAAGTTAAAGACAACAACACCTGTACTCGGTCTGTAGATTGTAATAATTTGTAATAATTTGTAATTAATTGTTGTATTAATTAGTTAGTTAATTAGTTCCTGTCACTTTTATTATTGTTTTTTTTTTTTTCCCGTAAATCTTGTGTTTAGTTTAGTAGCGTTGTGAAGCCACTCATTGGCCTCCGCAGAATATCAGTGCAGCGGGCTTGCTTGCTGCGTTTGCTGAGCTGGGGCCAATTTTTGGCGTCACACAGCATTAAATAGTATATTAATTTTGATATTATAGGATATTAGACTTATATTATAATGTATTGTGTGATGCTAAAAATAAATCCATTCTTATTCTTATTCTTATTCTTAGTCAGATGGATACATAAGTGCAAGCATGAAAAATTTGAATGTCACAATTATTATTGTTTACCGTACACTAGAAAAGTAAAAGAATAAAAAGAAGAGATAATAATAAAGAAAATTTGAGTAAAACGAAACGTAAACGTTTTATTTTATTTATTTATTTATTAAAACTTACCTCGTGTTCTTAGGAAAACAAGTGGAAAATATTCAAGAGTGGAAATAAAGCGAAAATACATTTTTAAACAACTGTCCACTGAAATTTAGGCTACATGAATAAATTGAGTTCCAATAAATATAAAATTAGTTGTCTACCGGTGGCGGCCCGCGCTCCAAATTCGGCGGTTTCGATTTGGTTAAAGTCAATTATTTATACAGCACTAGTTCATACATTAAGGCTTGATATATGCCTCAATTTATATCATTACTGTCCATTTAAAATGGCGGAGAAATTATTGGTTTTGCGAGAAATATTATTTATTAAAAGTTGAGTATCTACGGCCCATACTTTTATTTACACTTTCTATTACCTATATCTAGAAAAAAATTAATCGTAGGCCTTCTTGCGCTAATCTAAGTTAGTATTATCAGAGAAGTTGATTCATAGGCACATGACGAACCTGCGTAATTTAGTCGTGTTATGTCAAACCTAGCCAACACACAGCTAATATTTAATTGAAATAATCCGATCAAATGATGTAGGTCTGTCAACTGCATATGAATCAATTTCTTCGATGGTACTATAGTGTTATTAATTCTGCCGTTTCTCCTAAGAAAATATAAAAGACAATACATATTTTAACACACTACTAACTTTGAGTCGGCTTGGGGCAAGTGGCACTTAAATTTCATACCCATTTAAAATCAAAATAAAAAGAGAACCTCCCAGAAAACTCTTCTAAGCATGACTGATGTATTTTCAGACAACCCCCAAAAGTAAGCTTTTGTTAGGTCTTGTGTGCAACCTAAATATTTATAAGGCCACGGCTGTGAGTGATGTTAAGGTGTCTCAAGCGAGTTACAGTATAAATAAATACACAGAGATGGGTCAAGGGAACCTGCACGAAGGTGAAACAATTCAATTTACACTTTGTTGCGGTTAATAAATCTGCATGTAAAAAGTTTTGAAAGTTTACTTTGGCGTAGAATTTGAAATAGACTCGGCTGTTTTATACCAGAGATTTATTCATTGGCAGGTGACGCCTGACGGACGAATTACTTATTTAGCCGAGTACATAGCATGTCAATGTTATCTTTTTTTTATAAAATAAGGAGGAAAACGAGCAAACGGGTCACCTGATGGAAAGCAACTCGCAACATCAGAAGAGCTACAGATGCGAAGGTTTGCAGGTCGAAATCCAGATTTTTACAGTGATTAATTTTAATCTGTTTGGATAGGATACGACCAAGTTACACGGTTCCTCCATTTACTTAATATGAAAAAATTTTTATGCTAGTACCATCAAAGAAACTAATTTATTAGCAGATGGCAAGCATACTTTATTTGGTCGGGTTATGTCATGTCAAGGCCTCAACTTTAGGCCACGATGGATAACAATAACTACCACCATGAATGCAAAACTGTCTATAGTAAAATTCACTGACGACGTCGACCATTTGCAATCATATAATTCAAAGGACCATGGAAACTCTATCTTTTGTTTTAACCGACTTCAAAAAAAGGAGGTTATCAATTCGACGCGTATGTATGTAATATTTCCAGAACTGCTCAGTTTTTGTGTATGTTAATCTATAACAGCTTCTGAACAAATGTGCCAAATTTCAAAAGTGTATGTATGTATGTATGTGCACGCATATCTCAGGAACTACAAGTCCGATCTAAATGATTCTTTTTTTCTTGTACTAGGTATTGTTCAACTTAGGGAATACAGCAAGTTTTATCAAAATTGGTTAAGTAGTTTTTGAGATAGGGAATTTTAATTCTCAATGAAGTACGTACAATTTTGAAGTCGTTTTTATCTTTTTAAAATACAGTTATTAGTAGACACAAGTAATATCTAAGGTAATCGTAAGAAAATTCTTTTCGTATTTTCACCATACATAAATGATAGAGGAAATCCTCGAAGCTACTTGCAGTGCTGGGGGAATATCAAATCAATAGTTATGTCTTCCGCACTCGAGGGTTGGGCCCTTTATTGATGGCCCCAGGGGTCGTTCCTACCCCACGCTAACCCTGACATGGCGATTTGGTCTATGGCATTCTGTTTGCCCTGTAAAAAGATACTGTGGGTCTATTTTTATTAAGCAGGCGAACAGGTGATATTTATTAGAATATGTCTAACAAAAGATGTGTTTTGTTTTGTAATTAATGAGTATTCATGATTGTTTAAAATAACTTATATTCATTTTTTTAGCCAATACAGCTTTGTCATTCTGTGCTGATATCTAAATTTAATATAGTAAAAACAATATCAACTCTAAGTATTTGTAAATTTTAGGTCCAAATCCCAATGCAGCATATAAACAAAAGAATAACTACATTAAGGGCCTGTTTCATCGCTTCCTGATAAAGTGCCGGATAGGCTATCCACAACTTATTTGACAGATTATCTAATCTTTATCTGTCAAGTTAGTTGTGGATAGACTATCCGGCACTTATCAGGAAGTTGGGAAATAGGCCCTAATTATTTTATTTATTACAAGATTACACGGCGAACTTTATATATAACTTTCTTCTTATTATAAACCTTCCCTGAACTTCAGGTTCCAAATCGGTTCAGCCGTTCTCGAGTTTTAGAGAGACTAACAAAATTTAAAATTATTTTTTTCATGTAGATAGATGCTCTACAATAAAATAAATTACGAAAGACACGTATTCATTTGGTACCACGAAATTCATTCTCGTCAGGAAATCAGGCGATCAGACAATTTTTCTCGTCCCATTCAACTATCAGCTTGAATTACCCGAAGGCGAACGTTAAGCTCGTTATCTCGTTAACATGTAGATTTTTACCTTCATTTTACCTGTAAAATACCTGAACATGCAGTAAAGGTGAGGTATTAATCTTGCTAATGGCGTACGAATAGCTATAAAATTGATATTGATTGTAATATTATAATGTTTAGTTGTATGTTGTTACTAATGTGGTGTTTTGTAGCTTATGGTTTTGTGTTTTAGTAAAATATGAAATTCTAGCTGTATTTTAAGTGTCTTGCAAGCTTTACTATTTTATTATCGACCTCTGCGGCTCATTTGGTGGGCAGTCGGTAGCTCAAGCCGGGGTCGCGGGTTCGAATCCCGCTGACGGAACAAAAAGTTTTCAAACTTCCTGGGTCATGGGTGTGTAGTAAATATGTATATCATATAATAAAAATCTTAAATATATGTATAGTATAAACGTATTAAATATATTTCCGTTGTCTGGTACCCGTAACACAAGTCCTTCAGGTACTTACTTACCACGGGGCCAGACTGACGTGGTGTGAAGCGTCCATAGATATTATTATTATTATTTATAATAATGTTTGAACATTTAATAATAGTATCATTTTTGCACTTTTATAAAATTGTATCGAGACTGTATCAAAACTACATAAAACTAAAATTAAAAATTTAATGAAAAACTAAAACTGTTAGATACTAACAGTTTTTAGTTTTTCATTAAAATCTATCTAAAGTCTATGAAGTATAAAATATTGAACAATTGGTATTTTATCGACTATTTATAACATTGCCAATAAGAGCCCGGCGCTAATACTATGTTAATTATTATATATTGTGTATTATGCTAAACATGGCCTGGAAGAAATTTTGGAGCCTAAAAGAAATCCTGAAATCAAATGCACCAATTAGACTAAAGAAAAAGGTAATGGACTCTTGCATCCTACCGTCTCTTACTTATGCATCGCAAACATGGATCTATAACAAATTCACAAAAACTAAAATAATTACAACTCAGAGAGCCATGGAGAGAAGCTTGCTGAGTCTGAGACTGAAACACAAAAAGAAAAGCACAGATATAAGACACATCACAAATGTAATAGACGCTCTAACACACTGCAAGAAACTTAAATGGAAATGGGCTGGACATGTTGCACGCATGAACGAAAACCGTTGGGCAAAAATTGTAACCCTGCGGCAAGGTCCTATGGGAAAGTGAAACAGAGGCAGACCAGCTGACCGATGGCTTGACGAAATACTCAAAATAGCAGGAAAAAACTGGACTGAGAAAGCAAAAGATAGAAAGATGTGGACCAGCATGGAGGAGGCCTTCACTCTGTAGAGAGGTCCTTATAAAGATATACATAAATAAGAATAAAATAAAATAGCATGATAAAAACGGAAAATAAATATTCTGATAATTGTAATGTATATTGAATAGTAATGTTTTTTTGAACATTGTAACTTGGCATTAATAATGTAAATAAATAAATTATGCGAAAATATTGAACATTGAAAATGAAAATAAATATAATGTAATAATACCTACATGTAAATATTATGTAAATTGTATATAAAAAATTATAAAATAGATATTGTGATTAAAATGACATACACAGAACAATTATATTATTAAAAATAAAATGTATAGAAAAAATAACTGAGATGTATAATATAAGAATAAAAATATAGAATTAATAAGATCTTGCATGAACATAAAATATACTGTATTCATAAAATATGTACAGGTCAACATCATAATATTATGTATAGCATTTAAAATAAAAACTGACTTATGTATGTACTATCATTAACTTATAGAATTATAGATTAAAAAACTACGAATAGCTATTGTATAAAAATGTAAATAAATCATGTTGTAATTATAAATATAGAAAACCGCAATGACTATCTAGAAATATAAATGTTGTATCTGTATAAATTTACAAATAAATACTGTGGTAATTTCATGTACTAACACAAAAATGTACAAAAATATAAGTTTAGTAGACATTTAAAATAAGAAATAAGATTGAGATCTTCATTTGATTGAAATATTATATTACAATTATTGTTAAAAAATTATTACAATATTTTATTCTATTGAAATTAGGCAAACTGTAAATAAAAATTGTGATAATAATATTGTATAGTGCCAAATATTAAGCAATTAGAAAGTATAATAAAAATGTGAATAAATGATAATATAAACTATTAAAAATAAAATGACTAGAAATGTAAATATTGCAAGTATCTTTAGAAAATATAAATAAATATTGTGGTACATAATAGAAAATATTTATTAAATATAAGAAATAAAAATAAAGATCGATTTTAGTTATAAACAATAGGTAGGTATTGGTATTGCTATAAAATAATCATTAATCATATTGCAAAACAAAGAAATAGAATTATTATAATATAAGTATCATAAATTATTAGTATCTGTGATGTTATGCAATATCATAATATCATAATCCATGTATCCAAATGTAATGTAATAAATGTTAATCTTTTAAGGATATAATAAAGGCTTTTTATTATTATTTATTATTATTATGCTAACACATGCAAATAATTATGATCATGCATGAATATTATATGGATACGAGACAGGCATAGGTTTACATATGAAATATAATAGAAAGCGTCCAAAAACATTTCCTCTACAATCTATCGACAAGAAAACTTCACGGGTACGATAACCGGTTCAAGATGATTACTCTGAAGAGTCGTAGGAAAAAGATGGATCTAATCTTTTTACATAAAATAATTAACTTTGAAATAGATTGCCCCGAATTATTACACATGCTGGAAATATCGTTTATTTCGTTTATTCGAGACTACGCATACAATAACCGGTTCAAGATGAATTCTCTGAAGAGTCGTAGGAAAAAGATGGATCTAATCTTTTTACATAAAATAATTAACTCTGAAATAGATTGCCCCGAATTATTACACATGCTGGAAATATCGTTTATTTCCAGCATGTGTAATAATTCGAGACTACGCCTACAATAACCGGTTCAAAAGATAGATCTAATCTTTTTACATAAAACAATTAACTCTGAAATAGATTGCCCTGAATTATTACACATGCTGGAAATGTCGTTTATTTCGTTTATTCGAGACTACGCCTACAATAACCGGTTCAAGATGATTACTCTGAAGAGTCGTAGGAAAAAGATGGATCTAATATTTTTACATAAAATAATTAACTCTGAAAAAGATTGCGATTTACGAATTATTACAAATGCTGGAAATAAACGAACCCTCGAGAGTACGTAGAATCAATGCTTTCAATTTATTTAACATACCAGCCTCAAATTCAAACCTTGGACTCTCAGCTGTTCTGCCAAGGATCTGTAATAGTACGGGAGCCCTAGAACAAAGTTTTTTGTGATTACTAACAATCTAATTTTTGTGAGTAGCTTCATTTTGATAAGACAAACAACTTTTTTATCTGCGAAAAATCTTGAAAGTGGTATCTAACAGAGATAGAAAGGATTTCATACTTTGATTTGATAGTCGTAAAATATGGATTGTTCTATTTGTGGGGCAATGTCACTCTTAAATAGAATAACTATTAACCTACCAATATACAAAAAAAATCTGCTGATTAGGGTTCCGTTTTAAGGTTCTGTAATCAACAAAACTTGGTTGACTACGGTATCCTAAAACGGAACCCTTATCAAAATGAAGCTACTCACAAAAAATTAGCTTGTTAATAATGACAAAAAAAATTGTTCTAGTGCTCCCTCACTATAAGGCTTACAACTGTCTCTCCAAAAGTGAAGACTTGGATATTGGTCTAAACTTAGTTCAGTATAAAAAAACAGATAGGTAAATAGTGTATTGAAAATATTGTTACGGATACGGGCAGTTGTTTACCTGCGCGCGACAGTTGCGCGTACTTTCTAGAAAAGTCCAACCCTTGTTTATGTGAATTGCGTGTTTACGTAAATAATCCAGAATGGAATGTTCCAGAAAGTATGGCGGGCCATATAAAAGGTAAACAAGCCGGCAATCAATTCAATTTGATACAAGCGATCATCAAGGCGACTTCGAAGTGAGAACAAGTGATCAATAGTGAGTGACAGTGATAGTGCTTAGTGTTTGGACTTAGTGCTTAGTGTTTGGACTTAGTGATTTGTATGAGCTAGTGTTTGTGAATAAAGTCTTCAAGAGAGTCATCAGGTCTTTCTCTCCGAATCCAACGAACCCTAGCACGTAACAATATAAAATCTAAAATATTTTTCTGCTTTGTCTATTTACCTTGAAATTTTAATTATTGAACTATTTTGTTGTATTGTATTGTTTGATTATTCTTATGTAATGTTAATTTTATAGTCGTATTACTTTATTATAGAATTATGTTGTTAATTTTTATTGGTGCATGTAGTGTTTTTCTGTAAAAAGTTGTAGCACTGAATGATAATTAATTAATCGTATCCTGTACTTTATTGTAAGTGTTAGCAATTGTTGACAAACTTTTTAAAATAAATAAATAAAATTAAAATACATGCAAATCAACTTAATAAACTTTGTATATTATTATATGAAGCTGATAACTATTGACATTAGAATGTAGTAAAGTTTGAATATTATTAGCTAGAAACCGAGCTTTGTAAGGACTCGCGTCGTTTTTCTGCGTGGCAATAGTCTTTAAGGCAGTTTTTCATATTTTAATAGTAACCAAACCATCTGCATAGAAATAAAAATGAGTATGTTATACAAGGGCTCGCTTCGCTCGCCCTGACTAGAGATCTATGGCTTAGAGTCTAAAATCTTATGCTAAAGTCTAAACTTTACACTTTTGCATAAGTAGAAAAGACCAAGAGGTTACTCAGGACTCAGGAGCCTTTTCGCACTTGTAACTACTCTGGTAGCTTGGCTTCTATCAATAATAATAATTTATAGAATCAGCCATCTTATTACTGTCTACCCAACTTTTTAGGTATGGTCCATGCAACCTACAAATTATGTGTTAAATTACATTATTGTATGTTAAGGGGCCGGGCTACCCTCGAAATTCTCATACATACGTAATACCAAAATCATATTTTCATACGAAAATATTTAACATGTTTGAGTTATTTTTCAGCTTAAAATAGTAATTACCTAGGTTCCTGCACAAAAATTAACTTCAAAATATTTAAACACTAAAAAAAATTTTTTGTTTATAATTTTTTTTTACTAAATTTAATGCTTAATATTTAAACACTAAAAAATAGAGTAAAACACTAAAAAATATATAAATAAATATTTAAATACTAAAAAATATTTTTTAGAGTATAAATATTTTGAAGTAAATTTAGTATACTTATATTTATATATTTTTAGTGTTTTACTCTATTTTTAGTGTTTAAATATTTAGTAGTAAATTTAGTAAAAAAAAAAATTATACACATTTTTTTTGTGGTTAAATATTTTGAAGTTAATTTTTGTACAGGAACCTAGGTAATTACTATTTTAAGCTGAAAAATAACTCAAACATGTTAAATATTTTTGTATGAGAAAATGATTTTGGTATTACGTATGTATGAGAATTTCGAGGGTAGCCCGGCCTCTTAAAGAAAGTTACATTTGTAAGACTTTTTAAATCTATTTTTTTAATTTTAAAAACTTTTACATCAAGAAGCAATTATGCTTATACGCTAATGCGAAAAATATTTATTAACTTATTCTCAAGCAAAAGATAAACAAAATGAACGTTCTCAAATGAAAGTTAAGCGGCGCATTTAACTTCACTAATTGCTCCTTCAGAGCGCGGAATTAACGCAAAGAGACTAAAAAATTGCAGGAAACGTTCTAACGTTGACAAGTGCGTTACGGGAATTTGCGGTCTGAGATTAGCGTGCTGCAAAAAAGATAATTTTCTTTTTTGAAAATTATGCAAGAGTTACGAATAATGCAAAAGGTAGTTTGTCATATTTTAAGGCGACGCCTTGATGATTTGGCTGTAGCGATATCGATTTTTCTCAGCAATGACTAAAGCTAAGAAATTAAAGGTCATTGTCAGTATTCATCACGTCTTTGTCTTTGAATTACCCAAAGCATAACACGATTGCTAACTTTTATAACGCAGAATAATCAATCAAAAAGACCTCATTAAAAAGGGATTCCTATTTTGCCAACAGAGGAGAGTGGTTTAAGCTTTCAAAATTTATTCATAAATTGGTTCAAGCATACACTTTAATTTGCCCATAGCTTATAATGACAATATGTATTTATGGTTTTTAAATTACGCGACAAAAACCATTTTGTCGCTTACGCTCTTTCCATTTTTTTGCTGGTTCATTGCTTGTTTACTATGAGAGGCCGGGCCGGCCTCTCATAGAAAACAAACAATCTAAAACATATCCAACACAGTTTTTTACTTGAACGTGGCGTCACCTTAAGGGTCCGTATACGAAATTTGCCGATTTCACTGATTTTACAGACGTGATTTAACAGTTAAAATACAGTATTTCTATAAATTTTAATGCACAACATGTAAGATCATTTCAATTATATACTAATGTTAGAGCTAGATTTTTTATTTTTTTAAGTATTTTTAAATAATCCAACTCAAACCCGCGACAGTTTTGTGATTTTTGCTGTAAAAGGTTTAGAATATCACCTGTTTATGGATTGTGTTGACGTCTTAACGGTATTAAAAAAATACAATGTACTGTTGAGAAAGTCGTCTATAAAATATTGGAATTACTTTTTACCACTTTAATATGAAATAGTTGAGTAAAAAAATATGTAACTCGGCAAAATTTTAGAGAAAATGGGCAAAGAATTGCTGTTAATTTCGGCAACTTGGAGCTGTAATTCATAAAAAGGAAACGACAGAAATAATCTATACTAATATTATAAAGCGGAAGAGTTTGTTAGTTTGTTTGTTTGTTTGTTTGAACGCGCTAATCTCAGGACCGATTGAAAAATTCTTTCAGTGTTAGATCATTTATCGAGGAAGGCTATAGGCTATATTTTATCACGCTAAGACTAATAGGAGCGAGGGAATAGAGGAAAATGGGAAAAAAACGGGGGAAATTATTTTAAAGGGCTTCTTTGAGCGCGCTAATCTCAGGAATTACTGGTCCGATTTGAAAAAACCTTTCAGTGTTAGATAGCCCATTTATCGAGGAAGGCTATAGGCTATATTTTATCACGCTAAGACTAATAAGAGCAAAGAAATAGAGGAAAACGTGGAAAAACGGGGGAATTTATTTGAAAGGGCTTATTTGAACGCGCTAATATCAGGAATTGGTCCGATTTGAAAAAATATTTCAGTGTTAGATAGTCCATTTATCGCGGAAGGCTACAGGCTATATTTTATCACGCCAAAACTAATAGGAGCAAAGAAATAGAGGAAAATGTGCAAAAATCGGGGGAAATTAATTGAAAGGGCTTATCTTACGAACTACTAGAGCAATTTTTCTGTTATTTGGGTCAGATAGTAGAGCACGTGAAGGATCATAGGCTATTTTTTGTGGACCAATTTGTCTGTAAAATATTTAATTTACGCGGGCGAAGCCGCGCGGAACGTATATTCGCGTAAACAGCTGGATGTGAGCTGGACCGATTTTGCTGAAATTTGGTATAGATATATGTATGTACTTTGAGTCCCGGAAAAGGACATAGGATATACTTTGTCCCGGAAAAATGTACGGTTACCGCATTAATAATAAAAATGAATCCATATACTTCCTTTGGTTACGACATCACGCGTAAACAGCTGGACCGATTTTGCTGAAATTTGGTATAGGTATATGTACTTTGAGTCCCGGAAAAAGACATAGGATACATTTTGTCCCGGAAAAATGTACGGTTACCGCACAATATACTTTTATGATTTGTGCGTAAGCTATTCAATCGATTTTGATGAATTTTGGTATGGAGAATGGAGATACTTTGAGTCTCGGGAAGGACAAGGGATACATTTTGTCCCAAAAAATGTACGGTTCCCGCACAATAAACTTTTATGACTTTCGCCTAAGCTTTTCAATATATTTTGCTGAAATTTGGTATAGAGATACTTTGAGTCCCGGGAAAGAACATAGGATATAATATTTTGTCGCAGAAAAATGTACGGTTCCCTCAAAATGGAACTTTGTGATTTGCGCGTAAACTATTCAATCGATGTACGGGAACAACTATAAACTGAAGTCCACGCGGACGAAGTCGCGGGCAACAGCTAGTCTATAGATAAAATTCTATCTAATTCGAAAAAAAAGAAAAAAAAATGTGCCAAAGAAACACGATTCAAAACAACCTAAATCTCACATTATATTACTCGCCGCAAGTTCGAGTCGGCTTTCCGCGCTTATATATATTTTAAATCTAATAATAATTATTAATTTTTTTAAGTCTAATAAGGGGAAAAAACCTAATAATATTTCTGTAGCAAACCTTTGCAATTTCGGCAAAATCGGAAAAATTTCGTATACGGACTTTTAAATACCAATCCATATTGGGATTGCAAAAATGTGTCTGCTGTGTTTCTATCTATCTGTCTGTCTGTTAGACTGTTACCATATTATCGTGTTTAAATCATTATTTAACAGACTTTGTCGAAAGGTTTCATTTGTGTCCTAAAAAAAGGACATAAGCGTTGTTTTTATCCCAGAAAGCGGTAAAAGAATATATTACATAGACCATGATAACATTTATAAACTTTTACAATTAAGCAACTTTCAGTATACGCTTAATGCTTGAGCCTATAATGTTAAGGGTAACAACCTACATGTTGTGTAATTATTGAGTGTAAAGTGTATAGCAGTGGTACTCAACCTTTGTTTATGCGGGCCAAAAACAAGTTTTAGTCATGGTCTCGCGAACCGCATCCAAAATTATTTAGGGCAGGGGTTCCCAAACTGTGCGCCTCGGCGCCCTGGTGTGCCGTGGAAAGGCAAGAGGGGCGCCGCGAGTCGATCCTCCATCATTATCATTGATCAATAACCACAAATATTATAAAATAAAATTATAATACCTAATATGAATTATACAAAGCAGGCAGACGATTATTATTTACTTCTTTAACCTAAGTTCCTAACTATAATAATCATTAAAGGTGTTTATTTATGTATCTTTTTATTATTTTTTGTAGTAGCTAGGTAAGAGCAGGGCGCCGTGACAAAATATTGACTTGTTAGTGCGCCGCAGGCTGGAAAATATTGGGAACCCCTGATTTAGGGGATTAAAATAACGTTGTACAAAATTAGGGATTTAACAGTGGAAAAATTATTACGACTTCCTAATCGATATAATATATCAAACAAGTAGAGCCTGCACTGCTTTGTTAGGATCAACAAAATATTCAATTTTCCACTTGTCTTCAAACAATCTATATCTTTTAAGCTTAACTTCACGCGGGCCACTGATAAAGTTCCGGCGGGCCGCAGGTTGAATATAGCTGGTGAAGAGGTATAGTGTATAACTCGATAGAACCCTTGCGGTGAGATTGTTACGAGTTAAATTGCGTTATACACATCCTCTAAAGCAAACTATACGAAGTGGGTTACGTAATAAAATGAATTTTCTCTTCGGTCAATATGATTTTTCTTATAAAATCTGCTTATAATTGATTTAAAAAACAATAATGAAAAAAGTAAAGAAATATATAATGCCAATTTAATGTCATTTAATTTTCGGGCTTTCAATGACCCCAGGTAACCAACGGCGTTATTTTAAAAGCGCGACCAGCCGAGGATTAATATGTGTGTTTATGAGTGTGTATTTTAGGTGTAACAAAACAAAGCGATATTTTTTCATCATGTTACAAAAGTTGCTTTTCAGTACAACGTCGCTTTCTTTACTTCTATTTTACAGTACTTTTAAGCTGGTTTGTAACGACCTCTGTGGTGCAGTTGGTGGGCTGTTGGTAGCTCAAGCCGGCGGTCGCGGGTTCGAATCCCGCCGACGGAACAAAAAAGTTTTCAAAGTTCCTGGGTCATGGATGTGTATTAAACATGTGTATGATATAATAAAAATCTTAAATATATGTCTAGTATAAAATTATTAAATACTAGCTGTTGCCCGCGACTTCGTCCGCGTGGACTTCAGTTTATAGTTGTTCCCGTACATCGATTGAATAGTTTACGCGCAAATCACAAAGTTCCATTTTGAGGGAACCCTACATTTTTCTGCGACAAAATATTATATCCTATGTTCTTTCCCGGGACTCAAAGTATCTCTATACCAAATTTCAGCAAAATATATTGAATAGCTTAGGCGAAAGTCATAAAAGTTTATTGTGAGGGAACCGTACATTTTTTGGGACAAAATGTATCCCTTGTCCATACCATACCAGACCTCTCCATACCAAAATTCATCAAAATCGATTGAATAGCTTACGCGCAAATCATAAAAGTATATTGTGCGGTAACCGTACATTTTTCCGGAACGTAACTGTATTTTAAAAAGATAAAACCGACTTCAAAATTGTACGTATTTGAGAATTAAAATTCCCTATCTCAAAAACTACTAAACCGATTTTGATGAAACTTGCAGTATTCCCTAAGTTGAACAATACCTAGTATAATAAAAAAAGAATCATTTAGATCGGACCTGTAGTTCCGAAGATATGCGTGCACAAACATAAAAACATACATACATACACTTTTGAAATTTGGCACATTTGTTCAGAAGCTGTTATAGATTAACATATACAAAAACTGGGCAGTTCTGGAAATATTACATACATACGCGTCGAATTGATAACCTCCTTTTTTTGATGTCGGTTAAAAATGTATCCTATGTCCTTTTCCGGGACTCAAAGTACATACATATATCTATACCAAATTTCAGCAAAATCGGTCCAGCTGTTTACGCGAATATACGTTCCGCGCGGCTTCGCCCGCGTAAATTAGATATTTTACAGACAAATTGGTCCACAAAAAATAGCCTATGATCCTTCATGTGCTCTACTATCTGACCCAAATAACAAAAAAATTGCTCTAGTAGTTCGTAAGATAAGCCCTTTCAAATAATTTCCCCCGATTTTTCCACATTTTCCTCTATTTCTTTGCTCCTATTAGTTTTGGTGTGATAAAATATAGCCTGTAGCCTTTCGCGATAAATGGGCTATCTAACACTGAAATAATTTTTCAAATCGGACCAGTAATTCCTGAGATTAGCGCGTTCAAATAAGCCCTTTCAAATAAATTCCCCTGTTTTTTCCACATTTTCTTTGCTCTTATTAGTCTTAGCGTGATAAAATATAGCCTATAGCCTTCCTCGATAAATGGGCTATGTAACACTGAAAGAATTTTTCAAATCGGACCAGTAGTTCCTGAGATTAGCGTATTCAAATAAGCCCTTTCAAATAATTTCCCCCAGTTTTTTTCCACATTTTCCTTTATTTCTTCACTCCTATTAGTCTAAGCGTGATAAAATATAGCCTATAGCCTTCCTCGATAAATGGACTATCTAACACTGAAAGAATTTTTCAAATCGGACCAGTAGGTCCTGAGATTAGCGCGTTCAAACAAACAAACAAACAAACAAACACTTCCGCTTTATAATATTAGTATAGATATTTCCGTTGTCTGGTACCCGTAACACAAGTCCTTCAGGTACTTAACACAGGGCCAGACTGACGTGGTGTGAAGCGTCCATAGAATATTATACTTTAAGCAGGTTTGACTACTTAGGGTTGCTTCAGACCGCAACGCGACGCGTAGATGCATTTCTAAATTTGTATGGATTTGACAGATTGGCATGTCGCCTCGCGTAACTATTGAAATCTGTCAAATCCATACTTTATTCCGCGCCGCGCCTCACCTCGCCTCGTCGCTTTGCGGCCTGAATTGACCCTTACAATTCGGAAGTCGGCTTCTATGGGCCAATAAATATTCTGAATGGCCGTTTGGACGGAATTAGGCAAGTGTGTCAAGGTTCGCTCCTGGGGCAGGTAACTTCCTGAAATTACGTCATGGTGACGTTATTTGTGATTTTGTTTTACCTGGATTTACCCAAAATTTCGTTTGAGCTTTTGTTTTATCAAGTTAATTGGTTTGGACACTTGCGTTCGGTATTTAAAATATATTATATGATAATAAATAATAATATTTTTTATTAAAAGTACTTATAATAATATGCAGGTTTATGTATGGTTAGTTAAAAATAACAAATATTACCCTTCCTTTTGACTTAACCGAGCCCGTTAAACTAAAAAATATTTTTTAAAGTTGAAATATTTTGTTGTAAATTTACTATTTATTTATATATTTTTAGTGTTTTACTCTATTTTTAGTGTTTAAATATTTAGTAGTAAATATAGTAAAAAAAAATTATACTTACACAAAAAAAAATAGTGTTTAAATATTTTGAAGTTAATTTTTGTACAGGAACCTAGGTAATTACTATTTTAAGCTGAAAAATAACTCAAACATGTTAAATATTTTCGTATGAGAAAATGATTTTGGTATTGCGTATGTATGAGAATTTCGAGGGCAGCCCGGCCTCTTAAAAAATATGTATTTATAATTTGAGATACGTATATAAAACAACTTTATCGTTTTAAGTTTTTCGTTCTTCTTTTGTATTACCATTGTAAAATAGCGTAGTGCAAATCGGTGTACAGTGCAGCGAAAGAAAATCGCTGCGCTGAACAATAAAAGATTTGCCAATCTACTCTATATTATTACAGTCAGGAAAAGAATTAAGCTGGCAGTATATGCCGGAATACCAGCGACCACATAGCATCTATATCATCTATAGCAATAAGACTTTTCTGCTAATACAATAGGCATGAAAATTGACATATCGACTTAAAACCAAATCCTAAAGACAATTCAACGCTCGAGTATTCGATTTGCAACTCTGTTATATCAGCGCAAAGTTCCAATTTCAATGCTTTTACTTTTTCGTAGCCCCGAAATTCAGGCACGTATAGCCTTGGTGGCCAATAACAACGATATATAGTAAACTAACAAGAAAAAGCATTAAAGGGTAGTCAGGTAATCGCCAGCGATAAACAAAGGTAAGGTGTTTAACTTTTCAAAGGTATTATCGGCCAGTTCACCCTCTCTTTCTTTTTCCCTCTTTCCATCTCCTTCTTTCTAAGCAGTATATTGCATAGCTCGTGCACAAGTTACGGTAATCTCGATTAAGGAAAAGGAATAGTAAAAAGCTTTCCTCGGTAAAAACTCGCAGATTAAAGAAACGATTAGAGGTGGATTCTCATGATTGAATCAAATTTTTATTTTAAAAGCACGTGAAGTTGAAAGCAGAAAGAAATCTTCAGACAACATCAGTTTTAAATTGTTTTCTGGCTATCCTATTATATTTTTGGCTAAGCCAATGCTTCAAGCTTTTTATTTCACTACGCACCTACATTTACGTATTTTCACACTCAATAAAAATACAATGAATAATACACTGCGACTACTTTTAGGACTTTGGATACTGGTAGTCTTGCTTACATCAGTTATTTCTAAATACCTCGAGTCAGAGTTTCAATCAAATCACATAATTATTATTTTCAAAAAGGTTACAACATAACCGATGACGCGCTTCTAACTTTTTCTACGAAAAGGTGCGATACCTTGCTATTTTACCATTAAACGTATTACTAGTACGTATTAGGGCCTGTATTCACTTTGATTAGTGCGAGTGCAAGTGATTAGTTCAAGAGATTAGTGATTAGTAGAAATCAAAGGACTTGCACTAATCAGTCGCTGTCCACACGTACTTTTACCTGATTACTAATCACCTGCACTAATCACTTGCACTTATTACTAATCAAAGTGAATACGGGGCTTTACGTATTACTGGCTTAGAGCGTGGCTCTTGACTCGGAGGTCGCCGGTTCGATTCCCGCGTTGGAAACATGTTATTACCAAGTTTGTTTAGGACAATGCAGGCTGATCACCTGATTGTCTGACAAGTAAGATGATCCATGCGTCGGATGGGCGTGTAAAAAGTCGGTGCTGCGCTGGACCGTCTCGTGTCGGTCTACCGTTCCACTGGTTTATGACAGTAAAGGAATAGAGAGTGCTTTTGTGTACTGCACACACACTTTGGCACTATAAAAACTCCTGCGTAACTGGCTTGGTTTCAATACAACCGGCCACCGTTACTGAAACCGATGCGAGAGTTATTATTAAACATATTGCCACATCTTTAATTCGTAGGTCTATATGGAAAACCTTTCCGTGTGAAATATTAGATTACCTTCACGTGGGTCGGCATATAATCAGAATAATATTATTCCAAAACCTCGCTCGAATAAATTCTGCATAAACATTGATTAAACGTGCATTTTTACTTCGGTTACTGAGGATTAAAACCCTAACAAATTATGAGGGCGCATTTTTAGTTAAATTGCGTATTTATTAGTTGTTTTTTTTTAGTTCAAACTATAGATTTAGATATATTAAGAAGTTTTCAAGCCACTATTATTTGGTAGCTGTAACTTTGTTGTATTATTACAAAACTACTTTTGCACTCCTATGTATTATATCTTAAAAATATATAATTTAACATTTAATTAAATTTATAGTAAACATGAACGCTACTATATTTTGTCAGTATTATCGTAACTATAAACATAAACAAAGTCACGCCACTCCATTCAAAGTAGCTTCCACTATAGCTTAAGTGAGCAAAAATAACTTTACAAACGCAATTATACTGCAGATATTTATGTAACCCGGGTATTCCCGTTGGAGCGTACCCAAAAATACCTTACATAACCCAACTCACCAGGTCCTCGTCATCATCAGCGAAGATGTTCACTCGTTCTTGGGTCGTCATGGTCTCCGTTCATATAGCATGGTTAAGCACTACACTGCATCCTTTCACCGTTTCATCATGGTCAAAATAAAAAATAAAATCACTCCGTCAAATGCCCCGATGTATACATCGAAATATTTTTGTAAAACACGTCCGTACTCTACGACGGGCCGGCGGTTACTGCGGGGTTACTGCAGCGTCTGGTAACCATGGCAACGGGTAGGTTGTATGCGGGATACACCTCACATATTAATGGCCTATCACATGAATACAAGTTTGCTAATTTAGACCCCCGATGAGCCTAATTACTAACTTTTGGGACAAAAACTACCGTCGTTTGGTAAACAGTAAGTAAAACTATGACCAAAGTTATATGATTGCTGGGTAAGGCTGAGTAGCGTACCTAATTTTATAGAATAGCTTAAAAATTGATTTTGACTGCAAAAATTTTACTTATTATCAGTAATCTCAGTAAAATGATAAAAGAAGAACGACAAGTGTGCGCTAGCCCAAAATCGCAAAAACAAATTGAAAAAACTTTACTTACACAGACTTATACTCCTTACTATAAATTGTCCGATAGTATAAACATAATGATAGTCACATACGGTCCAAATTCTCCACCAAGCCAAGTTCCAAATAGCTGTCACCCCTTATAATCTTCATATTTGTCCCTAAACAAACTTATACGAGCCCTCGTAGTCGGTAACAATATTTGTGAGTTTTCACTCATAAACCTCATTTCCCGCCCTCTCGCCTCGCTGGACACGATGAAGACAATAAAAGCTTTTAGCCGAAAATAATGAAAGTCAAATGACAAAAATCACAAAAAGTATATTGCGACTTGTGGCCTTTTGCGTGGTTTAATAACAAGATGACGGATATAAAATGTTTACTATCAGCAAGGCTACTGATAAATATGGCACTTTTAATTAAACAGAAATGAGCAGGAGGATCACCTGATGGTAATGAGTAGCCGTCACCTACGGATTATTGTGACGACGACCTCCGACTATGACTAATTATGACGACCTCCGTGGCGCAGTGGTGAGCGCGTTGGTTGCTCAAGCCGGAGGTCGCGGGTTCGAGTCCCGCCGACGGAACAAAAAGTTTATAAAGTTCCTGGGTCATGGATGTGTATTAAATATGTGTATCATATAATAAAAATCTTAAATATATGTATAGTAATAATAATAATAATAATAATATCTATGGACGCTTGACACCACGTCAGTCTGGCCCCGTGGTAAGTATCTTAAGGACTTGTGTTACGGGTACCAGACAACGGAAATATATTTAATACTTTTATACTATAAAAAATATTTATAGTATAAAAGTATTAAATATACTTCCGTTGTCTGGTACCTGTAACACAAATCCTTCAGGTACTTACCACAGGGCCAGACTGACGTGGTGTGAAGCGTCCATAGATATTATATTATACTATTATTGTCAGTTACAAAATCAAAAAATTATACATGTAGCTCTAAAGTAGCTATTAAGAGTTACATTTCCTTACAACAATATTTTAGTCAACGTCTCTGTGGTCCAGCAGTGGTTCAGAGCTCGGCTCTTGACTCGGGTTCCATTCCCGCGTTGGAAACATGTTATTTCCATGTTTGGCTAGGACAATGCATGCTGATCACCTGATTGTGTGTGGCGTGTAAAAAGTCGGTCCTGCGCCTGATCTCTCGCCAGTCGTGTCGATCTTCCGTTCCACTGGGTTATGAGAGTAAAAGTAATAGATAATGCTTTTGTGTACTGCGCACACACTAACGTAACGGGTTTTGGTTTCAATGAAATCGGCCACCGTCACCGAAACCGGTGTGGGAGTTATTATTTTAGTCAAGTTACCACTTAGAATATATTAGTGATTCAATTGCCTAATCTGTAAATCTTATTACTAATGGCCCACCATACATTCAACAACTGCAACTCCGCTAGAATCCACAGCGGTATCCAACCATCCTGTGATATCTCAGAAGTCGTAAACCAAAACGAAATTAACCTGTCAAGCCTCAAGCGGTCGACTTCGACTGCAATAACAATAGAATAACAGTAGATTTCCAAAAATCCGCGATCGAGGGATTAATCATAAGAAAGTAACAAGGCTGTAAAAAATAACAGTAGCAAGAACCGCAATAAATAATGCTTAAGAAGTTTTAATTATTGGCATATTTTGCGTCGGAAACTCGTCCCTTATTTTTGTTGATAATAAGATCGTGAAGAGGTTCGTTACTACCCAACAGGCTCGTTGTGAGCTCGTTGTAATTTCACGGTCATGTTCACAGCACTTTTGATGTCACTTGATGTTGTTTTGCATTTTTGTTGGCCAATTCGTAATTCGTCGCGAGAAATTGCCACATCGGGCATAATTCTGGTCCTGTAGTCTTTTCAAGTTAATTTAATATTATGATTGTTACTAGATGATGCCCGCAACTCCGTTGCGCCAAAATTGGTTTATCACGCAGGAACCGCCAATTTTTCCGGGAGAAAAAGTATCCTGTGTCCTTCTCCGGAACTCTAAGTACCTCCATACCAAATTTCAGCAACAGACAGACAGAGAGACAGACGCATTTTTGCACTTAAAATATTATTCGTATAGATTTATAATGATTATTTTATTAGACCAATTTTTGTATAATTCATTTTCATACTCGTAATCTATTATATTAAAAGATAACCTACAAATATTTTTGACTATATTTTATATTTCTGGTGTAGTTACGTAATTTATAAATTTACGCCGAAAATAACTAATTGGAAAAAGGTTTTCTATTCGATTTGTTTTGGTTTGATTCAATTAAGTTTCATATTGGGCGAACATTTGTTTTGATTACATTTACCGGTCAAAAATGGTAGGCACGAGGTAAAATATTTTACAATATATTATATAAAGTATAATTATTACATTTAAATACATTAGTTTGACCGGAACATGTCTGAAAAGTAGCACAATGTAACTTAATAATTTAATATGCACATGCTTGTATTTATAATACAATATAGACATATACATAACCCTGAATATTATATTGCTTAGTCAGACGATAGAATGTGGCATTATATGAGAAGACAGCGGCGCCTGGCAGTCGCGACAATCGGGCGTCTATATCGCTAGACTTTTCTCTCCAAACTATCTGGAATGTCACAGTATTGAGCTTTAAGCTCAAGGACAAAGAGTACAAATAAAAAATCGTATTGGCTCCTAGACCATGTCTTTGTTTTCTGTAATGTAATTATAGTTGCTAGTTAGGTTTTTAATTTTCTGATACTTTTTTTGAGAAAAATGGACATCATCCTAAGTCATCATCCCCTTTATAAATAAAACTAGATAACCCGGTGAGCTTCGTATCATTTTTTTTCACAGCCTTCTCTGGACTTCCAGAAATATTTCAAGACTAGAATCAGCCAAATTGGTTGAACCGTTCTTGAATTTTTGCGAGACTAACTAAACTTAAAATTATTACTATATTACAGACTAATTTAAAATTATTTTTTATTTATATATGTCACAGGGAAAAGAGGATATCAGGGATTTCACGATATCCCTAGGGATATCACGAACTCCCGGTAGATGCCGAATATTCTTGTTTGTTACGTCTTCTTACTAAAAATATCTAGTGATATGTCATTTCACTAAACTAAATCTAGTGAAACGTCAGAAAAGCTGACAACGCTGAATAAAAATCAAGCCACGCATTTCTCTTGCTTGCTCTAGTATACACACGGGTACTTTGATAGGATCTGAATTTGACAAGTAAGATGTTAGATGATCCATGCGTCGGATGGGCATGTAAAAAGTCGATCCTGCGCCTGATCTCTCGCCGGTCGTGTCAGTCTTCCGTCCCACCGGGTTATGCGAGTAAAGGAATATAGACATTGCTCTTGTGTACTGCGCACACACTTGGGCACTATAAAATTACTCTTGACCTGGTTTCAATGAAACCGGCCATCGTCACCAAAACCCAGAGTGGGAGTTATTATTATTATTATCACACATGTAATGCGACTATAGCAGATCTGAGGGGGCATCACCATATCTCTGAATCATACAGTTGAAACCAACTGAGGGTTCTTCATCACTATCAGATACTTCAGACCTTTGATTTTTGACGTCAAATGAAGCGGCCGACCAAGTTGAATATTTTTTGTAAAGGTGGCATGTCGATTTCTAATTTGGTTAGGCTCTTGTACAGGAACAGGTACTACAGATACTCCAGCTCTTCGATTATCCTAGTTTTTACGGTTCCGTACCCAAACTAACCTGTCTGTCTGTCTCCATGCTAGACGAGCCGCGCCAGTTCGAGCGACGCATTTGTTTCACTCCCACTAGTGCCCGTGTCACGTGTGGGAACTAGAGCGAGAGAGAGAAGTGAGTGGCTCGATTTTTATTCGGCGGTATCCGCGTTTCTGACATTTCACTAGATTTAGTTTAGTGAAATGACATATCACTAGATATTTTTAGTAAGAAGATGTAACAAACAAGAATATTCTACCGGGAGTTCGTGATATCCCTAGGGATATCGTGAAATCTCTGATATCCTCTTTTCCCTGCGACATATAGATACATATTTACAACCCGCCTTCACCTACTTGTCAGACTAAGAGTTGATTCAGACCACAACGCGACGAGGCGAGGCGAGGCGCGGCGCGGTATAAATTTGTATGGATTTGACGGATTTCTATTGCGTGAGACGTGTTGCGAATCTATCAAATCCATATACATAAATTTATAAATGTATCTTTGCGTCGCGTTGTGGTCTGAATCAACCCTAAGAAAAAGAGTTGCATTGTCAGTCATGTCATTGTTAAATATCATTAAAGTCACATTCTCTTAGTTTAACTGCAAAATACAAAAAATACACCATGTTAAAAATAACATTTCAGCATGTTCAAACATCGCCGTAGCTATCTGTAGCTTACGTGCTACGCGTGTAGCGGCGCTACGTGCCGAAAATAGGGGACAAAACTTTGTTGTTCTACACATTACAGGCTGAAACTGGTAATGGAATATTCTTTCATTTATCAAGGCATATTCTATCTGAACTATATTGATATCTGTACTAATAGAATAAGAAGAATGTTTTCTTTATTTATAATATTTTACATTAAAAGCCTAAATTTGTTACGATGATTATCTCAAAAGTTTGCCTTATATATTTAACTACATGAAAATATTAATACGTGCAGCTCCTGTGGAATTTTTTGCGTACCTACTGAAAGTCGGTGACAGTCATCTTATAATACAAAAATCATAATCCATACTTCCATACTAATATTATAAATGCAAAATTGTGTCTGTCTGTCTATTATATCTGCAGGCCGGAACCACTAAACTGATTTTGCTGAAATTTGGTACGAAGATACTTTAGAATACTTTTTGTCCCGGAAAAATGTACGGTTCCCGCACGATAAACGAATTTTGGCGCAACGGAGTTGCAGGCGTCATCTAGTACTTACTATATTAATTATTGTTTATTCAAATTTAAATTTTTATTTCTAATTCTGAATTAAACGTGGCCTAATTTTAAAAACTGTTTCATCGACAGTATAATATTATAACAATTACCAAGGCAATTGTAATATTTGTGCTAGCTGCCAAACACAAGCAAGGCCGAACAAGCGCTATGCACCAAAACTCACCATTTACATTCCACTTGCAATTTCATCATTTCTCCATTTGTACACTCAACAGCGAAGATAAGTTAAATGTTAGGTTACAATGCAATGCTTTTTGACTGCTTTTTACATTTTGATATTTTCTTATTTAGGTAGAGCAGCAAAAAAACTTTTTTTTTTGAGTTTCGTCTATCGTCCAAAAATAAAAACAGTCCTCGAGTTGCATATTAAATATTGTTTTCAACTTAAAGCAGCTGCAAACGCGTAACAAATTATGATGTTATATGTATTTTACTCAAATTACTTGACCTTTTCCTAATAAAATATTTCTAAACAAAAGGCAGTTGATATTTTACGCCTTCGGAAGAATAACTTTTTTCATCGTTGTGTAATTGCTCGTGTATTCTTTCGAATATTTATGAGAAAAATATTTAGCTTGTATTCAAGCACTTTGGACAACACAAGTATTTTTTCAGAATACCTAGTCAATCAATTAAAAACCGACTATTTTGGTACACCAAGCCTGACTCTCGCGAATCTAAGCCACCTCGCAAAGCTCAAAGCTTAGAGTCGACAAGATGTTTGGGTCGACTGGCTCTATAACATGACAATAAATAAACATACCCACTCAAAACATCAGTCTAGTATTTATAGTAGGTAATAATGATGTTTTAACATCATTATTATTACCTGCACTACGTCAACGCGTTTCCGTCACCCTTTATAGAAAAAAGTTAGGCCAAAGGCTCAGTTATCTATAGGTGTATTTAAAAAAAGTGAAAGGTTCAAGTGAATAATAGGCTACTTGACCTTTATTCAATTAATGAAATTGCAATTTAAATTAATGAAACAAATGCATATTTCTAGTAGAACTTGGCCTAGGAAACCGTATTTCACCCTTATCATCAAATAAAAGCTTATGATTGATAAATAAAGTCGATTTGAAAATATGATTTTAAGAAAATAGGAGTTGTACTGACGAAAACGCTTTTGCGGTACTTCCGATTTGGATGTGACGTCATCCTCATAGTAATTTAATATCTTTTATTTATCGCGCTTGTTATATGTAAGTTTATCTGTACATAAATAATGAGAATAAGCCTAGAAAGATTTGTAAAATATATTTTATTGAATAATTCGCTTAAAACATCAGTTTTATATATTATCTCCATTTATTGTAGACGGGAAATGAAATGGCCAAAACTTTTCTCCAAAAGTTTTCAACATTACAAATGATTTCTAATTTCTTATTTAATTATTTTTTTAACTTTTGAGCACTTTTAGACTCGTACATTTAGTACATAAAAAAATGTTAAATAAAGAGAGTTTAAAATACAAAGCGTATGACGTCAGTCGTCACACTATGGCGGACAGTGTTTTCAGCGCCATTTAAGGGGCGTATTTTTCAATAAACATTTTTATGGGTTTCTACTGTGTAAAATATTAAAATTTTAGTTTTTTTGTGAAAATGAATGATTAAGAAGCGATTTTCATGAAGAAAAAAAGTAGGTCAAGTAGCCTATTACTTCCAAAGGCCTTTATCAAAAAGGATAAGAATTACCGTAATGACTGTCATAAAATAATAAAGGTAGGAATAAAAACTAAGGATGCTTTAATGAAGAATTTCCTACGTCGGATTATATTTTTAGAGCCGTTTTGTACGATAAAAATTTTAGCGGTTTCCTCTAATCCAGCCATTTTCAAAATGTGATCCCCGGAGCCCTGTTCACACGATACATAAATTGTTTTTAGAAACATCACGGGACACCAGCATGGATACAAATTCAAAGACAAAACATTCTTTTTTAAGAGTCTGTCAAAATCTTAAATTTAATCCGTCTTAAATCTAATACCTCGATAGTGGGAATCGCAGACACAATAGATTTTCAATTGTTATGCGACAGCCGGGTGCCGTTTGGGGACTGATAGGTTAAGAAAAGCTGCTCTAATATATCTACTTATTAAAAATTTGTGAGACCAAAATATATTATTTATATCAAAGTGTGAGTATGTTTTCTGTGTATGTGCTTTAAGTTTATTGAAGACTTGTAAATAGGGTATGAGATTCCATCGCAAAATTCTGCAGGTATCAGTTTTTACGAAAGTGAAAATCAATTTCGTTAGCAAATTATTTGTCGACTCGTAATGATACTAAACAGACTTTGACACTAATAAGAGTATGTATGGATTACCTATCTAATAGACTCATGTACATAACAAACATTAGACATTTTGTTCTGTTGAATTTAAAAGCCTATACATAATACACGTGGGTGTAAACATTTTTGTTCCTAATTTAAAAGGCTTATACGTCATCTGGGTAGTGGGTATAATAATTTTATAAGGTCTATAGAAGTATCGCCACCTGGGAGGCCGGGAACAAAAGCTAACAAACTTCAAAGGGCGGTCAAGGCCGAACTGTCAATAGGTCGCGTCGGCCTTGTGACGTCACGTCATCAGTGTCATGGCGCGGCGCCCAAACTTGAGCGGTGCGCGCGCGCAGCGGACGTGTTGTGTAGTGTAGTGATGTCATTATACGGATTTTATACGACAAGGTAGTATTTTTGGTTTAAAAATAAAACATAAAAGTATTTAAATATATGACTAAAAATTTATTTTAAGCGTAGATCAGTTTCTAGGAATGTTTGTATTGTAGAAACTAATTGAGACTAAATGTAAATGTAATTGCAAATTGATGTAAATAGAGTATTGTCTATTAAGTCAATGGTGGTATATAAGAAACAATTGATAGTTTACATGCTCCTAATAAACACTATTTATTTATACACTATATTACGAGTATTAGATATATTTTAAACTACCATAATTTTATATTGCTAACCGCCGTACTCAGAGACATTTAATTATGATTAACCTTCAATTTAATGAAGAGTTTGATAGATCTATAATGTATATGGGGCTTAATATGTCAAAATTTTGAATTAATTACATTTGTGTATGTAAGTTATTAATGTTCCACTCTGAGTGCGGCAGTTGGGTTTTACGTGGGTGTAAATTATTCCTCAAGAATCACTATATGCATTGCTAAAACCTTTATCGAAATCATTTATGTGAACTTTAAATATCTAAGCGAATAAATAGCAAAAACGACTGGAAATAAAACTACGTAAAGACAAAATAAAAAAAATACAACATTTTAATCAGTTCATCGTGCTACATTATGTTAACAATTCGTGTGAAATCTGAGATTAGTTTTTGCAAGCATTTGAACAAAGTCTGATATGTTGTCATAAAAACTTGTACCTAAATTACATTTAGGGCCTGTTTCACCGCTTCCTTATAAGGTGCCGGATAGGCTTATTTGACAGATTCTCCATACTCCATCTGTCAAGTTAAGTGGTGGATAGCCTTATCAGGATGCGGTGAAACAGGCCCTTAGTTAAATGAAAAACAATTTTCACTTTTCCACAACAAACTACAGTTCATATTAGAATTATACAAAATTCATAAATATTTCAAAATGTTCATTCACAGAAGTATCGAAATTCATAAAAAGTAAACTACAGAACCTTGACATTTAAATTTCGGCTTTTAATTTTAAAGGTAATCTACATCAAATAGCTTCCTGGCAATGCTATTTTGCTATTATAACAATATTTACTTTTTGTTAAAATATATCAAACTCTTTAGGTACATTCATTATTACTTTAATATTACTTCTAACACGGATTTTAAAAAATACGGATGTAACCTTGTCTAATCCCGAGTGAAGCCTGGTAATGACCGCCCGTGTAGGATGTGTGCGTGTCATTGGCGCCGTCACTCTATGTACAATGACAGCGGGTTGTAGTACCTAGTTGCGTGTGTGAGTGTCGGTCACGTGTACACTAAACGAAATTGTGACGAAATTGTCGTACCTTGCATGCTTCACCTCTTTATAATGTAATGCTCTATCCGTATTTTTTTTAAATCCGTGACTTCTAATTGTAGTTTCTAAAAACCTGACCCTATTGAATTTTATAATAGATAAGTACTAGTAGTAAGTGTTTGGCAACAAAATTTGCTTAACACTTTCGAGGACAGAACGACATTATACGTCTTAGTTCGAAATTTTGATACGGCACAACGTACGATGATGTCCAAATAACATTTGGATTTTACAGCAGAACGTTCATTTCCGATTAACGTTCGAGTTAAAATCCCATTGAATGTATCTTGTGTCACAACATGTAAAATTCCCGAAGCTCTACTGTCACGTAGAGTAGGTTTTAAACTATTTCAAATAAGTACCGATGACAGTTGGCGGTGACGTTACTCGCACACGCACAACGTGTTTATCGTCCCCGTAGAGCTAAAATTCACCAGATAGCTTTTTCATGATTTTGAGATACGAGCGTTTAAAGTTTTAAAATTTTCAAAAAATTCCTGGAGATTTCTGTTATGAGATATAAACTTTTTCTTTTTTCTATTACTTGGATGGTATACCAAAGTTACTTGTACATTCATTTTTAATGAATTTAAATGTATTTTTATAATAAATATTCAATAGAAACTACTTTAGGTACTTTTCGCCCTCAACGTTTCTTTCGTTAGTGTAATTTTATTGCTTGTCAAGTGCATTTAGTGAGTTTTTGCATAAAAACTGAAGAAATAAAAAGGGTTATAAGTATGGTTGGTTAATTTTCAACTAAATAAAAATCAATAATGCTCACTTAGTGAAAATTTGGAATTTTCGTTTATTGATAAAAACATACCAATTTAATTAGTAATCCTTCTAAAATTCACAGCATGAAAACGAAACAAATAATTATTATTTTGTAACATTCATAATAACTTGCATTTAAATGAAAAATTATCGAAAAAAACACCGAACATTCTCTGAATCATACATACATTTCTGAACTCTGTTTATCGATAATAATTTATCCCTTCGTTAGTGAATTTTTGACAAATTGAAAAAAATTGGACAAATCAAAAACTTTCGATAAAAAAGCTCTGAAACCGGGTCTAAATTATTGTCATAGTGAAAAAAAAAATACTCCTTTGCAGTGGTATAGCAGCCATTGGGAACTGTCGGAAAAGTATGGCAAGGTGATTTTCGTCTTCGCTGTCCTCGGTTGCTCACTAGAAAGCCTGGAGATGGCCCTAGTTAATAAAAATATCTTTATCTTCTCCGATAGTCAAGCTGCACTTAAAGCACTTTTGGAATGCATTGAGACGTAGACGTTAAACATGGTGGGAATAAACAACAGCATCCGCCTAGTATGGGTCCCGGGCCACAGTAACGTCCCCGGCAATGAAGCCGCTGACGAACTGGCTAGGCTTGGGCTGAAAGTTTCATAATGTATGTATTATGGCAGTCTGTGGTTTAACTCCCAATACCGCAAAGCAAGTGCTCAAAGAATGGGGTCACAGACTTAGCAGGAAGCAATGGGCTGAGACCCCTAGCCTTGAACACTCCCAAGGCACTAATTCCTGACTTCAACAAGAAACTATCAGAATTAGTGCTCATTTTGGGTTATTGGAACCAATTAGGAATCCTTACCAGAAGCCTAACTAGGTACTGCAAACTCAACAAACACCTAAACAGAATGGGTATTTGTATTTTGTAGCATAACCACGTCTTGCAGATTCTGTGAGGAGGATGATGAGATACCTATTCACCTTCTCCTCGACTGTCCTACTCTACTACAGAGCATGAACAGGCATCTTGGTCGCCACGAATACTCATCCACAGAGGAAATACGTGACACCAACCCCAACCATATCGATCAATTTATGAGCAGCATTGGGTTGGGGACGATACTCTAGTACAAAGGAGTCACAATAGATCCTCTGTGGGACACAGTGACGTCAGGGCTACAACGACCTGTCTTTTCTCACAAAAAAGGTGATTGTTGAATTGTTTTACTAACCCCCGACCAAAAAGAGGGCTGTTATAAGTTTGACGTGTCCCAAAGTGGAGGTTTCATGTTTGGGCTCATATTGACGGCCTCATCCAAGAGAACATTTATAGATAGTATTCATTGGGACGATCCTGTTGGTAGGAATTATTCTGCACTATAAAATATAAAGTATAACTAACAACAGTTTCAAAAGCATAAAATTAAATTAAACTAAGAAATAAAAAAAACCCCCGCCAATGTAGATGTTTGATTTCACATAACATAGTTCACAGCGAACCAAATCGAGACAATCAGCGACTATTATGGCGATTGGCGATTAAAAATGCCAAAGTCGCTGTTTTCGCAGTTTACTTGGCGGTCCCGTTCTCGCGATTAGGTCGCCACCGGTGCCAGCGCTATGATCATTATCATTTTTGCCTTTACGTAATAAGACCCCGGAAGAACCCCTAATATTTTGTGTCACCATCTCCCGGTCTAACAGCAATAAATATTATGCATTTGAAGTAGCAGACAATAGTCACTTTAGTCTTGTTAGATGAACATATAATTCGCATTTGCAGTATTTAAAAGAAGTATAAAACTCATTAAAATGGTTTAGTTGAAGAATTTTTACAATATATTTATGCTAAAAGTAACTAAACATGACATAGTGAATTTATATGCATACCTAACACAAACGCTAAACGCGTAAATTTACGCGAAAATTCACTGAGTAGACTTAGTTAGATTCATTTAACATTTTTCAATGCAAACATTTAGAGAGTTGTGACTAAATCAATGTAGTGAATTTTCGATTTACTTAAGTTATTTGAAATATAATTTGTTTACAGGACGAAAAGTGCCTGAATCAATTTAGTTACGTAAAAATGCGCTCCGTTAGTAGTTATAATTAATTAAGTCCATTAAGTGTTTTTTCGCTATCGTAGTCCATTCAAAAACAGGAAGTTAGTGAGTTTTTACACAAATTATCTCTAAAACTACGCATCGTATCGATAAACTGGTAACACAGAAAAATAGAAAAAAATCATACATCTCAATGGCATCATTAACTCAATTTTGGCCATTTTGCTATTGGTGAGTTTTAGCTCTACGGTAGCGTTATACGTCCCGCGCGCCTCCCGCGCTCCTACATTCGGTGCGGCTGCGTCAAGGGGGTGACAGACACGCGAGTAAGTACGCGGACTTATGGCTCGACGATCTTAATCGCCTGTGTGTCAGCAAAGAGCCGCGAGCCGCGAGCCGCGCGCCGCGAGCCGCGAGCCAGGGGGTTACCATGCGCCCAGGCTCGCGGCTCGCGGCGCGTGTGAGCGATTCTCGTGTGTCACCGACGCGAGCCGAGTAAGTTCGCGAACTTAAAACCCGCGTACTTTAAGTTCGTATGTGTGTCACCCCCTTCACTGCGGAGGTGCGCTCGCATCAGGGTAACATTTCGTGGCGTATTATAATATTTTCCGCGACAAAATATTTTAAGTATTTAGTTTTTTTTATTTATTTTGTCTATATGACAAAATATTATTTAAAAACTATAAATTAATAATTTTATAATGAGAAAATGGATTATTTTATATGTTTTAGATGAATAAGCGCAAAAATAAGACTATGAGCATTTTCGATGATTCCTACAGTGATGATGATGGAGAATTTGGTTCGGATAAATCCGTTGAGAGTGATCATTCGCTATGAACTCACCATCACCGCAAGCTTCTGCCTCATCACGTTTTCAAGAGGAGGGTTAGGAGGAGTGTTACATGTTCGACGTTATGACACGTTGTGTCCGTACACGTCTAGTTAATTTTACTTTTAATGACGGAACGTATTGATACGATGACGTGATAAAACGGTTTTGTCATGATGTGTTTAACAATATGTTTTCATGCGACGCTTACGTACTCATATGTCGTATAATTTGTATGGACATTTACTGTGTCATTTTGTTATACAGTCTCAAGTGATACCGTCCTTGAAAGTGTTAACACGTTGAAATTGTACATTTTCGCTTGATAAAAAGTATATCCTTTGTCCTTTTCCGGGACTCAAAGTATTTCAACAAAATCAGATCAGCGGTTTGGGCGTGAAGAGGTGATAGACAGACAGACAGGCACACTTTCGTATATATAAATTACCATATTACTTAGGATTTTCCTAATTTACCTATTATATAGACAGAGAAAACAAGTCTTGTAAAATATAAGCTTACACTAAAAATAATATGCTAAATATTTGAAACTCTGTACATATTGAGTTCTTCCTAGTATACAGAAACAGTAAATTCAACTACAGTTATTCTAGTTTATTTTACTTTTTACTCCTATGAAAGTAAACCTTATGTAATCCACATAAGATGCCTTTAGAGGTAAATAAATTCTGAACAGCTTGTAACCACAGACAGCTGTGGTCAGCTGACAAGAAAGTTTTTGCACGAGAATACCGGGTGGATGCCTCCTGTGGTCCCATCCATATTAGTTCAGTTTAATCTCGTGTGGGAATCTAATATTTTCTGGGACGAGCTAATACTTGGAAATCTTATTGAATACACTCTCGTATGCGTACCTAATACAAATACAAATTATAATATTATGTATTTGTATATTTTGTATTTTTCTGGTATTATACTTTGTTCAAGTAAATTAAATATTTAAACATAAAGAAACAATGACGATTCTGCAAATTAATTTGCAGATCTCGCATCTTGTGATTTATATCAAAATTTGTTTTCTATTTTGATCGCCACAATATCTAAATAATAACACTTTATTTGTTATTATACAATCCATACTTCATATAAAAAACGCGAAAGTACGTCTATCTGTCTGTTACATCTTCACGCCCAAACGGCTGAATTAATTTTGCTAAAATTTGGTATAGAGATACAGATATAGGATACTTTTTATCCCGGAAAAATGTATAATTCACGCGCAATGAACGAATCATCTAGTGATGCATAATTCACTCAACTACTCAGACTTTCGCACACTAACGGCCGCACTCAGAGACGAGTATTAATTAACTGTAATTAAATGAAGATTTCGACATAAGCCCCATACATTATCTGTCAAACGCTTCATTAAATTGAAGTTTAATCATCATTAAAAGTGCGGCAGTGAATGTGTTCATTTGGGTATACAGGATTTTAGTTAGGCTTAACTACTACTACCTACAAGTTAACTATAAAACTATTTCAATTGTATAATAAAGTCCGTAGACTTAATAACGCTGCGTGCTGGTGAAGCGAATAACTTGATCACTGGAACTTTTTAAATGCCATAGCGGACAAGTTTCTAGCCAAGCATAATGTAAAAGTTAACTTGTGACTGTGGGGTCCGATTCTCGTAAATTGAAACTCAGTTGTGAGACGATAAACGATTTGATATCTACACTAATGAGTCTGTTAAGTTAACACACTCGGTTAACACTGTTAACCGAGCTAAGATTCAGCATAATACCTATACGTTTTACTCAGGAAAAAGTTAGTTTAATTTCATTAG
Organism: Lysandra bellargus; assembly: GCA_905333045.1. Lineage (NCBI taxonomy): Eukaryota > Metazoa > Arthropoda > Insecta > Lepidoptera > Lycaenidae > Lysandra > Lysandra bellargus. The sequence continues at coordinate 6,090,047 of HG995355.1, forward strand.
TGCGAAATGTTTGCGATGCAAAACTATCCTACGACCTTTCTTGGACTCAAAGTACATAATATAATACTATGATATATGTACCAAAGCTCATCAAAAATGGTTCTACGGATTAATAGTAACGAAGTTACAGACAGGCGATACTTTTTTGTAATTAAGTATACAATAATTATGGATAATATTTTTATATTATGTCTTCTAAGTTTTGGTCTTTTAAAGATTTTTTATAAATAACAAAATTTTAATGTATTATTTGAATTATTTTTATGAAACAAGGGGGCAAACAAGCAAACGGTTTACCTGATGGAAAACAACTTCCGTCGCCCATGGACACTCGCAGCATCGGAAGAGCTGCAGGTGCGTTGCCGGCCTTTTAAGAGGGAATAGGGTAATAGTGGAGGGTAGGGAAGGGAATAGGGTAGGGGATTGGGCCTCCGGTAAACTCACTCACTCGGTGAAACACAGCAACACACAAGCGCTGTTTCACGCCGGTTTTCTGTGAGAACATAGTATTTCTCCGGCCGAGCCGGCCCATTCGTGCCGAAGTATGACTCTCCCATGTATAATGAAGTAATCGTAAAGGAGTTCGTTATTTTGATTGTTACCTTCAACGATTTGAGCCCCAATTGGATGTCGGCATTTAACAAACTCGATAGCCAGTTAATAATTGACGGGCCACATCAGCTAAATTGAATGAAATCTTACGTCATTATCTTCATAACAAGCTAACTGCCGTACGCAGAAACGAATATTACTTAATACTTAACTTTATTAGGTATAATTAAGATTTTGGCAGACCCACCTGTTACAATGAAGACATTATAACCTGTCAAACGCTTCATTAAATTAAAGTTCAATCATCATTAACAAACTGTTAGATTCCTTTTCACGTAGGCCATGATTTATAACCATGATTGTGAAGCTGTCTATATCAAGAAAAATTGAGGACAATCATGAATAATAATCATAAACAAAGCCTCTATACCTATTCCCTTGTATTGGTCTATTATAGGGAAACATTAAACAGGCTGTTTAAAGCCTTCTTGTTGAGTTGCAGTTAATGGTAGATTAAAATATAATATCGTATTTTTACTCTCCTTCCTCCTATTTATAAACAGAAAGCGAGATATTTCAAACGAGTATCAAATCCGTAGTAGATTATACAATAAGTAAATAGGTAACTTTTAAATCTACTTTTTTACTCAAAAATGATAAAAATCTTAAGGAAACGCACGTCTATAAGCACTTATATTTTGACGTGGGCGTAATCAAATGTTTTTGACCCTGAAACAACTGGATGGCATTATTTGATTGTGTGTTGTTATTATCTTAATTGTAGACAGTGACAAGATAACATCTTTTGGATAATAAATTCTGGAGATGACCTAAATATTACCTTTACGGTCATTTAACTTTTTACCTATTCGTCTACACGATTGACTGAATAAATATCATAAAAAGTTAATTACATGGTACATCTTGTACTACTGGTAATTTAATAATAATAAATTATTAACGGTAATATATAATATATATAAATAAAAAATAATTTAATGATTTGTTACTTCCGCAAAAACTCGAGAAATGCTTAACTTATTTGACTAATTTTATCCTTGACATATTAGTGGAAGTCCCGGAAAGATTTATATTAGGAGGGAAGTGATACGAAGTTCACGGTCAAACAGTTAATTATATTCACATAGTTAAAACCTAGAAATAAATAGTTTTTCTCCCCCGACCCTCAGTAAGCCCTCAGTAACGGCTTAAAAAAATAACATTTTAAACTTTCGCGTTGCATTATAATTTAAAAGTCCCGAATAAAAAGGCTTAAAAAATGTCATGTTGGGCTTCCTACCTACAAAATCTTGTTGTTTTAAATAAAAAATTGTCTCGCACATTAACACATTATGTCTATAATTAGTATGGAGTCATAAAAATGCAAAACACCCGTTAGGAGTGTCAAACAACATTTTACGAGCAATAAGTATAATTAATAGCATACATTTTATATTCTACAGACTACACAGCTAATGATTTATCTTTTATTATTCGTAGGTTATGTATATATATATTTTAAAATTATCTAATATATATATATATATATATATATATATATATATATATATATATATATATATATATATATATATATCTCATATGCTCACTGTGAAAGACCAAATTTTTTTTTCACTTTTGTATGGGCAAGGGCCCGAGCGTCACGAGTTTCCCCATACAAAAGTGAAAAAATTTCTTGGTCTTTCAGCGCTGCTACTTTCACAGTGAACTCTCTACAGGGAACACGTACACATCCTAAAGTATTATCACTAGTTTTTGTTACACCCTGTATATATATATATATATATATTAGATCATTTTAAAATCTTTTGTAAGTGCTCCAGTACTCAACACAAACTACTTTTCAACCGACTTCTTGTGAAAACCGACAAAACCGACTAGTGAAAATCCTTGTTGTACAACCTAAGCTGCATAATGTTTCGTCTCACAAACTCTTAGCTACTTAATAACTCAATGTGCTATTCCAAATTGCTTATATTATCAGTGTCTAAAGGGCTTATAATGAGGACATCCGACCAGCCCACACTGATGCTTTCTTTGTGACGACATAGTATATGTTACGACCACCTACGTAAACATGTAGAACTAGATGGCGCACGCAACTCCGTTGCGCCAAAATTCGTTAATCGCGCCGGAATCGTAAATTTTTCCGGGATATAATAATTATAAAAATATCCTTTGTCCTTTTTCGGGACTCAAAGTATCTCCATAAAACATTTTAACTAAATCGGTTGAGCGGTTTAAAAAAATAGAGAAAAAAGTATCTTTCTGTTGCCTCTTCACGCCTAAACCACTGAATACATTTTGATGGGTATGAAGATACTTTAACCCATCAAGCCCCATACCCAATTAATAAAAATTGGTCTTGTAGTGGCTTATATAGCCAAAAATAATATTCTCATACGAGTCGTATTATCGCTAATAAGGGTGCACACGTATTATCGCTAATAAGGGTGGCACAATTTATAAGGATAATAACCTTATACCCTCCTTATAGTTTCTTTATTGTCCGCTTTTTTCCTTATAAGTGTTATATAATGACCAAGAACAAGGTATTTCAACTTATAAGAAACTTATAGAAAGCGTTAATACGGGCGATCACCCTTATACGTGTTATATTATTGTCCGATACAAGGGAGTTAAACTTCGTTTGCCCTTTTTGCCGTCATAAGTAATTTAAATTTTCGCAACAGCTTGAAGAAGAAATAGTAACGTCAATTACAAATCAAATTTTACTGTCAAGTAAACGATAAGTCATTATTTTATATTGTATAGTTTATTTACCTGATTTAGTGCTCGTTTATAGTGAAAAGTGTATGGGAATTAAAATGCATGATAAAATGTGATACGCTGTGTGTTTTGGTATCAACCCGCCCTTGAATTTAAGTTGTTTTTGTGCTAAAAACGTCATTAATTATTTAGTCAAGTTATATACAGTGCTTTTAAAAGAACAGCAGGATTCACACATCGTCTATAAGGAGTCTATGAGAGTAAAGACTTTATAACGGCATCAATTATTTCTTATCATATCGCCATTGTACATATCGTTAGGGTTCCTTTCACACTAACAAAATCGCACCTAGCTAGTGCTATTCCCGTATATTATATATAATTTTTTTTTTCACTGTAGTTGGGTTGGCCGAAAGAGACCTCTTTATAAGGATACTTTAGCTCACTTTTGCGCACTAATTTGAAGTTTGAAATATTATTAAAAATACGTGATTATCAAATTAATTGTTTTATTTTTTTATTTTTCTTATGTAATCATCGCTCCTTTTCAACTTCTTCCAGTTTTGAATCCCTTTTTAGGGTTCCGTACCCAAAGGGCAAAACGGGACCCTATTACTAAGACTTCGTTATCTGTCCGCCTGTCTGTCTATCTGTCTGTCTCCAGGCTATATTTCAAGAACCGCAATAGCTACAATTTCGAAATTTGTCGGCATTGTATGCATTTATTGCCACTATAACAACAAATACATAAAACAAAATAAAATTAATACATATGATATCTAAGGGGGCTCCTATACAGCAAACATGTTTTTTTCGCTTTTATTGCTTTTCAATAATGGTAACAGGTAAGCACCTGAAATTTACGCAAAGGCCTAAAAACTAAAAAAAATGGCCTTTTTTTGGTTCTATGAAAGTACGGAACCCTTCGTGCACAGGTCCGACTCGCACTTGGCCGATCATTCCGCTCCGCAAGAAATTCACACAATCTGTTGTACGTTTAAAATGGCGAATTTAGTTATGTAAAGCATTTTAATGTAACCTTAAAGAGAATAATATCTTTATAATTACTATTTAAGGGAATGTGGATTGCTTTCATCCTTTTAAGGTCATATAAAATGTTAGCATTCGTTTGTTGGATAGATGTCTTATTAAATTCTTCTATAAGTCAAAAGCATTATAAGTTACCTTGTGCATTACTTTTATAAGAATAATTGACCATATTAAAAGCTTTTGTATGTCTTTGAATATTATAAGGCTAAAAAGCAATGTAAATAGCCACTATAAGATGAACATATTTTGAAGCCTTTTAGTTGCCGTATAAATTAGAGTTATTAACGTTTACCCAACCAAATTATAAGAATAAAGGTAATATTAGCCAAATCTCCTAATAGTGGGCCATTATAAGTAACATTGGCATAATGAATGCTCTTTTATAACAAGTATAAGAGTTTAGACCTTATTGAGTTAATTTTATAAGGTTAGTTTGTTTGTTGGGTAAGGATACCGGTGACCGCGACAACAATAGAATAACAATAGATTTCCAAGAATCCGCGATCGAAGGATTAATAGAAAAAAAGCGACAGGACTTGAAGGACATAAAAATAATTATTATTAAGACTTTTATGAAAGAAAGATTGAATGAAGTAAATGAAATGTAACATGAACGAAGATGAAGAGTTGATTCTTACTTATGAATTGTTAAAAATATTACCTACTATAGAACCAAATTATTTTTCCGTGGTGACTGATGGCTGATCTTATTGCATGGACATCATATTATAGCTAGGGAGTTGGCGAGCAAAATTTCTATACGATCAGCACACATGGCAGACGTTATTAATAGGGATAATTATACCCTAAGAAACATCAAGAACCTTGTCTGCCACCATGGTGGCGCTGCGTTGTCAATTTACAGCGTTTCAAAAATGTTGAAAAAAAGGTGGGTGATATTATATGCACATGTCTGCCTCTGGGGCTGATGATCATAGTCATCCTGTAAACACAAAAATTCGTAGAGGCAGACATCCAGGGCTCTGACTTTTGTGGTTTTCAAATTTTTAAGTTTATTTTGTTATTTAAAAAACTCTATATGAAGTGCACACTTGGCAGATTGAAATTTTTCGATTAATAACAATGAGAAGGACCACAGAAAAATAGTCTGCCAGCATGTTGCCTCTGCGTTGGCTATGGACAGCGTTTCAAGAATGTAAAAAATAAAATAAGTGCTATATTATGCGCACATGTCTGCCTCTTGGATTGATGTTTGAATTTATCATAAAAACCAAGAAACTCGATGAGGCAGACGTTCAGGCCTTTGATATTTCAAAGGCAGCATTTGAATATTTTTTTCAACCCGACGTTCGCGCCAAGCTAGAAGTACAAAATTCAATTTTAAACACGCGTCAGAAATATTCGGCTTCTACCTGTTAACTACGTCTTCGCAGGTATGAAATTTCTCCACAGTGATTCCATATGTGATTCCATAGATTTCAGCTTCAGAAGAAGTTGAATCGTTACCGCGACCTCAGCGAATAATATCAAACTAAATAATATACAATAGACTATAAAGAATGACAATAATCCCATGCAATACCGGATACCCGCTTCCCCTTGATTCCGTGAATTTCAAACAGTTATACACCTAAAAATCAGTGAGAAAAATGTCTGCCAAATGTTTTTTCATATCCACGGAGTCACAATGAATCGAATGGGCGCAATGAGAACCAGGTGCAAATTACTTAGTAGAGTTTTTTTTTAAACATTTTTACAACTCCGCCCCATAATAATGCAGAGCCCTGAATGTCTGCCTCTTAGATTTTCTTCGTTTCCAAGCCGTTCGTGACCACGAACCTCAGAGGCATACATGTGCAAATGATTTAATATCCCCTTTTTTTAAGCAACTTCAATCGGCCGTAACGCGAAAACGCAGCAACGTAGGACTTTAATTGACTGGACCAAATCTATTCGTAATGACGTAAACTGCAATCTACCTCGATGTGAAACTCGTGCAAATCATATGCCTAAAGCTCACCAGCTCCCTAATTATTAGGCCATAAGATTAATAAATAATTATTCAACTTTAAATAATAATTAAACTGAATATTCAACTTCAATAATTATTCTATTATTCAACTTGTTCTCTATTTATTCTAACTTCCATACATAAGTTCAATTATTGCCAATTTATACTACAGTTATTATACTTGTCCTGCCATATGCCATACATACAGTAAAGGTGAACAAATGCCCTTTGTATGCACTTGCCACAGGATTAATACCTGACATTATATTCTTAATAAGGAATAAGGATATCCGATTCGCTCTCATAGTCATTAAAAATATTAAATGTTATGATAACTCTTTCAAAACAGCGATGAAAGACCTATTTTGATTAGATATTATCTAATAGTTTTGATGTGTTTCACTAAACTAGTATAGAAAGTATATCTGGATCAGTGATCCGATTTTTAAATTATTCAACAAAACATAACCAATGTTTGGGAAAATCTGAATGTGCCTAGTTTTACAACTATCGGCCTGCCTCATAGAGATTGAATGATAACCTATCTTTAAGGCGCATTTTCACTGGTCGATAGGGCATGCGGGATGCGGGAGATTTCTGAAACGCATGCCATGACCAATCAAAATGCGCCATTAGTTGTCATAGACTCCCCCTATGCTGTATACCGCACGCGTTAACGACTAATGAAAATGCGCCCTTAATTTAAAGAAGATTTTGAACCCGACAGATTTTACAATAAGTAATTATATTCCCACGACCTCGTTGTCGGTTTCCCACAGCGACAAGTAGGACTTAGGAGATCTCTCTCTATCTATATCACTACTTCATTGTTTGTAAAAGCCTAGTTCACTACATGGCTACTAAATTAACTACAATAATATCCTATTACTAATTTGTTAATTCCATGACATAACATTTCTTGTACTAACTATAAAATAGAATTAAATTTATATTATGTAATACCATAATAAGAAAGGGTAATTTCTAATCTTAATAAGTTAATTAAAATGGCTGTTTTATTACAGGTAGGTTAACATTTTCCTGCGTGTTATCGCCTTGGTCTAGTTAGCCTAGCCTTAGCCTTATCAGACATGGTGTGGACGTGAATAATTTTAATATGTTTATAACTTTAGTATTGACATAATATCTACAATTTAATAATATTTAATATGAATAATTGTAATATTTATGAGATACTAGATGACCCGGTGAACTATGTATCACTTATGCCTCTATATCTCTATCTATACTTATTATAAAACAAAGTCGCTTTTTTTCCCTCATGTCCCTTTGTTCTCTTTAATCTTTAAAACTACGCATTTTGATGATTCTTTCAGTGTTAGACTGCCCATTTATCGAGGAAGGCTATAGGCTATATTTTATCGCGCTAAGACTAATAGGAGCGAAGAAATAGAGGAAAATGTGGAAAAACGGGCAAAATTATTTGAAAGGGGCAAGGGCTAACTTGAACGCGCTAATCTCAGGAACTACTGGTTCGATTTGAAAAATTATTTCAGTGTTAGATAGCCCATTTATTGGAAAAGGCTATAGGCTATATTTTATCACGCTAAGACTAATAGGAGAATGTGGAAAAAACGGGAGACATTATTGAAGTGAAGGATCATAGGCTATCGATTTTAATCATTTTTTTCAGTGGCTATATATTTTAAACCCGTGCGACGCCGGGGCGGGTCGCTAGTCTAATACAAACCTTTCCTGGACCTCCAGGAATATTTTAAAACTAAATCACTTTCTCGAGTTTAAGGCTGCTCTTTCGAAAAAAGCGTGCAGATGAAACAACTTTTCGTCGGCATTAACTGAGAAATTATATCTGAAAAAATAATTAGTAATCTACATGATATGATACGTAATTTGGTTTTGCCATATTTTTTCTATCGGTATCACATAATAAATAAATAAAAAACCAAATCGCCTCCAAATCGTTGAATGAAACCAGTTTACTCCTTCATTATTTATCAAAAGAATATGTAACAAATATCTACTGCTTTGCAAAACATAAGTTTACTTTTTTGAAATATGTATTATATTAAGAGCCCGGGTACCCTCGAAATTCTCATACATACGTAATACCAAAATCATTTTGTCATACGAAAATATTTAACATGTTTGAGTTATTTTTCAGCTTAAAATAGTAATTACCTAGGTTCCTGAACAAAAATTAACTTCAAAATATTTAAACACTAAAAAAATTTTTTGTGTATAAATTTTTTTTACTAAATTTACTACTAAATATTTAAACACTAAAAAATAGAGTAAAACACTAAAAAATATATAAATAAATAGTAAATTTACTACAAAATATTTAAATACTAAAAAATATTTTTTAGAGTTGAAATATTTTGTAGTAAATATAATATTTATGTATAAATTTTTTAGTGTTTTACTCTATTTTTTAGTGTTTAAATATTTCGTAGTAAATTTAGTAAAAAAAAAAGTATACACAAAAAAAAAATTTTTAGTGTTTTAAATATTTTGAAGTTAATTTCTGTACAGGAACCTAGGTAATTACTATTTTAAGCTGAAAAATAACTCAAACATGTTAAATATTTTCGTATGAGAAAATGATTTTGGTATTACGTATGTATGAGAATTTCGAGGGTAACCCGGCCTCTTAAGCCTTAAAAAGGTTTTTTTATCCTATTTCGAACGTTTTGTTCTCCTATCATGGACGCGGCGAGCGTCGTAACCGCCACCGTACAAGGCGCGCTGTTATGAATGTTATTTTAATGTCATTTACGACGATATTCGCACTGACAGACAATCGACCTGCTAATTTAGGGAGAGAGGGCCCGAGATTCGTTTTTATTTCTATAGGTTAAGGGCGTTCCTTACGGAGATTCCGTAATTTACCGTATTCCAAGCCTTATAAACTCATAATTTGAAAGCTACAAAGTTATAATAAAAATACAGCAATAATCTTCAGTATATCAACATTCCTTTTCCCGTTTTAAATTTTCTATTTTTGTTTATTATACTTATGATATCAGCTTCCAAAGTAAAACCAATTTATTAAAATTCAAGCATACATTCAGCATCTCCTTAGGATTTACAAATTACTTTTATTTGAAACATACGCCAATAGATCGACAATATCATAAACTACATATTCCCCGTTTTAATTTTTTTAGGACAATTTTGAACTAAGATAAGTAAAAAAATTGAGTTTTGGTGCGATCTCGGCAACGACGCGGCAAATGTATGGCCAAGGTCGTATGCTCGGGGGACGGCCTTAACATAATAGTACGGGAGCCCTAGAACAATTTTTTTGTGATTACTAACAAACTAATTTTTTGTGAGTAGCTACATTTTGATAAGACGAACAACATTTTTATTTTCGAAAAATCTCGAAAGTTGTAGCTAACAGAGATAGAAAGGATTTCATACTTTGACTTGATGGATTGTTTTATTTGTAGGATAAGGTTACTCTTAATTAATATAACTATTAATCTACAAATATACAAAAAATCAGCTGGTTAGGGTTCCGTTTTAGGGTACCGTTGTTGATTATAGATTAACTATAATAATTTCTACCTTATCTTCATTGTCAACTCCATGACAGTACTTGAGGAAGAGTTCCCAAGCCGGACACTTAGGCTGGTATAAATAGTCAGTACTTAAGATGCGACCCGGTCTCAAGACGCGGTTCGACTCTGTGATTGGTCCAAATTTTGACAGCCAACCAATCACAGAGCCTGAACCGTGTCTTGAGACCGAGATGCATCTTGAGTACCGAATATTTATACCGGCCTTATTAGTAGATATTTAGCATAAACCCATAAAACAAGTATTCGGACATGTAACCGAATAAGATACGATAAATTCTAAATAGTACATTCGCCATATTATTGACGAATGACGATGCTCAATCTGTGAGAACAAAACTAGTCAGGCGAAATGTCTGAAAATTAAGTCCACTGCCTAGACTAGGCTAGTTTTAGTATAACAATTCACTACCTTTATAACTATTTAGCTATAACTTTCGGTTTATATTATTCCAAAATCCAACCTAGTGATCCAACCAATGCTGGATTACTACTGGAAAATTAAAATGGACACTGGAATTAATGAATTGCATTCCAGTACTTTTAAAAGAGCCCACTATAATGTTTACTAGCAACCCGCCCCGGCGTCGCACGGGTATAAAATATATAGCCACTTGAATAAATGATTAAAATCGATAGCCTATGATCCTTCACGTGGTCTACTTCTTATCCGTGCCAAATAACATAAAAATTGTTCAAATAGTTCGCGAGATAAGCCCTTTCAAATAATTTCCCCCGTTTTTTCCACATTCTTAAATAAATGGGCTATCTAACACTGAAAGAATCATCAAAATCCGTTGCGTAGTAAAAATTAAAGGGAACAAAAGGACATGAGGGAAAAAAGCGACTTTGTTTTATATAATACTAGCGACCCGCCCCGGCGTCGCACGGGTATAAAATATATAGCCACTGAAAAAATGATTAGAATCAATAGCCTATGATTCTTCAGGTTGTCTACTTCTTATATGTGCCAAATAACATAAAAATTGCTTCAGTAGTTCGCGAGATAAGCCCTTTCAAATTATTTTCCGTTTTTTCGTTCCCGTTTTTTCCACATTCTCCTATTAGTCTTGGCGTGATAAAATATAGCCTACAGCCTTTCTCAATAAATGAGCTATCTAACACTGAAACAATTTTTCAAATCAGACCAGTAATTCCTGAGATTTGTGCGTTCAAGTTAGCCCATTCAAATAATTTTCCCCGTTTTTTCCACATTTTCCTCTATTTCTTTTTTTTATGAAATAAGGGGGCAAATGAGCAAACGGGTCACCTGATGGAAAGCAACTTCCGTCGCCCATGGACACTCGCAGCATCAGAAGAGCAGCAGGTGCGTTGCCGGCCTTCTAAGAGGGAATAGGGTAATAGGGTAGGGTAGGGATGGGAAGGGAAGGGAATAAGGGAGGGAAGGGAAGGGAATAGGGTAGGGGATTGGGCCTCCGGTAAACTCACTAACTCAGCGAAACACAGCGCAAGCGCTGTTTCACGCCGGTTTTCTGTGAGAACGTGGTATTTCTCCGGTCAAGCCGGCCCATTCGTGCCAAAGCATGGCTCTCCCACGTATAAGCCAGCGTATATTTCTTCGCTCCTATTAGTCTTAGGTGATAAAATATAGCCTATAACCTTCCTCGATAAATAGGCTATCTAACACTGAAAGAATCATCAAAATCCGTTGCGTAGTTTTAAAGATTAAAGGGAACAAAGGGACATGAGGGAAAAAAGCGACTTTGTTTTATAATATGTATAGATTATTAGAGATAAAAAAGAAGTTAGTGGACTTTCAAAACGATCAACTCTACCAAACTAAGTTAACACCTCGAGTCAGCGAAACGAAGTGGTGCAAACTCAACTTTGCTGATTTAGGTATACCTACTTATATCCAGAAGTGCTTACAATTTTTCAAGCTATTTACCACTTTAAGCTTAAGTAAACTTCCGATGTTTTCCACTATTAGGTAGGTATCAAAGCTCAAAGATCAAATCACAATGGTCTCGCGTGCTAACCGCGATGCATATTAATAGTGAGACTAATATAAACTCGTTATGCTAATGCTACATTAATCTTTCATGCAGTTATATAAGATCAAGGAATATTATCAGACTCGTACATAATATTATCATGATTATCCTGGAAATTATATTATATAGTTACTTTTGTCGTGTTAATCATGCTAAGTCCCAATTTCACCAACGACCGTTAAAGTTAACGCTAGAATTTGTATCACGTTACCTCCTTCGTTTTTCTTATGAATGAAAGAGTTGACACGACATTTTTTTTACATGGGGAAATGCTTTGCGCATCCCCGGTAGCTTGGTGACATCGGCCGGAGTATGTGGGATTCCCCGTAGGATCTACCTAATAAAAACCCATGATGCTCCACTCCCCGCTTAGGCATAGTTCCGGGTACGATCAACCTACCGTAACAAGATAAACCTAAGTTAGGTCTTTAGATATAAGGCCTTACCACAAATACAAACCATTAGGAAAAATAAATACCCCTCTTAATTTTTTACTAATGGAACGTCGATTATTTTCCATACTGTATATAAAGCATGTACTTACATTGTACAACCATAAGGGCGAATTCATAGTTCTCTTTTATAGACTAGTCACAGGTTACACGGTCAAATTTTCATCAATCTGATTGACGGAATATTGACGGTTATAAAAATTTCATATTAAAAATACGATCAATCCATCAATCCGTGGCGTACACGATCAAATTTTCGTCAATCCGTACCGGATATATGGATCAGATTGATGAAAATTTGACCGTGTAACCGGTGACTAATGTGAAGAAATGCCATTCGGAAAGTATGTTTTTTGTCACTGTTTAAGATATTTTGGGTAAAGGTTCTATAATAAAATTACGAATATGAGGGTATTCTCACATAAACTGTTCTACAAAGCCTCTACGAAGATAAAAATCATAAAGTGTGGTTAACCTTAATGCTATGTATACCTACTACACAGCCATGTTTGCACCGCGTTGTATAATAATACTTTACGATTGCGGTTTCAGAAACCCTGTGGTTTAAAACAGCTTCCACATTCTAGATCAGAGGTTCCCAAACCTATTTTGTCTACTGCTCACTTTGAGTAAAAATTATCTTTTAACGCCCCCTTTGTTTCAATTTAAAATGCATCCAGATGAAATAAATAAACCCGTAAGCCTCTAGTCTTCAGTGGCGTATTATTTGATTTTGACGTGGGAGAGTCATGCTTCGGCACGAATGGGCCGGCTCGACCGGAGAAATACCACGTCCTCACAGAAAACCGGCATGAAACAGCGCTTGCGCTGTGTTTCGCCGAGTGAGTGAGTTTACCGGAGGCCCAATCCCCTACCCTTTTCCCTTCCCTACCCTTCCCTATTTCCTTCCCTATCCTCCCCTATTACCCCTTAAAAGGCCAGCAACGCACCTGCAGCTCTTCTGATGCTGCGAGTGTCCATGGGCGACGGAAGTTGCTTTCCATCAGGTGACCGAAAAATACGATCAATCCATCAATCCGTGGCGTACACGATCAAATTTTCGTCAATCCGTACCGGATATATGGATCAGATTGATGAAAATTTGACCGTGTAACCGGTGACTAATGTGAAGAAATGCCATTCGGAAAGTATGTTTTTTGTCACTGTTTAAGATATTTTGGGTAAAGGTTCTATAATAAAATTACGAATATGAGGGTATTCTCACATAAACTGTTCTACAAAGCCTCTACGAAGATAAAAATCATAAAGTGTGGTTAACCTTAATGCTATGTATACCTACTACACAGCCATGTTTGCACCGCGTTGTATAATAATACTTTACGATTGCGGTTTCAGAAACCCTGTGGTTTAAAACAGCTTCCACATTCTAGATCAGAGGTTCCCAAACCTATTTTGTCTACTGCTCACTTTGAGTAAAAATTATCTTTTAACGCCCCCTTTGTTTCAATTTAAAATGCATCCAGATGAAATAAATAAACCCGTAAGCCTCTAGTCTTCAGTGGCGTATTATTTGATTTTGACGTGGGAGAGTCATGCTTCGGCACGAATGGGCCGGCTCGACCGGAGAAATACCACGTCCTCACAGAAAACCGGCATGAAACAGCGCTTGCGCTGTGTTTCGCCGAGTGAGTGAGTTTACCGGAGGCCCAATCCCCTACCCTTTTCCCTTCCCTACTCTTCCCTATTTCCTTCCCTATCCTCCCCTATTACCCCTTAAAAGGCCAGCAACGCACCTGCAGCTCTTCTGATGCTGCGAGTGTCCATGGGCGACGGAAGTTGCTTTCCATCAGGTGACCCGTTTGCTCGTTTGCCCCCTTATTGCATTTAAAAAAAAGTCTACAGTCTACACAACACCCCCATTTTTTTCTGGGTCCCACACCGCCCCTCTTTAGACCTTCAGCGCCCACAAGGGGCGTTATCACGTTTGGGAAAAGCTGCTCTAGATGGAATAACCTCAGTGGCGTATTATTTGATTTTGATTAACAATTCATAAGATTATAAAGACGTTCGAATGATACATGTGCATTTAAATATAAACGATGGAAAGATTTCGGTCACGTGGTGCGTCTCCTTAATGAAAATTAAAATACATACTAATATTATAAATGTGAAAGTATGTCTTTCTGTCTGTTACCTCTTTCCGCATAAACCGCTGAACCGATTTTGCTGAAATTTGACATGAAGATACCTTGATACCCGGGAAAGGACATAGGATACTTTTTGTCAGGGAAAAATGCATGCAATGCGATAAACTAATTTTGGCGCAACGGAGTTGCGGGCATCATCTAGTGAAAATATTTATTTCTGAATAGGTTAACAAAATGAACACTTTTAGAACGTCTACATGAGGCCTCCCACCACCTACAACCTCCTTCAACCGTACAAATTAGTTTACCTAAATACACCTACTTTAACTAGGGTTACGTGAAGCTATCCTGTCTAAATATATCCCGGGGGAACCGTTTAATCACATCAACCTGTACGGTTCAGCGCGCAGCTTGTGAGGGGTCCCTTACACATGGATGGCGGGTCAAGGCTTTTTTATAAACTAAAACAGACATTAGCGCCGGTTCAGTGGTTTTAAAATACGAGGAAATATGATAGAGAGGTATTTAATTAATATGTCATCTATATAGTTGTTATTGATATAATTATTGTCTAGGCAAAGGCAAGGTTCATTGGCGTTAGGTTCTGGTAGCAAGTTACAAACAGTGCTGAATTTAGTCCATTTTTAATACCCTTTTATTAGCTTGGGCTGTATGTATTAGTAGGGGAGGGGAAGGTGCTATTTCTGTCACTCGAGCATCATGAAGACCAAGTAGGTTTTTTACATTAGGTAAAACTGATAAAAAAATAATAAGAGCGTTTTTTTATTTTAGTGGTGGGTTCAGAAACTGCAGCTATTTTCAAGTCTTGAAAAAGAAAATATATTCAAAAAATTGCTTATTTAAGTCAGTTATAAATATATTTTAGACAACAAGGACTAAATCGCTTAGTTTAGTGCAAAATAAAATATCTGCGAAGCTTAGTTAGGAAAATATATACCTAGCTATATTTTTTTATATTTTAAAATGTCCCTACAGGCTTACCTAACCTTTGAATCGACAGTGCTTTATATGGAAGCTTCTTTGGGGTACACTAAACATCCCCTATCTTAATCTGACAGATCCGATGACAATTCTATATTAAAAAATAAATTAACCCACCACGTGAGAAATCTGATTTCTATACCATGATAACTAGACACATGTCGGAAGCACACACATTTTTTTTTTTTTTATTACGCAGGGGAAACCCATCATGGGTGCCCCGGGTTGGGTACCCCGGGGGTATGTGAGACTCCTACTCACTAAAACCACCTGCCGTAAAACGGAGGGATGTCCCGGATCTAACAAACACGAGACTCCCTCCACGACCGGCCGGTCTACCTCGGGACCGGACTTCCACCAAAAGTAAGGGAACGCTTAGGCAAACTAAAGCGTTCCCCTCGGCGCCGGGACTGGCTAAGCCGGGGAGGTTCCCATCCTCTCCCGGAGCCCCGTTAGACGAGAGTTAGGAGGTTCGCATAGCGTCGCCTCCGCACTCCCGTCCTACGCCGGCGGAGCGGCAGAGAGGTGGGATTGTTCTCTCTGTCCCGCTCCGTGGCCTCTTTCTGCGATATAACAAATTCGCAGAAAGAGACCGCCGCCTGCCAGGCCTCATCGCTCTCGAGCATGCAGCGCACCATGCTCGGGAGCGAGAGGTCCCCGCCTAGTACTGCCACCAGATCGTGGCGCTGTACGGCCCAACGATCGCACACCTCAAGGGTGTGCTGGGCCGTGTCCTCCGCAGCGCCACAGTCGTGGCAGGCCGGCGTTGGCTCTCTCCTGGCGATCTTACACAGGTACGCACCGAAACAACCGCGTCCGGTGAGCACCTGTGTAAGGCGGAATGTGAGGGGTTTTCTTTTGCGACGCATCCACGCCGCAAGAACTGGACGCAGAGCCTGAGCAGTACGTTGACCGTACTGGGCCTGCGCCAGAACCTCACCCCACCTTCGAAGCAGCCACTCCTGCCCCAGCTTCCGCACCCGCGAGAGCTCCTCCCATGTCGGCGACTCACCGGAGTGTGACCTCCTCTCTGAAGTGAAGAGGTGCATCTCGGCGAGCACCGGCGCCACGAGCTCCCACGGGGGATCTCCAGCCAGGGCAGTGGCTGCCACAGCCTACACAAGCTTAATCTAACACGCTCAAGCTTGTCCCGAAATCCCCTCTTCTCCTCCCCAACTATATGTATTGGAATCTTTGAGCGCGATTTTTACCTATTTGCAGTAGTCTAATTAATTCGAAACATTGTATACCGTACGTATTGAGAGTTATTTGTAGTACTTTTATAAGAAAGTCAAATGAAAAAGTTGTTATCAATCTTTTTATGTTTGGTGCGCCGTAGCTCCTAAAGAACAGACCCTCTAACCAACACATTTTCTATATCGCTTTTTAAAGAATCGAACTAATATTATAAATGCTAAAGTGTGTCTGTCTGTCTGTTACCTCTTCACGCTCGAACCGCTGAACAGATTTTGCTGAAATTTGGCATGGAGATACTTTGAGTCCCGAGAAAGGACATAGGATAGTTTTTATCCCGGAAAAAATGTACGGTTGCGGGCGTCATCTAGTCGTCGATAAAAATGTATGGAATTGACATCAATCGGTACTATGAAATTGACATTCGACTCATGCCATGCCAATTCCATACATTTTTGACGATTCTAAAAAAACGGGTTGGCTAGGGCCTAGGAGCTCTACTCACAATGATATTCTTTTTTTTATATAATATATAAATATCATTGTCTACTCATCTCAAGATGTGTCATTGATACGTAGCATATTACCTAACTTACAAAATGGATACTATCATATGAAATGTTATGTCATTATTCCCTATTGTCTATAGGCACTTTTATATGGAATAAGGCCCGTATCATATTATTTCACCACGGCGCTATCCCAAATAAAAGCTTGTATTTGACGCATGTCAGAAAATATATTATCATTTATTATAGAACTCTATATTGGTCTTGAGGTAGTACAAAAATACATTCATAAAATAATATTATGATGATTATTAAAACTACTTGCATATTTTTAGGGTCCTAAAGTATCTTCAAGGAACCTTTATGACAATATTTTTCGGGAAATAGAATCCTGAAGCCACCATACATGTTGATATGATGGCAAGTAGTATTCTTTCCCGTGGTCAAATTCAGTCCAGCCCCCCTAGACAAGCGGCAAGCGATTATCGTAAACGCTAACGCTAAGGCATCCATTAGACGGTAGGTTTTGCTGTCAGTTTTACCACAGTCATGACTGTGACTGATGGATAACCTACCGTGTAAGAACGTGACTGACGGTTGCATGAAGCTGATTGATGAAAATCTAGATATTTTGATTTTTGCATCATGCAACCATCAATCACGAGTTTTGAGTGAGTTTTGTCACATCCGACAAAATTGGAAAAAAATTTAGAAACGTATACCTTTAACTGACATAAAACTGAAGAGAATTGAGTGACCGTCTAATACCATTCGTCAGTCCATCAGTCACCATCAGTCAAACATAATTCATGACTGACGGAATTGACTGACGCTTGCATGCCCGTGTAATGGATGCCTAACGCCACAAAATGTATGGGATTTGACATTATTATTCGCTAGCGAAGCGATGACTTAATATGTCAAATCGCATACATTTTGTGGCGTTAGCGTTTAGCGTTTACGATAATCGTTTGCCACTTGTCTAGGGGGGCCGTAGTTTTTAAGCTTGTTGAAGAAAGCAAGACAAACAATACAATATAGCATTAATGCTACACTATGCAGTATGCAGGACATAGCTTCATTAAGCTATGTCCTGCATACTGCATAGTGTAGCATTAATACTATATTATTTAAAACTAAATGCCTATGTGCAATATTCATGCTTAACAAAAGCTGGAACCTAATATTTAAGCGGTAACGCCTCAGTGGTCCAGTGGTTATTAGTGTGTCTCTTGATTCGGAGGTTGTGGTTTCGATTCCCGCGTTGAAACCATTTTATTTCCATGTTTGGTTAGGACAATGCAGGCTGATCAGCTGACCGACTGTAAAAAGTCGGTTCTGCACCTGATCTCTCGCCAGTCGTGTCGTTCGTTCATCCCACTGGGTTATGATTTGGGAAGAGAGAGTGCTGATGGATATTGCGCGCATATTTAGGCAATAATCTTCAGTATATCAGCATTTTAATGTTCTATTTTTGTTTATTATACTCATGATATCAGCATCCAAAGTAAAACCAATTTATTAAAATTCAAGCATACATTCAGCTCCTTAGTATTTACAAATTACTGTTATTTGAAACACACGCCAATAGATCGACAATATCATAAACTACATATTCCACGTTTTAATTTTTTTAGGTTAAATTAGAACTAAGATAAGTAAAAAAATACGGTTTTGGTGAGATCTCGGCAACGCGGCAAATGTATGGTCAAGGTCGTTTGCTCGGGGGACGGCCTTAAAAATTACTCCTGCGTAGCTAACCTGGTTTCAATGAAACCGGTTACCGTCCCCTAAACCGATGTGCGATTTAGCGGTTGATAGTATGTGAGTTACCGTTCTATACTGCATTATATTTCGATGGCTACGAAGTATATAGAAATTGTGTTACGATGAAAATTATGAGACAAAATAGGCTTTTAAAAGACCTATATCGGTTCAATAAGGCTATAATTATCACAGCGCCGACGGGCTTGACACGAACCGGTTGTGTTACATAGTGATATTATACAATATACAGGCTGTAACAAAACAAAGTTGGTGTGTACTGTCATGTATAATGTGTCGCTTATAGAGAGTTCACTGTGAAAAAGTTTTTTTGGTGTGTGGGTAAGCGCCCCAGCGCGGCGTCATGAACTTGTCCATACAAAAATAAAAAACCGGCCAAGTGCGAGTTGGACTCGCCCATGAAGGGTTCCGCAGCAGCAATAAGAATTATTTCTATGAAATTATAAGGTTTTTGATTTATTTTAATATTTCATTTTTGATATAATGAAAGTTAAATTAAGTTTTATCATTTATGACGTATAAAAAAACTACTGGCTAGATATCGTTCGAACCAATTTTCGTTGGTAGTTTTTATAATAATGTACATCATATATTTTTTTTAGAATTATCATGCCCCTACTTTAGAAGTTAGAGGGGGGGACACACATTTTGCCACTTTGGAAGAGTCTCTCTCGCAAACTATTCAGGTTAGAAAAAAATGATATTAGAAACCTCAATATGATTTTTGAAGACCTATCCATAGATACCCCACCCGCATAGGCCAGATGAAATTTTTTTTTTTTGTTTCAGTTGTATCTATGGGGACCCCTAAAATTCTTAATAATTTTTCCATTTTTGTATCAAAATCTTAATGCGGTTCACAGACTACATCTACTTACTAAGTTTCAATAGTATAGCTCTTATAGTTTCGGAGAAAAGTGGCTGTGACATAAGGACGGACAGACAGACAGACAGACAGACATGACGAATCTATAAGGGTTCCGTTTTTTACCATTTTGGCTACGGAACCCTAAAAAGTACCTCTTTCAGCGCTGCTTCTTTCACAGTCAACTCTATACAGGCTGTAACAAACAAAGTGATAGTAATTAAGGTCGTTTTAGTGACCCTTACATAAAGCTCACTGTAAAAACAGTGTTAAAAGAGTTTTTATGATTCGTAAAGACAAGCGTCCCAGCGTTATCAATTTACCCATACAAAAGCTTAAAAAAGTTAGTCTTTACCCATACACACCCTTTAGTATTATCACTTTGTTTTGTTACACCCTGTATAGTGTAAGTGATAGTATGTGTCATTAGAACATAGTCATAGTGTATTGTGAGTGTCGTGTCTAGTTATAGTCAAGGATACCGAATGGGTAAATCGTGACGACTACATCGATTAGCGCTTAGGCTTTGTGGTAAATACTAGTTTTTGTACAGTTTTTTTCTAGATGCGTCATTGCCTATTTTAACGTTACAAGGCTCGGTTCTGTGCAAACGAAATTGACCCTTATGTAAGCTCCTTAATAATACTTAATTAAGTACTAAGAAGACGTTTCCGTAAGGGTCAATTTGGAATAAAAGCGTTGCGATGCATTTTTAATGAGATATTCAAACTTGGAAAAGCAGCCTTCCCTGGTGGTACATCTGTCAATTCAATGTGTATCTTCTGATGTATTAAATAAAGTTCCGTTTTGAATACATTTTTTAAAACGTCACGTTGTTATGAACTGACCCTAACAGGTGTTTCTACTTTATAAAATCAAATACATTTTTGTTTTTAATTATATTTTATAAACTACTCTACTTTAATCAAAAGTGTAATTTCAATGCCAATTTAAAAACTCTTCATAACTTAAATATCTTGGGTTTCTTAATGTCTTCATTCATAAAATTACTCTGTTGAAAGCGTGAAAATATTCAAATGTTTCTATCATGCTAATGAAATGTTTTTCTCAGAATACTTTACGATTCACAAGATATTACTTACGTCATTATTCGTAGCTAATGTCTAATTTCAATTGTACTTGAAATGCCAATGGTAATAATACAGAACCTTGCATTATATTTCAATATTACAAATTTACTGTAAGTTGTAACCCTACACGTTTTCTAAGTTCTATAGAATAGTAATTGAATATCTTCTTATATAATATCAAAAAGTTACAGCGTAGGATTATTTGATCGTGACTTTCATCAACACTTCTCAAAGTTAACAATTAATTATTATTATTATGATTTAATCACTTACGGATTTGTCGCAAAGCTCTTTACTTATTCCCGGCTTTCTAAAAGAGTTAATTTCTAATAATTATGTATGTAGGTAATACTTGCTTTAAGTTAATAGAACAATTAATTATTTTCAGGAATACGAATGAGTGAAAATGACGAGAAAGTTTCTCTTCTGTTTCCCGCTGCGAGTGGGCAACATTGTCTTCGGCTACATTGTCATTGTGAGTATTGTTACCACACTTTCAGGCGCCTAATAAAGTTGCGTATGCAAATTGCTACTACAAAACAACAGGCGCTAAATTTTGTTAATAACGGCGACCGATATTGTTAAAGCCTAATATGTATTTCTTTTAGAGCAATAAACTGGTGTGGGTTTGCTGTTGTATATTTTAGGAGTGGTATTTATGTTTTATTAACCCTTAACCACTGACGTGTATTTCCTTGCATTAACACTGACGTACGTCTCACAGACGTACGCTTCATTTAAACAGCTCTTAGTCAATAATTATATAAGAAAATATGGTTATTATATTATATATCGTCACTTTAGTATATATTGTACTAATAAATAAAAGAAGTATTTTCTTATGTTTAATGTTTATTTATACTTCTCAAAACAAACAAAAGCTAATATGAATCACCGGAATCAAGAACGTCTCTTTTCTATGAGCTCAAAAAGTGATGTGGGAGAGCCATGCTTCGGCACGAATGGGCCGGCTCGACTGGAGAAATACCACGTCCTCACAGAAAACCGGCGTGAAACAGCGCTTGCGCTGTGTTTCGCCGAGTGAGTGAGTTTACCGGAGGCCAATCCCCTACCCTTTTCCCTTCCCTACCCTTCCCTATTTCCTTCCCTACCCTCCCCTATTACCCCTTAAAAGGCCGGCAACGCACCTGCAGCTCTCCTGATGCTGCGAGTGTCCATGGGCGACGGAAGTTGCTTTCCATCAGGTGACCCGTTTGCTCGTTTGCCCCCTTATTGCATTGAAAAAAAACTTAATTTTCAGTCTAAAATTATTACAGAACTAATTTTATCTTATTATTTGTGAAATATTCTTTGATATAAAAAGGAATAAAATGCACATTTTTATGGACTTGACACTTTTTGCGACTTTGTCATAGTTTCTTCAGCATGAGAATAAAAAATTGTACATTTTTGTACTTCGCTCTATAATTCTGCTAAGGGTACATTGTAATCACTGTCTGATGAAATAACAATGAGGGATTTCAAAATATCTGACCTCTTCAGTCTTTGGTGACACGATCTCATTTTCATCGACACAAAAATCGTCAGTCTCTGAAGAACTAAAGTTTTCCTCAACAAAATACTCAACATTTTGTTCGTTTATATTAATTATACTCTATCCAATAGAAGTCGCAACTTCAGCGTTAAAAAAAGTTTATAACAAACTATTTTGAAGCAGAAACAAATTTTAATTAAAAAAAATAAAAACTTACATTACCTCTGACAATACGTCTCACAGACGTCACGAAGATTATATTTACCTATTTGAGTTTTACCACACTTCTGGACACTACTGCTTCGGGCACGTTACCGGTACCTAGGAAGGTACTAGAAAGCACAAGTTCATCCGACAACGATTTTAAAATATATTTTTGTTTTTGTCGCCCGCCTACGTCTCACAGACGTACGTCAGTGGTTAAGGGTTAAAGCTCAGTATCCTATAAAATGTGAAACATCCTACGCAACTTCATTTCTACAAAATTTTGTAAAATTTCTTTTCTTTTTAACTTATTACTTAAGTTCATCATAAAACATTTTCCTATGATACATTTTAATGGAACTCTATCTTAATATTATAATAATCCTTTTCACCACCTATGCTGTATTTTCAGATTTTAAGTCTCATGGTGGCCGCCTTACATCTATACGAACTTGGAGCCTGCATTATCACACGAGGGAGCCACAATGAAGACAAATTCGGAAACTTCCAGAAACTCGAAAGCATATTTGGGGAAGACAAGAATGAACTAGTGGAAATTATAACAATAACTTACTACCTAACGTACATCATAATAGGATTGTTACTGTTCATTTTTGCCGCGATATTTACGTGTGGTGTTTACAAAGTAAGTAACCCCGAATACATTAGGGGAAACGACTGGACATTGGGGAAAAAAAGGTCCAAAATGGAGCCATTTCAAAAAACGCGACGCATTTACGACGTCATAAAACATCATAACTAGGGAGACTTTTTAGACGAGGATGTTTTGCGTTTTTGCTATTCGTTTAAAGAAGGCACTTTAAATGTTTATTTTTAGTTGTATTGGATAAAATTATTATTAAATTATACCTGAAGCCGGCAACGTCTAAGGGAAGGGGCCCTGAAAAGTCCACGTACTTGTGTTTTTCTCACATTGGACTCAAAGCTAATTTGATATCAATGAATGAAAATAAATAGGTTCCTAAAAATTTATTGATTATGTAAAATGCCGGAGGCCCAATCCCCTACCCTATTCCTTCCCTACCCTCCCCTATTCCCTTCCCTTCCCATCCCTACCTTCCCCTATTACCCTATTCCCTCTTAAAAGGCCGGCAACGCACCTGCAGCTTTCTGATGCTGCGAGTGTCCATGGGCGACGGAAGTTGCTTTCCATCAGGTGACTTCTTTTACGAACAAGCGACACATCAGCAAAATTTCTAATTTTCATAGACCTAGTCTGTTTATAGTTTTTAACTTTGGATTAATTTATTTTACAGTTAAACGACTGTGCCATAACAACGTTCTTTGTGTACTGCTTCTTCCACCTGTTCTTCAGCATCGGTCTGATCGTGTGGGAGACTCTCACAGCTGGCTGGGTGCAGCTGGGCCTTATTGCTGTCTCCGATGGTGAGAAGGCCTCTTAGTAGCTCTTTGTTTATTTTATAAGTACCTCTTTGTCTCTGATTCTATTTCCCTCTTTTTTTTTGTTTTGAGGTTAAGCTGCGACATTAAGACGCTGACAACTGCCAATGACCTTGAGAATTCGCATATCTCGCATCACTCTCGCACTACTGTCGATTTTCTTGCGAGAGAGACAGAGCCTATGTGAAATGTTCACTAGATAGCGTGGATACATTTTTCGTTTGTTAGAGGAAAAAATAAATATTATGGGAAATCTAGATGTCTGAATTATTATTAAATCTTACAAGCTTTGGATTTTTGTAAAAGGTATCAAATAAACAAAATTTTAAAGCATAGCTTAGTATATTATTTTAGTTAGAACTGTTTTAAGTTCCTGGACGACGTGACTTTGGTATTTTTTTTTATCCAGTAGGAGTACATTATATTATTATTTAAAATAAAGAAGCTTTTCCAAATATAATCAAGTGCCAATCAATGAAATACATACGTCTAGAAAACTGCACAAAGATGTTGAATTGGCAGTTGTCTTCGCCTTAAGCTGCGATTTCACCAGAGATGATTTGCTAAGAATGTGATTTTAAGATGTATTACTAGAATTGCTACACTGAGGAGTGTCAGGCAAATTAACATAATTTTCTTCGTTTCGTTTCGGTTCTTAAAAACCGGCTTAGGTCAAAACGCACCCTTAAGTTCTTCAAATTGCAAAGAGAACCAAAGACTTCTTGAGTTTTTATTTCTTTTCAATATGCGTTTGTTTTTGTTATTCATGGATGTGTATATAAATAAAGCATTCTTTTGTTTGTTTCAGTGCTCCTCATAATTAGCCTGTTCAGTGTCAAATACATGATGGAGGCGATACGGACAGGGAACGTCTACACTCGACCTGGCGACATACTATACAAGTGCTAGCTGTAGTCAGAATAAGTGTAGATGAACTCGTTTGCTCAGTGACGGATTAAGACTACTTTATGCCCTAAGCAATCCATGCCCTAACCTTATGTCAACTAGAATCGATCTTCGAACCGTTACTCTTCTGCTGTCCCCTTAGACGTGATGCTCTAGGCAATTGTTTAATTTGATTAAGAGCCCGGGTTACCCTCGAAATTCTCATACATACGTAATACCAAAATCATTTTCTCATACGAAAATATTTAACATGTTTGAGTTATTTTTCAGCTTAAAATAGTAATAACCTAGGTTCCTGTACAAAAATTAACTTCAAAATATTTAAACACTAAAAATAGAGTAAAATACTAAAAAATATATAAATAAATATTAAATTTACTACAAAATATTTCAACTCTAAAAAATATTTTTTAGTATTTAAATATTTTGTACTAAATTTACTCTTTATTTATATATTTTTTTTGTGTTTTACTCTATTTTTTAGTGTTTAAATAATTAGTAGTAAATTTAGTAAAAAAAAATTATACACAAAAAAATTTTTTTTAGTGTTTAAATATTTTGAAGTTAATTTTTGTTCAGGAGCCTAGGTAATTACTATTTTAAGCTGAAAAATAACTCAAACATGTTAAATATTTTCGTATGACAAAATGATTTTGGTATTATGTATGTATGAGAGTTTCGAGGGTAGGCCGGCCCCTTAAGGGCCGGGACACAAAAACACGGCACGGCGTCGTACGGCGCCGTACGGTGCCGCGTCGTGAGAATTCACGGCGCGTGTCGTAAAAAACCACGGCACGGCGCCGTACGGCGTCGTGCCGTAGAAACTCATCTTGAATTTCTACGTGAGTTTCTACGGCACGACGTCGTACGACGCCGTACGGCGCCGTACCGTGGGTTTTTTACAGCGCGCGTCCGCACTGCGCCGTACGGCACCGTACCGTGTTTTTGTGTCCCGGCCCTTATGGTTGATCCGTCACTGCGTTTGCTCAGTACTGAAAAGAAACGTGTAGAACTGAATGTACTGGCAGAGAAATTGATTCAAAAGAGATGACGGACCTCGGGCGGACCTACGATAATTGTGTGGGTTCTGTCAAGCTGCAACCCGACCAAATAATGTAGAACTTACGTTATTTTCCTTTGAACTAATTTCGCTATTAATGCGATTCAGCCTACTTACATTTTAGCAAACATTCTACAGAATTGTTAACAATGTACACAAATTAATATTATTTAATGTATAAAGTCGATTTTATAATTACATTAGGAACGAGGGTAAAAACTAACCACACCTTTCATAAGAGCACAGAAAAGTATAATGTATTTTTTAATATTAAGTTCTTCTATGCTAATGGAAAGTTCTAATGTTTAATGAAAGCAGTTAAGGCTTTAATTGACATTCCATGTTCTAACTTTTTATTACTGCCTTTTACTTTATACGACAATTTCATTGCATTGCGAGCAGAAGACATCATCATTCGATTACGACACTATAATATTTACTTCGGTCCTTGAGCCAGAATAAGCATTGAGAAAAATTATTTTATTTACATCAAGGTATAATCAAAATTATTTTTCTCAAAAAAAAGGGTGTGCAAATAAAAGTTTATTTGTATATAATAATTATATTAACAGACGGAATAAAATGTTTGTATCGTCTAAGTTTATTGTAATTATTTATTACTGGATCGTTATTTTTAAGAATAAATATTTAAGTTTTACCTAAATATTTTATTTCATTGCAAAATTGGATGCTCAATATATCCTTGTTTTACTATCACATATGTAGGTAATTAATATTTTGCAATTTTTAGTTTTATTAGTAACAATAATCACAGTCATTCACTCCCTTAAAACTAATTAATAAATTAAATTATAAACTAAGAATCTTAACAATATTTCTGTGTATCCTATTGTAATTTTTCTAAATACTCGTTTATGTAATCTTCATGTGTTATGACGTCTCGTCTTCGTCTTTTCCCCAGCATCATTGGTACCACCATGGCCATAGCTGCTGGTACCATGCCTGCACCAACCGCTGCTAAAACAGTAGACGTATCAGGCTTATAATTGCTACTGGCGAAGAGTTTCTTCTTATAATACTTATGCCTCACAGGTTTGTTCTGAGATGCTGCCATTTCTAGGTCATTCTTCAGGTCCATATCACGTTTGGACTCTTCAACTGTCTGGAAGCTCTTTTCCACTTCTAAAAGGCCTCCGTGAGATGTCGTCATGTTTTGATGAGATTTTTCCATGGGTAAGACCGTCAAAGCCACTGCCTGATGTGATACGAGCGTTGGTGAGTCCTTTTTATCTTCGGCTTCATTTAAACTTCTTTGTCTCTTCTTATTCTTGTACCCTTTAGTAGTTGAAAGTAGAATCCACTGGCCGTCGCCATTTGGTGGCCTAGAAGATCTGTCATCATCCATATCAGATGTGCCAGTGTAAATGACTTGCGTTGGTCGTCTTAGGGGTCTTTTCTGGGAGAAGGCCTGATGAGGAGCCTCATACTCGTAAGGATAGTTGGTGGGCCGGGAATCAGTAACCACGGAATCTGATGCACCATAGTATACGCTGTCATCGCTGGAGTAACCTTCGTCTTTATCACAATTTGGTCGGTACGGACGACGGCTGTCATCAGGAGACCACGAGGATTGGAGATCGTGCATAGATTGAATATTGTGCACAGGTTGCATGTTTTGCATGGAGTGTTGGAAACTTGACTGCGGCTTATTCATAGTCCAGGTTGGTCTGGACGGTAGCTCCGACTCATATTCATCAGGGATGTGCAACTTATTATTAATGTATCCTGGACGGGTTAATATAGGCTTTTTCTGAGGATAATTATATGTGTTACCTTGATCCTGTAAAGGATATCTGTCGCCGTCAGGATATTTGTTCCCATCATCTTCATTCCAGTAAGTTTGCGGCTTGTGCTTTTTGATGTTAGGTTTCCATTTTGAAATTTTACTCGTAGACCAAGCGACTGGTTCCAGAGTAACCCACCCGTCTTTATCGTCAAAGGGATGCTTGTGTTGCTTGACTTTCACACGATTCCAGGAGGTGTACACTTTACTGTCGTCTTCCTCCTCGTCTGATGATGATAGGGACAGCCTGTCAGGTTTTAGTTTTTGTTTCTTCAATTTAGCAGCGAGTGCGGCGATGGCTTGCAACCTTTCATTGGAAAAGTCATGAAAGTCCTTTAATCTATCCTCGTCCTCTACAAAATCTTCTAAATCTCCTTGCGGCCCTTCGTTCGCGACAAACCCTTCCTGACACGACGGCCCGTAGCACCTTCGCCTATCGTAAACTATGTGGTCCATAAGATCTTTAATATCCACGTCATCTTTTGATAACTCCACTTCAGTCAAATCGAACTTATCCAAGTCATCACTGGATTTATCTTCAATAATAGTAATGGGTTCCTTTCTCGGAACTTCGAGCTGATACGTTTTGATTTTTTCATTGTAGTTAAAATCATTAGCAGCACAGAGTGTACAAAAAGTCAGTATGAGCACTATCATTTTCGTTTTATAATTTTCACTTTCGAGATCGCGTGCGCACGCGGGGTCGCGCAGTTAGACTGAGCTCCGCCGGCCATTGACGACCGCTGTTATACTTTTGATACTGGATGCACAATCCCTGCTCTCTACTGCAGCGTCACGTCTCGTGCATAATCGTTCGTCTGTTCAATCTCAATCTCCGTGACCCGAGGTGAAAATGTTTTTCGCGATTTTCCCACAGAGAAATTGTAAAAGTTTTCCGAGTAAGTATAACGATCTAATGCTCTCTGATGGAATGGTTTTCTCCCGGTGCATTCGAGTGAAATAAACGTTTATTTATTTCCAACACGAAACCCGAAAGGGTTAGGTTTATTATAGTTTCTTTAGTTCCCCAACTATTATAAATCTCTTGTAGATAAATAAAAGTAACAGATACTTTGATCTTAGGAATTAACAGATCCACAATTTGTAGTGCACTCGACAAAAACCTAGTGATAAGTTACATATGTGAATACCCGAACGTGAGTATTTACTATTTACCCACGCGGCCACTTCTGGGAACATTTATACATTAGGGTAAACACGCCAAAATTATAAGACTTTTTAAAACTCTCAACTTTGGAAATATTGAACATTGTATTAGTCAAATGTCATACATATAATAGTTAATAAAAAAACTACCCCATAAGTTCCAGTAGCGCCACAAGCAACAATCGTGACCCGCTGTCGCATGCCGCTCTCTCCACACGCCCATTACAGCTATCAGGCGATCGGACCGCTCTAATTGCTATACTTTTACCTGTCGCCTGTCGCTTGCATGTAGCATAAGCTTTATTTGATTATAAGGCAGAATGAGGAAAACAAATACGCAGATTGTCAGAGCGCCAGACCGATATAGATTCTTTTTTTTTTTTCAAAGATGCAAAGGGTTATTGCTTGCAATAACCCTTTGCATCTTTGAAAAAAAAAGCCTAATCTTGGTCTTGACCAAGCACTGTATATTAATACAAACACAATATTTAATGAATAAAAAAGATTAATAATATTGTAAACAAGAAAAAGTGTATGTCTGTGACTATTTCAGGCTTGGAACGTAGGACCGATTGTTAAGATTACCGGTATAATAATAAATAACTTTGCATTCCGGGAACATAATATAACTCAGAACAGTTTAACTTAAAAACAGTATAAATATCATGTACAGTATATGGATCGTGATCCTGTCCATGAAACCTCCGACATGTTTCATGAGACGTGTACTAATGAAGCTTTCTGTTTATATGATCTATAGGTATACTTAGTGGAAAGTAAATAAGGAAAAATCCTTATGACATCTTCAGATAGTTATATTGAAGACATGTTCGATCTACGACTATGGCGTGTTTGAGATTTTACCTACAGCTGTTTATTAGAATAAATAATGCAAGTGAAATAAACTCGGTGACTTGGAACATCATTTGGTTGTTTTATTTAATTTAAAATTGTAAACTGCAAGTTGCGCTCCCAAACGGGCATCAAGGACGTAGGTGTCAAAGCGGTCAAGCTGAAGTGGGAGTGGGCGGGTTACGTTAGTCGCATGCATCCCGACCGCTGGGCAAGGGTCTCAACAGAGTGGGCACAAGAAGATGGATGCCGCCGCCGAGACTGGCCTAGAAAAAGGTGGCGTAACGAGCTGGAGGCGTACCAGCCAGGCTGGCTATCGGTGGCGCAGGAGCGAGAACAGTGGAAGATCCTGGGGGAGGCCTTTGCCCAGCAGTGGGACACTAGCTAATTTAAAAAAAACTGCAAGTTCCATCCCGAGTTGTGGAGTGTAGCAACAAATGCTATGTTTATCAAACAACTATAGCTTATGGACGGAAAAATGTGATGTGAATAAAATAACGTAAGGAAATGATGAGAATCAAATTCAAGAGAAATTTTCTTGTCGTAAAAACACCTAGTAACACTTATACAAACAACACAGAAATTAAATAAATAAGTGATGTTCCTTATTTCTATAGATTTTCCGGGTGTTAAATATATATAAAATCCCTTTAGGGAATTTATATATACTTTTTAGGCTTTTTAGCCAAAATGGCGGTAGATTTTCCAGTACGAAAAAGCGTCATTTAATAATAATCAAGTAACAATTTGTACAAAAAACTGAATTGTTTATACTGAGCGTAACGGAAATCACGGGGTACTTTTTCGCGAAAGGTAAATAATTGTATGCATGCAATTCACATAAACAATTCTCTTACATAACAAACGTTCTGCACTCATTTCAAACTTTCTCAAACTGTTGTGTGGTTTCTTTGACCTTTTTGTTTTGTTCGGACATTTCCTTGTTTAGAATATTATAATTTTTATTTTCTTAATATCACCATGGTTTCGAATGTTTTTATTATAACTAGATGACGCTCGCAAATTCGTTGCGACAAAATTGGTTTATCACGAAGGAACCATTTTTCCGGGATAAAAAGTTTCCCCAGACTCAACGTATCTCCGTACCAAATTTCAGCAAAACCGGTTGAGCGGCTTAAGCGTGAAGAGGTTATAGTCAGACCAACAGACACACACTTTCATATTTATAATATTAGTACATGATGGATGAGTTAGCAAAAAAATTAGAGTAGGTTTTGCTCAACATGTTTTCTTAATTTTTATTAAGCAATAATTTGTTCTTTAATCTTTGCTCGATTAAACTTTGTATACTTACTAAAATTACCTCGTGGTTACTAAAAATTTCTTTTACGAGAAGTGTAGAGTAGGTTGAGTGGCAAGAAGATTACTTTAGTTACGGTTTCATTACACACGACGTGAAAATTGTTCCGTGATATGGGTGACGTGATTGTGTGTGTTGTTCATTATCATTTGTTATATGGGTCAAAAACAAAAGTGTATTGACCCCTTTTATATTGAAGTACAAAGAGGTCTCTACACGGTCCAAGATGGACAATTACAAGTGATTAATATTGTCATTGTAAAAAATAAGCTACAACATTGTAATTTTTATTTTAAAAACACGAATTTTCACACTTTTTAGGTAAAAAGTGGCCCGTGCGAGTTTCTTACGCCGGTTCTTCTCGCCGGGTTGGTTCCTGAACCGGTGGTAGGCAACACGTAGGACGTTCTGAAAATATTTGTTATATATTTTAAGAACGTCCTACGTCTACGTCGTCTAGGATTGCTATAGACAGCTTTGTCTATCATGTGGTGTTATATTGTGATTTGCAGCTTAACTGGAATATGGACATATTGTGACGAGATATTAATGTTATTTAAATGCAACAGTGTATATTATAGCCAATAAATTTTGATAATATAAAATCACTTCTGCTCCGAAACACAGGGCATAGTGTCCATCCTATGAAAATGTACGGTTTCCGCGCGATAAACCAATTTTATTCAACGCAGATTATTGTTAAAACCCTAAGTCACAGGTTACACGGTCAAATTTTCATCAATCTGATCCATCAATCCGGTATGGATTGACGAAAATTTGATCGTTCTAACCCACGGATTGATGGATTGATAATATTTTTAAGTCACCGGTTACACGGTCAAATTTTCAATCTGATCCATCAATCTGATTGATAGAATATTGATGGTTATAAAAAGTTCATATTAAAAATACGATCAATTCATCAATCCGTGGCGTAAACGATCAAATTTTCGTCAATCCGTACCGGATTGATGGATCAGGTTGATGAAAATTTGACCGTGTAACCGGTGACTAACCTGTGACTAATATGAACTTTTTATAATCATTAATATTCCATCAATCAGATTGACACCAGATTGATGAAAATTTGACCGTGTATAACCGGTGACTTAGTGCCGTCACCGGTGACCGGTGACTTGCGCAGATCTGGGTTAAAGTTAACCCCGGATTAAACCTTATCGCTTTCATAAAATATATGAAGAATGTAAGAGATAACACGTACTATTTAACCAGGTATTAACTTTGACCTGGATCTGCGCAAGTGGACCTTATTGAACAACAAAATATGTTAGTCCGAGATCCGGTGACGGCTAACTCGCAGAAGTCATTTAACGCCAGCCGACTCCTTTATGCTTTCTAAAACTCTTTTAGATTGGATCCGTTGACATAGAGTAGGAGCTGATAGATGCGTCCTGTCAAAGTTAGACTTAAGCAATAAGGAATATTACGCAAAGGTCGGAACCTTTGCGTAATATTCCTTATTGCTTGGCTAAGTCTAAGGCAGAGGGCGCTACCAACACATGAAGTAATATTATATAATCCGACCAAAATCCGCCGCACTCGCTGTATCAGAATATTGACAGGAACGTTGTCAAGCGTCGAACAAAACTTTTTGTTTACTGAATATGATGGTGCTGTCTCTAACGTGAATACATTGCAGTAATAGAGATCAACTACGATAACATGGCGCGCCCCTCCAAATTAATGTTTCAATGTGTGTAGTCACATCCTTATGAAAGAGTTTGTATGTAGTAGGTAAGTATTCAACCAATCGAAGTACTCGTAATATTTCACTTAATGTTACTTATTACCAAGATTAAGACATAACTAGCCTACCGCGCAAGACAACGCACTTCAAACGTTTTGACAACGCACTTCAAACGTTTTGAATTTTGGAGAGGCGCGCCATGTTATCGTAGTTTATCTCTACCTGCTATTAGTCGTAGCCATAATAAGCAATCATGTCAAACTTAACTCTTGCCAACGTTAAAGTTATCTGAGTATTTCTACGTATTATTATTATCAGCCAGTAATAATAATTATCGAAAGCCAGACAAAAATGATTTATTATATAATGAAGAATATTTTTATCGAGGATGATATTATTACGATGTATCGAATTTACTTTTGATATTATTATGAGTCCTCATACCGAACGAATGAACAGGCTGTTATTTAAGACCGTTTCAATCAAGAAGGTAAAATAAGATAAGATAAATATTCTTTATTGTGCACACACAATATAACAACTTAAAAAATAAGACATTTTAAAACACAGGTACCTAACACATATTGGCGGCATCAACAAAACTTGGTTGACTACGGTACCTTAAAACGGAACCCTAACCAGCTGATTGTTTGTATATTGATAGGTTAATAGTTACACAATTTAAGAGTAACATTGTCCTACAAATAGAACAATCCATATTTTAGGATCATCAAATCAAAGTATGAAATCCTTTTTATCTCTGTTAGATCACTTTCAAGATTTTTCGCAGATAAAAATGTTATTTGTCTTATCAAAATTAAGCTATTCACAAAAAATTAGCTTGTTAGTAATAAAAAATAAAATTGTTCTAGGGCTCCCTTACTATAGAAGAAACATAATACATATTTAAGATTTAAGATGAAGGTATTTTATGAATTTAGTTACAGTTAGTTCTCTGACGTGGTTGTAAAAAAACAGCATTTACATCTTAATTTTACACGGTAACCCACTAATTAACAGCCATGTTTGTTCCGCCGAATAATTTTCACAAAACATGGTCGTTTAATAACGCAATATTAATTCCCAAAATGTGTGTTTACAATCCAAAAACGTTTAATTGCAAAAAAAAATATAATTTCACCAGAATAGTAATGTTTGACGCAACCGTCAACAAAATTGTGATTTTTAATTTCAAATGCGGTCTCGTTGGCACGATGGGACAAGCAGCTACGAACTTGTGAAATATTTGCCTATGATCGCTCACGATTGAAGACACGTGCGTCAACTACGCAATCAACAAATACAAATACAAATCTTTATTGTCATAACTTAATTTACAATGTTTTAAAAAGTGGCAGTCCCCCAAACTAGGCGTAGCCTGTGCTATGGTTCCCCCATATTCCCCCCATTCTTACCGAATTATAATAAAAAGAGTGCAAAAAATAACAGAAAATTAAATTTAAATTAACTAAAATATTCTGGAAATTAGTAAAAATAATAATAATACTTAATAAAATCTTAATAAAGCAACAAAAATAAAATTCTTAGGTTAAATTATTCTATTATTTTAATAACCTTATCTAGAAAATATTATATAAAAACCGGCCAAGTGCGTGTCGGGCCACGCGCAATATAGGGTTCCGTGGTACCGCTAGTTTCTTAAAATTTGTGTATGGTCAATGAATGTACATTTATAACGTCTTTAACACTACTAACAAGATCATCTCAGTTGCTTAAAAAGGTATTTGAACGAAAAGTTCCTTTATACTTCGCCGAAAACATTTTTTTTAGTTGATCGACTATTACTCAATATGTTATGAAGTCTTCTCAGCCGTGATAGTTTTCCTTTTAAATTCAGCATATTTCCTACTCCCGTGAATTTTTTCACATTTCCAGAAGCTTCTGGAAATTAGCTGGTAGACGGGGGGGGCACTGGACTCTAACGATTTTTTCCACTTTAAAACTTAATATTTCACAAACGGATCCCTAAATCGGAAAATGATCTATGAATACTCGTAATATTTTTAAAAAACCTATCCAACGACAGCCCACACGATGGGGTGGACGCGAAAAAAAATTCATCCCCGCTTGATGTGTAGGGAAAGTGCCATAAAAAAATATATTTTTTAAGATTTCATGTAAAATTTTGTCGGCATCATTAATATGTGCATTCATGCCAAATTACAGCTTTGTAGGTCCTATAGTCTCTGAGCAAAACCGCGGACAGACAGATAGACAGACGGACAGACGGACGGACAGAGCGAAACTATAAGGGTTCCTTGTTGACTACGGAACCCTAAAAATTGATCCATAACTAGATGACGCCCGCAACTCCGTTGCCCAAAAATTCGTTTATCACGCAGGAACCGTACATTTGTCGGGGATAAAAAGTATCATAATATGTTCTTTCCCGGCACTTAAAGACTGAAATTTCAACAAAATCGGATTAGTGGTTTGGGCGTGAAGAGGTAACAGATAGACAGACACACTTTCGCATTTATAATACTTTTTAAGTAAGTATGGATAGAGATTCCAACCTGAAGAGGGGCCTTAAGATTGTAATTTATCTGGAATCTTGAAATATCTCCCAACAAAGCCCATTTCTTGACAAACGGATTAATCGCTACGAATTTGGTAAATCGTTTCTTAAGATTTTCCACGTTCTTGGAATTTAATTAGTTTTGTAAGGGCATAACTACTTTTTAACTATATGACGCATACAGCACTATTGCGCCAAAATTCGTTTATAGCGCGGCTATCGTACATCGGTTCAGCGGTTTGGGCGTGAAGAGGCAACAGACTTTCGCATCTATAATATATACTAGACGTTACGCGCGGCTTTGCCCGCGTAAATTAGATATTTCACAGACAAATTAGTTCACAAAAAATAGCCTATGCTTACATCTCAATGCCTATGATCCTTCAAGTGGTCTACTTCTTATCTGACCTAAATAACAGAAAATTGCTCTAGTAGTTCGTGAGATAAGCCCTTTCAAATAATTTCCCCCCGTTTTTTCCACATTTTCCTCTAATTCTTCGCTTCTATTAGTCTTAGCATA
Source organism: Lysandra bellargus (assembly GCA_905333045.1). Classification (NCBI taxonomy): domain Eukaryota; kingdom Metazoa; phylum Arthropoda; class Insecta; order Lepidoptera; family Lycaenidae; genus Lysandra; species Lysandra bellargus. Next base: position 6,125,954 of record HG995355.1, read on the forward strand.
GGCTTATGATATACTTAGCGTGATAAAATATAGCCTATAGCCTTCCTCGATAAAATATAGGCCATCTAACACTGAAAGTATTTTTCAAATCCGATCAGTAGTTCCTTAGCGCGTTCAGACAAACAAACAAACAAATTCTTCCGCTTTATAGTATTATAAGTATAGATTAGTATATGGACATTAAACAACGTAATATATTTCAGCAACGTTGAAAGTGTACTTTATGCTTTATTTCGAAAACACAAGCTTGGCTTAAATTCCTTGACACAAAATCCACAAAAATTAATCTCGGCATATCTACAACTTTCATCTTTGGTTGACGTGAAAGATTTATTATGACCACCGTATCTGCCCCGCTCTTAGTTCTGTGGTTGACAATTATTTCTTTTATGATTTCACTAGGATTTCTCTTGTGTTCTCAACAATACGGTTTAAGGCGAGAAAATTGAAAATCATTGTAGCCGAAGGCTTTGCCGGCAAATCGGCTCTATGCAGCTGCAACGCTACTAAATCTAGGAGGAAATAATATTGCTTATAGGTGTTATATTTGTCAACATCGACGATAGTTTATTATAAGATTCACTAAGTACATATTATATTATTTATGATTTTTAACCGACTTCCAAAAGGAGGAGGTTATATGTTATCTATCATATACTATACTTATAAGTAATCCTTGACTAAATCCAGCATTATTTGATGCTGATACATTTTTAGGGCGGACCGTCATTTGAAATCGATCATTTCCATCTATTACTTACAAATTAATAGTACAGGCTACAATCAACATCATGTAAACTACATCATCAAGTCATAAAAAACATCCAAATACCATCAACATCTTACTAACCTAACCAGCTAAGCTATTAAAGCATAAAAAACCTACAAAAAGGTGAATGGGCATTTTGTATGAGGTATGTCCCAACCCTTGTAACAAGTTGCGACTAGTATAAATATGTTCAAATAAGCATTTTTATTATCAATATGCCAAGTTTTTGTTGTAATTGCGTGCAGGTCAAAAGTTACTGGGCTTCAAGTGAAAAAAAAGTTTTTGTTTTAAATAATGCTTTAATCATACTTTATGACATTTTGCGTTACATGTAAACATAATTCTTACATTTATAATAATTGTACAGTAATCACAGGCAGTAGCAGTTATTTTTTATCGTTATTAAGAATTGCACAGTTGAAAATATGTAAATAACAAAGGAAATAATACAATACTGTTAATTGTATTATTGCCTTTATTTATATATTTTCAAATCTATACATATTATAAAACAAAGTCGCTTTTTTCCCCTCATGTCCCTTTGTATCTTTAATCTTTAAAACTACGCAACGGATTTTGATGTTTATTTTAGTGTTAGATATCCCATTTATCGAGGAAGGTCATAGGCTATATTTTATTACGCTAAGACTAATAGGAGCGAAGAAATAGAGGAAAATGGGAAGAAACGGGGAAATTTTCCCCGTTTTTTCCCATTTTTTGAAAGGGCTAACTTGAACGCGCTAATCTCAGGAACTACTGGTCGGATTTGAAAAATTCTTTCAGTGTTAGATAGCCCATTTATTGAGGAAGTCTATAGGCAATATTTTATCACGCTAAGACTAATAGGAGAATGTGAAAAAAAAAGGGGGAAATTATTTGAAAGGGCTTATCTCGCGAACTACTGGAGCAATTTTTATGTTATTTGGCACAGATAAGAAGTAGACCACATGAAGAATCATGCTATCCATTTTAATCATTTTTTCAGTGGCTGTATATTTTATACCCGTGCGACGCCGGGGCGGGTCGCTGGTACTTACATAAATAACAAAGGAATTATTACTAGCCGAAGTCAATAGTTGTAAATGTAGAAACACTAGAAGTCCTTTAATAATACGTAAGTCGTCAATAAATAAATAGGAGAGCCGAGAGTAACAATTTAAAAAATGGAAATGAAGCACAGCTACCAAAAACTGACAGTGTCATGTCATGTCATGGCAACGCCATGAACAAAGTTATTTACCTTCTTATTTACATAATTATATACTTAGTAACCAGTTGTCAAGTTTAAACAACTTTGTTCGTGGCGTTGCCATGACATGACATGACACAGTCAGTTTTTGGTAGCTGTGCTTCATTTCCATTTTTTAAATTGTTACTCTCGGCTCTCCTACTTATTTATTGACGTTTTTTTTGCACTAAACCTTATAATGCACATGAACAAAATCATGTGCATTATAAGGTTTAGTGCAAAAAAAAACAAAAATTACGACGACGAACACGGCCAATATGACAGCGTGTGGCGCGCGGTTTGAGGGGGGAGGGGGGTTAGGGGGGTTTAGAGTAGGCGCATAGTCGACCGTGTGGTATTTTACACTTGATTTTAAATTAAAATGCTTTTGATTAAATTTTATTAAATATTTTATAAAAAAACGACTATAACAGCTTCCCTTCACAAAATACAGAGCTACGCCCATACAAAAAAACAACACTAATTGAGATCTTTCATATGATATAGGTAGGAAAATGTTACAACACATGGGACGAAACCGCCCATTCGTCTTTAAGTCAATACCTACCTATTACCTACATCAATATCATATTATTTTTTTTATATTCAAACCGAGCGAGGCTTCTGTCTTCTAGTGCTGATTCCACGTTCATCAAGAGACTCGAAACAAAACAATTATAGTCTCCACGGAAGATTTCGGCGAAAACAATAATGTAACCGTAACAAAGACTGTTTACCTCCGAAATGTTAGTTTCGTCACACTTACCGAACACTTGCGTCATAGGGTTCGAAAGTGTAATCACCGCGTAATAGCCTCCTAGTACTTTTCTCTATCCGCGAGAACAGAGGATAGAGACTTCATTGTTTCTATTTTTATTTATTAAGATTTTGAGGATAGGTTCTATAATAATTTACTAAACATGGTCCATTTCCTTTCCTTTAAGAATACTCATTACTCATTTACTACTTCTTAATTTGATGCATTTACAGTTTTGTCATTTTTATTTTCTTTAAATTTCATTTGCTAACAGTGTCTAACAACAATAGTGTGAAGATGAAGGAAACAAACAATTATCACAGATATATAATATACACTAAAATCATCATCAGGTGTGATTTTATCAAAATCAGTCGTGTGAAACATAATTGTAATAAAACAAAATTAATAAAAGTAGAATAACTGCATGAAAACTGTACTATATACTGTGAAACATGAATTTCCACCAAGAAGTTACAGTACATTCAATATCATATAGGTACAAACAATTAATTGAAGACGTGAGTGGAAGAATCGAACAAGTAACATTTCGTAACATACAGACAATAACTAATTTTTTCCCTTATTACTTTCATAAAACTTGTAACTTACCTACGTCATAACCTAGCTAATATATCTGGCTACACATATAATATACAGTTTTTCTATTTCAAATAATTTTTCTGGCCCTAAAGCATTCATTTAAGCAAAAAAACGGGGAAGTTTTTTCATGTTACTTACCTTATTCTTCCACTCACGTCTTGAAATTATTGTATGATCAAAACCTCACTATAAATTCATATAAATAAGGAATATAATATTTTAAGCGTTATACAAAAGTTAAAGCTGCATATCTACTTACAAATTCTAACACTCTATATCAATTTAACAACAGCTTGTAAGTTGTACTTTTCTCTGCAAAAAAAAAAATGAGTAAGCGACTCCACATCTCTACGGTCGTGACGGTCAAGGCCCTGTTTTCACTTTTTGATACCAAAACATTTTCACTGTGCGCTCTCACGGCTCGGGACGCCGCGCCGCAACATCGGAAAATATCATTCGAATACCACTAGACACCGTATAGCGTGCTTTATTACAATGATTCTATTAGCAACAAATTGTTCGTACAAGAAAATCATAGAGTTCAGACTAACAGACCTAACCTAAGGTTAGTTATATCATTATGAAAATGTTACCTTTGAATTTATTCGCATAATATAGTAAAGTTCTTAAAGAACCTCTAACTTAAAGTTAATAGTAATTAATACTTTAAATTAGACTACCATAAACAGAAATTAAATGGTAGAGCAAGGAGCTAGAGTAGGGCAGTTGATAATTGTTGTTTATATTGTTAAGAGCCCGGGCTACCCTCGAAATTCTCATACATACGTAATACCAAAATCATTTTCTCATACGAAAATATTTAACATGTTTGTGTTATTTTTTAGCTTAAAATAGTAATTACCTAGGTTCCTGTACAAAAATAAACTTTAAAATATTTAAACACTAAAATATAGAGTAAAACACAAAAAAATATATAAATAAATAGTAACTTTACTACAAAATATTTAAATACTAAAAAATATTTTTTAGAGTATAAATATTTTGTGGTAAATTTACTATTTATTTATATATTTTTTAGTGTTTTACTCTATTTTTTAGTGTTTAAGTATTTAGTAGTAAATTTAGTAAAAAAAAATTATACACGAAAATTTTTTTTAGTGTTTATATATTTCGAAGTTTATTTTTGTACAGGAACCTAGGTAATTACTATTTTAAGCTGAAAAATAACTCAAACATGTTAAATATTTTCGTACGAGAAAATGATTTTGGTATTACGTATGTATGAGAATTTCGAGGGTAGCCCGGCCCCTTAATATTATTTTGTTGAATTCATACAATATTTTTCAAATAAAACAATATAACTTTCTGTAGCAAACACAGCGACATCTATCTGTAAAGCACAATATTATGAAGTAAGCTCGTTTACAGAGCATGACAACCATGATGTACAACTTACAAGTTGTATTCCACTGTGGTATTTAGTTCCGATTATCTCCAGTAGATGGCTCTTAAACTAAAATAATACAATGTGTTCAAAGAACATAACAATTTTACTAATAGTTTCATCAAGTAATATAAAATATTTTATTTTAAATATTTAGAAACCATAATATTATATTATTTTAGATGCAACCAAAAATAAAGTACGTGTCTTTCGCAATCGACTAATAAGCGACGAAAGGCTTATCCAGGAAGTTTCTCCTATATATTTTCCAGTATAAAGTACCTACTTGCAGCTTTTTTCTAAAATTAAATATAAGCTATTTCTCATTAATTTTTATTAGTAGACGGTTACAAAATGACAGTGTGACCTGATAGAGACCACCATGACGACCACCACGCACCATAAAAGTGGTACGGAGATGTTATGTCACATGTCACACATAGCAGGTGGAGCGTTTAACCGTTTTGTAACACAAATCACAATATGTAAGACGGTTTTGAGGTACCTACGGGATTTACCAATAGCAGGTCTGAAATAAAAACTCGTTGTTTGTTACAGAGTTCCCTTCGAGACGCGACGCAGGCTGCAGCACTGCATTTAATGGTCTTACTAATTTAAATTACCTTACAATAATTATATTAGACTATTGTATAGCTCTTGCAATGAAACTTGCATGTTTTTGTACAGAGTATGAGATATTTTTAATACCTTTATAAGAAAGGGAGTAAATAATCCAAAGCCGTGCTGTTTCACGAGTTAAAGTGTAGCTTTAGTTTTATATTTTCCCAGCAAAACCAATATTAAATTTTTGAGCTCCGGGTTGAAACTACTATTGCTGCTCGACTTAACATCGAAATAATATTTTTTGCGAATATTTCCTTGTACTAAGTATATTTCCTTGACTAACGGTTCATCCAACTTACTCTTTTTTCCGAGCATTGATAGAGAAAATTGCCGTTATTTTATGACAATACCACTCAGATTACTACCTCAGACTACTACTGAACAATAAAAATGAGTTCTTTGTATCTACTTTGTTACTTTTGCTTTTAGAACAGGGTTGGCGATTTATTTTCATGGTTTTATTTTAAGTACAGAAAACCATTATTCAACTTTTAAGTCAGCAATAGGCGACTTTTTAGGCCCAATGGTTCGCATTAAATTACAAAGAACTATCTAAGTATATGCTTTGAGGCTTCCAAATGCTAGACTAAGTAACCATTGCCGCATAAAACGCATAAAAGTAAACAATCAAAAACTATGTCACATATTATGATATAACCGGGTTGCACCACTATGAGAGCATAGACTCTATTTCAGTGGTACTCAACCTTTTCTTGCACGGACCACAAACACGTTTTGGTCTTAGTATCGCGGACCGCAATAAAAAAAATTGCGTTAAAAAATAACGTTCTTCAAAATAAGCGATTTAAAAGCTGACAAATTTTCATGACTTGCACGACGAATGTATGTACACCATAATGACGATGGGCGTGAATTTCAAAATGGTATTACTTCACGCGGGCCACGGAAAAAGTCCCGGCGGCGGGCCACAGGTTGAGTATAGCTGCTTTATATGGTTGCGGAAGTGTGCCACGGCACTGCTGTTCCGCTGTACGATCACTGTTCCTCACATTGTGGTCTTTATTACTGGGAACAGATCGCTCATTAGTACGATAAGGAAACTAGAGGAAAATATAAAGTAATAGATCTTGACCGCAACTCCGTTGCGCCAAATACATTTATCGCACGGGTACCGTACATTTTTTCGGAATTAAAAGTATTCTATGTCCTTTACCAAATTTTATCAAATACGGTTCAGTGGTTTGCATTCAAGCGTAAAATAGAGGTAACAAACAGACAAACAAATATTCTTTCGCATTAATAATATTATTTAAAATAAGTTATAAATATTATTCTAATAGGTATACTTTATAATTTACTAACTAGATTTTACTTGACTTTGTAAATGAATCGTGTACCAGTTTATTATAATACGCAACTTTAACATTTAGTAAGTAAATAAAATATATACAATCACAGGGTCTAATAACTGGATTCTATTACTATTTCTTCGACATTAATAATATTTACCTTCAAAATTACCTGCCAAATTGGCCTCTACAAAACAAAAAGATTCATTTTCGATCGATGCCCTAAATAATGCTTGGAGATCTTTGAAACGAGCACTTTAAAGAAACAATGGCAATATTAAGGAATGTCTCCGACCGTGGAAACAAAGACGAAGATAACACACAATATATCCTAGCGTCAGCTACCTGCTTCCTCAGTTGACATCCAGCAGTGCTCCAACATGGTTCCCTGCATCATCATCATTATCTGCATCCAACTGGCCACGGCTGAACACAGCGGGGCTTACTCTTCCCCGCAATACGCGAAAAAAATGTACCCGAAGACTTACGACAGCAGTGTTCTACTCCCAAAGGAAAAACCAGCATCTTATAATGATTATAATGAGACGAATGATACGGAGTACCGTTCCTCGTTCATGGATTCCGCGGGCAGCTTCCTATCGAGTACAGGAGGTCAAGTGATGTCGAGTCTGGCCAAGGACTACCTGGCCAGGTCGACGGGCAGCAGCCAGGTTGGTTTTAACTGCATTTCCCAGGTTGGTACACTGTATATACGCACTGCATGACTAATTGTAACCCTTCGACAACTATAACCCTTTGATAAGTGTATGAGTCAGTTAAGGTGCATGGAATTTTAAGTGTTAAGCTTGTCAAAGAATAGTGGGTTCTTGGAAACATTAATTGTTATAAGTTGTAACATAGGAAGGTAAGTATCAAGACGTAACCAGAATAAATTTGGTTATATGTATTTGCTAAATATTACATGTAATTAGTAATTACTGTGTTATAAATTTTTTCATGTTTTGAACAAGTCTAAGTAGCTAGTTACTTATTTTTTTAAGGAATACTTCTTGATCTATGTCTGTGGGAATATAGTACAATTTAAAAGACACTATTATATTATTTAAGTACGTTTTATTAATTTTAAAAATCTTATAAATATAATTTTTACTGGAAATCTAATCTTTGGATGCAAAATTAATCGGTGTCGGTTTTACGCACTTTTTTTGAAACTTCCATATTCGTTATTTCTATTTGTATGTATAAATAATCCTTTCTTCAAAGGTACTGAGTTTAAACCTGACCAACCTGGTGATACTGATAGTGCTGAAGGCGTTAGTTCTGGCAGCCGGCTTCTTCGGTGCCGGCGCTTGGAAAGGAGGACATCATTATGGGAGAAGCTTAGACGGTACGTTAAAAGAATTAAAAATAATCTTAAAATAGCCCTGGATTTATAAATAGGCCGCGACCTAGGAGTGGCAGCGTCCAAGGGGGGATGGTTTCGTACATGGGGCGGTGAAAATAAAGTGTCCTACAGTCAAAAATGATAAATCCGGTACTGTCTTAAATAATTAGAACATTCAGCTGTTTTTGCAATTAATGATGATGAAATGCAGGGCGATTCACGATTCCCGTAATTCGACACGGATCCGAAAACTTTACCGTGCGGTCATTGGATGTCGCGCGATGAAGTTTCCGAAACCGAGTCAAATAATTAGGCCTTGTGAATCAGGGCAACGATAGTTCTTAGCATTTAATGTAATAATCTTGCGAATTTGCGTAAATACAAGATGCAGGCTTACTATAATTACTCTCGCATGATTCATTATGTAACATCATAGAAATTGATTCATAGGCATATAGAGTCAGAGTGCCTACTATTTCTACATAGGCAATTAGGCATATAGGATAGGACCCGTGATCTGATGGCTGGGCTTGATATACTCGACGAAAATAAGTAGGTCCGCTATATTATGTCAATTTCTCTTAAGGTAACGCGAGTAGACTTGTATGCAAAATTATGATTGTAGTAACGAAGATAGATAATATAATTTTTGTGTTTTGTTTCTTTGGTGATATCTTCCCGTATGAAGCAGACATGATCATTATCATAAACTTTAATATTTACCAATTCACATTATGCCATTATGTGTCTACTTTAAATTCGTTACTCCATAGAATTTCCAACAACCCGTTAATAAATAATTAGCTTAAAAAAGATGTAGGAAGTATCCCATCTGCCTTTCAGATGACCACTGATGACAAACAGAATTACATACCTTACTGCTACGTAAGAAGGGTTATTTCACTTTAACAACACCTTGATTTATCTATTAGGGTGCTCAAATCCAATGTATGTGATGCATTTGTCCTGTCCAAGCTTTAATCCTATTGGCAGGGGATTATCTGACCATCAAGCCAAATGACCAGCGGTTTTGGGTTAAGTAAAGTTTTTTCTGAAGGGTTAATCAAGGTGCGGGGTAACAATAATAAGTGATTTGTAAACGATAAATCACAATATATATTTAATGTTTGGCACGAGTTTAGCTACTTTGCTTTTATATTTTGTTGTTAGCTTCTTAGAAATTATATATTTTCGCAGCAATTACCTACTATGCTACACAAGGTGAGAATTTAGTAGAAATATTGTAGTAACTTTCTTTAAAGGTAGATAAAGACGTGTAATGTTATAATTACGATAGTGTGAAAGTCTGGATTATGGATTAGTAAGACATAAAATATAATAACATGCTGTCCCGTACCAAATTTGATAGGTAGCTAAATAGAACTATTTAGCTACCTATCAAAATGGTTTTACCATGGTTTTACAGAAGTACAATCATAACTTTATGCATGAACGTACAAAAAAAGAACGGACGGAATTTCGCTATTTTTGTTTTATTACGAAATTCGTATTAGCGATCTGACTTAATATGGCGGGTGCTTCAGTTATTGTTTCAAGAGACTCTGTCCGTTCTTTTCTTTGTACATCCATGACTTTATGATTGTACTTCTGTAGAACCATTCTGTTTATCTATGGAAACAACAGACGAATTGGAAAAAACAAACGGTAGCCGGGTACTTGAAAAATGGTGTTAGTGCACCTGAATAGGATTCAATATTAGACCTTGCTGTTAAAAATTCCATCATTTGTGAATTTAACCCTCTTTTACCTTTTTAACAACCTTACAGACAACAAAAACGTCACCTACCTAAGCGAGGACGAGATAATGCTGTACCTGAGCTACCTGATAGGCCACCAGACCCGTGACTACGGCTGCCTGTACCGCCTGTCCTGCCAAAAACCGCACCAGGCCTCCGTGTATGCTGCTGGGGCTGAGCTGCTGCTGCAGGGGACTAAGCTGTTCCAGGGGTGAGTATCAGGGTCTACCACATGTACTGCCTCAAACCGCACCAGGCCTCCGTGAATGCCGCTGGGGCTGAGCTGCTGCTGCAGGGAACTAAGCTGTTCCAGGGGTAAGAGACTTGCTTTAGTAAAAGACGTACTGTCGGCGCCATACTTAGCATAAGTATGGCGCTGACATCGTAGGGTTGCTGTCCTAGAATTGAGTATGAAAGTCTAGTGTTTACTATGACTGTAAACTCTGTATGTATGCTACATGAACTGGTTGCTGTATGTCATGTGTTACACGTTGTTTTAATTTTGACAAACAGAAAAGTTAGTTAGCCATGAGTCATGACTCAAGAAGTCAAGACTAATGCTTAGGCACAAACCTACGCGACCACGCGACTGCGAAGCGGGAGCGTCAATAAAAAACACACATTTTACAACTTTGTCAAATGTGTGTTTTCTATTGACGCTGCCGCTTCGCAGTCGCGTGGTCGCGTAGGTTTGTGCTAAGCATAAAGCTTACCTATACAGATTAGGATAGTAATTGAAAAATTAAAATGCATTGAATTAGATGATTATAATTAATAATTTATTTTTACTATCTATAAAACATAAACAATCATACTTAGGCCGGTTTCAAAATATGGTAATTTATGATCAATGGATGAGGCCGCCAATTTTTGCTGATATGACGCAGAAAAATTTTGCGAGAGAAAGAAAATCTACGCTGCTTGTGACGTTGGAGCACCTAAATTGTAGGGAATTTATTTTTCTACACTATCATAGCGTTAAGAAATATGCCGTTGGAGCACCAAAATGATAGCGTAGAGGCTATCATAGCGTAGAGAAAATTAAACTTATCTCTGTAAATAATACACAATGCGGTTTGTATTATAGCCCCAAACATGGCCCTTTTGACTACTCACATGATGCATTGATAGTTTTATGTGAAGCAGTAATACTTACACTTGTGTCACAAAAAAACTTCCTTTGAAAAAACTGTGTACACAGCCCGACTGAGGTTCAAATGTGAACTGTCGAGAAATGGCGAATATTACGAGATTTTCCATAGAATACGTAAAAACTCAGCGTTGCCACTTCCCGATTTTACCTTCCCTAACACCCAACGATAACAATAAATCGGTATTATTGATGACGTTTAAAATGTGGGGTAGAATTGATGTTTCTAACGATTCATTTGATTTGAAAAAGTTTATAAAGAAAATCTTAAAATACTATAAGAATTAGATGAGGTAATAGCCATTTATATAAGTATTCATTGAGATTCATAACATATCAGATTTATCTTCAAATCTGTCATACTGCTACAGCGACAGTTAAAGTGCACCTCTTCCACGGCGGATTGTATATTTTAAGCTATTTTCTTACCTTTTTTTATGTTTAATTGTAAATATATTTTTAGACTATTATTGGAACTCAAATAATTCTAATGCATGCTTGAGTACTTTGTTTTCTTCGTTAGAATCAGTTTTCGAGCATAAGATAAACACAATACTTTTTAAAATACAAAGGGCGGAGAGAAATAATTGCAAAATCAGCAAAAATTGGCGGCCTCGCCCATATTATCTATATTTAAGCAATATAATTAATATTTTACAAGAATGTAGGTAGTATAGTAGTGATTTACGTATGATAAATTCATATCTCTTTTAATTTAAGTAACATCACGCTTTTACAGTGAAGAGTAAATTAATTCTAACTTTAATTTTCTTCTTCTAATTCTAACTTTAGTTTTTAAACCACTTTAAAAGTAAAGACAGACCGCACGAAATGCGCTGGCTGCATCTTCTCTGTAATTAAAAAAAACGCGCACACTGACATAGTATGTAGTACGTATACGTGCCACCAACTTATCTGTTCAGTAGCCGGAGTCAGTAGTGTCGCGCTTAGTGTTGTTTTTTAAGAATGTTTACCAAAACTGTAGGGAATCCACTGTAACTGGGCTGTATCTGTATCATAAAGTTAATATAGGTATATTACCTTTATGATCTGTATTCACTCGCACTTCAAAAACTGACAGCGAATGATATTTCACAAAATGGCAGCTGTAGTTCCAATTTTATTTACTGAACAGATAAGTTGGTGGCACTGTAGTACTTACTACCTCAGTGAACGCGCATGTTTTTTTTTTTTGATTTATAGGCAGATTGCGGACCTAGGTAATTTGGCCGAGTTACGACAAACTCAGTCTACAGGTGGCTCTGATATCACCCGGCTAATCGAAGTAGATCCGCCATTTACCTATGAATCTATTTCTTTGATTTTACGATGGTATGGATTATAAAATGTTCGGTTGTCACGTGATAAATACATTTCGGAAATACGAATTTAGCTAGGTGTTGCCAGCAAATGCGTATTTCCGAAATGTATTTATCACGTGACAACCGAACATTTTATAATCCATACCATCGTAAAATCAAAGAAATAGATTCATTGGTAAATGGCGGATCTACTTCGATTAGCCGGGTGATATCAGAGCCACCTGTAGACTGAGTTTGTCGTAACTCGGCCAAATTACCTAGGTCCGCAATCTGCCTATAAATCAATTTCTCTAATAATAATACAATAAAAGACTGCACGTACAGTGTGGCTACATCAGGGTCCAAAAACTAACTCTACATCTTATCCCACAGGAACAGTATAGACCTTCAGGAGTACGAGGACGTGTCAACTGGTATCCGGCAGGCGGCCGCGCTCGGCGAACAGCACGAGAACTGCGAGAAACGATTCCGATGCGTTTGATCAAATGTTATTGTAGTTTAAATTAGCCGGTCGGCAGCGGCCGTTCCTGCCTAGCATACGCCAACGAGATATCTCACTCTCGAGATAATTAAAAACTACTCGTCTCATAATGTCAAAATCTCGACATTATCTCGACAAAACTCTATAAATTTTGTGTCACGAGAAAAAATGTTTGTCCTTAGGGTCAATAGAGTAAAGACAAACCATCAAACATCGAGAAAACATGTAGAGTGAGATATCTCGTTGGCGTATGCTAGGCAGGATGAAGTAACCGCAGACGACATGCCGTCGCGACACTACTGGTTTCTATGTATTTCTATGAAATACCCTGTGCAGCTAGCGACACGAAGCTAGCGACACATTCATAGAAATACATACAATGTAGTATCGCGACGAGTGACGACACGTCGTCCGCTGCAACTTCATGTAGCCGGCTTCCAACTTGTACCTTTGTTAATTTAGGATGCGCTTAGGTAAATTACATTTTTATGACATATCGCTTGATAAAAATGTATGTCTGCATTTAGAATGAAATTGATAAATCAACTTTGTGGCATAATGTTATTTGTATCTGGTAATTTACTTTTCGCTGTCCAGAAAATAACTTTACACAAATGGTCATGATAGCTTTACTACATAATTATTAAAATTTAAGATTATAATATCGTCGTATATATAATACCGTCGACTGCCGCCGACACGTGCCGTTCTTCTGTAAGCGCTCTAATTAAAGTGCATAAAAACACTATAAATAAGAACACTACTTAAGATTTTGTAATTCCTGCAGCAACTTGCGGTATTTTTATACAATGGCAGTTTTAGAGTGTTAGGGCCAACCCACACGTACCACAACCACACGACAACCACAACCACACCACAACTACACCACGTGGTCGGGGATACATTTCGTATTGTAAATGAACTGGACCATACACACGTACCACATTTTGCAGTCGTTGTCAACCAGTTGACAGATAACTTGTCAGACGCAACCACGGCCGACCACATCGCAACCACATCGCAACCACGTCGCAACCACATCGCAACCACAACGTTGCGTCGATGCAAAGACAGTGCGCGCACACCGCCCGCGCTCTTCCCCCCTTCCGTTTCATTAACTTTCGTACGTAACCACATCGCAACCACATCGCAACCACTGGCGACAACGCAACCAAGTCGGCATTTTGTCGGTACCACAACGCAACTACAAAATGCTGCAGCGACACCATTCACACGTAACCACCACTCGACGACATTTTGTCGTTGCGATGTCGTGTGGTTGTGGTACGTGTGGGTTGGCCCTTAGAAGTGAGTAAATAGTAGCAATATAAACTGCTCTCACCTAGGAGCGTGTCGCCACAACTCTGGGTGTCCTGTTGTTCTCCAGTCTGGCGGCCCTGTACTCGGCGTACGACACGTACCCGTCGCTGTCCGCATCGTCTGACTCCAGAGTTCGGTCCACCAGAGCTGAAAGTAGAGAAAGCAGCAAATTGTAATAATCAAAAGCAATAATTTTAACAGTGTATGTCACCTCCCTGAGTTGTATCGTATTGAATTAAGATTTAATAAAGTACGTTGTACGACCTTGAACGAGCTTGAATATTTTATTCCACGTCAATAACGGCAGTTAAGGCATCAAGGTGGAACAAATAAATACATTGCCAAAATAATCCATTTTTTCAGCCTTACTTTATTCAGGTATAATTATCAGAAACGTTGAAAATGACAACTATCCATCTTCTCTTGATATTCTCTTGATTTTTAACATAAAAAAAGTGTGTCAGCTCCGATGCACAACTGGAGTTTACATAAATTTTTTTTCTTAATTCTAAGGCCAGAATCGAATAGAGGGGAAAAATCCAGGAAGATCAAGCCGAAGAAACTCATATCCAGGACAAATAGTTGCCGAGTTACAAGCATTCAAACTTTGACATTGACAGCTCGGCAACTGTCAAACGTCGAACAAAAGCGGCCATAACTCAGCTTCCAATTGGCCTAGAGGAAGGGGGTTTCTTCTAACATCAAAGGCAAAACCTCGGCTACCCCCTCCCTGAATTTGAACTAAATCAGAGACATCAGTTTTTTCTCAATTCTAAGGCCAGAATCAAATAGAGGAGAAAAATCCAGGAAGATCAAGCCGAAGAAACCCACATCCAGGACAAATAGTTGCCGAGTTACAAGCATTCAAACTTTGACATTGACAGCTCGGCAACTGTCAAACGTCTTACTAAAGTAGCCATAACTCCGCTCCCAATAGGTCTAGAGGAACGGGGTTTCTTCTAACATCAAAGGCAACACCTCGGCTACCCCCTCCCCGAATTTGAACTAATCTACTACTCTACTACTTTTTTATCTGAATAATGTGTACATTCTATATGTATACCTAATATTTACCCGGGAATACCCACTCTTTAAACCTTAAAGGATTGTGCATTCAAATCTTGTTAAAACAAATTAGAAAGTGGTGCGCACCAAAAACGTGACACATTTTCGTTACTTCTTAGTAGGTTTTACCCCTCGGATTTTTCTCATACCGGGCGCCTTATATATGAAAATCGATTCTTAAGGAGTAAACTCCAAATATAATTATATAATTATACAATTATATAATTATATAATTATATAATAATCTATACTAATATTATAATTGGAAAGAGTTTGTTTGTTTGTTTGTTTAAACGCGCTAATCTCAGGAACTACTGGTCCGATTTGAAAAATTATTTTGCTGTTGGATAGTCCATTTATCGAGGAAGGCTATAGGCTATATTTTATGACGCTAAGACTAATAGGAGCTAAGAAATAGAGGAAAATCTGTAAAAATCGGGGGGAAATTATTTGAAAGGGCTTATTTGAACGCGCTAATCTCAGGAACTACCGGTTCGATTTAAAAAATTTTTTCAGTGTTAGATAGTCCATTGATCGAAAAAGGCTATAATATATATTTTATCACGCTAAGACTAATAAAAGCGAAGAAATAGAGGAAAATGTGAAAAAAACGGGGGAAAATATGTGAAAGGGCTTATTTGAACGCGCTAATCTCAGGACCTACTGGTCTGATTTTAAAAATTTTTTAAGTGTTAAATAGCCCATTTATTGAGAAAGGCTAAAGATTATATTTTATTACGCTAAAACTAATAGGAGCGAAGAAATAGAGAAACATGTGAAAAAAACGGGGGAAATTATATGATGCGATGCGATTTGAAAAATTCTTTCAGTGTTAGATAGCCTATTTATCTAGAAAGGCTATAGGCTATATTTTATCACACTAAACTTAATCAGAGCGAAGAAATAGAGAGAAATGTGGAAAAAACGGGGGAAATTATATGAAATTGCTTATTATCTTAAGAAGTACTGGAGCAATTTTTATGTTATTTGGTAAACATGAAGAATAGACCACGTGAAGGGACATAGGCTATTTTTTGCGGAAAAATGTACGGTTGCGTGAAATTCCCAAATTACGCAAGCGAAGCCGCGCGGAACATCTATATGTAATAAAATCGTAGGAAAGTCAATTCTGTACATTTAATATTTATTATTTTTGTACAATAATTAATAATACTTGGGATGTGATCTACTATGCTAACGCGGACGAAGTCGCGGGCAACAGCTAGTATAATATAATATTCCGATAGGTATATTACCTTTATGGTCTTAATACACTCACAGCCAAATTAGAAAGTTGCGCACTAAAGGTGCGCACCAAAAACGTGACACGATTTCGTTACTTGTTAGTAGTTTTACCCCTCGGATTTTTCTCATACCGGGCGCCTTATATATGAAAATCGATTCTTAAGGAGTAAACTCCAATAAACTTAATGAATGTTTACTCCATTAAACATAATCTTAATAATATTATGTTTACTTACCAATATAAGATTCTAAATCGTTAGCCTCTGGCTCGATGGACTGATCAGCATCGGGGTCTGCCCCCTCGTGCTCCAGTGTGTGATATACTGCCTGAAAATATCATAAACATACCTCAAAATACCTGCAGCTCTTGTGAAAAATGTAATAAAGCGATGGCCATAAGGGTTATCTTATATTTGAAATGTGTTCATTTGTGGGTAGGAGTTATTGTTGGTTACTGATTGCGATTCTTTAATTTACTATGGTAAGTAGTAGTTATTAGTTTAAGCTCTGAATGAACACTTAGGGTCAATTCAGACCGCAACGCGACGAGACGAGACGAGGCGCGGCATACATTTGTATGGATTTGACTGATTTCGATTGCGTGAGACGTCTTGCGAATCTGTCAAATCCAGTCAAATCCATTTAATAAATAAATTATCCCAAACAAATGTGTATACTGTTATGGTTCCCGTAGGATACTGTGTTTTGTCGAGCAGAACTACAGAAAAGCTGATTCCTTACAAAAAAATACTAGATTCACTTAGATCATACCTTCAGTAACTCCAGTCCATCTAGCTTGGAGTTCCTGTCGAAATCGTGAGCGGAGAAATAGTGGAACTCCAGCTCTTCCGGGGTCATCTTCTCCAGCGCCTCCGCTGACAACACATTGGAGTCTTCTTCGATATGCCTTTAAATAGGAAAGAGGTAAAAACTGTAAGTTATATTTTGATCTAAATGGCTAAGGGTAAATTGAAAAAAAAAGTAATTGCGACTAAAGTGTCAACATTTGAATTCATTGCAATTCCAGTTTCTACTGAGTTTTGTTTAAATTTCGAATAAAATGAATTGCAACGGAGTGTAAGTGAATTTCTTAGGAATTGTCCACTGAATCACTGCTTATCTATAGCCAACTCACAAATCGGTATTCACTGACTAATTAACTTCACGCACTCAATCTTCACTCACTCACTCATTACTCACTTATTCACTCACTCACTCATCCTCACTCACTCACTCACTCATTACTCACTTATTCACTCACTTGACGTCGTGCAGCAGCTGCGAGTCACCGGTGAGCGAGTGGCCGCGCGGCCGGTAGTGGTGGTGGTGGTGGTCCACCGGCTTCTGGCCGTGGGGGTGGTGCGGGCCGCGCCGCATGCACCACGATACACCACTCAACAGGACAACTAGACATGCTGAAACAGAGTACAGGGAAATGATAAGCTGGATTGGTCTCAGTTTTAGTACGACTAGAGTTGTAGAGTAAAAAGTAGGAAAAGAAGGCTACTCACATTTTAGGAAAGTGTCTCTACACTCTACACAGAAAACGTGGATAAGTTAAAGAAACAATAACATTACAGAAATCCCGTCTGAACATGGCCTGTATTCACTTCGATTAGTGATAAGTGCAGGTGATTAGTAATCAGGAGAAAGCAAGTGTGGATAGCGACTGATTAGTGCATGTTCTCCCAATCACTAATCACCTGTACTCGCACTGATCAAAGTGAATACAGTACACTACTCATCAAAAATCTTTAATTCTTTATGACAGTACAACAAATAAAACAATATTGCAAATCAACACTACCTGAGAGTAATTTGAGCATTGTCGCAACAGAAAGGGTGTGGACGGACAGATGGGATCCCGCCCCATGGGGTCCGCATGGGGTCCACATGGGGTCGAACCCCATACCCCGCGGAGACGCAATATTCACACCTCATTTCACGAGCGTGCCCGTTTTATTTGACATTAATTGAAATTTGACGTGACGCGCCATTGACCCAAACGGTCAATAAATTTATGTGAGGATTTTGGTTAGTCTATGTTTTGTCTGAAGATATTTTAATACTATATTTTTAGACCAATGTTACTTTGAGAGGTTAGTTCTATTAAAGCCTATTCACGTTGAATTATGATTTATGATGGACCCATATAGGCAATTACGAAAGTATCTAAGTAATGCATATAACATTTTTCTACGATCGACTTAGAATCTGCACGCTGCAGATAATATAGCTTCCTAATTATTAATGTAGAGGCAATAGGCATGATGACTAAATTTTTTTCTTATTGGTTATTGAAAGACCCTTCAAAAATAGAAATATCGCTGAAAGAATGACTCTGATAGCTTAAAAATTCACCAAGATATGACAATTCAAACATCTCATAAAATAGACCTGCGCGAATGCGAAAATCGTAGTTTGTACGCATCGGGAGAGAACTTTGTTCGATAGGTATATTAAATATTGCGTTTATGAAAGTGATTTCATAACAAAAGTTGCTTTTAATTGCATAAGTTATCGAATGGTATACAAATAATAAGAAATTTAATTGAAAAAAAATTCGACTTGATTATCCAACTTTGAAGGCGCATAACAAAAAGAATACAAATGCTATCTAACACTTATTTTTACCGTGATTTCTTTATTTTATTAACAAAATTTGCTAAACTTTGACCTTGTCATCATACCTATTATAAATATAACATATTTTTATTACGGTAAAGCAGTGGTACAAACATGAGAATTGCATGAGAATTATAGCAGCTTTCATACATTTTATATGGAATGAGCTGTCAATATTTTAGCTTGAGCCAATATCAAACCTTTATAATATCAAGTCTTTCATATACTACATCTTTTACTCCAGGTGACATGATCTAAACACAAAATGAAATATTTTTGCTAAAAATGAAAAAGCTTAAAATTTGCATGAAGAATCACTTATTAAGTCAATAGTATTAGTTAGTAGAGTTATTATAGTATTGTAGTACCGCATAGATCCTATTGCAATATTTTATCTCAACAATGATACACTTGCATACAGGTGCACGGCCCTCTCGTATGACGAGCATGAATAATGTATGCGCCCGCCCTATTTTTGTAGCGAACAGTTGTGGAAAGACGAGCCGGTGTTTAATCGGACCCCACTTTGTTACGTAATGGAGGACAAATTATACGGTAGGACAAGTGTGCGTATGTCCGAGCGATACACACGGACGACAGCGATGGAGAGCCGAGATTTTAAAATTGTTTATGCGTGTACAAGAGGCACTGTCTTTTAGAAGCTTGTAATTTATACTGCAATATTGCACGGGAACTTTTGTAACATTTTTATTTTATTAATTTTAATTCAGAATCACCTCTTCCATTATAGGTACTGAATTTGTTTAAGTTTTTTTTTATAAATAAAATAAATAATGCACAAAACACACACACGCAACTTTCTTTGTCTACTTTGTAAATATTAACCTGATTTTATTAACAATGTTTGTTTTTAACTTGATCCTATTTAAAACCTACAGTCCTAAACACAAAATTAAGTGAGTACACACGAACCAGTAAAATAATAAATATTAGCAATTGGTATAGTCTGTTTAGACTTATTTTTCGGAAAGTTTTCCCTCAGAATGTCTGAAGTAACTGACTCTAAATACACTGTAGTGTATTTGGTGTACCAATCGCCAGTACAATAAAACATGTCACCCTAACAAGTTGGCGAACATGCTCGACATTCCATCCAGCCGTATTCCATGCCTGCTTGCCCGCCCCTCGTATTAACACCATCTAACACTATAATCCCGCGATCACAATACTCGCTGCACGCAAATACCTTTATCCACCGACTATGCCGTACAGATCTCATATTGTTTCTCTTTGACTTGACTAATATTTGTACCATCGAGGAAATTGATTCCGAAGCAGTTGACGGACCTACGTCATGTGGTCGGCTTATGTCAATTCAATGTTCGGTCGGAATGGGTTAAATTACTTAGAACCGCCATCCGCCTAGGAATCAACTTCTCTGATAGTACATTAAAGGTTCTATAAAAGCTAGTTATTATTTTCAAAATAATAACTACTTAACTAAAATTTAAAATAATGATAGGAGTAACTTTTTTAGGTATTTGTTTAGGTTTTAATTCTTTGAAGTAGTCCTTGTTCGAGAAAATAGTCACTAAAAATACTTTTAATTGATTTATTTATCTAACTGGTGCTACGAAATCGCTACGAAAGTCTACGGTCGTAGCAAGCG
This sequence comes from Lysandra bellargus, assembly GCA_905333045.1. Lineage (NCBI taxonomy): Eukaryota > Metazoa > Arthropoda > Insecta > Lepidoptera > Lycaenidae > Lysandra > Lysandra bellargus. The sequence goes on from HG995355.1 coordinate 6,146,590, forward strand.
CGTCGAATTTTTGAATTCCAGCAAAAAAATAATATTATGTTCTTTGATATCAAAGCGCACGGAGTGCGCGGACATGTTCCAGCATATGTACCTATTTACATGTACATATTTTCTATAATAGACTTTTCACATAAACAAAACCATGAATAATGCATAAATTTAATTAATTTCTTATTCAAAACCAAGTAATATGTAAATAACCTAAAAAAGTCTTTGGAATCATAACAATTATTATCTGATGGAAGATTTTATACTTTTAAAACATCTGAAAGATGGCAAATCATCACAATCCTTACCTTCTAATCTCATTTCTCGAACATTACACTAGTTTTGTTTATTTCTAAAAATACATTTTTGTTTATCGTCTTCTGTATTTTGACTGATGACAGAAAATCGATGGTAAGGCGCACGCGTAGTTATTCAAAATAATTTTGACCATTATTACTCGGACTTACGGATCAATTTCCTTCGCAAGTCTTTGCGCATGGCTTTTACTTTCTTAGACAAAGTTACATTGTTAAAATGTAGATGGCGTTCGATGCTTGAAAGAATCATGGCCAAATTTGTATAGGAGCTGGACTCGACTTTTATTTTTGATGTCCCAAAATAAACTAGTTAGATTTGGTTGTTCTTATGCTCTAAACATAATTCCGTTTGAGAATTAAGCCTAAATAGCCACGATTTTTTATAATAATTAATAACGTTTAGAATTATTTTAAGGTTAAACTTAAGAACTACCTTTTTCCCGACTGCGGTGTAGCCTACAATATTCGGCGATCTCGTTTCCAATTATTTAAATTTTTCCTAGAGAATAGAACCCAAAAAATAGAACGAAACTAAAATATATTGATCTTTTTTGTGGCTATTTATAGACATATTTCTAATGTTTTTCGATGCCTTAAAAAATTTGGGAATATTTGCTACCAATCGGGACGCCACCTGCCACATTTTATCATCTGGTACGATTTGGCCATTGTTCTTTCATTTTATTTGAGATTCTAAGGGCTTGACCGCACTATGCATGACTGCACTGTATTGACGTAATACTTCAAGTTTTCAGTACTTCAGCTCTGTGTCGCGTAGTTTCGCTGCCGCGTAGTGTTGTTAAGCTCATGAAATTTTATACAAAATACAAATAATATTTCATGTCGCTGTTCGCTGCGCTGTAGTTACGCGTAGTGAGTTCTAGTCTTTATGTGGTGAAGCAAGGATTGAGCATAACATACAACAGAATACACTTATATTATGTCTTCTAGCTTAAAAGCGAGAAAACTTTCTTACTTTACAGTATTTAGTAATTAATGAACGTCGCTTATGACTGTACTAAAGGACCATACTATCGCTATGTCTGTTCCAAAGAAATAATAACCTCAACATATGCTTCTTTCGTAGAAAAAGGCGATTTAATAAAATATTAACCTCAACATATGCTTCTTTCGTAGAAAAAGGCGATTTAATAAAATATTAACCTCAACATATGCTTCTTTCGTAGAAAAAGGCGATTTAACAAAATATTAACCTCAACATATGTTTCTTTTGTAGAAAAAGGAGATTTAATAAAATATTAACCTCAATATACGCTTCTTTTGCAGAAAAAGGCGATTTAATAAAATATTAACCTCAAAATATTATGCTTCTTTTGTAGAAAAAGGCGATTTAATAAAACTACAATATTTATTTTAGTATCAAGATTGTATATACTACCTAGACCTAAGAAAAAGGCGATTTAATAAAATATTAACCTCAATATGCTTCTTTTGTAGAAAAAGGCGATTTAACAGACAGACAGACAGACAGACACACTTTCGCATTTACTTATGATATTAGCACCTATGGAAGTATGGATACTTTTATTTTTTACTAGCTTTTGCCCGCGGCTCCGTTTGCGTCGAGAAGTATTTTTTTAATCATCTTTGTTAAAGACAACATCTACCTGCATGCCAAATTTCACCCCGATCCGTCCAGTGGCTTGGGCTGTGCGTTGATAGATCACCATGTCAGTCAGTCACCTTTGAGTTTTATATACATACCTATTATATGGATAGAAGATATTTAGATGTACTAAGATCAACTAAATTATATCTGCTGTATAAGCAAACGTTGGAGATAAGATGTCTGTGATATACCTAGGTCCTAGAGCTATAAATAAATGAGAAAGCCGTACATCTAAACAGTCTAATTAGCCAATAACATTCTTTTACCAACTCATTTTCTTTTACAGCACCGCTGAAACAGATCTTTATCTCTTTAAAGGCAGGAACAGAATTTTCTGACACATACCCACCATTTAAAAAAGCCATAAAGACCTCAGAAACTTCCATACAAAATGCAGACTTTATAGACGTAAAACAAGGTTTATTTCGCAATGAACGTTCTTTTCCTTGTCACGTTAAAGATAAAAATGTTTATGTTTATAACGATCTGTTGTGGTGATAGAGCGAGATGGAGGTACAATCGTCGGCAGAGATGTGATATTTCGACCTTATGGTGAGGATAATAAAGTCCAAAGTGATCGGTCGTATGTGCGCGTATGAGGATCGATACTGAGTGGAGCTAATGGTCGTTTTCTTACATTTGCATACTAATTGACGACTCAGGACGTTCCTTTTGTCTTGTCACTGCAGCGAGTTAAGGTTTTGTTGTGAATGCGTTTAACTAATTGACGTACGGTATTTATTTTTTAAGTTACGTTTTAACGAGTATACGTATAACATTATGTAATTATATAATTTTCTGTTTCTTTACGTAGGTACTATGCAATATCCTGAATATTGATCTACTGAAGATTTATTATTCTTTTCGAAACCTTCAAAACTTTATTTTTTCCAAAGGTCATGTGATATTTTCTAATGGGATATCAAATATCAATTATTGAAATATTATGGGCATGCTGTACTAGGGCTTCACACGAGACGAGAGTAAGCGAGGGTAACAAAAATCTCGTCTCGGTCTCGTCAATCCTCAAAAAATTGAGTCTCGTTCGAGTCTCGGTCTCGTCTCGTTACCAGTTGTCTCATCTCGTCTCGCTTAGTTGTAAATAATGATTTATTTCTATAATATAATAAAGAGAATAAGGAATATTTTATGACTAACGTGTTTATATGATAAAATGCAGTTTGGATGGTTACCAGATTTTATATTTTGTAAAATATATTGTTTTTAATTAGACCTTTTCTAATTTTTAGAATAAAAACTTAATAAAAAAATATTAACGAGACCCGAAACGAGACTCTCGGTTACCAGGTATATGGTCTCGGTATCGCCGAGAATATTGTCTCGTCTCGTTCTCGTCTCGTAAAAGCGAGACGAGAACGAGACGAGACGAGAAAAATCTCGCTCTCGCGTGAAGCCCTATGCTGTACCTATTTACCGACGGTGACTGACCGTGCCGTAAATAGAGCACCGGTGCCCAGGCACAGGGCGTAGACTCTGGGGGGCGCAAGTGTCAGACCAGGCAGGACATAATATTCTTTTTTCTTTTTTCTCCCGATAACTTCCCGCTGCGCTCCTAGTATCCCAATTATAATTATTGGTTCACCAAGTTTTGTTTTATCGCCCAGAATGGAAGAAAATAGCCAAGGCCTAAACATAGCGTTGCTCTCGGTAAGTACCTAAAATATCTGAAAAAAAAAACCAGGGGCGTTGTTATATAGCACCTCGCACATGGTGCGGTTATAGGTCGCACAGGGCGCAAAAAAGGCTATTTACGGCACTCGTGACTGGTGACATCAGAACATTCAGTAAGAATAAATTGGGAGGGACTATTATGATACTAAACTTTAATTTACTAGACTAGACTATCCTGATTGAATCATCCAGGATAGTTGAGTATTATTTACTTTGCACTAGGAGTTACTACTCCTCAAGAAATTGAGAAGGGTAGGTTGTAAGGCGACAAATTATAGTGCACCGTGACAAGTAAGTACCTAACTATCTTTTCTTAGATAATAATTCTTGTCATGGTTAGTTAATCACTTTCATATATTTAGGCAACTTACATTACTAAGTATTACCTAAACAAAAAACATTAAAATCTTACTAAGATAGGCGTAATTACCTAATCATTTAAACGTTGAAGATAAAAAAATATATCTTCTATCACTGAGATACGTGAAATATCCGTTAAAACTATTAAACAGTGTTGTTTACAAGAAATATTGACTCGTATACAGCCGTAGTAGGTTTTATGGCATCCGACCGAGATTTGCGGCGAGGGGGGGCGTTGCCAAGCAACGCGCCCCCACTGGATGGATCACTTTTAAACTTTCATGTTGAAAACTTTTTAAGGTTTGCTCGCAGCTCTTAGAATCGCTACATTTTTGTTTCAGAGCACTTTTAAAGTGAAAATATAATGTTATTTTCCCGTTCCATTTTATCTCCGTACTTATTCTTGTAAATATTTAAGAAGATAATTATTATAGTAAAATGTATATAGTCATTACTTATGACATACAGACGGGGAGTTCGAGTGATACAAGTAGGTAACTTTATTCAAGAAATTACAGAGAAGTATGTAGTTGAAGTAATTACATAAGTAAGTCTTTAACAAATATGATTGAAGATCCATACTTAATATTATAAATGCGAAAGTGTGTCTGTCTGTCTGTCTGTCTGTTACCTCTTCACGCCCAAATCGCTGAACCGATTTTGCTGAAATTTGGCATGGAGATACTTTGAGTCCCGGGAAAGGACACAGGATACTTTTTATCCCGGAAAAATGTACGGTTCCGCCGCGATAAACGAATTTTGGCGCAACGGAGTTGAGGGCGTCATCTAGTTTCCTCTAAACTTCAAAGGTTGCAGGTTCGATTTCCACATTGGAACAACAAAAAAATCTGTGGCTGTAAAAAAATCTCAAATAATCAAATCTTCATTTTCATTTCATACCTGTATAAAACAATTTAAGGGATTTACTCTCAAAAGAAGACGATATCAATCAATCATTAAAATACAGATAAAACATCCAAAACTGTAAATCTTTTCGTTTCAGTCGTAACCCCTAAGCGCTGCTCACAAAGTGCTCTGCGTGTATGGTAACGCGGGTAAAAACATATTTGCGCTCGCATATAATGAAGGAAAATGTCAGCTTATTTTCAACAATATTTAGTTTCATTTTATGATCTTTACACAACCACTCAAAAAAATGTTTTGGTTATGGTAGCAAATACTATCATCGAACTTAATAGATATTAATCGTATAGTTCATAGCTGTTCTACATACTATAATAATTAAATGCAGAATTATTGAGGCTTGAGGGTTAACGACTAAACATGTGTTTTTAAGAATTTCGGTCAATTAATGCAACAATACAATAACATATTTATACGTGGGAGAGCCATGCTTCGGCACAAATGGGCCGACTCGACCGGAGAAATGCCACGTTCGCACAGAAAACCGGCGTGAAACAGCGCTTGAGCTGTGTTTCGCCGAGTGAGTGAGTTTACCGGAGGCCCAATTCCCTACCCTATTCCCTTCCCTACCCTCCCCTATTCCCTTCCCTTCGCATCCCTACCCTCCCCTATTACCCTATTCCCTCCTAAAAGGCCGGCAACGCACCTGCAGCTCTTTTGATGCTGCAAGTGTCCATGGGCGACGGAAGTTGCTTTCCATCAGGTGACCCGTTTGCTCGTTTGCCCCCTTATTTCATAAAAAAAAAACATAATACGAAAATTGTTTAGTACGTCGGTCTGTTACATACGGTATACGGTACACATTTTAAACAACTCTTTTATTCAAATGCCATTATATAGCTATAGGACCAACGCTTTAAAGTGTACCTCCAACCTCTGCATACTCGTTTATTTAACATTCCTGTGATTTATAAGACGAAAAGTTAGCGAGTTAAGGGGGTGTATCGTGCAACATTGATGCCGAAACCGCGTCCCGTGCCCGAAGGTGCTTTTAGTATAATTGCTAAGCTTTTAAGACTGCCGCTGACGGCGTACAGGCGAGCCGAAAAGCGAGAGATGTACTTTATTTTACACTAGCGACCCGCCCCGGCGTCGCACGGGTATAAAATATATAGCCACCGAAAAAATGATTAAAATGGATAGCCTATGATCCTCCACGTGGTCTACTTCTTATCTGTGCCAAATAACATAAAAATTGCTCCAGTAAAGTTAGATGCTAAAGTTTTTAATAATATTTTTTATGATACACATACAGTAGTTCGCGAGATAAGCCCTTTCAAATAATTTCCCCCGTTTTTTGTCACATTCTCCTATTAGTCTCAGCGTGATAAAATATTGCCTATAGACTTCCTCAATAAATGGGCTATCTAACACTGAAATAATTTTTCAAATCGAACCAGTAGTTTCTGAGATTAGCGCGTTCAAGTTAGCCCTTTCAAATAATTTTCCCCGTTTTTTTCCCCATTTTCCTCTATTTCTTTGCTCCTATTAGTCTTAGCGTAATAAAATATAGCCTATTACCTTCCTCGATAAATGGGCTATCTAACACTGAAAGAATCATCAAAATCCGTTGCGTAGTTTTAAAGATTAAAGGGAACAAAGGGACATGAGGGAAAAAGCGACTTTGTTTTATAATAAGTATAAGTAAAGATTTGTCTTGTCGACATAATAATATAGAGACTAGGCATAGACCATAGGTATTATACGAGGAATAGAGCTTAAAATTATTATACAGACTGGTTAAAGGCACTATAATACACTTATATTTATAAGCTTATCTTCAAATATTATGCTCATAAATTTTGTAATTTTTGATGATTCCAAACTTCACAAAGATATTTAACTATTATTATTAAGTGTCAGTTGCCAGTTTCTTACTTATCCCGGATAGCTTAAAGTTTTACCTCAAAAGTAAGTAAGGCCCAGTTCTATATAAATTATGGCAATAAATAATTTTCAAATGAATAAACAACGCAGTAAAGCCATATTATATGTGACTGTACGAGAAAATGTGGTTGTAAAATCTTAAAGTAAACCTTTAGATTAAGAAGCAGAGAAAATAACTGGAATAAAAACAGGCTTGCTATCGTAAATCAAATGAGAACCAATAGATGCTCTTAAGTCGGAGATCTTTTTGTATACCTACTACATCTTTTGCTATCTTCATTCGCCCTTTAATGGTTTTCAACAAGAGAGTGACCGAAAATAACAATTTACTTCTACATAATAATACGAAAATAAAAGTAATAATAGTATTTTAAAAAGATAAAACCGACAAACATAAAAACATACATACATACATACACTTTTGAAATTTGGCACATTTTTTCAGAAGCTGTCATAGATTAACATATACAAAAACTGGGCAGTTCTGGAAATATTTAACATACATACGTGTCGAATTGATAACCTCCTTTTTTTGAAGTCGGTTAAAAAGGGAATAAAGAAAAAATGTCATTGTCAGCGACACGTGGCAACAATAAAAAAGTAACCGTTCCAATTTCAAATGAAGTAGGCGGGTCCAGCGCGCGCCAAAAATTAGGCGGCAATTTTGACAGCGGGCAACTGTAAATTATCTTGTCAAAATATTTTTGCAAACAATCAACGTTTTCATTCATTGCTTGAGTGGGTAACACCCACTTTTAAATAACAAAACAAAACCACAATTAGCATAATGGTTACTTCTATCCTTGTGTTCGCAGTGTTAATTCATTTTTACAATGGAAACCCCGTGGTGACAGAATTGCATAAGGTAAGCATTTCGTTGCCCAGGCGCATGTTAAAATATAGCTAATCAAAATGATTATGCTTTGCCAGAATAAAACGATATATTTTCTTTATATTTTATTTAAAAAAATATACTTACTACGAATTTATTTGAAAAGCAAAAAAAACGTTATACTAGCTGATGACGTCTGCAACTCGGTTGCGTTAAAATGGTTTTTCTGCAAAAAAAAAAAACTATAATCCTATAATAAATGTCCTTTTCCGTTTCTCATTAGTATGCCTTTTCTATCTGAAAAGACAGACACTGTTTGGCGTTTATAAATTAAAGTAAGGACTAGGTACCTAACTGTATTTTTAACCGACTTCAAAAAAAGGAGGTTATCAATTCGACGCGTATGTATGTAATATTTCCAGAACTGCTTATTTTCGTATATTATGTTAGTCTATATCATTATCGTTGGTCTATATCAGCGTCTGAACAAATGTGCCAAATTTCAAAAGTGTGCCTATCTATGCATGTATGTTCGTATGTATGTACGTTTTTATGTTTGTGTTCGCATATCTCTGGAACTACCATACCATCAGTTATTATTATTTTTTGTACTAGGTAATAATAATAATAATAATAATAACATACACAAGAACATAATATCTTAGCAGAGGAGCAAAAAGGTTGTCGTAAACATAGCCAGGGATGCAAAGAACAGCTAACAATAGACGCCGTAGCCTCAAACCAAGCATTTAGACATAAGAAAAATTTACACACCATGTTTGTTGACTATAAAAAAGCTTTTGATTCCGTACCACATTCATGGCTCATATACATTTTAAAACATTACAGAATTAGCCCACTCATCATTAACTTTCTTGAAAAAATTATGGTTCACTGGAACACGAAATTAAAAATATGCACAGATATGAACACGACCGTTGAGACTGATGTCATCTCTATCAGAAGAGGTATTTTTCAAGGAGATGCTCTAAGCCCTTTATGGTTCTGCCTTTCACTCAACCCATTATCTTCTTTACTCAACTCCACCGAAATAGGATATAAAATTAAACACAACTCATTGCACGCCCGACTTACCCATCTCATGTACATGGATGACATTTAAATTTTCGCAAACTCCATTCAGGATCTACACTATTTAGCTGACATCACCCAAAATTTTTCAAATAATATTTGCATGGAATTCGCAGTCGATAAGTGTAAGATCCAATCTGTAAATAAAGGAAAAATAGAGAAAACGTCGTACCGACTAAACAATAACGAGGTAATAGGACCAGTAGACCAAGCTGAGGGTTATAAATACCTGGGATATAACCAAACACAGGTAATACACCATAAACACACCAAAAAAATATTACGAGATAAATTTAAAAATAGAATCCATAAAATACTCAATACTCACTTGAACTCAAAAAATACAATTAAAGCTGTTAACACTTTTGCTATCCCAATTCTTACATATTCATTTGGAATAATCAAGTGGACTAAAACCGACCTTAAATCTCTACAAACATCTATTAATACGGCACTAACAAAACATAGAAAACACCATCCAAGATCCTGTGTTCAGAGGTTGAGCTTACCTAAAATAGAAGGGGGTAGAGGGCTGATAGACATCACTAATTTACACAACAAACAAGTCACACTTCTCGGATCATACTTTTACAATCGCTCTAAGGAATCCCCAATACATAACGTCATATGCCAGTCAGACACATACACACCACTCATGCTAGCCGATCAATCTAAACCAATCACAATCATTTCAAATCAACAAAAAATTGACGCATGGACCCAGAAGTCTATGCACGGCCGCCATCGTATGGATTTAACCAGCACCAATGTCGACAAAGTAGCGTCAAACATGTGGTTAAAGAGAGGCGAGCTGTTCCCAGAGACCGAAGGCTTTATGATAGCAATTCAGGACCAGGTCATAGACACAAAAAATTACAGAAAGTACATCATCCGGGATAACACAGCAGGGAGCGACCACTGCAGACACTGCCACAGACAACCTGAAACGATTCAACATATCACCGGCGCCTGTTCATCCATAACACAAACAGACTACAAGCATAGACACGATCAAGTAGCAGCTATCATACACCAGATACTCGCACTCAAACACAACCTCATTACAGATAAAAATCCATACTATAAATACACACCACAAATCATATTAGAATCACCAGACTTTAAACTATATTGGGATAGGACAATACTGACAGACAAGACCGTACATCACAATAGACCTGACATAACTCTTCACGATAAACAAAATAAGACAGTTTACCTTATTGACATCGCCATACCTAATACATACAACATTACAACCACACACACAAATAAACTAACAAAATATACTGACCTCACAATAGAAATAAAGACGCAATGGAAAGTTAATACAGTCAAAACAATACCGATAGTCATTTCAACCACTGGCATTGTACCTAAAACGTTGCACACTTCCCTCAAAACACTCAACATCCATCCACTCACACACATCACCTTACAGAAGGCAGTCATCCTCAACACATGTCGTATCGTCCGCAAGTTTCTAGCTATTCATTATAATTAATTAGCACATCACCTGTAGTTGTTTGGCCACAAGCCCGCAACTCCAGTAGAACCCTGTAAAGGAGAATGGAAATCCCAAAAAAAAAACATAATAATAATAATAATACACATTTATTCGACATAAAATTCACAGGTATTGTTCAACTTAGGGAATAGTGCAAATTTTATTAAAATCGATTCAGTAGTTTTGGACATAGGTAAGTAGTTTTAATTCTCAATGACGTACAATTGTCAATTTTGAAGTCGGTTTTATCTTTTTAAAATACAGTTACAATAGGGATGACGACAAGGTCAAAGATTAGCGAATTTTGTTAATAAAATAAAGAAATCACGGTAAAAAAATAAGTGTTCCCAAAATTTCAGCTCGAAAGCATTCGTATTTTTTTTGTTATGCGCCTTCAAAGTTGGATAATCAAGTCGATTTTTTTTTCAATTAAATTTATTAATATTTGTATACCATTCGATAACTTATGCAATTAAAAGCAACTTTTGTTATGAAACCACTTTCATAAACGCAATATTTAATATACATATCGAACAAAGTTCTCTCCCGATCCGTACAAACTACGAAAGAGTGACGTCAGTCTTTCGTAGCACTTTGTATGGAGCGTTTCGGGCAGGTCTATTTTATGAGATATTTGAATTGTCATATCTTGGTGAATTTTTAAGCTATCAGAGTCATTCTTTCAGCGATGTTTCTATTTTTTAAGGTTCTTTCAATTACTAATAAGAAAAAAAATCAAGCCTATTGATATAATCATATTACATGGACCATGAAACGAGGCTTAATTCTACTGGTTCTTACTTACGTGATATTAATCAAATTAAAACAACCCATTCTGAATGCTCTGCCATAATTAAATTTAATATTCAAAAATTTAATATTATTAGTATTATTCATACAAAATATTTATTTAACATAGGAAATACTTTCATCTTTACTTATCAATATTAAATCCAACCGTTTATTCAGAAAGACTCTAAAACGATCTCATATTTTATATCCCGTGAATAACTGATTACGTTCAATTAACCTGAAATCCGGGAAATGTAAATATTTAATAGCAGAAAATGGAGGAGAGGGAAGAATTATAAAATTACCCCTCAAACGTTTTGTGGGACGAAAAGGGTACAGGTGATCTCCTGAAGCGAAGGGTCTACATTTTTAATGGTTGATTAATTGATACATTTGCAAGTAATTGAATGCTAAAATATCTGTTTATGTAATAATAATAATAATAATATCTATGGACGCTTCACACCACGTCAGTCTGGCCCCGTAGTAAGTACCTGAAGGACTTGTGTTACAGGTACCAGACAACGGAAATATATTTAATACTTTTATATTTATACTATACATAATACATATATTTAAGATTTTTATTATATGATATACTTAATTAATACTTCAGTCGGAATTTCCAGGAATTGCTATTGTATTCTATTGTTGTCGCGATCACCGGTGCTCGCGCGGGGCCTGAAGGATTAATACACATCCATGACCCAGGAACTTTATAAACTTTTTTGTTCCGTCGGCGGGACTCGAACCCACGACCTCCGGCTTGAGCTACCAACGCGCTCACCACCAACGATGTCACCACTGCGCCACGGAGGTCGTCAAATGTATTTGTAGTTTCTGCTTATTGAACTCTTACATTAATAATTGAGTTAGAATTGAATTTTTGGTATATTAACTCATCCAATAACAATGTTTATGGTACAAAAATATACCTTTTGAATTAATTTTATTAAAATTTCAATTTTACACAGTACTTAATCGCAAATATATTTGAGTTATATTGATCATAATATACAAGCTTTGTTTTCTTATGCAAATACATAACAGACGAATACCTACCGAAATATATATTGCTATCATGATTGTACTGTACCATGTTATCTGTTATTGTATATAACGATTAATTACTTTTTGTACCAAAAATTACTGCGATTTCATTACCTCTCTTTATTACGCGGTTAATTGGTAGCATTATACAGAACTTTATTTGCCTTGTTATATCAAGTCTACGAGTAGGTATATCAAGTACTCGTAGGCTATAGTGTAACCATGTTAGGGAAGATTATAAGTTATTCTAATACTAGATGACTCGGTGACTTTTGTATCACTTCACTCATAATATAAGCCTTCACTAGACTTTCACGAATATTTCAATACAAAAATTTGCGAAATTGGTTCAGCCTTCTCGAATTTTAGCCAGACTAACAAAATTGAATATTCCTTATTATATATAACTAGCTGTCCCGGTGAACTTCATGTCACTTTAAAACCTTCCCTGGACTTCTACGAATATTTTAAGACTAAAATCAGCCCAATCCGTTCAGCCGTTTTCGAGTTTTAGCGAGACTAACAAAATTGAAAATTCCTATTTAGTATTATAGTAATATTATTTATAATTTTATCAAAATATTTTTTTAGAGTCCGTTTGTAATATTTAACTAACTACCTGAAGCGAGTCTGCGAGAGTAAATTGTCAAAAGATGCCCCTATTCGGATCCCCGTAGCGGCCATTAAAAACTTATTAAACATCATCTCCAGCCATTACCCGCCCGGGAGCTGTATACAGCTATGAAATCTATTGAAAATTATATTTAAGTGAGCCTTTTTTGTTTTCATTTTCTGTATTATTTTGTAGAAAGGTTGATACGGTTGGTTTGAAATATAGGCTTCATAACTACTGGGTTTATAGGCTAATTTTAATGCAAAAAATGTATGGTTTCCGTGGATTTTCGAATTTACACAAGAATCGTTTTTATTTTTTTAATTTCGATTATATAATCGAAATTATTAATTATTATTAACACAGTTGGTCACATGACATGTCTACGATGCGTAGCGCGTAGCACTTCTACGGAGCTACGCGCTACGTGAGTTAAAAATATTTTAATTAGCACGGTATAGTATATAGTCCATTGAAATGTTACAATTTTAGGACCGAATATTGCATTTATTAGAGGACGCAATTTTATTTTTGAAATATGTTGGGGGGGTCAATAGAAACTTAACCTCAAGTTTGTGGGGTCGCCACACTTGTCCCCCGGCCGCCATCTTAAAAAAGGGGTGACAACACTATTTTCGTGATATCTCGGAAACTATAAGTCTTACAAAAAAAAATTGAGAACATAACTTATTGCAAATCATTTTGCCTACAAATATGTTCATATGAATTTTTACCCTAAATTAAAAATTTTAAAAGTTATAAGCAAAAAAGTGATAATTTTCTTTAATAGGTTTATTATCGCTCATTAACTTTATTTGATACATTTTACAATAAAATTACCTTAGACCAACCTTATAGATGATCTTTTGAGAAAAAGATTCCCAAACCCACTCCGATCTCATGAAATTAATTTTCTGCAGATGCAAAGGAAACTGTGAAAGTATGTGTGGCTGCAGAAAAGCAGGCCTAAAATGCTCTACAGTATGCTTACCATCCTGTAAAGCATTTCAGGCCTGCTTTTCTACAGCCACAGTCTACAGTATGCCTACTACACTACATAAATATATGCAAGCTATATTATAGTATGCCTACTATACTAGTCTGCATATGCCTACTATACTATAAAGCATTTCAGGCCTGCTTTTCTGCAGCCACACACGGTTCCACAGTTTCCTTTGTATCTGCAGAAAATTAATTTCATAGGATCGGGGTATCTTTTTCTCAAAAGATCATCTACAAGGTTGGTCTAAGGTATTTTTGTTGTAAAATGTATTAAACAAAGTTAAAGAGTGATAATAAACCTTTTTAAAAATTTTCTCACTTTTTTGCTTATAACTTTTTAAATTTTTAATTTAGGGTAAAAAGTTATATACACATATTTGTAGGCAAAATAATTTGCAACAAATTATGTTCTTACAAATTTTTTTTAACACTTATAGTTTCCGAGATATCACGAAAATAGTGTTGTCAGCCCTTTTTTTAAGATGGCGGCCGGGGGACAAGAGTGGCGACCCCATAAACTTGAGGTTAAGCTTCTATTGACCCCCTCCAACATATTCCAAAAATAAAATTGCGTCCTCTAATAAATGCAAAGCAAATGTAACATTTCAATGGACTAATAGTTTATTTTAAATATTTTAGCTATATGTATATAGCTTATTCACTGTATTTTGTATATTATCATGCCTATTCAGGGCATTTTATCCATTTATGACTTCAAGAGACTTTCATTAAATTAATATTTTGACATAATCTCCATACATTTTCTTTCAAACCCTTCATTAAGGTAATATTCCTGAGTGTCTCAGTTAATGTTTTTACTACAGGTCTGTATAATCCTACTAATATAATGCGTAAGTCTGTTTGTTTGTTACCTTTTCACGCCCAAACCGCTTAACTGATTTTGCTGAAATTTAGTAGGTACGGCAATACTTTGACTCCCGGAAAAGGAGATAGGATACTTTTTATTCCGGAAAAAGGTGCGGTTCCCGCGTGATAAACGAATTTCGTCGCAACTTGCGGGCGTCATCTAGTTTATTCAAGTATTCATCATTTACAATCAATTTAAAATCTGGAAGGATATTTCAATTTACTGAAACACTTTGCTATGAAATAGGAAATATGGAGGCTTGCAATAAAATGTGACGCGGCGACCGCGACGTCGGATGCCGGAGCCGCGGCGCCGCAGGAAACACTCGCCAAATGGACGACGTATTACAGTTTAGACGTTAAAAGTTGATAAATATTAAATAATACTTCAAGTTTTAGGTATTTACGCTAAAGTAAATTTAAGTAATTTCGTGACGAACCACAGAGTGCCTAATAGTAAATAACCATGGTAATATTTCGTTTCAAAATGCGTCTTTAGTACATTTACTACTATACTAATATAACATTTCAGCAAGAGGGATTATATATTTTAAATGTATAAACACTGTTTTAATGTTCATACTATTATTTCTCAATTAATGTAACGAATACATCGCTGTTAATAAATAATTTTTGCTGCGCTGCCTATTCGCACACACGCTCAGTGCTCACTCTCCCAAGTCCATCCCAAGTCACTGCAACCGGCCACGATATCTTCTACGATATTTGAACATCTCCTATGTTTAAATATTTTAGAAGATAATATTATTGTGGTTCAAATATATTAGGTGGAATATTACACAACAAAATACGCAAATGAAAAATAATATAAAATAATATACTTAACAAAAATAATATAACCCTACACATAACTAAATATCCACTTTTCCAATAATATATCCAAAATATTTCTCAAAGTACATTGCCACGTGGCCCCAATAAAGGATGAAAGACGTGTAATTGTGCCCAAACGGGGACGCTAGGGCGGGGCGGACACATGTCCAAACAAATGTCGCAAATTATTTATTACCGCTCTGACGAGTTATAACTACATTAAAGATGGATTTTACAACACTATTCTCAAGGTTTTATATTAATAAGAGAACCTTTTGGTTTTTTAAATGTCGCCCCCGACATGGTCGCGATAAAATATTTTTTTCGTATAACCTTCCATAACAAAAAACCTAAAACCCGGGTTCGGCAAAATTTGTTTTTAACGTAAAAAATGACAGCTAAAACCACCGCTAAAACCGAAAGACGGACAGGAATTCTCTATAGTTGTTTGAAAAAATGAAAGTTACCAATTATGCTTTTTAAGATTAAACAACACTAATCTTGAGGCCTGGATACTTAATACTCTTATGTGGAGTGGACGTATTGTTGGAATACTTAGACATCACGGTCAAAAAAAAAAACATTTTTACAGATTCACAAAATAATATACAAGGTTTGAGTTTTAGGTTTTAAGGCCGCTTACCTGATCTTGTATTATGCTAGGGAAACTCTAAGGTCGGAGCAGAGGGCGCTACTAGCACATACAGTAAATCCGATCAAAATAACACATGTCGCGCATGTCATATAAGAATGTTGACAGAGACGTTATCAAACGTCGAACAAAACTTTTTTAACAAAACTGTTATTAGTAGGGGAGGGGAAGAGGGGATTTCGGAAGTAGCTCGAGCGTGTCAGATTAAGCTTGTATAGGCTTCCGACATGTGTCTAGACACATGTAGGTCTATACCGTAATACTAGTTATTACGGTATAGACCTACATGTGTCTAGAATCACGGTATAGAAATCAGATTTTTCACGTGGTGGGTTATTTTTTATTTTTTTAAATATTGAAATGTCATCCGATCTGTCAGATTAAGATAGGGGATGTTGAGCATACCCTAAAGAAGCTTCCATAAAAGGCATTGAGGATTCAAAGATAAGGTAAGCCTATAGGGACATTTTAAAATAAAAAATAAACCTTCATATTTTCCTAAGTAAACTTCGCAGATATTTTATTTTCCATTAAACTAAATAATTTAGTCCTTGTTGTCTAAAATATATTCATAATTTACCTAAATAAGTAATTTTCTGAATATATTTTCTCTTTCAAAACTTTAAAATGGCTGTAGTTTCTGAACCCACCACTAAAATAAAAAGCGATCTTATTATTTTTTATCACTTTTACATAATGTAAAAACCTACTAGGTCTCCATGACGCTCGAGTGACTACACAAATAGCACCCTCCCCTCCCCTACTATATAATATGCTGGTGCTGTATTCTAACGTGAAAACATTGCAGTAGTACCTACATCCTACTAGATGACGCCCGCAACTCCGTTGCGCCAAAATTCGTTTATCGCACGGGAAGTACATTTTTTCCGGGATAAAAAGTGTCCTATGTCCTTTCCCGGGACTCAAAGTATCTCCATACCAGATTTCAGCTAAATCGTTCAGCGCTTTGGCCGTGAACAGATAAGACAGACAGACAGACACACTTTCGCATTTATAATATTAGTACATTTATAATATTAGTGTACCTATATAGATTGTCAGACATAGAAATATTGCATTGGCATATTTGCAGTGAACGAATAATATAGTATATCAAAAACACCAGCCTAATAACGGTCACAAAAGGTCAAAGTCAAAATATGATAATAATGAAGACGTGAGTGAAAGAACCAGGTAAGGAGGTATGTATATTGGAAATTTTAATTTTATGTGAATGGGAAAAAATTAGTAGTTGTCCTTATTTTATAAAATGTTAGTTATGTGGTTCTTCCACTCACGTCCTAATTCTAAATTTTCACGTGAAAATACTATTATTTTGTAATTTTTAATGCATGCAGCATGTATATTTTGCCAATTTTATATCTAAAGTATGTACTGTACTAACGATCAATTTTTTTGTCAAATTTCACGTGTTTGTCAAACAGTTTGATAGTGTACAGCTTTGTTTGAAGCGTTTACCAATCAAACTACGTGTTTGACCTGTTTGAAGAAAATTTGGATTTGCGTAGCGTTTGACAAACGTGTTTGAACATGTTCCGCTATATTTGTCAAACAAGATCTCATGATCTGAAACCGATTCTACTTTCTAGCTAATTGTGCATCAAGCACGTTTGATCGTCTGCGCTGCTGTTTGATGAAAACGTAAATTACATCAAACATGTTTGTTAAACAAATTTGATCGTTTGTGGGGTACTTAAGCGTGAAAAGGTAAAAGACAAAAAATGTTTATTTGAATTTTGAGATGAGGCCGAGGGAAACAAAATATAATAGTTATCGGATGTAACTCTCATTTTTGCCAAGTATCTCATGGGCCCTGTGGCGCAACGGATAACGCGTCTGACTACGGATCAGAAGATTCCAGGTTCGAATCCTGGCAGGGTCGCATACACTTTTTGTACCTTGTAGACTATTATAACGGTGTGAAATAAAGATGACGGTTTTAATTTTAAAGTATTTTTTAAATCTTATATAAATTCATCACTGCACACTTTTCTTAACATAAAATATTTTAATATAGCTACAAACAAAGTCAAAAAGGTTAGTTTACAGCTCATATTATAAGAAAGTATTATCATTGTAGAAATACCGTTTCCTGTCAATATCACCCACCTATTACCCTTAGGGCCTGTTTCATCGCTTCCTGATAAGGTGCCGGATAGGCTTATTTGACAGATTCTCCATACTCCATCTATCAAGTTAAGTAGTGGATAGCCTTATCAGGAAGCGGTGAAACAGGCCCTTAGATATCATTCTAATCTTATAAATAAAATTCTCGTATCACAATGTTTGTGCGCGAACTCCTCCAAAACGGCTCAACTGATTTTAATAAAAAAATTTATGTACATTCGATAAGCCTGTGAATAGGTTTTTAATTTGTATCTACTTTTTATAATGATACTAAAAATAATGCTTAGTTTGCCGGGTCAGCTAGTACCTTATAAATTCATATTATTATCATCAATGGCATTTAACATTAAAAATATCGCCTCATTGATAGTTCAAACTATTCAACATTACAACAGCACAAATTATATTTAGTTTGAACTCTCGGGAGTTCAAACTAAATATAATTTGTATTTGTACACATAGGTAAGTCTGACTCTGCGGAATCAATTAAAACTACAAATAAAGTTGTAAGACGGTGCCTCAACTTCGGTTACAACATGAAATGCTTAACTTTCCACATCAAATACATAAAGTTCACTTCAAATATATTTTTAGCCGACTTTCAAAAACAAAATTAAGAATTGATATCAGGGTAATAGTAATAAGTTATAAGACCGCGGCGTCCCTAGTAAAGAAATCGTAATCTCAGTGTCTTATGACAAAATATATATTTGTTTTCTTATTTTCAAATAACAGGCTTCAAAACGATTGTGATTACTAAAAAAGGTTATTATTAGAATTTAACATCTTCTGTTCAATGTATAAATTATTAGTCTTTCTAACATGACATAACATTCATAGATTGTACAGAAAATATACGGTTAAAGAATATAGAGCTCTATTGATTATAATGATTTAGAGTCTACTTAGTGTTTTCTTAACCTTTCTTAAATATTGTTTCATGAAATAAAACTACATATTATGTATTTCTATTTCTCTCTATCTAGTCAGCGTGTACTTGTCACTGCTGAACATAGGCCTCTCTCAATGGACGCCAAGATGTCCGATCTTCTGCTACTCGCACTTTTTTTACTATCTTACAATTTTGGGAACCTCTGGAGTAGTTTGTCTTCCATGTAACTCAGTTATAACAAATGAAAGACAAAACAGCGATCCTTGCATAATTATACGCCGCGTAAAGAGCTTTATTAGATAAGAGTGGTAAAGACCAAAATTTCAAGTACCTATGTCCAAGAATGTCCCTAATAAAAACAAGTGGATATTAAAATGTTAGATCTTATCTCCCCGTTCAAAACTCTGTGGTTGAAATAATTTTCAAAGCAATATCGATGGTATCTTCATTGAAATATTCAAATGCATTTGTAATGAATACATATCAGTGAAGGGTAGAGCTGTGCAGTTGTGTTTTATCATATCATATTAATTATGGTTTCAAATTGATATGCTATTTGAATATATTATCTATTTAATATCGAATTGCGCGCTTTTGATTATCTATAATATCTACCTACACTTGTTTTGGTAGTTGTGTTTGTTTTTTCGTCGGATGTTAGGCTTTTGTTGTTTAAATTTAAAAAATTGTTATTTGTACAAAACATTCTGTCAGATTGTGTTTTAAGCTATTTAATAATTTATTATGAACTATTATTAAATTTCTGAAGATAATTCTGCAAAATACTCTTGATTAAAACAGGGTTTGAGGAAAAAATATTTATGAAACAATAACAAGAATGCTCACTGCGGACGGAACAACTTTACTACACGCGAGCGCAGATCCGAAACGTCACATCTGAATTTCAACACATTTTACCTTAAGAAGTTCATACGTGATTTCGTGTTTCGCAGAACAAAACATGGTACAATGCATAAACTTTTAACGCAAGATCGTCGAGAAGCCATGGGGACAATAAAACAAAGAGAAGCGCACCTCGCCCGGAGCCAAACGGCGCTCCCCCGCCCGACGCGGCTCGTCGGCCCATCGGCCCGCCAATAGCGGCGCCCGGCGGCGGCAGGCCCCGCCCCCCACGCCCCCCGCGCGACCCCATCGATCACAGGGGGCGCCGGGGGTGCCGGGTGTGGCGGCGCTCGCGGCCAGGGGCGGCGCCGGCCGGCGCGCAGTCGCGAACAATTAGCGCGCGGGGTGCGTGCGGCCGGCGCGTCACTATAATGTGGTTAGTCAGTGAGCGTCGGGGCCGAGCCGACGGCGACGGCGCGGAGTACTCGGGCCCGCGCGGCTACGGCACCGTGGATTTCAAGAGCGCGGCCTGCGGGGCCGAGCCCCCGCCGCTCGCCGCGCTGCCCGACCCGCAGCAGTTCAACATCTTCCCGGCCTTCTTCAGCCGCCAGCTGAACTTCAGCGGCGGTGGCGGCGGGGGCCAGGGCGCCAAGATCATGGAGGAACTGCGGCCAAACCTCGTGGGCGGGCTGTTGGGCGTGGGCGGGCTACTGGAGGAGCAGGCGGCGGGCGGCGAGACCAAGTACACGCCGGACAAGAGCCGAAAGTGCAGCAACGCGTCCTCGTCCTCGGCGGAGGAGTTCGGCGGGTTGTACGGCGCGGAGCACGCCGCCACGCCGCCCGCGCCGCCACTCACCCGCTCGCTGCAGGATCACTCAGGTCAGTCCGTCAGGCTAAACTGAGCGACCCTTGTCCTATCATGCGTAATGTCACCCGCGGGGATATGTCCGTATGCGGGTGACAACATGCTCCTGGCCGCGTGCGTTGCCCGCATGACAGGAAAAACATCTATGAAATGATATGATGATCTATGAAATGATATGGCTTTCATGCGGATCAGATCCGCGCGTGGGTGATAACATGCATCATGCATGACAGGACAAGTGCACCTAGAGTAAAAGGATCAGGGCGCCATTACTGTATTCGTAGAAAGTTACATAATACAGTAATCGTAGCTTGTATTGGCAGGTTCCAACAACACACCATATTATTGTTACAACAGTTTGGTATTTGAACTGTTGACCATACAAGCGACAATGGTTCAGAAGGCGCATCGGTGTTTTGGCTGGATTTATATACGTCCGCCTAAACCTATGTAAATGACAGCGCGACCGCACCGCTATTTAAACGTTACATACTATATTGCTTCAAGTGATCTCGCGGTGTAGCGAGTAGCAACCACATTCGCGCCGCCGCATAATATAAATTCAGCCTTCATCCCAAATAAGTGGATTACCAATTAAATAAGTATAACTTGATGTGAGAAGTTATTATGAGCACGCCATTTTGATTTGGATACGATGACTCAGCTGGATGTGAATCCAGCTGAGTCTCAAGATATTATTTTGATCGGATCAGGAAGTCGTGTAAAGCTATACAGCTGCGGTATACATAAGTACTATTGGTTCATCGCTGAAACTATAAAATATAGCTTTCTGGCTATAGTTCAAAACTCAGATTTATTTGAGCTTTATTCCAATTTTGTTTTGGAATAACAATTATTAAATATTTAGCTTTAAAGTTAATAGATGAAAGCAGATTTCAGCTGTCTGTCCTAAGATATTTTCAAAATGGTCGTGCTATGCTCGTGGTGGTGATATAATAAGAACATTGAACAAGGTGACATGATAAAAAAGAAAATACTTTATTAAGTAGGTACATACAATATATCGGAATATTTCTGAAACCTAAATTATTTTAGTATAGTCCTCATCATAAGAAGCGTAGATTATTCTTGAGAGTTCTATAATCTTCCAAACGACTTGGAAGAGAACGTTTCTCTTTTTATTAATTTTCATCGATTATGACAAAGACAAAAAGAAACCACTGCGCATTGTTTCGAGGTGACAATAAAGTTTGCGTGGCCTGTACGCGGTTTTTAATTTCAGCGAAAACAGAATTATGTTTTAATTAAGTTATAGCCACAATATAATGTTTATTTAATGGATCTTTGATATGAATTATTATATTCATGGATATTGCTTTTTAATAATTTAACAGTACATGATATGTAAGATTTAATGCAGACTTAAATAAAAAATGGACGAAGCATTAGAAACTCGTGTAAGTAAAAGATTTCAACGCATTACATCCTTCGAGAATTAATATTTTTATTTTAAGATTGTCAAAAAACGCTATATTTTAACAATGAATTATTACTTATTTAATTGTTGCACAATACATGATATAAAATCAAATTTAAGGCCGAAGCGCCGAATATTCGGCGCTTCGGCCGACAGCGTTGCCGAATATTCGGTATTCGGCCAATTCATTATTCGTGGCATCCCTAGTTTATACCACGGGAGTAGTTAATAACCTAATGAATGATAGGGAGTGTAATTTTCTTTATAATAAACTTTATAAGTTTATTACAAAGAAAATTACACTTTTTATTAAGCTTACTTCAAATTTTGTATAGTGAAAGATGTGCAGATGAACTGATTCGAAAGAAAGTGCTCCAAAAAAGACGAATTACTAATCGGAAAGAAGAATATCTTCAACTTAAGTATTACATAACAAAAAAATTTAGATCTAAATCTAAAAGGATTAAAATTTTAATAAAAAAAAGGGTTTCAGCTTCTGGAAGATTTCAGGTTGTAGAGACTTTTTTCATCATACATTCATACACCTAAAAGATAATAATTATAGTCTGAAATAAAGAAGAACTCACAAGCTGTGTAGAAGGAAATGAGCTCAACCACTTTCTTTTCAGGAAAGGAAAAACTAAGAATGGTCTTTTGTAAATAGGATTGATAAAATATAACGACGGACACAATTTTTATTTTTGCAAATACGATATAGTCAGGGTTCCCTAGAACATTTTTTTTTTACTATCAAGCTTTTGTGACTAGATTCATTTTGATATTAAGATGAATAACATTTTTATCTGCTTAAAGTCTTGAAAGTGGTAGCGAACAGAGATAGAAAGGATTTTACACTTTTTTTGATGGTCCTAAAATATGGATTGTTCTATTTTTAGGACAGTGTACCTACTACGGAATCCTAGAACGTAACCCTAACCAGTTGATATTTTTTATATTGATAAGTTTAAAGATATATAATTTAATAGTAACATTGTCCTACAAATAGAACAATCCATGTTTTAGGACCATCAATATATTTAATCCTTTCTATCTCTGTTAGCTACCACTTTTGAGAATTTTCGCAGAGGAAATTGTTGTTCGTCTTATCAAAATGAAGCTACTCACGAAAAATTTGCTTGATAGTAATCAAAAAAAAAATTCTATGGCTCCCTGACTAATAGATTTTTTATACACCAAAATATAATTGGAGAATTTTCGCAGAGAAAATCGTCTTATCATTATTATTTTTTAACAAAAAATTAAAACCGACTTCCAAGGTAAAAACAAAAGTAATACTTATTCTTAATCTAAAAAGAATCAAATAATTCTTATTCCTTATTATAGTGGCGTCTTCAGACTTCGCCTAAACCTCAACTATTTCTGTACTTAATCTTCGTACTTTTGAAGTCGGTACCAGCCCGGAAAAGTTCTGAGATCCTTGACATAGCAATTGCGCTAAGGTAAGCTGGTACCGACTTCAAAAGCATGAAGATTGAGTACAGAAATAGTTGAGGTTTAGGCGAAGTCTGAAGACGCCACTATAATAAGGAATAAGAATTATTTGATTCTTTTTAGATTAAGAATAAGTATTACTTTTGTTTTTACCTTGGAAGTCGGTTTTAATTTTTTGTTAAAAAATAATAATTTTACCCTTTTTAGTTACATAATATGAGACGACAAGGCTATAATACTCGTATTATAGCTTGTTGTCTTAGAGTTGTACATATTACTAGCGGTCGCCTGCGGCTCTGCCCGCGTGGATGTCGGTTACGGCTGTAAAAAGCCTACCCAGGAAAGACTCGGTCAGCAAAATGATTCCCAGGTCAATTCACAGACTCCGACAATGACAACGACGACGCGAACGCAGTCATTATCAGTGTAGGTACAGTGCACACTGCAAAGATTGTCTTCCTACCGCAAGCGCATCCCGCTTGGTGACGCCTACTATCGTAATATTTTAATTTCGCCATAATTTCAAAACCAAACGTCCAATTTTAATCATTCAAAGACCAAATTTTATCTACATAAACTGTACTTAGTGATGAAATAATTTATTTTGATAAGGATTAATGGCATGAGTAAAATAAACGCGTTTAAATGTTGTCCAAAAAAATTCAAGATTTTTAAATAAAAATATGGTTATTGTGCCTCACTCGACATAGATAAGTATAGTGTGTCGCGGACTTTTTTGTAGATATTTATAAGATCTACAATACTTAGAACATTTTATGGTTCTATCTTTTATAGTTTCGGCAGCGTACGCAAAATAAGTAACTTTTCTGGTTGATTTTTTCACCTGGCGTCCGAAAAACCCAAATATCTTACGAAACCCTATTTTTTCCAAAATAAAATTTAACCTATGTTCAGCACAAATAATGTAGAATTTGCTTGGAGTAGTTTAAATAAAGCCAAAATCCTCAAACTTGTATCTATAAGGATTCAAAAGTTCTGTTGGGTATCTTCAGAACCAGGGTATATCCTGGTGCAAAATCTTACTTTTTGGTAGTATATGCCTGAAATACTTCAGAAAAAATCGAAATCACTATATGTTCCCATATAAATTTCAAGGAGTCCCCTCGATTCCTCATGGATCCCATTATCAGATCACCACTTTTGTGAACATGGTACCAACTTCGGATTGAACCCTGCACAACAACAAAAGAATCATGAAAATCGGTCCATAAACGGCGAAGTTATAGTTGAACATACAAAAAAATAATATATAAACAGACGAACGTATAGCCTCCTCCTTTTTGGAAGTCGGTTAAAAATGAAGCTACTCACGAAAAATTAGCTTAGTAAGCAGATCAAAAAAATGTTCTAGGGAACCTATACTATATATTTTATTTTATTATATTTTTAAACTGTATCTAATAAAAAGCGGCATTTCGCGCGACTTCAAAGGCGTTGGAACACTGTAGTTATTTACACTGTGATATTACTAGATGACTCATGATGCCCGCAACTCGTACAAAAAAAAAATGTGTCAGCTCCGACGCACGACTGGAGTTTACTCCTTGAGTACGAGTATCTAACCATAAGCAAAAAGAGTTTATTCAACTGAAAAAAGATTAATATAATATGAAATCAGATGTTCCGGCAATATTATCTACACCCCTTTCTGCCATAGTTATTTCAAAATATTTTTTTCTCAATTCTAAGGCCAGAATAGAATAGAGGAGAAAAATCCAGGAAGATCAAGCCGAAGAAACTCATTTCTAGGACAAATAGTTGCCGAGTTACAAGCATTCAAACTTTGACATTGACAGCTCGGCAACTGTCAAACGTCTTACTAAAGTAGCCATAACTCCGCTCAAAATAGGCCTAGAGGAACGGGGTTTCTTCTAACATCAAAGGCAGCACCTCGGCTACCCCCTCCCTTAATTTGAAATAATTATATTATTATATTATTTTATATAATATAATAATATAATTATATTATTATTATTATAATATAATAATATAATAATATAATTATATTGTATTATTATATAATTATATTATTTTATATAATATTATATTCCGATAGGTATATTACCTGTATGGTCTTAACTTAATACACTCACAGCCAAATTAGAAAGTTTCCGTCGTCCAAAAACGTGACACATTTTCGTTACTTGTTAGTAGGTTTTACCCCTCGGATTTTTCTCATACTGGGCGCCTTATATATAAAAATCAATTCTTAAGGCGACGCCTTGATAATTTGGCTGTAGCGATGCCGATTTTTCTCAACAATGACTAAAGCTAAGAAACTAAAGTTCATTGTCAGTATTCATCATGTCTTTGTCTTTGAATTGCCCATAGCATAACACGATTGGACAACTTTTATAACACAGAATTAACAATCGAAAAGACCTCTGTAAAAAAAGGGATTCCTATTTTTCCAACAGAGGAGAGTGATTTAAGGTTCCAAAATTTGTACATAAATTGGTTGAAGCATACACTTTAATATGTGCATAGCTTATATGAAATGTATATATGGTTTTTAAATTACGCGACAAAAACCATTTTGTCGCTTACGCCCTTTCCATTTTTTGCTGTTCCATTGCTTGTTTTCTATGAGAGGCCGGCCCGGCCTCTCATAGAAAACAAGCAATCTAAAACATATCCAACACGGTTTCTTACTTTAACGCGGCGTCACCTTAAGGAGTAAACTCCAATAAACTCCAAAAACCCTTTATTTTTTCAGGACAAAAAGTATCCTATGTCCTTTCCTGGGACTCAAAGTAACTCCATACTAAATTTAGAACAAAATCGGTTCTGTGGTTTAATCGTGACTCAAAGTAACTCCATACTAAATTTAGAACAAAATCGGTTCTGTGATTTAATCGTGAAGAGACAAACAGGCACACTTTCGCATTTATAATACATACTAATATTATAAATGCGAACGTGTGTCTGCCTGTCTATCTGTCTGTCTGTCTGTCTGTTACCTCTTCACGCCCAAACTGCTGAACCGATTTTGCTGAAATTTGGCATGGAGATACTTTTAGTCCCGGGAAAGGACATAGGATACTTTTTATCCCGGAAAAATGTACGTTTCCCGCGCGATAAACGAATTCTGGCGCAACGAAGTTGCGGGCGTCATCTAGTATGAGAATAAGTCAGTCTCTTTAACCAAAACAATACAGTATACACAGCACGAAAGTACCCGAAAAATCGATATCTAACATTACTATTCAGCGCACTAAACGCCCGTGCTTCACATACCGAAGACTAGAATTTCGGGCCACGTTCGGACACTATCCGGAATATGTACGTATTACAATTCCAATTAGAGTAATATTGCAAACAATCGGCCCGCAGGCTGACGTCATGAATACGAAATGTCACTAACGACCCCCCCCCTCCCCCCTCTACTCCCGCCTCGCTCCAACGCCGCGAGCGAGCCTGAATTTTCAAACGATTTCGGCCACGTTCAAACTCTGTATGTGCGACGTATGAGCCTATTTTTTCAAAGTACATAATCCAATTCATTTTGATGAAGCTTTTTATATTTAGTTTTTTTGAATTAGCTAAATGTAAATTCTGGGTTTATTTTAGTTGAGCCGTGGGTATACTAGGGAGAAGGTAATGTACGACTTTATTTAATGAGAAAAGTTATTTTAAATATTTGTGCCTACCATGGGCGCCGGCAGGGGGGTGCCAGGAAGTGCATTTGCACCCCTTGGGAATCTCGGGATCAACAGGAATTATTGAAATAAAAAGCATTTTGTAACCCTATTAACATGCCGTACAAGGATAGTTCGTAATGTTTCGGCACTAAATGTTTCATGTTGACGTAAATAGACAGTAACTGTTGTTCGTAAAAAGTGAAAAGAAAAGAACAGAAAGAAAACTTAAATCTGCACCCCTTGGAAATGATTTCTGCCGGCGCCCATGGTGCCTACTACTACTACTAATACCTAATAAAAACAATCAGCTCTTGGTAACGATTAAGATTGCGTTTAAACAGATACACTGTTTGTAGAGACTGTAAATTGGTTGAATGAGATATTTGGGAAGGTCACGATACATAATATCATGTCTGAATAATAAACAAACATAGAATTCCCCTAGGGACCGCGCATGCACAGTGCACACTTATCTGCTAATTACTAATTAGTTGTTTATATATTAATTCCGGAATTAATTTGTCCGGAATTCCGGACAACAACGTAGCTCTACCATCGATCTGCGGCAGAAGCTATGTCAAGTCACGTAGAGGCAACAATGGTTCGCTGCGCCCTACTGTAGACAGTACGTGTACAGGATAACTCTGTAGTATAAAGCTCTAAGATTGAACATTATTAGAGATACATAGCTCTACCATTGTGCTACCATTAATGGTGTTACCTTTTAAAGGAGAAACTCAAGTCATCTCTCACTCACTCAGGAATTGTTGCATTAAAATTAGCACCTATAATAATTGATAATATTACTTTGCGTCCTCACCACAATTTTCCAGGATTGACCAACATGCATCGAAAATATTCGTCTATGATTGCAGCTTCGAAATCATGATGACAAAATAAGATAATCATGGAGAGGGAATTTTAAACATACTGGGGCGGTACCCACAATTCGCCTAACAATCCTACATCGCGCTATGGAAGTTTCAGAGAACGGCAAGATATATACAACGTCTGAAATGACGTCAGTGCGCTTTGGCCTGACCGAGCATGCTATCTCTCTCAGTCGGAAGAACTTCCTTTTTGGCCGCCACTAATAGGGATTGCAATTCCGCACCTTATTCAATCCCGTGGGATTGATTTGCGGGATTGGCCAATCCCGCGGGATACCGCGGGATCCCGCATGTTTGAATTTATGTTATAAAATTCAATAAACTGAAACTTCAGGTTTATGTTTTATTAAAAATCAACTATACTAATAGAAAATGTCTCTTATTATGTCACAAAAATATTTGTTTTGTAACAAAATAACAATGAAATTATGTGATCACTCTAGTCTTATTAGATCTTAAAATAAAATGCTTTGAATTCCTCAGCAATCTTGAAGTCAGGGACCTCTCAACATTACTGCTCCGCATTGATTGCGACGACCACCCTCGCGTTTTTGCGTGCCTATATAGGTCGCATAGTTGTGACCCCGAGACGGACTAACTCTTTGAACATCTGCAAGCAGCTTCAGTTTAGTGCAGCAGCAGATCCCATCCGCACAGATCATAATACTTGGCGACTTTAAAGCCCACCGCGCCGACTGGCTCAATCCATGACCGCACCACTTGATTAATTGGATCATTGCCTTGCCACTTACAACGACATTGCGACAGCGTGCTGTAAAATACCGTCGTGTGTGGCTCTACAAGTTAGCGGACTGGGATGGTATGCGGTCGTTTTTTGCATCCTATCCTCGGGGGCACTTGTGCTTCTCGCCGGATAATCCCGACAACACTGCCAAATCCGTTACCAAATATGTGGTGATGCAAGGGATGAAGCTTTTCATTCCGTCCTCTGTAGTGCCAACTTGCGGCAGATTTCGTCCCTGGTTTGTTTCATCCTCCAGAAAAGCGTCTCGTCGGAAGCAGAAGGCTTACCAATCCTGGGCCAATACAGTGTCTGCTCGGGATTTAAATACCAGCACATATAAAATGAAGTACTCAAGAAAGAGATCACTCGGGCAAAGAAACAGCACGTCCATAGAATTGGTGAGATACTCGAGGGCCTCCCTTCGAAAACCCGTGCATTCTGATCTCTAGCCAAAGCTATTGAAGGGAATTTCTGCAAGCCAACCCTACCATCCCTACACGTCGAAAATGGCATTAGGTATACCGCCTTCCTGGAAGACTTGGTGTACCCGATCCCCAAAAAAGGTGACCGCTCCAATCCATCCAATTACAGACCAATCGCTATAACCAATTTATAATATAATGGAATCAATTATTATTACCAATAGCCAGCTCCTTCGATACTTAAACAAACAGTACGGGTTCCGTAAAGGTCGCTCGGCTGGTGATCTCTTGGCGTACCTAACTCATCGTTGGGATCAGGCGATTGTGTCGAAGGGAGAGGCATTTGCTGTTATTTTAGACCTTTGATCGGGTTTGGCAAAAAGCGCTGCTATCAAAACTTCCATTCCATCATATTATGGGCTCCCCGAGAAATAGGTCATGCGGGATCTGCAGATCCGCGTTTTTTAGGTGCGGGATCCAGCAGATTAAAATTGGCGCGGGATCCCGCGGGATTGCGGGATCCCGCTTTGCGGGATTGCAATCCCTAGCCACTAACATCACTAAATCGGTGACCACCGACAAGAACACGCATCCTTCTGGACATCAATCATCTTCAACACTCCCCGCCCCTCCGCACCAGGTTAGCAGACATCAAGCATAACCGGGTCGCCTCGACCATAAGCCGCGTTTGGCTTCCGCGCTGGTCGAACCCGCGTCTGGCTTGAACGGGGCAGCCATAGGTTGCAACGACCGGTCAGCATGCTTGCTGACCGTGCTCTGCTGAGCACGTCATTGCACGACTCCTGGTCATTGCACGCGTAGCTTCGGCCCACACCTGACAACACAAGCGCATCGAAGAATACCACAGGTCTTTGGGGGGGAGTGGTGTGGCGGTACCCACAATTCGCCTAACAATCCTACATCGCGCTATCGAAATTTCGGAGAACGGCAAGATATATACGTCTGAAATGACGTCAGTGGGCTTTGGCCTGACCGAGCATGCTATCTCTCTCGGTCGGAAGATCTTCCTTTTCGGCCGCCATTAACATCACTAAAATACCAAGTAGGTATACTAAGAAAACAGTGTTAATAATTTGTTTTCTGAAAAAAAAATGTTTTCTGAAAAATAAAACCTTGCTTAAAGAAAATCACTGAAGTTCGATAAACAGGACAGTTTTTATGTCGGAAAATATTACACAATTTGTACATTTTCCGACATAAAAACTACTGTCCTTTCCCAGTACTTGAAGTGTCTCCTAGATAATAGACAGATATATTTCTTACAATGAATAAATGAAAAGAACTTAGTAGGTGTGAATAGTATGGATAATATGGATATTGGATAGATAACAATGAACTTAACGTGTACATATAACGTTTAAGGGCCTGTTTCACCACTTCCTGATAAGGCCATCTACCACTTAACTTGACAGATAAAGTATGGAGAATCTGTCAAATAAGCCTATCCGGCACCTTATCAGGAAGCGGTGAAACAGACCCTAAATCTCTTGAAATTATTCCACATTTAAGTTTAGACTTTATAGTTATTTTAATATCAAAATCAGTTCTTCAGTTTAAACAACATAATAATATAAATATAATATCTTAGAATATTAGTTTATAATATGTTACCGTTAATGTGCGTAAATCAGTTAGACTGCAGATTAACGCGGTATTCTGCAGATTATCGGGATGAGTCAGTTAAAGTTCAAAAAGTTTATTAAACAGGTAAAACAGGTTCTTGATTAAATAAAACATGTTAATTAGTTGTAGCGAATTATTTAATATATTTTTTGGACATAAACAAAGAAGGAAAAATTGTTTAAGTAAAATGTTACTCCACTAATAAAATATATAACAGATCGTATCAAGTAGAAAAAAACTAATCAAAACAACAACAGTTTTAGGTTGACAAGCATAAGGCAAAATTTTTAAAACATTTACGAAGAAAGAGAATGCAAACTAACTAGGTAAAATGAGGTAAAGTGCAAATATAAGCTTTTTTTATTTAAAAATTTCACACTTTAACGGATGGTATCAGGGAATCTGCAGATTACCTAGGTAATGTGCACTTTAACGTATACTGCATTTTAATGGTAATATATTATACTAGCTGTCCCGGCAAACGTTGCTTTGCCATAATATAAAGTATTTCGCCCGTATAATTATATTAAAGTGACTTTTTTTATGCAATAAGGGGGCAAACGAGCAAACGGGTCACCTGATGGAAAGCAACTTCCGTCGCCCATGGACACTCGCAGCATCAGAAGAGCTACAGGTGCGTTGCCGGCCTTTTAAGGGGTAATAGGGGAGGGTAGGGAAGGAAATAGGGAAGGGTAGGGAAGGGAAAAGGGTAGGGGATTGAGCCTCCAGTAAACTCACTCACTCGACGAAACACAGCACAAGCGCTGTTTCACGCCGGTTTTCTGTGAGGACGTGGTATTTCTCCGGTCGAGCCAGCCCATTCGTGCCGAAGCATGGCTCTGAACTGTCTAATCTGACTAAATAAGTATGTCACCATGGCAACGTCGATCGCTATCCCGTCGCACAAACAATGGTCGCCGTCAGTCTCAGGTTGTAATAATTTACTATTATTTATACAACAAATGCACTTATCAATATATAAAGTACCGAGTAGCCGATTCTCAGACCTACTGAATATGCATATAAAATTTGGTAAAAATCAGTAAAGCCGTTTCGGAGGAGTTCGTGGACTAACATTGTGACACGAGAATTTTATATATAAGAAAGATGGATATAAATAGTTAACAATTAAATTAACTTAACAGTTAACAATAATAAACAATAATTTAAACATTTGCTCTCCTCCATTTTAACGCTTATCTCTTGACTTTTTGCTGTCATTATTCCATCCATATTTAGCACATCCAGGTGTAAGGGTTGTGTAGAGTCAACCCGCGTGTAACGCGCGGCGCGTGGCGGTCGCGTGCCGCGGTGGATCACGGCCTTTGTGAACGAGTGAATGAGTCTCAATATGTTTGACAGCCGCTGTCAAGTGTCACAGCTAAAGATGACAATTTGTCGGTACAGAATAGTGTTCATATAGAGTTATTTTAATATTGTAGTTGGTATGAAATAAAAAAGACTATTGGGTGCTAAGCGTGCCGATTTCATAACTTTAAAAACTTTTGTATGGTCAAAATTTCTATCTATACCTACCTATGATTAAGTTTTGAGTAGAAACTTAATAGTCTTATTCACCGTATCCAGAGATGCGATTTATTTGAAATATTTCCATTTAAAATGACAATACAAAATGCAAAATACCTATTTTCTATTTTGCATTTAAATGCCTTTTAGTAAAAAACATTTTGTATTTTATTTGAAATACCTTTCGAGATGTATTTTGCATTTTTGATATTCGTTTCAAAATGCAAAATACCTTGTTACTTAGTCTAGTCAATATTACCATTTACCAGTCAAACAAAATTAAATTAACGAATGACGCTTATATATAATGCCGGCGAGGGTGCGTTCAGCGCTTATTCCACTTATCCTAGCTAGGAAGTCCTAGCTAGGATCCTAAAAAATTTAGTCAAGTGGAATAACATTTAGAAAGCTAGGATCCTAGCTAGGATCCTAAATCGGAAAAAAGGTGGCTTCTGAATGACTAAATCAGTGCTGCCAGATGGTTTCAACCTTTTATCTGTAGTGGGAACTGCTAAATCTGTATTTTATTATGTTATAAGATCTGAAATCCATTCGTAGGTAATTTCTAAAGTCTGCTGGTTCCAAATAGTTCAGAAAGTTCATAATTTTTCGTGGACCAAAAATTCTTTCAACCATCTTTTTCGCCTTTTATTTATTTTGATTTGGCCAACAGCTAAGCCTATGAGAAGACCAATTTTTTGTTGCTTTGGCAGAACTGGCTTTTTATACATGGGAGAGCCATGCTTCGGCACGAATGGGCCGGCTCGACCGGAGAGATACCATGTTCTCACAGAAAACCGGTGTGAAACAGCGCTTGCGCTGTGTTTCGCCGAGTGAGTGAGTTTACCGGAGGCCCAATCCCCTACCCTATTTCCTTCCCTACATTCCCCTATTCCCTTCCCTTCCCATCCCTACCCTCCCCTATTACCCTATTCCCTCTTAAAGGCCGGCAACGCACCTGCAGCTCTTCTAATGCTGCAAGTGTCCATGGGCGACGGAAGTTGCTTTCCATCAGGTGACCCGTTTGCTCGTTTGCCCCCTTATTTCATAAAAAAAAAGAACTGGAGCCATTAAGAAGGAGTCTGGCCAAAATCGCCGCGTGGTCACAACTGATTTAGTTACTAAATTAGGACAAGTGGTTAGGAGTTCTAAATAGGACAAGTGGAATAAGCGCTTATGGCTGTTCGCGTCATCAACAAACGTTATTCCACTAGAGTCCCTTGAGATAGAGTCTGGTACATCGACGCCAAAACTTGTCAAATGTTAAATGTCCTTCTTCTCAATGAGAACGAGAGAGACATTTGGCAAGTTATGGTGAGAGATATCTCTCCCTTGCCAATGGGCAGTGTATTTTAAATGCTGAAAGCAATCAGCCAATCAGACGCGTCCCGCGTGACAACATGTACCGGACTCTATCTTGAGGGACTCTAGTAGAATAACGTTTGTTGATGGCGCGAACAGCCGAACGCACATAACACATTTAAATAAAAAAATGGATGTTTCGACTAAACAGACGAGACATCATTTTTGAAGTGTAAACTTCTTTAACGGCGTTGAGCACTTTTGTGGGATGGGTAAAAACCTCGGAAAAACCGTAAGACGGTTGGAGAGTAGTGTTTTGTGTCGAACTCGAACTCGAATTGATTGTAAGGGTTTAAATTAATTAAAAAAATCGATTTTTGAAAAATTGATTTTCATAAAAATTGGGTTAAAATTTAATCGATTGTAAGGGTTTCGATTAATTAAAAAAATCGATTTTTTAATAATCGATTTTCATAAAAAATGGGTTTAAAAAATGCACAACGTTAATAATCAAGTTTTCACTTCTGCCGGCACTCCCGGAGTGCAACGCGTCTTTTTTTTTTACAATACCAGTTGTTCGAATAGATCATCACTCATTTTTCTTCTAAAAAACTAGACTAACGAAAAGAAAAGGAAAAACTGTTAAGTCTTTCCTTTTCTTTTCGTTAGTCTAGTTTTTTACATTATTTTAAGTGAGTATTATTATTATTATTAAATATAACAACAGAATTTATTTATAGGTACGCATACTGATAAATATGACCAAAATGACACGCATAAAGTGCTATTTGGCTCAGCATTAGTATCTCTATTCCATTTCTCATGATAAATACCTAAAATAAATAAAAATATCATTCAATCTGGTCAAAAGGTATTTTATTTTGAAAAAGTATTTTGAAAATACCTATTTTGCATTTAGCATTTGAAATACAAAATGTAAAACTATTTGGTATTTTGCATTTGAAATAGGAAATCTGAAAAGTATTTGCATTTTGTATTCAAACGCTTTTTAAAAACTATTTTGTACATCTTTAACCGTATCCGGTATCGGTGTCTATACATGATATTATTTTTTCCAATACGCACCTCCTCACACTCCGTATGTCCAACTCTCAACATTTTCTCAATAAATATTCAAATCCTTCAAAATAATTGAACGATAATGACCCCTAATAGCTAAGCAATATGCGCATAACTAAAAGTGGAGTGCTCTCGACATAATGGAGTGACAATCGTCACGCGCACCCCAACTACACCAAATCCGCTAAGCCCATTGTTGGGATCAGCTGCCCAACGGGTTAACATTTTTTGCCTTTCACTCTTAAGTCTTAGGCCAACGAAATAACATCCATTTCTGTTAGTATTTAGAGGCAAAATAACTCTGAATGATCTGTACAAGTTGTAACTATTGAGCGGAAACCATTGACGTCTACCAGCTTGTAATGTGTAGTGTATTTGTATGTCTGTCCGGTTAGTCTATGACAGCATGAAATAAGAATCAGTCTCAAAGGAACCCGAGGTAAACCATGGGCTTTAGTTAGTTGTATGTTCATTGTAACAAAACTTTAGGCTAGATTTTTAAACCAGTATGCACTTGAATCTAAACTTCTCCTTAAAGGTGCGTAGGACTGGTCAGAATACAGAATTCAAAAATACGTAAAATAGAATATCATCTGAAAAAAGTTGGGATGAGAGAAAAATTAGAACTTGGCCATATATTTTTTTTAAATTTTCAGACAAGATGTTTTTTTTCATATATTAATTTTTATTTATGTAAATATAAACTTGTTTTAGAGTAATAATACTATAAAACAAGTTTACAAGTACATATTTTTTTCACCGCATTTAAATCGCAATTTTTCGCATTAGTACTTAATATTGAATATGGATAGAATAATTTTAACCAATTTCTAAAACCAAACTTGTTGTCAACAAAAGTAAATAAACAGCAAGTAGCAACATAATAAATAACAACTAATTACCAGACCCAAACAACCACCAACCCAGAATGAGGTCAAAAATTGATTGATAATTTTGACAGAGATTGCAATCGGCAGGATTTGCGGCATTTGCGCCGATTACAAGTCTATTAAGGGCCCGCGACATATGCACGGGCTCGAGGGCGAAGCCCTGACGCGAGGGCCGAGGGCAAAGCGCCCCGCCGCGCCCCCGGAGTGCACAGGGGGTGCCAAATCGCAAATACACTTCTATTTTATACAAAAATGCGATTTTTAAGTGCTTTATCCGACTATTGATAAAGGGATTTTAGGGACGGTTAGAATCACTGAAATGTTTTTACTTTTTTTAATTCATTTTTTAGCCGAATCGTGTAAAAAGTTTTGTTGAATAAAATTAGATATTGTATGCAAAAGAAATAAAATACTTAGGGCCTGTTTCACCGCTTCCTGATAAGGCTATCCACCACTTAACTTGACACATAGAGTATGGAGAATTTGTCAAATAAGCCTATCGGGCACCTTATCAGGAAGCGGTGAAACAGGCCCTTAATAATATAATTTAGTGGTACTTATATAATATGTATTCTTAAAAACAAAATTATTTTAACTTTATGTCACCTACCACAGCATATTATATACTCACATATTTTGTGTTAGTGTAATTTATATTTTATTCTTCGATAAGTAAATTTAAGGTTTTTACTATCTACATAACGATTAATGATTCTCCCAAATAGCAAGTAGGGCAATATTATTTAAAATTTCATTGATGAATTTTTAACCCGCAACAACTGGGGTGGGGTGCTCTAGGCCCTTGTTAAGCCAAATTATAGATACAGTGACGTATCAAAGACAAAACCTTTTTTAAGATAACACCCTCGCCGTCACCCGACACTCCGCGCGACACAGATGGCGCTTTCATGTCAATCGTCATAATTAGGGGATTAGGACCCCTGATGACACGTTACATTGAATCTCCGTTACACCCCCGAACAAATGTCCCATATTGTCCATCCACTGACTCGCGTCACCGGAACCTCACACCGCAATTATTCGCAAAAAAATAAACGTCAAACCCTGTAAAAACATTGGAAAAAAAACGCTAAAAGGCCCCGTTTACCGCGGACGCAAACACTTAGCTCCATGTTAATTAATAAGTAGCTGGGACGCCGTCAAAGGGAATGCATGAGTACTCGCCAAACCGACCTCCGACGGTGCTTTTAAAATCTCCCCCTCTTAATTCCAAAGCTCAGAGAAACCAAAGGTAAACTGATTATGTCGCCAATATACGACTTTTTGTAGACGAGCTTAAAGACTCCGCGCGCAACTATGTGAGGGAATGAAAGCGCACGTAAGCTACAAAACGAACACTAAAAGCTCCCTGATTAAATTTGACCTGAACGTTCATTACGAACTTTTAATTTTTTTTATGATAAGCTTCAAAATATCTATGAAAATTTCACTGACATTTTGAATACGTATGTAACGCAGTTATCGGAATAAAAAATGCAGAAAGAAACGAACTTTAAAACTGTAGTGCTAACTGCCATCAAGTATATTTAATGTTACTTGATCGTTCATGGAAACAGTAAATAAAAATATTCTCTGCCGTTTTGGTTACTTCTAAATAAGGAAATAAAAATGGGTAGCATTTTTTATTTATCATGCATCTTATGTAGTGACAATGGTTTACTTTTATATTATCCACGCTTA
The DNA here is from genome assembly GCA_905333045.1 of Lysandra bellargus. Lineage (NCBI taxonomy): Eukaryota > Metazoa > Arthropoda > Insecta > Lepidoptera > Lycaenidae > Lysandra > Lysandra bellargus. Next base: position 6,184,130 of record HG995355.1, read on the forward strand.
AATCTCGTTATAACTACACGTAATTTATATTTTAATTAGAACACAAAATCCTTACTAAATCTTATGTTTAAAATATTATTATCGATGTAATATTTATAAATTATCTTACTCACTTACTTGACACTCTTCTCACATCTTACACACTCTTAGCCACGAAACAGAATCAATAAATCCGTAAATCCAAAAGTGCGTTATCTGCGGAAACATGGAAGTCCCTAAACGTCACCGAGTGGAATCATGGGCTGTAACAGTGTTCGGCAACGCAATTACCTCGTGCTCCGAACTTGACCTACGGGTCGATGCGACCCGCTATGCAAATAAGGCATTTCTTTGATACCGGTCGCTGAAAGGGTTACATGATCTGATAGATTAGTGTAACACAGTTTTGCAACTCCATGGAAATACGGTTTACGCTGGCTAGGATTTTAGTCGTCGTTGATTATATTATTACTTTTTACTTACAGCATCGGTGGCATGTCGCACCAAGTTTAACATTAATTCATAAATCATAAAATATTATGCCTCCGACTGCATTTTATTATCCACTTTCTTCTTCTACATTTTTCTATGTAACCTTCTATTTATCCTAGCATGAAACTCGTAAGCAAGAGTCGTATCAATTAAAGCATGGATTCGATGCCTCCGGCAGAATTAGCTCTTGTTTTGTTCTTTTTAGTTAAGTAACATTTTTTGCAGTCGGGTTTTTTGATTTTTAATTAATTTATTTTATTTGCAACTTTTTAGTTGTAGTCATCTAACCATTTCGACTGAATCAATCTAATAAAAAATTGAAAAGCTACCGTGCTGATATAACCATAATTATATCGTAGGTAAACTTAGAAAAGTGTACCTACAATACGTTATAATAGGTACATAGGTTTGGTACTGTTTCATTGTATGTTTCTAGTTTTAAGTACCAAATCATTGTTTTTTTCTTTTAATAGGTACTTTGTCATTGAATTTTCATCTTGTTTCAGCTAATGTCAGTTAATTTTTAATTAATATTGGATTTATCCATGCAGACGGATTTTGGTTTTTTCTTATTTTATTACTAGCAAAATGATTCCCAGGTCAATTCACAGACTCCGATACTAACATCATAGATAATACAGCATATAATATATTATATACTGAGAACCAACATCGACGACGCAGTCATCAAATACGCAGGCTGCACCCTGCACAGATTGTCTTCCTCCCGCACGCGCACCCGCCAACGCCAACTATCGTAATATTTTAATTTCGCCATAATTTCAAAACCAAATGTCCAATTTTATTCATTCAAAGACCAGATATTATCTACATAAACTACACTTAGTAATGGAATAATTTATTTTGATATGGATTAAAAGAATAAGTAAAATAAACGCGTTTAAATGTAGTCCAAAAAAATTCAAGATTTTTAAATAAAAAAATGGTTATTGTGCCTCTCTCGTACTCGACGTGGATAGGTATAGTGTGCCGCGGACTTTTTTGTAGGTATTTGTAAGTTCCACAATTACTTAGAATTTTATGGTTCTATATTTTATAGTTTAGGCAGCGTACGTAAAATAAGTAATTTTTCTGGTTGATTTTTTACACCTTGCGTCCGAAGAAGCCAAATATCTTACGGTACCCTATTTTTTTCCAAAATAAAATTCAGCCTATGTTCAGCAAAAATAATGTAGAATTCTAATGGTAAAAGAATTTTTCAAATCGGTCCAGTAGTTTCGGAGCCAAACAAACAAAAAATCAATTCTTTCCTCTTTATAATATTAGTGTACATTGATTGTTCTATTTAATATTAAAACTGCAAGTTATATACATATTTAGAATCAGTGTTTAAAATCCTTTATTTTGATACCCCACTCGATATGCTTGGTAGATTTTTTTTTTTATCTCACAATATGACGTCAAACAGCTGCCATTTTGGTTTTTTTTAATGTCACCTATCTAAGAACACTTGGGTCATTAAGGCAAATCTAACGATACCTCAAATGTGAAAATCCGTTCAGTGGTTCTGAAGATACAAGGTAAGGAAGAATATTACAAACATACAAGATACGCGCTAAACACATAACCCTCCCGGCAGTCGGGTAATTAATATTATCACAAATTATTATAAACAATCATGATTAAAGTTGATTTATTTATAGAAAATCATGCCTAAATTTTGATAATAACAAAAAGTTTTTTTTTTCTTTTACTGTTGGTGTTTTGTAGAAAGCGGTTGAGTTACTAGGGCTGTTTGAGAAGTTCTCGGCTTTGAGAATTTTTCCAATGAAATGATTAATTAACATGATTTTTTCAATTTTAAATTCAGTCTTTAATTAGAATATGGCTTTAAAAATTCAAATTACAATAAATTTTAGTGACTAAAAAAATTTGATTAAAAAAAAGTATTTCAAAATGATCACCGAGATCGACTACGTCTCGTTGTAATGTGAATATCTTCGTCCCAGGTAACTCTAATTTAGATTTGAAAAATATAATATAAAACTGAAAACTAATACAAAATTTTTCGATGGTAAAATTTATTTTACGTATTTATATAATTTCATAGAAAGCCTTGCAAGGCGGGTGTGAGAGCATCTGTGTTGTTCCAATTAACAACAGTCCGATCATTGACCATAAAAAAATGTGCAGTAGGGCCCTACGAACCGTAGGGCCCTACTGCACATTTTTTTATGGTCCAGACCTAATAAATGACTATTTCCCTTTTAAAATATACTGACATTTTAGAATATAAGAGTAATTTAGTAGACTTTATTCCTTAATAAAAAAATTGTGGCCTTAATCCCACTTTTTCAAGAAGATTTCTTTATAGTAAATCCACCCTCATTAAAAGATTAGGCTATTATTTGGTTTGATGTTAATAAAATTAATGAATAAATTATCATTATAAAATGAATATAATTTTAATCTCTTTAATCCAAAATATTGTCAAAAAATCTATTTAATTTTCGAGCTATCAGGGGGGTGTGCCAAAATATTTTCGTTTTCGCTTCGTTATAGAATTGCCGATGAAAATGTATAGAATTGACATAAGCGTTCATTAATATGACGTTGACGTTCGAGTCGTCTTATGTCAATTCCATACATTTTGATCGGCGATTCTATAACGAAGCAAAAACGAAAAAGTTTCGGCTAAATGGCCTGATATGTCGAATTTTGTCGGAAAACGCGGCACTGGTTTTTCAAAGACATTTATTTTTATCTAAATACGATATTATAAAACAAAAGTAATAGGTACAATTTTTCAAAAGTTTCTTTAATTTTCTTTCTTTTATCAATTTATTTATTCCGAGATTAGATTTTTTTTTTTTAATTTTAGGCGTTTTCTTTGAAAATGAACGATTTTTAGCAACTGGGGTAGACGCGTCTTTAAAGACCTATAATATTTTCTACGAGCTTTTGCCCGCAGCTTTGCTCGCGTTAAGAAGTATTATTATATACAAATTTTCATCCCCTATTATAACCCCTTGTGGTTGGAATTTATCAAAATCCTTTCTCGGCGGATGCCTACGTCATAATAAAGGTCGTAGTTGACGGCGAATGCTCGGAAACTCAGTCTGTTGATGCTGGTGTCCCTCAGGGCTGTGTGCTATCGCCTACACTCTATTCTTACTGCATATCAATGACATATTGCAGACCAGCGGCATTCATTGCTATGCGGATGATGCGGATGATGATGCGGATGCTGTGATGCTGTATATACCGGCTCCCCCAATATTTCTCGGCAAAATGTCACTGAGAGTCGAAACGAACTTGTGTCTAAGGTGGAGAATTCATTGGAGAAGGTCTCTGAATGGGGTAGACGTAACTTGGTCCAATTCAACCCCGCCAAGACACAAGTCTGCGCGTTCACCACTAAAAAGTCACCAATGGTCGTATATCCTCGTTTCGAGGGCACATCTTTAACCATCTCCCCTAGCATTGAGATACTTGGCGTCAACATATCGAGCGAAGTCCAGTTCCGATATCATCTAGAGGGTAAGGCCAAATTCGCCTCGAAGATGCTTGGTGTTCTTAACAGAGCGAGACAGTACTTCAGTCCGGACCAACGCCTACAACTCTACAAGGCGCAGGTTCGGCCTCATATGGAATATTGTTCTCATCTCTGGGCAGGGGCGCCAAAATACCAACTGCTCCCTCTGGATCGTATCCAACAAAGGGCTGCTCGAATTCTTGACTGCCATAGTGTTTCAAACAGCTTGGACCCCTTGGAATTACGCCGAGATGTAGCTTTACTCTGCATCCTCTATCGGTTGTATCACGGGGAGTGCTCTGAGGAATTGTTCGGAATCATACCACCTGCAACTTTTCGCCATCGTCCCACGCGAAAAACATACCATCCTCATCATCTTGATGAGTGGCAGTCTTCCACAGTGCGTTTTTCGCGTAACTTTCTGCCGCGCACTGTAAAACTCTGGAACGAACTGTCACCAGCAGTATTTCCGGACCTATACGACCTGCAAACTTTCAAGAAAAGAGTGTATTCCCTCTTAAAAGGCCGGCAACGCACCTGCAGTTCTTCTGATGTTGCGAGTGTCCATGGGCGAAGGTAGTTGCTTACCATCAGGTGACCCGTTTGCTCGTTTGCCCCCTTATTTAATAAATAAATAAAAGACTGGTTGAACTCCGGGAGTGCCGGCAGAAGTGAAAACTTGATTATTAACGTTGTGCATTTTTTTAACCCATTTTTTATGAAAATCGATTTTTAAAAAATCGTCAATCAAGTTGTTTCGATCAAGTTTCGATCAAGGTTTCGATCAAGGTTTCGATCAAGTTTCGGTCAAGTTTTGAACAAGTTTCGATCAAGTTTCGATCAAGTTTCGATCAAGGTTTCGATCAAGGTTTCGATCAAGTTTCGATCAACTTTCGATCAAGTTTCGATCAAGTTTCGATCAAGGTTTCGATCAAGGTTTCGATCAAGTTTCGATCAAATTTCGATCAAGTTTCGATCAAGTTTGGATCAAGTTTCGATCAAGTTTCGATCAAGGTTTCGATCAAATTTCGATCAAGTTTCGATCAAGTTTCGATCAAGTTTCGATGAAGTTTCGATGAAGTTTCGATCAAGTTTCGATCAAGGTTTCGATCAAGTTTCGATCAAGTTTCGATCAGGTTTCGATCAAGGTTTCGATCAAGTTTCGATCAAGTTTCAATCAAGTTTCGATCAAGTTTCGATAAAGTTTCGATAAAGTTTCGATAAAGTTTCGATAAAGTTTCGATCAAGTTTCGATCAAGTTTCGATCAAGTTTCGATCAAGTTTCGATCAAGTTTCGATAAAGTTTCGATCAAGTTTCGATCAAGTTTCGATCAAGTTTCGATCAAGGTTTCGATCAAGTTTCGATCAAGTTTCGATCAAGTTTCGATCAAGTTTCGATCAAGTTTCGATAAAGTTTCGATCAAGTTTCGATCAAGTTTCAAATTGAGTTCGAGTTCGAGCTCGACACAAAACACTACTCTCCAACCGTCTTACGCGTTTTGTATGGTTTTTCGATCAACACGAAAATCTATCGCGAGTTTCACAGTTTTTACCCATTCCACAAGTGCTCAACGCCGCTAAAGAAGTTTTCACTTCAAAAACATCTCCCTTCATTAACTTTTTAAAACAGCCTTTTTTTTAAACAGCCCTCGTACATTAGCAAATTGAGTTGTTTCAGAAATCATCAACTTGTTAAAAAAAAATAGTAGCCGCAGTTCCTAGAAGAGAAATTGTCTGGAGGATTTCAACTTTGAGTATCATTTTCCATCGCTATATACAGCACTTTTAAAAATTTAAAACCTACGAATAATAAAGCAGTTTAAAACAGACTTAAGCCGCATACACAAGTTTTCTGTATTCGATTTCCTAATGTGGAATTACGATTTAGAATTCCGTGAGACTAGCGCAAACGTAGAAACTTGCGTGCGGAATTCACTCCATGCGGAAAGAAGCGTACGACAGTTCTACTAATTCAATTCTACTAATTCAGTTTCTAATGCTTTCATGCATACGGATTTCTGAATACAGAAAACGAATTTAAAAATCGAATACGGAAAACGTGTGTATGCGGCTAGCCTTATAAATTGTATTTCTAAGATTTTACTGATTTTACCTATAGTTTTACGTACTTACTTAGACAGCTAGATAGGTAAACTTTCATTAATACGTGGGAGACCCATGCTTCGGCACGAATGCGCCGGCTCGACCGGAGAAATACCACGTTTTCACAGAAAACCGGCGTGAAACAGCGCTTGCGCTGTGTTTCGCCGAGTGAGTGAGTTTACCGGAGGCCCAATCCCTATTCCCTTCCCTCCCCTCCCCTATTTCCTTCCCTTCCCATCCGTACCCTCCCCTATTACCCTATTCCCTCTTAAAAGGCCGGCAACGCACCTGCAGCTCTTCTGATGCTGCGAGTGTCCATGGGCGACGGAAGTTGCTTTCCATCAGGTGACCCGTTTGCTCGTTTGCCCCCTTATTTCATTTAAAAAAAAAAGTATTTTTACTCATTGCCAAATCGCCAGTTCTATAGTTATGTTCCGTAGATTTAAAGTTTGGAATGGTACTAGAAAATACCCTTAACCTGCTGCAGCCTGCCACTTAAATATAGAAAGGCAGGTATACACTCAACCAAATTACTAACAACCACTATTCAACAGCGGAAGGCGCCTTCAAAAAGTTGAAGCCGGAGCCGGGCGGGAGCGGCGCGGGCGCAGCGCTGTCCCCAGCCCTGGGCCCTCAGCACGCCGGCCACACGCCCACCACCGCCTCCTGCCCCACCCCCGCGCGCCGCCGACACAGGACGACCTTCACACAGGTGACTATGGAGCACGATGTACTATGGAACAAACTGAAGCCGGAGCTGGGCGGAAGCGGCGCGAGCGCAATGCTGTCCCCGGCCCTGGGCCCGCAGCACGCCGGCCATACGCCCACCACCGCCTCCTGCCCCACCCCCGCGCGCCGCCGACACAGGACGACCTTCACACAGGTGACTATGGAGCACGATATACTATGGAACAAGCTGAAGCCGGAACCGGGCGGGAGCGGCGCGGGCGCAGCGCTGTCCCCGGCCCTGGGCCCGCAGCACGCCGGCCACACGCCCACCACCGCCTCCTGCCCTACCCCCGCGCGCCGCCGACACAGGACGACCTTCACACAGGTAGAGAAATAGCCATGGCTGTGGAATATATAACGCTGTGTGACTCAACTCACACTAATATTTATGGACGCTACATACCATGTCACTGGCGCAGAGTCCAAGCGTCACGACGCTCATAGCAAAAATTTGTACTTAAATAATAATAAAAAGAACAATACAGATAAGATAAATATGCTATAGGCAAAAAAAAATTTTAACGCGTCGCGTCGCTATGACACTGTTCCAGAGCTGCGCTAGAGCCTAGAACATGTGTAATTACGATTTAGCGGAGTGACTCGTCTACAAAACACTGTCTACGTTACGTTTTAGTGTCAGAACCAACTGAGCGGTGGAAATCATGGCGTATTCTTTAAAGTGTGTAAGTATCCATCAAAACTCAAGGTAGGCAAGTGCTTACTGGGTTCCCGAAAGCCAACTCTAGGTAACTAAATCACGCATAAATCTAGTATATATCTAGTATAAATCAGGCAACAGAATAATGTAATTGAGGTTGGATGTACGTTGTAATTTTTCTGCAAATATTAAAAGTCCTTTTATGTGACTTAAGTACATAAAGTCTTAAAGTCAGCTTCTTCAAGCACTAAGATGGCACTACTAACAAAAGAAAATGTCACCAAAATTACATTTTGTAACATCAGAAATTATATCAAATTTTCATTCATTTTACAAAACGAAATTATGTCAAAACATCAGAAATTATATATTGTTTTATATCTCCCAGGAACAACTAGCGGAACTAGAGGCGGCGTTTGCGAAGTCCCACTACCCCGACATCTACTGCCGCGAGGAGCTCGCGAGAACGACAAAACTCAACGAGGCAAGGATACAGGTGTGTATAACATTACCACTAGGATCTTCTGGCCTAGCTAGGATCAGAACGCCTGTGGGCCTATTTCACCATTTCGTGATAAATACTGGATAAGCTATCCACAATTCATCTGATAGATACTCTATCTGTCAGATACTTTATCAGGAAGTGGTGAAATAGTGGTGAATCTTGTCAAGTGGCTCAAGACTAATAAGTGATAACTGATAACTTTTCCACGCCTGTCCATGTCATAAATGTGCAAAAGATCCATGTAGCACTGTCCTAAAACAATAGTCTACGAAGTGGCACTACCAAACTCAAAACTCAAGCGAGGCAAGGATACATGTGTGTATAACATTACCACAAGGATTTTCTGGCTTAGCTAGGATCAAAACTAATACCTAAATCTTAAGTGTCTCAAAACCAAGATAACCGATTCACGCCCTCCTGTCAAATGCAAAAAGATTTCTGGAGCACTGTCCTAAAACGTTTATGAAATGTCTAGCATAAAATTCTGCGCCTCGTTGTTTTGATTATATAAGTAAGAAGAAAAGAACCAAGAAGTAAAAAATAAATTAACATTCAATTGAAAGCCATAGATGTCGAAATATCAATGATGCGAGTTCCATAATGCAATTTGTAGTAGGCCGGGCCCGGGGCGATCGAATTAAGAGCCATCTGTCGAGGCCCGTATGAATACGAAATGCGACGAGACACGACGAAACGCGACGATCTTATCTCAGTTTTAAAATAAATCCCCGGGGAGTATCGATTCGTCCCCGAGTAATTTGACGTCCTATTTTTTAACTTGGATTTCAAAGGTTTAGTCGTCAATAATAACACCGGTTTCGGTGTCGGTGGTTGGTTACATTGAAACCGGGCCAGTTACGCAGAAGTAATTTTATAGTGCCCAAGTGTGTGCGCAGTACACAAGGGCACTCTTTATTCCCTTAACTCTCATAACCCAGTGGGACGGAAGACCGACACGACCAGCGAGAGATCAGGCGCAGGACCGACTTTTTACATGCCCATCCGACGCATGGATCATCTTACATGTCAGACAATCAGGTGATAGGCCTGCATCGTCCTTAGCAAACATGGAAATAACTTGTTTCCAACGCGGGAATCGAACCCACGACTTCCGAGTCAGGAGCCACGTTCTAAACCAGTGGACCACGGAGGCGCGACGATCTTATCTCAGTTTTAAAATAAATCCCCGGGGACTATCGATTCGTCCCCGGACTCCGAAGTAATTTGACGTCCTATTTTTTAACTTGGATTTCAAAGGTTTAGTCGTCAAGCGCCGAATAGTTGGCAACATATTTTTGTTTGATTGTTTCCATGTCGATAGTATCGAATTTGTTTTAGCTTAGGTTTACGATTGCGATAACTCTGCCTTTAAGTTAAGCGTTTTGTGAAATCTAATAGACAAAATATAGTACTCAATAGTTTACTTTATTCTCTTATTAATATAGTAAAGTGAAATTTTTATTTACCTATCCAGCAAAATAAAAATGTTTAGGTTAGCAAAAAAATAACTGTAACTGTAATAACCAACAAAATATAATTATGACTTATGCAACAAAGAAAACAAAATATAATTCATTTTAATCCTACGTATCCTATTCAAAGTTTCAGACAGAGGTTTTTTATTCCAGTCCAAACATAAAAAATCAAATGAAGCTCCATTTCAGACTGTTTAAATCGTAAAAAAGTCGCAGAGCAAAAGAACGGGACGCAACAAAACATTTTCTTATTTCCAATTGTAGAATTCATTTGAGGGTAGAGACAATGTTGGAGACGCGTGGGGAGGATGAGCGGCTAACTTCGTTACGGATCCATTTGATGGGATTGCAATGCCTCAGGGGCCACCCCATTCTCCCCTCCCTTGTATTTTTATATCGAAATTTGTCGGGGCGACGTCGTCTTTAACGTTTACATTCTTATGTACTCGCTAATATATGACGTGCCGTATATGCTTTTAACCTAAGAATTCCAAGAGTCTTTCATAATTGCGTTTCAGCGTTGCGTTGGGAATTTTCTTCGTGTGACCGACTTTGGCGAAGGGTTTTTATTGTGCTAAAACGGTAATATTAATTTGCATTTCAGCTAAATGGGTCCGCGATTGTAGAACAAACGCTGTAAATGGAATAGGTAATAGGTATGGGATATTGTAGACAACACCGAAAAAAGTTTCACAAAGCTAATTTCATAAGAGCCAAATTGCTTACTTATAATCTACTTTAATATATTATGATACTTTCTATATAGGATATTATCTTTATAAATTTTTGGTTTTATACTTAAATTCTATAAAATATTTGGTAATATCAAAGTACGTTTTCCCCTTAATAGCAAGCCGGACTCTTTCCCCGTGGTCCTCTTTAAATATGTGCAAAGTTTCATAAAAATCAACGCTGTACTTCGAAGCCGGTCCCATACAAACAAAAAACATTTCTTTTTATAATATTAGCATAAGCAATACTGTGTTTAGATCACACCATTAACCCTATAATATCGTATTATAAACTTTGGCTCACAGTTGATTGTTACTAAAATATAAACTATAGTGAAGGCCACACAGCATAACATTAGGATAGTATGAGTTTATTACAGAGAACGTTGGTCGGCTCTGGAGGAGCTTTTACCTTCCGTTGAGAGGGGTTCTTGCTAAAACGAATAATGTTAATAATCACTTATAATTTGCATGACATAAATGAATTTAATTAGTATAAAAATGAAATTACAATCTTACATACCTGACATGCTAATGAATCCTAATAATTATTAAAATTGAAATCAATTTATTTAATTCTTAAGATTTAAACAAACTTTGTCAATTTATTTAATTTAAATTTATATATTATGTTTAATGATTTTGCATGTACTGTCAGGGAAGTTGATTCCTATGCAGATGGCGGATCGAAGTCATGTGGTCGGCTTATGTCAATTCAATGTTAGCTGTGATCGGTCGGCTGGGTTTGACGTAACGCGACCAAATTACTTAGGTCCGCCATCTGCATAGGAATCAACTTCTCTGATAGTACAATAAACAACAAAATTAATAATGTAATTTCTGTCTCAATGTAAAGCAAGAAATAAAAGGCTTTTTTTTATTTTTTATTTTTATTTATGAGTTTATTGTTAGTTGTTACATACTTATAACATGTCTATCGCTAACAAATCACAAATAATTTCCCGCGATACGTTTAAAATGTTGCCAGGAAATGAGTTCGTTTTTCATCACAACGCGCGCGGCGAGAGGCGGAAGTGGATCCTGCAAAAAACTAATATCCCATCTATGTTTCTTATACATACCCGGGTTATGCGACTTTAATCCTTATCTCATTGGATTAGGGTTGAGAGTGATTTGGCGAGGGTGGAGGGAGGGCTGTATCGGGTTATTTATATGGAGAGTGCGTCGGAGGGAGCCTCCCTCCCCCTCTAATCAGCTGTAATCACCATATCAAACGACGCACCTCATAACACACGGATTACTATGTTTTGTATATACTTTGTAATTAAGGGGTCATCGCTATTAAGGCTTGTAATTTAGGTATTCATAATTACAGGGTGTAATAATTACATGTAACAAAGTGATGGGAATACTACATAAGGATCTGTCTGTCGCTTGTTTAGAGCTTACTGTAAATGTAGCAGCAGTTATTGTTGTATGGGAAAATATCATATGATGTTTGGGCTACCTTTGGGGCATTTCTTATTGAAACGTAGAAGTCAAAAGTACTGTAACAGTGTACTTACGCTATTTGAGGAAAACATAATATGCTAAAGTTTTGTGACGCTCCGTATCCATACTAATATTATAAATGGGAAAGTGTGTCTGTCTGTCTGTCTGTCTGTCTGTTACCTCTTCACGCCAAAACCGCTGAACAGATTTTGCTGAAATTAGCATGGAGATACTGTGAGTCCCGGGAAAGGATATATGATACTTTTTATCCCGAAAAAATGTACGGTTCCCGCGCGATAAACTAATTTTGGCGCAACGGAGTTGCGGGTGTCATATAGTATTTTAATATTTACGTAACATATGTTTTTAAATAGAAGACTGTACCTCAATTATATTTTTTTGTAGCAATGTTAACAGAGCTTTGTACGTTATTCGATGTAGTTTATTTCGTATTAATACTTCAGTCGGAATTTCCAGGAATTGCTATTGTATTCTATTGTTGTCGCGGTCACCGGTGCTCGCGCGGGGCCTGAAGGATTAAACTACAAATCGGCATTCTTATGCAATATCGAACCAACGAGTAAACAATTAAGACAAAATTTAACATCAGTGAAATGGTGTAAAACACCTATAAATTCCCAAAACATCGGCCGACATACATCCCAAACCTTATAACTAGTTATAGTATCCCCTCTGCTATATAAGGGGTGTATTTTGTAAACCCCTGTAATCTACTATGCCTTGTAGCTATATGGTCATCTAATTTTCATTCAAATCTTCCCTTGGGTTTATTTCGTGTTGATTGAACTATTTTGTATTTCTCTTTTATTGAATTATTGGAGGAATTATATGAAACAAAAATTAACGTTTATATTCAAATGATGAATACTTAGGACAATAAAAAATAATTATTGTCATAAAAATTGCGTGATTCAGTCAGTATAGAAACAGTGTCGACCTGTTTTTTTTTTGATGCGCAGGGGAAACCTATCATGGGTGCCCCGGGTTGGGGATGTGCCTCAGTTAGCTGAAGCACCCCGGGGGTATGTGGGACTCATACCCACAAAAACCACCTGCGGTTTGCCTTCAGCCGTATACGGAGGGATGTCCTGGATCTGTCTAACACAGAACTCCCTCCACGACCGGCCGGTCTACCTCACAAGGGACCGGACTTCCACCAAGTTAGGGAACGCTTAGGTAAACTAAAGCGCCGGGACTATAGCTAAGCCGAGCCGAACAGTGTCGACTTGCGGTATCACACTTTTTCGCAGTAAAAAGTAACCTATATAACCTATATTATGTCCTTTCGCTGGCTCTACTCTAAGTTTTTTAATAAATTTCATCAAAATTGGCCCAGTAGGTAGTTTCAAAGCTTATTAGAAACTTTTCCTATAATTAGTATAGATTATAAACATAAATTCTATTTTAGGTCTGGTTTCAAAACCGACGGGCGAAATACCGTAAGCAGGAGAAGCAGCTACAGAAGGCATTAGCGCCGTCAGTGCTGCCCGGCTGCAACGGCATGATGCGCAACATACAGGGTTACCGGGGCTATCAGCCCTACCCCCATCCGAACACCATCAACAGATATCCCCAGGTAAGTCCCCTAGAGCTAGAAAACTTGGTAATTAATGGATTTGGGTACCAGTCGTGCAACAAATTGCATGCAAACAGAGGCTAAGATTGTTGACGAAAAAAACAAGTGCGCGAATGTCCATTGGCGGCGGTGATTGCTTACCATGGGGCAATCATTCTGCTTGCTGCATTTTATTAAAAGTAATACTAATAAAATGAAAACATGAGGAGATAAAGTAGTCAAATACTTGCACAGTAAAATATTTTGAAGTTGTAAAAAAGTAGGTAGTTTTTTTTCTTCTGATTTCGATAAATTGGATAGTAATTGAAAAATCTTTGGCAAACAGCGAAACTTTCTCTCACTCCAGTCTCCAACATAACAACTTTTCGGTTAAAATCGTTGTATGGCGCGTTGATGGCGCTAATCAGTCCCTGATTACAGTGTAATGAGGTTGCGGCGAGACCGCCGAAAATAATGCAAATGGCACGACCATGGCAACACTGCAACAATGTCGTGTAATTCCCAAACCCGGTTACCGCAATGCTATAACTGGCAAAACAATAAATACTGATGAGCATACTTCTGGGATATAATAATGCATCCCGATTACTACATTAACTCTTACTTCGTTATGTTCCGAATTCGCGTTCGCTCACGATTTGTGTCGATTTGAATTTGGGTAACTTGCCTAATATTCTATTTTTTAATTAGATCTTGGATCTTGTACTTATTGTTCGAATAAGAATTGAGATAGACGTCGGGAAAAGACTATCGGAGGCCTGATTTTATTTGCTAACTAAATAAACGTAAAAGGTACCTAAGTACAAAAGTCGATACAGTACTTAATCCTTCAGGCCCCGCGCGAGCACCGGTGATCGCGACAATAATAGAATACAATAGCAATTCCTGGAAATTCCGACTGAAGTATTAAATGCAGGAAATGTAGCCTGTACTGTAGGGTCTGTAGGTAATTTTTGGTGCCTTTTTATTACAGACTATAGTTATTTGGAATCCGAATATGACCATATTATTCAAATTTCACAAATTTCTATTATTTCAACAGAAGTTCACCAACTTGATCATGATTTATCTTGTTTTTTTTTTTAGAAATACAGCCTGCCAACTGACCAATTGATTTCTTAGACATTGCGTCTGTTTTTATTCTTTCGGTACGGAAGCTTATTACACGCTTTACCCTATCCATACAACACACAGACAAATAACACTACAAAGCACTTTGTTCCTCACATCCGCCGCCATATGCAAAAGAACTTTCCCGACGTCCTTTATATTCCATTTTCAGTGTTGCCATAAAATTAACCGCACACTCCATTACCCATTAGCGAGGTGTTGATCGTAATAAAATGCGCGGCCGCCGTGTAATGATAGTGTTTATTCTCCCTCCCGCATATTATATACGTTGTACATAAATATGTTGGAGTAATTTGTAAAATAAAGTTATTCTCAGACGCGGTCGCAGCTTTCAATTTTGGGGAAGTCACTAGAGTTTTGTATGCGTTTATTGTGCATTGTCATTGTCGCTATAAATATTTCACATTGTCATTCACTAGATAATTTTTGCATTCCAGAACATTATAATATTTAATTAACATAAGTTTGTGCAATCATTTCACTTCCTAATATAATGTATAAAATGAAGTTACATGAGTTGTATGCCGAATGTCAAAGGCATAAACTTATTCTTGTCATTAATTTACATAAATTTAATTGAATTATTTAACCGACACAAAAACGAGGTTATTTAAACATTTAGTATGTCCAAATAAATTGCGTTTAAAATATTATATCGACTGAATCTGTCCACAATATTTGCCGTCGGAAAATGTGCCGTCGCGTCGCGTTGCTTTGATTTGCTGTAGTTCTTTTTCAGTGTCATTGGATTCTGATACAAGATTAACAGTGCTTGTCTATTATTATTAATAATAGAGTGTGGCGTTTTTATTGGAACTCTAAAGCAAATTTATTATTTTATCGCCAGTAATTTACCAAGAAAAATATACATAACCATACTTAACCATAATGAGTAAGAGCACGCATAGACTCACTCCGGTAACTGGGTAATTTTTGGATACAATAGTAATTAAATTGATTTATTTTATAAAAATATTAAAAATGAGCTACATAACCAGCAACAAGTATCTATATATAAATAAAAATGTCTCAAACCACTCTAGCGCCTGCAAGACTACTTCTGTATAAACATAACAAATTCCTAACAACCCCTTTCTTCTTCCAGCACCATGGAAGTTACGAGGAGCTCCAGAAGGACATATTCTCTCTCTCCCAGATGGGTGGGGGCTCCTACCCCATGCCCCAGAGCTTCTCTATGGGCCACAGCGCGAATATGAGCGCCGTCGGCATGCGGCAGGATGCGATGGGTAAGGAAATAGCTAAAATTTTTACTTGGTTCGCGCGTTTTGTGGATTTTTATGCTAAGGCGATTCGAGATGTGAAAAACGCATTTGAGCCTGTTGAAAGGTTTCTACATTTGTAAGCGTGGGAGTACACAAGTTGGTAAAAATAGAAGCTACAAGCTATAAAATTCTGGAAGTTTTATTGTATTAATTGTTAGTAGCAACAAAAGAAGAAAATACGATGTAGCAAACATAAAATTCTACGTACAGTTTTCATTACGCGTTTCGTTTGTTTTGCTCTGTTTTAATTTAAGTTTAAACTTGGTGCGACTGTGTAACGTTGTTACAAGCGCAGCATATTTACATGCACTAGAGATCGCCCAATGGTCGTTTGACCTTAAATTTAATTAGGGCCAACCCACACGTACCACAACCACACGACATCGCAACGACAAAATGTCGTCGAGCAGTGGTTACGTGTGAATGGTGTCGCTGCAGCTTTTTGTAGTTGCGTTGTGGTACCGACAAAATGCCGACGTGGTTGCGTTGTCGCCAGTGGTTGCGATGTGGTTGCGATGTGGTTACGTACGACAGTCAATGAAACGGAGGGGGGAAGAGCGCGGGCGGTGTGCGCGCACTGTCGTTGCATTGACCGTCGTGGTCGGTGAGGTCGGTCGTGGTTGCGTCTGACAAGTTATCTGACAAGTGGTCGACAACGACTGCAAAATGTGGTACGTGTGAACGGCCCAGTTCATTTACAATACGAAATATACGCCCGACTACGTGGTGTAGTTATGGTGTGGTTGTGGTTGTCGTGTGGTTGTGGTACATGTGGGTTGGCCCTTATCTTCTTCTTTCGGCTCCCCGTTTAAAGTATTGACTATTTCAGATTTAATAAAAAAACAACAATCCGTTTTTAATTTGACAACAGACTTCAACCATAAACAAAAGAGAATAATTCGTATGTATAGGCTTGTCATTCAAAAAGATGGTAGTGTGCACATTGTAGTGTATGTAATATTAATTTGTTAAATTTTTTTTATGATAAAAGCATAATTTCGAAATAATATTAGCTCGATGCACTCTTTCACCATTATAATAAACTATAGCTGTGCAAAATTTCATTCACCTACGTTTCCGCATTTTTTGTCATAAGGGATCCAAAGTTTTTCGCTATATGATGATAAGGTATACTTAGTACAATACCCTATTTTTGTTCCGAAGGTAAATTTTCTTTGCTCTAAAACAGCATCCGTTACACACAAGTATGTTTCAACACAAAAAACTGCAATATTATAAAGGTAGTATATTTTAACAGAATTAAAAGGTAGAACGGCGCAGAAACAAGGCGGTGGCAGCTTTCATCAGTTTTCTATTAGCCGTCAAAGCAATTACAAAGTTGAACGAAGTATGATCGCAGCGCCGTTTTTATACAAATATCCTTTATAGTAATGAGAAAACTTGCTCTCTAGCCACGAATAAGTTTCACGGTAATCTCCAAAGAAAAAGACTTAATTGGAATTTGCCGGGGATCCCCCGCGATAATTGTCGCTTAAATATTTTATTTCTGGTGGGAAATCGTCGGAGATTTGTGAATTATACATATTATGGATTTGTTGTCACCAAATATGGTAATTATAACAAAATATGGTGTTGTCACGTTATAATTTGAATCGTGTATTTTTATTTAAGTAAAAAACCGGCCAAGTGCGAGTTGGACTCGCCCATGAAGGGTCCCGCAGCAGCAATAAGGTTTATTTCTATAAAATTAAAAGGTTTTTGATTTATTTTTATATTTTAGTTGATTTAATGAAAGTTAAATTAAGATTTACCATTTATGACGTATAAAAAAACTACTTGTTAGATCTCGTTCAAACCAATTTTCGTTGGTAGTTTTTATAATAATGTACAACATATATTTTTTTTAGAATTATCATGCCCCTACTTTAGAAGTTAGAGGGGGGCGGACACACATTTTACCACTTTGGAAGAGTCTCTCTCGCAAACTATTAGATTAGATTAGAAAAAAATTATAGTAGAAACCTCAATATAATTTTTGAAGACCTATCCATAGATACCCTATACGCATAGGTTAGACGAAAAAAAATTTTTTGTTTGAGTTGTACTATGGGGACCCCTAAAATTTTTAATAATTTTTCCATTTTTGTATCAAAATCTTAATGCGGTTCACAGACTACATCTACTTATCAAGTTTCGATAGTATAGCTCTTATAGTTTCGGAGAAAAGTGGCTGTGACATACGGACGGACAGACAGACAGACAGATAGACAGACAGACAGACAGACATGACGAATCTATAAGGGTTCCGTTTTTTGCCATTTTGGCTACGGAACCCTAAAAACGGCTGAACCTACTTTAGACCGTTATTTTGAAAACAAGTAATACCTACTTCCTCCTTCTTTTAGTTAGCAATTTCGTTGCGTAGAAATTCGTTAACGCGTCCCGCGCTATAGTAACATTGTAACATTAGTAAATTAAATCCGTGGGCGAAGATTGCGAGAATCTCTTCACGTACCAGACAGTAATTATCTTATTTTTTAATTTATTTATTTAAATCAGGCATCTTGGCTCATTTTATATATACCTTAAAGACTAACATACATAACATTTATACTAAAACTAGCACTAAGCACTAAACACGTATTGTCTGCGACGTGGAGCGCGACGTGTTCGGAAGTCGTCCTCGGAACCTCCTGTAGACGACTCCAATCGGCCAGAACTCCTCCTTCTCGAAGGTCGGTAGACGATGCGTCGGGACCCTCACCACAAAGGAGCTTAAATTGACTTTGTGGCGGGACTACAAGCGCTCGACCCTCGAGAACTTCTAATTATTTCTTGAACAATATATTATAGAAAAACACTTGATTTTTTTTTGTTCGAATATAAAGACATGCATATTTTTTTGCCAAAACATAAATGTTTCTTAGGTATTGCATTTTTAAAGGCAGATTTTTCTTTTTCGGCATAAAAATATCTAGCTTTGTGTTAATCCAGGGTCCAAATAGCTAAGCTTGATCGAAATCCGGCCAGAGAACTAATAAACACAGTGAGAAACTTTCGTCTCTATAAAATTAGTGTAATTACACTACACAATACACATACATACATTAAAATAATCCTGTTACTAGTCGTCCGGCAAACGGACGACTAAAATGCACGTGTAGCGGACGACTAGACACCTTCGTTAGCTGTTGCTAGTCGTCCGCTAAACGGATGAATAAAATAAATTTTGGTCGTCCGATTACCGGACGACTAGCAACAAGATTAATTTATTTTAATTCATCCGGTAATCGGACGAGTACGATTTATTTTATTCATCCGATTAGCGGAGGACTAGACAGTAGACACTTCGTTAAAATTATGCAATATCTTAACATAAAAATGACACCACATAAAAAGTTTTCACCAAAAACATTTTTCACCAAAAACATTTTTCACCACAAACATTTTTCACCACGCGCAACAGCGTGTAACGTCGAGATTCCTGCGTAGAAAAACACGCAGTAATTGGACCAGGCATCGTACCGTGGATATTCTAATAAGAAAATTTCCACTACATTTACTTTGGCGGGCTCGCGGCGTCTTCGCAAATATCTTATTTCCTGGGGCGAGATTGCATCTTGAGAAAACGCGGCCCCTTACTAGCGCCCCCACTATGTACGTACCCTACTACTATGTACTGCCGTTTAGTTGGGTACGTTTTACGTGGGGGTAGATTTTAGACGTTTATGTTGTTTGGAATTATCTTTTGATAATTCTATTAGTTTTCGTCGTACGTGGTACGCTATTTAAATACGTAAGAAATCTAAATATATAAAACTCAAAGGTGACTGACTGACATGGTGATGGGCTGAAATTTGGCAGGTAGATGTTATAACGTAGGCATCCGCTAAGAAAAGATTTTGATAAAGGTAAATAGGGGATGAAAGTTTGTATATAATAATACTTCTTAACGCGAGCTATGCCGCGGGCAAAAGCTCGTAATAATAATGAGTTTATTGACATCCCAAAAACTTACATCTTGTTTACAGGCAATTAATATTGTACAAAAATTAGGATGTAAAAGTCAGATGGCACAGGTTGGTTGATCTCTGACTTCGAAACTATTATAATGTGATGATATCGAAGTCAGTGATTCTCACAGTTGAGGCGGTTGTAAATTAAGGATTCTAAGAAATCTTATTTAATCCATCAATACCCAAGCGGCACCCGGCTGCCGCATAGTAATTGAAAATCTATTGTGTCTGCGATTACCACGATCGAGGTATTAAAGTAAAAAATGTATCATATTTTGTAAACAGCTTATTATATTTTATCTCAAAACTATAGATTTTATTTTACATTGCTAATTTACAATGACATTACAACTATAATACATGTATTATTTTTATACTGATGCAAGATGTAAATATATAGAATAAGGGCCGGGACCTACGCCGGGACACAAAAACACGATACGACGTTGTGTCGTACCACGACGCGACGTCGTTTCATACGTTACATCCAGGTATATTATGATGTATCGACGGCGTCGTGTCGTGAGTTTCTACGACGTCGTGTCGTGTTTTTGTGTCCCGGCCGTCACTATCGCATCGTAGCCCACTGCGTAGCACGTAGCGGCGTAGAGCGCTACGCCACTGCGTCGTAGCTTGCTACGGCAGGTCTACGATACTCGTACGTCTAGAGACAAACTTGCTTTATTTTTTGGCTTCTGAATATTAAGGCCAACGACTCGAATTAGAAAAAAAAATATCGGCCAAGTGCGAGTGCGACTCATGCACTAATGGTTCTGTACCATTATAGAGAAAAGTAGGCGCAAAAAAATGTGTTTTTGTATGGGATAAGGGGGCTTCTTAAATATTTATTATATTTTGATTTTATTACAAATTATTATTAAATTCTTTTTTTGTGAATTGTGAAAATTTCAAGAGCAAAAATTACCAAAGACATCATGTTTGTCGTATGAACTATTAATTTTATTTTGTTTATAGTATTTGTTATTATAACGGCAACTGAAATACACAATCTGTGATTTCTGAATAGAAGGACTACCTATAGCAGTTCTTGAGAGACAAACGAGTCTTATCTGTCTCTCAAGATTCACCTTAAAGGTGCCGGTTGGCAGCGAGTGACATGAAGCGGCGGCAGACGACATGTCGTTGCGACACTACTAGTTTCTATGTATTTCTATGAAAGGTGTCGCTAGCTTCGTGTCGCTAGCTGCAGAGGGTATTTCATAGAAATACATAGAAACTAGGACGTCGCTTGCTGCCGCTTCATGTAGCTTCCAACTTGTACCTTTAGTCTTCCATATGATATCAATCACCTCCATCGCTTGATCTATGTCAGCCTTCACGGCTCGCGATGCGCCAAACCCACAATACTACTCTTCTTCTCCGCAGGCATGAGCGCGGAGGACGAGTGGTACAACAAGTCCCTGTCCGCCCTCCGGATGAACAGCGGCCACGCCAACCTGGCCGCGGCGCCGATGCTGCAGTACCAGACCTAATCGCTGCTGCACGGCGACTTCGCGTATGAAGCTCCGCCGCCGTGAACATGCGACTCGGATACGTAAATATTTGTGTTACAACTCAATACCATTGCTATTCCTGAACTTTGTTTTTGGATTTATAAAATTGAATGTTGAATCCAAGATCTGTAAAAATCTAAAAAATATCATCTCTCAACAATTGTGGACTGTTGAGTATTAGACAACGGTTACACGCTTAGTCTGGCATCACTTCAGTCCATCAACTTGGTCAGAATGACGGGAGAATGCTCTTCTAACCGGTTGATTAACGGAGTGATAATTCTGTATAATGTACTTTTCAGCCATCATTCTGGCGCCAGATAGACAGAACTGATGCCAGACTGACCGTATAAGGCGTCCATTAGACGGTAATGCCCTGGTCATTCATCAGACAATCATGACTTTCGTTTGACTGTTGGTGAATGTTGGAAATTATTCCACATTACACAGTCATTCCGACTGATTGTCAGTCATACACAAAACTTCACAAAGAATACACGTGTCCACACAAGATAATTATTATGGACGATTGACTGACGCGTGATTGACGAAATGTCATTAAACGTTTACTCAAAAGTCAGGATTGATGGTTGCATGACGTGAAAACCAAAATATCCAGATAACTGTCAATCAATTTTATGCAACCATCAGTCACTGCATTACACGGGAGGTTATTCAACAGTCACAGCTATGACTGTGATAAAACTGACAGCAAAACCTACCGTGTAATGGACGCCTAACTGTTGTCTGACAATGCAACTAGCTTTGAAGCACGGATTTAAAAAAAACACGGATGTAACCTTGTCTAATCCCGAGTGAAGCCTGGTAATGACCGCCCGTGTAGGATGTGTGCGTGTCATTGGCGCCGTCACTCTATGTACAATGACAGCGGGTTGTAGTACCTAGTTGCGTGTGTGAGTGTCGATCACGAGTACAATAAACGAAATTGTGACGAAATTGTCGTACCTTGCATGCTTCACCTCTTTACAGTGTAATGCTCCATCCGTATTTTCTTAATCCGTGCTTTGAAGATAGATATTTCACAATATTTGCTCTTAAAATTGTTGTAACGTATAGATCAACTACGATAACTTGGCGCGCCCCTCCAAATGACTGTTTCAATGTGTGTAGTCACATCCTTATGAAAGAGTTTGTATGTAGTAAGTATTCAACCAATCACAGTACGCGTAATATTTTAGTTAATGTCACTTATTACCAAGATTTGTTGGTCAACTAGGTAATCATAACTAGCCTACCGTGCAAGACAACGCACTTCAAACGTTTTGACAACGCACTTCAAAAGTTTTGAATTTTGAAGGGGCGCGCCTTGTTATCGTAGTTGATCTCTAATAAACCAGCAAGGCAGCTTGAGGTTAATTATTTTAGTCGCATAACGCAATGTCTTAGAATGAAAACAAAATAAGAGGCACGAGAAATTTCTGACTATTTTCTTTACATTAAAGCGCAACAACCGTACAACGAAACCATTTTAAGACTCAAACGAAGGAATCGGAATGTTGCGTCCTACTTTAACAAACGAGAAATGACGTTGTTAGAGTAGGACGCGGAATTCAGATTCGATCGTTAGAGTCTAAAAACGGTTTCGTTATAGGCTTCCAGGTTCAGCACAAAAACTAAATGCGATGCATTCAAAATTACAATCAGGGCCCGCACCACGAAACGGTTTTGAGACTCAAACAATCGTACGAGAATGTTGCGTCCTACTCTAACAAACGTGAAATGGCGTTGTTAGAGCAGGACGCGGCATTCTCGTCCGATTGTTTAAGCCTCAAAACGGTTTCGTAGTAGGCCTACAGGCTTGACGCCATTTACCTATTCAGAGAGGTTAAGTAGCTCTCTAGCTAGCCAGAATCATTTGTAAGTAATTATACCGATTGTACGTATGCATGATTTGATTTAATCGAGCTTGCAACATAAATAAATATATGTTGAAAAGTACTTTCATTCTACTATTTCCGAGTTGAAATGTCTGCTATGAACTAAAATTAACTATGAATGAAGTTTACTTAACCAAATAAAATTTCGTAGACTATATTTTCAATGACAATGCATTGTGTTGTTTTATATTAAAACTTTGTTTGCTACGTTACTACTACGTTAATTATTTAAGTAACTTAATAATTAACGTAAAATTATTAAGTTACCATTATTTTCCCAGAAATTTTTATCTTAAAGTATAAACAAAATTTACTTAATAATAAAATAGATAGTAATAAATAAATACAAAAATCATCTGTTTTGTGCATACAAAATCATCTGAAAATAGTCTTATTTCGAAACAGTTTCGCGAGATCATCATTATTTTAAAGGAAATTATTGACTTTTTAAAGCGGAGAGGAGTATATTATATTTTATTGTATAGGTACAAAATAGATTTATAATTTACCATATGGTATGTTTTAAATGTATTACGTGTATTTCTAGTCATATTGTACAGCTATCTGGTGTAGATTTAAGTATTTCATGTATTTTGTTAAGTAATATTATGTGAATTTGAACTGAGTGCTATAACGTTTACCATACGTCATTCATTAAAAGTCAACGCTCATATTGTGTTGGATTTTCAAATCTAATAAATCAACTTAGAGCTTAACTAACGACCCGCCCCGGCATCGCACGGGTATAAAATATATAGCCACTGAAAAAATGATTAAAATCGATTCAGCAGTTTTGATTTTCAGGGCTCTAAAACTACTCGTTTCCTTGGATTTAGGATAATAATCTTATAGCACTCAGTCTCTACAGTGTAAATACGACAGTTTGCATGATATTTTAAGGTGTTACGGCTCAACGACATTGTACCATTTCATAGATAAGGGACACTGAGGTGAGATGGGACACCAAAACTTCAACGCATAATATCCCTTGTTGATATTGTGACAAGAGTTATTATGCTCTGGACCTTAGGTACTCCGTCTCTCCACCGTCCCACACTACGTTATTTTAGACAAATTAATATAATTAATTAAGAGGCCAAAGTCATTTTTATTCATCAAAATCCTCATTATAATGCCATGTTAGAACATCGGAATTTGCAAAATGCTAAAAAGCTTAATTAGATTTTGGTAAGACAGTGCTCGATTAGAATAAATTGCTAACGGACACTTAAACGCTTCATAAATTAAGGGGTTCTTAAGTCTTACATCATGTGTTGGCTTTTTATAAAAAGCCTCAAAAAGAACCCTTAATTTCAAGAAGCACTTAAGTATAGGCCGTTAGGGTGAGACCACACTGCTCCAATGCGTTAGTTGTCAGAATGGACTGCGTTGCGGCAACGCACATCAACACTATATGAGACGGTGACTGACAACAGTGCAACGCTATTCACTGTCATACGGCATACCGCTCCGACAATACAACACTTAATAGTTCACGACTTTTTATAAGAGAAAAATATACTGATTTCTATAGTGCCGACTTCTTGTACGATATTTGTACGAAAAGTCGGTTGGAATTAATATAAAATTTCAATCGTACCTGATTGTTAATATCTTATGTCATACAAAAATTATGACATGGGCGTGTGCCGGGTACTACAATATTATAATAGTTGGTCAAACGCTGCGGTAACGCCACAAAGTAATGTGGCTTCATCCTTATTATTTGTGTTTTCGTTCTTAGCATTCTGCAAATTAGATGTTAACCGCAATTAAGCCTTCGAATTCAGAAAAATGTAATATATCTTGTTTAATAATATTATAATTATTATTTATTAGCCAACAATAATTTGATCCGATAAAAAAGATTGGTAGAATAAGAGAAGTCAAAATCTAGCTATGATATCAATATTTTGTTGTTATATTTATTTATATACCTAAATACTAGTCATGTTTGGATTTTTATAACGTAGATTTAATAAATGCACGATCCACAAAAGTGTATTGTTTGACTTTTGTACATAAAGCGTAGGATTTCCATAAATCGTTTGGCCCCAACAGCCATATTGTGCATTCTATGTAAATATAATTTAAGTGAACTTGTCTAAATAATAAACATGTGTAAAATTAATAAACTGTCTAAAACGTGCTCTTGTTTTGATTGTACCCTGTATTTGGTTTGTTGTTAAAATATATTCCCTTTTAAATAAATCTTATTGTTTAAATTTAAAAAAAACAGTAAAACATGCAAACTCTAAATGTTACAATGTTAACTTATATTTACCTCCGTGGCGCAGTGGTGAGCGCGTTGGTAGCTCAAGCCGGAGGTCGCGGGTTCGAGTCCCGCCGACGGAACAAAAAAGTTTATAAGGTTCCTGGGTCATGGATGTGTATTAAATATGTGTATCATATAATAAAAATCTTAAATATATGTATAGTATAAAAGTATTAAATATATTTCCGTTGTCTGGTACCTGTAACACAAGTCCTTCAGGTACTTAGCACGGGGCCAGACTGATGTGGTGTGAAGCATCCATAGATATTATTATTATTATTATTTTAAAGATTTTAATGTCAACATTTTAAAAGTTTTGTCTGCTCATAAAAAAGATATTAAAGAAACAATAATTAATAATTATAAAAGATTATGTAATCAAATAATTATATACATTAAAAGGTGAGTCAATCGAAGCATAGGTATATAAAGAGAAAACAGAGTTTTGTGAAACAAAAAGTCAGGCCGGTTTTTTATCCACCCACGACAGTTCATCTTAAGGTGACCTTCCGATCCTCGCGGCAAGCGACCGCGACCGACAAAAATTCAAATAAAATGCCACTTTATGATATGGGTCATAGGTTTCATTTTGCTCTATGCCACTACAAAGCAGCGGCGGCATGAGTCAGTCCAATGTCGGTAGAAAATGAAAACAAAACGTAACATTCAAATAATATGTCGTAAAGTGGTATTTTATTTAAAGTTTTGTCATTTGCGTTCGCTTGCGGCGCAGGGATCGGAAAACCACCTTTATAAATTGTAGCGTAGTTGCTTTACACTTGTGTATGTGCGTGTTTGGTTACTTACTTACTGGGCCTTGGTTCGTAGTTTACAAAACTCTTTTGTTTGTTTGGTCTAATGTAGGTATACTAATAATGTCAAAGTAAAGACGGGTCCGGTTTAGCGTAGTACGGATGACTGCGTGTGTTTTCATGAAAATATCTCGACAAAATCTTCCATACAAAATTATCCCCACTGATAGCCATCCAGACATTGTACACCTCTTTACGTAACTTCTCCTGTCTTTCGTAATCCTTTAAAAAGTTAAATTATATTCAATAAGAGATAACTACAACCAGAATATTCTGTCTAGATCGAAATAACTTTCTTTTTGCACATCTAATGATCATCAGTTTCAAAAAATCAGTTTACAAATTGCACTAAGTTATGACATAAGACATTCACGAATACTTTAATGTTCTACAGATGATTTTAGAAAAGAGAAGTGTACACTTACATCCAAACGAGTGATATGATCAACTGCAGAGTCTGGTATGCCCTCTATGAACAAATCTCCAAACTCCTTTTCAATATACCCTCGTACCTTCAAAGAAAACAAGTTTTTAAGAATGCGATGAACAGAGACATCTATTGGAATAAAAGTAAAATACACGATTCTGGTGCGAATAAAAACGTCGAATTAACGCAAGCGCGATTAAACAAATGTTCAACGCCATCTATGAACTATGTGTCAAACTAATGTAGTTGCATAGTAAAGAGTTAATGTTAAACATTCACAAATTCTTACCTCATCTCCTACTTTATCATCAAGATAGTCGAAAACTTGCTGTATCGGTTCTTGATAAAGTGCCGTTGTCCACGGCTGAGTGAAATATTCATAAAAATCGTCTATTTCTTTTGCCTGGAATAATGATTTAGTTACTTTATATATTTTCTTTTTCTTAATGCAGCATCAGAACCCCCATTCGTTGAATATTCGATCCCGTCCATTTCCTATTAAAACTACCTACTATGGTATCTCAACCTCTCTCTACCATAGTAGGTGTTCCCTGTGTTTGAAATTTTATGCGAACATTATTTTGGTATTAATTGTTTAGTATAACGAAACTATATTCAAATAGGTAACAGAACTCTGGTAAAGAATAAATTTTGTTTGTTTTGTAGAAATGGATATGATAGTAATTATTATTTTAATTAATCGTCTTACTCTATATCTATACATCAGCCTATTGAAGCGAGCTTCATGGTGCCCATAGAGCTGACAGAAGGCATCTTTTGGAAAAGATTTCTTTGATAAACAACATAAAGATTCGATACAGTATAAAACATTGAGTTGTATTTGAAAGTAGTTTCCATTTTTGTTAGTTTCTAGAGCAGGACCCTGAAACAATTCAATTTATGCATAATTAGTAAACTAATTATATTATATCCATATTATTATCTTTGAAATTCAATGTGTTTGGATGAGATATAGCAGTTTTATTTTAGACACAAAGCGTGGTAAGTAAATAAAATGCTGTTGAAGAACAATATCTGAGAAATGTACCTACCTGATTAGGTAAAAGTGCTTTAATTGCATTTGGTATCTTTTTTCCTGGTTTCTGTACCGTCATATAATATAGGGGACCAGGCAGAGTCGCTGATTGAACTATTGGAGACCGAAACGTCATTACTGGTTCCCATCTTTAAATATAAAAAAAGAATTCGTAATACAATAAAATATAAGACATACTATAAAAACAATTTAGATTTGCGAAAATAAACAAGTAGAAATAATATTGCTGAAGAAAGGAAGACATCAAATTTCAACGGAGCAGATGATACTTAAGAAACTTATAACATAAAAAAACTGTAAAAATAACTCACGCGAAGCTAGTTTTAGAATTGCTATTCTTGTCAATGTTTTGATTACAATCCGTGATAAAAGGATCCGAACGTTTTAGATAAAAATATCCCAACTGTTGATTAAATCAAACGTAAAAATAATAAAATAATACAAAATACAAAATGAAACAAAAAAAAGAAGAAATCAAATCAGCTTATTTTTTATAATTTGCCACAATTATAAAGAAGAAGGTAATACTACATTCCCTTTCCTATATTTTACACTTATCAATCAAAAAATAATCTACGGAAACTCAATAAAAAAGGACAGACTTTATAAAAATTAGGAAATGCTTAAGATTTGGTAACTAAATTATCACTCACCGCTTCACCCACGTCCTTAGAGGAATAGTCCCTCTGGTGGAGAGTAGTCAGAAGCCTCTGGGAGTACTTGGTGCATGAACCAGCCGCGAATATGTTGGGATCGTTTGTGTCAAATTCCGTACCAACAACTATGCCATCGTTGTATACTAAACCGCATTCGTTTATAGCTGCAAAATATATTATACTACGAGATAATCATATTTTTCTATCAAAATACCCTTCACCAAATAATTTGGAGTAGTTAATTTGTTCAGCTTATTAGATTTCATCTCAAAATTAAATTGAACAACCAGCTCTCGTCTGCGGTTAGCACATAGACAATTGAACTACCAACTCTTGTGTAGACAAGAGTTGGTAGTTCAATTGTCTATGGTTGGTTCAATGGTTCTATTGGTTAGCACATAGCTAGACAATGTTGATTACCTATTTCAGACCAGACAGACTAGACACAAGTTTGATTTTACCGACCTTTAAAAGCCCTCAAATCCATTGCCCTAAATCCATAATAGAAAAGAGCAAAACACGGTAGCTTCTTCACGTGCATAAAAGTTCTTAACCACAGTACATCCACTCGCGATTCATTCGGAGTCCAGTTGTAAAGGTAGCATTTTCTATAGACCTTTATACCTAGTTGGACTATCATTTCTTGAACTCTACCATCAACCTAGAAAATATTATCTTTAAAGTTTCGAAAATCGTAATTTAGTACTAGCATACAAAGTGCACAATGTAAATAAACTAGGGATATAATATTATGAACAACCATAATAAAATATGAATGATTTGCTTGATTATCATTGCGAATCAAAATCAGTAAACAAGGAAATATACAAGTAAATATAGAAAAATATAAACCTTTTCATTATTAAAGCAGTTAATTCTCATGGACGAATCGTCTTCAGCTGGAAATGGTTCCACAAATACTATATTTGATGGCGACACTCCAATTTCTATTAGAGAAGCTAAGCAGGAGTACACGTCTAAACAATCACCGTATACTACTACAGGATTGTCCGGAGATAATGCAAAAGGTGAGTCTTCTAGAAGAACAAAAAATAATATTGTAATTATACTAGGAAGTTGTTGATTATACGGGTATAATTAAATTCGAAGAAGGAAAAAGATTAATTAATAATGTAAAGGAACATAAAATACGAAAACTTGTATTAAATTTAGGTCAAATTTAGGATTAGGTAGAGTTGTTCTCTGAATGATATCTAAAACGTTGCTAGAAATCGCCGTGTTAAAGATATTTTTGTTTTAATTTTGTGTTGATATGAAATCAAAACCTAAGTAGGCAATCGATAAAAGACTTACTATCATCATCGATCATCTGCAAAAGCCTAATCAAACAAACATGAGCCTCGTAGCGCGAGTTGATGATCATAACATTCTCATACAAGACCGAAGGAGGAACTACGTCGTCCGGCTTGTATCTTGGATCCCCCATTGAAATACGGTTACAAAGTTTTGGATTTCTGAATAGGAAATAAAGAAATCAGGATTTTTACAAGTCTACGGTTTTCTGACATCATAAAATATATGAGCTTCTAATTAATGTCTTTGGAAGTCATTTAATCTATAGATAACTATTTTTGGTTTTCTCTTTTCAATGGACAAAATGATGTTCTGCTGGTGAAAATTTGTTGTTCAGTTGGTTGGTAAATAAATATCTGGTTACATTTTAAGATTTTGATTTAACTTACACGTAGTCTTTTACTTCTGGTTTATCAGAATAGTTGGGCTGTTGAAATTTCTTTCCACATGTTAGTACTAGATCATCGTAGTATTTGACTCCACCGTCATTTAGGTAGATACATTTCTTTTTCCTGTTAAGAATGTTTATTTCAATTTCAAATTTTATTAATTATACTACCTACTTAATATAATATTATTAAAAACACCCAAAACATGAATTATTATAACTATTCCGTTACAAACATTGGCTTCATCTTTACATGATAAAATTATTAATTTTTCTTCTTTATCGTGAATCGTCACAAAACCTCTAACTATCAACATCCACAAATTTAATTCGATCGCTTCTTAGAATTACCTGTCTATTTTCACCATACTCTCGGCTATAACATCAATATAGTGAAGTAGGGGTAGTTTCTTGACGTAACTGTCTGGATAGCCACTACGGCGTGGGACGCAGGTCTTAGCGGCCCTCATTACTTCTGCGACCGCTGGTAGAGCATACTCCGATACCAGAGTGATATTTGTGAAGAGGAGATACGAGGCTTTTGGCCTGGAGAAAGATGTATTGTCAGAAATTTTAGGTAGATGGTGAACTTTGGTCGAGTCATGTGAAATCAACGTAAGCAGTGTAGCGATTGACAGGACCCTACTAAATTACTTATATGCAAGCAGTTTGCTTTTGAATAATTTTGGGCTGAAATAAAAATATGTGACATACAACAGGTTAACATTACAGTCGGGGCATTTTAATAGGCCACATTTGACATCTGTCAGATTAATCTCCATAGTGAAGTGAACTGCGTAAAAACATCGACCAAAACGAATATTTATATTTGAATATTTATAATTTTATACGTTTGAAACAAACTCCTGTCCCATTATTACTTTTTCTTTTGCAAATTCAAGGAGCAAAATAATAAAAGTACATAATTTACAAAAAAAGTATGCATTTATTCGCTTGAATTATAAAAACTGTTAAATGTAGTATTATCATTATTCGTTTCACATAAATATGTGTTACTTTTCACAGCGTGGTTATTAATTTATGGGGATATTTCGTTACAAGTAATCAATGCATCGATACTATTTATTCGCTTTCGATTTTTAGGGTAACTTCCCTAGAATTTAAAAAGAAAAAAGGTCGGCTGACGTAACATTGTAACGACGTGCAATTATTAAGATCAGAATTTGTTTAATACGTTTAGAATTGTTTATCAGTAAAAGCAAATCGTTAAATAATTCGTATCGGTCATATTTACAATAAGTATGTAATCGTAATTGAAAAAAGTTAATCAATTGTGCAGTTATAACAAAACGAAAATATTTATTTTTTATGTACGTCGCTATAAGGTTACCAGGTACAATTTTGATGAACTGTCAAATGTGGCCTATTAAAATGTCCCGACTATAACATTAAATAAGTAATTTTGGTGTCTGCAGCGCCATCTTTTGTAGCTTGTACTATCGATTAAAGTTTCAATCGCACAATGCCTTCTGTTGGCTTGAGAAGGTCACAAACAAAGGTCAGATATTGGATCGTCGAGCGGTATTAGAAACTGATTCAATGATCATGGAATAATATTGCATTCATCCTCCAAGATTGTGGGCGTATATAGGTTATCTACACTAAACGTGGTTAATCAGATAGGTTTGGGAGCAAACACCGTTCCTTTCGACATTGATAATAATTCCGATATGGTCAAACAAAGAGAGAGGTCACGAACAAAGGTCAAAGAAACTATTAAGTTACAACTTACAAGGTAAGTAAGTGCTACAACATACCCCAAAAGCAACGTCTCTAGAAAGGAGAGACCAGCACCACTCGCGCCCACCACCACAATGCTGGTGTTGACTGTGATCTTGGGTAAGCTGGTCATTTGTCTTTCCACGTACCACAACGCGAATGGTGCACTAAATAAAGGAGATTAGTTAAATAGAGTTTAAATAAAAAAAGCTTTGAGAAAATTCAGTAGCCCGGTTTTCATAAAACAAGTAGGTATAAGTGCTTACTGAGATTAGCTTCTTAGTTCTATTATTACTTATGTTAAAAAAAGAATTAATTAATAGAAAAATTGACCTTTTAATACAATGTTTTTCTTACTTTAAGTCATTTTAAAGACAAGTTAGAATACAATTTTATTTTTGAATTAAGGAATCAAAATAAATAAAAATAAAAACTTACATTAGCTTTATTTTTTCGTCGAGTTTATTTTCTGGGTCTATCATGTTGGGAGTGTATCGTCTCGGCCGAACTGGTATCATGTGACTGGCCAAGGATATGAGGTTTCCTTGCAGACCCTCAATGAAAAAAGAAAAAAAATACTTTATAATATAATGAGTCCCCTTAATAGAGTAGGCGGTGAAGTAGCAATGCTAAAAGAGTAACTTTTTTTTAATTTCGTATGAAAAAATTCGTGACGCTTTGGTACTTGCTTACACAAATCACAAAAAATACTCTTTTAGCGCTGCTACTTTCATAGTGAACTCTATATAATAATAATATCTATAGACGCTTCACACCACGTCAGTCTGGACTCTGGCCCCGTGCCAAGTACCTATCTAAAGGACTTGTATTACGGGCACCACACAACAGAAATATATTTAATAATTTTATAATGTACATATATTTAAGATTTTTATTATATCATACACATATTTAATATACATCCAGACCCGGGAACATTGAAAACTTTTTTTGTTCCGTCGGCGGGATTCGAAACCGCGACCCCCGGCTGGAGCTACCAACGCGCGCTCACCACTGAGCCACAGAGTTCGTCGATATAAGGGACGCATACATACCCTAAAGTATTATCACTTTGTTTTGTTACACCCTGTATAATCCCAACCTCAAAATTGAAATCTTAACGTAAAGAACACCTTTCACTATTAAAAGAAATATATAAAAAAATATTTACAAAGTCCTTTTTCTGCGTTGGCGAACAAGTCCAAAATAAAGTTTTGTATTGCGTCTGACGAAATATCTCCCTCAAATACCAGCGCGTGTGAGCCTCCAGTACTGGGGACATTACTCCTACAAGAATCTGAAAAACAGATATTATGGTATTGCATTATTCTAGTTAGTCTGTCTCTTTTTTCGTACAATTTATTCAGACTTGATATTATACATCTACTTTCGCATTTATAATAATATTACGCGTAGTAGTAGTAGTATTAAATATTTAATTATATTTAAACTTTTTTAAATTCAAGACTTTTTTATACCAACCAGTCCATCGGTACCGTGTCTGCGCGATTCGGTTTCCAGATCATACGCCATTCTGATTGAAGACTCTTGAAGTGGTCTTGAGATGAAATAATAATTTTACAGTTCATAATCATTAAGAGTATATTAACGATAACGACAACCTATATAAAAGATAATCTTCCATTCGATAAAATCAGAACACATTATATATTCTCCACGCTTGTTATTAATAGGATGCTATTTGTATCGACTATCGACAATGATAGTAAACTATGGTCCGGTCGCGGAGCTTGTTGAAATCTGTACATTGATCCTAAAGGCTAGTTCGCACTAGGCCAGTATTTTAGTCAAGTAGCGAGTATTTTAGTAGCTAAATGTGTCTTTAAACACTATTTTTTTTAAGTTATTTAGTCAAAAAGATTAGTAAGTAATTTAGGCGAGTCAATCCATTTTATTATATTTTTCGCGGGCGAGTAGCACCTCCCATTACGCGTCCGCGCTACTGGCGCGCCGGCTAAACAAGCCCGAACCTGTCGAATTAGTCGAGTTCATTAGTTACCCCAAAAATTTACACAACTTTAAGACATTCGCAAACTTTAGAAGTATTCTTTGGGATCTACCAATGCTAATTCCTTCAGAAGACAATTAGTCGCTCCTAGTTTATCCCTTCTATCGGTCCATTTTCGTGCCCATAACTTGTTTTTATTGATCACATTTTCCTCATCTACCTCTTCTAAAATCGCCGTTAAGATTAACTTAATCAGTTTATTTACTTTATTGCGCTGTAAGCTGTTCATATTACGAAACATCGCTCTCTTGTAAGCTGTACACGAACGAAGTGCGACGATTTTGGGGCAGGAGCAAGAATTTTAGCTACTAAAATACTCGGTACTAAACTAAAATACTGGCCTAATACGAACTAGCCTTTAGTCACTATAATATCGGCTCTTTCCCAAAAATATTGCTATCGCGCGATTATGGTATAGAGCAGGAGTTCCCAAACTGTGCTAATAAAAGTAGGGCGCCGTGACAAAATGTTGACTTGTAAGTGCGCCGCAGGCTGAAAAAGATTGGGAACCACTGGTATAGAGATCAACTACGATAACATGGCGCGCCCCTCCAAATGACTGTTTCAATGTGTGTAGTCACATCCTTATGAAAGAGTTTGTATGTAGTAAACTTATTCAACCAATCACAGTACACGTAATATTTCAGTTAATGTCACTTATTACCAAGATTTGTTGGTCAACTAATCATAACTAGCCTACCGCGCAAGACAAGGCACTTCAAACGTTTTGAATTTTGCAGGGGCGCACCATGTTGTCGTAGTTGATCTCTACCGTGTAAGAGACAAGTAACAAAGGCTACGACAGGTCTTTACTCTTTGTATCTTTCTGTAGTTTTACGTCTTTCACGACCAACATTTTGTAAGTATACCCTTTGCATGCCATACCAATATATCATTGACTAGAAGACCCGGTAAATTTCATATTACTTCCCTTCTGATATCAACCTTCTCTGAATTTCCACGAATACTTAAAGACTAACATTAGCCGTTCTCAAGTTTTAACGAGACTAATAAAATAATTTTTATTTCTAAATAATATAGCTGTCCCGGTGAACTTCGTGTCACCTTAAAACCTTCCCTGAACTTCTACGAATGTTTTAAGACTAATCCGTTCAGCCGTTTTCGAGTTTTAGCGCGACTAACACATTTGAAAATCCATTTTTATATATAAGAAGAAAAAGAAGAATAGGGTTGCCTAAATTGTCATCGCCAGTCAGGCACGACAAAATTCCCGGACATTTGGCCGAAATGTGGTTATTTCCCCGGACACGTCCTCTTAAACTGTTAATATTACGATTTACGTCTTGCCAATTTTTGGTTTTCCAACAAGAATTTGTAAAAATCTGATTAACTCAAAGTCCGTGCAAAAAACCATGTATATGCTTAACGTGTTTTTAGCTTTCGTTTATAGCCGCATGAGTCATGACTAAAAAGTTAATTATTTCTCTCAACAAAAGTGTCCGGATTTTACCCGGACACTTTTAAAAACCCTGCCGGACGCTCCCCGGACGCCCTTTAAGCTAGGACAAATCCGGACGGATGGCAACCCTATAATATAAGAAGAAGATAAGAAGTATCTAACACCTAACACTTACCCTACTATAACCAATCCCACCGGTTGGTTTTGGCTCAAGAGGAGTAGGGGAGATAGCAAACTCGATGTTATACTGCGGTGGAAGAGACTCATAGCATCAGACTTGTTGTTGAGTTGATGTAGAACACGGTCTACGTTGTCTACGTCGAATGCTTCGGCGCGACGGACTCTGAGGTCACTGAAATTCAAAGATTCATTTCAGTTTTTGCAAGAGTTATAATTTTGACCACCGAAACTTGGAAAATATTTTGAACTAGACGTTCCGCACGGCTTCGCCCGCGTACGGCGTGCGGCGTGATCTACTTCCTGTGCCAAATAACATAAAAATTGCTTCATTAGCTCGTGAGATAAGCCCTTTTAAACAATTTCCCCCGTTTTTTCCACATTTTCCTCTATTTCTTCGCTCCTATTAATCTTAGCGTAATAAAATATAGCCTATAGCCTTCCTCGATAAATGGGCTATCTAACACTGAAAGAATTTTTCAAATCGGACCAGTAGTTCCTGAGATTAGCGCGTTCAAACAAACAAACAAACAAACTCTTCCGAATTATAATATTAGTATAGAAAATTGCTACGTTAGGTTTTCAGTACACAATCTTAAATCCTTACTCCTTCCCTACTTTATGCTACTAGTTACTACATGTATAACATTATAAATAAGTCGACTACGTACATTTTAAAACGTAGAACATTTAAAACTTACCCTTTAACGCTATTGACGTGAGCAACAAATAGTGAATCTTTCACAAACTGCTTCCGAAATTTGACAGGTGCTACTAACTGAAACAAAGAAAGTCCAGAAGGCAGAATGAATTATTACCGGACCAAAGCGACCTTCTAATTCTTTTAAATTACTTAGGAGTAGTATACAGGGTGTAACAAAAATATGTGATAATACTTTAGGGTGTGTACGTGTTCCTTGTAGAGAGTTCACTGTGAAAGTAGCAGCGCTGAAAGACCAATTTTTTTTTCACTTTTGTATGGGGAAACTCGTGACGCTTGGGCCCTTGTCCAAACAAAAGTGAAAAAAAAATCGTCTTTCAGCGCTGCTACTTTCACAGTGAACTATCTAAAAGTTCACGTTCACGCCCTAAAGTATTATCACTTATTTTTGTTACACACTGTATATCTTATCATGACGTCCAGGCACTTGAATACAAATAAAATAATACTTTTTAGGGCTGCTACTTTCAGAGT
Organism: Lysandra bellargus; assembly: GCA_905333045.1. Taxonomy (NCBI): domain Eukaryota; kingdom Metazoa; phylum Arthropoda; class Insecta; order Lepidoptera; family Lycaenidae; genus Lysandra; species Lysandra bellargus. The sequence goes on from HG995355.1 coordinate 6,220,640, forward strand.
AAAATCTATGTAAGAGACACATACACACCCTAAACTCTATTATCACTTTGTTTTGTGACACCCTGTACAAACAGCTCATAGTTCTAATGAAAGCCAGCAATACTGAAATATTTACCTCTATTCTACGAATAAGAAAAACTAACTAACTAACTCCCATACTATTACCGTTTTTGGTTCCTTTCGAACTGTCATGTAACGTCAGCCACCGCTCAAGCCACCTAAATCCTAAATATTGCAAATGTATTGAAATGTGTACCTAAGGTACACTTTTTTGACAAGTATTGTGGAGCATGTTTTTTGACAGTTACTTTTCCTTAGTTTTTATTATTCGTAGCCTTTATTGGTACCATCTTTTTTTCTAAGCCTACAAAATATGTCACTCACAGTAAAATGTTCCAATATTGGCAATGTTGGGTGCGAAGATGGCACGGCGACGACGCAGTAGTCGCGATCAGGGAACATCTCAAACGCCACTTCCAGAAGAGCGAAACCGTGTCTGAATACAAATTAGAACCTTATTAATTAAATTAAACACTAAATCCATACTTAATATTATAATACTAATATTACAAATGTGAAAGTGTGTATGTCTGTTTGTTACCTCTTCACGCCCAAACCGCTGAAACGATTATGCTGAAATATAGTATGGGGTTATTTTGAGTCCCGGGAAAGGACGTAGGATACTTTTTATCCCGGAAAAATGTACGGTTCCCGCGCGATAAACGAATTCCATCGCAACGAAGTAACGGGCGTCATCTAGTCAGTTAATAAGTTTAATATACCTAATCATTATATTAAACTTATTAACTGACGAATATTATAGGTTGGTCGATCGCAACAAGTTCTCGTTGAAATATTTTACTAAATAAACGGGCAGCCTTAGATACAAGCCATAATCGCTTGTCAATGTAGTGTATGTATTTTAGTTCAAAATACGATAAATAGAAGAGGGATGAATTAATGGCATTATAATATGATGAATTTTTGTCTACGATTATCGATTGGATCTAAACCAGTGTTTTCCAACCTTTTACAGCCATGGACCCCTAAGAAGTTAAACACAGTTTTCACGGACCCCCCCCCCCCCCCCGATTAAAAAGTGCCAAAAAAACGGATTATGTATAGTCCAGACTAGATGATACTGCGCCGTGCGGAACCCCTAGGGTTCCGCGGACTACAGGAAACATTGATCGAAACAGAGAGTGGGGCGAACAACGCCTACCTTTCATCGTAATCAGGATGCATAGCAAACAGTTCCAATAGAAACGCGTTTGGTTCGCCAACATAACGCTTAGGTTCAGGATATGGCAGGTGAGGGTCGGGATATATCGGGTGACCTATAACAAATGATTATGTTTGGTAAACTTGCAAGAAAAGTTGGTAAACGCGTAAGAAAAGTTGGTAAAATTGCTAGGAAAATTGGTAAAATTTCAAGACAAGTTGGTAAAATTGCAAGAAAAGTTGGTAAACGTGAAAGAAAATTAAGTAAAAATTGCAAGAAAAGTTGGTAAATGTGCAAGAAAAATTAGTAAGCTTGCAAGAAAATTGTTAACAAATGCTAGAAAAATTGGTAGACTAGCATGAAATTAAAATTGCAAGCAGCTAGAGCCTAGAGTCCTACAAAATAATCGAATTCTTTCTACAGTTCATAATAGGCATGATGACTATTTTTTTTTCTTATTGGTAATTGAAAGACCCTTAAAAATAGAAACATCGCTGAAAGAATGACTCTGATAGCTTAAAAATTCACCAAGATATGACAATTTCAAATATCTCATAAAATAGACCTGCCCGAAACGCTCCATACAAAGTGCTACGAAAGACTGACGTCACTCTTTCGTAGTTTGTACGGATCGGGAGAGAATTTTGTTCGGTAGGTATATTAAATATTGCGTTTATGAAAGTGGTTTTATAACAAAAGTTCCTTTTAATTGCATAAGTTATCGAATGGTATACAAATATTAAGAAATTTAATTGAAAAAAAAATCGACTTGATTATCCAACTATGAAGGCGCATAACAAAAAAAAATACAAACACTTATTTTTTACCGCGATTTCTTTGTTTTATTAACAAATTTCGTTAATCTTGGACCTTGTCATCATCCCTATTAAGGCACTTACTGGTTTTTTCCTTTTGTTTTTTGCCCGAAATCGACTTCCTTACTCTAGGTAGAGTTTGGTTCTCATTTTGTAAAGAAGTCCACTGTTCATTTTGGCTAAGTAACGCAAAGCATATTAAGGGTTAGTTACTACGAATAATAAAAACTAAGGAAGAGTAATGCTTTGCACAAACCTACGCGACCACGCGACTGCGAAGCGGCGACGTTGCCGCTTCGCAGTCGCCTGGTCGCGTAGGTTTGTGCAAAGCATAACTCCGTCAAAAAACATGCTCCAAAATACTTGTCAAAAAAGTGTACCTTAGGTTTACTTTTCATTCATTTGCAATATTTAGGTGACCTTGAGTGGTATAAAGGCTGACGTTACATGACAGTTCGAATGGAACCAAATTTAAAACTGTATTAGTATGGGAGTTACGTTTCCTTAGGTTTTATCATTCGTAGGCTAGTTATCAATTGAAAATATATATTTTCTTATTTTTTACGATACATACAGCCCATTTATAAATAGGCAGTGGCCTAGGAGCGGCAGCATTCTAGGGGCGCAGCAATTCGTATGTACATGGGGCGGCGGAAGTAAAGTGGCCTACTCTCATAAAAAATATAAATTCGGCACTGGATAGGTAAGTACGTAAAACTACTAACTTTATGGATACTCGTAGTAATCCATACTTATATTATTAATGCGAAAGTGTGTCTGTCTGTCTGTCCGTCCGTCTGTCTGTCTGTCTGTCTGTTACCTCTTCACGCCCGAACCGCTGAACCGATTTTGCTGAAATTTGGTGTGGAGATACTTTAAGTCCATACTTATATTATAAATGCGAAAGTGTGTCTGTCTGTCTGTAACCTCTTCACGCCCGAACCGCTAATTTTGCTGAAATTTGATATGGAGATACTTTGAAGTCCCGGGAAAGGACATGGAATACTTTTTATCCCGAAATGCACGGTTCTCGCGCGATAAACGAATTTTGGCGCAACGGAGTTGCGGGCATCATCTAGTATCAAATAATGTCTTACATTATATTATTTTCGTCACTAAATGCTGCACTAAGCAAGGCAATGTCGATATTGACTATTTCATACTCCATTGTATCATTGTCATCCAATAAACTCTCTGTATACTCTGGCACTATTAGTTCTTCTTTCAAATCAACTTTAGATATACGCGTCTTCGTCTATAAAAATGCAATGCTTTTAATGCAATTTAATATTTAATCTGCACAGTTTTGACAATCCTGTGAAGTCTTGAAACTTACGTTTCCGTTACGACATTTATATTTGACTTTGCCTTCGAATGAAAAATCTGGCTCTTCACTGGAACAACATTTTAAAAGGTTAATTACTTCCACTTTCCAAGTACCTACAGTCAAAGATAGATCTGGTTTACTAATTTACGACCTCATTCCTTGAATCCTTGGCAATAAAGGTATGATCAAGACGTATGCAAGAACTAACTGTAACTACATTATAATATAATTATTTAAAGTTCTCTTAAGTTTTATCCTTGACTTGACTCCTAAAAATATTTCTTACCGTTTTGAATAAAAAAGGTTACAAGTCTCGCTCTTCCTTAGCCCGTTGTATGGCGACAATTCATAGTTCTCCTCTAGAGCCTCATAGTTTATTTGCGTGTTGAGACACAACACTCCCACTGCTAGTTCCTTGTCCTAAACAGGAAAAAAATCATTTTAAACATTTGCATTGATAAAGATCCTACTTACTAATATCGACGGTGGAAATTTCAAATGTCGTAAGGGACAAACCCCGACTTTACAGGAGAGCAAAAAAACATTTTTCTTATTTTCAAACTGGCATAACTCTTTCATTTTACAACCTATTAAAATAATTTTTAGACAGTTTTGTTTCGAATTACATCATTTACAGCTATAAGTCAAGTAATCCTAGAAAAACGCAATAGTTTAGGAGATGATGTCCCTTACACACGGGAATTTTAGAACAAACGCCCCTTACACGTGGCCCTTTTTGAAGTATTTTGTTGTAACCACCGAATAGTCTGAATCATCTGGCATTTTAATGTTGTAAAGCATACTTAATAATCAAGATAATGAAGTAACTTCCGAGAACATAATTATTTTCATTGAAATTACATCATAGGAGATTGCGAAATACTAAATTCTAATTATAAAATAATTACAAAATATGAGTTAGCTGGGGTAAAATTTTCATGAGCTTCCTAATTTAGCTATAATTCATTTGGTATGTAATAGCTGGGTTCTTGAAATACTCTAAAAATCGGCCAAGTGCGAGTCTGACTCGGACCTAACCGATTTTTAGAGTATTCCAAGAATGACACAAAGGATTCCGTATGGTTAGAAAGCGAAAAAATAGTGTTTTTTTGTATTGAAGGGGGCTCTTCAATTATTTATTTTATTACTAATAAATAACGAACATAATTAAGGATTTTTGTGTTTACTTCAAGTGCCTACATGTTGCCATTATGGATTACCTACGAGTAAAAAAATTCAAATAAATCACGTTTGTTGTATCAAAATTTTTGTTGTATCAAAAGGTTTCATAGGAAGTAGCATGCTCTTGAAGAAAAATGACGTGAGTTCACTCACGTCATTTTTCTTTCCTCTTCTCTTCCCTTCCCCTTCCCTTTTCCTTTTATTAATTATTAGGGAGTAGATTTTTCTTTTATTTAATATTTGACATCTAGACAGCGGTAGCGTGCCAAGCCAAGTTCAAGTAAAACAGTACTGGCGAGCAGCACCGTGTTCCTCCCCCCGCGGCCTCCGTACGGTTAACATCGTCTGACGTGCGCTCCGGGAATAAAAATTATTTTCAGTGGTTTAAAATCGATAAATTCGTGCTGAGTGTGTGTAAATAGCTAGGTAACGGTGTAATCTACGTGTACTGTAAGTTTTTTAAACACATTTGCCCGTATTTTATTGGATTTAACTCGGTAAGTAATTTCTTTGTTCACTTTTATCAGTAGGGAATTGTAGGTAGGTAAAATATTGTGTGTGTCGGTACCGCTCGCGCGGCGCCGGCCGGCCTTGCGATCAGCTGACTGTGACTTTCAGTTTAACTTTTATTATATTAGGTATCTAATTTCAATTACGTATAGTGTTATTTGCGGCACCTGATTTTATAATTAAGTCACAATGTCGAGTCATAATAATATACCGCCGGATAAAGATACAAACCCGTTTACTAGAAGTGACAAAACTCCTCGTTCTCCAACATTCTCGTCCGGTAAACGTTTGTTGTCGGAATTATCTCCTTCCTCCTTGTCACCTGTGGAGAAGCGTCACCAACCCACTAGGGAAGAGTCGCAACTGTCCCCCGTAACCTCGTTATTAGATACAAGCCGCGCATCCGACGATGCTTGCAATTATTACGAGCTTGTCCGCGAAGCCAGCTCATACTTAGCAAAGATTAATGAGTTCGCAAACGATACCGTATCTCGTCGCAATAATTTTGCCAATAAGTCAGAAATTATGAGTATGACACAAAAAATAACTACAATCGTCTCACTCCTCGCTATTAAGAACTCGTCCTTGGAAACCAAGGTAGCCAATATGGAACGCGAATTGCTGGCCGCTAAAACTAATCCTGTCGCACATCCAGTCTCCGCCGCGCCTTCTGCCTCATACTCGGACGCGCTTAAACTTAAACTAGCGAAGTCAGTGCCGCCAGTCGAGACGCGAAAACCACTACCTTGCGTTATTGCATATCCGACACAGGAAAAATCGGCGGAATTAAAATCGTCATCGGAGACTAAACAAGCTCTGATGAAAGTTATCAACCCGGCCGACGGTTTCCAATTTCACGGCGTCAAAAAAACCGCCAATTCGGGTGTAATACTGCGACTAACTAGCGAGTCGCAAGTCAATAAACTAAAATCGGTGGAAGCGCTCAAATCGGCCGGTCTGCGACTCGAGTCTCCTAAAGGACGTAATCCGCGTATTCTAGTAAAAGATGTACCGCAACATATGACGGACGATAATTTCTTACTCGCACTATACAACCAAAATATAAACGGCGAAATTAATATGTCACAAGAACAATTTTTGCGCACAACAAAAATAGTAAGGCGTCGTATCTTAAATAAAGATTATAACAATAGGAAATGGATAGGCATTGAATTAGACCCTGTAGTGCGTAAACACCTGATCGATTCAAAAGAAAAACTGTTCATCGATTGGGCGATGTGCCGCTTCGTGGATGACATTGAGCTCGTCCGCTGCGGCAACTGCCAACAGTACGGGCACGTCGCTAAATTCTGTCGCGATCCTAATCCGTGCTGCTATCACTGTGCCGGAAACCATAGTTCGTTATCGTGCCCCAATAAAGATAAAGGCAATTTTAAATCGGTTTGTGGTAGTTGCCAACGTTACAAGAAACCCTCCGACCACTCCACGGGCTCCCCAGACTGTCCAACATATAAAAGCAAAATGGAGCAACTTATTTTAACTACTAGGTATGGATAGTTTAAGCATAGGACAGTTAAACCTCCATAATAACAAGCACGCGACTTTAGAATTAGAAAAGTTAGTTTCTGATTACAATTTAGACTTAGTACTTGTTCAAGAACAATATCAACTCGCGTCGTTGCGGTCGAAAATGATACAAATTAATAACTTAGCTCGCGCGGGTATATACACACCTCAGTCTAGATTTTCAGTCACGGCCTTAACTAACCTTTCGACGTCGCACTGTGCAATAGCCGAGGTATCGTGTCCTCAGTTTAGACTATACGTTGTAAGCTGCTACTTTCAGTACGCGGATCCGGTAGGACCCCATTTACATCAACTTCGCCGCGTATTACAATCTCTCGCGGGTAATAAAATTATTATTGGCGCCGACGTTAATGCATCCTCGCCCTTATGGCACGGCCAGCTAAGGTACACAGATCGCGACCGACGTTGCGCCGTTGAAGACTTTATTGCGGAGTTTAACCTCCAAATTCACAACACCCCCGATGCACCACCTACCTATAGTAGCCCAACGGGCGAATCGTCAATTGACGTCACGCTATCTAGCGCGTACGTCCAGATTAGGCATTGGCGTGTCCTTCCCGATGCGTCATGTAGTGATCACCGCTTACTGGCGTACGAGTTTTCTCGTGCGGTCCCGAGTGATTCCGTAATTAATTCTAACGACTATAAATACAATATTAAAAGTGGTGATTGGAAATTATTCCGTTCCCTTATGACCGCTCATGCCGGAGATTTCACTCGCCCGGAACTGAACGCCAACGAGTGCGCCGAAATTATGACAAACACCTTTATTTACTGTGCCGATGTTGCCTTGGGTCGTAGGCCCCTGAAAAAAGATCAAAATTGTAAATGTGGAACAACAATCTTTTAAACCTTCGGCGAGAGTTTAGAAAAGCTAGACGTAAAATTAATAACCTTCGTAAATCGGGAATCGACCGTTCGGATGACACTTATATATTAAGTTTAATTAACCTTCGTATTTCAAGGTCACGATACCGCGCCGCCGTTACTCTAGCGAAAAATAATATGTTAAAAAATGCCGCGAATAGACTGGATAAGGAGGGCCCCTGGTCCTCTTTGTACCACGAACTTAAACCCAATAATAGCTCTGCGTCTAATTTTATTTCAAACATTAAAATAAACAACACTTATACTTGTAGCCTAGAGGATACGGTTAAATCATATCTGAACATCTTGATTCCAGACGACGAGCCCACTTTAGACGACGAATACCATCGCGCCATTAGAAGTACAATTTTAGACCCCATCAATACACCGCCTTCCGACTTGCCTTCATCCGATGAGTTTATTAAAATAGTAAATCTTTTGCCTATTAAAAAATCTGCAGGCGAGGATAAAATTTCAAACCTAATGATAAAACAAGCCTGTATAGCGGCGAACTCTTCAATTTTACTCGTTTATAATAAATGTATCGCGGAAGGTATTTTTCCAAAGGTCTGGCGTATCGGTAGTATAAAATTGATTCCCAAAGCCGGTAATAAACCTTCAGACGATCCAAAATCCTACCGTCCGATCACGCTTTTACCGTGTTTAGGTAAACTGTTAGAACGCCTTATCGTACCGCGCCTGCTTCCCGGTGGCCCTAAATTTCATAGTCAGCAGTATGGTTTCACCGCCGGGAAATCGACTATAGATGCGGCCCTAGAAGTCAGAAAAATAGTTAATCTATCAGAAACAAAATACGTTGTTGCCATCTCATTAGATATATCGGGTGCTTTTGATAATGCGTGGTGGCCCATGCTGCTATTAAAATTAAAAAATAGAGGGTGCTACTCAAACATTTACTACTTGATACGTTCTTACTTTTATAACAGTTTAACTAAGCTTCAACTTGGTCACTGCATTCACGCTAAAACCCTGACGTGCAGCTGTCCACAGGGTTCCGTACTCTCGCCTAAATTGTGGAACGTAGGCTTCGACGATCTGCTATGCCTCCCCCTCCCACCGCTTTGCATACTAGTTGGCTATGCCGATGATGGTTTTCTCATTATTCAGGCTAACTCACGTTCCGAAATTGAAACAAAAGCAAACCAAAGTTTAAACTTAATTTCGGACTGGGGCCACCGCAACCGCTTAAATTTTGCCGCGCATAAAACCTACCAAATACTTTTGAAGGGATCCCTCTTGTCGACACCCAGCATTAAACTTAATAATGTTAACGTCAAACGCAAGCAGTCGCTCTGTTATCTCGGGCTTTACTTAGAAAATAAATTTTCGTTTTTAGATCATATAATTCAGACCGGTGAAAAAGCTAAACGTAACTTTTATTCATTTACCAAAATTTCCACTTCAACATGGTGTCTCTCATTTAAAACTCTCCAACTAATTTACTCAGCGACATTCCTAGGTACTTTATGCTACGGGGCTCCCGTGTGGGCCGACCGAGCAACTATTGGTGCGGCTCGTCGCAAATTATTACAAAGCCAACGTCTTGCTCTCATTTTCCTGTGTAAAGCTTACAGAACCACAAGTACCGAAGCTTTACCCGTACTAGCCGGAGTTTTACCCGTAGACCTTGAAATACAGCGTCGTGCGACTATGTACCACCACAACAAAAACATTACTAGCCCGGACTTTTTAAACGCTCGCGATAAACCAAAAATAGCTAGATTGTTTGAACCCTTAGATGATTCAGTACGTTACCTAATGTCCGAATGGCAAACTCGTTGGGATAACTCCACAAAAGGTCGTCACCTTTATAACTTTTTTCCAGATATACGTCAACGGCTATCCAAACACTGGATGGATATTGATCATTGCGTATCTCAATTCCTGACCGGTCATGGTAATTTTAAAGCCAAACTCTATGGATTTAAACTAGTAGAATCACCCATGTGCGAGTGCTCGACCGAAGGCAACATATTCGAACAAACCGCCCATCATGTTCTCTGGGAGTGTAACCTCTGGCAAAACGAAAGATCTATAATGCTTAACAACATACTTTGCAAATCTGGAGTCCCATATTACGATGATCTCGTGGACAACGCAAGGAACTTCCGTGCCTTTAAGCGTTTTTGTCATAATTATTACTGGAAACAGTGTAACACAACAAATCCCAACATTAACTTAGATCTAGCTTAGTAGTCATAATTAATATTAATTATTCCCGTGGTGCTATCCCTTTAGTTCTTTGACTTTCGGTCATTGCAACTTTGTGCTGTCTCCCGCTATTTATGGGGAGGGAAACTGTACACTTCCTACTCCTCCTATCTTCTTCTGATTAAATTCGTTGCGGGTCCCAAGACAGCTTTAGCATGTCCCTCGGGCTCCCTGAGATCATATCAAAGGGTTTTCGTGGTTGGATACCGCTGTCGATCCTGGCGACACAGGAGATACAGTGGTGGGAATGTGTGGTGGGCCAAAGCCCGATTAAAAAAAGCACCGTGTGTAATATTACACGAACCATTTGCAGTCACTTTTGACCCCCTCATAATTCAGAAACTATTCCACATAAACGTGACAAATATGGCGACTGACTGATTAATTTATAGATTAAAATTCTAACCCACTTCTAGATGACCTAGAAGGGTGAAATTTATGAGGGATAGAAATTTAGAAGGAAGGAATTCACTTCGTTAATTGTGTGTAATCTCTGGAAAAATTAAAAAAAATCGGTCAAGTGCGAGTAGGGCCGAGCAAAAATAGGCAAAAATTTAGTTTTTTGTGTGGAAAGCCCTTTTAAATATTTATTTTATGTTACTTTTATTATAAATTATGAAAAAAATATATAAAATTAAAAAATTTGTGAATATTTCAAGTGTCTATCGGCTGTCGTAAGTAACATGTTGCAATAATTATTATAGGCTAGGTCGTTACTTACGACAAAGTTCATCAGCTGATGTTTAAGATTTATTTTCTGAACAGTGTCGTAAAGGACTTTATGATTAATAGTAAGAAAAAAATACCTTTTAAAATATGTCGTAAGGGGCTATATTACTTTAGATTGGCTGTTACAACACATATCTCTCACAGTTACAAAATAGTATTATCAAGGTCATGACCCTTACGGCATAATTGTTAATTTTTTTTTGTATGTTACGACAAAGTGAATTATGCTATATCTCCTATATTTGAAGAGATATCAAAATTTTAAATATACAGATCGATAGAGGAGAAAAAATGCTATCGGATGGTATATAAAGTGTACTTACGACAAAATGTCCCTTACGACATTTGAAATTTCCACCGTCGATATTATAAATGAGAAAGTGTGTCTGTCTCTTACCTCTTCACGCGCAAACAACTGAACCGATTTTTCTGAAATTTGGTATAGAGATACTTTGACTTTTGAGTCCCGGGGAAGGACATAGTATACCTATCCCGAAAAAATGTAGGGTTCCCGCGCGATAAACGAATTTTGGCGCAACGGAGTTGCGGGCGTCATCTGGTTTCCTATACAATACGTCAGCGCTTGCCATGGGGTAGGTATTAACTACTATAGAGTATAGACCAAAAGTATGTACTGTTAGATTTATGGAATTTATATTGACTGACATTTTACAACATTTTTATAGCTTCAAGTCAATATGAGTTTTAATTTTAATCAATAATTTTCATAATTACATCCTAAAATAAATGTTTAATCTTATTTTTAAAACAAATAAATTGCATTAATTATTTTATTGATTTTAGTATAATTATTTATAAAGATTTGTTGGTTATTATGTAAATAATTTAACAGGAAGTTATGGTTATTAAAATTGAAATTAACTAAGAATGTATAATTGTTTTGTATGTGTATATTATAAATCATAATTTATTCTGTAAAGTTATTTTGACATGAGTAATGATTTTTGGAACAAGTGTTGGGAAATATTGAATTTAAATGATATTGGAATGTCATATCCGGTAACAGATCGTTGGAGGGAAAAGTGAGGGGGAAATACTATAAAAGTTCCTGCTTCACCACAAACTGAGGTTGTTTCATCCTGAAATTTATGGAATTCGTGTCTCTAGTGTACTAGTGTTTAACGATAAAAGTTTAACAGTGTTAAATAGTGTATGCAAGTGAAAACAGTGAATGAATTGTGACGTGAAAAATAAAATGTGAATAAATGAATAAAGTGTGCAGTGTGTTTGGCTGTTTTATTTCAATTCAGAAGCGGTACGCCACAAAGGAAAAATAATCCTTCGTGGTATCTCACGCCCAAAAATGTCGGAAGAACGAACATCACGGAGCCCTAGCGTTATATTAGGGCGATCAGGACAGAGGATTTCCAGCGCTGTATTTGGGGTATCGGCTCCAAAGAATCCTAGTGTCCCGGAAGAATTCATCAGACGCAGCCGACCCAGAACAAGCGAGAGGATGAATCGTTCGGTGGTAAACTCGCATCACCGAAACAGAAGATCGCCGTCTTCAAATTCGCAAGTTGGCAGTAGAAGTTTTCGGTCCAGGTCTCGAAACAGGTCAGTCACTAATCATAATGAACATCGTGAGCATAGATCTGTATACCGTAATTATAGAAGACGTGAACATCGTCGCTTAGAAACTCCATCTAGAAGTAACGATAGATTACGTAGCCCAATTAGTCATCGGTCTCGGAGTACAAAATATTATGATGAGTATCGCGATGATGAGTATAATGGTAGCCGTAGCAGATACGAATATCGTCGATTAGAAACTCCAATTAGAAATAACAAAAGTAGATCACGTAGTCCAGTTTATAATAAAAGGCACTATAATGATACTAATGTCGAGTTACTTAAGTGTATTAAAAATTCATTAGAAACTATTTCGGCTACAAATCCTCATGTTAAAGAAAGATTTACTAATATAAACGTAGTTCCAGAATTTGTTCCGAAAGTCAAAAATCAATCCATATCCACTTGGCTAAATAAAGTAAAAGAATGTTCGGAGATTTATGGTTGGGATAGTAAGCAGATAGCTCATTATGCTCTTCCCAAACTAGCGGGTACAGCAAAGAGATGGTATGAAGGGCAACCATCTTTACTACTTTCATGGGAAGAATGGTCTGTGAAGCTTAAATCGGCTTTTCCGTCTTACGAAAATTATGGTCATTTACTTTCTGAAATGTTATCAAAGAAGGCTAAATTTGGTGATGATCTTGAAGAATATTATTATGAGAAATTGAATTATTTAAATCGTTGTGGCATTACTGGAAAGAATGCTATCGATTGCATTGTTTATGGTATTGAGGATAGGTCAATACGGTACGGTGCAGAAGCAGTAGGATTTGAAGATGCTGATAAGTTGTTAGGTTATTTAAGAGGTGTTAAGCATGAACGAGTAGATAATAAAAAACCAATTCGCTTCGTAAATGAAAATTCTCGTAAAATAATAAAAAATGTAAATAGAGAGGTAAAATGTTTTAACTGTCATGAAATTGGACATGTAGTATCAACGTGTAAAAAGCCAATTGTCAGATGTCAAAAATGTAACCGTGTTGGTCATGATAATCCACAATGTAATAAGCCTCTTTGGTCTATGAATTCTGAAGTTAAGACATTATGACTAGATGATGAAAGTGATAAAATAGATAAAGACAAAAAGTTTATTAAATCAGTTGAAGTTAATAATACATTGACGTTAACAGGATATGTAGATTTTGGAAGTCAGTGTACATTAATTAAAGAGTCTATTATAAATAAATTAACTTCATCTAAAACATGGAAACTAGACAATTTACCATCACTAAAGGGTTTCGGAAATACTTACGTTAGGGCTTTAGGTAGAAGTAATATAATATTAAAGATTGATAATGCTAAAATTGAAGTAGAGGCAATAATTGTTCCTGATCATTATTTAAACTATGATTTACTAATCGGTCAAACTGCTACAGAGCAACCACACGTATTTGTATTTAAATCTAGCACAAAGTTATTTATAACGAATAGTCAAAATTCGGACGGTCAACGATTTATTTTGAAGTCTCTTCAATCGATTAATATATATGGCTGTGTCTCAGTCAAGGTGTTTAGTGATGAAGAAAAATTTTCTGGTACAGTTTTTGTAGAAAATGGTTATCGATTTAATTTTTCTGTTGAGGTTGGTGCTTATGAAATTAAAAATGGTTATGGTTATTTAACTATTAACAATTATGAAAACAACGAAATTAAATTAGTTAAAGGTCAGATTTTAGCTCGAGCTTTTGTTAATAATATTAAATATATTAATAAAATACAACAGGTATATCTGAAATGGATATTCAACTATCGAATAATGAACCGGTTGTTTATCGCCCATATAGACTTAGTCATTCAGAAAGAGAAGAAGTTAGATTATTAGTTGAGGACTTACTAAGAAATGATATAATTAGGGAATCTCAGTCTCCATACGCAAGTCCAGTGTTGCTGGTAAAGAAAAAAACCGGTGATAAGCGTTTATGTATAGATTATCGAGCCCTAAATAAAAAGACCATCAAACAACACTATCCTTTGCCGCGTATAGAAGATCAGATTGATCGTTTAGCTGGAAATAATTATTTTTGTGCTTTAGATTTGGCGTCAGGTTATTATCAGATTCCTTTAACGGAAAACAGTAAAAATAAAACCTCATTCGTTACACCTGATGGGCAGTTCGAATTCAATAGAATGCCTTTTGGACTAGCAAACGCGCCTGCAGTTTTCCAGCGAACTATCAATTTGGTCTTGGGGAATTTGCGGTATAACATTGCATTGGCATATATGGATGATATATTAGTACCAAGTAAAACATTTGAGGAAGGAATCGAAAGATTAAAAATTGTTTTACAAAAATTTAGAGAGGCCGGGTTAACATTGAAGCCACAAAAGTGTTATTTCTTTTAAAATAAGGTTGATTATTTAGGATTTGAGGTTTCTAGTGAAGGTATTAGGCCAGGTAGTAAAAAAATTGAAGCCGTTAAAAATTTCCCTAAGCCTAAAGATGTTCATAACGTAAAACAATTTATAGGACTCGCTAGTTTCTTTAGGAGATTTATTAAAAATTTTGGTGAATTAGCGCGACCACTCACGTTTTTGTTAAAGAAAAATTCTTCTTGGATGTGGTCACAAGCTCAAGAAGAATCGTTTGAAAAATTAAAACATGCACTTGTATCAAGACCAGTGCTGGCACTATATAATCCTAAGTACGAAACTCAAATACATACAGACGCTAGTAAGCATGGTATAGGAAGCATTTTATTACAGAAACAAATCGATGGACTTTTTAAACCGGTAGCTTTTTATAGCAGACAAACATCTCCAGAAGAATCCCATTTTTCGTCGTATGAATTAGAAACTCTTGCTGTCATATCGGCATTATGCAAATTTAGGACATACATCTTAGGATTAAGTTTCACCATCGTTACTGATTGTAATTCATTAAGAGCCACTTTTCTTAAACGTGACATGATACCACGAGTTGCACGTTGGTGGAGCTTGATTCAAGAGTATGATTGCAATATTGTCTATAAGTCTGGGAAAGGTATGATACATGTAGATGCATTAAGCCGAAACCCCATGACAGAAGATGCTGGAATAATTAATAATATCGATTCTCGTAATATTATGACTATTACAGATGATTGGTTAGCGACTGTGCAATCGGAAGATAGTGAAATTTTACGTATTAAAAACATTTTGTCTAGTGACGATTCTAAAAATATTGTAGAGATATGCAAAAATTTTGCGTTAAAGCGTGACAGAGTTTATAAAATAACTGATGACGGATTAAGATGGGTGGTACCGAAGGGCTGCAGGTGGCAAATTCTAATGAAAAATCATGATGAGATCGGACATTTTGCATTAGAAAAGACATTGGATAAAATAAAGCAAAATTATTGGTTCCCACGAATGCGCAAATTTGTAAAAAAGTATATTAATTCTTGTTTAGAGTGTGCTCACAATAAATTACCAGCAGGTAAAAAACAGGGTTTCTTACATCCTATACCAAAAGAGCCTGTGCCCTTCCACACCATCCATATTGATCATGTCGGTCCGTTTGTAAGGTCAAAAAAAAGAAATTGTTATATACTTGTAATTATTGAATCGTTCACTAAATTTATTGTACTAAGAGCTGTTAAAAATACTAAAACAAATTCAAGTATTTCGGTTTTAAGAGATTATTTTGGAACATTTGGTGTGCCAAAAAGATTAATAAGCGATAGGGGAACGTCATTTACTAGTACTAAATTTAAAGATTTCATTAATGAATTAGGTGTAACTCATATTAAAAATGCCGTCGCTACACCTAGAGCCAACGGACAAGTAGAAAGATATAATAGAACGATTTTAGATTCAATAGCTTCGCAAAACCATGGTAAAGATGAAAGACTTTGGGATGAATGTCTTTTAAAAGTACAGTGGGGATTGAATAACACAATCAATAAGGGTACAGGTAAAACTCCAACAGAGGTACTATTTGGATTAAGATTAGAAGGTGTTAGTGATAGTAAACTAGTTACAGAAATTAATGACGACATAAATGATACAAATGATAAAAATATTAAGTGATACATTGACTAAAATAAGGGAGCAAGTAGATAATCGCATAAAAGACTCGCAAGTAAAGCAAAAGAAACAGTTTGATAACAAAAGAATAACCCCTAAAAAATTTAAAGTTGGAGATCTGGTTAGGGTAGAAAGAATGACACATACTACATGGAAAAGTAGAAAACTTTTACCGAAGTGCTTAGGGCCGTATAGAGTTACAAAAGTTCTAGACCATGATAGATATGAGGTAGAGGATACTCCTATTACAAAAAAAGGTTCATCGAAATACACGGGTATATTTTCTATTGACAAAATTTATCCTTGGCTTTGTTTTAATAAAGATTGTGATTCGTCAATGGACAGTGATGATGATTAAAACATTTTACTTTTTGTTTTAAAGATTATCTTAGAGTAAATAATAGTTTAAGAGATAGGAAATTAATGTTTGTATTTATTGTTGATATTGTATTTATAATCAAATGGCAATGATTTTATGTTGCTTTAATATGATTTTTGTTTATTAAAATAATTTTTATATTAAATAAATTGTATGTGTGAAAATTAGATTATCATATAAATATTATAATAAATAAAAAACACAATAAATGATAACTTAATGTTATTTTGTATGAAGTAAATTATAAATGTAAATAAATATATTAATTTCATTGTGCTTATGAAGTTTATAATCATACAACAAATATTTCTAATTAGATTAAATTATAAATTGAATAGATCTATCAGCCACGGATTTTTTGTTTTAATGAAATTAATAGTGATGTGTATATTATATGCAAGGTGCATAATTGGTGCAAGGTGCACATAATATGGTTACAACTAAGTTTGCAAAGCAAAGTGTATAATGTACATATTATAGATCAAACAAAGTATGTGCAAGGTGTACATATTTAATAACTGTGAACGTGCAAGGTGCACATAATGATTTTATTATTGAAATGTACAATGTGTACTCATAATAAACAATAATATTATGTTCGCGAGGTCGCGACATTTGTCAGGATGGACGAATGTTAGATTTATGGAATTTATATTGACTGACATTTTACAACATTTTTATAGCTTCAAGTCAATATGAGTTTTAATTTTAATCAATAATTTTCATAATTACATCCTAAAATAAATGTTTAATCTTATTTTTAAAACAAATAAATTGCATTAATTATTTTATTGATTTTAGTATAATTATTTATAAAGATTTGTTGGTTATTATGTAAATAATTTAACAGGAAGTTATGCTTATTAAAATTGAAATTAACTAAGAATGTATAATTGTTTTGTATGTGTACATTATAAATCATAATTTATTCTGTAAAGTTATTTTGACATGAATAATGATTTTTGGAACAAGTGTTGGGAAATATTGAATTTAAATGATATTGGAATGTCATATCCGGTAACAGATCGTTGGAGGGAAAAGTGAGGGGGAAATACTATAAAAGTTCCTGCTTCACCACAAACTGAGGTTGTTTCATCCTGAAATTTATGGAATTCGTGTCTCTAGTGTACTAGTGTTTAACGATAAAAGTTTAACAGTGTTAAATAGTGTATGCAAGTGAAAACAGTGAATGAATTGTGACGTGAAAAATAAAATGTGAATAAATGAATAAAGTGTGCAGTGTGTTTGGCTGTTTTATTTCAGTACTACCATCGATGAAATTGAATCATAGGCAGATAGCGGACCCACGTCGTTGGGTCGGGTCAGAGTAGACAGAATTATAGAGTATGCCGACTTAGAACTGATGTAGAAATTTTTAAATTTGACGTATTATGACGAAAATCGTCGCTAGGGTTGTTAACTTGTTACCTACGAATTTAAAACTATGACATATTCGTTGGACGTGTTCCTGTTTGGTCGTATTGTTGTTTGTGTTTTGGCACAAGCGATTAAAATTGACAGAATACAATTTTGAAATCTTTATTTTAAATATTTAAAAATAAATTATATCAGCCAGCGCTAGGCACATTCCGTTCATAATCCTAGTGAAACCCGACGAATTCGACAGATATTGAAACCTGTCCGTTTCTTTGCAGTCGAACTACTGGTAGTTATGTCTATTGTGGTCGGGTTATGTCAATTCAATGTTACTCGTTGTCTGTTGGCTGGGTTTGACAAAACGCAACCAAATTACGTAGGACTACCTTTGAATCAACTTCTTTTATAGTACATACATCCGAGACTGACCTCACACACCAGCATGAGTCTCCGCGACTCGGGGTGCCGCGATATGATCTCGCTGACGTAGAAGTCGCCGTACAGCTCGCGCAGCGCCGCCGAATGCCGCTCTATTATAGGTATTATGTCATCGTTGTCTTCTTCCCTGTGAAATGTAAATATAACGTTGCGTTTTCATGGTGTCTCAGACTGGATATAATACAGTATAGAGTATAGACGGACTGCAAGTTGCAGTCGGGACCGACTGCTGAGATTTAGGGCCTGTTTCACCGCTTCCTGATAAGGTGCCGGATAGGTTTATTTGACAGATTCTCCATACTCCATCTGTCAAGTTAAGTGGTGGATAGCCTTATCAGGAAGCGGTGAAACAGGCCCTTAGAGACTTTAGAGCGGTCGCGTTGAAATTTGTATCAACCGCGCTCGAGTGTGTATGGCGGATATGAATTTAGTATGAAAACTGCAGATCGCCGTGCAGCGGCCGTCCATGGCCGGTCTTATACCAAAAGTTTTATGTCTTATTTAAATTTTTATATTATTTTATATTATTTTCTGTAAAACAGCTATATCGAGGCAAATCTATAAAGACATATACCTACTCACACAGCTCTCCGTATTTTCAATCTCGGACATACGTCCTTTCTGTCCGCTATCCAGAGCGTCGGCAAACGATCACATGACACACCCCTCTCCAACGACAGGGTTTTCTTGAAAGACGCCTCGCAACGTGCTTGACCGGCGTACAGTACTGAAAGTTTCAAGAAAATAGTCTTTGATTTCACAATGACCCTTAGTGGCATAAGTTTGTAGCTCAGTGGTTTGTATAAGAATTTTTTTACGTAAAATTACGGGCAACATCTAACTAAGTAGGTATATTTTATTTTTAAATGCCCACAGCCTACCAATAATTAGGCTGCATACCTACATGGGCAACGAAGGGCGCCCTCAAAAGTCGCTTGAAAAACAAAGACAATACATTGAATCCATGAACTCAAGTCCACAATTATTTGCGGTCCACATATTTGCTAACCGTATAATGGATACTATAGCTACAATGTTCTTATCCGATCCGTTGGAATATTCGTTTGAAGGACAAAAATCCAATGATTATTTGGTTAACAAACCTTTCAGTTATCTCTCATCTCATTCTCCAAAACTTACCCTGATGATCAGGAAAGGGCTTTATCATAGCGACATACATCAAGTACGGGTCATACATGTACAGGGATTTGAGCATTCTGTCCACTACGTCTCGTCCATACACGGGTTCGAAGCACAATAGGTGGAGGAATAACGTGTTCCTGGCGTTGAGGTTTACTGCTCTATAAAACAAACATAGTAAGGCTCTGTGCAGACGACGCGACGGGGCGGGGCGGGCCGGTCAACTTCGCTGCGTACGCCCGTCGATGTCTGCGGCTGCCCGCGCCACATACACAAAGCACAAGTCTGCGTTAAGGCTACTACTACTAAGGCGAACTAGCCTTAAAGGCTAGTTCGCACTAGGTCAGTATTTTAGTCTGCATGTAAACTGGTTTGTGTGATCCACGGCGCGGGCGGGCAGCTGCAGACATGCGCCGCCCGCGCCAGTGTCCGCCGGGCACCTGCCGCGGCGCGGTCTTTTTGCCCACCGTGTGCGTTGGTAATATAGGATTCCCTTTGTGCTATCGTTCGTGACGAAACTGGCCGACCCGTCCCGCCCCTTCGTCTGCAAAGCGCCTTAGATGTTTGGTAACATATTATGGTAACATAAATATATTATTTTGAAAATAAAAAGAGGTAAAAATTCAACAATATAATATTTACAAATTTTGACGGAACGGAGTTGCATGAGTCATCTAGTTATAAAGATAGGTATGTTACTTACTTGTATTTACTCCATACAAAGTCCTCCCAACACGCGGGCATTACCGCAGGGACGGGAGGGTAGTCTTCTGTCGCCAGGAATCCGACAATCCTCCTATTGGCGTCGAGCTGGCAAATCGACAGTATACTGTTTTCACTAAAAATAGTGACATTTAAATATTGGCTACGTGTATAAAATTGTTTCGAATAGGTAATAATGAAAATTATAATTAATAGAGCCTTGCTCACTGTAGTCGGGTTACGCGGCCTGGGGGCGACAGCGTCCTAGGGGGCGGCAGATTCTTACAGGGGAGCGGCAGCGTCCTAGGGGATTCCGTACATAGGGCGGCGGAAACAAAGTGTCCTAACTCCCACAGTCTACACTTATAAAAATAATATAAAGGGATACATAAAAATTTGAAGAGACATACCACTAGCCAGTGGCGTAACTATAGGGGCAGGGTTGGCAAAATGCCACGGGCCCCCGACCCAAAAGGGCCCCGGCCCAAGAGGCCGTGAGGTCAGAATTTTTTTATACTTAGATCCTTTTTTTATAATATAATAAATCATAGACTTAGATATATTGTTTTATTAACCGATTCGTTGCCTTCATTTTCACGAATTCTTACCACAGGCCAAGCAGTTTGTTCGATGACGCGCCATAAGCGTCATCGGCCTTGCTAAACGATGACGCCCCACGCGCGGCATTGGCCACTGGTTGTGTTTTATGCACATTTAGACTAAGGAATTGTAATTACAGTAAAATAAATTAGATTTAACGTGTTTTTTAACAATCCTTGTATGACGCGCTGGGCGCGGCAGTGGCCACGAATCGGTTCGTCACGATTTTTACTGGTATATGGATATTTTCCCAGGCCAGGGGCCCCGGATGTCATAGTTACGCTAGTCGCTACTGACCACTACTTGTCTACTAGGCTACAAAACCGTATACGGTACCTATAGTCTTTAGGTGGACCAGTGGAAACGAGAAAGCCGAGAAAGCGCAAAACTAACCTAAGCCGTGCGCGAGTGAGGCAAGTCGTAACCATATTCCAAGTCTATCTGGCGACTGGACTATAATGGTTGCCCTTAAAATAAGTTATATTTCAAAACAAACTTACATGAGATATTCTATGGCTTTCGTAGAGTTGATATTGAAATTCAAAGCCATGGGGTTAGTGACCAGTTTCAATATGGCGGGGACATCATCTAAATTTGCCAGTCGTGTTCGTCCTAACGCCACTGGACGAGTAATCCTTGCAGACATGCCTGTAATTTGCCTGTAACTTTACAAACTTGGTTGCTCAATTATAATTTTTGATATTGATTATTGAATGACAGAAAATAACCAAAACATTCGAGATATTGTTTATGGCTAGTAAATTAAATAATATCAAAATAATATGCGGGCTCTACATTCGCGGCGCGAATGCCAGCGAAGGCCGCGAACCGCGAGTGTGGAGGGTTTCGCAGCTTCGTGTTTGCGCTTCGCGGCTTCGTATTTGTACACATCGTGTTCACGGCGCGTAGCATCCGTAAATCGCAGCCGCAATTCGCGCCGCGACTGCCGCGACTGTAGAGCCCGCAATACATAATATCTGGAAGACTTCATGATCGTGTGAGAAAAGTGTGAGAAAGAGGGTTTACTCAATGGGTTTACTTTTTAGAACGATGATTTGCCTCAAAGATTATCAGAGCTTTTTAATCATCTGAAATAGACCTTCGGTTTACACCTCACACCTGGGTCTGAGTAGACATGAATAGTGACTTTTTGCGTGTAAATTATATCAAGTATAAATATAAATGTCATAGAGAAATATTGTGTCAAAAATGAAACCAAAATTATACAAGGCTTACATTTATTGAATATTAAATTTAAAAATTCAAAAACACAAGCAAAATGAAGATAGTCTTAGGTTGAGAAATTGTAGAAATTATCACTTAATTACAGTAAAAAAACACTTCATCAACTAACCGATTGGTACGCTTAATATACAGAGAACACGTAATAAACACTAATGAAAAAATAATTTAATTCCGTATAATAATATTTTCTTAATTACCGTCAATAAATATGACTGTCTCGTGTAACTCTTTGGAGTGGTGAGTGGTGAGTGGTAAGTGTGAAGTCCACCCAACATCTTACACTCGCTACGTAGAAGCCACGATTTCAATTGTATGCGTCGATTAATATGCGATTATTTACATACATACCCCCATTACCATACTAAAATTTAAACTAAAATATTTCCGTTAAAAAATGTATAAAAACATATTTTGCTAATGCAATCATATAGTAGGGGAGGTAGTGCTAGCGTTCGCTAAGTCATTTCATACCGACCAAATTTTTGTCCAGCGGTAGCTTAATATTTATCAATCAATACAATCAGCGTCAGTCGCCGCACCCGTGGTGGAATGTTAACTGAGAGTATTTCAAAGTTGTAAAAAAAATAGTTGCGAAAAGTGATTTTATACCGAATGAAACTTTGATGGATGATTATTGAGGTCATGTTTAACCAAAAAATCACCGTCAGCCGTATTGCAGACGGGGGATTCAACGTCAGTCGCGTTACTGAACATGTAAAAATTTTTTGAATATAAAGTCATTTTATACCGTACAAAATTAATACAGGTGAATATTTCTACTTTGTAAATAATAAAGAAAACCGTCAGTCGCTAATACGATGGTGGAAAAACCGTCAGTCAGCGATTAAAGTTATATTTGTGAAGAAGAATTATATACATTTTACTTTAAAAGCGCCATCTGTTGTTATATACTAAAACTAAAATAACACCTACCGAACCTAAACGTGTATAATCTAGATATGAACCTTTATTAGGTGCGAATTGGGATCTTTTTAATGTCAATTCAATACGATTCCCAACAACAACAACATGCTCTCAATTTTTATTCCACCATTATGAAGTGGCTGACGATCAAAGCTGTTATGTATTAATGGAATACTATTATTGTAACGATTTTCGCTCGGTATGAAGTGACTTTTTAAACTGAGCGCGACCTCCCCTACTAATAGGAGAATGCGCATGTACTCGAGTCGCGAGGATTGAAGCGACATCTATAAGTTAAACCATTGAGATACTATACTAATCTTGACAATGAAGGCTGTCACAGACAGAGCAGGTAATGTAAAAATGTATATTATAGCACGAATCACGATACATCTCGATACATATTTCTATAGAAATCGTCAGGAGACCACACACAACAGCTATAATGTATATTTTTACATTATAGCTGCTGTGTACGATTTCTATAGAAAGATGTATCGGGCTATAATATACATCTTTACATTACCTGCTGTCTGTGAATGCCTCGATTGTATGGGTGGAAACGAGTTATACTGTAAATTGTCAAATTCAGTTTCAAGAATAGCGGGTCAATTTATACTAGCGCAGAGCCGAAGGCCGAAGCGCATCGAAGCGAATTACCAAAAACTGAACATAGAAAATTCAACCGAGCGTAACGCACACATTACTTCTGCGAGGCCAATCAGCGTTGATCGGGCGCATTCGCGCGTATTCACGCAAATAAGCCCGACGCGTTCGCGCCTTCTTAAATTCTCAGATTCGATTCGATGCGCTTCGGCTCTGCGCTAGTATTAATTGACCCTAACTTCTCTAATGCTATTTAGGGCTAATCCTTGCTTAAATTAACTTGCCTTTTGTTATTCTATATCATTTACGAGAAAGCTGACGTGATAATTAATTAACAGTTAAATTTAACAGGTGTAGAGGCGCTATAATTTTAAACCATTAAGTCCCTTGATATATCAAAATGTAAATCGATCCTTGCGAATCGAATAAATGCGCACTCCTACGTAGGCGGAATCTTCGACAAAGAAACGTCCTTCATGGTAGTAATATTCATCATTGTTAACTTATTCGAAGCGATCATCACTTATTAGGTAACCACGTTATACTAAATCATCTATAGTGATGTACAGACTATGTATCGACATTCGACACTCATTTATTCCAAATAAAACTTACACTTACACATAGGAAACATGAGTGTCTAAATTTAAAAAATGGTGTCTTTTATGTGTACAAAAATATCGTGATATATCTATTTGTCACTTAAATCTACGATGCATACAGTATTGATATTTGATACGGCTAATATCGACCAAGCATAATATGGCAGCAGGGCCAGCCCTATATTTTACAATGGCATATTATGAAAAGATTTTGGAACTGACGTCCAGCCCTGGCATACTCTACAGCGAGTATTTCAAATTGTCTATGTTTTGCGATAAATCTCCTATTCTAAGGCTACAACTATTTATTAATTGCTTTAAAATATTAAAACTATCATTTAAACACTCCATTTTATTAGTATAATTGGTGTTACAATCTAGTTTGAGTATAGCTACTATCTGTCAAATGATGGCGCAGGACTATTTACAGAAAATTTAACTCGTTTCACTCACACATTAGCTTACAGTAACAATTTGCGTAAGAGCCCTAAATTTACCTACTATTAATTCCTGTTAACGAAAAATTAAAAAATTAAAACTATGTATAATATTACTTCAATATTACTTCGATGCAGCTCAAACCTTACCAGCGGAATTCACAACTCGGTTCGACTCTGGGCCCGTACCACGAAACGGTTTTGAGACTCAAACAATCGTACGAGAATGTTGCGTCCTACTCTAACGAACGTGAGATGACGTTAGAACAGGATGCGGCATTCTCGTCCGATCGTTTGAGTCTCAAAACGGTTTCGTAGTAGGCCTACAGATTCGAAAAATATCGCGCGGTAATTAAGGCTTAAATTATCAAAACCTAGACGAATCAATTTGCATTCTCGCTCATTCATTTAGCATTTGTTGCAGAGATATAAATGCGTTCACACTAGTCGTTTCTCCTGTAGCCATACGGCGACCATTAGAAATGCGAAAGTATAGACAAACTGCGGAGATAAACTTAAGGTAATTCAATTGAAATGCCACTTTATGACAGACTATAGTATATGTCATAAAGTAGGATATTATTTGAATTTTTAGGACTATAGTCTGTCATAAAGTGGCATTTTAATTGAATTTTTCGGAACAAAAAAAGATCGGAACGGCACCTTAAGTTTATCTCCACAGTTTGTCTATACTTTCGCATTTCCACTGGCCGCCGTGCTACGGCTACTGATCAGGACATTTTAGGTGCATGTATATTTAAAAAGCAATTTTAGTAGTAAGACTAAATTTGCAGCACAGATAATAATACAGCAAATAAAAAATACAGTCAAAATCTGTTATAACGACATCGAAGGGACTACTCATATTTAGTCGTAAAAACCGATAGTTGTAATAACCAGTGACAGGTGGTCATATAGCATTCAGCCGGGACCTTTGATTTTGGTCAATTTAACCGGTATGTTGTTCTAAACGATGTCGC
This sequence comes from Lysandra bellargus, assembly GCA_905333045.1. Classification (NCBI taxonomy): domain Eukaryota; kingdom Metazoa; phylum Arthropoda; class Insecta; order Lepidoptera; family Lycaenidae; genus Lysandra; species Lysandra bellargus. Next base: position 6,246,103 of record HG995355.1, read on the forward strand.
TATAAACGGTTTTGACTGTATTTATTTCTGCATTCCGTAGATTTAAACGTGTCACTCAAACATAGTTTTGTATAATTAATAGTCGCTTAAATAAATACGATTATATTATTCTTAGCATTATTTTGAACTTGATAAATCATAATAGTATGTGTTAAGTCTAATATAATTCATTGATTTCAATTATTCTAATGATTTTGATCATAATTTTTGTCATCATTGATGCAGAGTTTTACTATTTTATTACATGTCATTATTATTACGTCATATACGATTTCGATACAAATTTTAATCGTAACGGTAAAATATAATATTTCTATATGAAGCCAAAAGCAAACATTATTGCTATAGAACCTTTCAAACATTTCTTTCAGTCTTAATTAACTAGGAAAGTACAAGTATCTCAAAATACAGAGTCCACATACTTTCGCTACACATTGTATGAATTGGGAATAACTTTAAATTGGACAATATATTTTAAAACAATTGTATACTAGTACATATTATTAAACATCCTCTATAGTTTATACACGGGGACTAAGACCAATTCACTATACAACAGCCACAATAAAAACCACTCCGTAAGCGTATACTCACATCACTCAAGAATATAATTTTAATGTAAAAATATTTACAATAACACACCTTTATCAGCTACTAGGAATAAAGTATAACATTTTACGTTTATATAATTTTACAATGAAGAGAATTAAGCTACCAACCACCTGTTAATATTGATCAATAGAAAAATTTGTTAACAACTCACAAATGACTTATCGTCGTAGGTTTCAAATAGAATAATTGTTTATATTGTCTAAATATAAAAAAATAGTTTTCCATTATTCGATATTATGAAATTACGAATGATCTAACATAACCTAATTAATATGAAAGAAAGTGACGTTCCTATAAAACCGCTATCTTCATTAAATGCTTATCGTTTTATTCTTCCCTTTGTTTTTAAGAGCTTCGGACAAGAGTAACGGAAAGATTAGTCTGAATTATTTTAAGTTACTAATATAAAAGCACATATTTGTCATCATAATAAATATGAATCTTATTTTTCAGGCTTGTATTCCATGGGCAAAATCTATATAATCTCACGTTTTATCAAACTTAAACGTAACCTTACTTTAATGCCTATATTTACACTATATACAAGCTAACTTTACTTATTTCGTAAAGTATTATTTACATCAGAAGTGGTTAATTTGAGATATTTCCATCGATGACTTTTTGCAGATGGAATTTTAATCTATTGTATAGTTACAATGCATCTAAAATTATTAATCGGTGAAGTAATATTATATTATGGCATAAAAAAGTATCCAACCATTTTATTGACCGAGGACAAATACAAAATTTGAATACCACCTACAACTTGCAACTGAATCTTTTGTAAATTCAATCTTTCTAAAAAATGACAGACTATTAAACTATGGATTAGGCGTGCTAGCAATCAAGAGTTGGAATGTTTTAAAACTTGCTAAATAGGATTTTCGTGAAAGGATTTTTCTAGCAATTTTGGATGTATTGTATTTTGTGGTATTTGGCTACTGCATTCTTTGTTTCATTTTTAAAACTTAGAGATTTTGTATGTAGGTAGTTCGAGATTGTACGTGGGCAGGTTATTTCCGCTTGGCGGTATGTTGGTATCACTTGGCGGCATGTTGGTATCACTTGGCGGGCTTGTGCTTGTACGGGGGCGTGGTCGGGGGCCCGCCCTGCTCCGCGGACGCGCCAATAGCCACTCCCTCGCTGTCAACCTCCATCTGTAAGAGATAGAGAATGCTCTCGATTTAAATAAACAAAATCTTTATTCTGTTACCATTAAATGTTACACACTGTAAGAGATAGAGAATGCTCTCGATTTAAATAAACAAAATCTTTATTCTGTCACCATTAAATGTTACACAAAACTAATCTATTATTTTTAGTCTTAGGTTTTCGGTCGGGGCATTCAGTGAGTGTTAATTTTATTAGAAAACATAAGTACAATATATCATAAAGTACCTTCTCATCCTTAGCTGTCTGTGGTGATTTAGTGCCATTGTTTGTTTCGACGTCGTTTTCTGTTGACTCTGTATTCATGATACCTAAAAATAGGAAAACCGTTATAAAAAATTTGAAAGGTGTCTAAAGTTTAAAGTTAGATCATGAAAAAATATGGGGGAATCTCGATTTAGCAACTGGTAAGTATACCAGATGCTTATCAGTGTTCAAATAGTAATTTGAACACTGATAAGCATTTGTGTATCATCCTACAAGAAAAACCTATGGGGTTGACTTAACGTGACCAAACTCAGGTCCGCAATCTGCCTATGAATAGACTTCTCTAATAGTACATACAAAATTTCATTAAAATCGGTTGAGCCGTTTTAGAGGAGTTCGCGCAAAAAGAGAGAATCGCGCGAGAATTTTATATATTAGATCTTACCAGCTTGTATGTGATTGGCGTTGCCGCGGTCCGCCTCGTGTTCGCGCAGCACGGCGTCCAGGTTGTAGCGGCGGCGGTACGAGATGAAGAACGTGCGCACGTGCGCCTCCGACTTCGTGCCTAACGTCTCCGCTATCGCTTGGAAGTCCTTGCCTGGGATATGAGATGGTGAGTTTAAAAAAAAAACGAAAAAAAAGTAACGGAAGCAAAGACGCAAAAAAATAAGGGACAGACGACTCTAATTTAAAAATATAAAATACATTGCGTTAGTACAACACGCACGCCGCACACGCATGCTTTGAATCATCAAATATCAATTCTTTCGTTAGAACCGATGCTCAATTCAAGAATTGTAAGTCTAGGGCAGCCTTTCCCAAAGTATGACGCTCCTTTGTGAGGGCTAAAGGTCTTAAGGGGCACGGTGTGGGACCCAGAAAAAAATGGGGGCGTTGTGTTAAGGCTTGGGGGTGATTTATTTCATCTGGATGAATTTAAAATGGATTCAAAGGGGCACTAAAACAGGGGTCACCAAATGGCGGACCGCGGTCCGCATCCGGACCGCCGACCCATTGTGTGCGGACCAAGCATGTTCGAAGATGATCTTCATTCATCTTAGGACTTGAACATCTCCAGGATTTAACGTCAAAATCTATAGCTTGCACCAATAATTTACTCGAAACTTCAGAGAGATTCATTCTTATCTCATCTCTTTAGTATCTAAATAAATACATACCTTTGTAAGTAGTTTCCGTAATTATCTTTGTTTACCTAATATTTTTTTTTACTAAAATGTGAGGCCCGCGAAGGCCATTTTATGTCTTAAAACGGACCCCGAGCGAAACTAATTGGTGACCCCTACACTAAAACATAATTTTTTCTTAAAGTGGGCAGTAGACAAAATAAGTTTGGGAACCCCTAGTCTAGAGTATTGACTTTAAATATCATGGGCCATTATGTCCTGCACAATGGCCCACGATGGCCCACTGCAGGCCACGCCATTGCACACCACGCCTGGAAATTGTCTGCCAACATACACCATCACCTGGCCTACACAATGGCGATGGCTTGCAGTGGGTCAGCAATCAGCATGGACAATGGTCCATATCTGTAAGCATTTTTACAGATAACCCATGACAAGGCATGTCTCAACAAAATGTAATAGCGCCTAAACTGCTTTACAACCTTTAGAAATGAAAGGCACCAGTTTAAAGTGTCGAAATATTAATAACAGATATTTTGGGTCGTCTGTCTATTGCTTATATAAAGTCGTATTGGGGACAAAGGCCTTTCTGTTCGCTTTTTTGTTACATACCATATTTCCTGACAGCGGTGACAGCCATTAGCAGCTCCTCATTAGTCCAACGAGAGTTGACCTTTGCCGGGGGCTCTCCCGGTCTCAATTCCTCCACCCCACTGTCTCCCACTTTCCGCTTCATAGCGCTCAACTGCTGCTTATTTTGCTGGACCTGCAAGCATCATTTGTTATTGATTTTCAAGAAAAAATTTATTTGTACTAGATTTAATGCATATCTGGATTATCCAAAGTTTTCAGTGTGGTAAATGGTAGGGGAAGTGTTAAAAATAAATAGGACATGTGTACAGAATATATTTGTTAATCAGAACGGATCACACTCCCCACATCACTGTATAAGCATTTATTAGTGGTAATTTAGTTCATACGCATTCTGCATCGTTAAGTCAATATCACAAAGGATCGAAGTTCATTTTAATTTGCTTATTAATACACACGAGTTTTAACGTAAGGGTGAGAATCTACTAAACCCGGACCACTGTGAGAAGCCACAAGAGACATTCTGTCAGTCTGACAAACATAGGCTTATGTCCAGTTGCATAGCAGTAGGAAATGAGAATAACTTCTCTCTCTCTCCTTACTCGCAAAACGGATATATCGCTATCGCATTTCCACAATATGTAACAAAGCAAAGAATGTCTACTTTTTGCGACACCGATTTTACTCCCTTAGGTACTAATAAAGATATTTACGCAGCTCATATTTAAAGTCCGCTGTCTTAGTCTATCACGTGACTTTCAAATGTGTTAGACAAAGAGAAGCAGATATTGTATAGTTACTCGTGATCGCTGTGTAAATATTTTTATAAGTAGTGTATGTTCAACTAGTATGGTCTAACGCTCCCTACACGGATTGGTATGGTTGCTCACAGTGGCGGGCACGTCTTACTTGTCTCTTATACGACACGATCTCCCTGTCCATGGCCTTGAGTATGGCCTCGCCGCGGTTAACGTGGCCGGGCTGCGGCGCGTCGGCGGGCTGCGGCCCCGTCGCCATGGCGACCAAGTCGTCGTGGTTGATGTAAATGCCGCGAGGCAGACGGTGCTTCACGCGCGGCTTGCCCGGTCCGCGCCGCCCGCTCGGCCCGCACAGGGGCCGCATCGTGCCCGTACGTCTGCACAGTACCGCCACGTCAGCGAACACCCGCCTACTAGACTAGCTCTAGCTTTTTTTTTCTTCATATATTTGCTTTTTTTAATCGCTCAACAATTGGGTGAATGGCCAAAAGAGTGTCTAACTGTTAAGGGAAATTTCGAGAAAGTTACGACGTTGAGGGTTGGGAAGTTATCGATGCCAAATATCGATAAATGTTATGACTTAATGGTCATTTACGGCTCTAGATTTAGTGAAATATATATTTTTTTTATTTTAAGAAAGGGAAATTTAATCAATACACTACTTGTTTTGATATATCGATATTTAAAATGAAAAACACAACATTCCAATATTTTTTACATTAAATAATTATTGCAGATTACAAACTTACACAATAGCATTAAATATCGATATACCTAAAGATTTAGTTATTTAAATGCAAAAAAAAAAACAACTTTAAGAGATTATTTCGCGATGGTTAAACTTTGAAGTGTCTAAAGCAAGTTTTTAACTTTAAATATATTCTAGTTTTATACTTAAACGAAAATGCAGGTTGTTAAATTATAAAATATTAACTCAATTTTTCATGTTAAAATACTCCAAATATTATTTACATACTAATAAATTATACAAGAGAAATCGAGTTAAAAACTCCTATTAGACAACGCAACCGCGTGGCAAACACTGGGAATGTAATAAAAGGGAATGCGTAATATTACCGACCTGGCGTGCACTAGGCATGCCTGGCACAACTTCTGGGTGTTGTGCGCTGTGGTCTGGGAGCACAGAATGCCGCAAACGGTGCACCTTTTTTCCGCCTCTCCGCCGCCATCCTCCTACACCCCAATCAATGTTTTACTAACCCATCTTTAAACCTGAAGTACTGTGATACAAAATATCGATATGATAATAGAACATTAGCCAGTTTTAAATTTATATTTAAAAGATGTTACGATATCGATATTTTGCTTGCACATCCCTAGTGTGACCCGTACACTTCGTTTAAAAACCCTTTAGAATATATTCTGCACACATTTGGAACTATAATCTAGGGGGTACTTAAAGGAAGCATGCGGGAACACAGGTTATATGGGAAAGGTGGACTGATGTGAAAGGGAATTGTGAATACAGATTAAAAAATTAAAATACATATTTGAACCTCTAATTGTAACTTTGAAATATTATGGTTTAAGAACATGATTAGTGCAATAATGATTTTTTAAAATTATGAACAATAATGCTAGTTACTGTGGAAAGAATAAAAATGCAGAGCAGTTAAATAAACAAAAGCATGTTTAAAAGCGGCAAATAATTTTGTGTGCCTAAATAGTAAATACCATTTATTTGAATAAAGTTTATTTTTTTTATTTATTTTATTATATTTTATAAAACAAAACTTTAATATTACAGCTTATGTGTTACCATGTCAATGTTATATTATAAAATTGTTTACCTGCTAGTACAGTCAAGACTCAAGACTCAAGAAGTATAATAAATTGCTCAACAATACATGTACATATTGTATGTGTATGAATCACCATCACTAGCTCTGATAAGTGATATTGAGAGTGAAAATCATGATTGCATATGTTTGCAGTATGATATTGATAATGATGATGAATGATATATATAAATGTGACCACTGACGAGTTTATTTGACCTTAGAGATAAAATGCTAATATGTATTTTAAATTAAAAATCGAGTAGAGATATTCAATGTTCTCATAAAAATATTTATGAGATTTATATTTTAAGAATTATAGTAAACATTTTAAAATTTAAATATGCAATCTGCATATTGCATCCATTTTTTGTGTGCAGTGAAAGTAAATTTTGAAAGTATGTATAACATTTTTCCAAACTTTCTTTACTTATCAAATTCAAAACATTTTCTAAAGGTACAATTCCGTGCATCGCGACAGTCGTAAGTAGGGTTGCCACCCGTACTTTATAATAAAGTATTGTACGTTATTTAAGGTAATTGTACTCTGTACTTTATATTATTAATAAATTACGCGAAAATACTTTGTTTCTCATAATTTGATTTCTGTTGAAGTCGTAAATATTTTTCGTTAACCGAAAGGATAAGGTCCAAATTGGGCTAATTTTAAAAGTGCCGGCCATCGCAAATAAATCCATTATTTTAACAGAACATAATCTAAGGAATAATTTTTATTATTACACCAAAGTTCTAAGTCAAGTCTCCGAGGTATTCAAGGTCAAACTTTTTTTATAAAATGTTATAAAACTTATTTTATTAATTAAAAGCAATTAGTAATCGATCCCAACGTCCCTATATCCGAGTCATAGAACATATTGGATGCCAAATACCTACAAATGGTTTGAAAAAACTCAAAGGAAGGGGGATACTCTACGTGCTTGGTGTACGCACGGCATTTGCCTAGTATTCCAAGTAAGCAAAGGTACGTAGAGGATAACAACTCGGAGAGTTGACTTAGAACTTTGGTATAACAATAAAAATCATTCCTTAGATTATGTTCTATTTAAATAATGGGTTTATTTGCGTTGGCCGGCACTTTTAAAATTAGCCCAAAACTGTATGGACGTTGGATCTTGTCCTTTATCGATTAATGTTGAATCGATGTCGCCAGTTATACAGGGTGCAATTAAACCTTCCTGCCAAATTTTTTCCAGGGCTTAGGTATCATTAGGAGAGCCCATTTAACCAAAAAAAAATGGATGTTATTTTTTTCAATGACATAATATTTTATCCCATTTAAAATCGTTGCAGAACGGTCACTTACGGCGCGGGGGAATGAGCGGGCGTGACGAGGGATGAGGCGCGCGTGCGGGGGCACTTCACGCGCGGCCGACGCATCGTATTTTATATTTCCAGTGAGGCTGCATCGCCTATAAACTTAAATCATTCAGCATTGTTCTATTATATTAGGCCGGATGGGCAAAAAATGCGATAAACAACCACGTGTCATTTCAAATTTGATATAAAGAGATAGTCTTATTTAAATTACTGTGGAGCGAGAGAGAGAGAGAAGTATACTTAAAGCCCGGGTTAGTTGACTCTGGGATAAATATACATATTATATTTAAATATAATAATAAAGAAAAATAAATTGCACTTTATTTTTATACTGTGTATTTTATTTTTCTTACTTAGAGTAACCAATGTACTTTAAATGCAAAAATAAAAGGTGGCAACGCTAGTCGTAATATGTCGTCGGCCGCTCGCGACAATAGTCATTGTATGAAAATGTATGGCACCGCTTCCGAGGCCCGCGAAGGACGCCCGCGGCCGACGACTGTCGTCAGCCGCGCGCAGCCGTGTCATATAAAGCGTCTCCCAGACACACGCAGCCTGCGGTGGCGCGGGCGGTGGCGCACTGTGGTCCCAGATATTCGATGCTCCATACTCATAGAACTCGATTGTTGAAAATCGTTGGTTTTTTTTTGGCTAGAAACATTGTAGGGCATTGTTCTATTATAAATATTAGGATATAATTTTTTTTGGTTAAAAACATTATAGAGCATTGTTCTATTATAAATATTAGGATATAAGTTAATTTGTTTGCGTAATATAAGCGATTTAAAATTTTTTTTTGTATGGGAGAAAACACTCAATCCCATTTTTTTTTTGGACTGTCAACGACTGTAAACTGGAGATTAACCAGGGGTTGTCCTACATGAGACACATTCTACAAGCAATACTTCTGCCCGTTCTCGCCCGTTTGGAAATAATTTACAGAAATAAAAAAAAATCATAATAATAGAAATAAAATCATTCAAATCGATCTTATTCCGAACTGACAGCAACTGACAACTTGGGATTCACAGGGTTTGTTGTCCTACCTGAGGCGATTTTTACAAGCTATAACAGGGATTCCCAATCTTTTTCAGCCTGCGGCGCACTTACAAGTCAACATTTTGTCACGGCGCCCTACTTTACCTAGGTATTACAAAAAGATACATAAACACATTTAATGATTATAGGTAGGCTAAGCAAGTAAATAATAATAAACAAAATATATTATTCTTCTGCATGCTTTGTATAATTCATAATATTATAATTTTATTTTATAATTGAGTTATGGATAGTGATGGAGGAACGACTCACGGCGGCGCCCCTCTTGCCTTTACGCAGCGCATCAGGGCGCCGCGGCGCACAGTTTCGGAACCCCTGAGCTATAACACTTATATTATCCGTATTCGCCCGTTTAGACAAAATTTACATAAATCTGAATTTTTCTATGGCCGAAATCATTCAAATTCACTTTATTCAATACTGATTACATCTGACACCTTGAGATGACCCATACTTGCCCGTTTAGACATGAGTACTATATATATATATATATATATATATATATATATATTTATATTTATATTTTTATGAAAGAAACCACTCAGATAGTACAACAATCCCTGTGAATCTCAAGGTGCCACATGTAATCAGTATTGATTCTATTGAATAAAGTAAATTTGAATGATTTCGGCCATAGAAAAATTAATATTTATGTAAATTTTGTCTAAACGGGCGAATACGGGCATAAGTGTTATAGCTTGTAAAAATCGTCTCAGATAGGACAACAAACCCTGTGAATCCCAAGTTGTCAGTTGCTGTCAGTCCGGAATAAAGTGGATTTGAATGATTTGGGCCATAGAATTTTTTTTTTCTATAAATTATTTCCAAACGGGCGAGTACGGGCAGAAGTATTGCTTGTAGGATGTGTCTCATGTAGGACAACAACCCCTGGTTAATCTCCAGTTTACAGTCGTTGACAGTCCAAAAAAAAATGGATTTGAGTGTTTTCTCCCATACAAAAAAAAATTAAATCGCTTATATTGCGCAAACAAATTAACTAAGGAGTTTTATATCCTAATATTTATAATAGAATAATGCCCTATAATGTTCCTGGCCAAAATTATTATTATTTTTAACAAAAAATTAAAACCGACTTCCAAGGTAAAAACAATAATAACATTAATATGAACTAAAAAGTATTAAATAATTTCTACTATCTAATAGTGCCTTTTTCCGAATTCGGCTAAACCTCAACTATTTCTGTACTCAATCTTCATAATTTTGAAGTCGGTACCAGATAGCTGAAACTTCAGTCCTCTGACAGAATATTTGAAACTTTTGGAACTGGCACCGACTTCAAAATTATGAAGATTGAGTACAGAAATAGTTGAGGTTTAGCCGAATTCGGAAAAAGGCACTATTAGATAGTAGAAATTATTTAATACTTTTTAGTTCATATTAATGTTATTATTGTTTTTACCTTGGAAGTCGGTTTTAATTTTTTGTTAAAAATAATAATAATTTCACTCTTTTTAGTTACACTAGTAGATAAACCTTCGCGTATATTTTACCTAAGTATCTTATTACAATTTGTTAAGAGTCACAACTCACACTCACAAAATAATATATTATCAGTGAAGTGAACATATTGTGCTAAGTAATTTAACAATTTTAATGCTTCAAGCCCCAAGCGGTCACCGGCGATTGCGATAACAATAGAAAGGCTATTGTGTCTCGTTTTTCCACGATCGAAGGATCTATCAGATAAAAAAATTGTATAAACTTGCATAGGATGTAGCGTAGCTACTCATAATATTTAATATTATCATAATTATTGACAGCTGTTCTTGTAATAAAGAATTCAAATCGATACTTAGTGCGCCATCTATCGATTAATAAGTATAACTAATTAAAAAGACTTAATGACTTTGTTTTGTTTAAATGCTCTTTTTAAAATAACTTTATTTCAATTCTATTTGTCTATTTAAATTTTATAAAGTAGTTAATAAAGTATTCGATCTGTATATAAAGTAGTTAGTAAAGGATTCGATCTGTCGTCTGCCGCCATGCGCCGCGCGGCGGCGACGCCGTCGCCTCTACGGCGCCGACCGCCGTCATGTATTAAATAAACAGGTGTTGTTATACAGTACATAATTATTATTATTAGTATATCCATACCTATGCCTTGTACTATTATCTAGTCTGTGCCATGAGACATTGGTGACCTTAACACGACGTGGTAATGATGATGATGATGATGACGATGATGATGATGATAATTATGATGATGAATATAAATTGCATAGTAGCATATGCCTTCTGTTCTTAAAACAACGCCGAAACTCCCAAACGTGTATCTATAAGGAGTCAGGAGTTCTCTCAGCATCTTCGAAACCATGGTATATCTTGACCCAATATTTGACTTTTTGGTAGCATATTCTTAGTACACTTCACATAAAACCAAAATCACCATATGTTTCCATATAAATTTCGAGGAGTTCCCTCGATTACTCATGGATCCCATCATCAGGTCACCACTTTTGTGAACATGGTACCAAATTGGAGTGAAACCTAATACAACAAAACAAAAATTTCGAAAATCGGTTCACAAACGGCGGAGTAATCGTTGAACATACAAAAATAAAAAAAAAAAAAAAAAAAAAAAAAAAAATATCCACAGCCGAACATATAACCTCCTCGTTTTTTGGAAGTCGGTTAAAAACAACGATTTTCAACAATCGAGTTCTATGAGTATGGAGCATCGAATTTGGGACCACAGTGTGGCGGTCAGTTAGATGACTTGAGAGTTCTAGGAACGACACAGACACACGCGGCCACGCGGCCAAGCCATTCAACTGACCGACACCGCCACCGCCACCGCAAGCCTCTGGCACGGTCGCGTGGGGCCCGCGACAAACGCGCGCTGCCGACGACGGTCGTAGGCCGCGCGCGGCTTTCAAGACACGTATGAACTTCAAGACACGGCCGCGCGCGGCTTACGACAGTCGTCGGCCGCGCGCGTCTGTCGCGGGCCTCGGAAGCGGTGCCATACATTTTCATACAATGACTATTGTCGCGAGACGCGAGCGGGCGACGACAGCCGTAGGCCGCGCGCGTCTTACGACTGTCGCGATGCACGGAATTGTACCTTAAGAGACTTGCAGAACTGTCCTACAATAATTTTAGGATTCTGGTTTTGTAAAGTCAGTGTATGAGAGATGTAACTTGCGAGTCCCTTAGATTAGGAAGGACATTGGTTAATATGAGTTTTATAATATATGAACCAAAAGTAATTCATCACAGTGCAGCCATGACAATGACAATGACAAGAAAACAGACTTTTACGATTTTAGAATAGCCACTAGGACACACATAAACGAGTGAGGAAATGTAAGAAGACACTGAACATCCAAGAGAAATAATGATCATGGGACAAGCAACCCACCTCGCTATTCTGTGCAGCCCGGAGAGTCGGACCGGACGCCTTCCCTCCTCTCACTATACCACGGTGGAAAGTCCACTTCTGTCATTATTAATATATACTCTGTCATTATCAAATCCATCCCATCCCCAGATTTAAAAAATCGCTAAACGCAAGATGCCTTTTTATATGAAATACCAGTGAAAATTATGATGTAGAAAATAATTCAATTGTTCAGATTTAGGAACTTGGGAAGTAGTTAGGGCGTTTTTATAATTCTTGTGTATTATTTTTTCCTGAATGGGTATCACTGGTTCTCAACATTACTGTGACAATTTTCAGCTTTCTTACTAGAAATCAGTTTTCGGGTATAATATTGGGTATCAAAAAAAATCTTAAACTATAGATGGATGGAAGCCAACAGGAAAGGAATTATCAAAAATTACAAATCATTGCTAGGTGTAGAAAAAGCAGTAAAAATATAGTCAATTTATTTAGGTATTGGTATTTTTGTAGTGCATATTGAGGGATACATGTCCAGTGGAGAAACAATTTATAGAAATTCATACATTGGCTTATTACTACTTGTTTCCTTCTTTGGCATAAGTATAGGTACTGCTGTCTCTCTTCACACATAGGATGAGAGTGTGATAGCAATATTTTTATACTCCATTGGACAAGTAATCATAAGTCATGGACAAATTTATATTTAAGTAGAGTACTTATTATTGGAACTAGCTTCAAAAATCTACTCTGCATTTCTATTTAAAAATACGACAATTTTAAGATTGGACAATCCAGATATACTTTTACTTCATGGTCTTCTATGTGAAAAATGGAATTACAAACCTAACAGAACTAACAAATTTGTCGGAGTTAAAGTATTATACATACCTTATCATCATTGTCGGAGTCTTTGTCAGACCCTCCCGGTTCCGATCCAGCTCCCGACTCCCGTTTACCAGTTCCAGAGCCAGTAGCATTCCGACCCTCACTCACTACATCCATCAGAGATGTTCTCGCCCTTGTCTTTTTCCAGGAGTAATAATACTTCACTAATGATGCTATAGATTTATCTGGAAGCTAAATAGATTGTTTTCTATAAGTCATGCGAAATTTTAAATAATATTTAAATGCATTACAAGCTTTGAAACACACTAAACTAATAATACATGTATAATATTTAGAAGTGTTTATTATTTTAATAAAGCCGCCATTCCACCGCGGCGCACGCTATGCACGGCCACGCGGCGCACGTTTTTATTACTTTGACTATGTCAATTCGTGCGTAGTGTGTCCGTGGGCTGCAGTGGACAGTCACATATACTTTCTTGCAAAGCGAAGCTTGACGCACGTGTATAGTCTCTCCATGCGCTGCAGTGAACTGGCAGCTTAAAGTTAGAAAGAAATATGAAAGTTGAAACCAATAATAATAATAATTACCATTTGCCGAATTCGATGAAAGCTTTTTCCATGAAACTGAAATGCTTGCTCGAACAACACCTTATCTTCAACAGTCCATTCATCAGGGAATGGTGTAAAATTAGCAAGATCCATGGACGCTCTATTGAGGTCATGTTTATGCCAAAACAGCATGCCCAATGCTTGTTCCCCATTGTAGCCATATTTCTCTTTTGCTGTTGTTATGTATTCATCCACTAAAAAATTAATAATGTCAAATACCCAAAATACTTAAATTTGCATATTTTTAGCTTTCCTTTATGAAGACATGATATTACAACTCGGTCAAGCTAACTGCGCACCCCGCTGGAATGTAATGCCATGGCTGCCAGGTACGCAGTTAACTTGACTGGGTTGTATAAACCAAGACTTACATTTGATGTCTGTGATATCTGATGTCGGTGACCACACAAGCAATGCTCTGTCAGATATCTGGTCTGGTTTTCGTTGCTCCACCGGTTCCAGTTCAGGACATACAGCCTGGTAATCTCGACCCACTCTTATTTTCTCAGCTGCAAATGGCACTACTGCTTGGTTTGGTTGTGACAATTTTGATGAGATGAACGCAGCATGAAAGCAAATGAAAAAGCACAAAATTAAAGCATGATATGAAATAAATAAATTTCTGGTGATAGAACTTGTGAACCTGTGAACAGAGTCCGCAAAAGCAGACTGTTCTGATCATATGAGAATAAGCCCCGATGAGATGATAGGTATACTTACGAGTAGACGCCCACAAAAAACTTTCAGAAATATAATGTTTTCGTGTTACGTACCGTTTTCATCTTCAGAACTTGAGTCAGGACTTCCATGGCCATTGGGGCTTGGTCCTCTCGATCGTTTCCCGTTTCGAACATCACTACTGCGTTCAGCGAGAACCATGATTATTTCTTAATTCACTGTTTTTCCAAAGCACCTTAAACACAATATTTAAATATTCATTTGCACAATATGTTACTCGTTATTAATTGCGTCCAATAAAATTATTTATATGCGAAGCCTCGCACTTAAATTCAAACGTGATTCAAACCACCGCATCAATAATTTGACAACGATATATCCACCATGTTGTAATGTTTCATTAGTTGGCGTCCGTAGATTTAACATTCACTTTGAAAATCTTGAAAACAATCGGTTTTTTTTATTATTTCCCCTTATTTAAAAATACGAAAATAAATATTTGCTTAATATTATCCTTATTATAGGTCATTATATTTCAATGAAATAAGAATATTTTTAACTTTGAGTAAAATTCAATGTTTTTCTTTACCGGCTACACTTAACATACGGACGCTGGAAAATGACTCAATACATTATGATTTAAAGGATCATCTTTTATTTGCAATATTTTCCTGCCTAATCTCACTATGATTTCACATGCATGGATTCTTGTTTTTCAATAATAACTTGAAAAATGTGGAAAAAGCCTGTAGAAAGCTAAAATAATTAAATGTTCAATTTTAATTTCTTGTCTTGGGTGTTTACTTTTTACGACAAAAGATGGCGCTTACAGAAAATGTTGAACTCTCAGACCCCAGTTTAACCATTAACCGTCTTTATAAAAAAGAGGTTCTTTATTCAGCTGTTATTTTATTGTTATTTCATTCATTAATCAATGTGACCTTTGGTTGTAAGGGGGGTATTAGATTATCATTTATATTGGATCCTAGATCATTGAGTCATTTATATTGGTTAATGTAATATAGTTAAATGATTCATTTCTTCCTTGATCATAGATTTTTGACATTTGCTGAGAGATTGGATCCAATACGGTCACAGAAATTGGTGCTGCCAGTTATTTAATATAAAAAAAGAGTTTTTAATTTCTTGTTCGTTATTATGTTTCAAATAATATAATGTACTTAATTCTTTTTCTAATTATACACTTGAATAATCTTGCCGAAATAACCTAAAACAAGCCATATTAAAAATGGAGATGTCTTTTGACAAATCGAATTCTCTGAGATCTAGTAACACTGATGTCAATACTTGTCAGCGTTAGCGCTCCCCATTGGCTATTGAAACCACATATGACGTAAAAAAGGATCAATGATAATGTTATATGCAGATATGATCAAATGATCATTTTTATTGGATCCTATTTAAGATCCTATAAATGATCCAATATAAATGATAACGTAATACCCCCCTAATGTAACTTGTGAGTTGTAACTTAACTCATAAAAGCTATAAATTATAATATAGCTCTTGTGACTAGTTGTGAGTGTAGGCGTTAGGTGAAGACTTGGGTGTTGGGAGTTGGGATTTTAGTTCTCAGTCCTCACTCCTCACTAGTCGCTCCATGGTCGCTCCCAAGTCGCTATTCGCTCCTACAATATGCAGGCTATAATAGTCTATATTAACCCTAGGATGGTAACAGGGGTGCCCCAACACCCCACGCAAGCAATCACGCGCCGATTTCTCGAAAATTATTGGCTATTTCGATGTATTGTGTATTCTTTCGTTTTACTGTAAGTCATCAGTAGTCGACACCGGTGGGAGCAGCAACACGTCAATTTCGTTCTACAGGTATGTGTGGGGTGATGCAACACCCCTGTTACTATTTACGTAGGCATTTTTTTGTTCACGTATTTTATTTATGCATTATTTTCAGTTCATAATGACGTTTTGTAATGATGAAGAGCTTGAGCGGTACTTAAATACTATTGCTGAAGATGATGAGAGTAAAACAGAGGCATTATTATATAGGCCGAGCAACCTTCTGAAAATGAATCTAGTCTCCGTGCATTCAGACCAAGATGATATTGTTTCCGATTCTAATTATATAATTCTCTATCTAGAAGTAAAACATCCAAACAACATAACAAATTTAGAAGCAATTTCTTAAAAAAAAAACTAGCAATATAGCTAACTGATCCGCACATGAAACGACATTTAGAGTCGAATTTACCTCGACTTTTTTATTTTCGATCTATTCTAAATATCCCCGAAGAGGTTCCAGCAAGCGAGCCCCCCGCCAAATTACCAAAGCTTACTCGATGTACATTGTGTCCTTGAAAAAATGACAAAAGAGTAAATATTTTTTGTTCCAAATCCAAAAGACCTGCGTGAACTGAACAGCGCTTGGAAATTTGTATTAATTGTGTTTTATTAAGAAAAACTAAATAATTTCAAGATTTGTTTCGTGTAGTTACAGCTTGATCTCAAGAAAAGTGTTGCTTTATTTTGTTTTTATATTCAAAAGTTTTAGTTTTCATGAAACAAAAGTTTTTTTTTATTCATAAAGGGCCCCCGAGACGAATAAACGGTTTGACTCAAACACGTAAATTTTGGTTTGACTCAAACCATTTTGATCGTTTACAAAGCTAGTTTGAACGGTTTGTCAAACATTTACGCGTTTGAAGCTCATTTGATGAAATTTCATATTTTTGTTGTGTTTGACGCGCCGTTTGATCGTTTTCCGATGCGTTTAAAACACTTTAAACACTTTAAACATTGTACCATTCTTTGGATATTCAGAGTACATTATTTTTAACCGACTAAAAAAGAGGAGGTTATCAATTTGCCGCGTATGTATATCTAATATTTCCAGAACTGCCCAGTTTTCGTGTATGTTAGTCTATATCAGCATCTGAACAAATGTACAAAATTTCAAAAGTGTATGTATGTAATACGTTTGTGTTCACATATCTCCGGAACTACAAGTCCGATT
The DNA here is from genome assembly GCA_905333045.1 of Lysandra bellargus. Lineage (NCBI taxonomy): Eukaryota > Metazoa > Arthropoda > Insecta > Lepidoptera > Lycaenidae > Lysandra > Lysandra bellargus. The sequence goes on from HG995355.1 coordinate 6,263,277, forward strand.
TAATTTTTTTTTGTTGTACTATATAGGTATTGCTTAACTTGGGAGACTTTATCAAAATAGGTTTAGTAGCTTCTGAGATATGGAATTTAATTTTCAATTTCGTACAATTTTTAAGTCAGTTTTATGTTTTAAAAAATAATATTTATTCGTCACAAAACGTGTACTCCACAGCGCGTATTAAACCAAACTGCGCAGTGTCGTTTGACAAACCGTTCAAACCGACATCAAACGGTTGCATCAAACACGTAAGGTTTGAATCAAACCGTTTGATCGTCTCGGGGGCCCTTAACAACCTGATGCATTAATGCAATAGAAATGAAAGAAAGAACTTTGCCAAAGACTTTGCCTAAAATGTAAACTTGTCGTGGTTAGAAAAGCTGCTGGTTTATGGCTCATTTTCACTGGTCGATAGTGCCCGCATGCGGGGTGCGGGAGATTTCTAAAATACATGCCTCGACCATTAAAAATGCGCCATTATGGCGCATTTTCACTGGTCGATATGGCCCGCATGCGTGGTGCGGGAGATTTCTAAAATGCATGCCACGACCAATTAAAATGCGCTATTAGTTGTCATAGACTCGCCGTATGCTGTATACCGTACTAGTTAACGACTTATGAAAATGCGCCCAGGTGGAGCTGGGCAGGGCGTCGCCCGCATGCAAATGGACAAAATATGGGTGCGTCTAGTTACGAAGTGGCAGGGGCAGAGTCGGCAGACTGCACTGCCGCAGACGGCAGACCCAAGAAAAGCGCTTATTCCATTTGGCTAAATTTAGAAGTTCTAATCAGTTATGACGACGCGGCGATTTAGGCCAGACGTCTTCTTAATGGCTCTAGTTCAGTCAAAGCAAAAGAAAATGGTCTTCTCATAGGCTTAGCCGTTGGCTCAATGAAAATCAAAATAAATAAAAGGTAAAAAAAATTGTTGAAAGAATTTTTGCTAATGTGTAAAATAAAATTATGAATTATGAACTTTCTGAACTACTTGGAACCAGCAGACTTTAGAAATTACCTACGAATGGATTCCAGATCGTACATAATAAAAATATATTGACTTTATTACAGATTTAGCAGTTCCCACTACAGATAAAATGTTGAAACCATCTGGCAACACTGATTTAGTCAGTTAGAACTCAGAAGTCAGAACCATAAAGGTAATATACTTAAGGGGCCGGGTACCCTCAAAATTCTCATACAAACGTAATACCAAAATCATTTTGTCATACGAAAATATTTAACATGTTTGAGTTATTTTTCAGCTTAAAATAGTAATTACCTAGGTTCCTGAACAAAAATTAACTTCAAAATATTTAAACACAAAAAAAAAAAATTTTTGTGTATAATTTTTTTTTACTAAATTTACTACTAAATATTTAAACACTAAAAAATAGAGTAAAACACTAAAAAATATATAAATAAATAGTAAATTTACTACAAAATATTTTAATACTAAAAAATATTTTTTAGAGTTGAAATATTTTGTAGTAAATTTGATATTTATTTATATATTTTTTAGTGTTTTACTCTATTTTTAGTGTTTAAATATTTGGTAGTAAATTTAGTAAAAAAAATTTATACACAAAAAAATTTTTTTTAGTGTTTAAATATTTTGAAGTTAATTTTTGTACAGGAACCTAGGTAATTACTATTTTAAGCTGAAAAATAACTCAAACATGTTAAATATTTTCGTATGAGAAAATGATTTTGGTATTACGTATGTATGAGAATTTCGAGGGTAACCCGGGCTCTTAACGTTGATGCTTGGGTCTTAGACTTAACGGAATAGAGAAACAATCGCGAGCTGTCAAGCTTAACAAAAATTTGATTTACATCTGTGTATACAATTATGTTTACGTGTGCGTGTCAGTGATGTACAAACATCTTGTAATTCGACAAAATATCGATCATGGAATAATAATTATAAGATTGTAAAAATAATAAAATGGGATAAAATAAAACTGCATACTTTAATATATAATAAAATTGTAATAGGCTACTTGACCTATATTCAATTTCATTGAACAAATGCATATTTCTAGTAGAACTTGGCCTAGGAAACCGTATTTCACCCTTATCATCAAAAAAAAGCTTATGATTGATAAATAAAGTCGATTTGAAAATATGATTATATGAAAATAGGATTTGTACTAACGAAAACGCTTTTGCGGTACTTCCGATTTGGATGTAACGTCATCCTCATAGTAATTAATATCTTTTATTTATCGCGCTCGTTATATGTAAGTTTATTTGTACATAAATATTAAGAATAAGCCTAGAAAGATTTGTAAAATATATTTTCTTAAATAATTCAAATAAAACATCAGTTTTATATATTATCTCCATTTATTGTAGACGGGAAATGAAATGACCAAAACTTTTCTCCAAATGTTTTCAACATTACAAATGATTTCTAATTTCTTATTTAATTATTTTATAATTTTTACTTTTTTCACTTTTAGACTCGTACATTTAGCACATAAAAAAATTCAATAAAGAGACTTTAAAATACAAAACGTATGACGTCACACTATGGCGGACACAAGGCGGACAGTGTTTTCGGCGCCATTTAAAAGGCATGTTTTTCAATCAACATTTTTATGGGTTTCTACTGTGTAAAATATTAAAATATTAGTTTTTTTTTGTGAAAATGAATGATTAAGAAGCGATTAGCATGAAGAAAAGAAAATAGGTCAAGTAGCCTATTTTGAAGTAAAATATGACTTTTCTTCAAAATACTTGCTGCTTAATGAAGTATGCATGAATTTTTCTTCGGAGTCCAGTTTGGACGGTTAATTATTTTAAGCCATGAATTTCTGGTGTCCAGATCAGCAGGAAATCTGAAAAATTGGCTTTTTACCCTTTGGATGCGGACCCTTAATCCTTCAGGCCCCGCGCGAGCACCGGTGATCGCGACAACAATAGAATACAATAGCAATTCCTGGAAATTCCGACTGAAATTTTTTATACAAAACAATAAATTATGTATGATAGTATATTAATATACTTAAACTAATTATAAACTACGGATGAGTATGTTATCATTTCAACATTCCTAGATAATTAGTATACTTAACTAAAAAATATTTTCATGTCGATACTACTTATTGATAACTTGATGCAGCCCTAGTGTAAAATAGATGAAAATTGTTTACACAAAATATCCTTAAATTGTGCACCATGTCTAGTCAAGTTATGTTTTCCATATAATTAAACATATATATAAGTGAATTATCAAAATCAATACCAATAACCAGGGCCGTGCCTGGGTATATGGCCGCCTGCGTGCCAGTCTGTATGGCCGCCCCCAGGATAACATTAAAAAAAACTACTTTAATTTTTAATGTTTATTATTATACACAGGGCATCAAACCGGGAAAAAAATCAGTTTTTGGTTAACCGAAATCGAGAACGAAAAAAAATATTGGTTTTGTTCCGAAAACCGGTTTCTGAAAAGAAAAACCGGCTAAAAACCAGTTTTATGAGATTTATATGTTTGGATGAAATTTAAGAAAAAAAAAATGCACAAAATAAACATTTTTTTATTTAAAATTTAAACAAAAATAATAACATGAAAAAAATTACAAAACTGTCGCGGGTTTGAGTTGGATTATTCAAAGATACTTAAAAAAAAATAAAAAATCTAGCTCCAATTCCAGCTTAGATTATAATTAAAATGATCTCACATGTTGTGCATTTCGTTCGGCAAAATTTCGTATACGGACTTTTAACCCGGTGAACACGTTTTTGCTATTTAAGTATATATTTAATTATCATGAAAATGAATGTTCCCCATTTATTTATTTTGTCTGAAAAATAATTGTTATTGTAGGTTATAATATTATAGGATATATTTAGATATAGCCACACTATTTGGTCGGTCACTAACGATGCGACGATCGCTCGGCGGCTGGCGCCCGGCGGCCGGCGCGGGCGCCGAGCGCTCGCTTCTTCAGTACGAGTCCTAACGCCTTGTATGCGCCACGTGTTTTTGTTATCGGAGTGTTACTTGTTATTACTGTTTTCTTGTTATTACTGTTTTTTGTTTTTGTTGCTGTTTTGTTATTGCTGGTATTGAAAAATGCCGAAAAGACAACGAAAAACTGTACTCAACAGTGAAACGCGGGAGTTTGTTGTGCGTTTGCGAGATTACTTTGCTTGTGAACAACAAAATGGCGGCCCTTTGTTGCCACTTGAAAACGTACCCATACAAATCACAAAACATTTTTTTCGCTTTCAGCGCTGAGTACTTTCACTGTAAAGTGTAAACTATATAAGGAACGTTGTGCACTCGTTTCCATTACCGACATTTTTTATCGATACTTGCCGCCCTAGTCGATAAACGTCACACGACGTAAGTTTTGCAGGACGTAAACATAAATTGAGATTGAGATAACTTCTCGTAAATGTTAAGATTTGTTAAAAATATCAACGGAATACATTACTAATGGTATAAAGCTACGTAAAATTTTTAAATGGCATTTTTAGACGCCCCCAATATGATCCCAATTTAATGGTGACGCCACTACAATGTTATATGATGACATTAGCTGTCAGTGTCATAGGGATCAAGGTTCGCCGCGCCGAGTATAATGAAAACAAACCGATTATATTTTTGCCCAGTAAACAACTTGTAACGATTTGGCCGCCTCTTAATTTCGGCCGCCTGCGTGCGGTGCACGCAATGAACGCCCGTCAGGCACGGCCCTGCCAATAACTCGTAGGGAATTGGCAAAAATAAACTTAAAACTAGGTGCTGTCGATGTAGAATAATTCACCTGTGAAATGAATATTTGTCCGAGTTTTTTCGATGTGTGGTACTGTGGTCAATCAATCCTCGCACATGTATCCATGTTTCTAGAGCAGTATTTCTAAAAAAATATTCATTATTTAACTTAAAATCACAATTTTTCTGAGAGCCCAAATTGACAACGATCGGCACAGGGTCAGACAGACTGTCAAACAGACGAAAAAAAGCTATGCAACCTCAAATCACGCTTCTCTTTCTACCACGCAGTGTTACTGATAGTTACATCTCGCTTGCCCAGGTCTTTGTTTCTCTATTCCGATAGGTATATTAACTTTATGGTCAGAACTCAGAAGCCACAGGATCCTAGCTTTCTAAATGTTACTTCACTTGATTAAATTTAGTTACTAAATCATGAGCGCTAAAAGGTGGCGTGCCGCGTAACCCCTATCATTGCGCGTAATGAACCAGGGCTTCAAATAACGTTATTTTTTCATAACGTTACTGCTTCAAGGGCATAGATAACGTTATGAAAATTTACCCGATATTAAAAATAACGTTAAAAATTGATTTTAATAACGGTTAATGTTATAACGTTATATAGGATTTATAACGGTAAATATATGTTCTTTGATAACGTTATAGTCCGTCAAGAAAGTCATAACAGGCGGGAAAATTTTCTAAACGTAATCACGCTTAAAAGGTATATTTTTTCTTTGTATTTTCACACAAATCTCGCAAAAAAAGTGGGCTGCGAGTGAGATTTAGTGCACCGTGAACGATCGCATACCCGATATCAGAAAATAACGTTATATTTACCGTTATTATTATAATGATATTTTTTCGTTTATACATAACGAAAAAATATCGTTATAATAATAACGGTAAATATAACGTTATTTTACTAAATATCGTTAAAAAAATAACGTTATCTGGCTACCATTATGAAAATAACGGTACGTAACGATATTTTTTCTGTTATTCGATAACGTTATGAAGCCCTGTAATGAACTAGATGCTGTAGCCTGTAAATAAAGAGTGGCCAAACACAGCAAAGGATAGAGACGCGTGGAAGGAAACAGGAATAGGCCTTTGCCCAGCAGTGGGACACAAACATATAGTAATAATAATATTATTTATAAATTATAAATAATAAAAATAACAGGCAGTCTGCCGATTTCTAAACAGAAGCTGATCCCAAAGTAGTTTTTTGCTACAACACTAGTTTAGTTAAAAAAATATATTGACATTTTCCAACGCTGTCAATAATTTCATTTCAAATTTGTCAAACAAAATTGTCATTTTTTTACGTGTGAACGTGTGGGGTTACACATTTTATTTAAAAAATGTTAATTAAATAGATAACGAAGATGTTACATCTTGAGCTTTTCCTTATTTATTAATTGTAATTAGTTAACACTCACAACCGCCAGTTATTTTTTTAGAAATGGTGCTGATATAAAAATAATAAATTGTGAAATTGGCATAACATTGTTTTTGCACGGTATTATTTTTATGAAAGTTATGTAATATACGCGATTGTGTTTAGTGATAAAATAATAATAACAATATGAGGACGGTGGCGTTGATAAGTGGCGGTAAGGACAGCTGCTACAATATGATGCAGTGCGTCGGCGCCGGCCACACTATAGTGGCTCTGGCCAATCTCCAACCATCAAACAAAGGTTACTTTAGTCACTAATGTAAATTTAGATTAGTCTTTAACTAGAGTGCTTTATTGTTCATTACACTTAAGTGTAACCAGTGATAAAAATAAAGTAACAAGTGAAACAAATGTGTTACTAATTGACATGTTTCTTTGTGAATTTATCGAAGTGTTCTCGTTACGTACGTTTCAGACGAGATCGACAGTTACATGTATCAAACAGTTGGGCACCAAGGCATCGAGCTGTATGCAGAGGCGATGGGCCTTCCTCTTTACAGGGAGCTAATATCAGGAGAAGCGGTTGATCAGGGCCGGGACTATAAGCCAACAAGCAATGACGAAGTAGAGGATTTATACAGACTTTTGTCTCGAGTTAAAGTAAATAAATCTTACATTAAAAAATTACTCTTTTGTAAAGCCTTTTGCAAATGAAATCGACAAAAAAAATTCTTTGCATTTCCAGAATGATTTAGATGTAGAAGCTGTTTCTTGTGGGGCCATATTGTCAGATTACCAAAGAGTAAGAGTGGAAAATGTGTAAGTATTTTATATTGTTAAATATGTTAATAAAACATGCTAAAGTTGCAGGCATCTAGTAGTTGATAAAATGATTATTTTTAATGTTTTAGATGTCAAAGGCTGGGTCTTGTATCACTTGCATATTTGTGGAGGAGGAACCAAAAAGATTTACTGCAAGAGATGATTGCTAGTGAAGTTGATGCAATCATCATAAAGGTAATTAATAAATATCTCTATCTGTATCTTTTAAATTCGAGATGCTTAAATCATCAGTTAAAATGGAGATGGGATGGCCAGACCGTCCGAGGAGTAGGAAAATGGAGTGAAAGAATTACTTCATGGTACCCTAAACATGGGAAAAGGAGTAAAGGTAGAGAGAAATAGGTGGGCTGATGATTTTAAGAGCCCGGGTTACCCTCGAAATTCTCATACATACGTAATACCAAAATCATTTTCTCACGAAAATATTTAACATGTTTGAGTTATTTTTTAGCTTAAAATAGTAATTACCTAGGTTCCTGTACAAAAATTAACTTCAAAATATTTAAACACTAAAAAAAATTTTTTTGTGTATATTTTTTTTTACTAAATTTACTACTAAATATTTAAACACTAAAAAATAGAACAAAAAATATTTACACAAACATTAAATTTACTACAAAATATTTCAACTCTAAAAAATATTTTTAGTATTTAAATATTTTGTAGTAAATTTACTATATATATATGTATATATATATATATATATATATATATATATATATATATATATATATATATATATATATATATATATATATATATATATTTTTAGTGTTTTACTCTATTTTTTTGTGTTTAAATATTTAGTAGTAAATTTAGTAAAAAAAAATTATACACAATTTTTTTTAGTGTTTAAATATTTTGAAGTTAATTTTCTACCTAGGTAATTACTATTTTAAGCTGAAAAATAACTCAAACATGTTAAATATTTTCGTATGACAAAATGATTTTGGTATTACGTATGTATGAGAATTTCAAGGGTAGCCCGGCCCCTTAAGCCAATTGCTGGAGTAACTTGCAGTAGAGTGGCCAGAGACAGACGATAATGGAAGAGGCTAGAGGAGGCCTTTGCCAATCTTTGGCAATCAGAAATTGATAAACTTACTAGATAACTAACATACTATATAAACATTGCTGTAATTCTGAAATAAAGGCTTTATTATTATTAATACTTCAACTCCCAAGCGGTTGAATTCGACTGCGTAAACAATAGATTGAATGAATATATGATCGAGGGATTAATAAGAATTGTTGTAATTTGAATAGAAGCAAATTTCATAATTTACATATTAAACTTACTAGCTAAATGCAATTTAGCTAAAAATAACTTTTACTAAGTAACAATGCCCAAGAAAATAGTAATGACGTAGGATTTTGTTATCTGTATACATATTAAATAAGCAATATTTATCAGATATTCTCTTTATTAAGGTTGCAGCACTTGGTTTAGATCCAAAAGTTCATTTAGGAATGAAATTAAAAGACATACAGCCACATCTTCTAGTCATGAATAAGAAATATGGTCTGAATGTTTGTGGGGAAGGCGGAGAATATGAGACTTTTACTCTTGATTGTCCTTTGTTCCAGAAGAAATTAGTTATGTAAGTATTAAGTATACTACAATAATGTAAAAAAAAAAAAACTTCAAGTTGACCAGTATCCATTAAAAAATTGGTTAAACAGTGTTATATTCATGAATGTTCTTTTTGTTACCAGTGATGAGAAGCAAATGGTTTTACACACAGACGACCCAGTCGCGCCAGTTGGCTACCTAAACTTGAAATTGCACATTGAACCCAAAGAAAACTTTGATGGTACAATAAAACTACCTCCAACTGTGAAAAGTTCTTTAGATTTTATAAAAGATTTAAATGATACGGTTTTTAGTGACATAAGTGATTTAGAGCATAGTGAATCCGAGCTAGATTCAATTGAGAAAATAGAAAAGGAGGAGAAATTGAAACAGAAGGATTTAAATCCTCTGCTGTCAGCGGGGAAGAAAGAGACAGATGTAACCTCCGAGCTCAATATGATGGATAGCCACGACGAGGATGAGGGGGAGGACAACTTTTTTTACGATGAGATTAGTGATTTGAGCTCGATGGCGCCGGTCCTAGATCACAGGTCTATCTATAGCAACGATCATGGATGGTATTTCATCGGAGGCATCATCGGGGAAGGAGTGGACACAGCGGTGGCGACGGAGAATGCTTTAAATAAACTTATTAGTAGGTAAACTTGTTCAGGGCTTTTTTTATTTAGAATGCATGTTTATTTTGTTGCACGTTATCTGATATGTATGGATGCAGAGATAAACGAGGTTGACAACATTTCAGTTGTAATTAGATAAATAATAAGAGTCATTTATTTGTATGAGGGCGTTTGCTTTTCCATTATCGGCTTTGATGATTTACGCAATATTGACGTTTGGTAGCTTCTCAAGTTATTATTGGCAGCCACTTCGTACTTGAGATATAGAATCATAAATGCTTATATCAAATTAGCTGCAGCCATCTGAATATTTATGTAAATTAAACGCAATTTCTTCCGCCTAACCCCACAACATGACATGTTGCAGACCAGCGGCATTCATTGCTATGCGGATGACAGTACAGGTGATGCTGTATATACCGGCTCCCCCAATATTTCTCGGCAAAGTGTCACTGAGAGTCGAAACGAACTTGTGTCTAAGGTGGAGAATTCATTGGAGAAGGTCTCTGAATAGGGTAGACGTAACTTGGTCCAATTCAACCCCGCAAGACACAAGTGTGCGCGTTCTCCACTAAAAAGTCACCAATGGTCGTATGTCCTCGTTTCGAGGGCACATTTTTAACGATTTTTAAGGGGAGATCCCTAGCGTTGAGAATTGAGATACTTGGCATCAACATATCGAGCGAAGTCCAGTTCCGATATCATCTAGAGCCGCTATCCCCAACCCGCGGCCCGCCGGGACTTTATTTGTGGCCCGCATGATGTTAAACAATTTTGAAATTTACGCCCACCGGCAAAATAACGTAAAGTGTACGTGATAGTCGCAATTTTTTTTTACTTTTAAATCATTAATTTTGAAGAATGGTATTTTTTAACCCTAAAAAATTTTTGTTGCGGCCCGCGACATCAAGACCAATACATGTTTGTGGCCCGCATGAAAAAAAGGTTGGGGACCACTGATCTAGAGGGTAAGGCCAAATTAGCCTCGAAGAAGCTTAACAGAGCGAGACAGTACCTCGGTCCGGACCAACGCCGCTCGAATTGTTGACTGCCATAGTGTTTCAAACAGCTTGGACCCCTTGGAATTACGCCGAAATGTAGCTTCACTCTGCATCCTCTATCGGTTGTATCACGGGGAGTGCTCTGAGGAATTGTTCGGAGTCATACCACCTGCAACTTTTCGCCATCGTCCCACGCGAAAAACATACCATCCTCATCACCTTGATGAGTGGCAGTCTTCCACAGTGCGTTTTTCGCGTAATTTTCTGCCGCGCACTGTAAAACTCTGGAACGAACTGTCACCAGCAGCTTTTCCGGACCTATACAACCTGCAAACCTTCAAGAAAAGAGCGTATTCCCTCTTAAAAGGCCGGCAACACACCTGCAGCTCTTCTGATCTTGCGAGTGTCCATGGGCGACGGTAGTTGCTTACCATCAAGTGACCCGTTTGCTCGTTTGGCGCCTTATTTAATAAAAAAAAAACAAAAACACACATATCAACTTGGAAAGGGATCGTCACCGTAGAGATCAACTACGATAATATGGCGCGCCCCTCCAAATGACTGTTTCAATGTGTGTAGTCACATCCTTATGAAAGAGTTTGTATGTAGTAAGTATTCAACCAATCACAGTACACGTAATATTTTAGTTAATTTCACTTATTACCAAGATTTGTTGATCGACTAATCATAAGTCATAACTAGCCTACCGCGCAGGACATCGCACTTCAAACGTTTTGACAACGCACTTCAAAGGTTTTGAATTTTGGAGGGGCGGGCCGTGATGTCGTAGTTGAACTCTATTGCCTTTCGCCTCGCTGTCAACCAGGTGTCAACCTAACGTATGCACGTAACCAAAGCGTATCAGCAGAATCTGTACGTCAACTCGGCTACGGCTTGGCGACACCGCGCTTACGGCTCGCCGACCGCTGGCCCCAGATCAGTTTGAAGCAAGTATGGACGGAGAGACGTAAGCGAGGGGACGACAAGCCATAAGCAAGGGAACTGCAAGTTGACATCGCATCGTGGTTCGGAGCCTGTTCCGAGACGAGGCGATTACGTTACGATTCCGCCTAGTGTGCGTTGCGTTGTAGTTTCATACAAACAATAATATTGAACGGCTCGAGGCGATATGTGACTTTCGGAGTTGATATTATAATATGTGCTGTGACCCAAATAGTAAAAGTATCCGTCTAAGTAGTCTTAAACTGTGTCTTTCACTTTAATCCGTACATTGTGGGTATCGCAGACACAATAGATTTTCAATTGTTATTCTGACAGCCGGCTGTCGCTTGGGGCTTGATAGGTTAAGTATTTAGTGCCAATTTCACAATTTTACCTTACTTATACCGCTGACCCGATTTTAATGATTGTATAGAGATATTTTGAGTCCCGGAAAAAGACGTATAGTTAACGTGACCATACGTCCCGCTTTGGGCGGGACAGTCCCGCTTTCAGGCAGTCTGTCCCCCGCGAGGCCGTAATTGTCCCGCTTTTGCAAACAGACCAAACGACAATAATATAAAAGTACTTTTATGTTTTTAATGCTTGTGCGGTGCCTGGAAGTAACGCACTCCTATACAAGTTACAACAAACGTGATTTTTCTGACATATTTTGCTCGATATGGTGGACATAACAGATAGGCACTTGAAAGATTCACAAAATACTCAATTGTATTTATCTCTATACTTTCATAATCTATATATATAAAAATGGATTTTCAAATGTGTTAGTCGCGCTAAAACTCGAAAACGGCTGAACGGATTGGGCTGATTTTAGTCTTAAAATATTCGTAGAAGTCCAGGGAAGGTTTTAAAATGACCTGTGACACGAAGTTCACCGGGACAGCTAGTTAATAATAAAATTAATTATTATTAGGGGGATGGGGGCGGATTCAGTAGACATCCCGCTCTGATAAGAAAAATAAATGGTCACGTTACGTATAGCGGCAAAATATACGGTATCCGATAAACTAATTTATACGCCAACGAAGTTGCGGGCAACATCTAGCTAGCTAATTTAATATACATTGTATAACACAAAATAAGTACTGCTGACATTTAGTAGAACATTATTTAGCAATTATTAGTCTCGAGATTCTTTTAAAAATATGGACGCTCAAAGAAGCGTAAAATAATAAATAGAATCGATTGAAGAAAATAAACTGAAGAATTAGCAAAAAATTGTTAATTATCATGATATTATTAGGCTTCAATTTAGGCTTGTTGTAATTTGATACTTCATACATATTTTTAAAGGTAGCATTCAATAATTGTTTTTGCACATCAATGTCATAACAATGTGCGTCCCTTGTCATAACAATAAGGTCAAAATGGTCCTTATTCCCCGTAGTGTACACATAGTTTTTAGGGTTCCGTACCCAAAGGGTGAAAACGGGACCCTATTCATGAGACTTCGATGACTGTCCGTCTGTCTGTCTGTTCGTCTGTCTGTCTCCAGGCTGTATCTCATGAACCGCTATAGCTAGAGTTCTGAAATTTTCACAGATTATGAATATCTGTTGCCGCTATAACAGCAAATACTAAAAACAAAATAAAATTAATATTTGAAGGGGGCTCCCATACAACAAACGTGATTTTTTGGCCTTTTTTGCTCGATATCAATAATGGCAACAGGTAGACACTTGATATTTTCACAAAAGCTAGTAGTTGTATGTGTACTTTAATAATTAATAATAATATTTAAATAAAATAAAAATTTAAGGGGGCCTCCTATACAAAAAACACCATTTTTGGCCTATTTTTGCTCTAAAACGGTACGGAACCCTTCGTGCGCGAGTCCGACTCGCACTTGGCCGATTATTTTTTCTTTTAGAGATGGAAAAAATTTAGCTAAAAATGACTGTTCTCAAAACGCCTAGGTATTCTCCTTATTAAAATGATCAACCCCTAAATCTACATCTACAATATATGATTTCAGATTTACTAGAATCAGAAGGGCTGGTGCTACAGGATATTTGTTCAGTCAACATTTACATGAGGGATATGGGGGAGTATACACAGCTCAATAATATATACGTCAAGACATTCTCCTTCTCTAATCCCCCGACTCGAGTGTGTGTACAGTGTCCTTTACCGAACGACGTTGGGCTCATATTGGATGCTGTGAGTATAAAGCCTCTTTTATTCAAGGCGTAACAAAACTAAATGATAATACTTTAGGGTGTATAAGTATCTCTTATATTAAATCCACTGTTAAAATAAACCCCTCTTTTTAACCCCCTAAATTTTTTTGTGTTAAAAATTTACAAAAATTAACTCTTTCAGGTTTGTTACGTTAATAGGTAATGGTTATTCAACTTTCTGATACTAATAATATGATGAGGAAAACTTATTATTTTTTAGGGTTCCATAGTCAACAAGGAACCCTTATAGTTTCAGTCTGTCTGTCCGCGGTTTTGCTCAGAGACTATAATACCTACAAAGCTGAAATTCGACATGAATGCACATATTAATGATTCCGACAAAATGGTGTACAAAATCTTAAAAAATATTTTTTATGGTACCTCCCCTACACATCAAGCGGGGATGATTTTTCTTTCGCGTCTACCGAATGTGAGGTGTCGTTGGATAGGTTTTTTTTAAAATATTACGAGCATTCATAGATCATAGGAATCCGTTTGTGAAATATTAAGTTTTAAAGTGGAAAAAATCGTTAAAGGATTGCACAAACCTACGCGACCAAAGCGACTGCGAAGCGGTAGCGTCTACCGCGCGGCGGATGCTGCCCCTTATGGCGCTGTGCACACCTGCACGACCGCGACGCGGGATGTTCGCGTCGGCAAGCGAAAGGTGCGCGTCAAGTTGTCAGACGCGTGTTTTGAAGTGTACATAACTAGACTTCTTTTTTAAAACCTTTTTATATCATTTTCTACAACTCTTTAGTTTATGATTTTATGATTTGTATACGTTTTGATAGATTGTGTCATGATATTAACGTTTGACGGTTCGCACCGTAGTCGCGCAGGTGTGCACGGCCAGTTTCGCGTTGCAGACGCTCCCGTATCGCGTACCGCGTCCCCTGTCACTGACATCCCCTGTTTTAAATTGGAAAAAATCGTTAAGAGTCCAGTGTCCCCCCTTCTACTAGCTAAACAGTTGCTTCTGGAAATGTGAAAAAATTCACGGGAGTAGGAAATATGCTGAATTTAAAAGGAAACCTATCACGGCTAAGAAGACTACATAAGTTATTGAGTAGTAGTCGATCAACTAAAAAAAATGTATTCAGCGAAGTATAAAGGAACTTTTCGTTCAAATTCCTTTGAAAGTAACTGAGATGATGTTGTTAGTAGTGTAAAACACGTTATAAATGTACATTCATTGTCCACACAAAAATGTGAAAATTTTGCAATTTCTGCAGGCACTTATTCAGGGTGGTTAAGGACAAAACATACTAAAAGTCCTGACGTCTAGGAGGTGAGCCGGAGGGAGGGGGGGGGGGGGGGGCGACAAAGGTCTAAATTTTTGTTTTTCGTCAATAACTAAAAAAATATGCGTTGTAGCAAAAAGTATTCTATGACGATATTAAAGCTTATTAAATTCTTTATAAATTAGATTCTATATAGTTTTTCCAAATTCTTATCCGTTTTCGAAGTACACGCTCAGCAAAAGTAAAAATTAACAAAAGCTTAATTTTAAACTAGACGTCCCGCGCGGCTTCGCCAGCGTAAATAAGATATTTCACAGACAAATTAGTCCACAAAAATATAGCCGATAGCCTTCCTCGATAAATGGGCTATCTAACACTGAAAGAATTTTTCAAATCGGACAAGTAGTTCCTGAGATTAGCGTGTTCTAAAAAGCTCTTTCAAATAATTTCCCCTGTTTTTTCCACATTTTCCTCTATTTCTTCGCTCATATTAGTACTATCGTATTAAAATATGCCTATAAACTTCCTCGATAAATGGGCTATCTAACACTGAAATAATTTTTCAAATCGGACCAGTGGTTCCTGGATTAGCGCGTTCAAATAAGCCCTTTCAAATAATTTCCTCGCGTTTTTTCCACATTTTTCTCTATTTATTCGCTCTTATTCGTTTTAGCGTGATAAAATATAGCCTATAGCCTTCCTCGATAAATGAGCTCTCTAATACTGAAAGAATTTTTCAAATCGGACGAGTAATTCCTGAGATTAGCGCGTTCAAGCAAACAAACAAACAAACTCTTTCGCTTTACAATATTAGTATAGATATTATGTAGGTATTCCTTTCTAATACTGTTTGGAGCGACAAAATATTGTTTTTCTTTTTAGTAAAGCCTCAGATACTTAATAAGTCGTCTATTGTTTTTGGCGTCAAGATATTACCTACCTTCATTTTTCCACCTGGAATTGCTTGAAATGAGCTGACCCCTCAAAAGCTCACTCTTGTTTGTTTGCTTGAACGCGCTAATCTCAGGAACCACTGGTCCGATTTGAAAAATTCTTTCAGTGTTAGATAGCCCATTTATCGAGAAAGTTTATAAGCTATATTTTATTACGATAGTACTAATAAGAGCGAAGAAATAGAGGAAAATGGGGAAAAAACGGGGGACATTATTTGAAAGACCTTTTTTGAACGCGCTAATCTCAGGAACTACTGGTCCGATTTGAAAAATTATTTCAGTGTTAGATAGCCCATTTATCTAGGGAGGCTATCGGCTATATTTTTGTGGACTAATTTGTCCGTGAAATATCTAATTTACGCGGGCGAAGCCGCGCTGTACGTCTATTTTAAAATAAAGCTTTTGTTAATTTTTACTTTTCCTGAGCGTGTACTACGAAAACGGATAAGAATTTGGAAAAACTGTATAGAATCTAATTTATAGAGAATTTAATAAGCTTTAATGTCGTCATAGAATATTTTTTGCTATAACGCATATTTTTTAGTTATTGACGAAAACAAAAAATTTAGACCTTTGTCGCCCCCCCCCCCCTCTCCCTCCGGCTCACCTCCTAGACGTCAGGACTTTTAGTATGTTTTGTCCTTAACCACCCTGAATAAGTTCCTGCAGAAATTGCTTAGGTTCCCGCTCACGCACTCTATACCCTCTTTTGAGTCATTCGTTAACCGGACTATAAACTAAGTCTAATAACTATAGATCCAAATATTACTAACATGACTGATGAGATCTTAGTGATTGTATTCTCTTTGGATGAGATGTCAAAAAAGTTTATGGACCTACGTCAATTGGTCGGATTATGTCAATTCAATGTTAGCTAACTTAGAACGCTTACAGACGAACAGCACGTGTCGGCGGCAGTCAACGGCAGACGACGGCACGTGTCGGCGGCAGACCTTACCTTTACGCGCTACGTCATAACTGCAAGCGTGATAAACTGTCGACGGCTGCCGTCAACTGCCGCCGACTGCCGCCGATACGTGCCGTCGACTGCCGCCGACACGTGTCGCCGACTGCCGCTGACACGTGCCGTCGACACGTGCCGTCGTCACGTGCCGTTCGTCTGTAAGAAGCCTTAGCTGTGAATCTGTGATCTGTCGGCTGTGTTTGACGTAACGTGACCAAATTACGAAGCTCCGCCATCTGCATATTATGAATCAACTTGTCATTATTTTGTTTTTCAGGTGGCATATAAGCTAGACAGCAATGAGTTACAAGATTGTGATAACTGTAACACCAAGGAGCGGGTCACGATGCACGTACAGGGGATCTCGCACTGGGCCCCCGCCAACATTGGGCCTTATAGTCAAGCTATCAAGGTAATATAGTCTACTAGCGACCCGCCCCGGCGTCGCACGGGTATAAAATATATAGCCACTGAAAAAATGATTAAAATGGATAGCCTATAATCCTTCACGTGGTCTACTTATTATCTGTGCCAAATAACATAAAAATTGCTCCTGTAGTTCGCGAGATAAGCCTTTTAAAATAATTTCCCCCGTTTTTTTTTCACATTCTCCTATTAGTCTAAGCGTGATAAAATATTGCCTATAGACTTCCTCAACAAATGGGCTATCTAACACTGAAAGAATTATTCAAAATCCGTTGTGTAGTTTTAAAGATTAAAGGGAACAAAGGGACATGAGGGAAAAAAGCGACCTTGTTTTATAATAAGTAAGTTCCTGAGATTAGCGCGTTCAAGTTAGTCTTTTCAAATAATTTCCCCGGTTTTTTCCACATTTTCCTCTATTTCTTCGCTCCTATTAGTCTTAGCGTGATAAAATATAGCCTATAACCTTCCTCGATAAATGGGCTATCTAACACTGAAAGAATAATCAAAATCCGTTGTGTAGTTTTAAAAATTAAAGGGAACAAAGGGACATGAGGGAAAAAAGTGACCTTGTTTTATAATAAGTATAGATATAGATTCGCGTTGGAAAGGCTTTATTGCACTTATACTGTATAAGTGCAATAAAGCCTTACCTACTTATGAAAATATTTACATAGTAAATACCTATGCCGGATCTGCTTGTTGTCTGGCATATGGAAAAAGTTAATGATAAAGTCAGTGGACCTATAATATGCTATGTTTATTTCAACAAAAAGCGCGTGACAAAATACTGTAGATATTAATACCGTGGTAATGACGTCAGCACAATAGGCTTAGGCTGATCGTGGGGTCAGCCTAGCCTATTGTGCTGACGTTATTACCACGGTATTCATACGCCCGAGAAATCCACACGCCTAATGTGGGGGACGCTTTAGGTATATTTTGAATAAGTATTAATGAGTAGGTATTTATTTTTTTATAAAGGTTGGGGAGGTGGTGGGCACGTGCGGGCAGATCGCGCTGGTGCCGGGCTCTATGCGGCTGGCGGAGGGCGGCACGCGGCGGCAGTGCGCGCTCGCGCTGCGCCACCTCACGCGCGTGCTGCGAGCGGTGCACCCGCGCGCGCACATACGCAGCGTCGTGCAGGTACGCCGCCATCTTGCGTATTAACAGACGCTATCTTGTGTAACTGCGCCGCCATCTTGTGTAAAACGGCGGGCATCTTGTGGGCACGTGCGGGCAGATCGCGCTGGTGCCGGGCTCCATGGGGCTGTTGGAGGGCGGCACGCGGCGGCAGTGGCGCTCGCGCTGCCCTACCTCACGCGAGGCTTGACGTGGGTGAGTCATCTGCCTATGAACCAGTTTCTTCGATGGTACTTTGTCATTCCAGAGCGTATGCTACGTGACGCGTCGTGGCGGGGCGCGGGAGGCGCGACGCGCGCTTGAGCGGCGCACGGCGGGCGCGATGGTCCAAGTTGTGTTAATACCGGCGCTGCCCCGCGCCGCCGCGCTAGAGTGGCACGCGTGGGCGCACACTGACAACGACCGGTTTGACTGTACGTATATGATAATTTTGCTCTGGATTTATGTATGTGTCCTATGGCGTCCTAGGGGGGGGGGGGGGGGGCGGCAGCATCCTAGGGTGGCGGCAGAGATCGTAAAGTGGCCTACTTATAAAAAATATAAGTCTAGCCCTGTGATAACTTCGCAAAACATGACACACTGTGTTACACTTGACACACTGTGTTAAAAATGAGGTGTGGTCGGACACATTAAAATATTTAACAGATTAAAATATAATAATGTGACTATTTTTAGGGTTCCGTAGTCAACAAGGAACCCTTATAGTTTCGGTCTGTCCGTCCGTCTGCCTGTCCGCGGTTTTGCTCAGAGACTATAGGACCTACAAAGCTGTAATTTGGCATGAATACGCATATTGATTATGACGACAAAATGGTACATGAAATCTTAAAAAAAATATTACCTTCCCTACAAATCAAGCGGGGATGAATTATTTTTTTCGCGTTCATCCCACCGTGTGGGGTGTCGTTGGATAGGTTTTTTAAAAATATTACGAGTATTCATAGATCATTTTCCTATTTAGGGATCCGCTTGTGAAATATTAAGTTTTAAAGTGGAAAAAATGTCCAGTGTCCCCCTCTTCTACCAGCTAAACGGTTGCTTCTGGAAACGTGAAAAAATTAACGGGAAATTAGGAAATATACTGAATTTAAAAGAAAACAACAATTTTACATAAACCTTATGTTTACGTAAACAATAAACTGTCAAAAAAAACTATAATATAACGCGCCTAACAATGATTGATACTTTAACTTGGGTGCTTTGCGTAATTCTTCTTATATCTTAGATGTATATAAAATTCTCGTGTCACAGTGTATGTGCTTAACTCCTTTAACACTTTGATGCAGCGTAGTATAATATTATAATTGAGTATTACGTTTTATGTTTACAAGTAGCAGAAAAAGCGTTTAACGAAATAACCGAAATGACTGGGAGAATTTATGCTATCATTTTGAAAAAAAAAACACTGAAAATAAATACAACCCTTTATTAGGATATTGAAGAGCTGATTATTGAAGATGAAAGTGCCTCTTCACTGTGACACCACTGCTGTAACTACCTACATGGATCTAGAAAGTGGCGATGATTCTGTTTCCGACTGCATTGTAGAATATTATTTGGATGATCATATTTTATTAAAATAACAAAACCCTGTTTTTTTTTTGTATTTTTTTAAATAAGTAGTTCCTTTAATAAAACAGGAATGAGCTTCTCTCAGCTCTGACTGGTCATCAAAGTAGCTCTGCACCTCTCAGGGAGAGGGTACTTAAATAAAAGGTGTTATAAATTCATAATATGTAATACTAGTGACTAGCTGATGTCCCGGTGCACTTTGTGTCACTTATAAACCTTCCCTGGACTTCGAGGAATATTTTAAGACTAAAATTAGCCACATCGGTTCAACCTCGATTAAAGAGTTATTGCATTTTTATATAGTCCGTCAAGAAAGTGAAGAAATTAAAAAGTGGCAACATCGTAGTGTCATCCCTTTTTTCTTAGATTGATTTGAAATTGGATGTTGTGAGTGGACAATGAGGCTATATTATTGCCAATTGCTTGATTCTCAAGTGTACGTAAACTAAACTATATTATTAGAGATTTGAAAGGGACACTACGATGCTGCCACTTTTTAATTTCTTCACTTGACAGACTATGACATATACAAACAAACAAATCTTTATTTCCCTCAAAAAATAATTTTACATGTTAAGTGTCTTAAACAAAACACTGCTCCCCACACTAGGATTCCCTGTGTCGTGGAGAGCAGTGCTCCCATTTCTGTGTCTCTACCATCATGCATATAGATACATACAATTAATTTTAACCAGCTAATGACATATTCTAAGTCTTTTTAACAGATCCAATAATGTATTTGTAAGTAAACAGGCAATATATTTTTTAAAGTAGGTGATGCTTTTATAATATGATACAAAATACACATAATAGCATTACATGATCATTACCGGAGCCACTGAAACTAGCTACAGTACGTGTAAGTTAGTGATGAGGTGAGTTATACAAAGATTATAATACTTTACATAGATTAGATTGTTTCTTGTAATATCGTAAATTAAACACATACTATAACTACATCATAATTATTTCAAATTTTCTTAACTACACAATATAATATATAAATCGTAATATTTACAACGTGTTTTTTAAACTGTATTTAATATAGAGTATCAAAATCTTTTATAGTGACTGGATACAGTGTGGCCATAAGAGGTCACACCGGAAACAAGTGGCGACTCTATTAATATCGTGACTTTTTTGTGTATTTGGCGAAGTATAAAGGAACTTTTCGTTCAAATTCCTTTGAAAGTAACTGAGATGATGTTGTTAGTAGTATAAAACACGTTATAAATGTACATTCATTGACCATACAAAAATTTAAAAAAACTAGCGGTACTACGGAACCCTATATTGCGCGTGGCCCGACACGCATTTGGCCGGTTTTTTTCATATTCTAAGCCATCCAGCAAGGGAAACTTACCCATGCCAATTTGTGTTAGCAAAATGTGTGAGACTAAAGTTTCTCATTTTCGGGATGTGTTATAAACTTATAATGGAGACACTTCACATGGCTATTTTTGCCTATTTACTTGCCTATTTGACTCTTTTGATGTGCGTCAAAAACCGACAAAGGTACGGATACGTGTATGTATTTGGTATTGGTCATGTTTGTCAAATAGGCAAATAAGGCCAATACTTTGTCAAACATACCGTCTACACATGGTGATTGTTTGGCGAATACATCAAATACGCAAATACAAATAGCCATGTGAATTGCCTCCATAACACAGTCATTACAATAAAAACTTTAGGCCCAATTTCACCAACGACTTATAGTAAATGCTCGAATTACTGTCACGTCACATCTTTCGTTTTTCATATGAACGAAAGAGAAGACATGGCATTTTAACAAGCTGTTAACACTAACAGACGTTGGTGAAATCGTGCCTTAATTAAAAAAATTACAGATGAGGAAACCGGTTGCAGCGTGGGCGAGTACAAAGTGGCTATAACCCGGCGGTGGAATTACGACAACACCGTTGCCGCCATCGTATGCAATGTCTCAACAGGTAAATGTGTTCTTTAATGTATATTTTACAACCAGCGGGCCCGACGGACGTTATTCCGTCATTTCCATGAAGTTTGATAAAAGCGGTAAAACTGCGTTGTTTGAGAAAAAATGGGTAAAACGACAAGATTAGAGTTTGGCTGATTTTATCTTACTTTGAAGGCCATAACCAACCTTTATAAACAAAAATGTTGGCTAATGCTAAGTACTGACATACGGTTTTGCGCGATAGTTTTACTCCAAATCGAGCAATAACCACCGTGTGGACCGCAAAACTGACAGCTCGAAGGCTCGCTTCGAGCCGGGCTCGATAGAATTAAATATGTCAAATATGTAATTTCCTTCGGTTTGGAGTAAAACTATCGAGCAAAACCGTATGTGAGTACATAGCATATAATGTCGGCTTGCGGACGGTAGTTTGACGTGACAACTACGAACTGAGCCGATCGCTCAAGCCGTCATGCCCCTCTATTGTTCGTGCCGCGCTTTCGCTTGCAGAACGCGACAATAGCTTTGTCCACACTGTGCCTTTTTCTGTTTGTCAAGGGCATGCGTTAGACGTTTCTACTGGCGCGGAGCGGAGCTTAGCAGTGCCGAATTGACCAATCACAATGCTCGAAATCTTCGCTCCGCTTCGCTATCATTCCGCTGGAATAGCACGATTGGTCAATTTTGTTTTATGTACACAAAATTGACCAATCGTGCTATTCCAGTATGTTGTTTTTACATTTTTTAATTTAACATTATTCGTATAAGGTTCATCTCCATCGTCGTGGAGCGCGGGCTTCGCGGACGCGGAGGCGCGGCGGCGTCACGCGGCGCTGGTGGGGGCGATGACGGCGGAGCAGCTGCGCGCGGTGCTGGCGTACGCGCTCGCCAAGCTGCGGAGCGACCGCAGCCCGCCGCCCGCCGTGTGCCTGCGGGTGTTCTACCAGGTGGGCAGCACTTCTTATTTTATTTACGGCAAATATCGGTTTTTGCAACATTCTGCCAGTGTCAAGTAATGATATAAAACGAAAAAAAAATACAACTTTTTTTATTTAAAATTGTACTTCAATTTTAAATGCGAAAGTCTGTATGCTTTAACCATTGAACCGATTTGAGTATTTGGCAAAGAATCACCTTGAGTCTCGGACACATACTTTAATCCCCAGAAAATGTATGCGATAAACTAGTTTCTGCGCAATTTTTGATAACTTTTTTTTAATTCTAGGCGGGCTGCGTGCGCGCACGTTGGGACGACTTGCAGCTGGGCGAGGCTGGCGCGCGCGTGTCGCTCACCGCGGTGCCGGTACTGGCGCTGCACAACGCGTACACCTTCCTGAGCATCGGCGGGCTGCGGCTAGACGAGTGATACCGGTACGTGTGTGTATATGTATAGTTAATAGTGTGTAGTTTTTACGTGGGAGAGCCTCGACCGGAGAAATATCACGTTCCCACAGAAAACCGACGTGAAACAGCGCAAGTGTTTCGCCGAGTGAGTGAGTTTACCGGATGCCCAATCCCCTACCCTTTTCCCTTCCCTACCCTCCCCTATTCCCTTCCCTTCCCATCCCTACCTACAGGGAATAGGGGACTATTCCCTCTTAAAAGGCCGGCAACGCACTTGCAGCTCTTGTGTCTATGGGCGACGAAAGTTGCTTTCCATCAGGTGACCCGTTTGCTCGTTTGCCCCCTTAATTCATAAAAAAACAGTTTGCTTATACCTGTGTGTATGTGTGTGCTCGCATACATCACACATACTGTAGGCGTGTGCGTATGGTATGCGTTAAAATAATGTATTAAAATAATGCATACCACTCACTGTGGATCGATGATACCCACTTGATTTTTGTGCCTATTTGAAGCGGAATCAGCGCCCCCATTATTAGGGATGAGAACTAAATTTGACGTAACCATTGGTAACCATGTATGTATTATATATTTTGTCTATGGCTTAATCGTTTGAATTGTTTTCGTGTTTTTAAAGTGTTTTAAAAGGTTTTACGCGATTAAGTAATATATAAATAAGTGGTGGTAGTTCATAGTAAAACTATGAAAGAGTGTATGTTATGTAAAATGCAGTACAAAAAGGGATGTGGGGTTACATTTCACAAGTAAGTGATTTTAACAGCAAATTTCTACGATATTAAACTTTTATTGATAATATAGGCACTTAAAAATGTGGCACTAATATTATTATACCGTATTCACCACATATGGTAAATATGTGGTGAATACGGTGTTTGTTTTACCGATTTTTGATAAACAATAAAATTCAATAGTAGTTTTTTGTCGATAAAACTTATCGATATCTATAATAATTGTATTGAAATCTCCGATAACCGATTTTTATTATCAAATGCATATTATTGTGCTCTTAAAATAATTGACAGGTTTCCGTCTGACGAAGGAAGACTGGAATTATGGTTGAAAAAAATTGAAAAGCCTGGTTGGCGTCCGAAAATTGCTACTACCGCTTGCCGTTACTATTTGAAGTGTACAAACGTTCTCTGTGAAAATACAAGGCGCAAAAACTACCATTTGATCGTGATTATGTTTGGAAAATTTATTTCAGCATCTACTCTTTCTTGACAGACCGTAACTGTGTAACGGTAACTAATAAAATATAATGTTAAAGTATCGCACATATATTTTTATTATTTATAGATACCTTTCCTACTCCAATAAAAAAATGTATTCAAACGTTTCATATTTATTTATGGATCGCATTATCCAATAGGCTACTTGACCTATTTTTTTTCTTCATGCTAATCGCTTCTTAATCATTCATTTTCACAAAAAAACTAATATTTTAATATTTTACACAGTAGAAACTCATAAAAATGTTGATTTGAAAAACATGCCTTTTAAATGGCGCCGAAAACATTGTCCGCCATAGTGTGACGTCATACGTTTTGTATTTTAAACTCTTTTATTGAAAAAATTTTATGTGCTAAATGTACGAGTCTAAAAGTGCCCAAAAATTATAAAATAATTAAATAAGAAATCAGAAATCATTTTTGTAATGTTGAAAACTTTTGGCGAAAAGTTTTGGCCATTTCATTTCCCGTCTACAATAAATGGAGATAATATATAAAACTGATGTTTTATTTGAAATATTTAAGAAAATATATTTTACAAATCTTTCTAGGCTTATTCTTAATATTCATGTACAAATAAACTTACATATAACGAGCGCGATAAATAAAAGATATTAAATTACTATGAGGATGACGTCACATCCAAATCGGAAGTACCGCAAAAGCGTTTTCGTCAGTACAAATCCTATTTTCATAAAATCATATTTTCAAATCGACTTTATTTATCAATCATAAGCTTTTATTTGATGATAAGGGTGAAATACGGTTTCCTAGGCCAAGTTCTACTAGAAATATGCATTTGTTCAATGAAATTGAATATAGGTCAAGTAGCCTATTAGTTAATTTCTCTCGCACTTCTGCAATCGGCGCCAAAATGGCGAAAATCAAATGAGATAAAGTAAATCGATAAAAATTGGCTTGCTAGATCCATAAATAAATAGGGAACTTTTATATTATTACTAGACGTTCCGCGCGGCTTCTCCCACGTAAATATTTAATTTTACAGACAAATTGGTCCACAAAAAATAGCTTATATTACAATCCTTCACGTTATACATTCCCCCGCTTTTTCCACATTTTCCTCTATATCTTAGCTCCTATTAGTCTCAGCATGATAAAATATATAAAATTGGCTATCTAACACTGAAATAATTGTTCAAATTGGACCAGCAGTTCCTGAGATTAGAGCGTTCAAACAAACAAACTCTTCCGCTTTATAATATTATATGATGAGATTAGTTAGGGTCTAATCACACAGAACACTTATTTAGCTTTGTTCAGCTTTAATACGATACATAGTCCGGTTAACGAATGACTCGAAAGAGGGTATAGAGTGCGTGAGCGGGAACCTAAGCAATTTCTGCAGGAACTTATTGAGGGTGGTTAAGGACAAAACATACTAAAAGTCCTGACGTCTAGGAGGTGAGCCGGAGGGAGGGGGGGGGGGGGGGGGGGGGCGACAAAGGTCTAATTTTTTTGTTTTTCGTCAATAATTAAAAAAATATGCGTTGTAGCAAAAACTATTCTATGACGACCTTAAAGCTTATGAAATTCTCTATAAATTAGATTCCATAGTTTTCCAAATTCTTATCCGTTTTCGAGCTACACGCTTAGGAAAAGTAAGAATTAACAAAAGCTTTATTTTAAACTAGACGTACCGCGCGGCTTCGCCCGCGTAAATTAGACAAATTAGTCAACAAAAATTTAGCCGATAGCCTTCCTCTATAAATGGGCTATCTAACACTGAAAGAATTTTTCAAATCGGACCAGTACTTCCTGAGATTAGCGCGTTCAAAAAAGCTCTTTCAAATAATTTCCCCTGTTTTTTCCACATTCTCCTCTATTTCTTCGCTTCTATTAGTCTTCGCGTGATAAAATATAGCCTATAGCCTTCCTCGATAGATGAGCTATCTAACACTGAAAGAATTTTTCAAATCGGACCAGTAGTTCCTGAGATTAGCGAGTTCAAGCAAACAAACAAGAGTGAGCTCTTGAGGGGTCAGCTCATTTCGAGCAATTCCAGGTGGAAAAATGAAGATAATATCTTGACGCCAAAAACAATAGACGGCTGCCAGCATCTGAGGCTTTACTAAGAACAATATTTTGTCGCTGCAAACAGAATTAGAAAGGAATACCTTCATAATATCTATACTAATATTATAAAGCGGAAGAGTTTGTTTGTTTGTTTGCTTGCTTGAACGCGCTAATTTCAGGAACTACTGACCCGATTTGAAAAATTATTTCAGTGTTAGATAGCTCATTCATCGAGAAAGGCTATAGGCTTTATTTTATCACGCTAAGATTAGTCTAAGCGTGATAAAATAAAGCCTATTTTATTCGCTCCTATTAGTAGGAGCCAATTAATAGAGAAAAATGAGGAAAAAACGGGAGGAAATTATTTGAAAGAGCTTTTTTGAACGCGCTAATCTCAGGAACTACTGGTCCGATTTGAAAAATTATTTCAGTGTTGGATAGCCCATTTATCGAGGAAGGCTATCGGCTAAATTTTTGTGGACTAATTTGTCTGTGAAATATCTAATTTACGCGGGCGAAGCCGCGCGGTACGTCTAGTCTAAAATAAAGCTTTTGTTAATTTTTACTTTTCCTGAGCGTGTAGCACGAAAACGGATAAGAATTTGAAAAAACTGTAAGTATAGAATCTAATTTATAGAGAATTTAATAAGCTTTAAGGTCGTCATAGAATAGTTTTTGCTACAACGCATATTTTTTTAGTTATTGACGAAAAACAAAAAATTTTGACCTTTGTCCCCCCCCCCCCCTCCCCCCTCCGGCTCACCTCCTAGACGTCAGGACTTTTAGTATGTTTTGTCCTTAACCACCCTGAATAAGTTCCTGCAGAAATTGCTTAGGTTCCCGCTGACGCATTCTACAACTACTTTGTTCACTGAGCTAACACTATAGCACTACTTTGATAATATTAGAAATGAAATTAGAAAATACAATATAACAAAGTTTTTGTTAGAAGGCTTATCTTCAGTTTTGTTTTTAGTTTTTCGGCTAACTGCTAAAAATAAATGGATTATAAATAGGTACTGCTACTTCACGTTATCTACGTATGAAATCGTTAATTTATTACGCCTATCTAAATTACGGAGAGGAATTCTGTAATCTTTAATACGAATATGTAGCGTTTGTATTATTCAATTTAAGATTTTTGTCCTAATGGTCGACATTATTCGAATCTGGAAACATTTCATCGATAATAGAAAAGACAGTTGTACATCACTAGTATTAGATCCAAATACTCCCACTACTGCTATCAGCGCCAATATGGCGACATGATGGCGACTTTCAAACGTCATTTTTACGTCAAATTTAGTTCCTATCCCTAATAATGGGGGAGCTGATTCCGCTTCAAATAGGCACAAAAAATAGCTGTCATTTTAAAGGGTATCATTAGTCCAGTGCACTTGTTTAATGGAGGTCAGTGATACCACTTTATTTGAATACAATTAGGGGACAAACGAGCAAACGGGTCACCTGATGGTCCCGAAGCCCATGGACACTCGCAACATCAGATGAATTGCATGAGCGTTGCTGGCCTTTCAAAACATCATCTCTTTTACCCTTAACCACCTGCCATACGTCTCACAGACCCCGCTGATATTCTTTTTGTTAATATTTTTGCGCCGGAGTGTTGTATCGACTTGTTGGCTTTTATACCTTTTTCATGCGCCCCTAGCTATCGCCCAACGGCTTGGCGAAGTTAGGCGTGCATGCATTTATCTTATAAAGACTTGCGGGGGTCTGAGGGACCCCTGTCAGGAGGTTACGTAAGTTTTTTCGATTGTAATTTTTTTGTTTTGGAAATAATGGCTCTAAATTAAGTTCTTATTGAGCGTTGGTTGAACCAAGGCCTGACAGATGATGGAAACATACTGAACGACGAATGCAGCGATGTGGAGCCGGTCAAAATTAATCATATTATATTGGAAGATAGTTCATAGTGGAGTGTCTGATTCCAAATGCGAAGAGCCAACTGTAGTGCTCTCCATCACAAAGTGATATTATAGTGATATTATTCCTTCGGAAAGTGACCAATAGTAATCATTTCATTTGAGGATGATGTACCATTAGCGGAAATTCGATGTAGATCTAGGAAGAATTATTATTTTGGCAAAAATAACTTTAGTTGGTCATCTGCTCTGCCTGAAATTGCGCTCTAGTGAACCTATCTGTGCAGCTACATAGACGAAAGGTTGAAAGCAGAAACTGGCTGAACAGTTTACGAGATCGCTTAGGGCACGTTGTGAAAGCAATGTGAAACTGTAATGTAATATGAAGAATCCTTCAGATAAACTTGATCCTCCAGCAAATATCCCATGCTGCAGCACTGATGAAGAGTTATTGGCAGTTCGTAAAAACTACTAAAAAAGACGGGTTGTACTCCGGGAGTGCCGGCAAGATGTGAAAACTTGATTATTAACGTTGTGCATTTTTTTAACCCATTTTTTAAGAAAATCGTTTTTTTTTAATTAATCGAAACCCTTACAATCAATTCGAGTTCGAGTTCGACACAAAACACTACTCTTCAACAGTCTTACGGTTTTTCCAAGGTTTTTCGATCAGCACGAGAATCTGACGCAAGTTTCATAGTTTTTACCCATCCCACAAAAGTGCTCAACGCCGCTAAAAAACACAATACATGGATTTTAAATGCACAGCTCATATTTGCCTCGAATGCTTAGACAAGATCTGTCTTCATGGCCTTAAAAAGCTCTGAGTTTGAAGCCTGCAATTTTGTAGAATTAGTAACTATAATGAGTATTAGTATTTAAATTTCTAAAGTTCCTTGTTAATACTTCAGTCGGAATTTCCAGGAATTGCTATTGTATTCTATTGTTGTCGCGATCACCGGTGCCTGAAGGATTAATTTAGTTATATAAAAAAACGTAACAATAATTTCTTATCAATTCAATAATTTTTTTTAGAATTTTTTTTCTGAAAGTGTTAGTGGGTAAGCCAAAAACACGAGATTGTACCAAATATGCTGTATTATTTGAAAGATATTGTTGAAATTCATGTTTTTTAGCCGGGGTCTCACAGACGTATGGCAGGTGGTTGTGTGACAATTATATGTATGTGGTAGGTGGTTATGGGTTTATTATGTAGTGTGATGTCCTGAGTTCTGGATAATATTAAACATAGATTATTTTTCTCTTTCAGGCTACGGCGCGTAAACTGTGGATACACAATACACATGCTTTGTTGCCGTTTCAATATTTGCTGAATATTTTAAATGTTTACATAAATTTTGTTAATTATGCTGAGTTTACATATATTAAGTCAAATATTATAAATTATTTTTATTGCAAACGCTGGTTTAATTTATACAGTGCGGCGACGTAAATCAAACACATATCAAATTAATTTTACTTTATTTTTTTACAAAATTGACCGAACAGTGCGAGATTTCTAGAACGTTTACACTTGCATTAAGTAGACATAAAGTTATAATTATTTCTCTTATAAGTAAGTCTTAATATTTCACCTGTGTCAATAAAGCAATACCAATTTGTTGCGTCTCAAGTACACCGAACCGTACATCATAAAAAAGATACTCGATATCATGAAATCATAACGGACATTTTTGATTCTTACAATGTAATGTCACTACGTAAATTATGATTAATAATAATAAAGAAAGCATAATTATAAACTAAACTACATTATACTTATTGATGTTACTGATAATATACTCTAATACAAGTTATAATACACAATATATTGGGGACAATTGCACACGAGGTGTGAGAAGACATGCGCGGGGAATAAGTACAGATTACAAAAAATTGCGCGGGGCTGGGGCCAAAACTTACACAGGGTGGGAATGAGTTCCTGTAGACATCTGTACACATTATCGTAAAGTTATCGAAAATTAATTATTTATTAGTGTGAAAATATTGACAGTTCCCATATATTTAAAATTCGATAATGTTACGATTAGCTGTCTTCAAGAACTCATGCTCAGTTCTTAGACAGCCCAAGTTAGTAAACATTTAACCAGTACGTATATTTATGACCATTGCCAACGGTTAGTGTTTTAATCACCCCAGAAATAAATTCTAATTTGTGTGCATAAATAATTTTTATTATAAAATAAAAATACTCTGATTAAAATAATTTGTGTGAAATAGGCGTTTTTATTTCTGTGGTGATAAGTAAATAAATAAGGTATAGAAGTCTATGTTTTGTACTATGAAATATAAAACATAGTGCTAGCTAATAATGATACTAAGAAAAGAATAACTTTATATGGCTATCCCATACCTCAAAATTACAAACTAGCACTTTGCCTTAAGTAAGTTTAACCAAATTGTCACTCGAAGGAGTTGCTTGATTTTACTCAAATATAAAATTAAACTAAAATCTAACATCCTTAAAGAAATTATTAGCGATAACGATTTTTATATTGTGGTTAAATAAAATCATTTAAGATAACTGAGTTTAAAGTACATTACATTTTTGTATTAAGTTTTTAATCGGGTTATCATTGTATACAGTTGTATCCATATAATCGTATAACTAAAATAAATACCTTATAAAAACAATACTACTTATGAATAGTCTATAAAAAAAAAAGAACAAAATGCGCTATGTCTTCCTTGTATAGATTCTTTTGATAAAAAGTGATAACCGGATTCTTCAAAACGAAAAATGCAGTAAAAGGCAGGTTTTATAATATACATTTTATTTATAAGATTTAAGAAATAATTTGTAAAGAAACAATGTATACCAAAACGAGACACTTCCCTCTAAACGATTCACACACAAATTAACAATACGGATCAGTAAAAATTGAAAAACTCCTCTCAACAAAACAACAGCATAATATTCAATCTCTTTTATTCTATAATCGTTTAACATAAATAATCATAGAGTCGCATACATGATCTGTCTCGCAGTTAATTTAAAAAAAGATTAATATTAAAAATAGTATGATTGCCCAGCTACCCATATAGTGAAGTTAGTATTAAATTACTGTACAGTTCTGTTAGCGAATCGATCACTACGGCTATAAACTCAGCGCTCCCACCGACGGTGCGTCCGTCAGTTCTCATCGCTTCTACCGCACCACGGATACTCTAGTATACCCACGTACATACCCTTACAGCTACTCGTTATATTAATCAGATTTATGTAACAGTTTACCTTAATCGAAGCGAAAGTCTCGTAACAACTATAATACACGGGAAAACCTGACGGGACTCGCAACGGTCACTAACACTGCACTGGGGTCTAACACTGCGGCACCGGTACCTAACAGAGTCAGCAGCATTCCGCGTCACACTTCTGTCACATCCAAGGTCACATTACCATACCGTAAGTCAGGTATTCTGCTGATATTCATCCCCCCCCCCCCTCTATTTGTGGCTGTGACACGCTTCACTATTACACTTGCACTGGGTTCACAACACGTTCTTCTATCAATCGTCGTCTTGCGCGTCAGCCTGCTGCCTGCTCTGGAGGTACTGTCGGTGCGCGTACTTGTTGAAGCGTCGTTTCGCCATGAAGAGAGTCGCGATGGTGCGCGGCGCGAGACGCACGGCCGCAGCGCGCGACGTGATCCCGCCGCGCCGGCACTCGCCGCAAGTGTAGTCCAACACCTTGAGTTGCGACACCGTCTGCCTAACGCATTCTGCAATACACATAAACGTTAGTAACTCTTAGATAAGTCTCCCACACATAACTGCGAATTCGCCTCGCATCGCAAATATCTGCGACAAAATTCATAATAAAAATGACATTATGATGCGATGCGAATGCGAATTCGCGGTTATGTGCGGGATTATTTACGCCTCTAGTACACCGACGCTGCGAAACGCGAAAACTCTGCGAAACAGGATTAGAGCGAGGTGCAATATTATAACGCATTGCCGTGTGGCGGGTGTGACAGTAAATCGGTTCGCCGCTATTTCATGTTTCGCAGCGTCGGTGTAGAAGAGGCGTTAGTTCTCATAAAAAGTGAATAAGCCAGTGCCATCTGACGCCAATAATGTCAAATCTAACTGCCGCCATACTGCTAAAGTCATTTGTATTGCAATGCGATGAGACGATGCAGAGATGCATTCTAAATGAACCATTCGAAATTAAACTTTATTTACTACACAAGAACATATACGTTGAATTATTCCAATTTTGAATGGCTCATTTATAACTACACTGCATCTTAAGCCGCCAGCGCACGGAGAGGCTACGCACGTGCGTCAAGCTTCGCTTTGCAAGAAAATATATGTGACTGTGTCCACTGCAACCCACGGACACGCTTCGCACGAATTGACGTAGTCAAAGTAATAAAATCATGCGCCGCGGTGGAATGGCGGCTTTAATGTCACGTTGCAATGTAAGTGACATTAGCAGTGTACTGGCGAGTGCGGCTTGACAATATTGACGACAGATAGCACTGGCTAATTTACTATGTATGACTCTAAAGTCTAAAGTCGTCTGTTACTAATAACACACCCTAAAATTTAGACCATATTGCCTTTCTAAAATTTAACTGTCGACATAGACCTATTTGGGTTATAGTTAATCGTCAAAATATACCATGTCATCACTACATCATGATATTATAAAACAAAGTCGCTTTTTTTCCCTCATGTCCCTTTGTTCCCTCTAATCTTTAAAACTACGCAACGGATTTTGATGCGGTTTTCTTTAATAGTTAGAGTGATTCAAGTTGTTGGGGTTTCTAATGTAATGTAGTAAATAATAATTACATTTTTTTCCGCTTACATTGCAAGAGCAGGCTGAACCCTACGAGATTTATCAAAATAATGTACTAAGTATTATACATAATGAAAAGGTCTACAGAAAATTCCGCGATGGTATATGTCTATCTGTTATGGATATCCCACATTAACAGTTTTTTGTCATTTACTTTTAACGACAAATAATGGCTAATTTTCGAAGCGATTTTAACCAATACGGCATTAATCCTAATTCAATTAAACACTTTAAAAAAAAATGTTGATTTAATGGTAATGATAATCCTATACAGCATATGATTTAAATGAATATTTTCGAAGACTAATTACATATTTAAACATTGCGAGACGTAGCTTTTGCGGCGGTACCGACCATTGCGGGCCACGGGTAGTAATAATAAATATAAATCAAAACTGCTGTTTCACTTTTAATTATTTTAAATATTTTATAAGTACCCGTGCGAAGCCGGGCCGGGTCGCTAGTCTATAATAAATAACATACGGTTTACCCACGGTTAACTGTAACCCAGATCGGCTGAAGTAAATAAACAATGAGGGTTTTCTATATTCAGAAATCTGTAATTAGGACTTGTCGCTTTATGGTGGTAGACATCGAAAACTGTCAAGACTACCTATATTATTTACTTTTATCTGTCAATAGATGGCACTTTGAGTGTCTTAGAGTGCATCAGAGCACTGACCTCCATAATTATACAAGTACGCTGGACTTACTTTGAAATGACAGCTGTTTTTTGTGCCTATTTGAAGCGGAATCAGCGCCCCAACGCATTGCAATGCGGGGGAAGAGAACTAAATCTGACGTAAACATGACGTTTAAAAGTCGCCATATTGGCGGTGATAGCTGTAGTGGGAGTACTTGGAACTAATACTAGTTTCTACCACCGTAGTGATTATATTCTCTTTGGTTTCTACAACCAATAGCGATTGAGCGGCCATTTGCAAGTTACGTCAGATTTAGTTCTCTTCCCTCGCATTGGGGGCGCTGATTCCGCTTCAAATAGGCACAAAAAACAGCTGGGTATCTTATGCCCAGCGTACTTGTATAATGGAGGTCAGTGGCATCAGAGCCTGTAGCCGAGACATTAGCGAATCGAACGTCAACGGATAACGTCATAATATTAGGTCAATTCCATACATTTTGATCGACGATTCTATAAAGAAACGATAAAGAAAAAGTCTTGGCTAAAACGCCAGGTCTAACCTGTCGCTTGATTGTATGACCTTGAAAACCCTCATTGTTTCTAAGGGACTATTTCACCCCTTCCCGGTAAGTCTCGGATAGGTTATCCACAACTTATTTGACAGATTTAGTATGGAGTATCTGTAAGATAAATTGTGGATAGCTTATCCGCGACTTATCAGGAAGTAGTGAAACAAGCCCTTACAGTATCTTTCAATCTAAAAAATGTAAGGCAATAGGGCATTGTTGAAGAAAAAATCATCGGCAGTTAGGTAAAACACACAATACAGATACACACGCTAAAATATACAAACATCTATTCCACTCGAATAAACTGCAACACATTGAGCGTACCTAGGTATCATGCAACAAATACTAAATAATTATTATTTATTTGGTAATTAATCAATCCATTTATGTTGCAAGATATTACATCAAAAACAAACTCTCACGCAACAGTATTGTAATATAATTATTTATATCTTTCAGAAAACATTCTTTATTATATTAATTTATGTGGCACTTTTACACAACAGGACCACAAGACATTTAAGATACACTCCTATAACATATAAGTATGTAACTACATATTTCTTTCTTTAGCTCCCTATTATGCGTTTTGGCAACAATATAGATATAACATGCTTTTTCCTATAATAATAATCTGAACTCATCAGAGGTCTAACATGTAGCTTTACACATATTATACTTGTATTTTTGCTAACATGTCTTATACATGGTTTCTAATGATGTGAAATAAATATTATGTTAAGAGAAATGAAAAGCATGATACATCCATACAAGGTTGGTTAAATATAGTGTAAATATTTTAAAAAATAGTAAGGAAGTAACTATACTAGGAAAAAAAAAACTTATACATCATGACTGGTGAGACATGTACAATACTCGAGGCCGTGATATTTGGCTATTATATTAGTTGAAAAAAAATAATTAATATCAATTGATCACTGAGTAAATGTAGCTTAAAGTTAAATAATAATTATTGTTTACTCAACGTATGGACACCGCGCGCGGGAAGGGTAGTAGGTAATAATTTGTCCATGATTCATTTATTTAAAGGGGGGTCAAAAATTAAGTACCTAATTTTATTACATAATTATAATGAGAATCGAGTACCGAGTACTCTCCTTAAGTATTGATCATGTCTCACCAGTCATGCTGTATAACAAAATATAAGGTTTGCTGTCTTTTTTTTCTAATGTCTTGGAGTAGAAAAAGAAAATAGTCTTAAATATTTAACCAACCAATAGTGTAATAGGTTACTTGACCTACTTT
This sequence comes from Lysandra bellargus, assembly GCA_905333045.1. Taxonomy (NCBI): domain Eukaryota; kingdom Metazoa; phylum Arthropoda; class Insecta; order Lepidoptera; family Lycaenidae; genus Lysandra; species Lysandra bellargus. The sequence continues at coordinate 6,298,661 of HG995355.1, forward strand.
TTTTCCTTCTTATCGCTTCTTAATCATTCATTTTCACCAAAAAAAACGAATATTTTAATATTTTAAACAGTAGAAACCCATAAAAATGTTGATTGAAAAATATGCCTTTTATATTGCGTCGAAAACACTGTCCGCTATTGTGTGACGTCATGTTTTTTGTATTTTATACTTTATTGAAAAAAGTTTTATGTGCTAAGCGTACAAGTCTAACAGTGCTAAAAAATTAGAAAAGAATTTAGAAATCAATTGTAATGTTGAACACTTTTGTAGAAAAGTTTTAGCCATTTCATTTCCCAACTACAATAAATGCAGATAATATTATATAAAACTGATGTTTTATTTGAATTATTCAAGAAAATATACTTCATAAATCTTTCTAGGCTTATTCATATTATTTATGTACAAATAAACTTACATATAACGAGCGCGATAAATAAAAGATTTTAAAATAGAGAGAATTACAAATGAAATGACGTCACATCCAAATCATAATCAAATCATATTTTCAAATCGACTTTATTTATCAATCATAAGCTTTTATTTGATGATAAGGGGGAAATACGGTTTCCTAGGCCAAGTTCTATTAGAAATATGCATTTTTTCAATGAAATTAAATATAGGTCAAGTAGCCTATTGAAAGGCGAATATAATATAAAGGCAAAGCGCAATTGATAAATGAGCACTCAACTTTATGTGAAGTATTTTTTATTGTATTATATATTGACGTAATTATAATATTTTCATTGTTAACAAAAATACATCACACAACAAGTTGTGAAGCAGTGAGTTATGAACCATGCAGTGAAATGAAATGTGCAGTACGACTATGATTGAAAACCACAATAAAACCATTTTGCTTAGGGTCGTCTTTGGCTTGATAATAATATATAAATAATAATAGGTACTTACCTAAATAGCAAAATATCTAAAAGTTTCGAGTAATAGCAAAATGGCCTTACTGTAACTCTACTACTAACAGGTAACAATATAAGGCCAAACTTTTAGTTTTAGGAAATAATGTGGAAATATTAGTTTATTAAAATTTAAAATGATCTAAAAAATATTCATTTGTTTTAGAAAAAGAACGAATGTTAAATGTTAGTATTAACTAGTGATGCAAGTCAAGTTTGCATTTTTTTCTTATTTACCTTTATTTACAACGGCAAAACCTGGCATTGATTAAAAATTCTTGTGCCATATCATCTGTCGTTAAAAAAACCACAATATCATTAAAAAACCTGACTCGCATCACAGATTAAAAATGAGTGTTGTGCGACGTTTGGTCCGATATCGATACCCGTTCTACGGTTAGTGGGATGTCGCTCATACCGCACGCCTGGTGACGTACCTTGATGTAGTTGCCTATCGCAGAGTTTACAAATGACGAGTTGCATTGTCCCCTTCGGGCCGATGAAGGAGCGCTCGCACAGGGGGCAGTAGCGACCGATGCGATACGCCCTACGCACGCACACACACACACCGACCCACACGAGCGCACAACCACCGGAACAGAAACACGACATTAGTGGCCACGACTGAAGTGACAACTACTGTTGCGGCCACGACAGAAGTGACTCCAGCTGTGGTCGCCATAGAAGTGATCACTGCTTTATGACATTAGTTGCCACGACTGACGTGACAAGTGACAGCTACTCTTTTAGCCACAGACAGCCCCAGCCAGTAGTGGCAACAACGGTTGTAGTCACGTTAGAAGTGATCACTGACCATGGCGTGACGGTGTGGCCACGACAGATGTGTTACTTTTGTTGTGGCCACAACGGGAGGAGTCACTTTAGAAGTGATCACTACTTGAGACCATGGCATCAGCGATTACATAAGTGATCCCTCAATAATGATTATGACTATAGTGGCCAAATGATCAATGCCAATGATCATAGTAGTGACCACGACACAACGAAACCACTGTTCGATGCTTTGTTACTCCCCTAGGCTCACTTAGAGATTTTTCTAGCATAGTTTGTAACATAAAGATTGCATTCGTCCGAATGAAAGTGCTTTGTTTCTTATAACTTTTTTTTTTTAATGGTAATTTTTACAAGAAACAAATGTTTCGTTCGATCGAACGCACACATTGTTAAATTGTTATAGAGAATTTAGTTTCTACAAGACTTTAGAAAAATCGAGGGAAGTGTTAAGCAGAAATCAGAATAAAACAAAATTATACAATAAAAGTAAACAGCGAGCCAGAAAACAGAAAAGTAACAAAGTATACAGTTAGTGAGTACTTACATGATATAAAACCCATTAGTAAAAAAATAATGAAATGTTAGAAACTTTAAAATGGAATGGTGAAAAAAAACATTGTGGTTCATTATGGCTTGAGTTGACAAAAGTTTTTAAGCTAAAAAAATTAAAATTTTAAAAATATCACCGAAATTATTTTTACAAAGTTGCCATCAACCGATAAAAAAGTTTGTCATCACAACATCTTCGTTGCAATGACAAACTTGTTATGATTAAAATTTACATTAAAATTGTGAAGCATGCGAAAAAATTATAAATTCTACTAAAGAATAACTTTAAATATTCACAGATGGTGATTCGTTAGTAGAATAAGATTAGCAAGGGAGTGCTGACGCTTTGGGGTCCAAAGTAATGCGGGGTCCAAAATGCTGATACCAGAAAAGCGAATGTAACAGTGGACAGAATGTGTTAGTCAACATTGAACACGCATGAAATGACGTGACTTACAATGTTCTACCAAGACCAGTTAACAAAATTACACATAGATTAAAAAAAAACTTTGGAACTTTTTAAGAAAACATTTGTACTTTTTGGCAGTGTCCCTCGCTACAATCCTTCGTCGACTATTGGACTACGGATTCGCTTTTTGCTGTAGCCCCTCTTGGTTTTACTTGAAAAGATAATATTCAGTGACATTATACGCTATCGTTTTGATCGTTGTCACAACATTATTGACCCTATTTTAGGAAAAATTCTAGGAAAACCATAACCACATTGTATTGGATGTATTAACACAAGTGCAATATATGAAGTGTGTCAAAATCAAATAACAAAATTCTGGGCATATTCTTATCAAATGAATTTGTAAAGACAGCGGAAAAAGAGAGTTCTTACTCCAAAAAAAGCCTCTCTGCAAAACGCATAATTGCCCTTAAAATATTTTTTTGAATATTTTATGATAATAATAACTCTTCTGCCTTAACAACTATAAGCAGTATATTATTAATTGGTTTTACCACACTCCATATTTATTTTATTACTCAAGTGGTTGTAGTTCCTACACAAAAAAGTATTTACAAAAACCTAAGTCACAAAGGTATATCTAGAAGGTGAAATATAAGTACTTTAAACAACGATTTTAACTGTCGCATTAATTCAATATTAAAACCGGTCATAGATAATTTGCTACATTTCTAATTTATGGATAAAACTTTACACTAATTTACTTGATATCAAACATAGCTAGCCTGATTCTAAATTTATATTTTTAGCCAATAAAATATCTGGGATAAACATACAACATAAGTTTTTTAATACAGGCTAAATAAGTTTGTTTTTCTACGTAAGGACTTTCAAAATCAACTCCATATACTTTGGGCAAATTACACAATTGAGTTTTACAAAGTTTATGGCAACAATGTCTTACTAATACTACTAATAAAAAAATCTGACTTTGTATATCGCAGACACAAAAGTTTTATTCTTGTCCGTCAATAATTATTTTCTCAAATTTTTATAAAAACACAAAACTGTAAAAAGTCTGTATAAACATTTTTATTTCAATTAGTAAGAGATTTATATTTATTTTTATCCTGTAAGTGTGATGTAATAAAGTAGAGACCTAGCCGTTGAATCAATTTATTTTGAATAAAAAGCTTTGACAAGAATTTAAACACTCAACTATTTTAATTGTAACCCCCACTTTACATGACAAATGTCAAACCGAAAAGTAAATGGAGTTCATATCGAAAGTCCCATCTAACTACTGGGCGTTTGCGTACGCATTTGCGTATACGTACCTCGCGCACGGCGTACAGAGCGAGTGCGAGTACACTTTGTGTCCGCCGGGGCCCCGTCGGGTTTGGTGGTGCCAGCGCGGCTCGTCGTTGCCAGACGCGCTCGTGCCAGCGATGGGTGTGGTCGTGCCAGCGATGGGCGTGCTCGTGCCAGCACCGGGCGTGCCCGTGCCAGCATCGTCCGCACCGAGGCCAGCCGGAGAACGCGCACCGCACGACTTACACACCGAACAGTCCACGCAGTGCCACCGCCCTGTAAAACACGTGTTAGGTTCTAGATATACCAGTCATATTAATCCCACCAAAAAACATTTTCATGTAAAAATGCTGCCAAGATGAGAACATAATAGTTCGTGGTGTCAAAAAGTGGTGAGATCTCATGTAGAGCCAAGTTTCAAACCTTACACACTCAGCCCTAAATCTAAAAACCTTAATTTTACACATAAATCGCGGCAAAATACTTGATTATATAATGTGTCAGCCGCACGAGAAGAATCTAAAAACTCTACACATTAGTTAAAATCAGTGGCCTGGCCATTTTGTTGCGGTTAATATAAAAGTTATTAAGCACAACAGAAGAGTAGTTCAAAGCTCATAGCATGACCAATAACAAAATGGCCAAGTCACCCATTTTGACTAATGTGTAGAGTTTTTAGATTCTTCTCGTGCGGCTGACACATTATATTATATCAAGTATTTTGCCGCGATTTGTGTGTAAAATTAAGGTTTTTAGATTTAGGGCTGAGTGTGTAAGGTTTGAAACTTGGCTCTACATGAGATCTCACCACTTTTTGATACCACGAACTATTATGTTCTCATCTTGGCAGACATGAAAATGTTTTTTGGTGAGATTTCATTTCTTTTTGTAAGTTTTACCGCACACGTTTTTATGAAATTAAGGGGCATACGAGCATGTGTATTCGCATTATTAGAAAAGTTGCGAGTGCTTTGCCAGCCTTTAAGAGGGGATCGGTTATATATGTTACGCTCAAAGACCGAAATAGCTCAGTGAGCGAAAAAATAGCTCACAACGCGTTGTGGTCACACTGAAATAGCCACGACGCGAATTTCGCGTCGTGGCTCTAATGAAAACGGCCACGACGCGTTCTGGCAATCACAAAAAGGCCATAACGCGAAATTCGTGTCGTGGCTGATATGCTACTCGTTTTTCTTGATTTGTTCTTGATTGATTAATTATCCATAGGTATGGAAGATTATATTTGAATTACCACGCGTACTACAAAATATTTTTTCTTTTACTAAATCACTGCATAACTTGTCATTATATTATTTATAAAATATCCATAGTTCCGTACTATCCGTACTAATATTATCTGTCTGTCTGTCTGGCGCAACGTGGTGTCGTTTTTTTTTTTAATATATGTATAAGTAAAGTAATCTGATCTCAATAAATAATAAAAATATAGTTTTATTTTAATTAATATCATTTAAATAAATATATAATACTACTAGTCAATGTCCGCTACTACGTTGCGCCAGATAGACGGAGAGACAGACATTAATAATAATTATTAGTACGGATAGTATAAAACTATGGTTATTTTATAAATAATAATGATAAACACGTTATGCAGTGATTTAGTAGAAGAAAAAATATTTAGTAGTACGCGTGGTAATTCAAATATAATCTTCCATACCTATGGATGATTAATCAATCAAGAACAAATCAAGAAAAACGAATAGCATATCAGCGACGACACGAATTTCGCGTTATGGCTTTTTTGTGATTGCCAGAACGCGTCGTGGCCGTTTTTATTAGAGCCACGACGCGAAATTCGCGTCGTGGCTGTTTCACTGTGACCACAACGCGTTGTGAGCTATTTTTTCGCTCACTGAGCGATTTCGGTCTTTGAGCGTAACATATATATAAAATTAGGGGACAAACGAGCAAACAGGTCACCTGATGGAAAGTACTACCGTCACCGAGTTGCCATACTTTCAGAAAGAAAAGGCTTAATTGAAGGAATAGGGAAAAGGGGAATCCCTATTCCCCTGTTCTCTTTCCCTTTTTTATGAAATTAGGGGGCAAACAAGCAGACGGGTCACCTGACGGAAAGCAACTGCCACCGCCCATGGACACTGTTACATTATTATAGTTGCAAGTGCGTTTCCGGCTTTTTTATGAAGGAATAGGCTAAGGGAATAAGCAGAAAAGAATAGGGATAGGAAATAATGTATTGGCATAGAGTGCAGTTGGGCCTCCGCTAAACTCACTCACTAGACGAAACAGCGCAAGCGCTGTTTCACGCCGGTTTTCTGTGAGTCTGTGGTCTCTCAAGGATAACACGTATTTTTTAGGGTTCCGTAACAATAAGGTAAAAACGGGAGCCTATTACTAAGACTTCGTTGTCTTTCCGTCTGTCCGTCTGTCTGCCTGTCTGTCTGACTGTCTCCAGTCTGTAATTCAAGACTAATAGCTAGAGAGTTGAAATTTTCACAGATTATGTATAGGTATTGTTGCCGCTATAACAACAAATACTAAAATTAAATTAAAATCTTGGCGGGGGCACTCCCGTGCCCCCAGATATGTAACATTACCAGGAGTACTGAGCATACACATTGAGTCTTGGTTGACTCAATCATGCATTGACGTGTCGTTTTGTTTTCCTCGTGTTTTAATGAATTAACGAATAAAATTTTCTTTATTTTATTGTGCAGTGTGCACAATTTGTAAAAGAGGATTATATTAAGAGCCCGTACTTTCTTTTCTACTGCTCTCTTCACACTCACGCCCGTCTTTCATATGCCAGGTGAAAAAAGACGATCGCCAACTGCCAAGTTAGCGGGCAGATAGGGGAATTCTGTTTTTTAAAGGGTTTTTTATATTAAAGTGGTAAAAAGTAATTCCAACATTGTATGGACGACTTTCTCAACAGTACATTGTATTTTTTTCATACCGTTAAGACGTCAATACAATCCATAAAAAGGTGATATTCTAAACCTTTTACAGCAAAAATCACAAAACTGTCGCGGGTTTGAGTTGGATTATTTAAAGATACTTAAAAAAAATAAAAAATCTAGCTCCAACATTAGATTATAATTGAAATGATAGAATGTTGTGCATTAAAACTTATAGAAATACTGTATTTTAACTGTTAAATCACGTCTGTTAAATGAGCGAAATCGGCAAAATTTCGTATAGCGACTCTTAAAATCGCTCTGTGTGTAAATTTATTTTACATAATATACAATGACATATTATTAATTTGTTACGACTTCAGCTGACACCGAGGGCGCACACGGAAGCAGTTAAAGTTTAAATTTAACAGTCTTACCACAAAAAACTAAACATCTATTGAACAGTTGTTTTGAGACAATAGGGGAGTTGACAACTTTTAAAAAATTGTTTTAAGCGCTTCAGTTGTTTAAAATAATACCTGTAATACCTGTATGTCACAAAAACGCGGCATTATGGTCACGTGATCACGTGTGACATCATCGTTCATGAAACAAAACAAGCGTAGACAGAGCAAAAGTGAGTAAGTTTTTAATCTAACAACTGTCAATTTTGTTTCACACTGAACGATGACGTCACTGCTTCAGATTGGCGTTTCCAATCACGTGACTTACAGTTAAATAAATCAAATTTTTTCAATGTAAAATAAAATAAATCAATAGTTATTTTTTCGTTATTTGTATTGTTTTAGCGTTTTTATCCATAAATCTATAAAATTTAACAATTATTTTAAAACTTTAAACATACTTTCAACATATTATGTATGTACTGGATTTTTTCTAATCAACTGTTCAACAGATGTTTAAATCTTTTTATAAGAGCGTTACTAATAAAATTTTCTTATACGCGTGTTTAACGTATGGTTAGTTATATAATAAACGCTGTAACGTGTGTGTAACTTACACACCCTTACTAATAAGCGCTGTATAAACTTTGAATAGTTATACAGTGTTTTGTCTTCTTCGATCCAATTAAAAATGTCACTTGTGTGACAGGAACAAAACACTGTATAACTATTCAAAGCTTATACAACGTTTATTAGTAAGGGGGTTAGGGTGTGTAAGTTACACACACGTTACACAGGGTCTATAGAGAGCAGCTCTACTAATAATGATATTCAAGACCTTATGTAGCTAAAATCGCGTTATATACCATAGACTGTAGACTCAAAGGAAAACGTTCAGGAATTATAGTTTGTGCGTTATAAGATGATATGGGTGACAGTTCTCATATTCCTTGCTACGGATATTTTTACAAGAAAACAAAAAAATCAAAAATATGTAATAAATTATATTCCATCTACAAAAACAAATGTTTCCTATAACTGTAAATGAATAAAAATGAAAAGTTGCTAAATGCTAACTTATTAATATAAAATTACAAATATTAACAGTGAAATAGGAGTATGAAATTATTGATACGAAAATATTTGAAAAATGTCAGATGCATGAAACGGAACTTTTGCCGATAGAGATTGACACTGTTGAATCGAAATCAAATCGATAAAAAGAGCGGCCATCTTAAATCGCTAGCGCCACTCTGAAACGTCAGTGCGAAATCGATAATTTCGATTGCAATTCCTTTACGAATTGATTCGATATTTTTAAATTATCGATTAAAATTTTTAGGTAATCCCTACTATTGTCAATTATAATGTGTCACCCATATCATCTTAAAACGCACAAACTATAATTAGTAACACGCTATCTGATGTTCGGGTGTTGATGACAAAAATTGATTTAAAAAGTTGTTTTTATGAACCTGGTAATTATAATTGGACTCAAGATTGATATTTAAATATTTTTAGTTAATTTTAATCAGTCAAGTACGTAAATTTCGTAAATATTATAATGTTCGACTATGAAATTTACTTTCATGGTTTTTGAACGCAACGCTAATGTCAATATTAGTAAAATTTGAAATTGTCATATTTTGTCACTTATGACGTGTGAGGGGCGCGTTCCACTAAGCGCTCAAACGCTGAAAATTCAGCTGTTCCACATGTCGACCGCGATCATTGTGATCGCAACAAAAGCGTCACTCATGACGTATATTTTCGCTGATGCAAAGCTAAAAACGGTCCACCTTAAGGGTGGGTGAGTCGAAGTGGACGTTTTAATAAAACCGCCATATTATTATATTATATGCGAAATAAGCGGTTTAATTTTAATTCTAAAAATTATCATAAAATAATAAAAATAAAGTTAGTAAAATAAGAGGTAAAAAATAATAATATTAAAACTAAAATATAAATGTGTACTTATTATATTATACATTTATAAACGAAATGTAACAATAAAATACGATCATGAAAAAAAAGCTATAAAAATGAGAAACTATTAAAAACCGTTCCTAGACAAAAACAACGCTCGATAATTCATTTCACTTGAGTTTGTATCATTGACGCGATTTATATCATGCGAGTGGAACGGGAAAAACCACTGTCGTGAGCGTTATCGTTGTAGGTGCTTAGTGGAACGCACCCTAAATAAAACGATCGCGATGTATGTTATATTACGTTTACATTGAAAATCTATTTCATTCAGTTGATTAAGAAATAAAACATTAAATAGTTATTTTTATGTTTCTTTGATAATAAGATGGTAGAAATCAGCAAAAGCACTCAAAACTACATAATAGAATAAAATATAATCAGCTGATCTATTGAAAATCCGCTGTGTAACTTTTTATTAGTAAGAGGGTAAATGTTTTGTTTTAATTTAGATTTCAATGATCAGGGCGAGCGAAGCGAGCCCTAGTATATCCCAGAATCTGAGCACTTTTGTGGCACACTTTACGGAAAAACTATAACCCCTACTGATTTGTGCTTTTAATTTTTATTTATATATAGATGTGTTATCATAGGTCAGTCAAGGTTTGGTAATTATTGGTTACTATTAAAATCCTCACAAAGTTCGTCTCTTTTTAGCTAGTTATCTCTAATATACTGACCAGTAGGCGGGGTCTGAAGGCCCAGGCACGTGGTATGGTACGCGCGGTCGCACAGGTCGCAGCGTATATCGCCCGCGGGCTGCGCGCACCCGCCGCACGTCTTACACTCCGCGCACTGCCACGCGTACTCGCGCGCCTTGCGGATAGTGTCCGGCTGGAGGTCCACGCAGCCCGGGTGCACTGGGGATAGTGTGCTATTAAAAATGTGCCATTTAAGGTGGATAATGTGCTGTTAAAAATGTGCCATTTAGCCACGATGTGCCCGTTATGTAGACAGCCACTTAGGTTGACACATTAGGCGTGCGCGTTCCTCGCACGAGAGCCGTTTGCGCACGTCTGCATATACGTTCACTCGCTCACACGCCTATGTCAATGAGGCTGACCAATGACTTTGCCACAGAGTCGCAGAGACAATTTACCTATATAATATGCTTTCGAATATGTTTGACTAGCTTGTAAGCTTACAACTGCCATTCAACTCTCTATGTGTTTCGCAAACAAGAAAAAACCATTTTTGAAACTTTACAGTCTTTTTAATGATAAGAATGTTTTAAATCGAGTCAGTAAATCTAAAAATTAACCCTCATAATATGACATCATGCATCATTGTAAAAACAATTTTAGGAAAAAAAAACAACAAACTCACGTTTACAGTTGCATGTGGCGCACACTAGGAACCGCTCGTGCGTGTACTTGCGGTTGGCTTCGAGGCGCAGCCCGCACTTGCGGCACAAGTCCACCTCCTCCTCCTTAACGTCTTGGCTGCTGCGTTTCGTCTTTGTCAACTTTTTCCTCTGAAAAACAAAATTAGCTTACAAAAGCCACGCAACAAATCTGCTCATAGTTCGAGGACTGATTGCTAATCCAGCAATTTACAAAAAAAAAGCTTAAAAAAGTAAAGGTCGACTACGAGACTATTTTGTCCGTATGTGTACTTAAATTTAAGGTCTAAAGTCTAAGGTCAGTTTTGCATGGCTCATTTAAATAGTATCCGGGTGAAATGTGGATACTTTTAAAAGATTTGATGTGATAAATGCAACTTTATACTCAGACAGCATTCAGCAATAAACGAAAGATAAAAACTCGCTAAGCATACACACGGTTTCTTCTCTGAAAATCAAGTACGATTTCAATAACTTGAATTAATAAATTTTTTACAAATTCTGGTTGGAAAAGAAAGATGTTTTAGGAAAAATCATAAATTCTTTTTAAGAGGTGTCCGGGGAAATAACCACATTGTGGCCAAATATCCGGGATATTTGTCGCGCTTGGCCGGCGACGGCAATTTAGGTGGTGGCAGCCCTAGCCTATAAAACATACAACTTTTGCTTTTAATATCAGAACAAATAATGTACCTTGGCGTTCTTATGCGTGTCGGTGTCCGAGTCGTCACTACTGGTATACTGCGAGCCCCACTCCTGTTCGGACTCCGAGCTCGACTCCACGGGCGAGGGGGGCGCGGGCGGCGCCGCTGTCACAGTATTCAGCGGGAAATATCTGGAATATTATTATATGATAAGTAATTTGTTTTTTACTTTTTTATTGTGAAGTTGCGCGTTGGGACATTTCTCATAAAGAATATAACAATAGTAAAAAAAGAACACGCTTTATTTATTTTCATCTTTTATTAGAATTACTTGATATATTATTTTTCAAAAATTTTAACAATTTATTGCACCGTCATTGGCTCTTAAGCGTTTCCACTTAAGAGGAGCGGAGCTTAGCGGTGCCCGAATTGACCAATCGTGCTATTCCAGCGGAATGACAGCGAAGCGGAGCGAAGATTTCGAGCATGGTGATTGGTCAATTCGACACCGCTAAGCTCAGTGGAAACGCGGCCTTATACGTATCACGTATGCAAAGTTTCGAAAATTCGTGCTCAAAGATTCCGTTACATAAATACCAAGCTAACAAATGCGTGTTAAGAGTCCTTATACGAAATTGCAAAGGTTCGCTACAGAAATATTATTAGGTTTTTTCCCCTTATTAGACTTTAAAAAATATATATTAATTATTATATTTAAAATATATTTAAGCGCGGAAAGCCGACTCGAACCTTGCGGCGAGTAATATAATGTGACATTTAGGTTGTTTTGAATCGTGTTTTTGGCACAATTAGTTTTTTTTTCTTTTTTCTCGAATTGGATAGAAATTTATCTATAGATTATTTCTGTCGTTTTCTTTTTATGAATTACGGCTCCACAATCCATAAACAGATGATATTCTAAACCTTTTACAGCAAAAATCACAAAACTGTCGCGGGTTTGAGTTGGATTATTTAAAAATACTTTAAAAAATCTAGCTCCATCATTAGATTAGGTATAATTGAAATGATCTTACATGTTGTACATTAAAACTTATAGAAATACTGTATTTTAATCAGCGAAATCGGCAAATTTCGTATACGGACCCTTAACACGCGCTGCTAATTTTACAATGAAAAATAGTGTAAGGGTTACATTACATTTTTTTTTATGAAATAAGGGGGCAAACGAGCAAACGGGTCACCTGATGGAAAGCAACTTCCGTCGCCCATGGACACTCGCAGCATCAGAAGAGCTGCAGGTGCGTTGCCGGCCTTTTAAGAGGGAATAGGGTAATAGGGGAGGGTAGGGAAGGGAATAGGGTAGGGAATTGGGCCTCCGGTAAACTCACTCACTCGGCGAAACACAGCTCAAGCGCTGTTTCACGCCGGTTTTCTGTGCGAACGTGGTATTTCTCCGGTCGAGCCTGCCCATTCGTGTCGAAGCATGGTTCTCCCACGTATAAAATACATACATTCTACATTATTATAACTTTGTGTTGTGGCCAGTTTATTCGGAGCGTGAGAAGTGGGTGGAGGGGATAAGGAAAGCGATCACCGCGCTTGTCGCGGCAAAAATATGCAACGAAAATGGCGCGGAAATTTTTAGAAATTAGTCTTAATTATTGTTTTTGTATCGTGCAAAAAAAACAGCAGAAATAGGTAATCAGTATTATGTTTTTCCTAAATCCACCTGGAAATTTGATCAGATATATGGCATGGCTGCTGCAAAAAGGAAAAAGGAAAAAAAGACGGGTTGCACTCCAGGAGTGCCGGCAGAAGTGAAAACTTGATTATTAACGTTGAGCATTTTTTCCATTTTTTATGAAAATCAATTATTAAAAATCGATTTTTTAACTAATCGAAACCCTTACAATCGATTAAATTTTTAACCCATTTTTTTATGAAAATCGATTATTAAAAAATCGATTTTTTTAATTAATCGAAACCCTTACAACCAATTCGAGTTCGAGTTCGAATTCGAATTCGAGTTCGAGTTGCAGGAATGTTAGGCGAATTGTGGGTACTGCCACATCACTCCTCCTCCCAAATACTGGAGGTCGAATATTAAAATCTTGACGCTAGAATCGCCAGTGCCAGTGAGTTCCAGTGAGTCGGAACTGTTGCAGTGAGGGCTGGTTTACACGTATTAACTACTGTAGTTAACTAAATTTTAAGTTGTTAAGTGCATGTAAACACAAAATTTAGTAGCAAGTTAAAATTTAGTTAAGTACTAAACATGGGAATTAGAATTTTGACTATTTTTTGTTAAGTTGGCAGGCGGGGCTTGTCACTTGACACATTTCGGGCAGACGCACAATATTGGTATGATTATCTAATATCATACACACCTGAGCTCCTGCGGCGTATATCTGCGGTACGTATGCTGGTATTGGCCGGGTAACAGCGCGTGCGGGTAGAAGCCGGCCGGCGGGCGCACACGCACTACGGGCGCGGGGGGCGGTGCGCGCCGCCGCAGCACCGTCAGTGACTGTAGATCCACGCACGCACCGCGCCGCAGTGCGTTCATGCGCGTGTTCCATTCCGACGCGGACGCAACTGCCGCTGCCGCCATTTCCTGTTAATGTTTTTTATTAGCAAGACTGTATTATGAATATGAATTTTATTTTTCTATTTTGGTCATATCGTTTGTCGATAAATAGACAAATAAAAGTTAGGAATGTCATGTGACCAAAATTACGAGACTCACTGGACTAACTATTACAATTGCCTTTAGAAAAGCAGAAGATTGAACAAAATAGTAGAACTTAACAACCAGAGTATATAGCGAACTAAAGGAAGTTCTAGACAGGTGATCCAAAACACATTATATTATTACTAACACATTATATTATTACTAATCATAGCTTTACATCAACCATATAATATGTTTGATAATGGATTGAGTTTTGCGTTTATAACATGTGGATTTAGTTTTGTGTCCCAATAAGTTTTTCGTAACACACAAAAACATGACTTTTTTAGTAAAAAAAATCATACATACCAGTCTCAATTTCTCCGGATCGACCTTTGGTGGCTCAGGTTTACTTTCAGTTGGTTTCGGATCTGGTTTCATCTCAACTCTTTCAACTTTAACCTCGACCTTTATCTCCTCAGGTTCCGGTTCATTTAGCTGCTTGATTCTCTGATGGGAGCGATACTCCTCATACTTGTGTGGGTAGTCCGATAACATTATGTCTAATACTTCGCTGGCATCAACTGCCGTTATACCTAAACGAAAAATATTTGGATGTTACTGTCTTTATCAGGCCCCTAGACGATAAATTTTATTGTGCAATTTATTGACCGTCTAGGGTTGATATTGAGCGCACTCGCCTTTCAATCTTATTGTCAAATAAGTTGTTCAATAATATTTTTCAATGATATTGCATAATAAAATTGATTGTCTAGGCCCTAGGAGCCCACTTAGGCATAAACACAATATTTCCCGTATACAAATACCGATAAAAGTTATACTCTTGTAAGAATATTCCTCAGTCAATATACAAAATGTAAATCTGAATATTAAAATGATAGATTCATTATTCAAATAAATAAAATAAAACTTAAAATTAGTAATGTAAACCTTGTTATTTAATATTAAAATTGTTGTAAAAAGGTTACAAGTTAATATCATATAACAGAAGTTCAAAAATCCTGGATTAAATTAAGTAAGGTTTTTAGCAATTATTGCACTAAAAACAGAAGTTATTAAATAAAGACATACCTAGGTCACATAGGGCTTCAGTGACCAGACCCTTCTGTAGGACATAATTCTTCTCATCCCCTGTGATAGTTCTTCTTTTCAATTCTGGATATCTTCTTTTAAAGCTCTTTACGCCAAGAAACATGGCCACTTGTTCTTGTATCATCATGACCTAAAACGTTGTAAATACATAAGTATCATCGTATTCAACATTACTTAATCTATACATATTATAAAACAAAGTCGCTTTTTTTCCCTCATGTCCCTTTGTTCCCTTTAATCTTTAAAACGGACGATTTTGATGATTCTTACAGTATTAGATAGCCCATTTATCGAGGAAGGCTATAGGCTATATTTTTAAGACTAATAGGAGCGAAGAAATAGAGGAAAATGTGGAAAAAACGGGGAAAAGACGGGGAAAATTATTTGAAAGAGCTAATTTGAACGCGCTAATCTCAGGAACTATTGGTCCGATTTGAAAAATTATTTCAGTGTTAGATAGCCCATTTATTGAGGAAGGCTATAGGCTATATTTTATCACGCTAAGACTAATAGGAGAATGTGGAAAAAACGGGGGAAATTATTTAAAAGGGATTATCTCGCGAAGTACTGGAGCAATTTTTATGTTATTTGGCATAATATATAAGAAGTTGACCACGTGAAGGATCACAGGCTATCGATTTTAATCATTTTTTCAGTGGCTATATATTTTATACCCGCGCGACGCCGGGGCGGGTCATTTGAATGATCATGTCATTTCAATGAAGGAAAATCATTTGTAATGATGAAAACTTTTGGAGAAAAGTTTTGGCCATTTCATTTCCCGTCTACCAATGATATTATATAAAAAAACTCAAAGCAGATATGTTACTACCGCGCGCGTTGTGAAGCCATAAATACGGGTCAATTGGCCCGTCTTTTATTTAGTCTGTCTCTTTTATGTAAATGGCATTTCGTATCTTTTGTTTCACTTATCTGTCAAAATTGACAATGTACTTTGAAAATTGTTCGGAAGCATTTTAAGCCGGAAAATAGTATGAACGTAACAGATCTGTATTTAGTAGAATATCATTGCCGTCTACAATAAATGGAGATAATATATAAAACTGATGTTTTATTTGAATTATTTAAGAAAATATATTTTACAAATCTTTCTAGGCATATTCTTAATAATTATGTACAAATAAACTTACATATTATAACGAGCGCGATAAATAAAAGATATTAAAATACTATGAGGATGACGTCACATCCAGCGTTTTCGTCACTACAAATCCTATTTTCATAAAATCATATTTTCAAATCGACTTTATTTATCAATCATAAGCTTTTATTTGATGATAAGGGTGAAATACGGTTTCCTAGGCCAAGTTCTACTAGAAATATGCATTTGTTCAATGAAATTGAATATAGGTCAAGTAGCCTATTCATTCTTAAATAGTTATGCCAATCTTGCGGAGCGAATTGCAACTCACATAACAAGTTGGTATGAGAAAATTTGCTTCCTTTTCATGAGCCAATATTTACACCATAGACTCCGCTTCTTTTTTTCTTTAAAGACAATATAATCAGGGGGGTGTGCCAAAATGTTTTCGTTACAGAATCGCCGATGAAAATGTATGGAATTTACATAAGCGTTCGTTAATATGACGTTGACGTTCGACTCGTCTTATGTCAATTCCATACATTTTGATCGGCGATTCTATAACGAAGCGAAAACGAAAAAGTTTCGGCTAAATGGCCAGGCCTAATATTATAGCAAGTACGTCATAATATTCCATTGTTAACATGTGTCTTGCGTGAGCTTCTGCGGAGAACTGCTCCGATATCGACGTCGATCGGGTAGTTCTCCGCTGAAGCTCACGCAAGATACATGTTAACAATGGAAGATTATGACGCACTTGCTATATTAGGCCTAGTTATGACTTTAAAGAAAAAAAGAAGCGGAGTCTATGGTGTACAGCGGCCCATTCACGGCAGTCCGCCTTGCCGTCCGCCGGCTCATGCAGAATAGTGAATCGGCCCCTTAAAGATTGGCTCATGAAAAGGAAGCAATTTTCTCATACCAACTTGTTATGTGAGTTGAAATTGACATAACTATTTAAGGATGAATGAAGAGGCATATTTATATCTGCTGGCTTTAGTTTCTCCACTAATAAAGAAACAAGATACTGTTATGAGGGAAGCTATAAGTCCTCATGAAAGATTAGGTTTCTGTAGCTTTCTATAAAATCTTGAAGTAGTTCGTGGTGTCCAAATCTTTCGTCTTCTAATATGTTTCTGTGAAAGCGATGTGCGCGTGCACACACTAGCAAGTTCCGTGAAGTACTGCCGAACCAGTGTTGCCAGACGTGATCAAAATATTTGCCCACGCAGGTGGTTAAAATTGCCCTTTCCGACAAAAAATCGCCCATATTCACATAAGTACATAGTTCACAAAGTGATTGGACAGTACTAGTCATTGGACAGAGCACAAAACACTATATTTATTAAGGTTGCTTTAAAAACTACCAGTTTTTCTTTAAAATCAGTCGTTCTTTTACTTACAAAAAGTCTCGTCATGACGCTCCCCCATTCCAACGCCGCCGCCAAGGGAGTGTTCGCAATGGTGACGGATACAAAAACCAAAAAGCGTAATCGTATAAGGGAGCGACACGTTGGACTCTATCGGCGTAGTGCGCACTGCTATGCGGCAAAAAAGGTAGCTTGTTACCAATATGAGGTCACTGAGGATCACCTCAAAAAACACAACAAAACTATTTGTGCAAAGCAATAATAATTTATAATATCATATAATTTTATATTGAGTTGATTTATGATTAGATACTTCTCTCACTAACGTTACGTTACGTAATTATTTTAATTTCAGGGTGCCATATTAAGATATAGTATGCTGTATGATAGTATAGTTACTATATGACAATGTTATTATTATTGTAATTTAGTTTCAATAAAGAAAATCTATTATTATTTGTTTTCAAAATTGCCCATATTTTACCGGTTCCAAGACCTTTCCGCCCTTTTTGCCCTTTTTCCTAAATAATCCTAAAATTGCCCATGGCGTGGGCAATTGCCCACGGTCTGGCAACACTGTGCCGAACTGAGCGATCGCCGTCCACACGCAACGATAAAACTGTGCAAATGTAATCGACAACGATTTATCTGATAGAAATTGCAACTGCCACCGACGAACGATTATCGACAACGATTTTTCGATCGATCGATAAAACTGCGCAAACTGGTCTGCACAGACTTATCGCTAGAGATCAACTACGATAACTTGGCGCGCCCCTCTAAAATTCAAAACATTTGAAGTGCGTTGTCAAAACGACTTGAAGTGCGTTGTCTTGCGCAGTAGGCTAGTTATGATTAGTTGACCAAAAAATATTGGTAATAAGTGACATTAACTGAAATATTACGTCTACTGTGATTGGTTGAATACTTACTACATACAAACTCTTTCATAAGGATGTGACTGCACACATTGAAACAGTTATTTGGAGGGGCGCGCCATGTTATCGTAGTTGATCTCTACGATAAATCGTTACTTATATATGAGGCATTAGCGTGATAAAATATAGCCTATAGCAGTGGTCCCAAACATTTATTTTATGCGGGCCACAAACATGTTTTGGTCTTGGTGTCGCAGGTCGTAACAAAATTTTTTTAGGGTTAAAAAATAACATTCTTTAAAATTAACGATATAAAAGTGGGCACGACTATCATGACGCCTTTACATTATTTTGTCGGTGGGCGTTAATTTCAAAATGGTTTAACATCACGCGGGCCACAAATAAAGCCTAATGCCTATAGCCTTCCTCGATAAATGGGCTATCTAAGACTGAAAGAATTTTTGAAATCGGATCAGTAGTTCCTGAGATTAGCGCGTTCAAACAAACAAAAAAACAAACTCTTCCGCTTTATGATATTAGTATAGATAAATTCTGATCTGTGCCAGATCAAAATTTTAATCTAGAAAAAGCTCTTATTTAATATTATGAAATAGAGAATATGAGACTGATAATTAGAAATCTAACTCGGGGTTGTTTTCAACCCACATCTGAGTAAGTGGGCCCAATTTTTACTTATATGTATTATAAATCAGAGAAGTTTCCTTGAACAAGTCAATTTATTATTTCACGAATACTGCAACAATTTTTATAGGCACAAGCAAGAGTAGACCATGGGAATTGCAGGAAGATGTTCAATCCCCACGGAATACCTTGTTTTCGTCGGGCAGAAGGTCTAGTTATAAAATAATATTGCTCACCTGATGTTCACCATCGCCAGAGTCCTCTGGCGGCCATGTGTACTCCTTCACATCATCAGCTGTCCATATTTTGTTGCTGAAACATAATCATTTTACTGACAACTTTCCTCCAACAACAGCAAAGCTAAAAAATGATTGTCTAGTTCTAATATACAGAATGTAACAAAACTAAGTTATAATACTTTAGGGTGTGCAATGTGCATGTATTCCCTTACATTTTAGAGTTAGAAATTTGCAGCGCTGAAAGAGTAATTTTTTTTTTTGTGATTTGTATGGGCTCGTGCGTCATGAATTTTCCCATACAAATGTTTAAAAAGTTTTTCTTTCAGCACTGCTACTTTCATAGTGAACTCAATACAAGGGACTCAAACACTCCCTAAATTATTATCACTAAGTTTTGTTACCCCTTGTATAATTAAAGATCATTATGAAGAATTACTTTTAATGATAAACTTTGAATCTCGAGACACTTTTTTTAAAGTAAGTCTTTGTCACACATACAGGGTGCAATTAAACCTTCCTGCCAATTTTTTTCCAGGGCTTAGGTATCATTAGGAGTCCATTTAACAAAAAAAAATTGGGCGTTATTTTTTTTCAATGACATATTTTATCCCATTTAAAATCGTTGCAGAATGGTCACTCGCGGCGCGGGAGAATGAGAGGGGGGTGACGCGGGGTGAGGCGCGCGCACGGGGGCACGTCACGCGCGGCCGACGCATCGTGTCCATTAATTGTTTTGTTTTTTAGGATAACTTTCGGAAGCTATTTCTCAACATTTTAGTACTGAGTGATTACTGATTATAAAAGAAAAAATGTGTATGTTTATTTTTAACAAGGATCAATATATCATTTGGCAGGAAGGTTTAATTGCACCCTGTACATATAGCAAGGTTCCAGTGCAATACACGAAAATAACGTGATTCTGAAACTTTTATAAAAACGTAATAAATAAAGAAAACAATATGGGACAAAAAATAGGGTTTCCGAAGACCAAATTATGTTTCCTGTAATTTGTGTCTCAGACAGGTACTGAAATAATAATTATTATATACCTGTCAAACAGATCCGCAAACTTGGATTTCTTCATTTTGCTGCTCTCGTTGGTGGAGCTTTTGACAGAACTCTGTGAATCTTCATCAAGGAGGTGTGCAGGTCTGGAAAAAAATTTAAAGAAAATCACACCTCTAAGTTCATCTCTTATAAAAATATTTATTCCAAGCGCACGCTAATTAATTTCGATTTCTTTATCAGTCCTTTCTACTATAATATGATACAACACCTAAACTATAAGACTTAACACATTCATTACCACTACGATTTTTATTATGTTTTCTCGGACGCCGCCTACATTTTACGCCGAGCTCGCTAGTCGCTACTCACCGGGTGATTCGACGGCGCTGGAATAGAATTTACGTGGACTCTCCGGGCGAGTTAGTGGCACTGAATGTTTTAAGAGGCTATCGAAGGGAAAAATAATTACTTACTTTGAAGGTGTAGCATTATCGTCCATCATGCAAGTCTCCTCTTCAAACAACTGCACAGTGGTCGTGGCGGGGCCACACACCCGCCCGTAAATACCCATTGTTTCCTGAAATTGTACAAGCTTGTTAAACTTTCACGTTTAATTATACCTTGATAACATAAATAAAAAATATTTAATGATTGGAGACAAAATAGGATATGAGTGATGGCATAATTTAAGGAATAGTGTTGTTTTTATCCATCACTTAAATTATTGGCCCTGTATAAATAGTCAGTACTCAAGATGCGACCCGGTCTCAAGACGCGGTTCGGCTCTGTGATTGGTCCAAATTTTGACAGCCAACCAATCACAGAGCCTGAACCGTGTCTTGAGACCGAGATGCATCTTGAGTACTGACTATTTATACCGGCCTTAATGTTGTAATTTCATTCTACTTTGGTCTTTGAATGAATAAAATGTATATATCAGGGGTTCCCAAACTGTGCGCCGCGGCACCCTGGCGCGCCGCGGAAAGGCAAGAGGGGCGCCGTGAGTCGATCCTCCATCAATATTCATTATCCATAACCACAAATATTATAAAATAAAATTATATATGAATTACACAAAGCAGGCAGATGACTAAATATTTCTTTATTATTATTTACTTGCAGCTAAGTATAATAATTAAATGTGTTTATTGATGTATATTTCTGTAATAGCTAGGTAAAGTAGGGCGCCATGTCAAAATATTGACTTGTAAGTGCGCCGCAGGCTGAAAAAGATTGGGAGCCCCTGGTATATATAATAGGTAAATTATTAATAACATCAATTACACTCTCTATAAAAAACATTAAACATACATAATATATTTACACTAAATTTAAAAAATCGTATTTTAATTTAATTGAGATTGTTTCTTACTAGATGACGCCCGCAACTGTGTTGCGCCAAAATTTGTTCAGCGGTTTGAGCGTGAAGAGGTAACAGACAGACAGACAGACACACTTTCGCATTTATAATATTATATTACTCATTAATAATAATCAGAACATAATACACACCTTCATATACATAGCACCTCTGCCGCCGCCCCGCCCTCTACCGCGGCCGCGCGGCGTCTTGGCGGGCCGGCCACGTCCCCCACGGCTCCCGCGCCCGCGCAATCCCCGCCCACTGCCGAAGATCTCCGGAGACTTAAGAAACGGATTCTCCATCTTCGGCAGACTCGTGTCCGTCTCCATATCGCCTTTGAAGTCTTGTGAATCCTCGAACCGGTCGGACGAAGAAGAATTTCTTCTTCTACTCGACAACGGCGTTGAGCACGGCATTTTGTCGAGTGCTTCGGTCATGCGAGGCAGTTTGATTCGGGAGCTCGTTGGATCAATTTCCTCCTCCTGTTTTGGCTCGAGAAGTTGGACGGGCTGGAACGTTTTCTCCTCGCTGTACTCGGGTTCTTTGGGTTCAGTGGTCAGTCTTCTGCCTCTACCTCTCCCCCTACCTCGGGGTTTGACCACTAAGGGAGGGCGCTCCCTGAAAAAAATAATTAAAAAATCACCTGAAAATTTAATTTGTACTGATCATAAATTACAATGTTTATTTTAAGTCTAGTCTTGTTAACTTTCTACATTTTTAACCGACTTCCAAAAAACGAGGTTATATGTTCGGCTGTGGTTTTTTTTTTTGTATGTTCAACGATTACTCCGCCGATTGTGAACCGATTTTCGAAATTTTTGTTTTGTTGTATTAGGTTTCACTCCAATTTGGTACCATGTTCATAAAAATGGTGATCTGATGATGGGATCCACGAGTAATCGAGGGAACTCCTCGAAATTTATATGGAAACATATGGTGATTTTGGTTTTATGAGAAGCATCCTAACCAAAACGCAAGATTTTGCACCGATGTATACTATGGTTCCGAAGATACTAAGAGAACCGGATTCCTTATAGATACAAGTTTGGGAGTTTAGGCGCTGTTTTAAGAACTGAAAGCATATGCTACTATGCAAATTACATTCATCATTATCATCATTATCATCATCATCATTACCACGTCACCAAATACCAATGTCACCAAATTCAACCTTATCTCCAGAGCATAAGGCACACATTTGACATTACTTTTGAGAAGTTAAAGTTGCTTCGATAATGTAACTTTCTGTCTCACTTCGCCGAGATATTCTGGAAAACAATCTAATTTCAACCTTTTGCATTGCGTTTAGCGTTCATAGTACAATAACTGTCTGCGGTCTCACATATCTACCAGGGCTGTCAAGCGAGCGGCGCGGCGGCGCGGGCGTGCGGGCCGGGTACTATGAGCACTGCGTCGTGCGACAAGTCGAGCGAGTGCCAGCCTATTGAAACTAGTTACCGGCTACTTAGCACGTCACACGTGTTCACTTCGATTTTTTTTTATTGTATTGTTTAAAATTATCTGCAGGCTGCAGCTGATATTATATTTTGTAAGTGTGACTGTAATAAGATACGTAGAATAATATACAGGTGTATTATTCTACGTATAGTACGCGATGGCTTACTAGGTAACTAAAAAGAGTGAAATTATTATTTTTAACAAAAAATTAAAACCGACTTTTGAAGTCGGTGCCAGTTCCAAAAGTTTCAAATATTCTGTCAGAGAACTGAAGATTCATCTGGTACCGACTTCAAAATGATGAAGATTGAGTACAGAATTAGTTGAGTTTTATAAATAATATGAAAATGAAATGCATGTGTGCATATTACATACTCATATCCCTAATTAGTAATTATTAATTAACTAAAAATAAAAATATTAAATACTTACCATTTACTGATTTACACAGTGAATAATACAAGTTCTGCTGCATTTTTCTGGCAAGTCCCATCACAGACAAAGGCAGCAGACATTATATAATTTCCTACTGTAGAAAGGAGTAAATAAGTACTTGAAAAAAAATTTACCTTGATAATCGCAATGATCTTTGAGGTCTTTCTTCTAATGCCATTACTGGCAGTTGAACAGTTTTAGCACCTTCTGAAAGGGGAATTTTTCTAGGCCTCCCTCTTTTCTTTGGTTGCGGTGTCACATCTACAGTCTTGGGAATGTCTAAATTGTCGAGTAAAAAGGAAGGAGTGTCCTTTATGTTTGTGTCCACTTCCAAAGGATCTTTTAGCATTTCTTCAGTAGCAATATTAAAATCACGCGATTCGGAACTTTCTTGAAAAATCATCTCATGAATTTTTGGCCTTATCGGAGATGTTCTTTCAATCTCTATCTCTATACTACCAGTTGATGTACTGGATTTCAAATCAGGACTTTCATTATTCTCTCTATGTGTAAGATCATTAAATGGCAAATTATGCAACTGTTTATTTTGCAAATTTGTTAAAATATTATGCAACTTTGAACTCCCATTTTTAGCACAGTTCTCGTTATTGAGTAGAGTGTGGTTTATAGTTTTTACATCCTGTTTTTCTTCAACGATTTTAGTAGATGGCGACAAAGATGAGTCTTTTGAAGTGATTGGTGCTATTGGTTTAGTTGGTAGCAAATGACCAAGCTTCATTCTTTTGGTGTCTAATAGTTTCAATTCTTTTTGAGGAGGACTTTTGTCAGTTGAGGGCCTCTTATTGAGAATTTGTTTTGAAACTTGTCCCTTTTCAACACTGTTTACAACTCGGGAACTTCTTAGCCTTTTCCCGTCTGGCATGGGTGTATCAACATGAACTTTCTTCCTTCTGTTTGTGAGATTCTTACCTTGTTTTTCCTTCATGTTTTCTTCTGGACTTTCTGAAGCGTTATGGACGTTTGTGTCATCATTGGATGTTTTAGATGTTAGGTCAACTTTGTTAATTTTTAGTATTATCCGTGGTGAGTCTTGGTCAGGACTATGAACAAGTTTTTCAGATACATTTATCTCTAATGGCTTCATCAAATTCTCATTAAGTCTCTTATTTTTGTCCTGAGGCAAACTTGACTTCAAAGTTAAGCTATTGCAAGCTAAATCAATTTTGTCATTAGCGAGGTCATCATGATTCAGTTGTACATTGCTTTGGTGTTTTATATTAAGCTTTTCATCTATTGAATTGAAATGTTTTGAGGTTTCCTCTTGATTCCTATCAGTAGAAATTCTTGTTATATTTTTATCCTCACTTGTACTATCTGTATTACTTTCAAGTAGCTTTTTGAGTAATGTGCAATTTTGCTTACTTGGTAAATGTTTAACTTTTGACTTTGCTATAGATTCTGAGAAAATATCACTGGTATTACTCGTGTTTTTTACATGAGCAGTTTCTTCCTTGTAATCATGTGGAAGTGTCTTAGTATGTGGCAATACTCCACTATTAATTGGCAGAGAACTTGCATTGTCTTGTTTATTTTGTGTAGCCTTTATGTCTTCTTGAATATTCTTTTCACTCCTGTGGTCTACATGAGGATTAATTTCAGATTTAGATTGATAGTTTTGCTTTACTTCAATTATTGCAGATATGCTAACAGGGTTATCAATATCACTTTCGATTCTTAATTTGTTCGCCTTTAATATTGAGTCCTTAGGACTGTGACAGTTTACTTTGGGCGATTCTTTTTCATGTACTATTTCTTTACTTACATTTTCCAGATTTATGTCTGAGTTTTGTTTGAGTGTGGGTTTTAATTTTGTTGAAGTATCTTTGTCAATATTGTTACAGTGACTATGGTCATTCTTATTCAAACTGAGCTGATCACTGACATGTGTTTCGGCAGTTTTCATGTTAATTTTTAACAGCAGAGGAGGATTTTTAACGTGGCTTTCACTTGGCTCATTATTTTTTTCTTTAAGTTCATCTGTTTTAACTATGGGTTTTATATTCAATTTGGTAATATTTGGACTTCTTGGTGAAGAAGGTCCACTTGTATCCTCCGGTTTAATGTTCAATTTGAGCCTTAATTTGCTTACAACAGGAACATTTTCCTCTGTATTGTCTTTGTCTGTTCTTGTGCTTTCTGCAATGTTATCAGCATTTTCATTTCTTGAATCAGTTATCTCTGAGGATTCATTTTTTGTTTGCATTGTTGTATCTGCATCTGATTGCTTAATAATTGGCTTGATGTTGATTTTCTTAACAACAGGAATGCTTGATTCCTGTTTCTCAACTTTTAAATCATCACAGACTGTTTCTTCACAAGAATTTAAGGCCGGGTTTTTCACAAGTTTGATATTTAATTTAGGGATTTTAGGCATATCATCTTTGCCACTTTCAATAACACTATCATTAGGCTTTACAATTGATTTAATATTTGATTTGGAAACTACAGGAACTTTATTATCATCATTTTCTTCTATATCTATACTGTCAGTCGGCTTAACTAAAGGTACAATATGGTGTGATTTCTTAGATTTACTATTTAAATCACTATCAGGTTTAGGTATAGCTTTAATCGTTATTTTAGGCACATGAAGATTATCTTTTGAATCCTCTGTTAAGGCATTTGTCTCTGTATCTTGACTGTCCACATTATCTTGATGATTGTCAGGTGGTCTTATTGGTTTTATGGTCAGTTTTGGACTCAGCGGTTGGTTTACAAACTTACTACTAGTAACAGTTTTAATAGTTAATTTTGGAATTTTATCTGACTGCATTTCTTCAGGTTGACTCATAAAAACTTGCATTTTGGATGGAGATAGGGGAGCTTCACATTCTGAACTTTGTATTGTTTTTACTGTTGATTTTGAACTATTTTTTTCAGTATAGAATTGTCCTTCTGCAACAGTGCCTGGTTTTCCAAGTTTAATGGTTACTTTTGGTACAACCTCAGAAGGAGCATGGTCTGATGTTGATGCCTGGTCTGATGTATTTGAACTCTCATCATTCTCGGAACATTCTGATTCTGATATTTCACTACTACTTGATTTTCTATGCAGTTCATTTATTTTTTCTGGTAGCTTAATTTCACTTTTGCTGTCTGTTTGAGGTGGCCTCATGGTTTTTATTGTTAACTTGGGTATCGGAGATTTCATTTCTTCAGATTTTGCAATAGAACATAGTTCTCTGACATTTTCAGTTTTACCATCTGATTCTGGTGGCCTCATGGTTTTTATTGTCAGTTTGGGTATTGGTGATTTCATTTCTTCAGATTTTTTATCAGTCGACATCACCTCACTAACCATTTCATTTTTACCTTCGGATTCTGTCGACCTCAATGTCTTTATTGTTAATTTAGGGATTGGTGATTTTTGTTCCTCAGATTTTTCTATTAATGATGTTTCTTCACTGAGATTTTCATTTTTATGTACCAACTCAGGCTGCCTCAGGGTTTTTATTGTTAGCTTAGGTATAGGTGATTTCTTTTCTTCTAATTTTTCTATTGAAGGCATTTCTATACTAACATTTTCAATTTTGCATTCAGAGTCAGGAGGCCTCAGCGTTTTGATGGTAAGTTTAGGTATGGGTGATTTTACTTCTTCTGACTTTTCGACAGACTTTTGTTCACTGAAACTTTCATTTTTACATTCAGATTCTGGCAGTCTCAGGGTTTTTATGGTCAATTTAGGTATTGGTGATTTAATTTCCTCTGACTTCTCAACTAACATTTGTTCACTAACATTTTCATTTTTAGATTCCGATTCAGAGGTCCTCAAAGTTTTTATGGTCAATTTAGGTATTGGTGACTTTATTTCTTGGGACTTTTCAATGGAGATTTGCTCAATAATACTGTCATTTTTACATTCGGATTCTGGTGGCCTCAAAGTTTTTATAGTTAATTTGGGTATTGGCGATTTCATTTCTTCGGATGGTTTTGAACCAATCTTTATAGTTAATTTGGGAACCTGTTTCTGGGTGTCTGAGTCATTGCTAGGTGTACTTATTTCATTTTCACTAGTCGAATTGCTGGCATTTGGTGGTGATTCTTTTACAGGTAAATTTAATTTAATAGGAGGCACCTTCTTAGGCTCCTCCGCAGTTTTTTCTATAGATGAGGCCTCATTGTGACTTTCTGTACAGCCTTCTATACTTTTCTGAGTATTTTCTTGAGTTTTGACTTCCAAAGTATCTTGTTTTATATTTATTGCTTCCACACTTGAGTTTTTCAAGGGTAATTCAACATTCGAGTGAACAGTTTCTTCCGGCACAGAGCTGCTCTGCGACTTAGTTGATTGTGAGCCTTGACATTGAGAATTCGAAGAAAGCGAATGGCATTCCTCAATATTACTTTCTTTCTTAACATCTACATTATCAACATTTGCTTGGGGTAGTTTCTGTCTAATAAGCCTAATTTTTTTGGGCGAACCCATTGAAGTTTCTGCTCTGCAGGGACTTACTTCACTAATATTTCTAATCTCTTCGGGCTTACTTTCATTTATAGTGGTCACAACATCAGAAGAACTGGACACATCCTTGACGGCACACTCACTCTGGGTTACCTCACTATTTACACTTGAGTCCACCGACGAGGACGAGGTCACAGTTGAGTCTGGTCGGCTGGGCACAGGACGGACGAGTCTGCGCCTCAAAGGCGACCGTGTCGAAACACTAACACTAGAGTCTCTGGAGTCATGATTATTGTCACTAGAGGTTGATACAGCACTTTCTATATTTATTTTGTCACTTTTATCACATAATGCCGCACTCTGTACTGTCCTTTCACTAGGTCCACAGTCTTTTTCACTCGTAGCTTCACTACTAGACGGTGAATCTGTTACAGAACTAACAGAAATTTCTTTTGAACACGATTGCACAGGTTCAGTGTTGTCAGTTGTCTCCGTTGACACACTTGTTTCGAGCGCAGATGATATAGCTTGTGAATTACTAACGTTTTCCGTTATTTCACTCTGGGGTTCACTCGTATCACTCGACGCGACGGAGACACTTGTGGAACAAATCGGTACAACTTCATCACTTTCAGTCGGTACATCAGTGACGGGTGGATTTTCGGGTTCGGTCTTGGCATCGCTACTCTGTTCTGGTGACTCGCTCAACCTCTTAGGCGCTCCCGGACCGTCGACAATTTCGTCGATCATATCCAAGATCGCCTCCGTGCTGGTGTTGACGTCCTGCGTTGAGGGCGAAGGAACGCTATCGCCATCGAAGTTATCCTCCGACATGGCGTTAGTTTCGCAAGATGCTCGAGGCTCAGATGGCTCCTGGTGAGCGATATTGGTTGCATCGACGTCCTCAATCGGTCCGACGTCCTTTTCCCGCGCCGATACGCGGCGGGAAGCGTTTGCCGAGGCGCCCGCATCCTCTTCTGAAGTCTCCATTATCTATTATTTTGCGACGCTGTCATATCTGAAATATAAAACGCTCGCAGATTGATATTTACGCTTCAAAGTGGTAACCTGTCGACGTGCGAGCTTGACAAACCACAAGCACCATTCTAATTCACCATAATTTTACAAAATATGTTCACTGATTTACGGTATACATAATTGTACCTACACATTGTACTCTATTTTCATATTCACGTCGTTTACGTGTCCTCCGAATACACACAAGATCTTGAAAAGTATTCATTCAGCACGTAAACCGGCAAACAAAAAGCTTGTATACGCCATTTTTAAAACCAAAGACATGGCAGGTTGAGATGTACGAGCCAATAAAAAATATCATGTACGGACATTTCGGCCATTGTCGTGTTGGTAAACTGCAAGATGCCCATAGATCGCTCCACTTGAGCTCTTGGCTTGAAAAAGAGTAATAAATATGGCTTTCGACATGTGGTAAAACGAGACAAGATAATATTATGCATAGATAAAGTATTGGAGAGCCTAGATGTGTATAAAAATGTTCAAAAAATGTATAATGGATAAAAGTTGATCATGGCAACATTACAGATAAAAAAGTAAAGGGCAAAGGGCCCCCGAGACGGTCAAACGATTTGACTCAAAGACGTAAATTTTGGTTTGACTCAAACCATTTAGATCGTTTACAAAGCTAGTTTGAACGGTTTGTCAAACATTTACGTGTTTGAAGCTCGTTTGATGAAATTTCATATTTTTGTTGTTTGACGCGCCGTTTGATCGTGTTCCGATGCGTTTGAACAAACTTTGTACCATTCTTTGGAGTACATTATTTTTAACCGACTAAAAAAGAGGAGGTTATCAATTCGACGCGTATGTAATATGTATGTAATATTTCCAGAACTACCCAGTTTTCGTATGTTAGTCTATATCAGCATCTGAACAAATGTGCAAAATTTCAAAAGTGTATGTATGTGTTCACATATCTCCGGAATTACAAGTCCGATTAAAATTTTTTTGTTGTACTACATAGGATATTGTTTAACTTGGGAAACTTCTGCAAGTTTCATCAAAATAGGTTTAGTAGTTTTTGAGATAGGGAATTTAACTCTCAATTTCGTATAATTTTTAAGTCGGTTTTATCTTTTAAAAAAATAATATTTATTCGTCACAAGACGTGTACTCCACAGCGCGTATTGAACCAAACTGCGCAGTGTCGTTTGACAAACCGTTCAAACCGACATCAAACGGTTGCATCAAACACTAAGGTTTGAATCAAACCGTTTGATCGTCTCGGGGGCCCTTTAGGGCTCCATTCCACCGCGGCGCACGGAGAGGCTACGCAGTACGCACGTGCGTCAAGCTTCGCTTTGTAAGAAAATTTAAGTGACTGTGTCCACTGCTGACTGCAGTCTGCAACCCCCATGCACGTCCACGCGTGTGCGTGGCCGTGCACAGCGTGCGCAGCGGTGGAATGGAGCCTTTAAGGTGACACTTCACATGGTCTTGGATTTGCGTATTTGAATTTTGATGTATTCGGCATTCGCCAAATAATCACCATATTGTGTAGACTGTAGACGGTATGTTTGACAAAGTATTGACCATATTTGCCTATTTGAAAAATATTATGACCAATACTAAGAAGCTTAAAAATACAAACAGTGTTTTTTAAGTTTCTTGACCAATAGGTACCAAATACACGTATCCGTACCTTTGTCGGTGTTTTGACGCACATCCAAAGAGTCAATGAGTCAAATAGGCAAGTCAAAGACCTTTAAAAAGCCCTTATTCCACTTTACTAAAGGACAAGATCCGACGTCCATACAATTTTGGGCTAATTTTAAAAGTGCCGGCCAACTCAAATAAACCCATTATTTAAATAGAACATAATCTAAGGAATAATTTTTATTACTACACCAAAGTTCTAAGTCAAGTCTCTGAGTTGTTATTCAAGGTCAAACTTTTTTTTATAACATGTGATAAAACTTATTTTATTAATTAAAAGTAATAAGTAATCGATCCCAACGTCCCTATCCGAGTCAAAGAACAGATCAGAGGCCAAATACCTACAAATAATTTAGAAAAATTGACGGACGGAGCCACAACATTACATCCGCGACTCCATCGGCGATCGCCTGCTGTTTGGGGTATGGCAGGCTCGTCTTGGGGGAAGGCTTATTTACCTTCCGGCCGTCAATTTTTCCAAATCATTTGTAGGTATTTGGCCTCTAATCTATTCTATGACTCGGATAGGGACGTTGGGATCGATTACTTAATAGTTTTAATTAATAAAATAAGTTTTAGTTACCTATTTAAATATTATGATTGAGTAACTAAATTTAGTCAAGTGAAAGCATTTAGGAAGTTAGGATCCTAATTACTAGTGTACTAAATCGGAAAAAGTGTGGCTTCTGACTGACTAAATCATGCATCCTAGTTAGGAAGCGATTTAGAAAGGTGGAATAGGGTCTACACAGACGGACCGCATTTCAACTGCAATCCAATTGCAAATTGCAGTTCAAGTGCAGTTTGAATGCAGTTGACACGACTGCAATACGACTGCAAACCAAACGCGCAGTCGGATTGCAGTTTAGTTGCAGTCGGCGTGCATTCGTGTGAACTGTTTGGTTTGCAGTTCTATTGCAGTCGTATCACAGTCGTGTCAACTGCATTCAAACTGCACTTGAACTGCAATTTGCGGTTGGGTTGCAGTTGAAATGCGGTCCGTTTGTGAAGACCCTAAGGTTTAGAGTTTAGACGCTACATTCGCACCTCACTGTGAGCTGTGAAGACGTAATGTTTTTTTCGTGTTTATTTTGGTACGAATCACGAATGCGCCATGTCGACTGCTAAAGTTGAAGAAGTTTTAAGTAACATAATTGAACTTCATAAAAATAATGCCATACCAATGGCCGTACCTTTGGAGTAAAAATGACAAAAAATATTCTAATAAAAACACAAAAAAAAAGACTGGTTGCACTCCGGGAGTGCCGGCAGAAGTGAAAACTTGATTATTAACGTTGTGCATTTTTTTTAACCCATTTTTTATGAAAATCGATTTTTAAAAAATCGTCAACCAAGTTGTTTCGATCAAGTTTCGATCATGTTTTGAACAAGTTTCGATCAAATTTCGATCAAGGTTTCGATCAAGGTTTCGATCAAGTTTCGATCAAGGTTTCGATCAAGGTTTCGATCAAGTTTCGATCAAATTTCGATCAAGTTTCGATCTAGTTTCGATCAAGTTTCGATCAAGTTTCGATCAAGTTTCAAATTGAGTTCGAGTTCGAGTTCGAGTTCGACACAAAACACTACTCTCCAACCGTCTTACGCGTTTTGTATGGTTTTTCGATCAACACGAAAATCTATCGCGAGTTTCACAGTTTTTACCCATCCCACAGGTGCTCAACGCCGCTACAGAAGTTTTCACTTCAAAAATTTGAATTTTTTTATTTATTTTAAAGATGTTACAAGATTAAGGCTTAGGCCAAACCTTAATGTGTTAATATTTTGATAAACGATCTGGAATCCATTCGTAGGTAATTTTTAAAGTCTGCTGGTTCCAAATAGTT
This sequence comes from Lysandra bellargus, assembly GCA_905333045.1. Taxonomy (NCBI): domain Eukaryota; kingdom Metazoa; phylum Arthropoda; class Insecta; order Lepidoptera; family Lycaenidae; genus Lysandra; species Lysandra bellargus. Next base: position 6,331,098 of record HG995355.1, read on the forward strand.
CAGAAAGTTCATGCTTAATAGATAATTTTTCGAGGAGCAAAAATTATTGCAACCATCTTTTTCGCCTTTTATTTATTTTTATTTTCATTGAGCCAACAGCTCATAGCCAACAGCTATGAGAAGACCATTTTTTTGTTGCTTTGACAGCTGGAGCCATTATGAAGACGTTTGGCCAAAATCGCCGCGTAGTCACAATTACTGATTTAGTTACTAAATTAGGACAAGTGGAATAAGAAGCTTCTAATTAGTTTTCTTTTTAGGATCCTAATTAGAACTTCTATACTTAGTCAAATGGAATAAACGCTAAAGCTGCTGGTTCCAAGTAGGTCAGAAAGTTCATAATCATTGAGATGTACATAATTCATAATTTTTCGTGGAGCAAAAATTCTTTAAAACCACCTTTTTCGCCTTTTATTTATTTTGATTTTCATTAGGCCAACAGCTAAGCCTACGAGAAGACCAATTTTATTTATATTTATTTATAAATCCTTTATTTGCACATAAACATACAAAATGAAGAACACAACAAAAGAAACACAAAATTATGAAAACACAATTACAATAAAATTTACAATTTATAAATAGGTGCAAATTGGCGGCCTTGCCGCTGTAAGCGGTTTCTACCAGGCAACCATCAATATTTAAAAATAGTTAAAAAAACAATAGTATAAAAACTGATAAAGTGCGTTTCATCAAATAGTTCCTTTGCCGTCATGTTGGCACTAATGCAAATTAATGTTGCCACATTACCCTTACTGTGCTACCTTAAATTAGGGGAGATAATATATTATCACAAAATGCACTTAAAGAAAATTGTACTTATTTCTAACAGCTTTCGTCCGCGGCTCTGCCTACGTTAACGTCTTTCCCTCGGGGACCGTTCTTTTTCCCGGGATAAAGGTACCCTATGTCCTTCTCCATACTACAGAGTTCCAGACAACGTGTACATCTATGAAAGTTTTATGATGATCCGCTTAGTACTTTATCTGTGAAGGCGTAACCAGCAAAGTCACTTTCTCATTTACTAGCTAAAAGCCGAGCTTTTTGAGATTACATGTAAATACTATGTTAAAGCACAAATCAATAGGCGTGATAGTTTGTCCGTAAAGTGTACCACAAAATGTACAGGTTGTGAGAAGTACTAGGGCTCGCTTCGCTCGCCCTGATAATATTATTGTACTAGCTTTTACCCGCGCTTTCGTTCGCGTGTATGTAGTTTTCGTTACTAGAAGTGCGTTTCATCAAATAGTTCCTTTGCCATCACGTAGAAACGCTCTGCATATATTCATAAGTTTTACTGTGTTTAAGGTTGATTAAACTGACGCTGGTAACCCTATTTCACTAAGCCGTAATGGCGGCAACCCGAGTTTAATGGAAGTATTGGGGCCTGGTTACGTTTTTCACGTTCACAAAACTCTTTCACTCTTAGCACCATCATTCTTTCACCACTCTTTAATATTATCGGCATGATTTTCTCACGAAATCACAGTAAAATTATGAAAACTCGCAGAGCATGTCAACCTTGTTTACATTATTGACAGACAGGAATGCCAACATGACGGCAAAGGAACTATTCGATGAAACGCACTATACTTACAGTAATGTGAGATAAAATAAACTACATAAACCATTGAGATACTATACACTAGGAGAGAGCCTTATACCGGTGTATAAGCGTCAAAAGTGTGTAATATTATGTCCTACCTACTAGGACATAACAAAGGAGTCGTTCTGCATATTTCATGTAATAAAAGTGTTAATAAACGCTTTTAGTGAACATTTTATTCTAGATATTGTTGAGTTTTGTCATTCCGCTAAATAATAAACCATAAGAATTGCCAAACAATGCCTCAAACACGTGGATTTAACATTAAATACATAAGTTTCGAACAACGTTTTTTGGGCTTTTCAATCGGTATTTTTGTAAGCTAAAAAGATAATTTATGAGTTTAATAATCCCATTCGTGCTATATAAGGCAACATTGCTAAAAATATCACATCAATTAATAATTTGGCTACAAAAATTGCATAGCTTTTTACATGTGTTTACGGATTCTCATTACTTGAACTATAGTTTATCGATATCATGAACTAAATGACTTTCTTTTCTGGATTTTAATGTGCTTAAATGATCGACAAATAGTAATATTCAAGAAAATAAACGCACACTACTTGTATGAAAATAAGCACAAAATGGCCACGCGATGACGGGCTAAGATTACATCTGTACTATAATACTTTATAGACACAAACTTTACATAAATATAATATTATGGCAAAAATATGAAATAATGACAGTTCTGTCAAAGCAATAATTTTTTGTTGCTTTGACAAAACTGGAATCATTATGAGGACGTCGGTCCAAAATCGCCGCGACGTCATAGCTGATTTAGTTACTATTATAAATTAGGACTAGTGGAATAAGAAGCTTCTAATTAGTCTTCTTTTTAGGATTCTAATTAGAACTTCTAAATTTAGTCAAATTAAGCTTAAACCTAGTAAACAAAATTAAGTAAAAGTTTGGTATTTGACGTCCATGTATGTGTATTGTGTGAAAGGCCGTATTTGCCTTTATTTGCTTGTTTGTCTATAAATAATTATAATACGTCAATAATTTTGCCAAATGCAACAAATAGCCAATAGCACATACCAATAGCCACGTGAAGTGCCAGCATAATACATTTTACAAAAAGATGCATTAATATGTACAACATAATACCACTAATCTATATTTATTATACTTATAAAATTACATATCCTGACTGACTTACTGATTCATCATCGCTGAGCAAAAACTGTTAGAGCTACAGCCACGAAATTTGGTGAGTAGGGTTGTTTTATTACGGAGACAGCCACTAAGGAAGGTATCTTGAAAATTTTAACCCAAAGGGGGTGAAATAGGTGTTGAAAGTTTTAATGAAAGTCCGACATTTCTTGAGTTAGAAACATGAAACTTTATTTTTGGGCTACTGATTAAAAGTAAATAGATATGTCTTTAAGCGTTTTTGGAAATTCTACCCCCAAAGGGGTGAAATTGGGGTTGAAAGTTTAAATGAAAATCCGTCATTTCTTGAGTTAGAAACATGAAACTTTATTTTTGGGCTACTGATTAAAAATAAACAGATAAATATTTAAGTGTTTATGGAAATTCTACCCCCAAGGGGGTGAAATTGGGGTTGTAAGTTTGAAAGAAAGTCCGTCATTCCTTAAGTTAGAAACATAAAACTTTATTTTTGGGCTACTGATTAAAAATAAATAGATACGTCTTTAAGCGTTTTTGGAAATATTACCCCCAAAGGGGTGAAATTGGGGTTTAAAATTTGTATGAAACTTTGTCAATTTTAAACCGATCGGTCTGAAACTTTGCATGCATAAAGTTACTGTAACATAGGCGTTTCCTAAAAAAGGATTTTAAAAAAATTCACCACTAAGGGATTAAAATAAGAGATGGAATTTTGCATGAAACTTTGTCAATTTTAAGCCGATCGGGCTAAGACTGTGTATGCATAATAGTAACTTTATGTTACTATGACGTAGGGATTCCCTCAGAAAGGAATTTAATAAATTCCATCCCTAAAGGGATGAAATAGGGGATGAAAGTTTTTTTTTATGCAATAAGGGGGCAAACGAGCAAACGGGTCACCTGATGGAAAGCAACTTCCGTCGCCCATGGACACTCGCAGCATCAGAAGAGCTGCAGGTGCGTTGCCGGCCTTTTAAGAGGGAATAGGGTAATAGGGGAGGGTAGGGAAGGGAATAGGGTAGGGGATTGGGCCTCCGGTAAACTCACTCACTTGGCGAAACACAGCGCATGCGCTGTTTCACGTCGGTTTTCTGTGAGGAAATGGTATTTCTCCGGTCGAGCCGGCCCATTCGTACCGAAGCATGGCTCTCCCACGTCAAAACTTTTTCACGTTTTTAGACATTTTCTTAGACTTTCGACTGATTGAACTGAAATTATTAAAGATTTGAGCTTCCATGATGAAAACGTGCACTTTAATAGGATATTGGTAAATTCAACCTCCATGAGGATAAAATAAGAGATGATGGAGGGCGTAATTGTATTACTTTGAACCTATTGGAACTAATAAATTAAGACGAACAAATAATTGAGTATTTTGCAGTCATATATTAGTTAAATAGGGTTTGCTTAAATAGGGTCCCGTTTTTACCCTTTGTATAAGGATCCACAAAAAGGGGAAAATTATCCATCTTTGTTATTATACTATGTTAACGCGGACGAAGTCTCGGGCAACAACTAGTTGTACAACATAATATTATGTAGCATGCAGCATTCTGCATGTATCAAAGCAACTAGGCGTACCGCGTACCGCGTAGGTATGTTGAATGTGGCGACCAGTACGTAGCCTTAATTTGCTGCATTCTTCGATTAAACTTTAAATATTTTGACTTTTTATGAGATTTTATTATTTATTATTATTCACAAGTTTGGTTTGGTTTCTTATGATTTCAGCGCTTATTCTACTTGTCCTATTTAAAAGTCCTAGCTAGGATCCTACATAGGAGACTAATTAGAAGCTTTTTATTCCACTTGTCCTAATTTAGTGACTAAATCAGTTGTGACCACGCGGCGATTTTGGCCAGACGTCTTCTTAATGGCTCCAGTTCTGTCAAAGCAACAAAAAATTGGTCTTCTCATAGGCTTAGCTGTTGGCCCAATGAAAATCAAAATAAATAAAAGGCGAAAAATTGTGAACTTTCTGAACTATTTGGAATCAGCAGACTTTAGAAATTACCTACGAATGGATTCCAGATCTTATAACATAATAAAATACAGATTTAGCAGTTCCCACTACAGATAAAAGGTTGAAACCTTCTGGCAACACTGATTTAGTCATTCAGAACTCGGAAGCCACCTTTTTTCTGATTTAAGGATCCTAGCTTTCTAAATGTTATTCCACTTGACTAAATTTTGAAGTGAAAACTTCTTTAGCGGCGTTGAGCACTTTTGTGGGATGGGTAAAAACTGTGAAACTCGCGTCAGATTCTCATGCTGATCGAAAAACCAAGGAAAAAAGGTAAGACGGTTGGAGAGTAGTGTTGTAACATCGAAATCGATTAATCGAACAATCGATTGTTTTTGAAGTGATAACTTCTTTAGCGGCGTTGAGCACTTTTGTGGGATGGGTAAAAACTGTGAAACTCGCGTCAGATTTTCGTGTTGATCGAAAAACCATAGAAAAAGCCAAAACACAACTTTCCCCGACTATACATTTCGTTCGAGTTCGAGTTCGACACAAAACACTACTCTCCAACCGTCTTATGGCTCCTCTTCACAATCGGCGATGATCGGCACTCGTTGATTGCCTGTGATCGGCAAGGTAATCGCCACGATCACCGTGCAAGCATCCACACGATCGTCCGCGTTCATTCATTGAGCGGCAAGCCATCAAGATGGACGTGGAGGTCATAGCTGCAGCTACAATTAGTTTAATTTCAATTTACAATAATTTTAGCAATATCAGCTGTTCCATACAAAAGTATGGAAAATTTTGCGACAAAACGTATGGAACAGCTGACTTTTTTTTTGTGAATTTCCAAAAGTCGTAGAATAAAAGTTGTTGGTATAGATGTACTAAAACCACCCTTAAAAGTTATTACCAATACCTAACCCTGTATTGTAAACTTCATAATAACGATAAAATATAAATACCTATCTAAGTAGTTACATACTAACCTTATTTTTATCTTTGTGAAATTTATGTTTGGGATTCCATATTACTTTTTTACGGGTTTTGATAAAGTTCTACGAACTTAAATGTCTCTTCATTTGACCACTCATTAGCCATGGTTTTACACTTGCACTAACTTTTATTTTATAAACAAAAGCCGACGCGACGGACTTAGGGCCGGGACACAAAAACACAGCACGACGTAGTGCGGCGTCGTACGGTGCCGTGCGGACGCGCGTTGTAAAAAACCCACGTTACGGCGCCGTACGGCGTCGTACGACGTCGTACCGTAGAAACTCATCTTGAATTTCTACGTGAGTTTCTACACGGCGCCGTACCGTGGGTTTTTTACGACGCGCGTCCGCACGGCACCGTACGACGCCGCACGACGTCGTGCCGTGTTTTTGTGTCCCGGCCCTTACGCACGGCTCCGCGGCTGTCCTCCGGTGAATGAATGATCGGCGATCGTATGGGCACGCGCTGCCGACTACACACGATTCCCTTTGATGCGTGTCCAAAAAACCGACAAGTCACCGATTGCGGCGATCACGACGGCGACTATGGACGATCATGGCCGACTACAGGCCCCCTTACACAATCGTGCTCGCGCGTAATCGCCTATGATCGCCGATTGTGAAGAGGCGCCATAAGACGGTTGGAGAGTAGTGTTTTGTGTCGAACTCGAACTCGAACGAAATGTACAGTCGGGGAAATGAGTTGTTTAGCAGAAATGTACAGTCGGGGAAAATTGTGCTAAGCAGAAATGTACAGTCGGGGAAATTAGTTGTTTAGCAGAAATGTACAGTCGGAAAATGAGTTGTTTAGCAAAAATGTACAGTCGGGGAAATGAGTTCTTTAGCAGACGCGCTGATTAAGGCCGCGTTTCCACCTGCAAGACAACTGTCGCGAGAAGTGTCAGTCTGTCAGTTTTTTCAATTGTCGATATTTTTTAATCGATTGTAAGGGTTTCGATTAATTAATTAAAACGATCGTTTATTTTTTTTAAATTGATTTTCATAAAAAATGGGTTAAAAAAATAATGCACAAAGTTAATAATCAAGTTTTCACTTCTGCCGGCACTCCCAGAGTGCAACCCGTCTTTTTTTTCGATTGTCGATATTTTTTAATTTTTTATTTATTTTGTTTTTATATATATATATATATATATATATATATATATATATATATATATATATATATATATATATATATATATATATATTTTTTCTTATTATTTTTTTTATTATTTTTTAATTATTTTTTATCGATTTTCATAAAAAATGGGTTAAAAAAATAATGCACAACGTTAATAATCAAGTTTTCACTTCTGCTGGCACTCCCGGAGTGCAACCCGTCTTTTTTTTCGATTGTCGATATTTTTTAATTTTTTATTTATTTTGTTTTTATATATATATATATATATATATATATATATATATATATTTTCTTATTATTTTTTTTATTATTTTTTAATTATTTTTTATCGATTTTCATAAAAAATGGGTTAAAAAAATAATGCACAACGTTAATAATCAAGTTTTCACTTCTGCTGGCACTCCCGGAGTGCAACCCGTCTTTTTTTAGGATCCTAGCTAGGATAATTAGTGGATTATAAGTGCTTTATGAAACAGATACTACATATAGGTAATAATAATATATTTAATTATGCAGTTACAGCTTAATAATAATTATTTATTCTGGCAAGCTCCTTAGGCAAAAAAAAAGTCAAAGAAGTAGATGAAGAAATGCGTAAAAATAAAATAAAAGGGGCTTGCAACTGTCAAAGTGGCGCTACCTTGTTATTGTTTTATTTTAAGGAAATTTCAAGGAATTTTCAATTATTATAAATAAATAACATGCCTAAGATGTGTGAAGTCCCGTTTTGTAAAGAAATAGGTGCCTACAATTTCCCAAAAGATCCTAATATGGTTAAGATGTGGCTGAAAGCTTTAAGAAGGAATAACTTTATGCCCAAAAAAAATTCAAAATTATGTCATAAACATTTCCATGATTCCGACTTCCAAAACATAATTATAAAGGTATGTTATTATTTTAACTATATTTTGTAAGTAAATCATATACCTATATATGTATATAAGTAGACATGGTTTGTTTAGATCATTGACCATAAGAAACTTTAGAGATCTTTGGTTTAGGATAGTTTAGATACGTGTTTTTATAACATAAAATTATAATTTTAGGTCTCCAGAATCAACACAGATACCTGAAGAAGACGGCTATACCATCGATCTTTCCATGGAGTAATAAAACACTCTCAGCAGAAGCTCAACAACGAGATCAACATCTTATTAATAGAAATATTAAAAGAAACTTGTTTGAAGTGCATCAAACTGCTGTTACAACAGATTCCACTGAGTGTAGTTCGGGTTTATCTGGTCAAGAATATAATATAATTGAAAGTTTTCACTCTGAGTGTGATGATATATGAATAGAAGTTGAAACTACAGAAGAAATAGAAGCAACAAACAGCTTTTCAGAAATTGAAAGCGGTACTACCAGGTCTCTTGGCACACAAACAAGTGTAAGCTTAAGAATATTTTGTACCGATTTATTAGAAAGTGATGATTCATTGGTTATGTTTTACACTGGTCTAGAGAACTATTCTAAATTTATTTTGGTCTTAAACACGCTATTGCCTATGGCTAATAATTTGAAATATAGATGGAGTCAGGTAGTGGGTGTGTCCATAGAAGACCAATTTTTAATGTTACTTATAAAAATAAGGAGAAATAAAGGGAAAAAAGCGCGGGAATCTTCGAAAAGGGCGGTCGTGTTTTCTGGAAATTTTTAATTTTTGTTTTATTTATTGTAAATATCTTCGTTAGTTAGTTTTCTTTTTATCTTATTTTTAGTTTCTTTTAATTTTTATTTTATTTGTGCATACTATTTGGTAAGTTTTTTGTATATATTATTCTGTAAATATGGATGAGGACTCGGGGGGGCTGGGAGGCCCCCCTGTAGGCCAATTTATTACTATTCATACTACTGAAAATATAAATGACTCAAGTATGGACACAGATTCGTCCGTTAATAACAAATCTACAAACCGCAAACGTCCTGCAGCATCAAGGCGAGTATGCAGAAAATGCAATAAAAAGATTAGGAAAAATCCCGACAAAACAAAACCTGACATCAACTGTATGTGCTTGAGTGACTCGGAAAATAAAGAAAACCTGAATAATATCCAAGAAGTACATACAGCTGGTGTCATGGAGAAACATCAGGGCTTGGTGAATCCTCGTGTTAGTCGTTTGCTGTACACCGACACTGACTCTACACCTTATGTAGTACATGTGCAAAAAGAAATATCATCTCCTAATGGAAACTGCACTTTACATCCCGTTGAATTTGGTCGCTTCCTTAAAAACCATAATATTAAGAATATAGAAAACGGTAGCCTTAAGAGAATTGGCAGGAATAGATTGTCATTATCTTTCTCTGTATTTTCTGATGCAAATAATTTTATTACTAATGAAAATCTAAAACAGAACAACTACAAAGTTTTTCTTCCATCTTTTCAAGTTTGTCGTGTTGGCTTGGTTCGAGGTATTCCAGCCGATTGGTCTGATGATGACATTTTAGCCAATATTACTTTACCATATGGTTGTGGGGACATTTTGAAAGTAAGACGCTTAAAGAAAAAAAACATTGTAAATAATACTGTACAGTTTGTAAATACAGAGTCAGTTGTTTTTACTTTTGACGGCCAAGTATTACCTAAAAGAATTTTTATGTGCTATAACTCCTTGCCTGTTGACTTGTACATTTATCCTACCATACAGTGTTATAATTGCTGCAGGTATGGGCATGTTAAGTCACAGTGCAGATCAACTCCCAGATGTTTCCGTTGTGGTCAGAGTCATTCTGGTGAGAAATGTTCTGTAGATGAAGATTCTGTTTTCTGTTGTCTTTGCCAGGCTTCCCATATAGCCACAAGTAAGAATTGCCCTGAGTTCCAACGACAAAAATTAATTAAAGAGTCCATGGCTCACAAAAACGTATCCTATGCCGAAGCATCAAAACTCCACCCTCCTATTTCTAAATTATACTCAACAGTTTTAACCTCTTCTAGTCCATCCCCTTCTTTTATAGACTCTCAAAAACAAAATTTCTCATCAGTCATCAAAAATTCCGCAAAGAGGACAACCACAGAGTCATATAAAAAAACAGTCTTCCGACAACCTAGGACACCACCAAAGTCAGTAGGTGGGTATGATAAAACTGCTCATTTAAACTTAATTAAAGATTACAATCCCCCAATGGGTTCAAATGGCACTGCTTTGCCTACAAATGGTGATAGTAATATTTCAATGCCCGAATTAATTACAGCTATAATTAACTATCTAACCCAGTCAAATATTCTACAATCATCAGTTTCACCGTCCAACGTAGCCTCTGTAAGTAACACACCTCAAACTAACTCCCACTATGGATTATCTGATCCAGTGGAATTGTCGCAGTGCAGTCAGCAAAAAAAATGAAATCATTTATTTAATAAACAAATATCACCCTCTTGTCTTTGCTCTCCAAGAAACATGGCTTAAGCCAGAATCTCTTTTAAAGATTCCTGGCTATGCTTGTTTAAGAGAGGACAGATCTGATGGGTATGGCGGTGCTGCCTTACTCATCAATCATCATCATTCATTTGTACATATTTCACTTCCATCACATAATCCAAATATTTCTATAATAGCAGCATCTGTAAATAACATCTGTTTTGTCTCATTGTATATTCCACATCCATCCTATTCAATATTTTTAGAAATTAAGAATATAATTAGCCTTTTGCCAAAACCTTTTGTAATACTTGGGGATTTTAATGCCCAACATTTGTCTTGGGGTAGTAGTAATAACAATCAGTGGGGTTTTGAAGTATTGGATTTATTAGATTACCATAAGTTATGTATTCTCAACACAGGGTTTCCAACACGGCAAACTGCACCTAACGAGAGTTATAGTGCCCCTGATTTGTCTATTTGTACTTCAAATTTATCTTCTCTTTTACACTGGTCAGTTCTATCATCTAGTCATGGTAGTGATCATTTCCCAATTCTCCTGTCTCTCCCCTGTAAAAATAAAAAACAAAATCATTCTACTAATTATTCATCATCATTAAAATATAACTTAAAAAATGCAGAATGGGAAAAGTTTTATCATGCACTAAAAAATAAACTACCCCATCTTCCTATTATATCACCAGGTAATGAATCTGTTTGTGCTGATGCTCTAGCATCTGCTTTGATCGAATCAGCTGATGAAACCCTTCCTAATAAGAAAACACCTAAACATTACATTCCATCACCTCCTTGGTGGGATGATGACTGTTCAGTCGCTATAAATAAAAGAAAACAGGCTGAAAGAGAATATAATAATAATTCTACATTTGAAAACTACGATATTTATTGTAAATCTGTTAGTGATGCAAAAAAAGTTTTTAAGAAAAAGAAGTCTGCAAGCTGGAAAAAGTTTTGTGAGTCTATCTGTCCAGATACACATGCTTCTATAGTTTGGAATAATATCAGAAGGTACAGGTCTGCATACAAACCTCCTTTTCATCCTATGCCAGATTCTCTAGCCAACGATTTTTTAAATAGATTAGCACCTCCTTCTGTGTCACTTCTCCGTCCATCACCTTTAGGTGAAGTTAGCCTTAAAGACCATAACTCGCTTTTTACTCTACAAGAGTTAAAAGGAGTTGTTGCAAATTTAAACGACTCGGCTCCGGGCATTGATGGAATCCCATACTCTTTTTTTAAACATGCTTCAGATGAAATTTTAACTTATTATTTGGATTTGGTTAATTCAATGTTAATAACGGGTAATATTCCAATTTCATGGAAAACACAGAAGGTTATCCCCATTTTAAAACCTGGAAAACCTCCGTCTTCAGCTTCTTCCTATCGCCCCATAGTCTTATCATCAGTGTTAATAAAGATTGCAGAGCATCTCGTAAAGAATCGTTTGGAATGGTATATTGAAAAACATAACCTCCTAGCACAAAGTCAATATGGATTCCGAAAAGGAAAAGGTACTATAGATAATATAGCTCTTTTTACCACTGACGTTCGCATTGCTTTTACAGAAAATAAATCAGTTTTAGCAGCTTTTTTAGACATAAACGCAGCATATGATAATGTAAGGATAGATATACTCAAACGAAAGTTAAATTTATTAGGTGTTCCGGAAATTTTAAGTAATTTTATTATAAACGTATTAATGGAAAGATTTATTACTCTGCCTTTACAAGATGCAACGTCGACGGAAGTGCGGGTTGTTGATAAAGGGCTGCCCCAAGGCCCACCGATAAGTCCACCCTTGTATAATATTTATTCGTCAGATATAGAGGATGTAGTGACTGGCGTGACTTCAGATTTGGAATCATATAATATGTTAACAGATATAGATGGTGAATTGTATCTTCTGCAATACGCCGATGATTTAACAATTTATGTAATAGATCAATCTATTGAAAGAGCCTCCATTAGACTATCGCGAGCCCTAGCACGTCTAAAGGTATGGTTAGATGAGAATGGATTAGATCTTTCAGTTAATAAAAGTTCCGCTGTTCTTTTTACCCGTATGCGATATCCTCCTCCAGTGCTGGTAAAATATAATGGATTACAAATTCCAGTTGATAAGGAGGCCAAATTTTTAGGAGTAATTTTAGATTCGAAACTTAATGGCAATGCCCATAACGAGTATATTGCGTCGAAATGTGAACGTACGTTAAACATAATCAGATGTTTATCGGGAGTGTGGTGGGGATCTCACCCGTTTAACCTAAAATTGCTGTATAACGCTTTAATAAGAAGTGTTTTAGACTATGGTACATTCCTTTTAGAACCTTGTAACGTAGCTGGTTTTAAACAGTTGGATAAGATACAGGCAAAAGCTATGAGGATAATTTGTGGAGCCATGGCATCATCGCCAATAAATGCATTGCAGGTAGAATGCGGTGAACCGCCGCTCTATCTAAGGCGGCAATACCTGGCTGACAAGTTTTTTATTCGCTGTTTGCAATTTTCAAACCATCCCCTTATTCCAAAATTAAAAAAACTGTTAGATTTAGTAAATAATAATCAATTTTGGTTGCACAAATCTCGCCCTTGCTTAGTTAATAGTTATATCCGATATTTGTCGCTTGATGCCCCTACACATAGATTACCTGTTTTCCCGCTTTTTAATTCATCCTTTGAATCCCTTGTTTTAAATCCTGATATCCGCTATGACATAGGTATTAAAAAATCTGATAAATATTATGCAAAGCCTTTTTTTAATTATTTAACAACGAACAATTGGCAAGGTTGGCATCACATTTACACGGATGCCTCTAAAATGTCAGTAAATAATAATTATAATTGTGTTGGAGTAGGTATTTACCATCTCCAATACAATATAGTTCAAAAAGTAAAATTTCCACCACAAACTTCTGTTTTTACTGGCGAATGCTTTGGTCTTTTTAAAGCAGTTGACTACATCCTACTAGCAAAGCTTAAAAAAACTGTAATTTTTACTGACTCTTTAAGTGCCCTCCAAGCATTGAATAGATTTACGTTTAGATCAAAATGTTTTCCCATAATCATACAAATCAGAAATCTTTTGTACAAATGTATTCTCGGTAATTTGTCTGTTACATTTGTCTGGATTCCAAGTCATTGCGGCATTCTTGGAAACGAGGAAGCAGATAGACTGGCCAAAGATGCAGTTTCCAGTGGAGATGTTTTTCCATATGTGAATTATTGTCACGACTTGCCGTCTCTTGCCAAGAACTTTCTCCAACAGGATTGGAGTAAGGACTGGGCAGTAAGTAGTCAAAGAAAAGGTGTTCATTATAAGTACATACAAACTGAGATTCAGTTTAAGCCTTGGTTCTTCAAAATAAATCTATCGAAAAGTACAACCTCTTCTATAATTAGAATGAGGTTGGGACATGTCACCACACCGGCGCACTTGAAAAGAATTCGGATTCGCAACGATGATGCTTGCGATTGCGGTTTGGAAGTGGGTGATTTAAATCATATTATTCTTTCCTGTCCACTGTATGATCACTCCTGTCTATATGATAACCTCTCCTCTATATCTATACCCTTTCCTACTTCTGTTCCAATATTATTAAGTTCATGTAATAAATTAATTTATTCTTTTTTATCCCAATATTTATGTTACAATTCAATTAATATTTAAATCTATTTAACTTATTATATGAAACTTTCTAACTAGATCCAAAATCCTAAATTCCGTACTTACTTTGCTTTTCCACCGCCTATTCCCTACCTTTGTTTATGGCAAAGTACACCCCAGTGTCAGTGCCAAAATCGCAAAAAAAAAAAAAAAAAGGAGAAATAAACCAGACATAGAAATAGGGACTATGTTCAACATAAGCAAAACAGAAGTCTCTAATATAATTGTAACATGGATTCATTTTGTGCATGATATGTGGTCCCTAATTGATATTTGGCCAGAAAGGGATTTAGTGAACTATTATATGCCAAAATTATTTAAAAAAGAAAATAGTAGCACAAGAATAATTATTGATGCTACTGAAATACCTATCAACAAACCAAGCAATCACCTGTCTCAAAGAGCTACCTACAGCTCATACAAAAATAAAAATACTATTAAATTTTTAGTAGGCTCAACCCCTGGTGGTTTGTTATGCTATTGTTCTCAAGGGTATGGCGGAGAGACAAGTGACCGTCAAATGATAGAGAGAAGTACTTTAATAGATAAATGTCAAGAAGGAGACTGTATTATGGCAGACAGGGGTTTTAACGTTCAAGACCTATTTGCAATAAAAAACATTGTTAACATACCTACTTTTCTAAAAGGCAAATCACAAATACCAGGGGTTTTGCTAAAACGTGACCAGAAGCTTGCCAGGCAACGTGTGCACATTGAAAGATTGATAAACAACAAAAACATACAAAATTTTACAAACACCACTAAACTCTTTTTATGTGCCCTTAGCATCAGAACTATTTTTTATTTGTTTTATGTTATGTAATTTTAGGGAATGTATTGTTGATAATAAAAAGTAAAAAATCAATGTATTTTTTTATTTATGTGATCTTATATTATAACAGAATGCTTTAATCCATTTTCATCACATTAATCCTTCAGGCCCCGCGCGAGCACCGGTGATCGCGACAACAATAGAATACAATAGCAATTCCTGGAAATTCCGACTGAAGTATTAATGCTTTATAATTAACATAATATATTACAGATATAGCTAAATAATAAGTTTTTGTTTCTAATAACTAAACTTGGTAATTTGTGACTAAACTAATAACTAAACTAAATATTAAATCAACAATTATTTACGTCTAGACACATGGCATTTTAAATGAAGCCGTTGCCCTTATTTAATATATAATTATATATTAAATACGTTTTTTTATTAAATCATAATCATTATATAGAAACTGCTTAAAAATTGCAGCCTTAAAATAGTTAAATTATAAAAGTCATAGTCTTTTGTTAATCCTTCAGGCCCCGCGCGAGCACCGGTGATCACGACAACAATAGTATACAATAGCAATTCCTGGAAATTCCGACTGAAGTATTAACATGGAGCTAATAAACTAGTTATTTCTTGAAATATAAATTACTTGTAAAGATTTATAAGTATAAACAATTAAATTACAATACAATTTACATGTGCAATAAAGCTGGCCTTGTATTTGTAGTAATATATATGGGCTAGACTGCTTTAATGTGAGTATTTGACTTTGAGGGTCCTTTACAAGATACGGTACAGTAACAGGTGTAATGAATTCATTCCTTGAGGAAAATGGGCATTTTACCTCTATAATTGTCTCTTCTCCTAACAGTCTGTCGGGGCTAGCACCTAAATATGGCTTGTCTTTACTAATAAAGAGTCCACATTTAAATCATCAACAGCCATATATTGATTAAGGGCAACGGCTTCATTTAAAATGCCATGTGTTGTAGCCCTAGACGTAAATAATTGTTGATTTAATATTTGGTAGCAGTAACTTTTTTTTTTAAGTATCTCTTAAATGGCACACTGTGTGAAGATTACTGGCTGTTATTCGATGCTTTCTTTCAGTAAGCCATTTCCGACAATTTTTTGTCCCCTTGTTGTTTCTTCAATTTCACTATGGTTTCATCATTAATATAATTTAAATTAAGTTTTTTTTTAATAGTTCTTCTTCAGGATCAAATTCAGTATATCTATGGTCAGATATAACTGCATAAGGGTTCGCTGGTTCATATAACTGTTTAATAGGCATTTTTGAATTTTGAAAATTTAAAACTAGATTTCTTATTTTGTTATTGTAACTATTTTTATCTACTTTTTGTATGGGGAAAGGACAAAATCTTTTTTTTGCCTTATTTCTAGGTAATTGGTGAGCTGCTATGGGAGAAGAAGTAAAACATGTTTTGGGCACATGATAGTCTTGAAGTCTTTGGGTGCAGACTTGGTGTAAAAGTAATATTTTATTATGCACCATGTGTTCCACTCCATGAAGCAGTACAGCAACATGCTTGCATTTTGCATCTGTCCTACTTCCCACCTGGCACTCACAGTTCGATTCCTGTGGTATTCCACTTTTGTGGAGCTTTAAATTTACTATATACTGCAGTTGCTTCATAGTTTTCTTGCAATATCCTTTAATAAATGTATTTTTCCCCATATTTGACACTCTTGCCAAAACAAGGTATCGGGACTCATACAATGCCTTAGCTTCTTTTATTTTCTTGTCATCACTAAAAAATTGAATTATATTATGTTTGATTGAATTGTAATGAAAAACATTTACACTTATGTACATGGATTATGGATACTTACAAGCAAAAATACTGTCGTATGTGAGTTTGGGTTAAATGAGGTAACAATGAACTAGCATTTATGTCCCGATATGTTCTAACATCAGGAACTTCCATCGCATCGTCATCGGACTGATTCTCTGCACTTCCAAAATTGAGATTCCGGTCGTAAAGTTCCAATCTACAAGGTGATAAAGATAAGAATAAGTAACAACAACAGAAGTTACAATTTAAGCTCCAAATTAAATATTAGTATATTTACTTATATTATATACTAATATTGTTACGTAACTTAAAAATATTTGTAAAAAGGTACATATTTTTTAATTTTTTGGCTATAAGTACCTAATTTTATTGAAAAAAAATGCAAATCAAATATTTTTGAGGTTAAACCTTTCGACTAATTCTGCCGTTCTTCCTCTAAGCGATGCGCCTCTTTTCGTTAGCTCAGCCTTTAGTTCACTTACACACCAAGACGAATACAATGATTTTAATGTAAATATTAATGAAATTAAGCAAAACTAGTAAATAAAATTGTTGTTGTTGTTTGACACGATCGTTGACAGGTAAAAGCTATGGTGGCGACATCTACTAAAAGTTTCGGCCATCCCCATTGGTGTATTCCGATTTTCCGAAGCTCAAACAGTATAGTGGCCATTATATTTAATATTTTTGATTAGCTGTTGATACATTAAATTGCACTGGCTTATATACTGTGAAGTGTTTAAGAACACACTCAACATAGTATGCGATCTTTTTGCAGTGTAAAATGTATTAGGCCTAAATTTATAAATTTTAGTATTTATTACTTTATTAAAATTATAACCTTCTATTTTAAATGTTATAATTTACAAGCATATCAAATTTCATAATCCAGAAAATACACCAACAAGTCATTTTTCCTGTATTTTGTAAGGATGACAACAATACGGCCGTTTACCTGCGAAGATATGCTTAAATTCAATAATGTGTTTGTATAAACATCCTTTTGCCGCTTAATTAAAATCACTTAAATAACATAATTCCTCATATCATTGCATTTAACATAGAACATTGGTATTATTTTTTTTAAATATAACCTAGTTATTTCTATCTCATTTCTTGTTATTAAAATGTTTGTAAACAACAGGGTCATTAAACTTCCATAATTTTTTATCGATATCACAACATTTCTCTGAAAACATAATATGGTTGAATACATTTTTTCAGCAATCTTGACCCACTGACAGAAACTTATGGTCTGTCATTTTATACACAATACTTAGCTCACTGGCCAGAGTATTTCCAAGTTGCTGAATCTCCTAGTGGTGAAATCATGGGATACAGTAAGTTTCAGCTTATCACTGGTTAGGAGAAATTAGACAACACTACAATAATTTTGCTATTGTAATCCAGCCTGTATCCCATAAAACAAAAAAGTATTGTCATATTTATTAATATTTGTTTTACAGTCATGGGAAAGGCTGAAGGCCTTGGAGAGAATTGGCATGGTCATGTTACAGCTCTCACGGTTAGCCCCGATTATAGACGGCTAGGTCTAGCTGCCACACTTATGAGTATACTCGAGGAAGTATCGGAAAGGAAAAAGGCCTACTTTGTTGACCTGTTTGTGAGAGTAAACAATAAGGTGGCAATAAACATGTATAAAAATTTGGGATATATTGTGTATAGAACAGTATTGGAGTATTATTCTGGAGATCCGGACGAAGATGCTTATGGTAACCACATTATTTCATATTTATAAGTCTTTTAATCCGTAGATCACTAATTCCTGGAAATCTTTTGTTATCGCGGCCCATATGGGCCTTACGGGGCTTGATGGGTTAAATGCTTACATCAATATCAATCTTGCTCTTATCATCTATACTAATATTGTAAAGAGTTTGTTAGTTTGTTTGTTTATTATTTCAATGTTAGATAGCGCATTTATCGAGGAAGGCTACAGGCTATATTTTATCACGCTAAGACTAATAAGAGCGAAGAAATAGAGGAAAATGTGGAAAAAACGGGGGAAATTATTTGAAAGGGATTATCTTACGAACTACTAGAGCAATTTTTCTGTTATTTGGGTCAGATAGGAAGTAGAGCATGTGAAGGATCATAGGCTATTTTTTGTGGACTAATTTGTCTGTAAAATATCTAATTTACGCGGTTGAAGCCGCGCGGAATGTATATTAATAATAAAAATGAATCCATATACTTCCCGGTTACGACATCACGCGTAAACAGCTGGACCGATTTCGCTGAAATTTGGTATATATATATTATGTACTTTGAGTCCCGGAAAAGGACATAGGATACATTTTGTCCCGGAAAAATGTACGGTTACCGCACAATATACTTTTATGATTTGCGCGTAAACTATTCAATCGATTTTGATGAATTTTGGCATAGATAATGGAGATACTTTGAGTCTCAGGAAGGACAAGGGATACATTTTGTCCCAAAAAATGTATGGTTTCCGCACAATAAACTTTTATGATTTTCGCCTAAGCTATTCAATCTATTTTGCTGAAATTTGGTATAGAGATACTTTCATAGGGTATATTTTGTCGCAGAAAAATGTACGGTTTTCACAAAATGTAACTTTGTGATTTGCGCGTAAATTATTCAATCGATGTACGGGAACAACTATAAACTGAAGTCCACGCGGACGAAGTCGCGAGCAACAGCTAGTTATTGATAAAGCTTATTTTGTTATGAGTGTAGTATATTAAATTTTCAAATGAAGTTAAGAATCATGGGTTGACAGTGGTTGACGACCTCCGTGGCTCAGTGGTTGGGCGTGTTGGCAACGCTCTTGCGGGGGGTAGCGGGTTTGAATCCCACCGTTGCGGAACAAAAAGTTTTCAATGTTCCTGGGTCATGGATGTGTATTAAAAATATAAATATAGATACTATAATCTATACTAATAATAGATTATAAATGCAAAAGTATCTCTGTCTGTCTGTCTCGCTTTCACGCCAAAACTACTGAACCGATTGTAATGAAACTTTGTACACAGATAGTCTAAAGCCTGAGAAAGGACATTTAACTGGAAAAAGGGGTTGTAAGGGGGTGAAAATGCGTAAATTTTTTCAAATTGAGTTAGTTCCAAAAATTCATAATAGATGGCGCCGTGCGTCTCCTACATCGCGTTATCGCTTGCTCATAAGTCTTTCTATAAGATGTGGTACATGTTATGTTAAGTTTTTCGATACTTTCGATTGTTATACAGGTTGATAATGTATAACTCACTACTCAGTACTTCATCTATGTAGTGATGAGTGACGTAACCTTAAACCTACCAATCTATGATAAATAGTTTATGGGTGAAGCTAAAGTTATGAAATATTATGTGCACAGTGCACACTGCACAGCTGTTTTTGGCTATTTTGATTTAAGGGGTACCAGGGTTTTAATAAAAACCTTTCAAATTTGACACCAATTTTGTTGACACCGCGCGCTGTAAGTACACTGAAGTCCACGCAGACGAGGTCGCGGGCAACAGCTAGTAAAAATATAAATATAGATTTTATCATATTATTAATATTGTAAATCTAAATCTGCCTAGATGAGTAAAATACTTTTTTTTTTCAGACATGAGAAAAGCATGTTCTAGAGATGTTGAGAAAAATTCAGTGATACCTCTGACTCATCCTGTTAAACCAGAGGATGTAGATTGACTACTTGGCTTATAATTGACGATTGTAATTTCTCTTGTAGCTATATTGCATTCTTCATGGACTCTGATCAACACCCTCCGACACTATCTTGACGGCAATATAAAGTGAAATTTTAAGTACCTCTCTGAGTTTTATTTCAAATGCGGTCTATGCTTACAATAGGAATATTTTGTTTTTTTTCTCTATTTCAGGTGTGATAAAATAAAGATTTAAAAAATGTATTAATTTTAATTATGCACTTATTTTTCACTATTCATAGGTGGAGTTCTGGCATCATCAGAAGAATCATCACTGTCAGAATCCTTATCATCACTATCTTGATTACTAGCTTCTTTATTCTCACCAGATTTACTATTACTCAACTCTTTATCATTATCAGGTCCTGTTTCTGTACCTTCTTGATCGGTCGAAACTGTATCATCAGATTTTTCTTGTCGCTTGCGCCAGTTTTTAGCAGCAGCCAAAAGTTTGAGATTGGGCCTAACCATCTCATCTTCGGGGAAGATATAATCGAATACCTCTTCCCAACCCTCTTCGACCCCATCTTCGCTGACAATCTTTTGGCGCTTTTTAACTCTTCGAGGCATTTTGGCCAAGACTTTCTCTAACTTAATTTCATCTCCTATTTCAGTCTCGAAATCTTTCCAAGCTTCTAATAGGAGCACTCGCGCTTCCTTCTCTCCGGCGCTTCTCAGGCTATCGTTAGCGCGTTCATAAACACGCCGGGCCAGCTCGACATTTATGTTGTCTGGATTTTCCGCGTTCAATTCGAACTTGGCATAGGACAACCAGACCTTCACATGTACAGTTCTCTCAAGCAATCTCTCGTAAAGCTGTCTCGCCTTGTCAGTTTCTCCCTGGGACACTTCAAAATCAATGTAGCTCTTCCACAGCAATTCAGGCATGTCAAGTCTGGGTTGGCCTACAGCTATCTCATATATCGCCCTCGCTCTATCTATGTCGCCCAACAACGTTTCCAACTCCGCAAACTTGATCCATGTCACACAGTTTTCTGGGCCATACTCTAAAAACTTTTGATAAAGTATCCTACATCTATCGAATTCTCTAAGTTGTATTTCTAAATCAATGTAGCCTCGGTACAACTTATCCCTGGGACAAATACCTAAAGCCATACCCAGTGTTTTTCTGGCTACTGATAAATTTTTACATCTCACTTCCAATTGGGCATACATCAACCATATTTTAGAGAAAGTGAAGACTTTGTGTGGCAGCAGCTGGAGACATGTCTTATAAACCTGCCTAGCCCTTTCTATATCTTCCACCTCTAATTCTTCATACAGAGCATAGTTAATCCATAAATAGATGTATCTCCTCCAAAACTGCTTGTCCTTAGATGGTGGTACATTAGCGATAGCTCTCTCGTATGTGTCTCTGATATCATCAACATTACCTTCATTTTCAACAAGTCTGATGTAGTCAAACCATGCATCATAATTAGTCGGGTTCTCAACAACCTCCTGTTCATACATATGTTTCCTTTTGTTGACTATAACATCTTCAATTCCTGATCTATCACCATATTTCTTTTCATGTATTGTGTATGCTTTGTAAATTTCCTTGTTCCTATCTTTTGAGATGTGATCTAATGCATACTTATATATAACTCTAGCTCTATCATGTTCCTTTTGATTTTCCTCAAATTTTGCAAAAGCAATAAACAGTTTTTCGTCTAATTCCTCATCTCCATAAAATTCGACAGCTCTTTCATAAACTTTTCTGGCACTGTTGATAAATCCATGATTTTCCTCAAACTTTGCATACTTTATCCAATGTTTTACATCTGGGTGCACCATTACAAATCTCTCGTAGATTTGTCTGGCTCTATCCAGTTCTTTGTATCTAAGCTCAAAGTTGATATAAGTTTGCCATGCTTGTTCGTCTGGCTGCCATTCCATCCATCTTTCAAAAACCTAGAATAATAAAAAAAACTTTTATTTCTATTATAATACGGGCCAACGCTAAGGCCGCGTTTCCACTGACGCGGAGAGGAGCTTAGCGGTGCCCGAATTGACTGCTATTCCAGCGGAATGACAGCGAAGCGAAGCAAAGATTTCGAGCATGGTGGTTGGTCAATTCGGCACCGCTAAGCTCCTCTCCGCTTCAGTGGAAACGCGGCCTAAAACTCGTGCGGGCGCATGCTCGCGTGTGTACAAACGAAAAATAGTAATGAGCAGCGCAGGAGCGTGCGACGGAGGGCGGACGCGGGCACGCTCAACGGACGGGCGGGCACACGGCGCGGGCGCACGCTTTTCGCAATCAACGTTGTTCCCGTTGACGTCTTTTTGCCAAATAATAAATTAGTAAATAATACATGGTAATCTACTGGACACAACTGTACGCTCGAGATAAAAATTATATTAGCAGCGCTAAATGAGATGGGCGCATGCGACGGGTGCCCGCTCGCACGCGGCGGTCTTCCGACGCGTACGTTCGAGCCCGC
The DNA here is from genome assembly GCA_905333045.1 of Lysandra bellargus. NCBI lineage: Eukaryota > Metazoa > Arthropoda > Insecta > Lepidoptera > Lycaenidae > Lysandra > Lysandra bellargus. The sequence goes on from HG995355.1 coordinate 6,353,733, forward strand.
CCGTGTTTTAGCGTTGGCTTGGCGCTTGGCTCTTGCATTACATGAGTTATTGTTAGTAGTTTGTCAAAATATCATGTTTTTTTTTCATAAATTTAAAAACCATTTCAATCTTTACTGATTGATTACTGACATAGATTTATTTCCATGGCCAGGGCCGGATCTACCATATGGCTATTTGGGCTTAAGAGCCTGGGTTACCCTCGAAATTCTCATACATACTTAATACCAAAATCATTTTCTCATACGAAAATATTTAACATGTTTGAGTTATTTTTCAGCTTAAAATAGTAATTACCTAGGTTCCTGTACAAAAATAAACTTCAAAATATTTAAACACTAAAAAAAATTTTTTGTGCATAAATTTCTTTTACTAAATTTACTACTAAACATTTAAACACTAAAAAATAGAGTAAAACACTAAAAAATATAAAAATTAATAATAAATTTACTACAAAATATTTTAATACTTACTAAAAAATTTTTTTTTAGAGTATAAATATTTTGTAGTAAATTTATTATTTATTTATATATTTTTTAGTGTTTTACTCTATTTTTTAGTTTATATATTTAGTAGTAAAGGGGTACGAAGATTTTGGCCGACGTGCTTGTCCGCCATTTTGATTTTTTTTTTAAATATCAAAATGGCGACATGTTGGTCGGACAGGCTCCATACAAAAATCTTCATACCCCTTTAGTAAAAAAAAATTATGCACAAAAATTTTTTTTTGTTTCAATATTTTGAAGTTTATTTTTGTACAGGAACCTAGGTAATTACTATTTTAAGCTGAAAAATAACAACATCTTAAATATTTTCGTATGAGAAAATGATTTTGGTATTACGTATGTATGAGAATTTCGAGGGTAGCCCGGTAAGCCCAGGGCCCCATGAGTTCAAGGGCCTCCGCCGCCCAGCTAAGTCAAGTCAAAAAAAGAATTCATAATAATTGTATTATTTTTTGTTGGTATCCCTGAGATGCATATGATCAAGGTTTACACCTAGGTACACCTAAATTGTATAAGGTGTTGGCACTACGAACTGACAGTTAAAATGTTGTAGCCTTAAATAGTTTCAGCCCAGGGCCCCGTAAGCTCACGGTCCGGCCCTGTCCATGGCTTATAATTTTTTCATAATATTTAAATGTATTACTACAAAAGCTAACCTGTCTTGCACCAGCCACATTTTCCAACATTTCCTCCATGTAAGTATACTTGTACCAGAACTGGGACACTCTTGGCAGTATAGTGACCGCTCTGTCCCAGAGATTCCTAGCATGATTCACTTGTCGGTTGCGCATTTCCATTTCTGTATATTTAAGCCTGAAAACAAGAATTACTAATAAGTTTTTCAAGTTTAATCCGTCTATCGCCAATTCTTGGAAATCTTTTGTTATCGCGGCCCTTAAGGGCCTTACGAGGCTTGATGGGTTAAAAACAATATTCGCACACAAAGACTGTGACACGAGATTTTATATAATATTAGAAGATGCTCATCTATATGGTAAACATTTTTTTCTAGTTTTGGAGTTAGTTTTAAGCAAAAAAATCTAAGATAATATAACTTACCATAAGGTAACATTTCTGTGATCCACATCCAGGGCCCTTTCATATATGGAACGGGCTCTTTGCACCTGCTTTTGTGATTCTTCCCATTGAGCATATTTAAGCCAATTTCCTATTACCTGGAAATGGAAAAAACATACACAACTTGAACTGCAGCTTGATACACCAAATTACAATATCATTTTAAATATTCAGGTTCAAAATGTATTTACATAAAAGCCTAAGTGTCTAAACACACTAGGCTGAATTACGCCGGCGTAATTTCCGCCGCAAATGTCAAACGCATACAAAACGCGACGTAATAGTGTGTCTCTCCTCGTATTGGGCCCGTATTTTGTATGCAATTTAAACGCGGCGGAATTTACTCCGGCGTAATTCAGCCTAGTGTGTTTAGAGCCTAATAGTCTAACTATAACAGCTGATATACCAATTTTAAAAATTAAATAGGACACATTAAAGGAGATTTACATACTAAGTATAGAGAAATTATTAGTAATTTTTGTTCACTTACCAATCTATTTTTCCTAATATTGTCTTCAAATGCTTTCCTTTTGCGGTGCTGATAATCTCTAAGTTCTTCTGGATCAGAGATTTTCTGTTTTGGTGGTGGTGGCAATATTTCCAAGTCTCGTTCTTTGGCTTCACGTAGAAGCTGTTCTGCAGTAATTTGTATTTCTGCTGGAGCTTTGTTTTTGACCTAAAAGTATGAAATTATTAATAAGGTTATGAAGAGATTGTAAAATATGTAGCTAAAACAATAGGTTTGTTTGTACCTTCGCTACTTTGGGCATTTTCGCAGGTTTTCCCTCCATATTATAAGCTTGTATTATGATCGTCCGTTTCTTTAGGGTGTAAACTTGTTATAATTCTTCAAAAGTGATGATGAAGATAGTACATAATTGTAATAAATTATACTATAGTCAGCTTGGTGCATAAACAGCAAACCTGAAGCAAACTGTAAACCAAAATCCAAATTGACAAGTGACAACTTGCGTCGAGATTTGAGTGACGCAAATAGTGACGTGACCCTAGAAAAAGAAACCCAGGACGTGACTGTGGAAGTGACATTGACATATTACCATTTACCACAAACAATTTGAATCTATTTTTTATGCGTTGAAGGTGAAGCTATAGGCATCTCGTACATAATATACAATATTATAATTTATAACGATTCAATATTGCTATACTGTGACGAGTGACGACTGACGTGACCATTAATTATTTTTTTTGTCAGAGCGGGACATCTACAGGAAACCCCCCCCCCCCCCTCTCCCGCATCCCCATAATAATTCATTTTATTTAGGGCCTGTTTCACCGCTTCCTGATAAGGTGCCGGTTAGGCTTATTTGACAGATTCTCCATACTCCATCTGTCAAGTTTAGTGGTGAATAGCCACTGACCTCCATTATATAATGAGTGAGATATATATGATGAGGGTCTAATCACACAGATATATGATAGATATATGATGAGGTATATAGATATATGATGATATATGATAGATATAATATGATGAGGGTGTAATCACACAGAACACTTATTCAGATTAATTTGTTCAGCTTTCATACGATTAATTTGCTAAGATTTCATAAGATTAATTTGTTCAGCTTTCATAAGATTAATTTTTTCAGCTTTCATACGATACACTTTAGCACTACTTTGATAATATTAGATATGAAATTAGAAAATACAATACAACAAAGTTATTGTTAGAAGCTTATCTTCAGTTTTGTTTTTAGTTTCTCGTAGTGCTAACTAGTAAAAATAAATGGATTATAGATAGGTACTGCTACTTCACGTTATTTACGTATGAAATCGTTGTTAATTTATTACGCCTATCTAAATTACGGAGGGGAAGTCTGTAATCTTTAATACAAATATGTAGCGTTTGTATTATTCAATTTAATATTTTTGTCCTAATGGTCGACATTATCTGAATCTGGAAACATTTCATCGATAATAGAAAAGACAGTTGTACATCACTAGTATTAGTTCCAAATACTGCTATCAGCGCCAATATGGCGACATGATGGCGACTTTCAAACGTCATTTTTACGTCAAGTTTAGTTCCTATCCCTGATAATGGGGGAGCTGATTCCGCTTCAAATAGGCACAAAAATTGCTGTCATTTCAAAGGGTATCATTAGTCCAACGTACTTGTATAATATTATAAAGCGGAAGAGTTTGTTTGTTTGAACGCCCTAATCTCAGTCCAAAACTGCTGGTCCAATTTGAACAATGATTTTAGTGTTAGATAACCCATTTTATATATTTTATCACGCTGAGACTAATAGGAGCTAAGAAATAGAGGAAAATGTGGAAAAAGCGGGGGAATGTATAACGTGAAGGATTATATAACTAGGTTATTTTGTGTGGACCAATTTGTCTGTGAATAATATTACTGTGAATTGTGGACCAATTTGTCTGTGAATATTTACGTGGGAGAAGCCGCGCGGAACGCCTAGTAATAATATATAATTTCCCTATTTATTTATGGATCTAGCAAGCCAATTTTTATCGATTTACTTTATCTCATTTGATTTTCGCCATTTTGGCGCTGATTGCAGAAGTGCGAGGGAAATTAACTAATTGGATAATGCGATCCATAAATAAATATGGAACGTTTGTATACATTTTGTTATTGGAGTTGGAGTAGGCAAGGTATTTATAAATAATAAAAATATATGTGCGATACTTTAATGATGTTAAAGTATCCAGTCTTCCTTCGTCAGACGGAAACCTGTCAATTATTTTAAGAGCATAATAATATGCATTTGATAATAAAAATCGGTTATCGGAGATTTCAATACAAGTATTATAGATATCGATAAGTTTTATCGACAGAAAACTCCAGCACTATTGAATTTTATTGTTTATCAAAAATCGGTAAAACAAAGGTAAATATGTGGTGAATACGGTATAATAAGATTAGTGCCACATTTTAAAGTGCCTATATTATCAATAAAAGTTTAATATCGTAGAAATTAGCTGTTAAAATCACTTACTTGTGAAATGTAACCCCACATCCCTTTTTGTACCGCGTTTTACATAACATACACTCTTTCATAGTTTAACAGTTAACTATGAACTACCACCACTTATTTATATATTACTTAATCGCGTAAAACCTTTTAAAACACTTTAAAAACACGAAAACGATTCAAACGATTAAGCCATAGAGAATTAAAATACATACGGTTACCAATGGTTACGTCAAATTTAGTTCCGATCCCTGATAATAGGGGAGCTGATTCCGCTTCAAATAGGCACAAAAAAAAGTGAGTATCATCGGTCCAGCGTACTTGTATATTGGAGGTCAGTGTATATTGGAGGTCAGTGTGGATAGCCTTATCAGGAAGCGGTGAAACAGGCCCTTAATTATTAATTATGAATGTCTAGAGGCAAATACAATTGAGTTTTTTGTGAATATTTCAAGTGCCTATCTATTATGGCTACCATTAGTGATATCGAGCAAAATATGGCGTTTGTTGTAACTTATATGAGAGTGCGTTACTTCCAGGCACTGCACAAGCATTTCGAACATAATAAATACTTTTAGATTATTGTCGTTAGGTCTTTTTGCAAAAGCGGGACAATTTCGGCCTCGCGGGGGACAGCGGAACAGACTGCCTAAAAGCGGGACTGTCCCGCGGCGGGATCAAAGCGGGCCGTATTGTCACGTTAACTAACATCGTAGTCGTAGGAACTAAAGTAAAACTTCCTGTTTATTACTTGTGCAAAAATAGTAATAGGCGTTAGGATATCCAGAGGGATATTTTATATTATGGGCCAAAAGTAGAGGCCATAGCCCACGGCCCACAGGCCAGCCGGTCACCACTCACCAGTCCACAGTCACGCACGCGGCACGAGTGGCCAGCTGGCCACCCGCCGCGAATGCGACGCCGCCGCGCCGGCCGCCACAGCCCACAGCACACTGCACAGTGCAGTGCACTGTGCAGTGTGCTGTGTGCATCTGGCCAGCGCCTGCAGTGTGTACACCAGTCACCACTCACCAGTCACCATGTGCACACCTGTTATGCCGCGGCCGCATTTGCGTAGTGCTTAGCGCTAAAAACGATACTATTGGACGATCTGCGTGTATCGTGAGTATCGTCTCATGCAGGCACTTCACATGGCTATTTATATTTGCTATTGGCTATTTGTTAAATTTTCCAATATTATTGACGAAAACGCAAACAGGCAAATAAAGGCAAATACGGCCTTCCACACATGGACCTCAAATACATGTCAAATACCAAACTTTTACTTGATTTTCTTTACTTGTCTATTTGACTCCTTTGATGTGCGTCAAAAACTGACAAACGCAATGACGTAGGCACGACGTCAAATAGGCAAATAAGGCCAATATTTGTCAAACATACCGTCTACACATGGTGATTGTTTGGCGAATACATCAAATACGCAAATACAAATAGCCATGTGATTTGTGAAGTGCCTCCATCATAGAACGAAGCTTCGGACGATAGATCATGCATCGCAGGTGCGGGCTGCGGACGGACCGTTAGCGTTAAGTGTTAACGGTTAAAATCTTATTCCTTGTCATACATTTTTCAATAGCAAAAAAAAAACAACATTTGTCAGTCAAAGTCAGTTGTCTCATGTCTGTTCACTGTTGTCAGATGTTAAAAATTTAACCTCAAAATTTGTTTGGTCCTATGTAGTAGAAAAAATGATTTGAAACTACCTAAATGTGAATTAATGAACCTTAAATTAGAAATTAATTTAATTCTTATTCAATAAAATAATATTCATTGGTCTGAAGATGAATTATGTGCCAAGAATTGTTTTATTATGTTGTAGGACGTACAGAAAAACTTCCTGTAGGTTTTCCGATAATAATTTTGGTTAAAAGTGCTTATAATATGAATATTTTAGTAATATAATTAAAAAATATTACTCTTTGTAGGTTTATGGTATGGTACACAAGTTGTTCAAAAAGAAAACTCAATTGAACAGGTAGAGTACATCAAGTCAATTACTGAAAACAATACCTTTGATTGGGATCAAATAAAAACGAATGTTACGAATATTCCTGGAAAGTTTAATAAAAAAAATATAGACGCAGTCATTCTGAAGATTGTTGTGAATACTAAAAAGTTTGTAGCTGCTCAGTCATTTGTTGATCACATAACAAAAAATGAGAGTGAGTTATCTTTGGGTGTAATAAATGGGCTATTGCATTATTATGCTGAATATTCTAATGTTAATGCATTGTCTAAGGATGAACAGAAGTTTATTTTAAAGTTATACCACCAACTGTATGATAAGTATAAGTTTTTGGACTATACAACTTGTGAAAATCTCATCCAAGCCCTATGTTCAATAAACGAATGGCAGAAAAGTATAAAAGTTTTGGATGACATATTTTTGTCGAGTACACCCAGCCACAATGCATTTAGTATGATTGTGGGAACTCTTTTTAGAAATAATAAAAAAGTTGAAGCTTTGAAATTGATAGACAGAAGTTTGAGTAATCGTAGACCACTCCTAACTCCTGCTTACGAGGAATGGATCAATTATATTATGAGAAAGTACAAAGATAAAAAAATAAAATTGAAGCACTTAAATGAAATTTGTAATCATCTTATTGACAATTGCTTAGTGTTGCCTGAAGAGGCAGCAGGAATATTAAAAAACACATTCATTTCTTTAGATTGGATGGCAGATTATTCAGAAGTTCATATAAGAAGGTATTATTGGTATATTCTACACTTTTCCATGTAATATGTCACATCTATTGCTGTTCTTAAAACATATAATATCATATCTATTTGTAACATTGTATTTGCTTGTTAATTATTGAATCAATCTTCCCAGGTTTCTTTTTCTTTTCTTAATAATTACAAACAATAATTTAAATACTTTGTAATTTCAGTGGTGAATGTTCAGCCTGCAAAAAAACATTAAATTTATTAAAATTATCTGATAAGGAGTTTGAAGAGTTACAAAAGAATATTAAGGACAAGTTGATAGTTGGCAAAGATTTGTTTTTGAAGACATCACCAGAAGAATTGAAGAGGTTTTTAGATTTTATCGACAAAACTGCACCTTATGATATTGTTTTGGACGCTCTGAATATCTCCTATGCAAGAGGAATAGTTAGTGTGAACGAGAGACTACATGCAATCAATTATGTAACTGATTATTTTGTCAGAAAAAATAAAAAAGTGCTACTGCTAGGAAGAAAACATATGCTGAAATGGAAGTCCAATATAGCACAAACTTTATCAAAGAAGGCACTGACTTTCTTTACTGAGAATATGTAAGTTTATTTTTTATCAGAAACTAGATGCCCCGGTGAACTTCGTGTCACTTTAAAACCTTCCCTGGACTTCTACGAATATTTTAAGACTAAAATTAGCCCAATCAGTTCAGCCGTTTTCGAGTTTTAGCGTTACTAACAATTGAAAATCCATTTTTATATATCAGAGAAATATGTTGTTTTCTATTTTAGTTTTTGTTGTAAAATCTAAGTCTCTACAATGTACTTTTATATTGGCAATATAATATATTTATTCATGTAATATATATATCTCTTTCTCATTTGTTCTAGTATTGTAGTTTACTACTAATATTGGATCAGATAAATTAATGATATTTTATTTTTAAATATTATTATCTTTTATTTTTTTTTATCCTGATAGACTATTTTTTTTTGTTTTCAGATCACAAGACGATCCATACTTCATCACTGCAGCAGTTTTAAGTGGGCCCAACACGGATATACTGTCAAAAGACTTGCTCCGCAATCATCAGTTCATAATGCATGATGATACTTTGAGGAGGCTGTTCCAAAGATGGCAGTGGCAGCATCAGTGGATGATGTTCATGCCGAAGAGAATTCCAAACATTAAGGTGTGGTTCTTATTAATTTATATCTAATATTTATTCAAATGCTGTTAGGATATTATACAATCCTTTTGGAATCGCGTTATGCCGCTTTATGTCGGACGTACTGCCGTCATCTTAGGCTTCTTACAGACGAACGGCACGTGTCGGCGGCAGTCGACGGCAGCCGACGGCAGCCGTTGACAGCTTATGACGCTTGCAGGGGGCCTACCACGACCTTTCCTAAAACTATCATGTTTCCAGAACACTTTGTTGTAAGATTACAATAACATTACCATACTCACTTTTAAATATAATTTTACTAAAAAACAGTAAAATATAAAAAACAATGTTAAATCCGCTGTGAAATATCAACTTTTTTAAGATCGATAGCTTGACATTAAAGTAATAAATTCTTATCTGTCAAACAGTGTCGCTTAGTAGAGTTGGTGGTAGGCCCCCAGTTGTGACGTACCGCCTAAAGGTAAGCGTCCACAGGTCGGTATCGTACGCAACGGACGTCTCGCATCAAACGGATAAAATTTTCACAGTACGTCAGCTGAATCAGCAGCATACGGATTACCGATTGGCCTAGTAAATTAATGATCAAAAGGGGGGTGTGGATGGAAAAGTCGAAAGCAGAAATTTTGACTTAGGACCTTGGTTTGGACTAATTTGAAGATAAACATACTGGCCAGTCGGTAATCCGTACGCTGCCGATACAGTGGACGTACTGTAAAAAAATTATCCATTAGATGCGAGACGTCCGTCCGGATAATAATTTATAATTATTATTATGATACTCATATCAAATTAAGGGATAAGGTATATGATCGAGATTATTTCCTAGTACTTTGTTTGTTTATTTACCCATTACTTTTTTCGTAATTATAAAAAATGTGAAATTTTCGTAACTTTCGTGGCACAATTTTCATCCACGAAAGTTACCTAGCGACCTACGAAACCTACGTAGGCTGTTTTGTACACCGTTTTCCTATATGAATTGGCTACAATATAGTATTCCCAGCTATGGTTTTAGCACCCTGAACTCACTTTTCACTCTAAAGCTTTTTTTTAGAAAAAACAAAACATATGTGGCTTTACATCAATCTACCTTCAGATCTTTTCCCCAAATATATTGGGTCTGCTTCTAGTCTAGCGGATTTACCTGAATATTAGTATTTTACGTAAAACAACTGACATTACATCTTCAAAAGCAACTCATTAAAATTAATTAATTAATTAAGCAGATACTCATTAAAACTTATCAGGGCGAGCGAAGCTAGCCTTTTTATATCCTACAACCTCAACATTTTGTTTAGTTGAATAATAATATGACCTCCTAAATTACCTAATCTGCAAGTACTTCAAATAACATCACCTAAACCTCGAAAAAGTCTCAGCATTTCAGGAGATCTACCACGAAAATATCAAAGACTTCTATTTAAACTGGGGCTGACCGGTTACAGTTTAAACAACAAATTAAAGTTCCATAATCTTTAGTATTGTTGATCTTAATAAATGAAATAATAATTTCTTTTATTTATTAAGGAAAAAAAATTAATTCATATTTTGTTCCTAGAAAATGCAATCGTAACTTTCGTGGAGTCTGTTGCAACTTTCGTGGGGACCGCAATAATTTGCGGTCCCCACGAAAGTTGCGATTATCTCAGTAGTTTATGGACCAATTTACATGTCTTAAAGATCGTATTTATTATTTTTACAGCGCCTTAAAGGTATTTGCATTTGTTTAAACATAACTCTAAAATAAAAAATCCCCACGAAAGTTACGCGGAGAATCTATTTTGAAAAATCTTATATCTTTAAAATATGAGCAATTCTTCAAATTAAAATATGTTTTTTTTTTACTTTTCAGCCACCACTAAGCTTTACGCCATGCGCCCAGCAGAGTGCTAAGGGCTGGCATTTACCATACGAGAGGAAGAACGCTGATGTCCAGTTGCGGCCTGTCACTGGGGTGCCTGATAACATAGGATGGTTGTGTTTGTTGCCTAAGTCATGATTCGGTCAAATATACATTAATATTTTATAACTTGTTGTTATATTTCTTTGCTTCATTCTTCGATATATAATTATTAACCAGTAGTACCTCTGTATCTGCTAGGCAATCGCGTTTTTTCAAAGACGTATGTGGGTAGTTGAAAAATTACCCGCACGCTCAGTCACTGGACGTTCCGGCATGTCTCATTTTCTTTGTTAGCGCGAGCACGAATACTTAGTAACCATGCCTAAGCGCTGCAGCTGGTTATAATTATTATTAAAATGATTGAGTCAGTGTTGGAAGTAACTAAAGTCAGTGTTATTTTATCGTGTGATAAGAAAATACATGTAAGTACTATTAAATACTTAAATAAACGGCAGGCACTACCGAGGCCTAGACGAGTCAAGTATATTCAATACTAACCGGCTTGTACTGCGACCGCGAGTCAATAAACGTACAATGTGTTGGGACTGCGAGTCACGATCTATAATATTATGTATGCTTTATCTGTTCTATAAATAGAATTATAAAACTATATGATTGCCGGATTGGGGGAAACAACTGCAGGTGATTACTGCAATTATTTTAACTAACCGGCACGTACTGCGACTGTGAGTCAATAAGTACAGTGTGATTGGACCGCGAGTCCTTTTACACAATCTACATTCTATAATATGCATCGGAATTGATTGCGGATCTCTGACGATGTTTTACCTATTCTATAAATAGATCTATATGTTTGTCCGATTGGTGGAAATAACTGCAAGTTTAATTATATATTAAGTTATTTTATAAACCGCCATAATGTGTGAATTACTACGGGTCTCTAAGCACAATTTATATGCATCGGAATTGACTGCGAGTCTCTGATGATGCTTTATCTGTTCTATAAATAGAACTATACGTTGGCCGGTTTGGGGGTTAACAGCGAGTTATTTTATAAACCACTATAATGTGTGGATTGACTGCGAGTCTCTAAACACAATCCTTATGCATTGGAATTGACCGCGGGTTTCTAACGATGTTTTATCTAAAAATAGAAGTACAATACTATTGTTACGGATACGGGCAGTTGTTTACCTGCGCGCGACAGTTGCGCGTACTTTCTAGAAAAGCCTTCCAACCCTTGTTTATGTGAATTGCGTGTTTACGTAAACAATCCAGAATGGAACGTTCCAGAAAGTATGCCGGGCCATATAAAAGGTAAACAAGCCGGCAATCAGCTTAGTTTGATACAAGCGATCATCAAGGCGACTTCGAAGTGAGAACAAGTGATCAATAGTGAGTGATTGTGATTGTGACCTAAGACTCGGCTACGACCTAGGACAGTGATAGTGCTCAGTGATTTGGATCTAGTGCTTAGTGTTTGGATTTAGTGATTTGTGTGAGCTAGTGTTTGTGAATAAAGTCTTCAAGAGAGTCACCAGGTCTTTCTCCCCGAATCCTCGAACCCTAGCACGTAATACTATGTTGGCTGGTTTGAGGGGATTAACTGCGAGTTAATTACAATTTAAAATATATTGATATTTTTCAAATCAACATTATGTATGGATTGACTACAAGTCTCCGACAATGCTTAAAAATAAAAAAATTTGCAACTACCGCGCGTTTTTCCCGCGCTCTTTGTTCTATAAATATAACTACATAATTATTATTATTATTATATTAATATCTTTGCCATTAATCGAGCTAATAACTAGATAGACTGCGAGTCTCATCAGTTAACAACCAATACGCGTCTCGCGCGATCCTTTTGTTCTAAATATAGAACTCCGATTATGATTTACTATGTCTGCCGGTATATAATTATTATTATTAAATAAATCTTGCACCAATTTTGGGACTCGGGATACACCGGGAGTGTACATAACGAAACTTACATAATATCTACGTAACGTTATAGTTTACCTATTCTATAAATAGATCTATATGTTTGTCCGATTGGTGGAAATAACTGCAAGTTTAATTATATATTAAGTTATTTTATAAACCGCCATAATGTGTGAATTACTACGGGTCTCTAAGCACAATTTATATGCATCGGAATTGACTGCGAGTCTCTGATGATGCTTTATACCCTCAATATTTTTTGCAACTTATTTTACCGACAAATAAGTCGATTATAACGAGCTACCCCAATATTTATTTTTTAGGTCACTAAGACCAGACAATCGGGAAAATATCGCTAAAAGTGACCAATATAACCCGAAGCCTTCCCGAGTACCGGCACTGATAGAACCGGACCAGATCCGGATAGATCCAGGGCTCCTACTGACGTTAGGTGCACCCTCGTTGGATTCGCCAGATTATTGTTTTAAATGATCCCAAAAACGATTAAGTTAAGCTACTGCTTATAAAACATTCCTGATAATAAGTGTTGCAGATCGATTCCATTTCGATCGATTATAATCATTATAGATCTCACCTAACAAAGTCTCGATATGATCAGACTTATCAACAGTATCTGATTTATCTCGATATAAATTATTATAAAACTTATCAGATAATATATTATCAGAAAAGACAACTTCGTAACGGAAACCTATAACACTCAGACTCGATAAGTCTTGTCTCAATATCAGACCGAGATTATTATTGTTTAATAATAATAATAATAATAATAATAATAAACATTTATTCAGTACAAACGCATTACACCACATTACAATAAACATTTCACAAAAAAGACAATAAGCATAAAATAAAAAACAAAAATAATATAAAAAAGGAACATTAGCAAATAAGTGCCAGATGGACATAATATACTGTAGGTAGGTGTATATTTGGGTATAGATAGCAAACTACAATGCAGTGTAATGCGAATTCCACCGAAAAGGACCCCACTCAGGTGATGATCACAGTATACACCGCGATCCCTGGTGTTCTGTGGGGCCTTGTTGCCAATCGCTCGACAGATGCACACTGGCGCCAGCGCAAAGTGAACAATAAGATAGTAAAAAAAAAACTTTATAAATACCAAGGAACTTAGAGTCAACTCTAAGTTCCTTGATAAATACTTACATTATAAAAAATAAATAAGTAGATAAGCCTAAAAATGATGAGAAAGAACATGTACATATTTAATAGGCATATTATGCATATATATACATTTTATAGTGTAAACATAAAATAGTGTATAATATAAGAATTCCCTTTCATCCCATCTGTAATATGACGTCACGTCATAGATCAAAACAGGTGGCGCCCGGCTGGCGACTGACCTACATAGCGACGAGATAAGGGACGCGCGCGCAGCATACCGTGAACGAAGCCTGACCGAGGCAGTCCGTACACCTGTTTGTTTCGTTGGATAATTCCAGTATTTCTTCTCAGAGACAAATTAGTACATCCCATCAATCGGGTACCTTTTGGGCTCTGGCAAACCCTTCCCGCTACCTGTCAAAAAAAAGGGGGGGGGGGGGGCAGAGCTGGTTACCGTCGGCTGGCGCCGCTAGTACTGTACCGCTACAATCAACCTCTTTCTAGTTCGAAGAGCGTTGAGGCGACTAAACGCTCAACACCGCAGCCGTAGTGCTGACAGTTAATTTTATATATATTTTATAGATGTTACTATTATAATTATTGTGGGCTTTACACAGCTATCCCCAACCCACGGCCCGCGGGCCGCATGCGGGCCACTGGGACTTTATTTGTAGCCCGCGTGATGTTAAACCATTTTGAAATTCACGCCCACGGGCAAAATATTATACAGTCATCGTGAAAGTCTTTTTTCGTTAATTTTAAATTACGTTATTTTTTAAACCTAAAAATGTTTGTTGCGGCCCGCGACACCAAGACCAAAAATGTTTGCGGCCCGCATGGAAAAAATAATAATTAGGGAACTTCGTTCCAAAAACAAAAACAGGTTGGGGACCACTGGCTTAATTTAATATACATCATGACATCAATAAACTATTAGAATTTAAAACTATATCTTCGTGTACCCTTATCGAAGGTTACCTTATTTCAAAGATTTTCTTTTCCCCAAACAAAGCGGCGGAAAATATTGTATTATATTTTAAATACAATTATTGAATTATTTTAAATTTGAAACCACTTCGTAAGTTTATTTCAAAATTACATGTTAATTTGGAAAATTACCTTTTAAGGCTTTCAAGCCAATACCCAAAAGTGGATATCTAGCAAAAATAGATTTAAGAGCCTACTTCTTGTTTTCTATTAACTCACTAGTCGATCGAAAGATTTTAATTAACGGATTAAGAGTTATATACGATAATATTATTATTTTATTGAAGTGACTATGCCTACTAAAGAGTATGTCACCATGGCAAAGTTTATGATTGCTATCCCGTCGCACAAACAATAGTCGCCGTCAGTCTCGAGTTGTAACAAATTACTATTATTTATTCAACAAATGAATACACTTATTAATATAAAGATAAAAGAGTAGATGTTGCCCGATTCTCAACCCTAGCTCGCTAAGATTCACGAAAGTCGGTCGAGCCGTTTCAGAGGAGTTCAACCACGCACACCGTGACACGAGAATATGCCTAATAAAAATGAAATAGTATAGAACAGTTAAATCAATGTACTCGTGAGCTATCTCAACTGATAGATATTTTGACACCTTCATATCCTGATTCCTGACCCCCGCCGCGGAATGCAACTAGTTTTAAGCGATTCAAATATTTAATACTAAATAAAATATGCAATGATGCATACGATAACAGAATCACACTTATTCTTGAATAATAATTGTTAAAATATTCAGCCAGGTGGACCGAGATCACAATATTCTCGACTTTTAATCGTATTAATATGCAATAATCACATTATCGACGACCACAGAGCTGGATCCAGTCAAAGCAGTAGACTCCTTATAATTTATTCTAAAATACTTTACTTCGACTTAGATTTTAGATAATTACTATCTTATTAACTAAATAGACTTATTACAGAGATCTTCGTCCGCTCCGTCGGAACCTTAGCCAAACAATTTGACAATGGCTGTAATACGAATCACGATATTATCTTCTACAGCCATCACTGTGCCAGAGTAAACAGAATTATAGAGTATGCCGACTTAGAACTGATGTTGAAATTTTTAAATTTGACGTATTATGACGAAAATCGTCGCTAGGGTTGTTAACTTGTTACCTACGAATTTAAAACTATGACATATTCGCTGGACGTATTCCTCTTTGGTCGTATTGTTGTTTGTGTTTTGACACATGCGATTAAAATTGTCAGAATCCAATTTTGAAATCTTTATTTCAAATATTTAAAAATAAATTATATCAGCCAGCGCGAGGCACATTCCGTTCATAATCCTAGTGAAACCCGACGAATTTGACAGATATTGAAACCTGTCCATTTCTTTGCAGTCGAACTACTGGTAGTTATGTCTATTGTGACTGTGCACTGTCATTGTTTATGAACAATGTTGACTTTATTGGTTGGTGACATTGACTCAGATTAATGTGTGAAGACTGAAGCGTCTTTCGAAAGAAGCTTTCCGGTAAAAATACCTGTATAATAAATACATACCTGAGTAGTATTGTACCCGGGATCCACTTATAAATTATTTGTTTTTTCTTGCACTCTGTACCAACTGAATACTGGTCATTGACTTAAAACTTTCTGCCTAATAAAACTCGGCAAAATAAAAAATTACGGTTTTAAATAGCGGTATCGAAATTTATATTACAAAGACATCAACTCCCGGGCGTGATTGGATCGGTGATGTTATTAATTTATGTAATTCTTTTTTATTAAAAAAGAAGTTTCAAGTTATATTTAAGTTATTACGGCGTGCGATGGTTATTCAAGATTATATTAAATAGGATAAAGCAGGTGCTGTGCGAGATCGGCGCAGCGTCGACACGAGCGTCGACACGAGCATCGACACGAGTGTCGACACGAGCTTAGACACGGGGACTGAAACTGGACACGATTAATAACGATTAGTAAGACGACAGTCGAAAGGCAGGACTAGCGACTCCAATACTTTCGATATTTTCCTTAGCCATAATTTGATCGACGATCAAAGTTTCGCTGAATCAGTTATAATATTATGTATAATCACCATGATCCCAGTATGTTATCATTTAAATCACAAACCATAGAGGTCTCTTACGTTTCGTTTCTGACTATTATTATTATTTATTGTTAAATTCTTTCTCCAATATAATAATGATTACTATTCATAATGAATATGGTATTTCGTAAAAAAAATGTTTCTTTCGTTACTCTGAAAATCTACTGGTTAATAATTATATATCGAAGAATGAAGCGAAGAAATATGATTATATTTCTTCGCTTCATTCTTCGATATATAATTATCAACCAGTAGTACCTCTGTATCTGCTAGGCAATCGCGTTTTTTCAAAGACGTATGTGGGTAGTTGAAAAATTACCCGCACGCTCGGTTACTGGACGTTCCTGCATGTCTCATTCTTTGTTAACGCGAGGCAACGCGAGCACGAATACTTAGTAACCATGCCAAAGCGCTGCAGCTGGTTATAATTATTATTAAAATGATTGAGTCAGTGTTGGAAGTAACTAAAGTCAGTGTTATTTTATCGTGTAGTAAGAAAATACATGTAAGTACTATTAAATACTTAAACGGCAGGCACTACCGAGGCCTAGACGAGTCAAGTATATTCAATACTAACCGGCTTGTACTGCGACCGCGAGTCAATAAACGTACAATGTGTTGGGACTGCGAGTCTTTATACACGATCTATAATATTATGTATGCTTTATCTGTTCTATAAATAGAATTATAAAACTGTATGATTGCCGGATTGGGGGAAACAACTGCAGGTGATTACTGCAATTATTTAACTAACCGGCACGTACTGCGACTGTGAGTCGATAAGTACAGAGTGTTTGGACCGTGAGTCCTTTTACACAATCTATATTCTATAATATGCATCGGAATTGATTGCGGATCTCTGACGATGTTTTACCTATTCTATAAATAGAACTATATGTTTGTCCGATTGGGGGAAATAACTGCAAGTTAATTACTGCAAGTTTAATTATATATTAAATTATTTTATAAACCGCCATAATATTGTGTGGATTGACTACGGGTCTCTAAGCACAATTTATATGCATCGGAATTGACTGCGAGTCTCTGACGATGCTTTATCTGTTCTATAAATAGAACTATACGTTGGCCGGTTTGGGGGTTAACAGCGAGTTATTTTATAAACCGCTATAATGTGTGGATTGACTGCGAGTCTCTAAATACAATCCTTATGCATCGGAATTGACCGCGGGTCTCTAACGATGTTTTATCTAAAAATAGAAGTACAATACTATGTTGCCTGGTTTGAGGGGATTAACCGCGAGTTAATTACAATTTAAAATATATATTGATATTTTTCAAATCAACATTATGTATGGATTGACTACGAGTCTCCGACAATGCTTAAAAATAAAAAAAATTGCAACTACCGCGCGTTTTTCCCGCGCACTTTGTTCTATAAATATAACTACATAATTATTATTATTATAATATTAATATCTTTGCCGTTTTATAGAGAATAGCTATTTCGAGCTAATAACTAGATAGACTGCGAGTCTCATCAGTTAACAACCAATGCGCGTCTCGCACGATCCTTTTGTTCTAAATATAGAACTACGATTATGATTTACTATGTCTGCCGGTATATAATTATTATTATAAAATAAATCTTGCACCAATTTTGGGGACTCGGGATACACCGCGAGTGTACATAACGAAACTTCCTTAATATCTACGTAACGTTATAGTTACTACCCTCAATATTTTTTGCAACATATTTTATCGACAAATAAGTCGATTATAACGAGCTACCCCAATATTTATTTTTTTAGGTCACAAAGACCAGACAATCGGGAAAATATCACTAAAAGTGACCAATATAGGTACGGGACGATCAGGTTACGAATGAACCCGAAGCCTTCCCGAGTACCGGCACTGATAGAACCGGACCAGATCCGGATAGATCCAGGGCTCCTACTGACGTAAGGTGCACCCTCGTTGGATTCGCCAGATTATTGTTTTAAATGATCCCAAAAACGATTAAGTTGAGCTACTTCTTATAAAACATTCCTGATAATAAATGTTGCAGATCGATTCCATTTCGATAGATTATAATCATTATAGATCTCACCTAACAAAGTCTCGATATGATCAGACTTATCAACAGTACCTGATTTATCTCGATATAAATTATTATCAAACTTATCAGATAATATATTATCAGAAAAGACAACTTCGTAACGGAGACCTATAACAATCAGACTCGATAAGTCTTGAAAAATGAAAAAAAAAGTATTTATTTTACATTTACAGTTTAAACTTAACAAATTAAGCAGAGATTGGGACCACCTGGTAAGTAATAAGATTACTTGTATTAGGCAGCCCCGCTCTTCCACAAACTATGTCATACTTAACAATATTTAACTATAAAATATAACAGGTAAGTAACTTAAAATTTTGTTTACAATTTTGTTTATAAAGCAGTCTTGTTTCAATATCAGACCGAGATTATTACTGTTTCGTTGGATAATTCCAGTATTTATTCTCAGAGAAAATTAGTACATCCCATCAATCGGGTACCTTTTGGGCTCTAGCAAACCCTTCCCGCTACCCGTCAAAAAAAAGGGGGGGGGGGGCAGAGCTGGTTACCGTCGGCTGGCGCCGATAGTACTATGCCGCTACAATCAACCTCTTTCTAGTTCGAAGAGCGTTGAGGCGTCTAAACGCTCAACACCGCAGCCGTAGTGCTGATAGTTAATTTTATATATATTTTATAGATGTTACTATTATAATTATTGTGGGCTTTACACAGCTATCCCCAACCCGCGGCCCGCGGGCCGCATGCGGGCCACCGGGACTTTATTTGTAGCCCGCGTGATGTTAAATCATTTTGAAATTCACGCCCACGGGTAAAATATTATACAGTCAACGTGAAAGTCTTTTTTCACTTGTAAATCGTTAATTTTAAATAACGTTATTTTTTAAACCTAAAAATGTTTGTTGCGGCCCGCGACACCAAGACCAAAAATGTTTGCGGCCCGCATGAAAAATAAAAAAATTAGGGAACTTCGTTCCAAAAACAAAAACAGGTTGGGGACCATTGGCTTAATTTAATATACATCATGACATCAATAAACTATTAGAATATAAAACTATATCTTCGTGTACCCTTATCGAAGGTTACCTTATTTCAAAGATTTTCTTTTCTCCCAACAAAGCGGCGGAAAATATTGTATTGTATTTTAAATAAAATTATTGAATTATTTTTAATTTGAAACCACTTCGTAAGTTTATTTCAAAATTACATGTTAATTTGGAAAATTAACTTTTAAGGCTTTCAAGCCAATACCCAAAAGTGGATATCTAGCAAAAATAGATTTAAGAGCCTACTTCTTGTTTTCTATTAACTCACTAGTCGATCGAAAGATTTTAATTAACGGATTAAGAGCCTTAAGTCTTGGCATACAGACTATCAGATGCGCTTACATTTCATTTTTTTTTCGCAAAAAATATAAAGAAGGAAACTAGATCAGGCGTAGGCTTTATCTAGACTAGACTTACCACGCTTTAACAATATCAGTATTCTAGGCGACAATTCTTCAGCCTCAGGCGCACCCTTTTTGTTAACGTTTTATTGTTAATAGTGCCATGGGTGTATTAAACCCACAAAAATATGTAAATATTTAAGTCTTGACGTTTATAATATATATTATTATAACATAACTAGCTGTCCCGGCAAACGTTGTTTTGCCATATAAAGTACTTCGCCCATAATATTATTATTTTGTTGAAGTGACTATACCTACTAAAGAGTATGTCACCATGGTAAAGTTCATGATTGCTATCCCGTCGCACAAACAATAGTCGCCGTCAGTCTCGAGTTGTAACAATTTACTATTATTTATTCAACAAATGAATACACTTATTAATATAAAGATAAAAGAGTAGATGTTGCCCGATTCTCAACCCTAGCTCGCTAAGATTCACGAAAGTCGGTCGAGCCGTTTCAGAGGAGTTCAACCACGCACACCGTGACATGAGAATTTTATATATTAGATATATTATATAATAATATATGCCTATTAAAAACGAAATAATATAGAACAGTTAAATCAATGTACTCGTGAGCTATCTCAACTGATAGATATTTTGACACCTTCATATCCTGATTCCTGACCCCCGCCGCGGAATGCAACTAGTTTTAAGCGATCAAAATATTTAATACTAAATAAAATATGCAATGATAAATACGATAACAGAATCACGACGACCACAGAGCTGGACCCAATTAAAGCAGCAGACTCCTTAAAATTTATTCTAAAATACTTTACTTCGACTTAGATTTTAGATGAATACTCTGTTTAATCTTATTAACTAAATAGACTTATTACAGAGATCTTCGTCCGCTCCATCGGAACCTTAGTCAAACAATTTGACAATGGCTGTAATACGAATCACGATATTATCTTCTACAGCCATCACTGTGCCAGAGTAAACAGAATTATAGAGTATGCCGACTTAGAACTGATGTTAAAATTTTTAAATTTGACGTACTATGACGAAATTCGTCGCTAGGGTTGTTCAGCTTCTACAGCCATCACTGTGCACTGTCATTGTTTATGAACAATGTTGACTTTATTGGTTGGTGACATTGGCTCAGATGAATGTGTGAAGACTGAAGCGTCTTTCGAAAGAAGCTTTCCGGTAAAAATACCTGTATAATAAATACATACCTGAGTAGTATAGTACCCGGGATCCACTTATAAATTATTTGTTTTTTCTTGCACTCTGTACCAACTGAATACTGGTCATTTACTTAAAACTTTCTGCCTAATAAAACTCGGCAAAATAAAAAATTACGGTTTTAAATAGCGGTATCGAAATTTATATTACAAAGACATCAACTCCCGGGCGTGATTGCATCGGTGATGTTATCAATTTATGTAATTCTTTTTTATTAAAAAAGAAGTTTCAAGTTATATTTAAGTTATTACGCCGTGCGATGGTTATTCAAGATTATATTAAATAGGATAAAGCAGGTGCTGTGCGAGATCGGCGCAGCGTCGACACGAGCGTCGACACGAGCATCGACACGAGCGTCGACACGAGCGTAGACACTTGGACTGAAACTGGACACGATTAATGACGATTAGTAAGACGACAGTCGAAAGGCAGGACTAGCGACTCCAATACTTTCGATATTTTTCTTAGCCATAATTTTATCGACGAACAAAGTTTCGCTGAATGATCCCAGTATGTTATCATTTAAATCACAAACCATAGAGGTTTCTTACGTTTCGTTTCTGACTATTATTATTATTTATTGTTAAATTCTTTCTCCAATATAATAATGATTACTATTCATAATGAATATATGGTATTTCGTAAAAAAAAAAAAAACTTTCTTTCGTTACTCTGAAAATCTACTGGTTAATAATTATATATCGAAGAATGAAGCGAAGAAATATAATAAATGATCAAACGAACTTACCAAGTGAAGTTCGATCATTATTATATGAGTCGCTTCATTCGAAGATATAATCTCCCTCCCACCCAGTCTGCACGAAACTATGTTTGCTGCAGTACCCAAAGAAAGAAAGAAAGATTTTTTGCATTATTTCTCTCTAAACATAATGAGACATGCCGGAACGTCCAGTAACCGAGCGTGCGGGTAATTTTTCAACTACCCACATACGTCTTTGAAAAAACGCGATTGCCTAGCAGATACAGAGGTACTACTGGTTAATAATTATATATCTTCGAATGAAGCGACTCATATAATAATGATCGAACTTCACTTGGTAAGTTCGTTTGATCATTTATAAATGATCAATGATCATGATCAATGATCATTTATAAATGATCAAACGAACTTACCAAGTGAAGTTCGATCATTATTATATGAGTCGCTTCATTCGAAGATATAATCTCCCTCCCACCCAGTCTGCACGAAACTATGTTTGCTGTAGTACCCAAAGAAAGAAAGAAAGATTTTCAGCATTACTTCTCTCTAAGCATAATGAGATATGCCGGAACGTCCAGTGACCGAGCGTGCGGGTAATTTTTCAACTACCCACATACGTCTTTGAAAAAACGCGATTGCCTAGCAGATACAGAGGTACTACTGGTTAATAATTATATATCTTCGAATGAAGCGACTTATATAATAATGATCGAACTTCACTTGGTAAGTTCGTTTGATCATTTATTTTATTATTGGAAAATATAAGTATGTCTATTCTGATAGAAGTGTGTCGCGATAGAACGAAGACAGAGTTTAGTATGAGTCATGAGTTTGTCGTTATTCTCATGAATAACGTAGCGTGGTTCTTCTAGTAGCATATTATATTATAATAAATATACGTAATAATGTAACAAATGCGAAAGTGTGTCGGATGGTTCTTGCCTTTTCACGCACTGAAAAAGGGATTTTGGAAGCGCTATTTTATGAATCAATGAATCTTGTAGTAGTAGAGAAGAGGGGATTTCGGGAGTAGCTCGAGCGTATCAGATTAAGCTTTATAGGCTTCCGATATGGGACCGTGCAGAAACTATAGAGGGCGTCGTAATTCGACAGCAGCGACACGATGCGAGTAAAAGAAGTAACTTGTGAGTGACTTTGGCGTCGCATTCTCTTTGACCCCGGCTAGTTTATAAGTGATTTTTGTATGTTTTAGACTATAAAATGATTTAATACTTACACTCCCAAGTGGCCACATACGGCCACGAGAACAACTACAGATTTCCAAGAATCCGCGATCGAAAGATTAAAGTAAAAAACTAGATGACGCCCGCAACTCCGTTGCGCCAAAAATCATTTATCGCGCGAGAACCGTACATTGTCCCGGGTTAAAAAGTATCCTATGTCCATTCCCGGGGTTCAAAGTAAATCCATACCAAATTTCAGCAAAATTAGTTCAGCGGTTAGGGCGTGAAGTGCTAACAGACAGACACACTTTCACATTTATAATATTGAGTATGGATGAGTTTCTAACAGTAAACAAAGAACGAAAGCGTGAATAATTATTATTTTTAACAAAAAAATTAAAACCGACTTCCAAGGTAAAAACAATAGTAATATTATGAACTAAAAAGTATTAAATAACTCTTACTCTTTAATAGTGCCTTTTTCAGAATTCGTCTAAATCTCAACTATTTCTGTACATAGGTACTACAGTCTTCATTACTTCGAAGTCGGTACCAGCTAATTTAATCGTGAGTTCAGTCAATGTCAGAATATCTGAAACTTTTGGAACTGGTAGTTACCGACTTCTAACTAATGAAGACTGTAGTATGTACAGAAATAGTTGAGATTTAGACGAATTCTGAAAAAGGCACTATTAAAGAGTAAGAGTTATTTAATACTTTTTAGTTCATAATATTACTATTGTTTTTACCTTGGAAGTCGG
Source organism: Lysandra bellargus (assembly GCA_905333045.1). Taxonomy (NCBI): domain Eukaryota; kingdom Metazoa; phylum Arthropoda; class Insecta; order Lepidoptera; family Lycaenidae; genus Lysandra; species Lysandra bellargus. The sequence goes on from HG995355.1 coordinate 6,377,551, forward strand.
TTTTAATTTTTTTGTTAAAAATAATAATTTCACTCTTTAGTTAAGTATTTACAAAATAAGGCTTTATGCGTAAATAACCAATACGAATGTTAACTATTCACATTATGTTACTGTAAGCGAAATTGTGGTAAGTAAATGCTTGCAGTTATCTAAGCGATGCTGCAATTTCCAAACTTTTATCTTTAAAGGTTCAGTAGTTCTGTTCAGTGCTTTTGGACCAAGAGACACCTTTGTATGAAATTTCTCTTATTCGTAACATAATATTATGTTTAATTTACCTACTAGAAACAACATTTTTAACACTATGAGTGTTTTGATAAATATCAAGGATTTCCCTCGATTGCTCATAGATCCCCCATCATCAGCTCACCACTTTCGTAATTGTTAAGTATACAAAATTAAGATTATATCCTATACAACAACACGAGAAATTTGAAAATCTGTCCTCAAACAGCGAAATCATCATCAAAAACATCTGCTTCGATGCAAAATATCACGAAAAGTACCAATAATTGGGTCATAGTGTGATGACCAATGGTATGATTATGGTTGTGATGATGATGACCAATCAAATTGATGTGTTAGCTTATGCTTTTAGTTGTTTAAACAACGCCGAAATCCCCGAACCTGTACCTATAAGCATTCAAAAGTTCTGTTCGGTACCTTTGGATCCAGGGTATAACCTGGTGCAAAATCTTACTTTAAAGGTAGCATTGACCTCGAATGCTTCAGAAATAATTAAAATCATTATATGTTTCCATACAAATTTCAAGGAGTCCCCTCGATTCCTCAAGGATCCCATGATCAGATCACCACTTTTGTGAACATGGTACCAAATTAGAGTTGAACCCTATACAACACAAAAATAATTTTGAAAATCTGTCTTCAAACAGCGAAATCATCATCAAAAACATCTGCTTCGATGGAAAATATCACGAAAAGTACCAATAATTGGGTCATAGTGTGATGACTGATGAGCCATGGTATAATTATGGTTATGATGATGATGACCAATCAAATTGATGTGTTAGCTTATGCTTTCAGTTGTATAAACAACGCCGAAATCCCCGAACCTGTAGGTACCTATAAGCATTTAAAAGTTCTGTTCGGTACCTTCGGATCCAGGGTATGACCTGGTACGAAATCTTACTTTTTGGTAGCATTTACCTCGAATGCTTCAGAAAAAATCAAAATCACTATATGTTTCCATACAAATTCCAAGGAGTCCCCTCGATTCCTCAAGGATCCCATCATCAGATCACCACTTTTGTGAACATGGTACCAAATTCGAGTTGAACCCTATACACACCCTATACAACACAAAAAGAATTTTGAAAATCGGACGACAAACGGCTGAGTGATCGGTGAACGTACATAAAAAAAAATACATACAGCCGAACGTATTACTTACCTCCTTCTTTTTGGAAGTCGGTCAAAAATGTATAAAGCTTATCTAGTTATCTAAGAAAATACATATCTGAAAAAGTAATTAGTAGCATCCATCAGTATAGAAAGTAAAAACTTGATAGGTAAATATTGCAATAAAATAATGAAGATGCAAAAATACTTAGAATAATAATTACTGAAAATGCTTGTGGATTATTAAAATAAAACAAGTTCACTAAAATAAATGCTTTTATTTCATCAACCTTCTGCGATTCGCTCGATACCATCTTCACAACTTTTGTCTGTCACTATTTTTAACTAATTTCAGTCTGGACCTCATATTCAGTGCAAACACCATATAAGTATTCTTTAAAATATAACACACAAAGACTGCACTATCTTTTTTACTTGAAGAATCATCTTTTTGAGAACCAACACTTTGACAAGATGGTTAAATAGTTCAATACTATCCTCAGTGTTGAATTCCTGGCAGGACTTCTCCAAATTATCCTTAATTTTGATGCAAATTTATGCGTAATTGGCATATCAATTTAGATGGAAGCCAGTTTGGATGTTTACTGAAAGAAGCAACGGTTATAGGTTAGTGAGGTTAGGTTCATATTGTGTTCATCAAAAATGAATTTACGGTTATATTTTACAAAATTCAGTGTTTTTACGAGTCTACACTTATCATTCATGGAACTCTTTAAATACTTATGTATGTTTTAACCGGCTTTTATCAATTTCTTTCGTTTTTCAATAAGCCATAGCATTTGAATACTTTTGCCACGAAAATAGTAAAATTTTACATCGTTCGATTTGCCTTTATTTTTTAACCGACTTCCAGAAAACGAGGATGTTATATGTTCGGCTGTAGATATTTTTTTTCTTGTACGTATTAGAACATCCGGGTATACAACAATGCATTTCAATTCTTGAAAATACTCAAATTTCTCAAGAAATCTTATAATTTTCCGTAGCTTGACTTGGTTTTGACAATAACATTTTCGCATAAGTTTCGGCTATTCATCACTAGTAGCAGTGTCATCGCTCTGCACGGTCAGAAATCAGATTTGTCACGTGGTGGGTTAAAAAATTTTTTTACCATTGAAATGTCATCGGATCTGTCAGATTAAGATAGGGGATGTAGTATACCCCAAAGAAGCTTCCTTAAAAAGCACTGACGATTTAAAGGTTCTGGTAAGCCTGTAGGGACATTTTAAAATATACAAAAATAAAGCTTTATATAATAATAATATCTAATAATAATATCTATGGACGCCTCACACCACGTCAGTCTGGCCCCGTGCTAAGTACCTGAAGGACTTGTGTTACAGGTACCAGACAACGGAAATATATTTAATACTTTTATACTATACATATATTTAAGATTTTTATTATATGATACACATTTAATACACATCCATGACCCAGGAACTTCATAAACTTTTTGTTCCGTCGGCGGGATTCGAACCCGCGACCTCCGGCTTGAGCTGCCAACGCGCTCACCACTGCGCCACGGAGATCGTGCTTTATATATTTCCAACTATATATTTATAGCTTTATATATTTCCAACTAAGCTTTGCAGATATTTTATTTTGCATTAAGTACTTATTAAACTAAATGATAGTCCTTTTTGTCTAAAATATATTTATCTTATCTTATCTTATGTCTTTAAACGAGCAATTCTTGTATATATCTTATATATAAAATTCTCGTGTCACAATGTTAGTCCACGAACTCCTCCGAAACGGCTTTACTGATTTTAACCAAATTTTATATGCATATTCAGTGGGTCTGAGAATCGGCTACTGGCTACTTATTATATTGATAAGTGAATTTGTTGAACAAATAATAGTAAATTATTACAACCTAAGACTGACGGCGACCATTGTTTGTGCGACGAGATAGCAATCGACGTTGCCATGGCAACATACTTATTTTGTCACTTCATTAAAATTAAATATAGCAAAGCAACGTTTGCCGGGACAGCTAGTGTATATATATACATATATATATATATATATATATATATATAATTGGAATCTCGGAATCGGCTCCAACGATTTTCATAAAATTTAGTATATAGGGGGTTTCGGGGGCGACAAATCGATCTAGCTAAGAATCATTTTTTAAAAATGTCATTTTATTCGTATTTTATCGAATACCGAGCAAAGCTCGGTCAATAGCTAGTAATTTACCTAAATAAGCAATTTTCTGAATATATTTTCTTTTTCAAAACTTAAAAGTTTCTGAAGCCACCGCTAAAATAAAAAGCGCTCTTATTATTTTCTTATCAGTTTTACCTTACGTCAACGATATTATATAAAAAAACTCAAAGCAGATATGTTACTACCGCGCGCGTTGTGAAGCCTCAAATACGGGCCAATTGGCTCGTCTTTTATTTAGTCTGTCTCTTTTATGTAAATGGCATTTCGTATCTGTTTCACTTATCTGTCAAATTTGACATTGAATTTGAAAATTGTTCGGAAGCAATTTAAGCCGGAAAATAGTATGAACGTAACAGATCAGTATTTATTAGAATATCATTGCCTTACGTAAAAAGCCTACTAGGTCTCCATGACGCTCGAGTTACTACACAAATAGCACCTTCCCCTCCCCTACTATAGAGTCTAGACCAGTGGTCCCCAACCTTTTTTTCATGGTTTTTTTCAGGTCTTGGTGTCGCGGGCCGCAACAAATTTTTTTACGGTTAAAAAATAACATTCTTCAAAATTAACGATTAAAAAGTGGAAAAAACTTCACGACTATCATAACGTCTGTACATTATTTTGTCGGTGGGCGTGAATTTCAAAATGGTTTAACATCACGCGGGCCACAATTAAAGCCCCGGCGAGCCGCATGCGGCCTGCGGGCCGCGGGTTGGGGATAGCGGGTCTAGACCATCTAGAGAGCTTTTATGAGTATCGACATTGTTGCTTTTATGTATAAAAAAATATTAACTACTTATCAATAACCACTGATCTCTATTAAATACAAGTGTAGGTATAATAGAGATCAGTGATGAATACACTGATCTCTTGTATATGTCGCAGGGAAAGGAGGATATCAGGGATTTCACGATATCACTAGAGATATCACGAACTCCCGGTAGATGCCGAATATTCTTGTTTGTTACGTCTTCTTACTAAAAATATCTAGTGACATGCCATTTCACTAAACTAAATCTAGTGAAACGTCAGAAAAGCGGACACCGCCGAATAAAAATCAATCCACGCATTTCTCTCGCTTGCTCTAGTATACACACGGATACTTTGATAGGATCATCTAACATCTGAATCTGACAAGTCAAGATGTTAGATGATCCATGCGTCGGACGGGCATGTAAAAAGTCGGTCCTGCGCCTGATCTCTCACCGGTCGTGTCAGTCTTCCGTCCCACCGGGCTATGCGAGTAAAGGAATATAGAGATTGCTCTTGTGTACTGCGCACACACTTGGGCACTATAAAATTACTCTTGACCTGGTTTCAATGAAACCGGCCATCGTCACCAAAACCCAGAGTGGGAGTTATTATTATTATTATCACACGTGTAATGCAACTATAGCAGATCTGAGGGGGCATCACCATAATATCTCTGAATCATACAGTTGAAACCAACTGAGGGTTCTTCATCCTATACTTCACCTTTGATTTATGACGTCAAATGAAGCGGCCGACCAAGTTGAATATTTTTTGTAAAGGTTTTTGTAAAATATTTCTTGTACAGGCACAGGTACTACAGGCACAGCTCTTCGATTATCCTAGTTTTTACGGTTCCGTACCCAAAGGGTAAGTCTGTCTGTCTGTCTCCAGGCTAGACGAGCCGCGCCAGCTCGAGCGACGCATTTGTTTCACTCCCACTAGTGCCCGTGTCACGGGTGGGAACTAGAGCGAGCAAGAGAAATGAGTAGCTCGATTTTTATTCGGCTGTATCCGCGTTTCTGACATTTCACTAGATTTCGTTTAGTGAAATGACATATCACTAGATATTTTTAGTAAGAAGACGTAACAAACAAGAATATTCGGCATCTACTCCCGGTAGATTCGTGATATCCCTAGGGATATCGTGAAATCCCTGATATCCTCCTTTCTCTGCGACATATACAAGTTTAATAGAGATCAGTGGATGAATAATACTTTGATTAGGCAGTTATTAAAAAAATAATATAAATTTTACGACAGTCATTTTAACCTCAATTTTTAATTATTAATGTTTGGTTTTGATCGAAATTTTTTGTTAAATAATATACAATATGCCTAGAAGTAAATCACGGTTAGGTTCAGAAGGATCAGAAACGGAACTAAAAAGTACTACATCCAAACATTCAAACAAATCTGGCGAAAATGTGAAAATAGTCTCAAATGCAACTCAAGCCCAATGTAAGTTTACTATCAAGGCTGTGTTTAAAATAACAACGCTTTCTATGTCTAGAATCTAGATTTTTTTTAAAGATATGTAATATTTTATTGTGCATAGAAGATCCCAATAAGTAGCAATGTATGCATGATGGACCGGCAACGCACTCGCCTTCGATATTGCATAGAGAATGGTCGCCCACACTGGGCGACCTACCTGCATTCTGTACGCAATACCGATCTACCATTTATCTACCATTTAAAACAAGGCCTTTGCATCTATTGTGGATGATTTACACAGTATTTTTAGATCGAAGTGTCCACTCTTCCAATACTGAAGTGCCTGGGACAAGATTTAAAATGATTAAAATGATTGCCTAAGCATATACGGCAAACTCAAACTCGACTCAATATCATACGGCATTCTCGCAACATAGTCGGCCAAGTCCAGAGGAATGAGCAGGTTAAGTCTGGGACCAATCATGTGCGGATTTCCTCACGATGTTTTCCTTCACCTTAATAGCACGGAGCGTCCGTATTATGTACCTACTTGAGATCTGAACATGTCTCATTGGTACCCGCCTCCACCCGGGAATCCGCATGCTTCTTACTAGTCTCAAACACCTCTTTTTCCATAGCAACGGATCCCAGCAAGCGTAAATCCCGTCGCCGTCGTAACCAGGAGCGAGTGGAAATGCTAGCGCGGCCCAACGCTCGGCGCTTGCGCACGCTGTGGCAGGAGAAGTGTGCGGTGTTACCCAAGGACAGGCGGGATAAGATCAAGAGCGCCTTGGAGGAGGATTACTTTTTGACACCCGAGTATGTAGTAGTGTCGGAAAAACTATAGCACGGTTAAGGAACACGTAGAAATTCGAAAATTGAAGTACCGTACCTTGTGTATTCGCCACTTGGTAGGATGACTACGCAGCCGAACTTAATGCTGAGATTAATAATAATTGATGAACAACTTAAGTAAGTAGGTATAAGGTAGGTACTAATTACATTCTAATGATATCAAATAAGTATAAAAAAGTACCTACATATTATGAAGTAGGTAGGTTTAGGTAGGTATTGTACCTTTTTAATGACACAATGTCCAGGTAAGTATCGAAACAGACGCATGAATAAAAGTTATTAATTATTCTTGTACTCAATCACGATATTACAAATATTTTTCATCCATAGACAAACGGAGCAATATTTCCTGGCGCTAAATGAGACCATGAAGAGACGGTCCCTGGCCGGCGCTGACGAAAGGAAAGCGGAGATGGAGCGAAAGAGACAGTTGCAGCAGAGACAGAAGTGGCTTGTGGACTTTAGCGCACAGGTAGAGCCTATGAATCAAGGGCGTCACCGATGGCGCAGGGGAGGGGGGGCAAGTTGACTTAGAATCTCTAGGGGGGGGGGGGGGCAGCTGCCCCTCCCTGCCCCCTCTTGGCGACGCCCTTGCTATGAATATAAATGGATAAATAGATAAGCAGCGAAGGGTGGTTTGGTGCACAAGAAAATAAAAAAAAACAAAATTATAAGCATAGCCTGTACGTTTCACCAGTGCATGTGTTGCGAGAAATGTGTTTTTAAGAATCAATAGGATCATCTAATTTGTCCGACTTCACTTAAGGGTGCTCCCAGATAGAAGTTATAATATAACATTTTTGTATAAGATTTTGTAACAATTTATAACAAAATACACGTTTATTTTTTGACATGTTGTAACAGCTATACGATGTTAAAAATGTTATCGTGTTACACAATGTTTTATAACGTTATATTATAACTTCTGTCTGGGAGCACCATTAGCCATTAGGTATTAGGTACCTAGCGATTATATTGTATCTTAAAACATTAATGGCGGAAAAAGACGAGCGGAGAAAGAGATAGAGTCTAATAATTACTTAATCGGAATCGTCAAAATGTATGTAAATACGTAATTTTCTACGGAAACAATAGCTAAGCTATAAAATTTTCCCAATTGCGAAAAGAGGAAAATTAAGAAATACCTAATAAAAGGAAATTCCGTGTTTAATAAGACGTGTTCAATGATAGACGGGCGAGGCCGCCAATTTTTGCTGACTTTGCAATTATTTTTCTCCGCCCTTTGTATTTTAAAAAGTATTGTGTTTATCTTATGCTCGAAAACTGATTCTAACGAAGAAAACAAAGTACTCTAGCATGCATTAGAATTATTTGAGTTCCAATGATAGTCTAAAAATGTATATTTTACAATTAAACATAAAAAAGGTAAGCAAATAGCTTAAAATATACAATCCGCCGTGAAAGAGGTGCACTTTAACTGTCGCTGTAGCAGTAAGTATGACAGATTTGAAGATAAATCTGATATGTTATGAATACTTAGATAAATGGCTATTACCTCATCTAATTCATATAGTATTTTAAGATAACTTTCTTTATAAACATTTTAAAATCAAATGAATCGTTAGAAACATTAATTCTACCCCACATTTTAAACGTCATCAATAATACCGATTTATTGCTACCGTTGGGTGTTAGGGAAGGTAAATCGGGCAATCGGTGGCAACGCTGAGTTTTTACGTATTCTATGGGAAATCTCGTGTATCCGCCATTTCTCGACAGTTCACATTTGAACCTCAGTCGGGCTGTGTACACAGTTTTTTCAAAGGAAGTTTTCTTGTGACACAAATGTAAGTATTACTGTTTCACATAAAACTATCAATGCATCATGTGAGTAGTCAAGGGCCATGTTTGGGGCTATAATACAAACCACATTGTGTATTATTTACAGAGATAAGTTTGGTTTTCTCAACGCTATGACAGCCTCTACGCTACAATTTTGGTGCTCCAACGTCACAAGCAGCGTAGATATTCGCCAATTTTTTTTTTCTCGCAAAAATTTCTGCGTCATATCAGCAAAAATTGGCGCCATCACCCAGATAATAAATACTCATATAATAGTAATTATTGTTATTGACTAGGGTTATTAAGGTTTTACTACGTAGGTACTTAAGTAATGACGAAATGCTTTACAAAATATTATGAACAGTTGAGGATAGATCTGTTGTGCCGCTTTTGGTACCTATAGCTTATTATATCTTTAATTTTAGGAACCTATACGATCTTCTAAAATATGTATTATTATGTAACTCAAAGGTGACTGACTGACTGACATAGTGATCTATCAACGCACAGCCCAAGTCACTGGATGGATCGGGCTGAAATTTGGAATGCAGGTAGAGTAACAATTCTACCCCCAAAGGATAGGGGATAAAAGTTTGTATGAAACTTTGTCTATTTTGAACCGATCGGGCCGAGTCTTTGAGCCTTGAGACTTTTTCGACCTAATCTTATATCTTTAAACTTAAACTTAAATTCTATAATTGGAATCTCGGAATCGGCTCCAACGATTTTCATGAAATTTAGTATAAAGGGGGTCTCGTAGGCGATAAATCGATCTAGCTAGGAATCATTTTTAGAAAATGACATTTTATTCGTGTTTTATCGAATACCGAGCAAAGCTCGGTCATATAACTAGTTAATAATAATTAATAATACTTCTTAACGCGAGCAAAGCCGGGGGCAAAAGCTCGCTTAAAATAAATCCAAGGAACTACAGTCTACATCAACAATTTAATATGTTTAGGTGGCGTATCGTCTATGCGACTATATCGAGAAAGGCCAGAAGGAGATTTTGGTTTCCAACCGACTGAGAAGTATAGCTGACGTGGTTTTGGAACGAGTCGCAGAAATACTGGGTAGGTAACTAATTGAACTATCTTGAAATTAATTCAAAAAGGTATCATCCAGGGACAGTTGACAAAACAATATATTACCTATGATGGTGACAAAGCTGCAGCTCGTCAATCATCACGCCTGAAGGCTGAATATACATCTTCTGTTCTTTCGTTCAGTCATTAGTCATCACACAAAATTTCATGCAACCTCGTGCAATCCAAAGGATCCCAATTCCCAATAGACGCGTTCATGTTTATGTGATATAGGGAATTTTTTTACCGTGCCACAAACCATAGGTACCACACCATAGGTTCCGGCCGTTAGGGTCCTATAATCGTACGGCTGATACAGCACCTATATTATTAAAAATACAAATTCTTCATTTTCATAAATAATAATAAATAAAAAATTCACAAAACTTTGTAAGTTTTGTGAAAATATTAGTCCCCAAATTAGGCGCAGCTTGATGCTGTGGGGCAATTCCTAGCTTCGCTCTATCTCCTCCTATCTCCTAGGTGAGCCGAAACCTTCTCGTACGCACCCTGGCCGCCTTGCCCGTTTCATGGTAGCTGTGTCCGACCGTATAGCGGTGTGGATAGAGCGCGCCGTCTACCGCGCGGACGCCCTGGACGTCGAAGACACGGGCGCCGACGACCACATGCGTCTCGACGCGCAGGCGCCGCTCATCTGCTAGGTGAGACCTGAGAAGTAGCTAAATATGTGCTGAAGTGAGAGAGAGATAGCTAGATGTCTAGTCTTTGTATCCCACGGCTTAAATGTGGAGTCACGGCACTCAGTATATCTCTCTTTAAATGTAGAGTTGTTCAGTTATTAAGTGCTCAGAGAATTAAACAGAGATCTTTCTCCTGGGTTTATTAAAAGCAGGCCCTTGACTGAAAAGAAACCGTCACCACATCTGTCCTTGGGACATGACATGAAAAAGTTATCTTCACATAATATAATATTATGAATAAAATTTTATCCTCTATTTGGGCCAGACGCATCACACAACAGTAATAAAATAGGTTTTTTCGTTGCGAAATGCATAAGCTAAGGGGCAGGTAACATTAAGCATAAACAACATACGCAGGTGATGCCAAATATCCTTAATTTTAGCTTCGCCACCGCCCTCGCCACACTTCCAGAAATGATACTTTTGATAACAGATGGTCATAACAGTACCACGCCTTCAATACAAAGATCTAAGCTAGCTGCTATGATGCTATGATGCAATGCTTGGAAAACATGCATCAGAAAATATATTAATACATATAGGAATATAATAACAACTATCTAAGGGCAAATGACATTCTGGTGAACTTGAACAAGTTGTTTGATGAAAATGTGTCTTGTTCACGTAGTTTTGCATTTTCATAAACTGTAACAATAACAATCATTAGCCTCTCAACTCTGCCTACAGCTTGTTCTGTAGTCTTGTTCCCTACCAACTACATATACCTATGGGATAAGTATTTTCGAATACCGTGTGATATCTGTTTTTGCAAAATCTATTCTATAAAAAATTATATTGGGTACAATGACGATCTGATACGTTTTCAGTCTTATGCTCAAAGCGGCAAAGCTATTAACAAGGAATTTGACATGAAGATATTATAATATTAGGTTCCGGAAAAAGACTTAGCTATTGGTTTCAATATGGCAAACTATAATAAACGAACTTAGGCATAAACAAAGTGGCGGGATCCATCTAGTATTATAAATATTATCTAGAATCTAGATATTCCACTCCCACATTTCAATCAAGAATCAAGATGTAAGCTGTCGTATTTCCACAACGTAAACAAAGGAAACGATGTCAATGTTAGCAACAGTTTTTAAATGTTATTATCTTATATCTTTAAACGAGCAATTCTTGTATACATATTATATATAAATATATAATTGGAATCTCGGAATTGGCTCCAACGATTTTCATGAAATTTAGTATATAGGGGGTTTCGGGGGCGATAAATCGATCTAGCTAGGAATCATTTTTAGAAAATGTTATTTTATTCGTGTTTTATCGAATACCGAGCAAAGCTCGGTCAAATAGCTAGTAAATTATAATCTTGTATATAAAATTCTCGTGTCATAATATTCGTTCCGTTCCGTTAAAAAAATTATTTATATGGCAAAACAACGTTTGCCGGGTCAGCTAGTACGTATATAGAATGTCCTAGGTATTTTATAGTAACTACTGTATAGAAGGTTTTATTTGAAAGGTGTAAAGTATAAATAACTTGAATTATTAGTATATAGTAGGCATACTTGAGATATAAAGGTAATAATTGTATCATACATAAACTAGTTAGCAGTACATACTTTTAACTTTTTTTGTTTCTATTGAGTGACCCATTACGCAGCTTCGTTACTTAAAAGAGTCCATATACGAAATTTTGCCGATGAATGCGAAATTCCAAAGGTTCGCTACAGAAATATTATAAGGTTTTTTCCCCTTATCAGACTTAAAAAAATATATTAATTATTAGATTTAAAATATATTTAAGCGCGGAAAGCCGACTCGAACCTTGCGGCGAGTAATATAATGTGAGATTTATAGGTTGTTTTGAATCGTGTTTTTTGGCACAATTTATTTTTTTTCTTTTTTCTCGAATTGGATAGAATTTTATCTATAGATTATTTCTGTCGTTTTATTTTTATGAATTACAGCTCCAAGTTGCCGAAATTAACAGCAATTCTTTGCCCGTTTTCTCTAAAATTTTGCCGAGTTACATATTTTTTTACTCAACTATTTCAATTTATATTAAAGTGGTAAAAAGTAATTCCAACATTTTGTAGACGACTTTCTCAACAGTACGTTGTATTTTTTTCATACCGTTAAGACGTCAATACAATCCATAAGCAGGTGATATTCTAAATCTTTTACAGCAAAAATCACAAAACTGTCGCGGGTTTGAGTTGGATTATTTAAAAATACTAAAAAAAAGAAAAATCTAGCTCCAACATTTGAATAAAGAAAAATAAAAAATAAAATAAAAAATAAAAAAAACATTAGATTATAATTGAAATGATCTTACATGTTGTGCATTAAAACTTATAGAAATACTGTTAGACCAGCACGAGCCGGCGCATGAGTACCGGACACTATTCCACATCAATTTTTTTATGCGATACTCTTCAAATTGCCCTCCTGATGATATAAATGCATGTTGCCATGGTGCAACCCGGTGCCATATTGTTTAAGCAAACATTGAGGAGTTGTTGTTTTTCAACCGGACTATTTTTTTTATATTCTTTATTGAAATACCAATAAAAAAAGTCCTATAACTTTTTACGATAAAGTTAATATTTTTAATGATTAATTTTTTAAAAAATTAATTTTTAAAAATATTATACTAATATTATTAAAAAAAATATATGATTTAGACATAATTTTTTTTTAATTATATTTTTCATGGGTCAAAAGTACCCAAATTTGAGATTTTTGGAACCTTTAAAAATTCATATCTTTAAAAATATTAACTTTATCGTGAAAAGTCATAGGACCTTTCTTATTGGTATTTCAGTAAAAAATATAAACAAAAATTGTCCGGTTAAAAAATAACAATTCCTTGCAATTGTTTGAATAATGTTTGTTTAAGCTACATTAATAAATATTGTGTTTTTGTGCTTTTTCCAATGACTGGTACTGTCCAATCTACTAGTCATTTACCTTATTTAATACCTATATTTTCTTGCTAATAAATTTGTACCTTCACCGTGTCGCCTTTCATTTCCTGAGTAAAAAAAAGGATACCGATTGTTATACTTAATTTAAAAAAAAAAACATTTAGTCCAAAGAGGATGTAAACTGTATACCTACTACGTAACAATTTAGTCGACCAAGGTAGACGCACACTTTACAATTCTGAAACATAATTTAGAATATTATGTAGATAATATGTTACTTTATATGCCAAATGATAGATTTTTCAAAGTTATTAAAACCTCCACAATTAATGAATCCATTATAAACTAGATGCAATAAATTATATTATGGCGTGACCAATGACCATATCAGTGTAAGGCATTTTTCTAAGGGCTACAGCTGATTATGCCGACCTTAGGGCTCACAGCTTAGTACTAGACGACCTTCTGTAGACCTATATAACGCGTCCGTCTTCTGTAGACCAGCACAGTTGCACTTGAAGGCTCGACAGCAGTTCTCGTGAAATCTATCAAAATGAAATTCTTAGTACGTATTCAATTATTTTATTTTAAATCGATTTATTAACAACATATGGCCTCCTTTTGAAATCATTTAGCTTCGAAAGCCCAGCGAAGTAGCTTATACAAGCACATCATGCTAACTTTTACGCCAAACTTAGTTTTCATATTTTTATTTAAATACATACTTATGTATTTCAAATTTGCAAGTTGAGTTTTCAAAATTTCTATCACAATTTTCTTGCATCTCTCTCACTTTCATTAAATCAATTTCATCTGCACTGCACTGCGATTAATTATTGTTCTAATAATATTGAATGCTCTTCTATTTAAATTTTATATGTACCTTTTTCGTACATTTCATTATTTGTCACTTTGGTAGGGTCATCATACCATTAACCATCCTTAAAGGGCCCATTCACTATCCTGCATTGCAGTCCTGCTGCAGTCCGCCGTGCAGGCCTGCAACACCATTCACTATTCTGTGTGCAGTCCGCCGGCTTATACAGGATAGCGAATGGTGTTGCAAGCCTGCACGGCGGACTGCAGCAGGACTGCAATGCAGGATAGTGAATGGGCCGTTTAACTTCACGTTGAATATGACATTGATACAACACGCAGAAATTAACTTTACACCTGCTCCCATAGAGTTTCCTGATACGAAGTGTCTAGCCAATTGCAGTGTGTTATACAATGCTCGTTTATTTCCAGGTATTCTTCGTCCTCTGCTTCATCGCTCTGACCAGCGCGGCTCCCCAGCTGATCTGGCCAGGAGTCGTCGCACCCACTGGACTGGGAGGGGTAAATATTCCATTTCATGATCACGTGCTATTATAACTTGCAAGATACAGTTTTGAATCAAGTTGCTGAACGTGTGAGAGCCATGCTTCGGCACGAATGGGCCGGCTTGACCGGAGAAATACCACGGGCTCACAGAAAACCGGCGTGAAAACCGCTGAGTGAGTGAGTTTACCGGAGGCAAAATCCTCTACCCTTTCCCTTCCCTACCCTCTCCTATTCCTTCCCTACCCTCCCCTATTCCCTTCCCTACCCTCCACTATTACCCTATTCCCTCTATAAAAGGCCGGCAACGCACCTGCGGCTCTTCTGATGCTGCGAGTGTCCATGGGCAACTGAAGTTGCTTTCCATCAGGTGACCTGTTTGCTCGTTTGCCTCCTTATTTCATTAAAAAGTAAACTTTACAAATGCCGATGCGTTTGTAGAGGTTAGCTCTACTGTAAAGTCTCTAATGTAGAGATTTTAACTGTAATACAATAAATCATACAATAAAAGTGTATTATTGCGTTGTAACTTGTAACAAGCAATTTACATTTTATTTACATAACTTTATCGTTACTATGTATGAATGTATTTTAGAGCAACAGTACCGATTTTGATGAAATTTGGCGAGATGCCGACTTAGCCACATGATATTGGCACTAAAAATTAAAATGTTTCTTTTCCTCATACAAAAGTTGCAGTATTAAATATTTTATGATTTGATGTGTTACACGTTCAGTTTTTCTTATGTTTGATTTTGTTTTTGTTGCAGACCGTTGTCGCCGGGCCAACTGTTGTGAACGGCCTCACCGCTCCCACCCTCGGCCTGGGCCGCATCGTCGCTCCCGGATTCATCATCTAAACAACAAACTCCCATTCCCCCAACAACAAACCACAATCCCCGATGTCCTCAGAATTGGAATAAAATGATCCCGCAATAAAAAATTACATCCTATTTTATGTTTTTTCATTCCACTACCTACTCTTACCTCTAAAAGCAATTTACCTATATGTAATATAAAAAGATAAATTATACTTTGTAAAACCTGATAAAATACTTTTAATAGATAGAAATCGGCCAGCAATGCACCTGCAGCTCTTCTAATGTTGCGAGTGTCCATGGGCGATGATAGTTGCTTTCCATCAGATGACCGGCAAGGTTATCACGTAAAAACAGCGATCCACTAGCAATAATCGCGCGATCGATTACTAGTTGTCAAAAAACGGTGTCATGTAAGCGATCGATGCAATCGTATCGTTTTTTGCGTTTTACACGTGATACGAAATTGCGATTTTTGAGCAATTATCGCGCAATAATTGCTATCGCATTGCTCTAGTCTCGCAAGATACGTGATACGGCTGCCGTTTACTCGTTGGCCCTCTTATTTTATATTTATAAAAAAAAAAAAGTTTTAACAGTGACGATGATGAAATATTGTTAAGAATACTCTTAATCACCATCAGATCGAAATTGACTAAAACGTTTGGAAGCTACGGACATACACACACACAAAACGTTTAACTTATAATTACACCCCTGTTTACATCAGGGGCTAAAAACAGCTTCTTTTAAGCTAATATTAAACTGTATGCATTAAAACTACAACAATGTGCAATGGTATATTTAAATAAAACAATTTCTATTAATAGAGTTAAGTAGTTATTTAAGTATTTCGCGTATCGACACACACTAACACCATTGTAGTACATAGTTGAAACACCAACTGATATAGGATTATTTACTTGTAAGTGTAACAACGTAATATACAAAAATTAACAATAATCACTTTTTATTTCTAACGCGAAGTAGGTGATATAGCACCCTGTGTTAAACCCAGAGATCAAGTTTGCCAGTAAAAAGAAACTGTGAAATAATTAATTATTACAAATTAAATAAACTATAATTAACGTAGAACTTGTAAGAATAACTAATTTCGACACAGTTACACGATTGAAAGATTTAGGTTGGGTTGCACCTCAGCTCAGGTTGCACCAACTTACTTTAACTATAACTGTAACTTTAACTATAACTACAGTGCAAAATGTCAAATCTTTGGTTAAAGTTAAATATGGCGTCCTTGGACGTCAATAAGAGAGACAATAACCGCTCATACGTATATATAAATTTTTCGTGAAAATTTACTATGTTTTACAGTGTTATATTTTTCCTGTCGATTTTTAGGGATAATTCAATTTTTTATACCCTCAATCCCGTTACCTGTAGCTTCACCACACCACAACAGACATCTGTGAATTTCTCCGGTCAGGGTTAAGGTTAGAGTTAAAGCTAAAGGACGCCATATTTAACTATAACCTTAATTTTAACCTTAACTTTAACTTTAACCACGCCTCTGGTGCAACCCACCCTTAGAATATATTATTATCTAAACAGTTGCAATTTTCGTTTTTCAATAGAAATAACAGGCTATGTGTGAAAACGACGACGATTTCCCCAAAGCTTGAACATCGTGGTCACCTGTAGACAATTATGATTAATTCTCTTTATAGTGAAAACATGATTGAAACACCTGCATACGATTTAATGGATTATAGTAATTACATCAAAGGAAATTGAAAAGGCTATCAAAAGCAAATAATATGAGTTCATTAATTATATTATCATTACGTTACCATTTGGCAGTCAATTATGAAGATAAAGGAACATAATAAATTTTACATAAGTAGTAAAATCCACTTTGATTTTGCAAACGCGAAAGTTTAAAGGTCTGGCTACTTCTTTAGATTTACCAATTTGATGGGTATGGAGAATTTTCCGAAGACAAGCTTGACGAACTTGCGAGTTGCACTGCATCTAAAAAACAGCATCTGTAGGTATGTCTGCTCGTAACCAATAACCCTTTAGCCGCCAAGGTCGGAATAATCCGACAAATATTTTCGTGCCCATTTCGCCAAGGTCGGATATTTACGACCAGTACCACTACTCGGTTAATCTGCCTGTTTTGTTTGATAGCACTGTATTATATTAAAATAATGTTTATACTTGGTAAATAGTTAACGAAGTAATCATTTACAATTGATTACACTTCAGTTTCTTAATTAGAAGACCTAAAAATAATGTCTAAAGTTAAATAAATTACCGAAAATATTCTTAGAAAAGTGTATTGATGTCCAACGCCCGAGTCGGAAAAATCCGACAGTAGGGACGGGACATAATCAATGATTTACTGATACAAAAATCCACATAAATAAAAACATTTCTGTTTTTACTAACCAATTTATTATAAAACAAATAAAGCAATGGTTACTGAACAAATAAACGTGTTTGTTTTACTTAATTTATAATAAATATAGTATAAAAATGTCAGTGATTGAATTGACGATTCCCATCCTTAGCCTGCATGTTTAGAAACGAATGTTTTCAGCACACCCTGCGCCACGGTCGGAAAAAGGCGACCGCTTCTGACGTCATAAGCGAGTGCGGCCTTCTAGAATTTTTCACTAGTGTTGTGCTTATGATGATGATGTTTTCGATAAATGTGATTGTAGTGAATACTTAAATTAGAAATAAAATTACAATAAATTACAAAGTAACGCTTTCCTATCTGTCTGTCTGCTACGACATTTAGATGAAATTGTATGCGTGTAAAGGGGATGGGATATTGATCTACTATTGAAAATCTATATTTGTAGTAGGTTATATATTTAAAAAACTCAATTATTTAATCCGTGGAAACTATGAAATGAATATTATTTGAAATGTAATAACAAATATCGGGAATTATGTCACTTCACTATTCAAGCTGTTTTTATCTAATGTTTTTGCCAGCGCTGTATAATTTACTAACAGCATTATGGATTCAAAAACTAGATATTCATATCAGTTTATACTTTATATAAATTAAGAAATAAATTATCGACATCGAAAAAGATAAGTATTGCACATCACTATTTGTTGTAGGTATAAATTTTTCGACTTATGGTGCCCGCGCTAGAGGCACGACAATTGATTTTAAGCTCGGCGGTTAAAGGGATAAAGAGCTAATAGGTAAGTATAGCATTTTGTTCGTGCAAAAATTCAAGGTAATCAGGGCGAGCACAGCGAGCCCTAGAGCTAGTATATCCCACAACCTGTACATTTTGTGGTACACTTTACGGAAAAAGTATCAGGCCTATTGATTTGTGCTTTAACATAGTCATTTTTATTTAAGTTTAAGTATCAGTCAGTCAAAGTATTTTATACGTAGAATTCGTAGATGTGTTATCATTAATCAGTCACGGTGTGCCCGCCCTCACAAAGCTCGACTTTTATAGCTATATAGTCTTATTAAGATCTAATACTCAAGAGTTTTGGGGTTTTGTTTATACAAAATACCCTCTGCAAAATGAGAGATTCGCTTGCGGGTAATATAGCGGTAACCATCCCGAGCGTTAATGCTCGGATGAAAACAACGGCAAACCTAACCGACATGCATAAATTGCAAAATGTGAAAAAGGGAGAAGACCTGGCACAGACAGTATTTAGCGAAAAACGCCAGGAGTGACAGATACCGATTAGCGAAGTTACGAGTGTCTTACTGCTAAGGACGACTATGGGGAAAATGCAAGGAAAATGGTTCATAAAGTTCACGTAAAGAAAATATGAAAATACGTTATAGAAAAGTTACGGTGGCTCATAATTTATATTGATTTCAAACTTAGTAGTTACCATGGCTCAATAAACTAAAACATAAAGACTAGGATACACGTAACTGAATTATAAAAAAAATTAATTATCCGTAAAAATCAACGGTAAAAATCAATGACATAAGAAGCACTATGTCATTGGTAAAAATCAAGTAAAAATCGACAGGAAAAATATAACACTGTGAAACATAGTAAATTTTCACGAAATAAATAAGTACTTATGATATATGGCGTCGGACGCCATATTTAACGGTAACCAAAGATTTGACATTTTGCACTGTAGTTATAGTTAAAGTTACAGTTATTAGTTAAAGTAAGCTGGTGCAAAAGGTATTCTATTAAATGAAATTCAGTGGTGCATCTAACCTATCGAAACATTTTCGGTTCAAATGGTGATTTAACCCATCAATTCCCAAACGGCAGCCGGCTGCCGCATAACAATTGAAAATCTATTGTGTCTGCGTACCCACGACGCAGGTGCGAAGTTTAAGAAACACTTTAAACCTCTAGCTCCATAATACAAAAAGTCATACTGCTCATACATCGGTAGCTTACCTATATTCGGCTTTACTGGGAACAAAACTAGAAGTATCAGGCCATTTAGACGAAACTTTTTCGTTTTCGCTTCGTTATAGAATCGCCGATCAAAATGTATGGAATTGACATAAAACAAGTCGAACGTCAACGTCATATTAACGAACGCTTATGTCAATTCCATACATTTTCATCGGCGATTCTATAACGAAGCGAAAACGAAAACATTTTGGCGCACCCCCCTGAAATGACTACACATGTACACTGTTACACTGAAAGCGCTCACCGTCAAATAGAATCGATTTAACGGTGAGCGCAAAATATCATCAATTCAGTATACGGTACTGTATGAAAGATTACGAATAATGATAGAAGATCCAGGGAAGATGACATAGAGAAACTTTCCTTGTAGTCCCGATAGAATAATGAATAAGTATTAGGAATCTGTGTAGTACACCTGAAATCAAAATTTTAAACCTGAAAGACGATATTATTTTTAGTAGGATTCTTGATAAATTATGTATGTTGTTTTTATAGTGTCTAAGCACATTAGGCCGAAAATACGCGGCCGAAGTTCGGCATGATTACGCCCGCAATGTATTTTAAATGACTGATGAGTGATGAGTTGATGACACACCATGTCAAAAAATTATATTACGTCGCGTTATATTGTATGCGTAACACATTGCTGGCGTTATCATGCCGAACTTCAGCCGCGTTTTTTCGGGCTCCGGCCTAGTGTGTTTAGACACTTACAGTAGATAAACCTATCCGGAACCACATAAATATGTAGTTATTTATAACAGCTCACGTAATATCAATAAATATTACATAGTGTATTAATATTGATGAACTATTTGTTTGTCAAATGAGCTTTCTCGAGGAGTTGAGCTTAGCTGTAGTTGGCCTTCGTACACCTATATAATACATTGTAGCCCTTACCTCAGCATCATTGTTACTACGACAGCAACATGAAATTCCTCGTAAGTATTGTAATAGTTTTAAAAAGTATAACTTTTTTATAAGCCTATAGGTTGTCTTACTGCTGCGCAAAGATCTTTCAAAAGGTTTCCATTCCTCTCGTCAGGGCTACTGTTAGCCAACTGGGTTACTCCAATTTTGGTTTTATTTCATTTTGATCTAGATGTAAACAAAGCTTATACAAAGTATTGCATTATACAGCGCAAATAAAACAATTAGAAGTTTAAACTTCTTTGTTGTTAACAACTGAGCTCAATAATTTATAGGTAAGACTTTTATTATTATTAATCTTTTTACACGAACAACTGTATTTTGGAAATAAAAGAATCTTTTTCATCATGTACAGATCTTCTTCGTCCTGTGCTTCGTGGCCCTGGCCGTAGCCGACCCTCAGGTGTTTGTTGGGCCTGGCCTAGTGGCGCCTCTGGCCCCTAGGGCAAGTGTATATAAAATTGACTTCAAAACATTTTAAGCAGTAAAAATCTTTCGTTATTTATTATACTAGATGTCCCAAAACATATTGTACTCTTGCATCTGTTAACAATTTTTTATGCAATGTTTCAAAACTTTTCGCAATTTGAATATTTTTCTGACTTCAATAGTGAGATCATGTTTTAAGTTCTCGAGTTTTAGCGAGACATCAAATTAAATTATTGCAGATTCAAATTACCATTTTTTTATATTTAAAGGCTTGTATCGTAATTGACAATTCCAGCAAAAACAACGAGACTGTGCACAGAATTTTATACTGTATGAAGTTTCGTGCCTCGATTCGCCATTTGGATTTAATTTTTTTTCTTTTTTCAGACGGTGGTAGCCGGCCCAACAGTGGTGAACGGTCTGGGCGCGCTGGGCCTGGGCGGCGTGATCGCGCCCGGCGTCGTCGGCGTCATATAAACCGTGCTTGTTCCGTCTCTGTCTTATTACAATATATTGATGCTCAACTATGTTCTGGTTTTTAATTAGTATAAGAATAATAAGCCTTTCCCAATCACTAGTGATTGAAACCACATATTAACAAGATTTATGTTAGCTATGCTGTACAAAATAAATATTAATCATAAGCTTTTTTTTCACCGTAGTTGACTCAAGTTTAGTATATTATGACCTTGTGGTCTTAATTTCAAATCTATACTAATATTATAAAGCGGAAGAGTTTGTTAGTTAGTTTGTTTGTTTGTTTGTTTGTTTGTTTGAACGCGCTAATCTCAGGAACTACTGGTCCGATTTGAAAAATTCTTTCAGTGTTACATAGTCCATTTATCGAGGAAGGCTATAGGCCATATTTTATCACGCTAAGACTTATAAGAGCGAAGAAATAGAGGAAAATGTAGAAAAAACGGGGGACAATTATTTGAAAGGGCTTATTAGAACGCGCTAATCTCAGGAACTACTGGTCCGATTTGAAAAATTCTTTCAGTGTTAGATAGCCCATTTATCGAGAAAGGCTATAGGCTATATTTTATTACGCCAAGACTAATAGCAGCGAAGAAATAGAGGAAAATGTGGAAAAAACGGGGAAAATTATTTGAAAGGGCTTATCTTACGAACTACTAGAGCAATTTTTCTATTATTTGGGTCAGATAAAAAGTAGAGCACGTGAAGGATCATAGGCTATTTTTTGTGGACTAATTTGTCTGTGAAATGTCTAATTTACGCGGGCGAAGCCGCACGGTACGTATATTAATGATAAAAATGAATCTATATACTTCCCTTGGTTACGACATCACGCGTAAACAGCTGGACCGATTTTGCTGAAATTCGGTATAGAAATAAGTACTTTGAGTCCCGGGAAAGGACATCTATACATTTTGTACCGGAAAAATATACTGTTACCGCACAATATACTTTTATGATTTGCGCGTAAACTATTCAATCGATTTTGATAAATTTTGGTATGGAGAATGGAGATACTTTGAGTCTCGGGAAGGACAAGGAATACATTTTGTCCCAAAAAATGTACGGTTCCCGTACAATAAACTTTTATGATTTTCGCTGCTGCTGAAATTTGGTATAGATATACTTTGAGTCCCGGGAAAGAACATAGGATATATTTTGTCGCAGAAAAATGTACGGTTCCCATAATATGTAACTTTGTGATTTGCGCGTAAACTATTCAATCGATGTACGGGAACAACTATAAACTGAAGTCCACGCGGACGAAGTCGCGGGCAACAACTATCTATACTAATATTATAATTGGGAAGAGTTTGTTTGTTTGTTTGAACGCGCTAATCTCAGGAACTACTGGTCCGATTTAAAAAATTATTTTACTGTTGGATAGCCCATTTATCGAGAAAGGCTATAGGCTATATTTTATCACGCTAAGGCTAATAGGAGCGAAGAAATCGAGGAAAATGTGGAAAAAACGGGGGAAATTATATGAAAAGGCGTAGTTGACTCAAGTTTAGTATATTATGACCTTGTGGTCTTAATTTCAAATCTATACTAATATTATAAAGCGGAAGAGTTTGTTAGTTAGTTTGTTTGTTTGTTTGTTTAAACGTACTAATCTCAGGAACTACTGGTCCGATTTGAATTATTCTTTCAGTGTTAGATAGCCCACTGATTGAGGAAGGCTACAGGCTATATTTTATCACGCTAAAACTAATAGCAGCGAAGAAATAGAGGCAAATGTGGTAAAAACGGGGGAAATTAGATGAAAGGGCTTATTTAAACGCGCTAATCTCAGGAACTACTGGTCCGATTTGAAAATTCTGTCAGTGTTAGATATTCCATTTATTGAGGAAGGCTATAGGTTATATTTTATCACGCTAAAATTAATTGGAGCGAAGAAATAGAAAAAAATGTGGAAAAAACGGGGGAAATTATATGAAATTGCTTATTATCTTAAGAACTACTGGAGCAATTTTATGTTATTTGGCAAACATGAAGAATAGACCATGTGAAGGGACATAGGCTTTTTTTTTTTGGGAAAAAATTTGCGGTTCCGTGAAATTCCTAAATTACGCAAGCGAAGCCGCGCGGAACATCTATATATCATAAAATTGTAGGAAAGTCAATTCTGTACATTGAATATTTTTATACAATAAATAATACTTGGGATGTGATCTACTATGCTAACGCGGACGAAGTCGCCGGCAACAGCTAGTATTGCATAAGTTTCATGAACGATAGACTTACTTCACACCTAAGAGAAAAAAGAATAAAGGTATCATTGTACAAGATTAATAATAATTTATAATACCTACCCAAAATAATTTTATGTATTCTTATTTGATTCTTGCCTTTTAAAAATTATAAATATAATTTAAATTTTTAAAAATATTCAGACATTATAATACTTTAGAAATGCTCTACGATAAGAGTAGCATAGCAAGAAACTTGGTGTTCTTAACAGAGCGAGGCAGCAGTGGCGAAGCCTCCATAGAACACGATTCCTACCGGCTTACCTTGGCCAATTTTAATACTTCAGTCGGAATTTCCAGGAATTGCTATTGTATTCTATTGTTGTCGCGATCACCGGTGCTCGCGCGGGGCCTGAAGGATTAATATATATATTTTTTATTATTAATAATTATAGCTTACCCCGCTTCCTACAATTTCATAAAAATAATTCGCCATGTATTTAAAATCACGCAAACGCACACATACCCGTTTTTACGATCGCACTGAGAACGCGTACGTACTACGTACTGCTCCATAGTGTGCGGCGGCCGCGCGGTGGCCGGGGAACTCGCTCAAAACATCGGGAATCCAAACATTTGAAATGTATGAAATTCACGCACACATACACATTACTACTACATGCAAACGACTCGTCGATATTGTCGCACAACAAGCCGATCCCACATAGCCTACCTAGTCTTTATTTGTCATGTGTTAAGGTTTAGTTTCGCATGTTTCGCTTTAAAAGATTTCGTCCAATCACAACAGAGCTAATTGCAGCAGCCGACCGGCGCGTGCTGTCATTTCAATTCACTTAAACAATTATATTACGCGCTCATTTGCACTCATTTTGTACTGTTATTATTGTAATATGCAAAATTTTGTTTATTAAGTTAGTGGGCTAGCTTGATTGTAATATTATATAGTTTAAAAGAATCGAAAGTAGTGAAATTTCACTTGCCAAGTGTTGTGTTGTGTTTTTGTTTGTTACATCGTAAAGGTTGGTTTGTTTTACTTACTTTGTAATTTGTCGTGACACGGTTAGGTGAGAAATGGCAGCATTAGTACATTAGTAATTCATACCTATACACGAAACAGCCAAAGTGAGGCTAGATTGTCAAATCTCGGTGTAATTTCAATTGAAAAACATGTATTATTAAGATTGCATCAAAAAAACGACTTTTATGATAATGTTTTGGCACATTTCGTAAAGAAAAACCGTAGAATTATGTTAGAATATAAATAATAATTCTTAGGTAATTTTTCAGGTTGTAGAATAGGAATATTAAATAACGACGACAGACGACAAATAACAAAATTAAACATTTAGGTACGTATTTCTGCTGATATTTCTTTGCTACTAGCTTTTGCCCGCGATTTCGTCTGCGTGGACTTCAGACAGGTAGCCTATGTTCCTTTCCATGTTTGACATGGGATGCATGCAAAATTTCATCTAAATCCAGTTTTTGCATGATTGAGTAACAAACATCTACACTGGCAAGTCAGGATTCACTTATTTTTGGTGTGTGAGTGTGAGTGACGTGTGCTTAAAACGGCTTTTTTTAAAGCCACTTTTATCATACTCGACATGCACTGTTCATATAATACCAGTGATGTCATGTATGGTGAAGGTGGTGAATACTAACAACACTAACACTGCATGCAACGCACACAATGCAAGCAAAGCACCCTAGTAGTTATGGAAAAGGTAAACTAACACACTTAATACAGGTATGTAATTTATTGCACGTTTTTTTTACAAGAATTGAAATTTTGCTTATTCACGAGTTAGCCGTTTTTTGGTCCGGCTTTACCTTTATTTTTTTTCACCCCACGCCACTGCGAGGCAGTATTTCAGTCCGGACCTACGCCTACAACTTTACAAGGCGCAGGTTCGGCCTCACATCATGGAATACTATTGTCATCTCTCGGCAGGGGCGCCGAAATACCAACTCAACTCTCTGGATCGTATCCAACGAAGAGTCACTCGGATTTTTGACTGTCATAGTGTTTGAAATAGGCTGGACTCCATGGAATTACGCCCAGATGTAGCTTCCCTCTGCATTCTCTATCGGTTGTATCACAGGGAGTGCTATGAGGAATTGTTCGGAATCATCCCACCTGCAACTTTTCGTCATCATTCCACGCGAGAAATATATTATCCTCATCACCCTTATGAGTGGCAGTCTTCCATCGTGACGTGTTTTTCGAGTAGCTTTCTGCCGCGCACTCTAAAACTCTGGAACGAACTGTAACCCAGCAGTATTTCCGGACCAATACGACCCGCAGACCTTCAAGAAGAGAGCGTATTCCCTCTTGAAAGGCCGGCAACGCACCTGCACCTCTTCTAATGTTGCGAGTTTCCACGGGAGATGGTAGTTGCTTAATTCCATCAGGTGACCTTATTGCTCGTTTGCTCCCTTTACCCTTATTTTATAATAGACTAGCGACCCGCCCCGGCGTCGCACGGGTATAAAATATATAGCCACTGAAAAATGATTAAAATCGATAGCCTATGATCCTTCACGTGGTCTACTTTTTATCTGTGCCAAATAACATAAAAATTTCTTCAGTAGTTCGCGAGGTAAGCCCTTTCAAATAATTTCCCCCGTTTTTCTACATTCTCCTATTAGTCTTAGCGTGATAAATTATAGCCTATAGCCTTCCTCAATAAATGGGCTATCTAACACTGAAAGAATTTTTCAAATCGGATAAGTAGTTCCTGAGATTAGCGCGTTCAAGCTAGCCCTTTTATAGAATTTTCCCCGTTTTTTCCACATTTTCCTCTATTTATTCGCTCCTATTAGTCTTAGCGTGATAAAATATAGCCTATAGCCTTCCTCGATAAATAGGCTATCTAACACTGAAAGAATCATCAAAATCCGTTGCGTAGTTTTAAAGATTAAAGGGAACAAAGGGACATGAGGGAAAAAAGCGACTTTGTTTTATAATAAGTATAGATGACGCCTGCAACTCCGTTGCGCCTAAAGTCGTTTATCGCGCGGGAGCCTTCTGGGATAAAAACTATCCTATGTCCTTTCTCGGGATTCAAAATATCTCCATGCCAAATATCAGCAAAACCGGTTTGAGCGTGAAAAGGTGACAGACAGACAGACAGACACTTCCGCATTTATAATATTAAGTATGGAAGTTTGGATATCGACTAGTATAGATAAAAAAATAAAAACAAATTTTGATCCCATGTTTAAGCTTTTCAAGTGGGGAATTTGAAGGATTACTCTTTTAGCAGAAGCCTACACGATAAAAGCTTAAAATGTCAATTGAAACTATTCAATAAGGGTTTTCCTGATTGATCTATCAGTCAGCTTTACCTTTAGATAATAATATAGTGACATTAAATGAACGTACCTGCGATTTGTTTTTTTAAGAATTTAATATAAATTACATACCTACGTTTGCAATTATGCATGGAAACTTCTGAAAATTTCTGGAATGGGCCAAAATAATGGTGGTTCCGAGCCCCGTACTCAGAGGGATCTCTTAGGAGCTCAATGAAAGTACGAATACTTGTAGATGTCTATAATAACTAAAAAAATAACTTTAATGCCAAATGGTATGAGATGTATAGCATAAAATAAAATTTAGATATATTTAAGTGCTGTTTGAATGTTCGGTTATTAAAATTAACCTAATTTATAATTCAAACTGCACTTTAAATATATCTAAATTTTATTCAATGTTATACATCAAATATTCAGGCAATTGAAGTTATTTTAAATACGAAATAATTAATTTAAAATCACCGGAAAACTGGTTGTTTACAATCCATCACTTCGCCATATTACAATCTCGCGGTGTTTACAATCTTACGGTGACATAGACGTAAATATTCAGTTCCAGAGTACATTCTCCGTCCTATATCTTTCCTTTAAACTCAAATATAGTGAGCTGTGAGTATGGCAAAGCGCGCCACCCCAGCAAGTACTCTATAATATCCAGTGACGGATTAAGACTACTTGATGCCCTAAGCAATCCATGCCTATTCGTATGTCAACTAGAATCAGTTTTTGAACCTTTAGTGTCTAAACACACTAGGCTGAATTACGCCGGCGTAATTTCCACCGCAAATGTCAAACGCATACAAGACGCGACGTAATAGTGTGTCACCCCTCGTATTCGGCCCGTATTTTGTATGCAATTTAAACGCGGCGTAAAAGTGTGTTTAGAGCCTTACTCTTCTGGTGCCCCCTCAGACGTGATGCCCTAGGCAATTGCCTTATTTGATTAAGGGTTTATCCGTTACTGATAATATCCTGTTAAGAGAAGATGGTCGGTCTGGCATATTGCCAGGAAAATTGAAGTTTATTTTATACCCCCCTACCTGGGTACGCCCATGATTATGGACCGCCAACATCAGGTATTCTTAATTTTAATTTCGTCTAAGTCACTATGTACTATCAGAGAAGTTGATTCCTAGGCTGACTGGACCTAAGTAATTTGGTTGCGTACGTCAAACCCATCCAACCGATCACAGCTAACAGTGTTTCCTCACCGGGAGCATTCGCTTGTAATGTAACGTTACAGATTCCTAGGAAAGGAGGAGAACCGAACATTACTATGTGCATCTTATAATGATACAATGTATAATATCTTGATACAAATTGTATAACATCAAATTTATTTATGCTACGTGACAGTGAAGTCAACCTGCTATGGAATGCTCAAAGTCGAATAATATATTACACGCGAACGCTTGTCGGTCAGAGACGTAGTATTATAATGTTATGCTCAAAGACGAATCTATAATGTTACATTACACGCGAATCCCGGTGACGGAGCACCTTAACATTGAATTGACATAAGCCGACCAAATGACGTAGGTCTGGCAACTGCATACGAATCAATTTCTTCGATGGTATGTAATTTTTTGTAGGCTTGTCAAGATCTTCATTTAATTACAGTCAAGTAATTAAAATTCATGTCTAAGTGAGGTAGTTAGTGTAAAGATTATGAGCTCATTAACAACTCATTTGCTGGCAATAGGACGATCTATGAATTCTAGATTCTAACGCACTTGAAGCTTTACTGTAATGACGACTTTGTGTTGTTTATTACAGAAGACAACCGACTAATATCTTTGTTCCATATTCCTGCATACTCATTGCACATTTACACTTGTGATTGAATATCGTGTACATAAATATGTATGTCTAGGGTTGCCACTAGTCCGGCTAAAGGCGGAATAAGTCGGGCTATGTTACATGTCCGGATAAAATGAACTGTGTCCGGCCTGTCCGGCTTTTGCTAGGATTCTAAATATCGCCATGAAGAAATTATTATCAGACGGATTCTTCTTGGCAGTTAAGTTCTAAAGTTAAAAAAAAGCTAGAGATTTCAGGTTGGCATATTTTATAACAATTCAAAAGAAATTTAATGACACAGTATAAAATATTGGCTGTGTGAGCTATTTTTACCGTGATGATTGATAAAAAGTTAAAAAATTTCAAGAAAAGCAAACGTAAGGAAGAATACACTAAAAATCACTTTAAAGTTTTATTATTATTTTTAACGCCTCGATTTTGAAAGTTGGTTAAGAATTGATTATTAATAAATAATAAGTAATGTAAGATCATATATTTTATCCTAAATATTTTTTCTTGAATATTTGTCTAACTGTATGGTGTTCGGCTATTCGGTTTGGTGACCTGACAACCCTACAAACAGATGTTTTAAATTGCAATTTGTATTCAATAAAAATGTGCTTTCTTATCAAAGTGCTGAGCTTAGACCAGGCGACCTTCTACCTACCTATATAAAGTCCGAACCTTCCTGTGATAGGCATAGTCAGTTCTCTGAAGGGCTATCAACAGAATCTATAAAATGAAATACTTGGTAGGTATAGAGTCTTTTTAAAATGTAATTAACTTTACCTAGAGGTCATAATTGAAAGTATTTTGAAAAAGTCAAGTTTTAAGTAAGTACCTACTTTTTATACACAGTATTAAATTAAGATAATACATAATTACAATTTCTCTCTAGTTCTTTTTTCTTCTGGGGCTTTTATAATGCTTTATTAGATTGAAACTCTCTGCACGTAAGTCTGTAAGCTGTTGCTGTAAATTGAATCTAATTTGAATCGAATTGTTAAACCGATTTAACACATTGTGTGTGTATAGAGAAGTTAATAAAAATCGCTCATAAAAAATTGCGACGACCACAGGGGCCTCCTTGGACCCTTGGTACAGCAATTTGATAGGATAACTTAACCTCAAAGACGATACATTTTCTGCGACAGATCTTCTTCGTCCTTTGCTTCGTGGCGTTGGCGGCCGCTGAGCCTCAGCTGATCCTGAATGGCCTGGTCACTCCTCTGGGTCCAAGGGTAAGTTCATTTATTTTTTATTTAATTATTTGAAATTTGAATAATTTCAAAATATTTTATTCTGAATGTTTTACATAAGTGGTCCTATTTGGTGCTTCCTACGATATAAGGATACGGGCTATACAGTATACATATAGACATAATATTTAGCTATTTTAACATGCAAAATTTAATGAAATGTTATTAAAATTACTTTGCCAAGAGTTACAATGAGGGAAATGTTAGCAGGAAAAAAAAAGACTTCAACGCACTTGCGGCTTTAAAAAAACAAATAAAATGAAAATTTTAAAATGTTTAGTATGATCTGTCATCTGACTGTCACAGGAAAAAAGGATACTGATAATTTTGTATACAAATAAGCAATCCAATCTTTCTTGAACTAGTTCTATACTTTCGCATATTTTGAGCTTGAGACGTTGAATTAGATTTTTCCAAGTCGTTAGACATTGGTGTCAGTAAGTCCTTTAAGTCAATCGGTTTTTTGTATATTACTAGAATTGGTTTAAGTAGAATATTTTATTGATATAAAATCCTTCGCTATGAGTATGAAATGGGAGCCCAAAGCTTGTATTGAGAAAAAGACTTAAGCGCGCTCGCTGCTGGAGACGTAATACTCGTATTTTATAAGCTAAATTTCGAATAAAACTTTATATGTATAAAAATGTATATCTAAGAGTATTTTACATCCTTACAATTTAATAACCAACATACAGGGAAAGTTTATATCGCGAAAAAATTACGATTCCTTAACTTCATAAAATAAAACCGTGCGAGTTTCTTACGCCGGTTCCTCTCACCGGGTTAGTTCCCGAACCGGTGGTAGGCATCATGTAGATACGACGTTCTAAAAGTGTTAACTTTGTTAACCTAAAAATATTTTGATTTTGATTTTGACTTTGAAAACTACCTGTTACACTCTATAGTCTACATGCATATTATGTCCAGTCGCGCGTACACAAAAACTGTGCCGAAGTCTCAATCAGAACTGAAATAACGCTAGACGATGCGTGTTAGGCCTATTTTCGTTACGGAATTTCTTGATTCGGTCGCCGCGCGCAAACCAACGATTAAAAGTTTGCAATAGCTGAATATATTTAAGTATGTTGCAATTATTTATTTTCAGACCATTGTAGCTGGCCCAACAGTGGTCAACGGCGTGGCCCCGCTCGGACTTGGCCGCATCATTACCCCTGGAGTCGTCGGCCTGATATAAGCCCAGTCAGTTTTCCGTCTCTGTCACGTTTGACTAATAAAGTGCAGTTATTAAAATGTTTTTTTTTTTTTGAACCTAAGCCTGAAAACATGACTGAAAACAATTACAGACAAAAATATACATAACTAAATGACGCCCGCAACTCCGTTGCGCCAAAACTCGTTTATCGCGCGAGAACCGTACATTTTTTTGGGCTAAAAAGTGTCCTATGTCCTTTCATGGGACTCAAAGTATCACCATACAAAATTTCAGCAAAATCGGTTCAGCGGTTTGGGCGTGAAGAGGTAACAGACAAACGGACAGACAGACAGACACACTTTCGCATTTATAATATTAAGTATGGAAGTACGAATAGGTCAATTAAGTGTGTGTACAGGGTGTAACAAATCATTATACTCGCTTGCAAACAAACGTGCATAAAACTACGCTACTTTGCTTTATCTTGCATACGTAATTATAGTTGACGCGTTATAAAAATTAATGATTTTTAAATTTTGTTAGTCTTGCTAAAACTCGAGAACAGCTGAACTGATCTGACTAATTTTATTCTTGATGATTGAGAAAGTCCAGGGAAGGTTTTAACGGTGAGAAAATATGAAAAGAACTGAGAGTAAAATAACTGGAAACAAGTGCACCGGATCATCTAGCTTACAAAATATATTATTTCATTATAATAATTTTTAATCATAGACCATTACTGCCATAAAGGCGCTATATTTAAAAAAACTGTCCTTTTTGATGTAGGTAATACTATAGGACCCTCAGAAATGTTACAAATCTGCTAATGAGATATAGACATCTTCATAGCCTTATCTAGGTTTGAGAAGAACTAGAAACACGATTAATGTATTTTGCCTCGATAAATTTAATTTTCGAAATGACATCTTAAAAATACGAAATTTGAAGATTATTTTTAAACGAAAATAGATGTAGGAAATTAGTCTAATTGATAGACACCTTTGCAACTCAAAATCGTATAGAAGCATTTTGCTTAAGTGCTCCTAGTTATTTTTTAAATGATTATAATTACGTTTTTTCGCATGTTTTCCGAGCGAGCCGATAGCTTCTGGCCGCAGCGTATTCACGACTTTATGGTCATACAAAACATTAAGTATAAAATTGCCCTTGCGGTAAAATTACCTACTTTCGATATAGCGCCTTAATGGCGGTACACTTTCTGATAAGATGTCACTTGTCTAATAGGTGTTTACAAGTTTTACCACTTTCCACTTACTATCTTGTGATAGACACAACACCTCTGAAAACTTCCTTAGTAATTTCAATCTACTAGTTAATTTTACTGTGAAATGAACGAACAGTACGCTTAGCATGCGCCAACGAGAAAAATTTGTCTACATGTTTTCTCGATGTTTGATGGTTTGTTTCTTCATCTATATTGATCCTAAGATGACATACATTTTTTTCTCGTATAGATTTGTCGTCAAAATAACACATTTTATCGAGTTTTGTCGAGATTATGAAATATGACATTATGAGTAGTCTTCAACTACACTCAAGAGTGAGATATCTCGTTGTACGCATGCTAGATGCACATAACAACAAATAGTATTCGCCAAATTCCCTAAAACTACCTTTTTGTTACTAGATGACCGCTCGCAACTCCGTTGCACAAAAATCGTTTATCGCGACTCAAAGCATCTCCGTACCAAACGGCAAAATCGGTACAGTGCGGCGGTTTGGGCATGAAGAGGTGACAGACAGACAAACACACTTTCGCATTTACAATATTAGTATCAAATGATACCAAAAAAAATAGTTATGTTTTTAAATTTATTTGATTCTATTTAAATTAAACAAAAAATGTAGCTCAAACCGATAGATTTGCTTTATATATCATCTACAGGTAAGGTGTGAAAAATTAATTTGAAATGCCTCTTATACGCTTGGTTTTATCTAAGAACAAAACCTAGTTTCTATACAATAGTCCAATGTTTACCTTCTGGTATCTACTATTTTACAAACAATAACGGCTTTGTATTAAGAAACATAACATTGATTTTTTTTTCCTTTAGATTTCGAGAAAATTTTCAAATCACATAAATTATAGCATTATAGATTTTAAAAATATTAGTTTAGGGTGTGTTTTTTATTCCGGTCAAAAATATAAACTCTAACACACAGATCTACAATTTACCAACTTTTTAACCGAATTCCAAAAAGGAGGAGGTTATAATATGTTCGGCAGTGGATAAGTTTTTTTTTCAGTTCCGAATCTCCAACTCCTCCGTTAGCACGTACCTACTGCTCATGTATTGCTACTTTTTCCACTCACTTCAATCATCTTTAATGGAGTTCATTTTTTCGAAGAACTGATATATTTAAATTTTTTATTAGATTTGATCTTCTCTGAGGCAATGATTTCAAAATCGGTTGTTCTACGTAGTTATTATTGCAATTAAATTAAAACTTTTACCTACAAATTGAGTATCTACATTAGTTCCATTTTTCAAATCTAATGTTTTTAGATTTGAAATTTTATAAACAAGATCGATTAAAATGATTAAGAGAATCACATCATTAAAACTAAAACATGAAATAATACGTAAATACTTCATAGTTTTGACGATATTTAAATACTGTTTGTATTTAATATTAATCATAATAAAGCTTAGTATAGTAGACGACCTTGTGTGGCTCTATATAACTGGCATGTCTTCCTCTACTGATATAGTTTACATTAGATCGCAACTTTGTGAGTACATAATATAATGAAATACTTTGTACGTATTTTCTAAATTGTTTTTTTAAGTTAAATACTTTCTGATCTTCTACTGCACTCAGAGTGCAATATGAATTATACTGTAATTAAATGAAGAGTTTCACAGATAATGTATGGGTTTTGTTTAATGAAATAAGGGGGCAAACGAGCAAACGGGTCAGCTGATGGAAAGCAACTTCCGTCGCCCATGGACACTCGCAGCATCAGAAGAGCTGCAGGTGAGTTGCCGGCCTTTTAAGAGGGAATAAGATAATAGGGAAGGGTAGGGATGGGAATGGAAGGGAATAAGAGAGGGTAGGGAAGGGTAGGTGATTGGGCCTCCGGTAAACTCACTCACACAGCGAAACAGCGCAAGCGCTGTTTCACGCCGGTTTTCTGTAAGAACGTGGTAGTATTTCTCCGGTCGAGCCGGCCCAATCGTGCCGAAGCATGGCTCTCCCAGATGTAAAAATTTCACTTACTTACAGTTAGGTAATTAATATTCGTCTCAGTGAGGTCAAGTTGTGTTAATCTGGATTAATCGTAGCATTCAAGAACGTTGAATAATGTTGTTTCTCTTCTCTATTTATGTGTTTATAAAAGGAAAGACAAAGTGATATTAAAGTGTGTTTTTTTTACGGCCCTTTATATGGGACCTCTTGTTCCCTCTTTATGAAAAGGGGACAATTATATACATTTAATAAATTTTAACATTTTTTACATTTTACGTTTTATTTACTTACAGTAATTTTACTTTTACAATAAATTATCTACTACATTTTACATTTTGTTTATTTTCATTTGCTAAAGTAATCCTTGTTTATTTACTATTTTATTTACAATTTTCCTTCCTCATAATTTACAATACATCTATATTATTATTCATTTTCTTTTATATCTTAATAAGTTTTATATCTTAGTAAGTAATATTAAAGTGTGTTACAATTTTTCAGATAATTTTCATGTTGTGTTGTGTCGTCGCATGTGCTGCATCGGAAGTGGTCGGGCCTGGTGTTCTAGGAACAACGACTTGGAGCCAACGTTATAATGTAATTATGGATCACTTTAATAAATCATGATGTAACTAGTTGGTGTACAACTCTTTTGCATTAAAATAAGTTTATCGCGCGGAAACCATGTATTTTTCCGGATGAAATTTATTCTTTGTCCTTGTCTTGCATGCTTAATTTCATTATAACCAGTTCAGCAGTTTGGGCGTGAAAAGGACAGAGAGACGGACGACGAACTTTCGCATAGACAATATTAACTCTAATTTTATAATCTAAATATAATATTATAAAACTCAAGGGTGACTGACTGACATGGTGATCTATCAACGTACAGTCCAAACCACTGGACGGATCGGGCTGAAATTTGGCATGCAGGTATCTAGATGATATGACGTAGGCATCCGCTAAGAAAGGATTTTGATCAATTCCACCCCCAAGGGGTTAAAATAGGGATGAAAGTTTGTATATAATAATACTTTTTAACGCGAGCGAAGCCGCGGGCAATAGCTCGTAATTAATAAAATAGAGATAGAAATTATATCGTTATTTAACCATTCAAAACAGTGTTTTAATTTTTCAGGGTTATGGCGGTCAGCAAACCATTATCACAAATTTGGATGAGATCGGAAGCCAAACTTTTGATGTTGGCCTATTTAGAAGACGATGAATAAGAGATATCTTATTCATCGAGAATAACATTGATGAAATTGGCTATTATTGTGTTACTATGAAAGAGAAGGCATTATATTGAGATAAACAATTAAGTAACTCTGACAAGCGTGAGTGGAATTAAAGACGTAAGTGGGTGAACCAGATAACTAACATTTTACAACATAAGGATAATCATCATTTCTCTTTTATCATCATTTTTCCCTTATTATTTGAACAAAACTTGTAACTTACCTACTTCATATCTGGCTAATATATCTGGCTATACATAAAATCCACATATTTTTGATTTTAAATAATTGTTCCGACCCTAAAGCATTTATGCAAAAAACGGCAATTTTCAACTGTCACTTACCTGCTTCATCCACTAACTTCAATTCAGACTTCCGTTTCAAAGACCAAAGTGTGTTAAGATGAATCAGTTTAATATTTAAACTAGTTTTAAAACATAGCGATAGTAAAAGTCGTCGGCGAATGCAATAAATAAACAAAAGCCACTCTTATTTGTTTTGTGTCAGTTACGTCTTGTCCGGTTTGCTAGTCGCTCTACTAACGTCAGAATAAGATCAAACTGACTCACACTATTTAAAAACACTTAGGGCCTGTTTCACCACTTCCTGATAAGGCGCCAGATAGGCTTATTTGACAGATTCTCCATACTCTATCTGTCAAGTTAAATGGTGGATAGCCTTATCAGGAAGTGGTGAAACAGGCCCTTAGATTATTATTAATGTTATTTTATAGTAATAGAAGGTAGCAACGTTTTCGAGAAAATATTTCAGGACGGCTGATTTTGTGATATGTCGTCATTCTTGCTCTTCTGGTTACAGTCTGGGGCTCTGGGCGGTCTGGCTGCTGGTAGTGGTTGCGTTCATTAGTGCGCATTTAATTTATCCAGGTTATGCTATTAATATTAGGAGCGCCTGATAAAAAGAAATGGCAATCTCTCGCTTCTGGTTTTTCTCATGTTAAAGGCTAGGCTTTAACATATATCGTTATTATTACGTTTGTGCTAAGCAATCTTTGTTCACTAAAATTATTTTAAAATCATTTAAAATCACTTAAAATCATTTAAGTATACAGTACGTATACTAAAATGATTTTAAAATCCAGGATTATAACCTGGACAAAAAGGTTGTTCACCCAGACCGCCCAGACTGTAACCAGAAGAGTAAGAATGACGACATATCACAAAATCATCCGTCCTGAAATACATTTTTTTCAATCGTTGCTACCTCCCGTACCATTATCATAAACGTAGAAAAAAAGACGGACGGAGTCTTATCGTACACAGAACTGTGTCTTTAGAGTCGGCCACGCACACATTCTTACGCCTGTCAAATGGTATGGACTAGCGTAATAATGTGTGCGTGCGGACCGTGTACATGCAGTCAGTTGGCCGACTCTGAAGGACACAGTTTTGTGTATGGTGGGACTCCGTCCGCTTTTTTTATACGTCCATTACCATTATAATACCTATCTTTACTAATATTACAAACTCGAAAGTGTGTCTGTTTGTTTCCTCTTCATGCCTCTACGGCAGAATTGATTCAAGTTGAAATTTGGTATGGAGATTCTTTGAGAGATGGGACCATAGGATATTTTTTGTTGCAGAAAAATTTACGGTTCCTGCGATTAATTAATTTTGACAAAACGGACGCGGGCGTCATTTAGTATTTCTATAATGATATCTTTTTCACATCTAGGATACCTGCAGCTAGCTATCAGTACGGTAACGGTCTTTAAAATGCAAGAGGTAAGGTATCACAGGGTGAACTTTTAAAACGGGCACGGTAGTTCAAATCCTAAACTAGATGGCCTACTTTTAATCAAAATTGTTTACTATTAAACAATATTGATAAAAAGTATTCATCAGCTACAGCCTTTTCAATAAGTTATTACTCATTGTATTTCTAAATTAGTACCACTATTTAACACAGAGTGACTCATATACAATAGTGTGATTCAGGAAACTTTCTTTAACGTAGTAATCACTAGGAAGTGGACTTTTACTCATCCAGTTACGTAATGGCACAGGGCGGTGGTTTGGGAAAGGTAATTGGACAATTTAAGCCGCCATGCCCATCGCTTTAGTTCAGACACATTTCTCCCATATAACGCTTAGGCTAGCACACTAGCGTGAACACAGCCTAAGGCCTACCTAAGGTCTACCGCCGCTGTCACCGACAAAAATTACACCTTATGACCTAAACTATAGGTTTCATTTTCTATCAACATTGATGTAGCGACACATGCCGCTGCTGCTTTGTAATGGCGTAGAGCACGGAGTGACGTCTCAGTGACGGCGCCGGTGTACAAACGGCCTAAAGCGATTACACGTCCTCTCGTGTAGAAAATCCTCGAGTTCCGAAATGTCGCCCAGTATATTATATAGTATATAGGAAATACTCGTGACGTAGAAAATGAGTGATGCCCGTTTTCAACAACCGCCTCCTTAACGCTAAGTGCCCTCTTAGCGGCCGTGTATCCTTTATGATTTTCATGGCATTCTAATACCCGTTTACGTTATTCCAGTAGCAATCCAGCATTGGATTGGATCACTTGATTGGAAAAATGTATACCGGCCATTATGCGTAATGCATAACGCGTATTAATTAATAAAATTGCCGTATTCCTTATGTATAACTTATGTAAACGAAATTATATCTCAGATGACGGATACTACGTAAGTAATACTTTGTAGTGTCGATTGGCCAATATACACCATAGTTTTTGTGCGTCATACAAATGTAATAAATATTATGTAGATCATGTTAAAAACCTTTCTGTCGAGGCGAATTGCGTTTAGCACACTCAGCATTTAAGGCGCTATATTGAAAAAAACTGTCCTTTTTGACGTAATACTATAGGACCCTCAGAAATGTTACAAATCTGGTAATGAGATATACATATCTTCATAGCCTTATCTAGGTTTGAGAAGAACCAGAAACACGATTAATGTATTCTGCCTCGATACATTTCTCGATCGAAATGACCTCTAAAAATACGAAATTTAAAGATTATTTTTAAACGAAAATAGATGTATTGTTGGAAATTAGTCTAATTGATAGACACCTTTGCAACTCAAAATCGTATAGAAGCATTTTGCTTAAATGCTCCTAGTTATTTTTTACATAATTAAAATTACGTTTTTCGCATGTTTCGCTGGCCGCAGCGTATTCACGACTTTATAGTCATACAAATTAAGTATAAAATTGCCCTTGCGGTAAAATTACTTTCAATATAGCGCCTTAACAACCCCAGTAATAGATGCAGCCTGCAGGGACGTCAATGAGAACTATTGTGGCCTGTGGCCACCACAAAAACCCTGCTAATGATCGGATCATCTCAATTAAATTAAGAAAAAATACCTCTACTATATTGTTATAAATCTAAAAAGTGTTAGGAATCTGCAAAATACAAAATACTGGACCGATCAAAAGTTGCTTATAGACTTTCATCGACTGGATTAACCCTAAATTTTGCACTGAGCGGGTTAATGATAATCTAATGTTAAGGACACTATCGATCATGTAAACAACCGACATAGCCTCCTCCTTTTTAGAAGTCGGTTAAAAAGGGCTGGCTAGAGCCCTAACCCACGTAGATTTGCTGTACAGAGATATTGTGCATAACATATTGTTACGAAAAACTTACATTTACAGCAATAAGCCATTAATTTAGTCGTAACAGGTTACGTTTGCTCGTTTAAATGGAAAAATAGATTTTATACACAACTTTCTAACTATTATACAAAACATGTTTGTTTATGTACTGTTGTAATGTGCGTAATACACACACAACGTGATATATTTTGCATAAGTTTTGCCTGGAAGAAGCTATTCTCATAACTTAGCAAGCATCTATGGATGTGGTGAAAAGCACTGTGTTGAAATTTTTCCAGCCCAGTATCCAGTTACTGGAATCTGCAACTGTATCAATATCAAGACACCATTTATATAGCAATTGGAGTTATCCTGTTGTTTAATTGGGCCTTACATTTTTAGTAACTACAGCCTTTTCCGATTTAGTCAATCCAAAATATGGTGTTTTAAATGTATCAGGGATACACGAGACCTACAGCATATTTATGTTGGTTCTGTATGTAAGGAAAGCTGAAGTTTGAAGAATTATTAGTTTGTAATCCCATCATCACGTAGTAAAAATATGTATATAATGTAAATCAGTATACATTTAGAATATCTCGAATAATATATTAAGTTCCATTTAAGGCGACGCCTTGATAATTTGGCTGTAGCGATGCTGATTTTTCTCAGCAATGACTAAAGCTAAGAAACTAAAGTTCATTGTCAGTATTCATCATGTCTTTGTCTTTGAATTGCCCATAGCATAACACGATTGGACAACTTTTATAACACAGAATTATCAATCGAAAAGACCTCTGTAAAAAAAGGGATTCCTATTTTTCCAACAGAGGAGAGTGACTTATGGTTCCAAAATTTGTACATAAATTGGTTGAAGCATACACTTTAATATGTGCATAGCTTATATGAAATATATTTATGGTTTTTAAATTACGCGACAAAAACCATTTTGTCGCTTACGCCCTTTCCATTTTTTGCTGTTCGATTGCTTGTTTTCTATGAGAGGTCGGCCCGGCCTCTCATAGAAAACAAGCAATCTAAAACATATCCAACACGGTTTCTTACTTTAACGCGACGTCACCTTAATGATAATGGATTTCTTTTTACCATTAACGATTTTAGCTGCAAAGACTTAGATAAAGATTGATTAAATCGGAAAAAAATCCTTTCGACCCACAAATTATTATTATCAAGTTTATGTAATCATTATGTTATTATATAGTTTTGGTGCAGATTTTTATCTAATTTTGTTAAACGAAAGCTGTTCGGGTTACATAAAAACGTGTCTGACTATGTTATCTCATTCTACAAATATGTAGACCAATCTGTGCACTTTTGTAATTTATAAGCTTCTGTAAAATCAAAAATTAAACACATGCTAATCTCTTATTTATTTGGTCGTATAATTTATTACTGTATTAAAATTCGGTGCGGAAGAATAGCTTTAAAAAACGAAAAATAAATTAGATAGATTTTTTATTAGTAACTAATTTCCATAAAAATAATACAGAGGTAATAATAGAGTTTTTTTTATTATGAGGGAAAATTGCTAATGCGTTCCTTTCTTAATAGAAATTGCATATATTACTAACATTTTAAAAGTATTATTATAATAATATAGTAAATAATAATCTGTGGACGTTATAATCTATACCAGGGCTCGGCAAGTAATTTTAATTGGGGTCCGGAGACTGTGGGAAAATTTGAACGTGGTCCAGAAAAAAACACACTTGTCCTATGTTGCTTAAAATATTATTTTGGAACGAAGTTTGTTAATTAATAAGGGTATACGTATACCTTACTTATGTATTAATTGATACTTGGTATAAAATAAATTAGGTACTATATTTCGTGGTCCGAGATTCGATCTTTCGCGGTCCGCAAACGGACCGCGGTCCGCCTGTTGCCCACCGCTGGTCTATACACAAGGGGGGTGTGCCAAAAGGTTTTCGTTTTCGCTTCGTTATAGAATCGCCGATGAAAATATTGTATGGAATTGACATAAGACGAGTCGAACGTCAACGTCATATTAACGAACGCTTATGTCAATTCCATACATTTTCATCGGCGATTCTATAACGAAGCGAAAACGAAAACATTTTGGCACACCCCCAAGGTCCGTGGCCAGCCGGCCGGCCATGGGCGATGGGCCCGGTAAATACCTGATAGACTGTATTACAGAAACTAGGCAACGGAAAAAATACTTTGTACTTTTATATTTTATTTCATACTTAGAATACGTTAATAATAATAATAATAACTCCCAAACCAGGCCAGTTACGCAGGAGCAATTTTAAAGTGCCCAAGTGTGTGCGCAGTACACAAGAGCACTCTCTATTCCTTTTACTCTCATAGCCCATCAGTGGGACGGAAGACCGACACGACTGGTAAGAGATCAGGCGCAGGACCGACTTTTTACATGCCTATCCGACGCATGGATCATCTTACTCGTCAGACAATCGGGTGATCAGCCTGCATTGTCCTAACCAAACTTGGAAATAGTATGTTTCCAACGCGGGAATCGAACCCACTACGTCTGAGTCAAGAGCTATACGCTCTTAACCACTGGACTACGGATAGTATACGTTACATCGAGTATTACAGTTAAAAAAATTGCTTCGTTGGCAGGATTAGAACTTTAGCTTGAGCGCCCACACGCTGAACCATCGAGATACAGAGGCCGTCAAAATCTTATTATTTGAAAATTAGGTACTTAACTTTGCATTCTCAACAGAATTGCCAACATAGGAAGTAGCCTGCGCACGAGCCGGCGCGCGGCGGAATCGCTAACATAGCAACCACCTGTATATATAATTAACACGTTAAAGTGTGTTAATGAGCTAATAATTGTGATTATATCAGATAACTAGTATCATGATGGTAGATTGCTATTGAAAGTACAGATGAAAGACAGATGAGGTAGAAAATTGCGGGAAAATGAAACAATAAAATAGCAGAGACGGACGTTCAGGTAAAATAAGACATTTAAGTTTTATATACACACTAGAACAGTGGTTCCCAACCTTTTTAGATTTTTTCAATTTAAAACAACTTTACAAATACATTCGCAAGTTTTTTAATATAATTAGGTTCAGACTTCAGTTAACACTTAACGCGCATCTTATATCATGCTCGACGTTCAGACGGTTTCTTGCCTTTTTATAAAATATGTTGCCAGAGTTGAAAGGTCACTATCGCTTTTACAAGTGGTAGCTAACGGTACCAACATTTTCAGACCTCTGTATGCAATAATAGGGTATTCTGTAGCTATTTTTCTCTAAAATGTATAGTTTATTATTTTTTATGACAATTAATTTATTTTAGGTACCACCTCTGTTACATCTTTAGAATAGCTATTTTGCCCCCGCGGGGGTAATTACCCCCAGGTTAGGAACCACTGCACTAGAATATATGACGCCCGCAACTCCGTTGCGCCAAAATTCATTTATCGCGTGGGAACCGTACATTTTCCGGGATACAATGTATCCTATGCCCTTTACCGAGACTCAGAGTTTATACATGCCGAATTTCAGCATTTCATTGATTTACACGTAAAGAGGAGACAGACAGACACAGTTTCGCATTTATAATGGATGCTATAAAAGTAGGTTGGCGAGCGAGGAAATCTTTTTATTCTGTTGCTTTTTCCGTATCTTTTATAAAATTACATAATCGTTTCATAATTCAACTCATATTGATTCGTATTCTACTTCCACAATAATATAATACAGTAACATTAGTCACAATAATAATATATTCATCCTTGTTCAACCCAGTCCGTTATGTTTGTTATCCTACTGCAATTAATGTATTCCCATGAAGTAACGAACTAGCGTATAAACTATTACCTCTATTAAGT
Source organism: Lysandra bellargus (assembly GCA_905333045.1). Taxonomy (NCBI): domain Eukaryota; kingdom Metazoa; phylum Arthropoda; class Insecta; order Lepidoptera; family Lycaenidae; genus Lysandra; species Lysandra bellargus. The sequence continues at coordinate 6,420,661 of HG995355.1, forward strand.
GGGCGACTAACCCAAAATTGTTGATCTTATAATTCATTTTTATACTTGAAAATAAGCCCCAAATTGTTTCATTTTCTAAAATTAGATACTACATTATAATTCCGAGAATTCAATCTGAGCAAAAACACGATATCTTAATATTTTCTCGATAGAAAAAAATCACAAAGATGCATCTAATTTTCACGAATTTTTCATTTACTGCTATAACCGTACATTGAACTAAGTTAATATTTAAATACATTGTATAAAATTCTATCATTGAGAGATCGACCTAGCGGATTTTTAAAATGTTGTATATTTATTGAGTTATTGAGAAAAAACTAATTTGGCGATGAATCCGCGTCGTCCTTTTTCACCTGGCATATTTATTTTGCATTAGTCGCCCTCTTGATACGAGTCGGACTCGCGCATGAAGGGTTCCGTACCGTTATAGAGCAAAAGTAGGCAAAAAATTTATTTTCTTTTTATTAATAAATTTATTTTGTAAATATTGCAAGTATCTACCTGTTGCCATTAGGGAATACTAGCAAAAAAGGTAAACAAAATACGTTAGTTGAATGGGATAACCCTTAAAATATACTTTATTTTTTATATACATCAGGTAGTATTTAATGTAATAGCGGTAACAGAAATAAACAATCTGTAAAAATTTCAAAAGTCTAGCAATAGCGATTCTGGAGTTACAGCCTGGAGACAGACACACATCCCACGGACAGACATCGAAGTCTCAGTAATAGGGTCCCGTTTTTACCTTTTGGTAACCCTAAAAATGTGTTCAGTGCCGGTTTTAGTACTACCAGCGCCCTGGGTGAGATTTCTTCAGCACCCCTTTTGTTTGTCTTCAGCGCCCCTTTTTATCTAGCGCCCAGCGTCGCCCCCCCGTAACTCCGCTACTGTTCTAGATGAGGCGGATCAGCTTAATCCTTCGATCGCGGATTTTTGGAAATCTATTGTTATTCTATTGTTGTTGCGGTCACCGGTGTCCTTATGGGGCTTGATGGGTTAATGTAGGTGTCGTTACACCGGAAATGACGGAAGTTGCGACAACCTCCTCAATCATTTCTTCCAAATGAGATATTAATTGAGGGAATCTCACGTGATTTTTTATTTTGTTCACTTTTACCGCAGCCGTGTCAGTAGTATGATGTAAGTAATAAAACCAAAGAGTATTTCCGTTCTTAAGAAAAATAATTTATTTTTATTTTGCAGTGATAAATCTATTATTAGTAGATTTATTAATAATAGCATGAGACTTTTATTTTCATAAATAATATGTAACGTAATTATATTTTATTTAGAGATGTGATGCCGATCATGACTTTGTCCGACTAGCCGATTAGCCGACTAGTCGGCGGCAAAGAAGCCGACTAATCGGCCGACTAGTCGGCCAAGCCGGTCATGGTTTCGGAAGTTTCCGTAATGCTTTTTTACTGTTGTGGGATATAAGTGTGGAGGCCAAAGGAAGATCTTCCGACCGAGTGAGGTGGTATGCTCGGTCAGGCCGAAGCCCAAGTGATACATTTCAGCTGTCGTATATATACTGACGCGCTTAGAAAACTTCGATAGCGTGATGCAGGAATGTTAGGCGAATTGTGGGTACCGCCACATCACTCCCCCCCGAAGACCGGAGGTTGAATCTTGAAGTCTTGTTCGCTTGAGTCGCCAGTGCCAGAGAGTTCCAGTGAGTCGGAACTGTTGCAGTGAGTCCCAGTGAGTCGGAACTGTAAGCTGCTGCACGGGATCCAGTGAGTCGGATAGCTGCCGTGCGGGGCCGATGCTACGTGCTGACCAGGAGAGATGTGCTCTGCTTGCTGACCGGTCGGTGTAGTGAGAAAGCCCGATGATGCCGATGCGGAGTCGCCCAGGCCGCGGTACATTGCGGCTAGTGGACGATGTACCCGATGAGGCGATGCTGGCTAGCGCGGTGCGGAGGGGCGGGGAGTGATGATGATGAAGGGGGCGTGTTCTGTCGAGGGTCACCAATGTTGGAATAATGTGCGTAGGCCAAAGGAAGATCTTCCGACCGAGAGAGGTGGTATGCTTGGTCAGGCCGGAGCCCACGTGATACATTTCAGCTGTCGTATATATACTGACGCGCTTAGAAAACTTCGATAGCGCGATGCAGGAATGTTAGGCGAATTGTGGGTACCGCCACACTGTTTGCGCACATGCCGCTGCAAACGTGTCGAATTGTATTTAGTAGGTATGTTTACTTCGCGTACATTACTTTATTAGCCCCCGACAAAAAAGAGGGGTGTTATAAGTTTGACGTGTATGTCTGTCTGTCTGTCTGTCTGTCTGTCTGTCGGTCTGTTTGTCTGTGAGTGTATCTGTCCGTGGCATCGTAGTATCCAAACCGGTGGACCGATTTTGATGTAGTTTTTTTTGTTTGAAAGCTGACATGATCGAGAGTGTTCTTAGTTATAATTCATCATCATCAACCTGCGCAGTGCTGGACAATCAGGGTTTATCTGGTTCATGAAAGGACGTTGGCAACTTGTAGTCGTTTGATGGGTTTTATATTTCATTCTAGTTCGTGACATTTGTGAATATACAATATACGTATACACATAATAATGGAAAGTTGACCTGGTGCTGCAGCATCACCTGGTAATCAATAGGATATTCAACTCATCGCCAACTTAGAGCAGAGGTTTCGTGTTTGGGCTCATTTTAATTGCGACAACCAGTAAGAAGTAGATAAACAGTAAATATTTATATGCTGCTGCTACAGCATCACCTGGATTCTATGGGAACTGAGCTTCGTATGAACCCAAAGTGGAGGTTTCATGTTTGAGCTCATATTAACGACCTCATCGAAAAGGACATTGATAGATGGTGGACGGATGGATGGGATGGAACACAAGTTTAAAAAGTATGAAATAAAATTAAATTAAGAAATTTAAAAAAAACCCCGCCAAACAACTTTAAAAAGTAATGAAATGATATTTACTGCCTTTAAGTTCAAATAATTCCTAACTTGTTTAAAGTAATATTTTAGTCCATAATTGTTGTCAAGGTGTGTCGGGGGACCGCTAATGTAGATGTTTGAAACCAAATGTTTATGGATCAATTCACAGCGAACTGAATCGAGATAATAAGCGACTTGGCGGTTATAGGTTGTAGTTTACTTGGCGGTCCTGCGACACACCTTGACAACAATTATGTACTAAAATATTACTTTAAACAAGTTAGGAATTATTTGAACTTAAAAGCCGTAAATATTATTTCATTACTTTTTAAAGTTGTTTGGTGGGGTTTTTTTTAAATTTCTTAATTTAATTTTTTTTGTTTCTATGATACAGTAATTGATGGTTTTCATTAAATATTTCATGTACATGAAATCTCAATTTCATATATTTATTTAAACACCTTTTTTATTAATTATACCAATTCGAATTAAATAATCATCGTTAAGACAGGACAACGTTTGTCGGGTAAGCTAGTATTATATAAAAGAAAGTGGTGTTAGTTACACTGGCTATAACTCAAGAACGGATGAACCGACTTGGCTGAAAATTTGGCTAATGGAGAGGTAGCTTAGAACCAGGAGACAGACATAGGATACCAAATTTTATATGCGTATTCAGTAGGTCTGAGAATTGGCTACTGGGTACTTTTTATATTGATAAGTGCATTTTGTTGAATAAATAATTGTAATCTAGTACAACTCGAGACCGACGGCGACCATATTATGTTAAAATTATATTAATTACGAAAATATTATACAATATGTTGGATGTTGAAAAGTACCTTAGGGTGGGTTGCACCAGAGGCGTGGTTAAAGTTAAAGTTATGGTTATAGTTAATGCTAACTTAACTTTAACATTAACTTTGACCACAGAAATTGACAGATGTCTGTTGCGTTTATATTTTTTACTAAAGCTACAGGTAATGGGATTGAGAATATAATAAACCGACAGGAAAAATATTCCTTATAACAACACAGTTCACGAAAAAATGTGGATTTAAGTAGGTATGAGCGGTTATGGTTATAGTTAAATATGGCGTCCTTAACCAGAGATTTGACATTTTGCACTGTAGTTATAATTAAAGTTATAGTTAAAGTTACAGTTATAGTTAAAGTAAGTTGGTGCAACCCACACTAAGAGTACCTTAAATAATAACATTAACATTTCACTCCGAAGTTTCTTGGATAATGAAACAATTCAGGGCATATGAATTAATTAGCAACTATAATCACACTCAGCATCCGATTACGTTACGGAAGAATGATATAAGGCTCTAACTTCTGTGTTACTTCGGCTAATCCATACTAATATAAACACGAAAGTGAGTCTGTCTGTTTGTCTTCACGCTGAACCGATTTTGCTGAAATTTGGTATGGACTTTGAGTCCTGGGAAAGGACATATGATACTTTCATCGCGTAAAAATGTACGGTTCCCGCGCGATAAATGAAATTTGGCGAATCAGAGTAGCGGGTGTCATCTAGTAACTGTATATCGGTCAAATCAGTTAAGATAAACTTAATTGCGGAATCTTGGACACTTACTACTATATTTTCTAGCTCACGTTACTTTCTCACGCGTTAATATGTAAAGCGGCAAATTCCAGCGGGTTATGTAAAACGATGCACATCATAAGGGCAACGGACCATCGTAAATTGGTCGGGTTATGTAACCATCTGACTACCATCTGACTAACATGGGTGTGCTGGTCCACTTTTGAGAAATTCGCTGAGAATCCGTAACAGTGACTTTTATTTTAGCATCGCGCAACTTCCGAGAACTTTTTGAGTCCAGCTGGGCCTTATTATCTTTTACTTTAAATGAGACAATCTTGTACATATATATAGGATGTAACAAAACAATGTGATAATACTTTAGGATAATATTTTTACTTTTTTTTTACTTTTATTAGTTCACTGTAATAATTGTAGCAGCTCTGAATGAGTATTTTTTTCACTTTTGTGTAGGCAAGTTTATGGCACTGAGGCGCTATAATGTACCCACTTTTAGCAACGGCTGATAATATACATATTATATTATAAAAAAAGAAAAAAAAAACGAATTTTATTCCCCTGTATTTAAGTATATTCGAATCTAGGACAATCACCAAAATAAAGAATCAATTTTTTTTCACAACATCTAAAGACCCTGGTACATTAGAAACGAAGACCTACATCGAGACCTTGATGTGGATATGGTCTCTACAGTTATAAAAAGATACGCCGAAGCCCACGAAAAGAGACTTCACCATCACGTGAATGTCGAGGCCATCCAGCTCCTCGACAACACGGACTTAGTTAGAAGACTGAAAAGGACAAAACCTTTTGAGTTAGTGTATTAAGTGCTAAAATCAGTGTGAAAAACGTAAGGTGACTGTGACGAACACAAACAATAATGTGTATTATAGAGACTTTAAGAAATCTTAGTTAACTCTACCTAGCAGATTGAGTTAGTGTAAAATTACTTATTAGTTTTAGTTAGGCTAGATTGTAATATTCATAAAATACTTATACAGGTATTTTGTGTATAAAAAAATCTTAAAGAAACATCACACAGGATGCAGCACCATTTGATATTTAGAAAATTCAAATACATTTTCGAAACTATATTAGTATTAGAACATAAATAAGACACAAATGTCACGGATCTCAAACAGACAATAGGATTGCATCATTATGCAATATAATCTTGCACATTTAGATTGGTTATTAAGCTTATTAGTATATAAATAATTGTTCCACTTATTATTATTAGTTATAACCCCGATTTATTATTATAAGTCATTTTATTGATAAGTCAATACTCATATTATTTAAATATGTAATATCACTCATTCATATAAGTTACAACTTTTAAGAAGTCAAAACATTCAGATACAGCAGATCCAGGGGGAGAAAGCCTTAATTTCTTTGATAACATTAAGTTTTAATTTTAAGGTGTTTCGCCCATATTATTTAATTGAAGTGACTAAATAAGTACGGCACCATGGCAACGTCCATCGCTATCCCGTCGCACAAACAATGGTCACCGTCAGTCTCGAGTTGTAATAATTTACTATTATTTACTACACGAATGCTTTACACGAATCAATATAAAAAGTATCCGGTAGCCGATTCTCAGACTTACTGAATTTGCATATAAAATTTGGTAAAAATTAGTAAAACCGTTTCGGAGGAGTACTAACATTGTGACACGAGAATTTCATATATAAGAAATATAATGTTAAGTAAAATAGTTAATTATAATAATACAAGCGACCCGCCCCGGCGTCGCACGGGTATAAAATATATAGCCACTGAAAAAATTATTAAAATCCATAGCCTGCCATCCATCCATCCATTCACCTGGTCTACTTCTTATCTGTGCCAAATAGCATAAAGATTGCTCCAGTAGTTCGCGAGATAAGCCCTTTCAAATAATTTCTCCCGTTTTCCCACATTCTCCTATTAGTCTTAGCGTGATAAAATGTAGCCTATAGCCTTCCTCAATAAATACGCTATCTAACACTGAAATATTTTTTCAAATCGGACCAGTAGTTCCTGAGATTAGCGCATTCAAGTTAGCCCTTTCAAATAATTTTCCCCGTTTTTTCCACATTTTCATCTATTTCTTCGCTTCTATTAGTATTAACGTGATAAAATGTAGCCTATAGCCTTCCTCGATAAATGGGCTATCTAACACTGAAAGAATCATCAACGAGCTAATTTAATATAGAATTGTTTCTAATTTCATGCTAGTTACTTTCAATATTTTTGTCAGTGTAACTGCAACTGTTTATTGAATCGGGTTTATATTATTTAATACTAGATAACACCCGCGATAAACGAATTTTGGCGCAATTGAGTTCACTGCGCCAAAATTCGTTTATCGCGTAGAAACCGTACTTGTTACCGGAATAAAAAGGATCCTATATCCTTTCCTGGGACTCAAAGTATCTCCATACCAATTTTCACCAAAATCAGTCCACAGGATTAAGGCCGTCCCCCGAGCAAACGACCTTGGCCATACATTTGCCGCGTTGCCGAGATCGCGGCAAAACCCTATTATTTTTACTTATCTTAGTTCAAAATTGTCCTAAAACAATTTAAAACGGGGAATATGTAGTTTATGATATTGTCGATCTATTGGCGTGAGTTTCAAATAAAAGTAATTCATAAATGCTAAGGAGATGCTGAATGTATGCTTGAATTTAAATAAATTGGTATTATTTTGGAAGCTGATATCATGAGTATAATAAACAAAAATAGAAAATTTAAAACGGGGAAAGGAATGTTGATATGCTGAAGATTATTGCTATATTTTTATTATAACTTTGTAGGTTTCAGATTATGAGTTTATAAGGTTTTAAATACGGTCAATTACGGAATCTCCGGAGGGAATGCCCTTAAGCGTGAAGAGGTCACAGAAAGACAGACAGACACACTTTCACATCTGTACTTAATATTATAAAGCGGAAGAGTTTGTTTGTTTGTTTTAACGCGCTAATCTCAGGAACTACTGGTCCGATTTGAAAAAATCTTTCAGTGTTAAATAGTTCATTTATTGAGGAAGGCTATAGGCTATATTTTATCACGCTAGTACTATTAGGAGCGAAGAAATAGAGGAAAGTGTGGAAAAACCGGGAGAAATTATTTGAAAGGGCTTACTTGAACGCGCTAATCTCAGGAACTACTGGTCCAATTTGAATAATTCTTTCAGTGCTAGATAGACCATTTATTGAGGACTACAGACTATATTTTATCACGCTAAGACTAATAAGAGAGAAGAAATAGAGGAAATTGTGGAAAAAACGGAGGAAATTATTTAAAACTAGCTGTTGCCCGCGACTTCGTTCGCGTTAGCATAGTAGATCACATCCCAAGTATTATTTATTACAAAAATATTCAATGTACAGAATTGACTTTCCTACGATTTTATTATATGTAGGTGTTCCGCACGGCTTCGCTTGCGTAATTTAGGAATTTCACGCAACCGTACATTTTTCAGCGAAAAATAGCCTATGTCCCTTCACGCGGTCTATTCTTCATGTTTGCCAAGTAAGATAAAAATTGCTCCAGTAATTCTTAAGATAATAAGCAATTTCATATAATTTCCCCCGTTTTTCCACATTTTTCTCTATTTATTTACTCCAATTAGTTTTAGCGTGATAAAATATAGCTTATAGCCTTCCTCGATAAATGGGCTATCTAACATTGAAAGAATTTTTCAAATCGGGCTAGTAGTTCCTGAGATTAGCGCGTTCGAATAAACCCTTTCATATAATTTCCCCCGTTTTTTCCACATTTTCCTCTATTTCTTTGTTCCTTTTAGTCTTAGCGTGATAAAATATAGCCTATAGCCTTTCTCGATAAATGGGCTATCCAACAGTAAAATAATTTTTCAAATCGGACCAGTAGTTCCTGAGATTAGCGCGTTCAAACAAACAAACAAACTCTTCCCAATTAAAATATTAGTATAGATTGCTTATTATCTTAAGAAACTACTGGAGAAATTTTTATGTTATTTAGCACACATGAAGAATAGACCACGTGAAAGGACATAGGTTTCTTTTTTTGCGGAAAAATATACGATTTCTGTAACATTCCTAAATTACGCGGACGAAGCCGCGCGGAACATCTAGTTTATAATATTAGTAAGAATAAGATAAGTAATTTAAGTATAGTTTTATTTAGTGTGTTTTATATAGTTATATTTGGTGCCTATTTTACAGTTCTCACTCAACTGTAACGGTTATTGTGACTGGTGGTAGCAGACAACTCGTAAAAAACTGTGAATTGTAATGAATTACCGAATAAATGAATGAATTATAAAATATTGAATAAAATGTACAATTCATAAAACGTTTTTTTTCCTGATGTATAACACGGTTTCAATTTAGCAACTCCACCATATTAATTTATTTTTTGCATGGTTAATGCACGTAACATTTCAATTGGTAAGAACTTTGTTTACAATTATATCAATATAAATTGAATCTATACTCCATAGAGAGTACTAACTTAAGATTTTGGGGTAAATAGGTTATCTTATATCTTAAAGCGAGCAATTATTCTTGTATATATAATCTCGGAATCAGCTCCAACGATTTTCATGAAATTTAGTATATATAGTTTAGTATATAAAAATGACATTTTATTCGTGTTATATCAAATACCGAGCAAAGCTCGATCAAATAGCTAGTATTTATAATACCTACACGCTGCAATCTGCTTCGTTACATAGTGCAAAACTCAGTCTCTCCCTCCTGTCCCTCAGCGATCTTTAAAACTACTCAAATAATTTTGATGCTGTTTATTCAATTGATAAAACGATTCAAGAGGAAGGTTTGTATCGTGCGTAATGAATAAATAGATTGATAAAAAAAGATATTGTGTGTAACACATGAACACTTTAGTTCTAGTGTAACATAATATTGTGGCAAAAAAACATTTGCCGGGTCAGTTACTCTGCTATAATCACGTGTCGTGTCAGGCGATGCTAATGATGCGCATGAGTAGTGCGTTATAAAGTAAAAGTTGTCATTATGTGGGTTACCGCTGCATCGATATTTGCTCCAATTTCTCTTCATATTACAATGACGCATGCTTACGTCCTCCATGACAATGAATATAATATATTCATTGTGATGAAGGTCGTTATTACAAGAGCGGATCCAGGGGGGGTCATGGGGGTCATGACCCCCCCTGGGCTGGGTCCAGCCCATCTAGCATACGCCAACGAGAAAATTTTGTCTACACGTTTTCTCGATGTTTGATGGCGTTTCTCTTCATCTCTATATTGACCCTAACATGACATAATTTTTTTCTCGTGTAGATCTGTCGTCAAAATCTATCGACATAATGTCAAAAAATGATTTTGACATTATGTCGTTATCGACAATATAACTACACACGAGAGTGACATATCTTGATATTTTCTGGCTTGCGCATCTTAGGCCGGCAGGTCCTAGGTGAACCACAAAGTAAAATTGTTAAACATACTTATTTTTTATTTTATATATTATTTGTATAGATTTTATTAAGTAATATATACCTAATACTTTGTTTGACGGCAAATTAAATTATAAGTTCTTGTGTCTTGACTACGACAATGTGACCCCCCCCCCCCCCCCTGGCGCCAAAGCTGGATCCGCCCTTACGTTATTATACCAGCAATGGAATGCTAAAGAATAGAGGCAGATTCTAGAATCCAAATTACAGTTTATTTTGTCCAGTGCTGAATTTATATTTTACTAGATGATGCCCGCAACTCCGTTGTGCCAAAATTAGTTTATGGCGCGGGAAACGTAAATTTTTCCGGGATAAAAAGTATCCTATGTCCTTTCCCGGGACTCAAAGTAGCTCCAAAGCCAGCAAAAATGGTTAAGCGGTTTAGGCGTGAAGAGGTAACAGACAGACAGACACACTTTCGCATTTATAATAAGTAGTATGGAAGTAGGTATGTATATTTTTATTATTACTTTATTTCCGCTGCCCCATAAACGAAATCTACTGACTACCTAGGATTCTGCCGTCCTTAGGCCGAGGCCTATGCGGCCTATTTTTAAAAAAAAAATTTATTCAGGGCTGATCTTTTCGATCTGTTAATGACAGCATCTTCTTTTCATAATATCATAAATCACAATGATGCATGCTTACGTCCTTCACAACGAAAATGGATGGCTTAGCATGGCTACAGTTGAAATGCTAAAAAATAGAGACACTGACTGATTTAATTTTACTTGTACTTCTCTCCACATTTTTAGTTTTTATCTAACTACAACTATTTATAGTTTCCTAATCTCTTACCATAATTTCTTGATAATCACTCCGTAGAATCTACTAATATTATACAGTGTAGACAGAATAAATGTATGTATTGTAAGAAGAAAGGAAAAATAAATTTCCTACAAAGGTCGGGTACTTACAGAGTGTGGCACGCATATGACTGATTAGTGATTACATTACAGAAAGCAATTTACGTATCACAGCTTTATGTTAAGAGTAAGACAAAGTTAATTTACTCAAATGGCTACAAAAATATTTATCTAAACAAAACTTACCTAACTACGTTCTCCCTCAGTGACATGTCAGCTGTTATAATGAAAGTGTAACGTTTGAATAACAAGATACTTAACTCAATGTAGTTTACGTATTTGTAATTGTCCATTAACTATTTTAATGGAAATAACCGAAGACGTGTAAAAAAGACTTATAAACATACTAATTAGCACTTAGTTATCAATATTCTTTGATTAATTACTTTTTCGCTATAAAACCTATAAACTGTGAGTGGAAATTGTGCAGAACTGATTTACTTCCACATTATAGAGATAGAGCTTATGATGATGAACAAACCAAGGGACAGATGAAAAGACGAATTCTGAGTATCTAATAACTGGTATGTGTTGTATACGGTTGTAATTAGATAGGAAATAAAAACAGGAACACCTATTTTTATTTTATCCCTTAGTTGCGGAACTAAACAGAATGAAGAAGAAGAAAATACGAAATGAACAAGCTTCTCTGAAGACAACTTTTATTTCAATAAAAAATGTTTTCATTTATTTAAATGACACTTTAAAAATTCAGTGCACATGATCACGAGATCGTCGGGTCGTAGAGGATAAGTTTGCGTTATGCATTGTTTATGAATGAATAAGAAAGTTGTGTGCATCCGTAAGATCTGTTTGTAGTTGTGTAGGATCATTGCAAACCCGCGATATTATTTTGCTTTTTCAATTCGGTTTAAAATTTTATTCCACTACAACAATAAACCTTGGAAAGAATAATATTATGAACCAGAGTAATAAAGCGTAGTTATTTTAAAGCTCTAGTCTGTATATTTAGTTAGAGATATCCATACTTCCATACTAATATTATAAATGCGAAAGTGTGTCTGTCTGTCTGTCTGTCTGTTACCTCTTCACGCTCGAACCGCTGAACCGATTTGGCTGAAATTTGGCACGGAGATTCATTGAGCCCCGAGAAAAGACATAGGATAGTTTTTACCCCGGAAAAATGTACGGTTCCCGCGCGATAAACGAATTTTGGCGCAACGAAGTTGCGGGCATCATCTAATGGATAATTCAAAATGTAAGAAATAAGGGATCTCATCTTCAAAATCTAATCGGAATTAAATTGTAGGAGCCCCTTGCCACTTTTCAATCAAATCACCCCACGTCCCCAAAAACAAACCCAACATTGCGGCGCATGTCTCTACCATGACTTTAAAGCAAGAAGAACTAAACAAGTTTATTTAAAGTTATTATAACTTACCCACAAAATGTAGGTCAATATAAATGTAGTAAAAAATATAAACAGACTTTCTACATGAAAAAAATACATAAATACTAACTAATTATTATATTATACATACTAATGAGTAATGACACAGTTAATAAATATTATGTTTACATGAATATAATATTTTTAAACAAAATTTTGACCGCAACTAGCTAAAATTCGTTTTGATTTTATTATTAGTTTAAAAAAGTAAAGACTCAAATTATCTGTGTCCGAAACAAAAAATTGATAAACACAATGCTGATTAGATCTCCAAATTAAACTAGAGCCACTTACTGAAATTATATCACCGATACAACAAATGAGTTAGATCTTTTCGATTGACATCAATAACCAATTGGTGACATAACTTCCGGTGTGGGTTACCTCATTGTAGGATCAAATAGTCTTGATCTAATTCTTTCCAGTGAAAGGGTACGCTTCACTCTTACCCTGCGCCAGGCGGGTGCACTACACGAGCTTCATATAAATTGGGTGAAATTCTCGTGACGGCACATTACGAATTCGGCAGCTGCAAAAGCTAGCCGTAGTGTTGTGAAGTGGTGTAGGAAAGTAAACAAACAAACAAAATGAAATATACGGTGAGTGCGAGTGAAGGAAAAGTGAAGTGAATAGAATCGGAATGTTAAATGAGATCATCGAAGAAAATGCGGATAATTATAGGTCTACCAGAATCTGATGGCAATTTTTGACAGCAGATTTTCAATAAATATCCTTGATCATTGGATAAATTTTTATATTTGCATGTTTCACACATAAAATAAGCCGCTAAAGGAATAAAAAAGGATGAAAATGGTTAATTCCTACTACCCCGGTATTGCTAGAGTCAATTTAGTTTCTCACTTTTTGCCATCAGATACTGGTAGACCTATAATTATTATGTGCGACTTGCGAGGAAAAGCTCCACTTAAAATATGATAAAAATTACAGTAGTTAAAGAAAAGTTTTCATAAATAATTGAGTCACTATTTTCGATAATTTCCAATACATCTTTTAAAAATTTGCATACAAGCAAATGTGGCATACTGTATTAAAGTCATTAAAAAATAAATTATAGAATAATTAATGATGAACATAAGCCTTCTAATGCTAATTTAACTTGAAGGATGTTTAACCAAACTTCCCCGTGTTTCAACCTTTAGTTATGAAATTAATGTTATTTTAATTGCTTCAAATAATTATCGTTAAAAGTAAAAGTAGTAAAAGTGAAATTTATGTTTATACCCGGCGTTTAATCTCGAGTTTGGTATGCGGGTTTATATGTTACATATCATAATGTAATATGCGACAAACTCGTTTCGATACCGCATAATATACATCTACAAGAATCAGAGTTCAAAGCCGGAACCGAAAAAAAGAATAAAATAAATGTTTTTTTCTAGAGAGCCAGTGAAAAAAGTTACATTAATTCTTAAATATATTTTTGTCTCATTACTAAGTAACTGCCCCGTTTCTTAACTTGATTATCTAAGGCCTATTGTGCCTAAATAGTTTTCGAAAGTCAACCTTTGTTACTTTAGAAGATTAGACTGATAAGGCATCGATTAAATTTGATTAAATTAACGTAATAGAAAACCAAAACGTTATGGTTTAACTTTTACCGACATCTTATCAATCAATAAGTATTATATTGTTAAGTTCCTCTATTGCATTTTTGACTTGTTCAAAAAATCTCTTAAAGAACTAATAACTCTACATCTCATTAAATACTTTTGTTTTAATAAAGTTAATAACTTTGCACGGTATATTCGATGACTTTTCTTTCGTAGCAGCGACGTTAAAAATGCGCCATAAATATTAAGCATTCCGTCTGACCATAAAAGTTACGAAATATTTAGTTATTTCTTAATTTTATATTCGGAATTGAATAATCCTTCCGCTTTCTTTTCTTCGAAGTTACATACGAGTTACGTACTATAATTTAAGCGAGCGATTTAAATTAAATCAAGAGTATGTTTTGTAATCACCTATTTGTTACAGGTTTTATTCGTCACGCTTCTCAGCATAACGTACACGTCGGCCATTAAGACTAAAGTCGAGGAGCCAAAAGACAAGCGAGATGCTTCGGAATCCTACTCCTCGTCGGCTCACTCTCCTCATAGCTACCAATCCCAAGCCCAATCTTACGGACAGGACGAAAACAACGCCATCAGCATAGGAGCGGGATACAGCATCGGGGGTGCCAAGCCCAGCTACTCCTATGCCGCCCAGGGCTCCCAGGGCGAGGAGAGCCCCTATCAATTGCAGTCCGAAGGAATATCTGGTGGGAGCAGCGGACAGTCGTATCAGCTGGCCCCGATTACTCTGCAGCACGGCCAAGGACTGGCCTCCAATGACCTCTCCGAACTTATGAATCAACTGTCCCAAGGCCTCAACTCGGGAGCGATTTCCATACCGTCGGGTGGACACGGCCAGTCTTACCAGTTGGAGAGTCAAGGCGCCCATGGACTCCAGGGACTTCAAGGATTACAACTGCAGGGACTTCAAGGATTCCATGGTCTTCAAAGCCTTCAGGGTTTCCAAGGTCTTCATGGTCTTCAAGGTGCTCAAGGCGGTCAATACTCCCTGCCTCAATACTCCTTCGGCTCTCCCAAACAAGCTCAATATAGCTTCGGCGGCCACGGCTCCCTACCAGTGTACGCTACTAACACCAAGGGACTGGGAAGCTTCGGTTCCACCGGACCAGTGCTGTTCACGCCTCAATCTTCTCAAGGCCAAGGTGCCTCATCCCATGGCGCTCCCGCTCAGTCGTACGAATCAGCAGCTTACAGCTTAGGAGAGAAAGGACAGCCTGCCTACTCTCTAGGCGGCGGCGGCCAGTCGTTTGGAGCATCTTACAAAGCCATTTCCAGCCCCAGCAACTATGCGTCACAAGGACACTATGCCGTCGGAGGTAAAGGATCGTTCAAGCCATCGACATTCATCGGCACTTCCGTTCCCAGCGAGTCCGCCCACGCCCAAGCCAGCCACTCCGCATCCTACAACGTGCCATCTTTCGCCAATTACCAATCAGGTGGTCTCGGAGGGTTAGCGGCCCTCAGCTCCGGTGGTCACGGTAGCAGCTTCGGGGGTCACGGAGCTCCCTCTAAGCATATGTTGATTAGCAGCGAAGGCTTAGGTTCATTGGAATCGATCGCCTCCGCCTTCTCCCAGAGCGGCCAGATTGCTTCCCCACCTAGGACTACCTATGGCTTCCCATCGGGATCCTACCCATCGAGTAACGTCCATTCTGCTTCGGCTCACTCCCCGCAGTACTACATCTCGTCCAAGTACCCATCGTCGTCCGGTTTCAGCGGCGGTGCCTCCTACAAGAGCCCAGGATCAAGCCACAGCTCCCTGAACTCCTACTCGTCCGGTCCCAAATACAGCCACGGTGGCCACAGCTCCCACTATTCCCCCAAGGACGCGCAGGGCTCCTACAGCGAGTCCTCCTACAATACTATCAAGTATAGCGAGGAACTGAAACCTCGCGGTCATTAATTAGCGTGTAATGTAAATTAATTTATTTTATGTCTTAGCTGTAAGTGTGTGTGTAATGATTTGCTTCTTTCTATATCGTGCTTTCTAGGCCCAAATTGTTGTACTGCATGTTTTTTATTAAGGTTTACTGGATACCCAGGTGTATTCGCCTTGTTTTATGCATGATCTTTTGTGAATGTAAAGGAGTCTTTGATTCTTGCCGTCGGTGTACGTGTATTGTTTAATAGAAACCATGCTTTCTATATGGAAATGTATAATTTCTATGTATTGTTATAAATTGTGATAGGCTCGATCGAACGTGATAGATAAGCTGGTATTTCTGTAAATATTACCATAAGGTTGCTAATTTATTCATTAATTTCGAGTAAGTTTGTTATCAATAAAATGATATTATTGTTTACATTTTTATTTCCTTAATAACTTCATAGATTCAATAGATTTTAATTACTTATCCCGCTCAAGTTCATTGTTCTATTTTACACTTAGTAAAAAAAAAATATAAATTTTCCTAGAAATGAAGGTAAAATAAAATAAGAAAAATAAAAATCTTGACAGTCTCAGTCTAGACGCAAAAAGTCGCTCAACAGTCATTATAATGTCATTACTGTCATTATCTATTTTTTACCACTTTTACCATTTCTATTCTCGAGTCACAATTTATATTATGAATAGACCTTTCTGTTACGAAAAAGTTTTTATTTTTACCTTGTCTAACTAGGCTAGTGTGCTGTATGATATAATTTAATGTATACGAAATTAGGTGTTACATAAAACTTACTTTCATGCACATAAATCAAGCATAACTTGGTTCTGAATTCGTAACTATTTAGTAATCCGTGGTAAAAGTCGATTGGTTAAATGTTCTACATATTTTTATATTACTTGACTTAGACGCATTGGATTAAGATCCAATATAATTGCCCAACGGGGAACAATCTCCGTTCACGTTTCACTTAATTTATCTGCTAGTCGCATTTAAACTGATGACATGGTTTTGGAACAGAAAAAAAATCGTTTACATAAGACTAATATACTTTTGACCCGACTGCAAAATAAGGAGGGTTATAGTCTAATTATTCCACGGATTATGAGATCACGTGTAGCACAAGAACTAATCGCATGATTTTGGAACAGAAAAAAATGGTTTACATAAGACTACTAATACACTTTTTATCCGACTGCGTCAGAAGGAGGGTTAATACAGTCTAATTATTCCACGGATTATAAGATCACGTGTTATCTAGCACGTGTACAAAATCCGACATACAGTAGGAAACATTGCGTAACTGCATGCATCGGCGGTTTCACACGTAGAGTGAGGGAAATTGAGCTATCTCCTTCGACAGGTGACATCCAGCATGCGACGATTTGCATCAACTGGTTTTACTGTTTATTTTAAATTCCGACGTAATTGCAACAAATGCAGTTTAAAGGCACATATTGATAGTACTGTAAGTTCTTGGTGGAAATTAATGTTTAACATTTATAAACCACAACCTTCAAGTAATATTTCCACTTTGAATAAGTAAATGTAATGGAAATAGTGATAAGATTGGGTTTTGTTAATGTTAAATAGTACAACAGTGCATAAATTACAGTATACAGTCTAGAGACTTTAAAGCAGCAGCGATACTAAATCTAACTTGTTTCTAGGGATCCTAGTAGCTATAATACGTACATACTCTACGAATAATAAAAACTAAGGAAGAGTAACTCCGTCAAAAAACATGCTCCAAAATACTCGTCAAAAAAGTGTACCTTAGGTTCACTTTTCATACATTTGCAATATTTAGGTGACCTTGAGCATACCGCTCAAGGCTGACGTTACATGACAGTTCGAATGGAACCAAATTTAAAACTGTATTAGTATGGGAGTTACGTTTCCTTAGGTTTTATTATTCGTAGAGTATGTACGTATTATAGCTACTAGGATCCCTAGAAACAAGTAAGATTTAGTATCGCTGCTGCTTTAAAGTCTCTAGAAATGATAGACCTTCCCATATTTTTTAAGAGTGAAGAGTATTGCTTCTTCTATTTCAAATATGGCGAAAATGTTTGCCAAGTACCTAAATATAGCTTACATAACATTTTTTCTTACTTTCAGATAATGTTCATAAGTAGAGCATCACTGTTTTCCAATTACAAATTTGGAAATCAGAAACTTTAAAAAGTTCTTTATTTTTATTATTTTTATGTTAAGGCAAAAGTTTAAGAGCACTTAAAATACCTTTCGTAACAAACAGCTTTATATCTGTAACAATTGGCATTATGTCTTCGAGCCTGAAAAAAGTATGACCTAATCTTAAAAAAAGAAAGAAATAAACGGTCGAGAGAGCAGATTACGCGTTCACTTCCGAACCTCTGTGTCGTAATAGTTTGTGTCGGTGTGTTTTGTATAGAGATGCTATTGGAGCAGCGACACGAAGTACGAACCTATTACGGTTAACCAGATGGACATAAAAACGTGGAGTTTATCACAATCGACACATTAGTGAGGAAGTTGAATTTTAATAACCGATGAAAGTGTGTAATGGATAAGGAAGATTGAAATATTTATAATTCAAAGCTACACTGAAAAGTAATGATTGTAATATGCATAATTATAGGTATTTACGATAAGGCCGCTAGTGAAGTTGTGATGGTAGAAGCCATAATATATTCGTATTTAACTTGGGGCCTGTTTTATCACTTCCTGATAAGTGCCAAATAGGCTATCTACAACTTAACTTGACATATAGAGTATGGATCATCTGTCAAATAAGCTTTGGATAGCCTATCCGGCAACTTATCAGGAAGTGGTGAAACAGGCTCTAAGACTGTTAAATTAATTTTATTGTTAACTAGCGACCCGCCCGGGTGTTGCACGGGTATAAAATATATAGCCACTGAAAAAATAATTAAAATCGATAGCCTATGATCCTTCACGTGGTCTACTTCTTATTTTTGTGCCAAATAACATAAAAATTGCTCCAGTAGTTCGCGAGATAAGCCCTTTCAAATAATTTCCCTCGTTTTTTCCACATTCTCCTATTAGTTTTAGCGTGATAAAATATAGCCTATAGCCTTCTTCAATAAATGGGCTATCTAACACTGAAAGAATTTTTCAAATCGGACCAGTAATTCCTGAGATTAGCGCGTTCAATTTAGCCCTTTCAATTAATTTTCCCCGTTTTTTCCACATTTTCCTCTATTTCTTCGCTCCTTTTAGTCTTAGCGTGATAAAATATAGCCTATAGCCTTCCTCGATAAATGGGCTATCTAATACTGAAAGAATCATCAAAATCCGTTGCGTAGCTTTAAAGATTAAAGGGAACAAAGGGACGTGAGGTAAAAAAAGCGACTTTGTTTTATAATAAGTATAGATGGATATAATTATAACGAACTAGCTGTTCCGCGCGGCTTCGCCCGCGTAATTTAGGATTTTCACGCAACCGTACATTTAAATAGCCTATGTGCCTTCACGTGGTCTATTATTCATGTTTGCCAAGTAACATAAAAATTGCTCCAGTAGTTCTTAAGATAATAAACAATTTCATATATTTTTCTATCTATCTAACACTGAAAGAATTTTTCAAATCGGACTAGTAGTTCTTGAGATTAGCACGTTCAAACAAACAAACAAACTAACAAACTCTTCCGCTTTATAATGTTACGGATACGGGCAGTTTACCTGCGCGCGACAGTTGCGCGTACTTTCTAGAAAAGTCCAACCCTTGTTTATGTGAATTGCGTGTTTACGTAAACAATCCAGAATAAAAGGTAAAAAAGGCCATATAAAAGGTAAACAAGCCGGCAATCAGTTCAGTTTGATACAAGCGATCATCAAGGCGACTTCGAAGTGAGAACAAGTGATCAATAGTGAGTGACAGTGATAGTGCTTAGTGTTTGGACTTAGTGATTAGTGTGACCTAGTGTTTGTGAATAAAGTCTTCAAGAGAGTCACCAGGTCTTTCTCTCCGAATCCTCGAACCAAGCACGTAACAACTGGTGTCGGAAGTGAGGTTTGGAAGATGGCATTGACTCCGAGAGAGGACTTCAAGGGGAGTGTCAGGACAAGGGCGCAGCGAGCTGCTGCCATTGACTCCGAGAGAGGAGTTCAAGGGGAGTGTGAGGACAAGGACGCAGTGCCATTGACTCCGAGAGAGGACTTCGAGGGAAGTGTCAGGACAAGGGCGCAACGAGCTGCGGAGGCCACATCCACTGGGGACCAAGTTCCGCCCACTGAGGGACAGACCCCGCCCACTGACCACGCCCCCAGGCTCCGCCCACTTTGGGCGTGTCCACGCCCACTGGCCCCGCCCACCAGACCACGCCCTTTCAGGACCCGCCCACTGAGGGACAGGCCCCACCCACTGTCCCCGCCCACCGGGCTCCGTCTGCTCAACCCCTGCCTACTGGCTCCAGCCACCAGGCATCGCCCGTAGCTTCTGCAGCCCCTCAAGTCGCTCTTCAATTAGAAAGTCTAATTGAATTAATTCAGGCTCTGCAAGAGTCACAAGACCGCAAGCTCGGCGCTTTGCAAGAGTCACAAGACTGCAAGCTCGGCGCTTTGCACGAATTTCAGAAGGCGGAAATCAGAGCGATTCGTGAATCACAAGAGCAACAAAAAGACCTCCAAGAAAAAGCACTTGGAGCTATAAAGGATGTAAGTGACACGGTGGTTAAGCTCCGAAAAGATGTCGACATAATGGACGAACGAGTTACGGGGTTAGGATTGGACGTGGAAAATGTGAAAACCGGCCTCACTGAACTTCAGAAGAAAGTAGTGCGCCTGGAAACCACAGGAGTGGCGGTGTCTAGTGGAACTACCGGAGTGGTGCAAGTGGTACAAGGACCAAGAGTTAAAGTGCCACCATACGACGGTACTACTTCATGGAACGCTTATCGTCAGCAATTCCAGATTGTTGCTTCTGCCAACGGATGGACTGACGAACAATGCCTGACCGCTCTCACTGTTGCGCTCAGAGGGCAAGCTTTGTCGGTCCTAGAAGCGCATACAGGAAATGGGTTCCAAGACCTGATGGAGGCCCTTGAATCCAGATACGGGGAGCGACACCTGGAGCACGTGTTTCGTGCTCAACTTCGTGACAGAGTCCAACGCCCAGGAGAGGGACTACAGCACTTACACATACACTTTTGAAATTTGGCACATTTGTTCAGACGCTGATAATGAGACTAACATACACGAAAATTGAGCACTTCTGGAAATATAACATACATGCGCGTCGAATTGATAACCTCCTTTTTTTGAAGTCAGTTATGCCGTCCTTATAGGTATACGATACAAATTAATTATAAATGAAAAATCAGTAAAAAATTATACCAAGGCTGATATTAATAACAAAAATCAATTTGTGATATTATCGTTAACATTTTCTTTTAATTTTGATAGAATTTATTTTATTGAGTTACCGTTTTGTAGCTTTATAATGTTATTGAAATTTCACCAAAACTATACGTTATTATATTATTAGAAGATTATCAAGCGGAATCGACATCCTGATTTGTACTGTTTTAGTTATTAGGCGTATGGTCAAATATTTTAAGATATTTGAACACAAATATTAAATGGCAAATACTTTGCTACTATCATATAAATAATTTAAAACTACCCTGCATGAGGCATGAGTCATGACTCATGCCTCATGACTGATATTTTCAGTGACTCATGACTCATGAGTCATGACTCACAAGGACGTCGAATGATTGGAGCTGGGTCGACGAAATTATGAAGGTCTACGCACAGTACAGGTGGCATTATAAATTGTAAAAAAAAACATCATTAGGCGCTTACTGAAAACCAGCGTTGCGACTATGGTCGCAACACATGCTGAGTAAGCACCTATTTGGTAATGCGTTTAGTAATGCGTGAAACCTGATTGTCTAACAAGTAAGATATAATCAATGCGTCGGATGGGCATGTAAGAAATCGGTCCTGCGCCTAATCTCTCGTCCGTCGTGTTAGTCTTCCATCCCAATGGTTTATGAGAATAAAATGAATAGAGAGTGCGCTTGTGTACTTGAGCACTTGAGCACTATTATAATTACTCCTACGTAACTGACCCGGTTTCAATGAAACTGGCAACCGTCACTGAAACCGGTGTGGGATTTATTATTATTAATGACTGAAACAACGGTTTTATAGTGCCAAAGTGAGTGCGCAGAACCAGATCACTTTTCTGATGATTAGGTGATCAGTCTGAAACTCTCTACCAAACTTGTTACATTATCGAGCTCCAGAATCGAATCCACGACAGTTCCTTGTAAAGAGCCCAGCTCTAAACCACTCGACCATGGAGGCGTCAAGCGTAAGTCTTGGGAAACTGTTAAATATTAAACTGCCATCTAGTAGTGAGTGCACAAACTCAGATACAACGCAACTGTACTGGTGAAGGGAAACAAATATCTCTCTACGAATAGTATTTCTTGATCAATCTTGAAGATGGCGTTAAATTTATATAGAATTTTACTTAACAATTCTTCAAAAAAACAAGAAACTCATAACTGAAACAATTTTTATACTTTACCATGTCACAGAGTGTACATTTTCTTCAGGCGTATTACTTGTTTTTTAACAGGATATAGAAAACTCCTGAAAAAAATACAAAGGCTTTCGCGCCAAAACTGTAAACTTTTCCGCAACATAACTATTCTACGTCCATTCCCATCTCTCAAAGTGTCTCTGCATCTAACTCGGTTCAGCCGCCTAAACGTGAGGTAACAGACCAACAGACGCACTTTCGCATTAATAATAATCAGAATAGGATATGCTATATTAAGACAGGGGTTCCCAAACAGTGCGCCGCGGCGCCCTGGTGCGCCGTGGAAAGGCAAGAGGGACGCCGCGCCGTGAGTCGATCCTCCGTCATTATCCATAACCACAAATATTATAAAATAAAATTATAGTATGAATTATTATACAAAGCAGGCAGATGACTAAATATTTGTTTTTTATTATTTAAGTACTTGCTTAACTTAACTATAATTAATGATTATTAAAGGTGTTTATTTATGTATATTTTTGTAATAACTAGGTAGAGTAGGGCGCCGTGACAAAATATTGACTTGTAAGTGCGCCGCAGGCTGAAAAAGATTGGGAGCCCCTGGGTTAAGGCAATAACCTTTTTATTATTTAGAACTTATGTCACTTTACCAAAAAGCCCTACCATAAGTGAAGTTTAAAAACACTCAAGATCGAATTAAAGATAATAATCAACCAATCGATCAAATGTTTAATATTTTCCCACACTAACACTTAACGTCAATACTTTTACCAACCCAATAATATAGTTCTAAGTACATTACATAAGTTCCGTGTAGGAAGCCCAGCTCTCTAAACTGGATCGGCAGGACAAAGACCTGTATCACTTCCCATCAGGAACTAGTCCGCTCGTATATAAGCCTGAACTTGATATTAGAGCACACTTTTCCTAGACGCACTGGGCGCAGCGCTTTTCGTTTCGTATTGAGATGTAACGTATCTTTCACGGGTCAGAGGTTTTTAATAATGGCGAAAAGGGAAATTTTTGTAAGTAAAGCACTTTGTTATTGTCTACTATTTTTACTACCAGGAAACCGTAAGTGCTCTAAGGAATTGGAATATTATTCTTTGCGAGGATAATGTATACTGAGTATACTGATATTGAGTATTTTGTGATAGCTGTCTCGTCAGTTCCAGTACCCTTAGTTATAATGCATTCACTAGTTTTAATACCAAAGAATCAAGACACTTAGTGATGCGGTATGTTAATCCCATAATTATTTTAAATATGTAACTTCGCTATCAAAGTACTCAGTTTCCTTGGAGCGCGAGGAATTTAGTAGATAATCGTAATATAACTAAAACCATGACTTCTTGTTACAGATACTTCTGGTGATCCTCGCTTGTGCGTTTTCAAATGAACTCGAAGATATTGAGCAGAAGAAGCGGGGTGCGGGGAAGGCGAATCCCCTGAACTCGATACCAACGGGAGCTCAGAAGCCGGACTACAGTTATAACCTTTATTCCCAAAGCCAAAGCGCTCAAAGTCCTTCCCAATCGTACCAAGCCCCCGCCCAGAACTCCTTCTATCCAAGTCAAGATAACTCCTACTACAACTCCAATTCCGGAGAAACATCTAATCCAACCCAATCACAAATAAGTACCCAAAGCACTCAATCGCAATTCGTACCTATTAACTTTATACCCAACCCAGGATACCAGACCAAATATCAGTTGCTATCAGCAAAACCTGGTGGCAGCATCCAGCTAGCGATCGTACCGTCGCCCTATCAAACTCCTCCCATCGTGCAATACCCTCAAGGTCTCTTCGCAAATCCAGGCCACGGCCAGAGCCCTCCAATAGTTCCAATAGGCACACCGGGTCACTACGCATTCAACCCTAACATACCTGGATTATCCCTAGGCGGTCCTTTCGGCCAACCGTCTATGATTCTTCTTCCGCAATCCAACCCTTCTTTGTACAACAATCTTCTTTACCCTAACCCGAGTCAGAGCTTCTACAGCTACTATCCTTCAAATTCCCAGGCTAAGTACAGCTATACCTCAGGAGTATCTCCTTCGGAATACGATAAGGGTTCCATCCAAAATGTCCAGAAGGATGAATCAGATGTGAACGCTCAAACCAGTGAGTATATATCTCCATCGGACGCGAGCTCAGCCTACAAGAGTAATTACAGTCGTCGCAGTGCGTTCACCAAGTATAAGTGAATTGTAATGGCTTGCCTCGGGCGCCGGATCCATTTGCAGTCATAATACTGTTGTTATTATTTATTTGGTTATTGTTTGTGCCTTTACTGTTAACGTTATAATTTAGTTATTGTTATGCCAAACGTTTAGTGTTAAGCTTTAAAATTTGTTTTACGCTTTAAAACCGACTGATGCATGTTACCATATTTTTTATATAGTTTTATGTTACATTTTTATAACTTTAATTATTATAAAAATCATTTTTGTTATTATATACTGCTAAGCTATATTTTTTAATTATTATATTACTTATATTGCATGATGTATCAACAAATTATATCTAATATTATAATATTGATCTTAATTCGCTGTTTATTTTCCACAAATTTAAACGCATTAAAGAGCATTAAAGTGAAAATCCATATTAATATTATAAGAGAAAATAAGTATCTGTCTTTCTGTCTGGCTGTCCGATAAAGTTGCGGGCTACATGAAGCACCTAATTAATATATAATCTAAAGTGACAAAAATCAATTTATGTTCATTAATGCTACTACAACCATCAGACCAGATTCAGTTCTTAAAAATGCATAAAAATTTTGCACAAACTTTTAGTTACTGCAATAAAAAGAAATCCTTGGCAATTCTTATTCATGAAATATTATAACGTAGTTATGACACTCATTTGCTTAAGCTTAATTGACGCTCAATATTACATTGATAATTATATAATAGCACTTAAACTAGTCGTTAATACTAGAAATAGTTTAACCCAGATTAACTCTGAAGTCTGATTGAATCTTCGCGTGACGCAACTTTTTTTGAGAAAAAATTATTGAACCTACGAATTACGTAATTTTTTTATGATTTGTTACATATTAAGTATTAACCAATTAGATAATATAATATTATAAATTATAATACTATGACATATTTTTTAATGTGTGTTTGTGCGTTTTGAATACTGTCGTCCAATGATACAAACTTAAGATTATTTACCTAATAAGTTGCCAAACTTATATCAAATATCCAAATATTTTTGGTTCTATACCTACTTTGTTACTATGCCTACTCCTTACCAACCAAAATCAGGCAAGCTAAAACTATCGAAAGTTTCAATAAAATGCTCAAGAATTTGTTTGTTTCCATGCGCCAGAGGTTGCTTGGAAGAAATGGCTTTATAGCGGTAAAGCCGCCTTTGTGCTCATGCTGTCATGTGAATATTTTCCTTTTTTCTTTTGTATATTTTGACTTTTGAGCACAATGAAGCATATTCATTCATTCATTCATTTGTTAAATTACAATCTATGAAATTAATCCGTTAAAAATAAAAAAAGTATGTGGAAAGTGGAACCATTCCTATGATATAAAAATAAACTGTAGTTTTGCGATCAAACAGTATCACTATATAGAAAGACAAAGTCAGATGAACCATGTTAGTATAAAATTTTTATATAGAGTTCTTAGTGAAAGGAACCCAATCATACTTATAATTATTACTGTGGAGTCTCGAGAATTGGGATCACATACAGACGCAATCATACGCATCTACAGGGTGTTTGATTATTTTAAGTGTATTGTAGAAACTTTAGCAAGGACAACAAATCTAGAATTCGCCAAAAGCAAATGAGGCTGAAACTAAGTTTTTAATGTAGCTAAGCTGATTCTTAACACAGCTATTCGATTTGTATTTTTTTATTGATGCTGTCTATCATCTTACATAGATGATTGTGGCCCCTCCACTTTGGACCATGATGGAAACGTATCAGAGAAGTTGATTCATATCTAGGCAGATGGCGGACCCACGTAATTTGGACGCGGTTTGTTAAACCCAGCCGACAGATGACGACTTAGGGTCAATTCAGACCGCAACGCGACGCCTAGATGAATTTCTGAATTTGTATGGATTTGACAGATTTGCGAGAAGTCTCATGCTCACGAAATCTGTCAATTCAGTACAAATTTACGCGTCGCGTTGCTGTCTGAATTGACCCTTACTTAAGGTTGACATAATCCGACCAAATGACCAAATGACAGGTCAATGATCAGGACAATCTGCCTATGATTCGATATCTTCGATGGTACAGGCTATCACGGCCATGTACAGTTGTATATTTAAATTTTAATCTATGATTTTACATGATCGACGTCGTTTGTGATTCAATGCAATCATGATTATCACGAATGCGCTAAATTCAAGAAGCCAAGAAGATGAGACCATAATAATATGTGTTGGAAAAGCCATAAAAATGTTAACGTAAAAACTATACCATCCTGTACGCCGTACATTTTTGACGTGTTTTTGTTTTAGCACAGGTGGGCGCGCCGAGCGACTCATCCGACGGTTGCACAATATAAGTAATATGTTATTAATTATGATATATTATTTTTATTTGCTACTTGTACGTATGTTTAAATGTGCTCTTACCACAAAATGAATTATATACAGTAAACTGTCTTCATAATAAGCTGCCCAAATCGATCACGCGCACGCACACTTATGCATGATTTCTGATAACTTAAAGTTGCAATATAGCGACAATCCTAACACAGAGTTACTGTGTTAGGTCCCTTACTCACTTGAGAACAATAAATAGCCTTTAGACTGACTATTGCAGTACAAAATATTTGTTTGTCTTCGTGCATCTCTCTTCTTCTCTTCGAGTCTCAAGGTATCGAGAGACCTTCATGGATATCATAATGAGTGAACGTGAGTTATTGTACTGTTTGATAGTTATACTGTTCTCTAGCCCTTCACTTCGATTTTGATTCAGAACGATTTATACAATATTAATGGTTTTCGTACTTAATGGCAATTATAAATGATTAATACGTTAATAATTCTGTCTAATATCTCCGTTCGCTTTTATTTTAGTGCTTTAGAGCTTATAAGCTACATAAAAAACTTCTGATGGAACTAGAGCCCCATTCAATGTATATTCGATCTTAGGTTGTGTCATTCGCATGTGTCGATAATTGAGACCCAGAAATCTAAATAGTGGATTTTGGGTATTAAATGGAGATTGCGCTGGACAGATATGCACATGCTTCTCTTTCAAAATTGGTTCTTTTCCGTGGTCTAATATATAATAAATATACTTATTTAAAATGTTATCACTATCGTTCCAGTTGCAGTATAGTTTCGGCGTTCATTTTATAGAAACGTTTAAATCTTTTTCATTTATATTCAAAGTTTTAATCAGTCTCATCACAGGTTTTCATGAATAAAGTTAAGAATGTTACTTTACTTGCTATCAGTAGCAATTTCTTAGCAATTATCGTCTTCTATGAACTTGGCTGCTAATTGCTAATATGGAAGGTTCACTTTCGAAGATATTGCTTTAACATCCAGTTTAACTTAGGTCGCGCACAAACTTCCGCGCCGCGCATAAAATTGAACATCATGACTTTATGTCAGAAGTAACTTTTTTTGTGAAAATGTTACACTACCCCTGGGAAAAAATGGTTATTAATATTATAAATACAAAAGTATGTCAGCTTGTCTATTATTTATCTATTCAAGCTGAATTGATTTGATGAAATTAAATATGTGGATACTGAAATCTCGGGAAATGTACTATACTTATACCGTCGTCATAGATAAAACAATATACATATAGAGAACCTTCGTTCATTCACGTGGAAGAGCCATGCTTCGGCACGAATGGGCCGGCTCGACCGGAGAAATACCACGTCCTCACAGAAAACCGGCGTGAAACAGCCCTTGCGCTGTGTTTCGCCGAGTGAGTGAGTTTACCGGAGGCCCAATCCCCTACCCTTTTCCCTTCCCTACCCTTTCCTATTCCCTTCCTACCCTCCCCTATTACCCCTTAAAAGGCCGGCAACGCACCTGCAGCTCTTCTGATGCTGCGAGTGTCCATGGGCGACGGAAGTTGCTCATCAGGTGACCCGTTTTCTCGTTTACCCAATTATTTCATAAAAAATAATAATCGTAAAATGTGCGGATTCTGGGCGACATACGAATTTCTACATAAACAAAGGAGAACCGGCAAAAATGTATGAAGTGTGGTACCCGTCCCAATAGACATAATTTATATCTGGTTTGAAAGGTTCGTCTACTAGGGCGATTGTCGCCATTCGCTGTGGGAGCAAAGCTGTACTCGGTTGAATTAACTCCGTACCTGGCGGCCATATATATATAGTACGGACTTAACTCGACCGAGATGTATATATTTTTAATAAGTATTGACATTTTGTCATTTTTAGGTTATTATTGATTGTGGTAATGCTCATCTAGTCCCAAATAACTCTCCACTTCAAAATAGAGAGTAGAGCTTTGCCATGTGTAGTTGCCAGTCGGCCTTACAAAGATTACGCAGATTACATAATCTGACAGGTGTTCTGACGGGCTCGTGTACGTTGATTAGCACTACTTGATCGTTCATCTGTGTATGCGATTTGTTTGTGTACGGCAACAAATGGACTGCTCTATAGCTCGACTAATCGAATTTGATCATTTCATTTTAACACTCCACTGCTGTTTCGCCTCAAGCTATTGTCGGGTCAAGCAGAAACTATTCGAACTATAAGCTATGATGATTTCTTTTGTAATCATTACTTACACGTAGGCTCGAATGAAATACTGTAGATTAAATCGCTGATGTAATCAGAGCAAATTCTTAAAAGTTTATGAAATTCATAGGTATGGTCGTAATTACCTGAATTAGCTATTTAGCAATCTGTGCCTGAATGCTCGTATTCAGGGACCCTCACCCTAATTTAGGACAGTGTATTAGGATTTAGGGAGTTAGGTATGACTTATAAGTATATCGATGCTGCCCTGAAAATGGGTTCTTCCTTTCTACGCGGGCTCTAAAAAACTGTAGTATAAATTATAATATACTGGCTTGCAATGCATCTCATGGAACACGTCTTCTAATATTACGAGTATATAAATAAAGTATTTAGGATAATATACTTCCCAAGTAATATACTATTAAACAGCTTAACGTAAATGCACCTTTGCTTCTTGTTCAAATCGCATTCTCATGAAAGTCAAACCAACTCCAAATTACAAAGTCAATGTTGACTTTGTAATTTGGAACGAAACGGACTGGAATTAGATTAGAAATAAAACTGCATTATTATTTCACTGAAATAGTAAAATTGACACCATTTCTTCGTCATATTCTTATCTGATGTACAATGTACTATCAGAGAAGTTGATTCCTAGGCAGATGGGGGACCTACGTAGTTTCGTCGCGTTATGTCAAACTCGTCCGACCGATCACAGCATTAAATTGACATGATCCGACCAAATGACCCTGGTCTGTCAACTGCCTAGGAATCAATTTCTTGTATGGTACAGGAATAAAACTCATTTTAAACCGCCAAGTTGTAGACCTTTTCGCAAGTCTCTAACCACAGGTATATACGATACAGGCACCTATCAGATGTCAAGGCTGTTAAAGAGAGAGCATAGGATATCGGCTCCGCTCAGTTGGTTAGAAAGTGCGGGTGAAACGAGTACGTACATCATACCCTAAAGGTACAGTTGGAACCCAGCGACACGCGACAACCGCAGACGACGTGTCGTCGCGATACTACTACTATGTATGAAATACTTGATGTCCCGCGCGGCTTCGCCCTCGTAAATTAGGAATTTTACGGAAACCGTACATTTATGTCCCTTCACGTAGTCTACTCTATATCTGTGCCCCTATCATATCCACATATCTAACACTGAAAGAATTTTATAAATTGGACCAGTAGTTCCTGAGATTAGCGCGTTCAAGCAAACAAATAAACAAACTCTTCAGGTTTATAATATTAGTATAGATTTTTTTAAATCGCTTGACAAACTCGAGTCTCGATTGTACCTACTAATATGTATTCTGTGGTCCCGATCTAAAAAAGTACCAATAATAGGGTCATAATACATAGGACAATGCATGGTATAAGGGTTTATGGTAGTGATGATGATGATGAAATAGGTGAATCTAATTTGCAGTATAGCTTTTCATAATAGTAGCATATGCTTTTCGTTCTTAAATCAACGCCGAAACTCTCAAACTTGTATATCTATAAAGAATCAGGAGTTCTCCCAGCAGCTTCAGAACCATGGGCGGGTATTGCTGGGTCTGTGGTCTCGATCTACGATACTATGAAAAGTACCAATAATAGGGTCATAATACATAGGACGATGCATTCCGTTCAGTACTTTTTGCGTGAAAGAGTAACAAAGTACAAACATCCATACATACATCCTCACAAACTTTCGCCTTTATAATATTAGTAGGAATCTGTCCAGCTATCGACACGAAGCTAGGGACACTTATTCGTAGAAATATAAAGAAACCAGTAGTGTCGCGACGACACCTCGTCTGCAATAATTATCGCGTATCGCTCGGTTCCAACTTGTACCTTAAAAGTTAAGGTACAAGTTAGAACCGAACTTTATAGGTTAGTTTAACTATTCAATTAACGTTTAAAGCAATATAATAATAACTACTTGACCCTATAGCACTTACTAATGAAGAGATTTGAGATCCACATGATACAGTAGATATTCAAGTTAAACAATGTTCAGACTTTTTAAGGGGCTTTAATAAATAAAATTCGACTGCTCCTAGGTAGACTATCGTAAGCCACAAAATTGCAAATTTCGTTTTATTGCGAAAATGCATATAATTATGTTAGATCTTTTAGGATCTTCAAGAAAAAATATTAAATTCGAAGTATAAGTGCCTTTTTCGAAACGTAAACTGTAGTATGTTTCAAACGCCTCCGATGTTATTTATTGTAAGTCCCTTAGAGATAGTCTACGCGGAATAATAGGGGAGCAGATGCCCGAATTCACACATCGTATGTATCAGTTGCGATTGTCTATGCCGCATAAAGATTAACGTGAACTATAGTTTGTACTACTTACAATAGTTTACATTAAAACTTCTATTGAAAAATATATTGCAAGTGTAACTTACGATTTTGTTCGTTGAAATTTAAGTTATGATAAATATTGTATGTTAATTATACGACATTCTACTACGGAAACTATTATTTTTTATTTATTGTATCTATAACTTACTACGTTCTACGTCGTACTATTAATTAACATACGATACTTTACCGACTTATTTCTTTTATTACATCTATTATTTATGAAATTAGGGGGCAAAAGAGCACCTGATGGGAAGCAAGTGGACAACCCATGGACGATCGCAACATCAGAAGAGTTGAAATACGTTGCCAGCCTTTTTAAGAAGGTCGCTTTCTTCTTTAGGTTTTCACATCGCATTGGTCCGAAAATACTGCTGGCGGCAGTTTGATTCAGATTTGTTGTGAAAGACTCATCAAGATAGTACATTTTCCCGTGGAATGGTGTTGAAATGTTGCAAGAGGTGTGATAACGAAGCACCTCCCCTTGATACAGCAGATAGAAGATGCAGGGCGAAGCCACATCTGAGCATAAATCCAAGGGGTCTGGCTTGTTTGAAACACTATGGCTGGCTACAATCTAAGCGGCACTTTGTTGGTTACTATACAGAGCAAATAGTTGGTATTTTGTCGCCCTTTCCCAGAGATGGGAACAGTATTAGACGAGAGGCTGAATCTTCGCCTTGTAGAGTTATAGGCGTTGCATCGCACTAAAATACTATCTCGCTCTGTTGAGAATACTAAGCTTATTCAAGACCAACTTGTCTTTACCCGTTTGTCAACCGGGAACGGAACCTAATTCCGGGATATAAGTATCCCATGTCCTTTTCCGAGATTCGAAGTATCCCCATACAGTATATCAGAAAAAAAACGGTTAAGCGGTTTAGGCGTGAGGAGGCAATATACCCAATGTCCATGGACAAATAAACAAACACATTTTTTATGCAAAAGTATGGATATAATATATTGTACTTAGTTTACATTTTATGATCTCTTTTTTTCTTTCTGAAATTTTTCAAGAACTAGTACTAGTATCCCAAGTGATCCTCTTCCTGTAGTTGTAGGTTGTTGTCCTCATGTCACAGGGTCGTGACCTTCCCTTTTAATAACCTTCCTTCTAATAATGTTAAGCCAGCTTTTCCTATCTTCAGCCACTTGAAAAGCGTCGTAAGCAACGGACTCAATAATTTAGGTGCGTATTTGATCGGACTAACGCATGGGACTGCGGCCCCGCGGTCTTTCAATCTCAGTCTTGCCAATGACTATTTTAATATTGTCTCCTTTCTTTTTGGATATTATGTGTCCATAGTATTCTAAGATAGATTTGAGGCATATTGTGGTAAAGAGCCTTGCCATAACTTTTAGCTTAGCCAGGATGGACGCGTTGGTTCTGAAAACTGTCAAATTGAAATTTGGAGCATTTTCCTTCATTATCACATCTCAAAGGCGTCGATATATCTGCGGTCTGTTGAAGTATGGTGTATTGTATACTAAAGTGTAGACAAGTTTTGTCTTATTTCTTAAAGAAAACATTTTGTCACGCAAGGCTTTACGCATTTGACAAATAGCACTCTTAGCCATCCTAATTCTTTAATTAAAGTGTATCTGGTTCACAGGAGCCATTGTTCGTAATAGTGGACCCATGTGATAGCGATAAAGAAATAATAATTGATAACAGGCCTTAGCAAAAATCAGCGACATGAAATTAATATACCTAGCAGTATTTAAGATTTTCTAGTTGATGCCCACAACTCTGTAGAGCCAAAAATTCGTTAGTCTCGCGGGGACCGTATAGTAAAGGACGTAGGATTCTTCCTATCCCAGTATAAAAATGTCCTTTCACAGGACTCCAAGTATCTTCATACCAAATGTCAGGAAAATTGTGTGGGTGTAAAGAGGTAACGAATAGAGATCAATTTTCGTATTTATAATAATATTGTATAAGTATAAGCGGATTATATACATTGTGAATACATATAAGTTATAAAGCTTATCATATGATTTTTTTAAGAAGGTTACAAAATATTATTAAAATAAATTTTTTGCTACTGATGATGCTTTGCTAGCCAATTAAGTTGATTGCTTGCTATATTTTAGCACTTTTTTGCACATTAACGGTATAAATCATGTCAACTACTTACTTCTAAAATTTATTAAACAAATTTTAAAGGTATTTCACACTTTTTTCAGAAAAGATAATTTATAAATAATTTATTTTCTCAAACATACTATAAATTCGAATTAGGCAATTCCCTTGTAAACTATGATATGTCTTACATACCATAAAAAACGTTAAAGAAGTCCCCCGTATAGTAAGTATAGTAAGTAAACGTTACAATATTTTAAAAAGAAGAAACTTCAACGTAAACTGTGGTAAGTGTTAGTTGCAATAATTTTCGTTATAGATTTTCCAAAGAATAATATCGCAACAACAATTTCAGCTAAACCAAGCTAATAATATAGTATTTTATTGCATAAGTTAATACCTAATACTATTGTTGTTGCTCATGCCAAATTTTATAACAATCGGTTAAAAAATGAAGTCGTGGTTCAAGTTTGCAACTTCAAACGCTCCTCCTGTAAAGTTATGTTTTTGATGTTACGATAGTCTACCTAGGAGCAGTTGAAATGTACGAGGACAAAATATTCTATAGCTATAAAATATAAAGTCTGTATATTAATTAATTTAATGTTAAAAGACGTGGCGAAGATATTGGTGGCCATAAAGCTACGAATTTATGTAGATTTTTTAAAATATATCGCCGCACTTAATCGGGAGCTTTAAGGATTACTTAACTATAATTCAATGAAAAGTTTATCTTTATCGAATGAATGCTATAATTTATTATAATTATTAAATTTAAAGTTTTTGAGTGCGGTCGTAACACGCGAAAAGTATGTACTGAAATCACATAACTACTTTTCGCGTCTCAACAACTTTTCATTAAAAAAAAAATACGACTGTTATAACAAATTTTAATAGTAGGATTTAATATTCCATTGTCCAATTTTGGTTTAGTTAGTCCATTGTTTTACGTCATAGGGTCAGTTTGGGGCCGCATAGAGGCCAGCCTATCTCTAGGGTCAATATGTATCTGAGTTCATCAGTGACAGAGAACATGAGCGGTAATCCGTCGGACATGGGTTATGTAGATCATCGATCATGTAGACAGTAGATTGCAGATATCGTTGTTTAATTGGGTTGAAAATATTATATAGCCGTGGTAGCCGTACCTACATAATATTTTCACGGCGTCAAAAACTGTTATTTTCTCCCGCCCCTTAAGGACATTCCCTACGGAGATTTCGTTATTTACCGTATTAAAAGCATTATAAACTTATAATCTGAAAGCTACAAAGTTATAATAAAAATACAGCGATAATCTTCAGTATATCAACATTCCTTTCCCCGTTTTAAATTTTTTATTTTTGTTTATTATACTCATGATATCAGCTTCCAAAGTAATACCAATTTATTAAAATTCAAGCATACATTCAGCATCTCCTAAGGATTTACAAATTACTTTTATTTGAAACTCATGTCAATAGATCGATAATATCATAAACTACATTTTCCCCGTTTTAATTTTTTTTAGGACAATTTTGAACTAAGATAAGTAAAAATAATAGGGTTTTGGCGCGATCTCGGCAACGCGGCAAATGTATGGCCAAGGTCGTTTGCTCGGGGGACGGCCTTAAAAAGATTTATTTTTGCATAGTATTTGGGCCAAAATTGTTGCAAACTGGTGGTTACAAAACCTGGTGAACTTCGTATCGAGCCTATGTAGTCGCTGTTCGTATCACTTCCCTCCTATAAATACTAATTTAAACCTTATCTGGACTGCCACGAATATTCCAAGACTAAAATTAGCAAAAACGGCTTAGCCAATATCGGACTGAAATTAAAATTTCAGCATTAAAAACATAGTCAAGCAGTCAATTTTCGGGATTGAATTTGCTCGGAGCCATTTGAAAATTTGAAGTGTGACGTTGGTTTTTCTTGTACGAAGATTTTCGTAAAAAAACGAAGAAAACATTAAGATGATCCAATAGTATTTAAGAACCAAGCAGGGTGAACTTCCGAAAAACCATTACCTAATAAATGTGAGTGACATACTGCATCGTAACGAAATGTTGGAAACAAAGCCGTATATAAAATTATACACAATCAAGAAGATAGCATCAACAATGAGGCCCGCCATAATGCCACAGATTAAGTAATATTGTTTAGAATTAGTGAGTTACCTGGGATTTTTGTCCAAAATAATAGCTACCAGACTTCGGTGTCTGTAGTCTGTTTTCATTGCTATGTATGGGTCATTCAGTAGTGCCCAAGTGTGTACGCAATAACCTGTCTGTTCCTTTATGTACTCCAGTGGGATTGATAATAATACGACATGATCGTGATGATAATGCCCAACTTACGAGATGTATGGAATGATATTTTTATCTTTTTTGTTAAAACATGATCAGCATGTCTTAATAATAAACTGCAGATCATCGGATCATCTTCTAAACAAACTTAAAAACAACAGTTTTCTTCATCTGATTTTAAAACTGAACCCACGTCCCACGACTTCAAGATCCTTTGAACAGGAAAATAATTTAACATCTAGGATTCATTTATCAAAAGTTTTATAGGATTAACTCGCAATTTAAAATACAAAATGTATGCTATTTTTTTTTATTTTCACACTACCATGAATTGTTTAGTCGTCACAAGATCGGTATTACATAAAAGTTACGTATAATTGATATCTCTCGATCGAAATGATACGAATACCGTTGAAAACCTATTGAAGTTTGTGATGTTGGCGACGAGGCTATTGTTCTTCCAAATCCTATAACAGATAGAAAGATAGCATTAGCAAAGTGTGTATTATATTACAGATGAAGAGATCTCGTAGGATTTTGGACTCATTTCGGTTGAAGTCAGTGAACAGTAAAATATACAGTTTGATATTTTAGGGTTAATGTACCATCGAAGAAATTGATCCATAGGCAGTTGACGGGCCTATGTCATTGGTCGGATTATATCAATTCAATGTTTTGATATGTCGGCTGAGTTTCACATAACGCGACCAAATAATATCCGCCCCGTCCGATAACTGCCTATGAATCAAATTCTCTGAGTACCTATATTGTACACATTGTAACGGCACGATGCATTGCGATGCATTTTGAAATATTCAAAATTGTAATAGCAGCCCGAAACCGTAAGCAATAATTAGATTCAATGTATACCTTCTTGAGTAGAAAGTTCAGTTCTGAATGGCTCTTTACAAAATGCATCACATTGCATCATTTGACACACACATGACTCCTACAGTATTGCGCCCTTAAATTGCTGGATGGAAGCCTAAGAGGGCCCTTAATCCTGTCCAGCCCATTTAGGCATCCGCACTCGCTCGAAGAAATACAAAATAAGCTTGGTTTCAAATCGGTTTTCTATGAGTCCGTGGTATCAGGTAGAGCCGGCTCTGACTAAATCTCTGTCTTTAAAATCTCCTTTCAAGTTTTGCAAATTTTATACTAAATCTGTTACATATTTCCTAAAATACAATACCAAATATAGAATTTCCGAATATAGAAATAATTTAATCCTATTATTATATAAATACGAGGCACGGATGTTCGTGTAATAGTATACGTTACGCCTTTCTTACGCGCGATATAGAGTACCGTATTTAACCACCTTACGGACGGACGGACGGACCACTTATCTGCCAAACGAGAGATCGAACGCACAAAGGTACGTGCAAATTGAACACAAAGTCAATAATTCAAAATACAATAAAAAAGTTAACAGTTCCAATTACAAAAAAGTTGACGTTTATTACAAATTCAAAATTGGAATTCATTCTAATTACAAAAAATCGAGCAATGCAAAGCAATGTGTTGCAGGAAAGTTGCACATTCCCATTATGATGGCTAGTGGACAGTGAAGTAAGAGCTGTGTCAAATTGTAGGGTTTCCCTGGGCCGGCCGCGTGAGGATGTGACAGACAGTGTTGCGGTGAGCTGGACACACAGTGCAATGGTTGCTTACAAGGTAAGAATTCATTTTAATATATCCCACAATATTATTAACAAACTAGTAATTCAAAGTGTTAAAGAAATGTGTATTAACTTATTTAACCCATCAAGCTGCATAAGCTCACCGGTGAGCGATACACAATAGAATAACAATAGATTTACAAAAATCCACGATCGAAGGATTAAAAGTTTGTTAATTGCATAAACTAAATTGATACTAATCTAAGGTATTATAAAGAGGAAAGGTTTGTTTGCGAACTTGAATTGGAAACTGCGAAACTACTGAACGGATTTTGATGAATTTCGGTTAAGATATAAAGTAGATTAATAAAGTGTTAAATTTGGAAAATGTGCGGTTTCTGCATGATATTATTTAACGCCCACATGCAAAACTGTCTCTACTAACTATAATTACAAATAATGTTATGATAATTTCGGAGTAAATACTATATTATTATCATTTTCGAGTTTAGAAAAGTTTTTTGCTAACAGCTTAGGTTTGGAAAGGATTTAGACATAACATTAATTTGGAACATTATTTTTACGCTTTGATAATAATTGGAGAGCTTCGCAAAAACAAAAAATCAAATTCAAACATATATCAATTATTATTTCTCGCGCGCTGTCAAATACTATTAAATAGATGACCCGGTGAACTTTGTATCAATTCCCTCCTAATAAACCTTCCGTTGGCTTCCACGGATTTTCAAGTCTAAAATTAGCCAAATCGGTTCAGGCATTCTTGTGTTTAAGTGAGACTAACAAAATTTAAAACTAATTTTAATTTATAGAGAAGATAATAATATAATAATAGGCTAATAAGTACTCTATTGATACTTCACAAACGCCCTAGATAAGCTCTTAAAACCTAGAACTTACGAATGCCATGCAAATACAAACATCACCAAATACATCCAAATAAACATTTGTACCAAACATTATTCAAATATTTTACCCTTTAGTGTGATTTTTAGTAGGTTCACTATTCGAGATATTTTAATTGTCGAAATAACGAGCTAAAACGATTTATCACTGCTATAATGTCCTAATATGGTCCAGCGAATTCGGTCGTCATTAAGTCACATCGTAATGTAAATAATTGACTAACGAGGAAAAATAAAAGATTAATTCTTCCTCAGTTGTAGTTTCAACTTAGAATGCAGCTGAGTTTTTTGAAAGCATAATAACATTATTATGTAAGTTACAAATACTTCTGTTTTCGGAACGAAGTTCCTTATCGTGCGTTGCGAAAGGGGGCTAGACGGAACGACACTTTTTACCGACACTTATTTTAGTACCTGCGAAGTAGGGGCAGAGGGCGTTGATGTGGCGATGACATAAAGTGGCGGGAAATTTAAAACTTCGTTCCATGCGGGTGTCCCTTGACACCTCTCACGTTTTTTATTTTTAAAACATGCCTGCCGATAAAGTTCAATTGTTATTTGTTTATAAATAGATTTGATGTACTATCAGAGAAGTTGATTTCTATGCAGATAGCGGACCTAAGCAATTTGGTCGCGTTACGTCAAACCCAGCTGACCGATCACAGCTAACATTGAATTGACATAAGCCGACCACATGACTTAGGTCCGCCATCTGCATAGGAATCAACTTCCCTGATAGTACATTCGAGGAAGTTGATTCCTAGGCAGATGGGGGACCTTTTTTTTACTTCTTTACTACTTACTTTATAATAAAATTAAAATTTAAAATCTAAAACCCGACTACTAAAACACGCTCTAAAAAGTTCGAAACAAGAAAATAGTAATGGAAGTTTAAAGGATAGCCGTGGTCGTATGCCCTTTTAATTTTATTATTATCTGTTTTGCTACAGTAGGTACCTACCTGTGGCATACGACCACGACTATCCTTTAAACTTCCATTACTATTTTCTTGTTCCGAACTTTTAGAGCGTGTTTTAGTAGTCAGGTTTAATTGTTTTAAATTTTATTTTTACTTCAATTTTTTTGGGGCTGCGATTCGTTCAATAAATTTCTTAACTATTACAATTCCTCAAATGATCGAGGATAATTATTATTAATTGTTTTATATTGTATTGACTGATTTAATGAAATCTTGCAATTATCAGGTGATTGCAGGCAATCCCGAGAAAAATAGTTAATAATGCTTACACATTTGAAATGTGCTAACAAAGCTCTTTCATTTGATACCCCACACGACACCGTCAGAAAAAAAAAATTGTTCTTTCTTTTATGCCCCCTGGATGGCTCTAAGGTCAACGTGACGTGACGTGACAATCTTAACGTGACGTCATGTAGCCTTTAACCAGCGGACAATTAAGACGCTTCTAATGATATATCATTTGTCGAATTCTGATAAGTAGTTTAGAAGTTACGAGGGAACAGATGAACATACATACATACATACATACATACATACATATATACATACATACATACATACATACATACATACATACATACATACATACATACATACATACATACATACATACATACATACATACATAGCCTGTCAAAATCATAACCCTCCTTTTTGCTTCGCCGTAGTCGGGTAAAAACAGAAAAATATTTAAGGTCATGCTTACTTTTTGTCGAAATAGAAAAATAAGAAAAAGGAAAAGAAAAAG
Source organism: Lysandra bellargus (assembly GCA_905333045.1). Classification (NCBI taxonomy): domain Eukaryota; kingdom Metazoa; phylum Arthropoda; class Insecta; order Lepidoptera; family Lycaenidae; genus Lysandra; species Lysandra bellargus. The sequence goes on from HG995355.1 coordinate 6,460,627, forward strand.
TCTATAACAAACTTAAAAGCAGCCTGGCGCAAGTACAGTGCAGTTTTGTATACAATACGATTGTGTTTTAGAAGTTTTGTAGGAAATCCCTCGTGAACGACGCTAACTCGCAATGGCCAGTTTTAGGCTTCCAGTTCCAGGGTGGTGCATATTATTTTAATATATATGCACAGTTTATTTAGCCTAAAACCGAATCGATTAAATTGCGTTTTTTATGTCATCTGCATTAGTAGTATGGTTTTCAATCTTCGATTACGGAATTCTAAAATTGAAATTATTTAAATGGAAACGATAAGCAGACATCAATCGTACTTACCTCGATAATGGGTATTTGAAGTGAACAAGAAATGTTCGTCGTCAGGAACAAAACATAACGCCCGCAACTCGATTGCAATTGTGCCGAATTCGCGTGGGAAACATACATTTTTCCGGTATAAAAAATATCCTAAGTATTTTCCTGGAACTTAAAGTATCTCCTCTCCTCTCTTCTCTAGTTCAGGCGTGAATAGGTAACAGACAGACAGACACACTTTCGCATTTATAATATTAGTATGGATTGTAGATCGTTTGGATTATAATGTTTTAAGAGTAAATGTACAATATTAAAGCTTTATGGGGAAAACTGTAATAATAATAATTAATGGCGAAAAGTGTAATAATAATAAATTGTCACGTCCTAGTAGGCCATAATTTAATGGAGTGATTTTAATTCAGTGAAGACTTTATTTTGCATACATTATGTCTCTTGAGTAACATTTGACTTGGATGTAAATAGTAATGCAGCTTTGAGAAGTCGCGAAAAACTCGACGTCGTTGTCAAAGCATAGTGTGAAAAATTGCTACATATTGGAGTAACTGCGATGTGACACATACATCTTAGGTAGGTATAAATTCATCTGAATGTTCGGAAAACGGTAATTATAATTTTTCATGTGACTATCTTATTACTAACTAGTAATATCTTACTTATTACACTCGTTATAGTTAGTAGTAGTTTAGAGGCCGCTTTGAATTCCAAACGTAAACACCGTATGTCTAGAGCCCATTTACACAGATTAAAGTTAAATTAACTCTGGGCTAACTATCTTAATATTTGTTTCATAATTCAATAATGCAAAGGACAAGAGAGAAAATATGTTATTTAATCCAAATTAATTTTATGTCCCTGCAGTTAGGCTTTAAAATATTAAATAATTCGTTCGCGCATAAAAATATATAGATCACTGAATTATTAAATACCTTTTCATACAGTTTAATAATATCGACTAGTCTACTATCTAGCCAATCATATCCATAAGAGTCTATATTATTAGGCGAACTATTACATGTTCGATAATCTAGACGAAATTGGACGAAATTGTAGTTGCGTGACCTAAATGTTATGCAAACGCCGTTCTAACATGGGTGAAATATTATGTTTGGCTTTTTAACGCGTTAGTAAAATGCCCTTTTGATGACAGCTGTGAGAAGTGAATGGTAATGGTAAAGCACTCTTTTAATTTACAAAAAAATTAAAACACGGCCAAAAATTTTAACTTAAGTTACGTCATGGAATTGTGATGCTAGCCTCATGCCACTTATGCGATAGATAATTGCTAGAAGTGCGAGAAAATAACTTTATTTCTAATCACAACTTAGATGTCTTGACATATTATAAGCCTACATTCTATCATTTTAAAAATATTTGGCATTAATACTTGTAAGAATTCTAGCGAACTACAACAACACAATCTTATATCTTTAAACGAGCAATTCTTGTATATATATATATATATATATATATATATATATATATATATATATATATATATATATATATATATATATATATATACATAAATATAAATATATAATTGGAATCTCGGAATCGGCTCCAACAATTTTCATGAAATTTAGTATATAGGGGTTTTCGGAGGCGATAAATCGATCTATCTAGGAATCATTTTTAGAAAATATCTTTTTATTCGTGTTTTATCGAATACCGAGCGAAGCTCGGTCAAATAGCTAGTATTCATTATTTGCTCTACTCTTTTTCTTCTCTCTTATTACTATTGTCTATCCATACTAATATACTAATAATATTATAAATGCGAAAGTGTGTCTGTCTGTCTGCCTATCTGTCTGTTACCTCTTCACGCACAAACCTCTGAACCGATTTTGCTGAAATTTGGTATGGAGATTCTTTGAGTAACGGGAAAGGACATAGGATACTTATCATCCCGGAAAATTGCGGGCGTCATCTAGTTTATTATAATGTTATAAAGATTATTGAGCGATAAGACAAAGCAATGCCAAATCCTTTTGAAATTAATTCTATAAATAAAATGAACCTTTTTTGTAATGAATAAAGTTGAATGTTGATTAAAAACGCATGACCGCGTTAAGTTCCGTTTCGATATGATTATTGCGTATTGTAAATTGGAATAAAAGCAATTTAGTATGACGAAGGCGTTAAACGAAATAACAAATAATAGCATACCCATTATCTATAGATCATCTGATCTATATATTTGATAGCATCAGCCCTTCTAGACAAGTGGCAAATGATTAACACTAACGCTAACGCTACAAAATGTATGCGGTTTGACATAAGTCATCGCTTTGCTAGCGAATACTAATGTCAAATCCCATACATTTTTGACTGACTTCCAAAAAGGAGGAGGTTATATGTTCGGCTGTATGTATCTTTTTATTTTGTATGTTCAACGATTACTCAAGTCGTTTGTGGTCTGATTTTCAAAATTTTTTTTATGTTGTTATAGGGTTTAACTTGAATTTGGTAACATGTTCACAAAAGTGGTGATCTGATGATGGGATCCTTGAGGAATCAAGGGGAATCCTAGAAAGTATGGAAACATATAGTGATTTCAATTTTTTCTGAAGTATCCGAGGCATATGCTACCAAAAAGTAAGACTTCACACCAGGTTATACCCTGGATCCGAAGGTATCCAACAGAACTTTGAAATCCTTATAGATACAGGTTCAGGGATTTTTACATTATTTAAACCACTGAAAGCATAAGCCAACATATCAATTTGATTTATAATCATCATCAAAACCAAAATTACACCATGGGCCATCACATTATGACCCAATTATTGGTACTTTTCGTAATATTTTGCATCGAAGCTGATGTTTTTGCTGATTGTTTCGCTGTTTATGGACCGATTTTCAAAATTCTTGTATTCTTGTATGGGATGTAATCTGAATTTGGTATAATGATTACGAAAGTGGTGATCTGATGATGGGATCTATGAACAATCGAGAGAAACCCTTGAAATTTATTAAAACACACATGGTGGTTCAGAAGTTGTTTTTAGTAACTTAAACATACTCGTAATATGTTTAAAATAAGTGAAATTTCATACGAAGGTGTCTCTTGATCCAAAGGCACTGAACAGAACTCCTGAACCTAAAGACAGATAGATAAAAGTTTGGAAATTGCAGCATCGCTTAGATAATTGCAAGCATTTACCACAACTTCGCTTACAGTAACATCATGTAAATAGTTAACATTCGCAGTGGTTATATACGCATAAAGCCTTATCTTGTAGATATAAGATAACTAAAAAGAGTGAAATTATTATTTTTAACAGAAAATTAAAACCGACTTCCAAGGTAAAAAAATAGTACTTAATATGAACTAAAAAGTATTAAATAACTCTTACGTTCTTTAATAGTGCCTTTTTCAGAATTCGTCTAAATCTCAACTATTTCTGAACACACTATAGTCTTCATTACTTTGAAGTCGGTACCAGTCCTGGATATTCTGACACTGACTGAACTCATGATTAAATTAGCTGGTACCTACTTCAAAATAATGAAGACTGTGTATACAGAAATAGTTGAGATTTAGACGAATTCTGAAAAAAGCACTATTACAGAACGTAAGAGTTATTTAATACTTTTTAGTTCATATTAAGTATTATTTTTTTTTACCTTGGAAGTCGGTTTTAATTTGTTGTTAATGTAGCGTTAGCGTTACCGTTAACGATAATCGTTTGCCACTTGTCTAGGGGGCTGTTATGTATACCTCTTGCTTTCGCCTAGCATTCCAATCTAAACCATAAAACTAATATGGTAAAAACGCATTAAGATTGACGTAATATTTGTAAAAAATATGTTAAATAACTAGAGAATGTAATTTATAATATGATTTTGAAATTCAAAGCTTAGTTTTTAATTTCGATTTCTTCCCAGGTTATTGTACAAGACAACATACTTTACAACACATTATTTTAATGATTAAGAGTAAGAGATTGAAGTATAAAATAGGTAGGATTATATTTTTTGAATGTTTAAAAAGGTTTTATAATAACTGGCGAACTATGTAACTTAGTGGTTCAGCCGCGTTTATGTGCCAGCGGGGTTCGAATTTTGCCAAAGAAATAAGTTCCGTCTTTTTGGGTCAAAGACTTAAAAAAAATCAAGTTTTTGGGAAACTTACGACGGGGCAAGACTGACGAATGACGAGGCTTAAAACATCCGTAGATAAAAAATTAGAAATATTTCTTTCGAGCTCTTACAAAATACAATTTTATGGCAAACACGTTAGGTCAAAGTTTAAATAAAACTTAACGTGTTTTTAAAAGTAAAGATTTGGTCATGCACGCGGATAGCTATTTTATATCGGCTATGTCTAAAAAGGTTTATATCATGTAATTGAAAAACGTTAAAAGGTTGTGCGTAACTAAATCCGCATGACTTGGAACATAGTACGGGCGTTGACGCAGGAAATAGGTAGTTATCGCGTACTAACTCTTTGAAAGGTATAGGAAATCGAGAACTTCCAGAAAGTGGAATTTTATGGAATGCAGTAGAATGTAATTAGATAACATGTATTGAGAGTAAAAGCTAGCGCTCCCTTTTACGTGGACCGGTTGTTCGCCGCTCACTTGGAGCACAAGAAACAAGTGCACTGACCACCACAAGTTTTTTTTTCTAAGATACACTCAACATCCATACTAATGTGATAAATGCAGAAGTGTAGACACTAGACAGTCACCGTACTGCGGCTTAGCCGTTACTTAAACTGTTGTTTCGATTTTGATAAAATTTGTTGAAGATTGAAACACGAAAATTGGGCAAAAAAGGGGCAAAAACATATAAGGGTTTTTATCCAGGAAAAACATACCGTTCAGCGAAACGAATTTGAGCAATAGAAATAGCAAGCATTTGCATTAAATTTTGCATAGGCTGTGGGGAGAAAATAACGAATTATCCCCTAGAAAACCCCTGGAAAACCGCACATTTTGAGTTACCGTTTTTTCCCCGTAACTAGTGATTCACTATACGAAATAGTAAAAACATATTGTGACGTGCGATTACGAAATTCGCAGACATTTATCGTGAGATTATTGACCATTCAAATTGTAGGCACGTAGCGATGGACACCGGCGTTAAAAAATGAGAATAGTAGAGCAGCTATTATATTACGTTGTTTGTTGTTGTGACTTTAATCTTAATTTAAATAAATTTGCGTATCACCGTGGGGCGTGATTGTTGCAAAATAGGAAAATAAAAACGCAAAAAACTTTGTAGCGAACCAAATAGCGCACAATCTCCCTCGTCTTTGTCAGAAAGTTTGAAAAAAGTTGTTAAGGGCGTTCCCTACGAAGATTCCGTAATTTACCGTATTTAGGGGCTTATAAACTCATGATCTGAAAGCTACAAAGTTATAATAAAAATACATTCCTTTCCACGTTTGAAATTTTCTATTTTTGTTTATAATTCTTATGATATCAGCTTCCAAAGTAAAATCGATTTATTAAAATTCAAGCATACATTCAGCATCGGCTTAGTATTTACAAATTACTGTTATTTGAAACACACGCCAATAGATCGACAATATCATAAACTAAATATTCCACGTTTTAATTTTTTTTAGGTCAATGTTGAACTAAGATAAGTAAAAAAAAATTGGGTTTTGGTGCGATCTCGGCGATGCGACAAATGTATGGCCAAGGTCGGTTTGCTCGGATGGCCTCAAATCAATGTCTGAAATGAAATATTTTGAGAATCTCAAGCATGATTTCATAACGGGCAAAATTACGTTTACCGGGTTAGAGTATAGTACTTGGATGGGTGACCGCCTGGGAATACCGCGTAATGTTGGCTTTTTGTTCATTTAATGGCAAAGAAAAATTCTTTATTTTTCATTTGTCTTTTCTATAAAATCGTATTGTGTAATTGAACGACACAAGTGGATGTAATCATAGCAATCATACAGCTTTTGATAATGATATTTCTTTTGTGTCAGGTAAAATGCCTTTTGTTAAATTATTTAAAGTAATTTTGTGTCATTACAGATATTACTCTTCGCGCTATTGTCAGCAGCAGCAGCTGAAAAGAAGATCGAATTACAAGACATAGAAGATGACAATTTGAAGAGCGAGAAAGAGAAAGATGGGGAGAAGTCGGAAGGTCGAGCGCAAGTGAACGCCATAACTGGGCCAGGGCTGCTACCAATCGAAGTTCTGAAGAGCGATTTCCTTCGATATTTCAACGGCGAAAACCAAATTCATCAGCCCCGATACGTTCAGCAGTACGCGGTATCGGAACAACCGGAGAAGCCAACACCAAAGCCACAGTACGGACCTCCAACGGCTCAACAGGCTTACGGATACCTCTCCAATATTCCCATGCAAATTTACCTAGTGCCTCAATACTACAATGACGTAGACCAAGCGCAATCGGGGGTCCAGTTCGCACAGCCCGTGAATAGGGTTGCCGCATACCAAACCCAGGAACCGGTGCAGCCTCAGTCGAATTACATCGAAGTCCCAACTTACGTTACCCCCGGCAAGGGATATGTACAACCCTACTCCTCACCTGTGACTTACGTCAGCTTCGTTCAGTCCACTGTTGCTCCACAAGCCACAGTCACTCCTGTCCTCACCTACCAAATGCCAGTCGTTCAGTACCCAACGGCAATAGCCGCTCCGCCTTTGAAAAATTACTACCACAATCAGAACTACGAAAGCAATTCTGTGGATGACGGCGAAGAAGGGAAGCATTACCCTGCCCATACAGACGCGTCGTACTCTAAGGAATATCCTCGATATTACAACTCTAGAGCTCCCGTGAATGAGGAGTACAGGTCTCCGGCAAGCGAGCTCCCTCCACCCAATCCTCTGCTGCTGAAGGCTCCCCCCGCACATTTGGCACATTTACCGAAGGCTTTACCCATGTACCGTCCTCTCACCAAGTCGGTATACGCATCAGGAGGTGGCTTCGTCCCTAACACTTTTACGCCGAGACCGAGCGACTTCAGCGGGTACAAGAGACGTCCAAACTCTCTGCTCGATTCGTACATTCCTTCGAGCGTGCAATTGGAGTACCTAAAGAGGGGTATCATCAAGGATCCTTTTAACGCGTACGAGGCGTTGTCTAGTGCAAGGCATCTGCAATCGCATTCGCACATCTATCCTCGTCATTATGAAAGAGGGTTTCTGCCAAACCAGATGTACCACACTGCCGCTGGTGGAGTGACCTTCGGCCATCATAAGAGAATTGCCAAGTCCGACAAAGCCTGAAGTATAAATGTACTGACAGTAGATCTGTAATTTACTGTTTTAAAATATCACTTATTTATTACATATTTTAGCTGTTAATGTTGATGATAAAGCATAAAATAACGATGATAAAATAAAAAATGTTGAAAACTTGAGAAAAGAACTTGTTGTAATCTTGTTGAAAGTATAATTTTTAATATGTGAACTGAAATGACGTATAATGTCCACAAAAATTGTTATATATATAATTATTGTTAAAACTTTGTGCCTAAGAATAAAATAAGCCCAATTTGTGGGTTGACCACAAAATCAGTATTTAATAGTTTGTAAGAGTTATTATGGTTCATTTACTTAACGTTATGAAAACATATTTTAAATATTGTTATTCGGTCTAGCTCTACACAATTATTCCTGTAAATCTCCCGGAATAAACGTTACCGCGAATTTAAAGTTGATGAAATGTAAGATCGATCCTATTACTAGTTTAATTAAGATCTTTAAGGTCAAAAAATGTTGTAAATAATTTTGAGTCGCATATTTTGGTAATCGAGTGGATAGCGAAGCTTCATGCATTTTATAAGTTTGTAATTATCTAACACAATCAATTCCGATATTTATTAACGTAGTTACTAAAATTTTAAGTTTTATATGACGTTACATTGTGCATTGCTAAGAATTTTTGACAATAGTGTCGATCCTTTGTAAAATTAAGAGATTTTAAAAATAGATATGTTTAATACAAGGTATTATAATCATTTACCCGTATATATTATCTTTTTAAAACATAAAATTCTCTATATAACTAAACACAGTTAAGCAAAGCAAAGTACATAAGGGTAGTTACCCTTAAGTACTTTGCAATTAGCAATTCGACTAAAGTGTTTTCTGAAAGAAAAACTAAAAAAGAAAGAAAAAGGAGAAGGTGCTAATTTTGTAGTCATTCGAGCGTCATGGATACCTAGTAGGTTTTTTACATTATGTAATACTGATGAAAAAATAATAAGAGCGTTTTTTTATTTTAACGGTGGGTTCAGAAACTGCGGCCATTTTAAAGTTTTGAAAAAGAAAATATATTCAGAAAATTGCTTATTTCGGTCAGTTATTATTATATTTTAGACAACAAGGACTAAATCATTTAGTTTAGTGTACAATAAAATATCTGTGAACTTTAGTTAGGAAAATATCAAAGGTTTTTTTTATATTTTAAAATGTTCCTAGTCCTACGGGCAGTGGCGCCGGCAAGGGGGTGCCAGGGGGTGCACTTGCACCCCTTGGAAATCTGGAGATCAACAGGAATTATTGAAATAAAAAGCATTTTGTAACCCTATTACCATGCCGTACAAGAAAAGTTCGTAATATTTCGGCACTACATGTTTTATGTTGACGTAAATAGACAGCCCAAGTAACATAGTTCTCCTATAGTGCACAGTTTATACGCTTGCAGCACTAATAACTCTCTCTTAATGGTTCCAGGTTTTACTACCAAGCTTATAACAGGTTACACGGAGTTCGTTTGGGTTTGTAGTAGACCTGTTCTTATAAGTTGACTTGTAGTCGTGTATGGAACGATATTACAGGCGCAGTAATGGCTAAGATGGCCCACACAAGTGTTTTAAAGGTGTAAATATACTTGAGAAAATTTGCTCCAGTAAGTTACACTTGTAATAGACTACAAGCAGTAACTATAAATCCGCTATAAGGTCATACGCCAGTAATAGTAATTCATAGAACGAAATGCACTTAGAACCATTTGACCTTGTTACATGACCTTATAGTGGTGTATAAGGCAACTTTATGTGCCAATTATAAGTGAATTAGTTCTACAGTGGTTTCTTCCCAGAGTAATTGTACTTGGTATTATTGTGGGCTCTCGAATGCTGTTATAGTCTTAATTTCTTTATAAAGGTTTCTTGAAAACTATTAGTATATAAAATATACTTCGTGAAGTTCATCAAAACTTTTAAAAATTTATCGCACCTTCACGGCCATTTTGAATGCTTTTAGGACTAATATTATTTTTAAACACAACTTAGTAAATACGCCGTGTTCAATGGGCGAACAAAAATTGAGATGTAAAAGATGTAAGATGATTGCCTTAAAAGTAGAAGCTCGTTATTTAAGAACATACTTTGTACCACTTTAAGGTAAGAACAATATAACTTAAAAGTTTGGCGTAGGTCTTCTATTTCTTCATACCTACGCCAAACTTTTAAGTTATATTCACCAAGGAAATTCGTGGCACCAACCCCAACCACATCGTTCAATTTATGAGAGGCATTGGATTGGGGACGGTAATCTAATGCGAAGGAGTCACAATAGATCCTCAAGGGTCGCAGTGACATCAGGGCTACTTGACCTGCCTTCAGCAAAAAAAAAAGCTATTTCTTTCTAAATGTTTATCTTATTAAGTTATTATCTTCTTTAGTCTTCCAGATTAATCATTAAGCTTTTTATAGGAAATACTGGAAAAAATGTCTGAAAATACTAATTAAAATAAACAATGGGTTGCACTCCAGCCACAGACTCCAGCAGTGTCGGCAGAAGTAAAAAATAAAACAGCAATTATTGCCTGCTTCTACAAATAGATTTACTGCAGTTTGTCCTTTCGACTGAATTATTTATAAAATACATCCAAAAATAGAAAGCCCTGATAGATAAAAATTAAAAGATAACTTTAAAACTTTGCCTTGATAGATAAAAGTACACGCAATTGATTGCTGTATATAATAATTATTTATATTATATACAGCATTCTTGAATTTTATTGACCTACATAAAATTTAGTGTACTTATAGTAATTTACCTACTTTTACAATAGGCATGATGAATTTTTTTTCTTGTTGGTAAGTAAAGGACCATTCAAAAATAGAAAGTTCAGTGAAATAAAATTAAAATAAAGTAAATGTTTAAGGGGGGCTCTCATACAAAAAAACACAATTTTTGTCTACTTTTTCTAAGATAAAACAAGATATAAACAATGAAATTTTTTTAAATCTCTACTAACGATATTATTAACTATTGTATAGAGAATTCAAAAATATATATTACTTAGAAATTATTATTTTTCAAATATATTTTTCATGGGTCGAATGTACCCAAATTTGAGATTTTTCGAACCTTTAAAAAGTCATAGGACCTTTTTTATTGGTACTTATTTCAATAAAGAATATAAAAAAAATTTTGTCCGGTTGAAAAATAACAATTCCTTGCAATTGTTTAAACAATGTTTGTTTAAACAATATGGCACCGGGTTGCAAAATGGCAACATGCATTTATATCATTTGAAGAGGATCGCATAAAAAAATTGAGGTGGAATAGTATTCGGTACTCATGCGCCGACTCGTGCTGGTCTAATAAGTTATGAAGCTGAAATTTTGGGAAAACCTATTTTTCTATGTCTTCATTTTATTAAAAAAATCAGCCAATCTTTGACCTTGTTGTCATCTATATTTACTATTATTGGCAAGCAAGCGCCATCTTTACAAAACTATATTTACTACAACGCAGCATTCAATGTAAGCTTTATATAAATGCTGGTCTGTATGTACTTTCACTATCTACGAAACATGCATCATAGTTTGTCTCTGTGCATAAAGATGGCGCTAACATTGAAGAAGTTAATTGACGTTTGACAACTTGTTTTTGAAGTCGTTATATCTAAAATATATTTAATTACCACGTATTTCACAATTTGTTAAACATTTTCATCTACCAGTTTTCCTAGGATATAATACGAGTAAGCTTTGAGAACTACCTCTATTGTGATGTCTTTTGCAGAAATATAATGCTTTTTGTATTTTTTGTTGCGACTAATACACAATATTATTAACTATACTTACTTTAGTTTTCACTTTGATCTAAATGTAGCATATAAAATGAAAGTAGGAAAATTGAGCGATAGAATTTATTTTATTACGAGATTAATGAGTGTCCACTTAAAACTGTTCATATACTGAGCTTTGTTAAAATATTTTAGATTAAACGAATTGAAACGGAATATAATGAGATTCATAAATCTGGACTTTAGTACCCCCATTCTAAATTCGACATGAATGCAGCATCGTTGTTTGTTTGATCCAGTCTATAGATAATACAAGGGGGTTCAATGGACTGGATTCTCAATAATAATTATATATATATATATATATATATATATATATATATATATATATATATATATATATATATATACAACACATTATACAACTATATATATACAACACAATATATATATATATATATATACAACACCGCGACTGCCGATCTCCCAAACCGATATAGGGTTGCCACTTATATTTTTTGCTTGCAAAGTAGATTGGTTGCTAGTAAGTTGGTTAGGCAAAAAAACAGTGAATTAGAATTTATCAAAATTGTTTCTTTTGTTGACATTAGTGATTAGGAGTTAAGTTGTGTTCAGAAATCGTTTAAAATATGTGGCGTCACAGAGCGGTAACATTAATCAACAAATTTCGTTTAACGAAAAAACTTACGGCTAAACTTAAAAGAAGTTCCAAATCCCGATCCTAAATTAAAATAATGCAAAATAAAGTACTTTCGTACACTTCATTCTTTTTATATTTAAGTACAGTTACCTAAAATAACGTACAATACTAATTTATGTAAAAGTACCGCGGGTGGCAAGGGCAGCCCTAAACCGACAGTGAAAAGTTAATGTTACGTCATTCTAGAGCAAACATTAGTTGAAATAGCTCTATTTATATTTTTTTACCTGGAATTTGTTAACCTTTATTTGGCTTCGTTTTGAAATGTTATGGCGATGGTAGTTGCTTTCCATCAGGTCACACGTTTGCTCGTTTGCTCTTTTGCCCCTATTTTTATAAAAATAATCCGATATTTTATTTTGTTTCAAAAAAGAGTTGATGTTGCCGGCAATTTTGCAATTTTTTTATAGCGCAGACCCTTTTTCGTGATAAAAACTATATCCCTTTAAAACTGGGACTAATTTTACAATACGATTTTAATATATTGACAGAATCTGTTCTAACTTGGCTATTCTTACTGAGACGATTACTTTTTACTATACAGGTTAAAGCTATAAAATTATTATCTACAAGTTACAAATCTATTTTCGTTTTTCAAATTTCGAAATCTCACTAATTTATGCAAAGAGATCGACTATAATGAATGCAAGGTTATAGGAAATAGGTAAATATTATGTCCTTCCCAAGGCCAACATACTATACCACTTGCCAAATAATTTCAACATCATTGCTTCTAAGAAATCGCTCGCTTATACGCCTGGCTTCTTATCAGATTATAAGATATTATAAAAGTGTGGCTATAGTCCGTTACGAAGTGTAATGCTAAGAATTCACATACGGTTTTACTCGATAGTTTTTCTCCAAATCGAGTAAAAATTATCGTGTGGACCGCAAAACTTACAACTCGAAGGCCCGCATCGAGCCGGCTCAATGAAATTAAATAAATCTAATTTCCTTCGAACTTACTCCACGCGAGCCGTAGTTTTACTCAAGCGTGTGAGTTTTGCGGTTCACACGATAATTTTTACTCGTTTTGGAGTAACACTATCGAGTAATGCTGAATGTGTGGACGAAAGCCCAAGCCGTGGGTTTTACTCTAAGTTATTGCTCGATCGAGTAAAACCGTATGTGAGTACTTAGCAACAGAGACTAGGTAGTCCCTAATGCTAAGTGCAGATGCACTGCGAATTTTAATCGCGCGGATTATCACTTTTTGAACACATTGAATCTTATGAGAGTATGTGAACTTGCGACAAAAAATTTACGGTAAAATATGAATAAATTCGCGCGAATAAAATCAGCTCGATTAAAATTGCAGTGTGGACAGTCCCTAAGGCTATTGAATAGAGCTTAATGCAGACCAACAGATTTCAGAGCGAACCACTCTTCCAATATTGTAGTACCTTAGTTTTTGTCATTCGTAGACCTACTACAAGAAATTTGTTAAATGTTCGTATGGCCCAAGCCCATACGGCATGAGGAATGAACTGGTCAATACGTCATGGACCGACAATGTGCGGGTTTCCTCACGATGTTTTTATTCATCGTACAAGCATCCGACGTATTATGTACTTGAGATCAGAAAATGTGTCATTGGTACACGCCTCAACTCGGGATCGAACCTGCACCATTTCGAGTGCTAACTAAAGGTCTACCCACTAGGCCACGGACGCTTCCGCCAGGACCGATCTTTGTATCCTCCTTGAAAATCCGGGGCGGGTCACTAGTCGTATAATAATAATGCAAGTTACAAACAAACAAACCAACAACATACAAATTTGTATGTAACTGTAATATACATACAAATTTGTATGTTGTATATGTTACATACAAATTTAAATATTCAAATTATTAACTAACAATAATTAAGAATTATTAATAATAAAGTAATTAATTCAAACTCGTTGATACTGTGAAATACTTGCCTGACGTACGGCGGTCACAGGTCACGTTAGGTAATGGGAAAGTGTATATAATTATATATTATATCGATATCATAGTAGATATATATCGCCCGGTTACAGCCGCTGACAGAATCGTTAAGTGACCACCTGACGATGCACAAATTGCTCAAACAAGTTTCTTTGAAATTTCTTTGAGATAATTATATCCATACTAATATTATAAATACAAAAGTATGTCTGTCTGTCGATCTCTCTGTGTGTCTCTTCACTTTCTATCCCCGCTAAACCAATTTTGATGAAATTTAATATGGAGATAAGAGTATATGGAGATAAGAGTCCTGGGTCCCTGGGAAAGGACATAGGATTCGTTTACCGGAATAATGTACGGTTTTCGAGCGATAAACGAATTTTGGCGCAACGGAATTCCGGAAGTCATCTATTTATGTTAATAAAAATAAATCACTGCACTTGTACGCGTAAAACCCCCCTTCTAGTTTTACATATTTTTTTTGCATATTTTGTTTATTTTTACGGCATGATCTGATAAAAATAAAATCATCGTCACGTGCTATTGCTTCACCGAATTTCATGATTTTTGCACATATTATATAGAGCACACTATGGAAATGACCCCTTTTTTATAACATTAGCCAATGCGGAATTTTATTTTACACCTACGAAGTCACGACTAGTTAAAAAAATATTGACTAATCAACAGGGCCTTTGAGCTGGTTTGGTGATAATAATAACTTTTGCTGAATGTATCTTATGTTTGTACAATATCTTGAACTCAATAAAGTATATTCTATTCTATTTTGTGTATAAACCCACATACGTTCCTCCTACAAAAGGAATTGACAAAATTTTACCCTCAAAGAAAGTTTAATAGGGAAACAAAACAGTACCTATTTGATTTCAGGCAGACAGCACCGCGGGAAAAAGTCAGTTGTTTTTTAAAATATCTCAAGATGTCAACGATTTAAATCGTTTTACGTAAAATCTTCATGACAAAATGTAACTTTGTCGAAACTTTGTTATCTGCCGAATCATGTTCAATGACAATTAATTATTGTATTACATAAAATAAATTAACATAAATTATGTAGAGGTAAGAAATGTTAAAAGCACAAACATATTAACACAAATAGTGATGGAATATTTTACTTCGTTTGAAACTTAGTATTTCAAAATACGTTATGAGAAATATATTAATCACCAAACCTTAATTAGATTAATCTATCGAAGAATTAAAGAGCCTATTTTATTGTAGAAACTCTTTTCTTACGCTTATTGTTTTATTATTAATTGATTAAATGTTAATTCCGCTCGTAAATTTTAAAATTTTAATAATTTAGACATTTCTATTAAAGTCATAACGTTTTTATGCTTGTCGATAAGAAACGAGTGTTATTTATTTGATTTTTAATTTTATTCATTCAAATACATTATTGTTTGCTAAAATATAATCTTATATCTTTAAACGAGCAATTCTTGTATATATATATATGTAATTGGAATCTCGGAATCGGCTCGAACGATTTTCATGAAATTTAGTATATAGGGAGTTTCGGGGGCGATAAATCGATCTAGCTAGGAATCATTTTCATAAAATGTCATTTTATGTGTGATTTTTGAATTTTTTGAATACCGAGCGAAGTCGGTCATATAGCTAGTATTCTTAATTATTGAAACGTTTTTTCTCATTCTCTGTTTAGTAATTAAATTAAGCGTTTTTGGCGCTTGAAATACCCTTTTCAAATATTTTCAAAAAAAAGACATCAACGTGCTCGAATGTGGTAATATTATATACTAGACGTTTCGCGCAGCTTCGCTCTCGTAAATTAGGAATTTCACAGACAAATTACCACAAAAAATAGCCTATGATCCTTAACATGATCTAATTTTTATCTGTGCCAAATAACATAAAAATTGCTATAGTAGTTCGTGAGATAAACCCTTTCAAATACTTTCCCCCGTTTTTTCCACATTTTTCTCTGATTCAAATCAGACCAGTAGATCTTGAGATTGGCGCGTTCAAACAATCAAACAAACTTGAAGAGTTTCATAATATTAAGTATAGATTTTTTAATCAATTTATATAAACTTGAATATGCGATGTTGCAGTTATGTTATGATTATATTGAAATAGTTAATGTAAAAAATCAACATTCACAGCAGGCCTAACACCTTTGGTTGCATGGTTGCGCCCCCTAGAGAGACGTAACGATGATCTGTCAATAGTAACATATTGAATCGAACTACTCAAATTATTACAGCCATTAAAATTATACTAGATCACATTTTATTAGAAACTAGATGACGCCCGGAACTCCGTTGCGCTAGAATTCGTTTATACTTTCCCGGGACTCATTGTATTTCCATACTTAATTTCACCAAAATCGGTTCAGTGATTTAGGCGCAAAGAGATAACAGACAAAAAGACATACTTTCGCATTTTTAATATTCGTACTAGATGACGCCCGCAACTCCGTTGTGCCAAAATTCTTTTATTGCTCCGGAACCGTACATTTTTCCGGGATGAAAAGTATCCTATACATTATGTCCTTTCCGCGGAAAGGACATAGGATTTGGTATGAAGATACTACATGAGTCCCCACGGGGACTCATGTAGTATCTTGAATCTTCAAAATCAGTTAAGCGGTTAAGGCGAGAAGAGGTAACAGACATACAGACAGACACACTTTCGCATTTATAATATTAGTATGGAAGTATGGATGTAGATCAGAAAAAATAAGAGCCTCATTTAACTAATTATGATTTATTGAATCATCTTATTATAGCTAATAAAATAAATCTAGATAATATTTTAGTAATTATAATAATTATAGCCTGTAGATCAAAAGAAGAAAATTAAGTGCTACACTTATCTAATATTATGATTTATTGGATCATCAATTGGTAATTTGATAAGCTTTTTCGCCATATAGTTTAACCTTGATATAGTTAAGATCACTGTCTGTAAACGTTGCTTAATCGACCGTAAATATTTACATTTTGAGCAACGAGTAAGTTGCAAATACGTTTATGCAAATCTTGACTAAGATTTTGAATATTTAAGATTACGAGAACAATGTTAAGACATCTTAGTTCACGACACCAAAAATGTTATAACTTCTCACAATATGTACGTAGCGTAAGTAGCAAAAATATTTCAATAGAGTATAAGCAAAATAAGTGAGAATGTTATTGAGTACGAAATGTTATTTAAAACATTTAAGAAGGTCAAAATATGGTCTATGAGATTATAGTTATTCTAAATTATCATAGAATGTTATGTTTTAATTTAAAACATAATAATGAATAATCTAAATGATAATTTTATGATGTAAAGTTATCCGTACTAATATTATAGATGCGAAAGTGTATCTGTCCGTCTGTTAACCTCTTCACGGCTCACGCCTAAGCCGCTGAACTCATTTTGCTAAAATTTGGTATGGAGATATTTTGAGTCCCGGAAAAGAATAATCAATAATGTATAATTTTTATCTAGGAAAAGTTTACGGTCCCCGTGCGATTAACTAATTTTGGCACAACGGAGTTGCGGGCATAAACTAGTAATGTATATTTTCCAACTTTTCTACTTTATAATTTTCTAATATTTCATAGTTAAATAAATAATAATAGCTCCCACACCGGTTTTGGTGACGGTGGCCGGTTTCATTGAAACTAGGCCAGCTACGAAGTAATTTTATAGTGCCCAAGTGTGTGCAGTACACAAGAGCACTCTCTATTCCTTTACTCTCATAACCCAGTGGGACGGAAGACCGACACGTCTGGCGAGAGATCAGGCGCAGGACCGACTTTTTACATGCCCATCCGACGCATGGATCATCTTACTTGTAAGACAATCAGGTGATCAGCCTGCATTGTCCTAAACAAACTTGGAAATACCATGTTTCCAACGCGGGAATCGAACCCACGACCGAGTCAAGAGCCGCGCTCTATACCACTAGACCACGGAGGAGTTAAAAAAGAAGGTAGTATATCCCTTCAATGCCATTAATGTGATAAGGACGTTACTCATCTCGATCATCATAATAAGTGTAATTGATCGATGGATCATTGCGCCATAGATCTCACGGCGATCTCGTCTCGTTACTGTTCATTAATCCCACGTTACTTCACCGTATTATGTACGTTATGTAGTAGCAAGGTCGTATGTTACACCTGTATGTTATATTGTAAACGATTGTATTAGATATACTCTGTGATATGTTAACCGCTGTTTCGACATAGAATATGGTAGAAATTCGACCATAATAATTATTATATACTGGTTTTTGCCCGCGGCTTCGCCTGATGTCCAGGTTACTCACTACGAGCAGCTGAAGTAACAATAGGCAGCTACTGCGCCTGTGTACTATGTCCCAGTGACATATCGCCTAGTCGAGTTGTATCTGTGTGCTAAGTGTGAGTTTTTCCATTCGCATTCGATCGTGAGCGCATTTTGCGTTTACTTGGAACTTGTTCATTTGACGTTTCAGTACTACACTACGAAACAAATGCTCGTCACTCACGGTGAGCAAACGCAGATCGACTGGTTTGGCTCGATCGTAACTCACACTCGATATTGACAGTCGGCGAGTTAGGAGTTTATTCGATTACGCCGAAGTAAAGTCATTCGATCTTTTCATATAAACTCGCACTCGGCACTCTGTGGTGGGGGCAGGCGAGTGGCGAGTGAAAACAAAAAATGCTGTAGTAACTCGCATCCTAGCAACTGTGAACTGACCCACTCGCAAGTCCCATCTAGTAACTCATATTATGATGCGGTCACACGGTGCAAGTAGCTGCGCCTCAATAACTGACTAGGCCAGCTCATATGTCAGCTCGCACTATGTAACCCAGGCCTGAGGATGACATAATTTATAATTTCAGGAAAAAACATCACTTTTTATACATAAAATATAGCCTTCGTCTCTCAGGGACCCACCAGTTTGTTAAAATTTTTGTAATCGGATCAGTAGTTTCAGAGATCATTTCTTAAAAACAAAAAAAAAAACTTTACCTCTTTATAATATTATTGTTGTAATTCTATAGTAATATTATATAGCTAAGGAATTACTTTTTTGATCGATTTTAGACCATTTCATATAAAAAAAAACATTAGGTATAGACATAGGGAGGATTATTAATATAATATTACTAGCTGTCCCGGCAAACGTTGCTTTGCCATAGTATATTTGTCATATTATTTTATTGAAGTGACTAAATAAAGATGTCACCATGGCAACGTCTATCGCTATCTAGTCGCACAAACAATGGTCGCCGTCAGTCTCAGGTTGTAATAATTTACTATTATTTATTCAACAAATGTACTTATCAATATATAAAGTACCGAGTAGCCGATTCTCAGACCTACTGAATATGCATATAAAATTTGGTAAAAATCAGTAAAGCAGTTTCGGAGGAGTTCGTTACCTAACATTGTGACACGAGAATTTTATATACAAGATTTAGATATAAACCGAATATTGCTCCAAATTCAATATTATTTTATTGCACTTCGGTCCAATTATATCCACGCATTATAAGTTTATTATGTCAATAAAATTCATTAACTACTTGTATAAATTTACTGCACGTCTCGGATTGAATGTTAAATTATGTTCAGATCATTGAGTAAGTTACTTGTTTCAAGAGGCAATTGATTTTAATGTTTTACGTAACATCCCATGTGAAGCCATCCTAAGCATTAAACCATGCTTCTGAGGTTAATATTTCTTAATTCAATACTCCCTACGTACAAACAAAATTATTATGTCAAATCGCTCTATTTTAATGTGTGTACTTAAATGATCCTAAATTATTCATATTCTTAAGTTCTTCTTAAGGTAGTAGGTTACAGATAAGTCCATCTCTATATAGAACATCGAAAAACTATGGAGTACCTTTAACGTAGAGATATAGCGTCATTATGTAACTGCAATAGTACCTATGCTGTTTGTGTATCATTCCTATCATTCCACAA
Organism: Lysandra bellargus; assembly: GCA_905333045.1. Taxonomy (NCBI): domain Eukaryota; kingdom Metazoa; phylum Arthropoda; class Insecta; order Lepidoptera; family Lycaenidae; genus Lysandra; species Lysandra bellargus. The sequence continues at coordinate 6,480,540 of HG995355.1, forward strand.
AAAATAACGTATCGAGTTATGACTGCAGTCATGTTCCTTAGATTATTATTTAGAACAAGACTGCATTCATAATTTAACAAAATGTGGGTTAATACTTAATACACAAATGCTTAACAGATCTTACAGTTTTTAAAAACACGTCCTACTAATTAGACGAGATTTAGACGACTAGCCTAGACTATTAACTACTGCACTCAGAGTGGAACATTAATTAGTAAATACTTAAATGTAATTAATTCAAAATTTTGACGTGAGGCTTGAGCCTCACGTATAGCAGATAATGTATGAACATTATACTAAAACTTTTTATTAAATTGTAGTTTAATCATATTTAAATGCAGTCTCTGATTATGGCGGTTAATATTTCAGAACGATTTAAGACTTTCAATCGACGTCATTAATTGTGTTCATAACAAAGATTAGAGACCACTGAATAACAATTAAAAAACACAGTAATGTAATTAACATTATGTAATTTGTGAATTGTGATCTAAACACTCATATTAACATAACGTTAGATAATATTCTCATTAGAAAAGTCTTATTTTTAATCGTCATCGCTTTATATGGTTAATAAATTGTCTATTCACGATTAAGAAATAGTTATTGTAGGTAGTTTATTGATTTTTTTGAAATAATAGCGAATTAAGAATTAGGACGCCATATTTCCATTCATACTTAATATCCATACTAATATTATCCATACTGATATTATAAATGCGAAAGTGTGTCTGTCTGTCTGTCTGTCTGTCTGTCTGTCTGTTACCTCTTCACGCTCAAACTGCGGAATCGATTTTGCTGAAATTTGGCATGAAGATAGGTACTTTGAGTCCCGGGAAAGGACATAGGATACTTTTTGTCCCGGAAAAATGTACGGTTCCCGCGTGATAAACGAACGACTAGTATAATATAATACACTTAAGGACGCTTCCCTCCAGCTCACTGTGCCTCCCTGCTTAAAACTTATAATACTAGATGACGCCCGCAACTTCGTTGCGCCAAAACTCGTTTAAGCTAACTTATTTGTTGATAATTGATGATTTCATAATTTCATAATGGATTGAATGAATTTATACGTGGGATTTGTTTGGTATTAAACTGTTAATTATCAGTGTAACTTATAATAATATGGCATTAGTCACTATAATAATAAAATACTATAGTCAGTTTTGTTATTTTCAAACTGCATCTGTGTTTAAATATTTAGCAATAGGTCGAAATATGTACCATAAATCATTACCATTTTATACTAATCTAACTTTACTATCTTTTTAAATATGAACTCATAACATTTGGAGCTAAAATAATTGATGAAATTCGATGATATTTGCAATACTTGAATTATAGCGTAATATTTTTTACATTTATATTTTGTTCCGCGTTTGTTTTGCAACTGCATCTGTACAACAGAAACCTGCAGAAATTTTCAAATCAATCAAAGGTCACAATAATATTATGACTGTTTTAATCGTAATTGATAACCTAATAAAATAAATAGAACACAATATTTTTTGCATTTTATTGCCTTTTCGGCAGAGTTTGATAATGAATAATTATTTTTTTTATCATTTCACATTTTTAAAGCCTTACTTCATTAATAAATAAATAAAATGTCTTTATTTCAGGTATCTCAACGACCGACATGTAAGAATTACTCGTACATTAATATTAACATCACATAAAAATCAAAAATTCACAACTAAAATTACCAATAAGATAATGCAACAGAATAATTATTATGATAAAATAGACTTAAATTAAATTGATTAGAAGTCACAAATAAAATTCAACTGAATAAATTATAAAACAAAATGATTAATGAAATACGTACTTTTACGTAACAAAAGCACCTCAGGTAAACAAAATAATTTTATATGTTGATATATTTATATGACAATACCATTATTAATTCAGTGCCTATCCAGGCAAAGCCCCCCCCCCCCCCCCCCCACATTGATTATTTACACGGGCCCCCATATATATAATATACGGAGAGACCGTTCATTTCGGGTGACTGGATTCGTTTTGAACTTTCTCATAAATGGGGATCAAATTTTACATACTAGTGCTTGATGCATCGCGTAATAATAGCATTAGGTCAGTGATCCACGCCACTATAATATGACGAAATCACATTAACTCTGGAGCTGTTGCATAAAATATGTATTAGAACGATCGGTCACGCGTTCATTTACTTTAACAGTATAGTATACGCCTTTAAATCTTAAGTTTCTTGACCTACATAATGTGAATGCTCTACATAAAATATCAAAATTTTAAATAAATTTATTAAAAGTAAAGCTCAATTTTAAATATTAAAGAAAGGTTTTGCTTCTGGGATGGGAAAATATTAAGTAAATTACGAAATCACACGCCAACATGACGCCAACAATGCTTTTTTAAACTGTCAATGTCCATTATAAAAATGCAATAACTATGTCTCTTATCTGGAATCCATCCATATATTTTTGATTTAAAATGCCATGACATTGAAGAATAATTATTAACAAAAGCGATGTTTTTGTTTGACCCTCATTACTGAAAATTACAGTCTGTGATTTGAGAGCCTCCTAAGTTTAAGTAACAGCTATTTATACTTAGAACTTATGAAATAATAGGTACAAGGCGGCACGTTTTATGCAAGCCATTGTAACCTGGCATGTTTTGGCACCAGTTAGTACGGAGATAAGTTAATGAGCGTTGCCACAGCTAATAGTGTGTGATAATAATTGTATACACTGGTATACACATATGTATGCAAATAACTGAAAGCGCCACTGCATACTATGTTCGGCGAATAAGTGTGCGCGCTTATCGGGGCGACCTCTCAAAGGTGAGATAATATACCACCCATTGCCCATAGTCATGCCCATACGCAAGATTAAAATAAATTTTAATTCCTCTTTAACACATGCTATATTTTATAAAATACTTATATACAAAATATAAAATTTTCATAAAATACTTTTTTAAATTGACAATAGGCTACTTGACCTATTTTTTTTCTTCATTCTAATCGGTTCCTAATCATTCATTTTTACTAAAAAAACTAATATTTTAATATTTTAAACAGTAGAAACCCATAAAAATGTTGATCGAAAAATATGCCTTTTATATGGCGCCGAAAACACTGTCCGCCATTGTACCGCCATAGTGTGACGTCATGTTTTTTGTATTTTATACTTTCTTTATTGAAAAAAAGTTTTATGTGCTAAATGTACGAGTCAGTGTAAATGTAACAGTGCTTAAAAAATTAAAAAATAATTTAGAAATCATTTCTAATGTTGAACACTTTTGTAGAAAAGTTTTGGCCATTTCATTTCCTAACTACAATGAATGGAGATAATATATAAAACTGATGTTTTATTTGAATTATTCAAGAAAATACATTTTATAAATCTTTCTAGGCTTATTCATATTATTTATGTACAAATAAACTTACATATAACGAGCGCGATAAATAAAAGATATTAAATTACAAATGGGATGACGTCACATCCAGATCGGAAGTACCGCAAAAGCGTTTTCGTCAGTACAATTCCTATTTTCATAAAATCATATTTTCAAATCGACTTTATTTATCAATCATAAGCTTTTATTTCACGATAAGGGTGAAATACAGTTTCCTAGGCCAAGTTCTACTAGAAATATGCATTTTTTCAATGAAATTAAATATATGTCAAGTAGCCTATTGTGTATTAAATAATTAAGCTTATGCTACACACAGCACATCCAAAATAAATTAATAAATAATTTATATCATCTATAATATATATTAATACGCAAGCGAAAAACTTTGTATTCCTTTTGATGAAAAATGGGGAAACGTAGGTGAATGAAATTTTGCACAGCTAAAGTTTTATAATATGGTGAAGGAGTGCTGGGAATGCATCGAGCTAATATTATTTTGAAATTGTGCTTTTATCATAAATTTTTTAACAAATAAAACATTACACATACTACAACACATACACTAGGAAAGATGACAGATTTTTGAGTGACAAGCCTATACGTACGAATTATACTCTTATAGTTAGGTCAAAGAGAATAATATAATCACATAGTTATGGTTGAAGTCTGTTGACAATAAGTTGAGAAATTGAAAATGGATTATAGTTTTTTTATTGTATCTTAGATACTATTAGATAATGACTATACGACCGGTCTGAGATCAGCTGAGTTCCAGAGACAAGAGTTGAAAAAAAATATGACAGTCAATATTTTTTTTCACAAAATATAGGTAGTAGTCCTAATGTCCTTGAAACTAAGGTCGAATTTCAACCATTGGGCTTCATCTAGCATTATTAATTTGAACATATCAATCAAATAGGTATTATATTATACAAAGCTTAAATTTACTGTCCTATTCCAATAAAAATAAATAATAAACAACCAAGTATTGGGTAAGTATTACATAACAAAACAATTTCAGATTACTCTAAATCAATACGGAGTAATCTAACCTAATGAAATTACATAACACCCGTAGGCAAAACAAAAAGTAATTGCAGGATGTGGATATCCTTGGAGAAAGTTTCATCCACATTCGTCGTGTGTTTTGTGGGCGACATGTCGTTTCGGCCAAGTCGCATCTCACTCTTCCGAGGTATAAAAGAACGTAACATAGTGATACCCAGACCCATTGCTTTGCGTACTCGACCATTGGAACACGAAAACAGGTAGAGTACAACAATGAACCTTATACACACGTAACAAAGCTTATATTCGATTGCTAGTGAAGTGAAGTGAAGTGTTGTGACTAATTTATTTTTATTTTTCTAGCACACGACGGAATTATGCGGTGTTATTACCTGGTAAATATTATTTTTATTTTATAATTATAATTTACATAATTATACCTAAAATTATAATTAGTTTATTGTTTGGTTGATATACCTCAGTAAGTTTGAGACAAAATTTCTAAGAAATCACATAGTTTAAAATTAAATTCAAATTGGATAGAATGATACTGAAATTCACAAGCACCTTAAAGTTTTCATGATATGCTGTACTTTTCGACCTTGACAAGGGAATTGCTCTAAGAGCTTTTCAGCAATTTGCAAGAAAAACAATTTGATTTTCAATTTAATTTGCACCGGTCCCAAATAAAATGCTAGAAGCACTTGTTTTGGTAAAATTAGAAATTGATAACATTCAAGGCTCTCCATCCTGACTGAGTTTTTAAGTAGTTTACAAAATAGACACGACCCAGAAGGCAACTAACTTTTGCAGTTAATGTACAAAATAAATGAAGACTGTGCTATGGGGCGTCCACAAATTACGTGAGGTGTTTGGGGGGGAGGGGGTCGAGTCAAATCTCATCTAATCTAACGTTGGGGAGAGGGGGTCTCGGCAAACCTCACGTAATTTTTTTCTCAACAAAATAATACTATTTTGGTCCATTTCATCCAGATTGCACGTATGCTTAAGATTTAATCATAAGCGTATCTAATAGTTATACGATTAAGATCATTCACAAATTCGTTCGAAAGAAAATCTATTGACTGTCAGACCACCATAGGTATTTGTTTTATCCACCCGTACAAGTTTTTACGCAACATTTCGTAACGTACACTTTAATGCTATTTAATATTTACCTATTAATTATTATTAAACAAGACTATAATACAAGCCTTTTTCTCATGCTTATATTATTTAATTAATTTAACAATCCAACGGTTTTACGTAAGAAACAGAAAAAGACATTTTGAAAAATTTCACGTGAGAATTTGGGGGGGGGGGGATCTCACCAGGGGGGAGGGGGGGCCAAAATTTCAAAAAACACCTTACGTAATTTCTGGACGCCCCCTTATTGAAGCTTCATAAAGCAAGCATGTCCTTTCCCGGGACTTAAAGTATTTCCACACCTTCAGCAAAAACGGTTCAGTGGTTTAGGCGTGAAAACATAACAGACAGACAAACGGATACACTTTTGCATTTATAATATTAGTATGGATTTTCAAAGAATATACAACTCATGTATTATTATGGTTCCTATTATGTTTATTATTCTCCGTTAATTGGTCTTAAATTAACTGATCTTAAATCTGAAAAAAATATTTGGTTGATTTTACACAAGCCATATAAGGAGTAGCTGAATGGTATTCTCCAAGAATAGGAAAACAATGGACGAAGTACAACATGTTACGATATTGGACTGCAAACACGCCATATGGATTGAGACAGCTCGTGTTTGGCTAAGTTTATGAAAATAACTTGCAAATGTCAGTGTTCATGAAGCTAGAGTTCATATACACATATTAAAATGACATTACATGTATGTTATATCTTCCATGTTTTTACTGACAGCTTCATACAACATATTATATTTCCATCAACGGTTTTCTCTGTATGTCTGTTGTGACATATTATGTCATCATGAGTCAAATGTATGTCACTATATTATGTTCATTTAACATTTATAATAGCTTCTGTTTTTTAAAGACTCGCGCTCAGTGATGTCTTTTTTAGGGTTCCGTACCCAAAGGGTAAAAACGGGACCCTATTCATGAGACTTCGATGGCTGTCTGTCCGTCTGTCTCCAGGCTGTATCTCAAGAATCGCTATAGCTAGAGCTCTGAAATTTTCACAGATTGTGTATTTCTGGTGCCGCTATAACAACAAATACTAAAATAAAAATAAAATTAATATTTAAGGGGGCTCCCATACAACAAACGTGATTTTTTTGGCCTGAAAGATGGAAAAAATGATAAGAGAGGCACTTGAAACTTTCACGCAGGCCTTAAATATAATTGTACTAAATTTAAAACGGTTGAAGTATGGGAGTAACGATTCCTTAGTTTTTATTATTCGTAGCTTTTATCCCTTTATAGTTTTTGTACATGAGTTCAAAGTATGGGCGTAGTCACATTTCTTGCCCCACCCTGGCTTGATACTTGCTTATAATTCCATGGACAAACAATAAGCTTCTCCTCCGTTTGTTCGTTTATCCCGTATTATTCATACATTTTATATAATAATTGAATCATAAAAACGTCCAAAGTACAAAATATACAAAGCTCCAATACAACATGGCAATTACAACATATTAAGTAATGTTTATGATTGTCTTTTATGTCATCTAACAATATAGTCGCCTTTTAGGCTATAGGCTGATATTTAGAAAAAAATTGTTACTATGAATGAAAATTAGGCTTACGTTTATACTGCGAAAATTATCTAACATATTTTTTGATGGTAATTAAAATATGCACACTTTATTCCAAATATAAATGTCTAGCTTTTGCTTGCGGCGTCGACCCAGCCCAAGTAGGTACGATTTGGACGTCTACCCTCTTTTCTTAAAGTACATGTTGTCATAAACTCAAGATACTAAGTAGCTAAGTTACACTACTAAATTACCGCAGAGACATTTAATTATGATTAAATAATTATGATTAACCTCAATTTAATGAACGTGGCTTATGTCAAAATTTTGAATTTATTACATTTAATAAATAAATTAATGTTCCATTCTGAGTGCGGCGTCTTTATGTAGGTACCACCCCAATAACTCATCCGATTGCAACAAACACTTTTTAATTGAACTCTGAGAAAAAATCAGGTATCAAGCATCAAACATTGCTCACAATAATGAAGTACATCAGAAACAATTGAAAACGATTATAATAATCACAAGTTGAGTAACAGAAGTTAAGCATTAGTACAATAGGTCGAAATATAATGTAGGTTGAGTTACATAAGTCATAATTTGCGAAGATGCAATCTCTCCATGGGAAAGGAAGACAAAGCTATCTTTTAATAACTCGTAATAAAATGTCGCGCGAGAATGGATTTTTTAAACTCTGGACAAAGGAAGATAAAAGTTTCGGATCTAATGAACTGAATAATATACTTTTATAGCTTTGCCACAGATTACTATTTACTTTTACGGTGTTCAGTAGAATTTTCTGTAGTTTAACTACCGCTCTCAGAAAAAATATTTACTTAACTGTAATTCAATGAAGATAAGCATTTTGACAAAAACATTCAATTTAATGAACATACTGACTGATAAGTTACACGTAACCTGTCGACTCTTCATTAAATTGAAGGATTATCATCTTTAAATGATCACTCAGAGTGGCCGTAAAACATAGATTACTATTGCTACAATTATGTATAATGAATAATCTTAATAGTTAAAATTAAAAATAATCCGCCAAGTGCGAGTCGGCCTCGCGCACGAAGGGTTCCGTACCATTATAGAGAAAAATTAGGCCAAAATTTGTATTTTTTGTATGGGAGCCCCTCTTTTAGAAGATTTAAAAAGAGAAAATTTAAGTGCCCACCTGTTGCTATTATTGATACTTATAGAGCAAAAAAGGCCAAAAAACTTTGTACGTTATTGTTAAATTGTTATGTGCACTAGTTATTGTCACCTCTTTTTTAATTTTTCCTGTAACAGGTCTACTGGAAGAGATTCCAATTGGAATAAGCAGTAAATTTGTACTAAAACATATCTCTTATTTTAGTTTTTCTCTGTTAACTAGTTAAGTGTACATAAATTATTAAATAAATAATTATTAAATAAATACTAAAAGCAAAATAAAATTAATATTGAAGGAGATACAACAAACGTGATTTTTTAAATTTATTTATATAAATTAAAAAAATCACGTTTGTTGTATCTCCTTCAATATTAATTTTATTTTGCTTTTAGTATTTGTTGTTATAGCGGCAACGGATATCTTAATATATATAAATCTCGTGTCACAATGTTTGTCCTCAATGGACTCCTAAACCACTTAACCGATTATAATAAAATTCGCACACCATGTGCAGTTCGATCCAACTTGAGAGATAGGATAGTTTAAATCTCAAATTATAGTCGCAATTTTAATTTATTGCTAATTATTTGTCTATAAAGAACGACCATTGTTTATGGGGGTGACGTGACGCGGGTCACGGGATAGCGATGGACGTTGCCATGGTGACATACTTATATTTTAGTCACTAATTCAATAAAATAAAACGGGCGATATACTTAATATAATATGGCAAAGAAACGTTTGCCGGGACAGCTAGTACTAATATACAATTCAAGACATGAGTGGAAGAATAAGGTAAGTAACACGAAAAAACTTCCCGTTTGTTCTGCCTAAAGGAGGCTTTAGGGCCGAAAAAATTATTTGAAATAGAAAAACTATGGATTACATGTGTAGCCAGATATATTAGGTAGATTATGAAGTAGATAACTTACAAGTTTTATTAAAATAATTAGGGAAAAAATGAGTTATTGTCCGCATGTTACTAAATGTTACTTGTTCGATTCTTCCACTCACGTCTTTAATTATTTATGAAAATTTCAACTCTCTAGCTTCGTTCTTGAGATACAGTATGGAGATATACAGAAGGACAGACGGACAGACAAAGAAGTCTTAGTAATAGGGTTCCGTTTTTACCATTTCGGTAGGGAACCCTAAAAATATCTGCTTAGAAGTAAGTTATTCAACGAGCCAATCTATCATAATTAGGTATTAGCATACACGGTAAATTATTTACACAAATCTGCAAAGATCTTGTAGCACTTGTGTAGGTCAGGTGTGAAATAACTGCCTCTTGCCAGTGACACTCAATTTTTCACTTAACTTATCATAATTAGTACTTTATTTATTACTTTTTATACAATTTATGAGATCGCGTGAAAGATAGAATTACGTGGTGTTCGTGTTTAGCTCCAATATTATAACACACATCAATCAGTCATAGCGAGCATAGCTCCACACACGGTGTTGCAAAGAGATGTTACATTTCTCTGATGTAATAATTGCGAAGCAATAAATACTCATAAAGAAAATCTTTTTTATTTATTTATTTATATAAATGCACAAAACACATTACAATCCCAACTAAACACAAATATAATGAGTATTTAAATGTAAGATCTAAATCGTAACGTAACAAATATGTGCACAAATTAAAATTAAAAACAATAAAAATACATTAAACTAGCACAATTTTTTGGTTTAAAAGTTAACTCTGTACATCTGGGCGTTACTTATTTCACTCACAACTTGCTGAGGTAATTTATATGCTACATGGAGGATATCTTTGACGATTTTAATATATTATTTTTTACAGTTGTGTTCAAAAATGTCCAACTCTGAGCTGTCTTTAGCTATCTATAAGTGTTGTTAAGTTGCGCGCAGTAAATTATAAGTGTAATGCCATCTATATATAAAATATAAAACTCAAAGGTGACTGACTGACATGGTGATCTATCAACGCACAGCCCAAACCACTGGACGAATCGGGCTGAAATTTGGCATGCAGGTAGATGTTATGATGACGCAGGCATCCGCTAAGAAAGAATTTTGATAAGTTCCAACCCCAAGGGGTTAAAATAGGGGATGACAGTTTGTATATTATAATACTTCTTAACGCCAGCGAAGCCGCGGGCAAAAGCTCGTAATATCATAAATTACGAACTTTACCATTCAGTATTCACCGAACTTACAGTAACGCACTGGTTTGGCTTTTTAATATCAATCATTGACAGTCTTTGCTAATATATTTCTGTTTATCAAAATCCGCTGTTTACAAAATGGTTCTTATATTTTTTTGTAAAATGATTGAAGACGTGAGTGGAAGAATAGAACAAGTAACATTTCGTAACATACGGACAGTAACTCATTTTTTCCCTAATTATTTTAACAAAACTTGTAACTTACCTATCTACTTCATAACCTAGCTAATATATAATCTACACATATAATCCATAGTGTTTCTATTTCAAATAATTTTTCCGGCCTTAAAGCCTCCATTTAAGCAAAAAAACGGGGAGTTTTTTCATGTTACTTACCTTATTCTTCCACTCACGTCTTGAATTACGCATGTCAATTTTGTAGTTTTGATTTTTACAAGGCTGGCTCATGGCTGGCAATGTCAGTTTCAATACAAGCTTTAAAATAAGAAAAAACATGTTCTTACAAACAAAGAACAAACAAACTGCATACTTACTGCCAATTATTTTTTGCAAGTACATTTCACTGCAATTTAGATTTTAACAAGACAGTTATGAAAATCCTAATTGTTATGTTAAGGTATGCTAATTTATGCAAATAGTTTTTAAAGAAACCATCTCGTATGAAATATGACGGAGAGAAAATATTTGATTATTTGCGAAATGTCGTAACTGCACGGTTATTAATTATTGCGTGTGTGATTTATGGTGTTGTACCTATTATTGACGTTTCCGGTTGCCATTTTGGATTGACAGAAACAGGTGCTTAGGGTCAGTTCGCATCAAGATGAGATGCTGTTAGAATATGCATTATATACAGCACTACTTGCACTTTGTTTTGACATTTGGTTTCTTTTGTGTCCGTCATAGTTATACGCGCATTATTATGACGCACGTCGTCGTGTTGTTTCGGTATGAATTATTGACCCTTTTATGTGTCTGTATATTTTAATTATTATTAGGTATAGTTAATATTTCTATAGTAAGATATTATAACTGATAAATATATTTAAACATTACTACTCGTACCTTTACCTTTCTTTAACAAAATTAATTTACTAATCGTAAATCTATAATTGCATTATGAAACTGCTTCAACTTCCAATCAGAAGATTCTTCAGTCATAAATTATTATTGTTAATTGTTTTATAACCTCTAAATTAGTGACGGGAAAGATTAAGTTAATTTTATTGAGTTATAATCAAAATGTTCGTTCCGCTACATTAAGTATAGTTTTCACAGAGCCAGTACTGGCTGTCAATAAGACTGGCAGCCAGTATTGGCTTGGTATATGCCGCGTGTGAACAGTTTTTAAAGCCAGGCCAAACTGTGTACACGCGGCATATACCAAGCCAATACTGGCTGCCAGTCTTATTGGCAGCCAGTACTGGCTCTGTGAAAACTATACTTTAGAGAAAATGAGTAACTGCCTGAGGCCCAATTTCACCAATGACTATTAACGACTATTTAATTTAATGTTCGAAATAGTATCACGTTACCTCTTTCGTTTTTAATATGAATCAAAGAGAAGACATGACATTTTAACAAGCTGTTAACACTAACATACGTTGGTGAAATTAGGCCTTTAGAAAAGAAAGGACTTTATCGTAGAACGACAATGCTGTCATTAGGGATTGCAATCCGGAAAACCGGGTCCGGTAATCTACCGGATCCGGCGTCATTTTACGGGTACCGGATCCGGTCCTAATATACCGGATCCGGTGTTAGCAATTGGTGGCAAACTGATATTATGGTTGTTGCATGAATTATTTACTTTAAATGCTAACCCTCTGGTGGAAAAGCTTTTTCTCGCTTTTTTAGATTCAATTTTTACTGACAATAAGGCCGATTAGTACACAGTTATCAACCTTTCATTAGAAGCTGAATAGGCCTTTCGGCCATAAGTATCAGGGCTTGTTTTTATAATTATTGGTTTAATTTTTAGCTCCTTTCTTTCGTTCTTTACATTATTTTTATAACTATTACATTTTAATTTCAGTGAGTGATTCAACAATGGTTACAATAAAATTATACAGTAAAATTAATAAAATCCAATAATGTCAATCAATAAATGTCGAGAGTGGTAAAACAACGGCACAGGTACAAAAGAACTAAACTAATATCACAGCAAATCTAATTAATAGCACATAAAGTACTACAGTTTCGCTTATTAACTTATAACTACCCCCACGATTGTTGCGAAAACCCCCACCATACTCCCTTCTCGATCTCATAAAGCCTCGATGCTTCGAGTATTCTGAGATCAAGAAGAGTATCCCAACCAACGGCAGCGCAGAGTTCAGGGAGACGGTCCGATATTATGTTTTGTAGATCTCCAGGGCAAAACCCCGTTGAGTTGAGCCTATTTTGGGCCCCCTTTTTTCACGGTGGGTGCCCACGCTGCCGATTTATACAAAATAGTTGGTTCTATGATCTCTGTATAAATAATCTTAACTACTTGTAACTTGGGAGTTAAGCCCCCAACTAAGCAGTTCTATTAAGCAGCTCTATAATCAGAGGTCGATTGCTATGTGACACTTTGGTGGTGATCCATGAGTTACTTTTAAGTATGTGCTTTAGCAACCATACGGATATTTAAAATCTTATTCCAGGCATTACAGTATTTAAAAAGTGGTTATATCACTTTTAAAATACTGTACAAATCAGCTACAAGGGATGCATAGGCCTGGTTATGGAATTAAAAAGCAAAAATAGAATTATTTTCGCTTCTTAGTCCAGTTTCGTCAATCGCCGGATTGATGGGAATCCGGTCAAATCTGGTCCGGATTGAAAATGACGCCGGATTGCAATCCCTAGCTGTCATCCACTTTCGTCTTCAATTTTAAAAACGTAGGAAATGTTCAAACGAATATTTTAAGACAAAGTGTATTGAGAAATAAAGTATACATTCTTTGATTTACTTGTTCACTCATACTGTAGCTCATCTAAACCTGCTTCATACGTAATACCCTAAGATCCAGCGACGGCCTGAATATCATCATTTTATAAACGCTGAAAGGTTTTCTGTATATGACGTCTAAGTAAGAACGACCAGTAACTATGGAGTTTCGATTGCGGTTATTTTAAGAGATATTCAGTTCTGAAAGTCCACCTAACTTTTGGTAAAAGTAACTACGACCGAAACTTCATAGTGGCTGGTCGTTCTTACCTCTAATCCCTACCCTCCCTTATTACCCTATTACCTCTTAAAAGGCCGGCAACGCACCTGCAGCTCTTTTGATGCTGCGAGTGTCCATAGGCGACGGAAGTTGCTTTCCATCAGGTGCCCGTTTGCTCGTTTGCCCCCTTATTTCATAAAAAAAAGCAATATAAATTGACGGTAGTCTGACTGTTTCTGGCTCTTGGATTACTGTGTCTGTGTACTCTCAAAGTGATTAGTGACTGACCGCACATGCAATATATAGTTACACGCGTAATAAGACGCTCATTTCATGTATTTCAAATGTGTAAATTTTATTTCGTAATGATTTTAAGCTGACTTAATGGGAGTAAGATAAAAATATTCTTCATCTTTCATTTACTATGACGTAATGTTGCTGTAACCAAGATGTGATACAGATATTTGATGACTTGATCAAATATTTGTATCCGTTGAGAGAAAAGATAGACAAAGAATTATAGGTCTCTTTCACGTTTCTACTGAGGCTAGAACTCTCAAACAAAATAACTACTGATAAGATACAATACCATTAATATGAGTACTACGTATATAGGTACGATATATATACTTAAACTAGATGACCAATTTTGGCGCCAACATTTTTTTAATGCGCAGGAACTGTACATCTTTTCGCAACAGATATAATCCTTTCCCGGGACTCTATCTCCATACCCAGTTCAACTGACGCAAAAAATCAAACATCGTCCTCCTCTCTTCACACTTACGCCCGCCTTTCATATATACCAGGTGAAAAAGGACGACGCGGAATTATCGCCAAGTTAGTTTTTTCATAATAACTCGATAAATATACAACATTTTGAAAATCCGCTAGGTAAGTTTCTCAATGATAGAATTTCTTACAATGTGTTCAAATATTAACTTAGTGTAATGCACGGTTATGGCAATATATGAAAAATTCGTGAAAATTAGATGCAGCTTTGTGTTTTTTTTCTATCGAAAAAATTTTAAGGTATCGTGTTTCCGCTAGGTCGGATCCTCGTAAATATAATGTAGTTCAGAAAATGAAACAATTTATTTTCAAGTATAAAAATGAATTATATAAAATTGACAATTTTTGGTTAGTTGCCCCCTTAAGCGTAAAAAGGTAACAGACAGACAGACTCATTTTCGCATTCTGTAATATTAAGAATGGAAGCATGGATGTTTACATAAAAGCCATTATCAATTTTGTTTGTGTAGGTATAAAAGAAAACTGTTTTAGTTGTAAAAAAGTTAAATAGGAAACAATAAAAATTCACACCGAATGCATCTAGATTTTAAATGAGATAATCGCTTTACATAAACATACATAAACACACAAAATATTGCAAAATATAGTATGTCATTGTCAAGGAAAAACAAACAACAGTGTTACAATTATTACATGATTCAAATATCATTACGACAGTAGGTATTAAGATCTTGTCAAATTTTACACCTCGTGTCAAAATAATTGCTCTTCACTGTCGAAATGGTACTTGAGATGGTGGCCTGGTTTGTATTGCAAGTCATATTCTTGCGGTTAGTGGTTACGACTTACGGCATCAATAAAGTTCACTGAACAAATTAATAATTTATTTGTCTTACGGAATTGCTCTTCTATCTGTATCATCACTTATAGTTTGAAATTGTTCATTTTAAATTTGAATTACTTTTCAGGAGTGATTATTTGGTGCAAAATAATTATAGGTCTACCAGAATCTGATGGCAATTTTTGACAGCAGATTTTCAAAAAATATCCTCAATCATTGGATAAATTTTTATATTTGCATGTTTAACACACAGAATCAGCCGCTATAAGAATAAAAAAGGATCAAAATGTATTATTCCAATTACATTACACAATTGCTAGAGTCAATTTATTTTCTCACTTTTTGCCATCAGATTCTGCACCTATACTAAAATTCATTGTTTGTAGAATTTTTACGATTATTTAATAATGTGACGTTGATGTCATATTATTCCAGTCTCTTTGAACTCTATCTGACTCTCATCAATGAAAATAAGATAAATGGTCGAAGTCTCCGTAACATACGCAAAGTTGAATATTCAATTATTCATGCCATGGAAATTGATCAATTTTCTTATCTAAACGATTTCAGTGAATGCATATTCTGCAAATAAATCAATCTTATAGTGAACTCGACTAGCTCTGGGGTCACGGGGTCACGGACGTCAGCTGTTCCGGGCATTTCGCTAATATTAAATAGAATTTACAACAAATATTAAGTAATATTACAGATATTATATTAACACTGCATAACATTTTTAATTAAGTTACTTAATGATGGCAATTGAGTGATTTCAAAAGAATTATTTTAGCAAAAATTGTTTATGCTTAGTTAATATAATTTACACCGAAACAATATCGTCAAAAGTCTTCAGTGAAAATTATACACAAAATTGTGAAATATCACAATCTTGCATTGTAACAGTACAGCAAGAAGTTCATAGCAAAAACACAAAATGAGCAAAGTTTTCCTGTGCGGAGTCAGGAAACATTAGTGTTGCAATCCTGTCGGGAGACTTTCACTGTTATCCACTGGATCTCGCTTTCATCTCATGCACGTAATGTGCATCATCTTTGCATGCACTGTCGTGATTGTGGATTCGTTAATTAATTTGTGTCGTGTGAGCTGCTTAACATTGGACGATTAAATATAGCAAAGTGTTAACCCTTTATAATTAAAAAAAGTTGGGTCTCTTATATTATATGAGTGACAATTTTTATATAAAAATGTTTGCATCAAAATCTTATACAAAGTAAAAGCATAAAAGAAGTTAAATTTCGTATAAAATAAGCTGTCTCATGGATTTTAAAATACACAAAAATCTAAAAAAAAATGCATACTCATATTAAGTTAAAATGAGTCCATTAATCGAGTAGAAAATACATTACGAAATAGAGCCTTAACTCAACCAAGAGTCAATAAATGTCACTGTAATTAACGACTTCTATTTTTCCCTGCAAACCAGATCTATTTATTAATCTGAATTTCTTTCCGCGTTCGTATTATGCAATTTTCTATGAATATTCAAATTTAATTCATAAATTATTGGAATAATCCACGCATCTTGGAAAGTAGGAGGCGGGGCTGGATGTGGCGGAAATGCCGGTTATGTAAAACAGAGAATCTAGACTTTACGACAAAAGTCGTGCCGCATCTTATTGCTTGTGATTTAGAGTGCAGTCATATAAGTACTAAATCGTGCGTTTTACTCCAGGAACTATATAATAATAATGTATTATGTAAATTGCTGAAAGCTAAGCTAGAACTTATAGAACTAGAACAAAATTAAAATGCATCCAGATTTTTTAATAGGCAAAGTTGAGAAATAGGACGACAACATTAAAAATCTTTCATATTTTTTTATTAATTAAAGATGTTATTTTAATTCCAGGTCGTGCTATGTCTGCTGTTAACGCGAGCGAGTACGGAACCCGATCCCAAGAAATACAAGCCGGAGAAAGATGGAGACAAACAAGGTTTAACGAGTGACGAGAGAAAATTCTTAAGAGAAGTCGAAGAAAAGTTTGGTGTTAAGTCTGATGTTCCAGTAGAGACAGAGAGTGAAAAGGTGGAAGTTCAGAAGACTGAAGTAGACAAAAGTGAAAGCAACAGCACAGAATCAAACCCCAAACTATTCCCTGCTGTCATTGCCATAGAGATTTTCAATGACACAGACACCAAGACTAAAGGTAAAAGAACTATTGACGCTAATCTTGGCTATGGCTACCAAACCAATAATGGTTACTCTTACAACTATTTCGGCAAGTCTGGCCACGAGAAAGGAAAGTTTATGATCTATCCCTATTCCCAACAAGATATTCCTGGTCGTCTTAGCGTACAGCCTGGTAAATATTCATCACCAGAAAGTGAATACTCAGCGCATGCATCCTCAGTGGAGATTCAGCCTTCTCAGGCATTCGAATTAGTCGAAGTTAACAAGGAAGAATCGAGAGGCTACAACTACCAGGTACCATCGAACCCGTTGAAAACAAAATATGAGGAAGTCGAAAAACCAGCCCAAACGCTATACACCACCTACAATGGACAGGAATTTTCAGGTTTGAGCCAACAATTTCCATCAGTTATGCCAGATTACTTCGTAGACCCAAGGCAGTTGCTACAAAATCCACACTATCAAGGCGCAGGATTGACACAGGACCATTTACATGCTCAACAGCCTTACACAAGTGCCAATCAAAGGATAGTACCAGTACTAGTATTGAGGGTGCCAAGCTCTTATCTTAAGAACCCTACTGCCGAGTTGTACGCCGATTTACCTAAGAACTATCCACTCTCCCAACATCTCAATACTGTCAACTTGCAAGCACTCGTCAATCAATATTTCAAGAAGAATGGTTACCCATTTGCTCCTAAAATTATGAATTACCAAAACTCATTATTATCCCAAGAAGCTCAAGTCACTGGTCACTATTCAAATTCTTATCCTAGTCCCGCTTTTAGTCATTCAGATTACTCTGGTATTAATTACTCGGCTGCACAACCGGTAGCAACGAAGTATTCGAGCTACTCACAGCAGCAAGCAGTTCCTCAACAGCATGCTGTATACGAACATCCCACAGAACAACAACAGTATCAGTATCAATATGCCAGCGAGCCTCAAACTGATGCTAAGGCCCGAGCTTACTATGATCCATCACAGTATTCCCAGTTGACGAACGTAGAATCTAGCGCCTATCAAGCTGAGACTGCTGACCATCGAGCCAATTTACAAGATGCTAGTCAGGCGTATGCAACCTCTCAAACGAATCAAGATTCGAAAGTAAACTATGATTCATATGCTTCGCCGCACGCTAGCGCCCAAGCAAACTACGAAGACGCTACTCCGGGACAACACGATTCCGCGCACGGAAATGAACAAGCTCAAGACACACCCTCGTCCGAATACGGGCCAGTAAAAGTAGAAATTCCCACATACTCATCCCAATATTACGAGTCCCAAACTGAGCAAAAGGAGCCAGTGTCAGTTCTACCGTCTCGTCTTGTACACAGTGAAAATTATCAAGTCAACCCTTCGTCTGGTGCAGCTGAATACCCATACGATACTCAGTCGAGAGATGCATCCCTCGCTGGTCTTTCAGAGAATTACCCGAGCAAGGATCACACCATTGCCACAGCGTACCCATACCAGGGTAAAACAGTGCAATCTAGTGTGCAGACAATTAGCTATGTTACACCGACGCCTAACGCCAAATACCAGTCACAATACAGAGTAATGGTTCCCCAGACTGTGCTGAGTAACCCAAGTGGTTCGGCACATTTGTCAGCATTGCACTATCTGCAACAAGCAAGCCAGCTTGCTGCAGCACAAAGCGCGCAGGGTCATGCTTCAAGTCAATCACGTCCCCATACTCATTATACGTACTCAAAAAGGATGACTAAGACCAGCAGAAAGGGATCTCGCAAGCCATCAAGGAAGCATTCACAAACGAAGACCACTACCTCTGCGTAAAAATTTTTGATACAAAGAGTTATTTATCGGAGCCACTATGAGAGTGATATTAATACCTATGTTAGAAGAGCTATAGAAGAACTATAACAAGGTATTGTTACCGAACTTACAAAAAAGTACAAAAGTACAAGTCAACATTATAAAGAGGCTACAAGCAAAACAAATTAAACAAGAAACTATAATAGTACAAATTATAATATCTTTACATGATATTATCCATACTAATATTATAAATGCGAAAGTGTGTCTGTCTGCCTGTCTGTCTGTCTGTCTGTCTGTTACCTCTTCACGCTCAAACCGCTGAACCGATTTCGCTGAAATTTGGCATGGAGATACTTTGAGTCGCGGGAAAGGACACAGGATACTTTTTTCTCGAAAAAAATGTACAGTTCCCGCGCGATAAACGAATTTTGGCGCAACGAAGTTGCGGGCGTCATCTAGTTAACTTATAGGATACTACACTCTATTCATATATTATAGTTATTTTCATAACTTTTACTTTAATGCCAGCGTTTCAAGAAGCATAATGAAATTGTTAAACTTAAGCTAAATATTTATTAACCGATTACAGTTTTGTTAGCTGTTCTGAGTGCAATATATTCGTAGGTGCTTTAGTTGTAAGTGTTATGTTATAAATAAACTATATAATTATAATTTTAACATAGTATCTTGTATTTATTACCCTAGTAATACTTCGTTTATTATGTCCTGATAAAACAACTTTTTTATTGTTTATTTAGAAGACAACCAACTTTTGCCAAGAAAGAGATTATATAGCCAACTTTAATAACAGGAGTTATCTTATCAATAGCGTAGCGGATATGTTAACTTTTTGACTTTACATCGTAAAATTCGGCTATTAATCGTATACAAAGTACCTAAGCACATAAAACACTCTGCAAATAAGTATAATCATAATGACACATATTCATTGATGCGTGTAAACACAATTACCTGCTGACAAAATAAATCATTTTACTTGTCATTAACAGCATATTAGGTAATATAAATAATATCATATACAATACATGATAATATAGGAAATATTACTTTTTTACAATAGTGATTAGGGCAAAACACTCATCAGTAAAACTTCTCCTTGGAGTTTAGTTAAAATTACAATTAGGGAAAACAAAAAAAATATTATGATTTTCCTTAATATTTTTTTGAGCTTAAGTGTGGTTTGTCCTAGGACTCCTAAGTACCTATATTCGATTAGAGCAAGAGCTTAATTTATTAATCTAAATATGTAAGAACATCACTAAAGTTAAACTGGCAGTGACCTCTCGATATGATTGACGAATTATAATTATTTTTATAACAACAAATTGCTGCACTTGTATCCTAAAAATACGGAGCCACTGTTGCTAATATATTTTTTTTGTAAAAATCACACCAGATCAAAAAAATCGTCAGGTATTTTTTATTAGTCTTGTGCACTGTCGGGTCAAGACCTCATACCTTCTTAAAGACCATAGCTTCGCACCATCGTTGACCAGTCTGTTATGCAAGCATAATACACAAAATGCATTTTGAACGAGTTAAATAAGAAAGTTCACATTACTTTTCTGGTATCCAAATTCCAATTCTTTAACTTTATTCAGCAATTCGGATGCATAGACCTATTAATGAGCTCAATAACAATCAATAGGTAACAGACAGACAGACAGACACACTTTCGCATTTATAATATTAAATATGAGATTTTTGTTTAATTGGTGCACAAATACAAACAAAAATTGGCGCACCTGCCATCTGCATCCTAAAATTCGAAGCCACTGTTGCTAATCTAAAATTATAGTGAAAATCGGCATCAGATCAAAAAAATCGTCAGGCATTTTTTATTAGTCTTGTCTGCCGGGTCAAGACCCCCTTTTTAAAGACCATAGCTTCGCACCATCGTTGACCAGTCTGTAATGCAAGCATAATACGCTAAATGCATTTTGAACAAGTCAAATAAGAAAGTTCACATTAATATTCGGATATCCGAAAATTCTTTTACTTTATTCAGCAATTGGGACGCATTTAAAGCTCAATTTCAATCAATCGCAAAAACGAGATTAGCTAGATAAAATTGACAGGCGTTTTATTTATCAAAATTTGAAAAGCGCTTCAGATAATTAAATAGTAAATTGACAGGCGTTTTATTTATCAAAGTTTGAAAAGCGCTTCATATAATTAAATAGTCCTAATCGACGAACTGCAATTATTTACTGTGATAAAGCATCCTCGCTACTGATGTTAAAGATTTTTTGTATTGTTGGTAAAAACTACAGACTTTTCTAGTAAAATTGATTGAAATATTACTACTTACGAATAATAAAAACTAAGGAAAAGTAACTGTGTCAAAAATTTTGTCCGCGAGTCTACAAAATGTGACCCGAATACATGCATACTTTATGCATGTATTCGGTACACAATTTTGTGTTTTTATACAAGTGATAATAATTATTGTCACTTTTATTTCCTAAATTTGAATGTTAGTGTTTCGTAGCTATTGTCATATTTTCGTGTGCGAAAAAAAAACCAAATTCAAAACGGTTGAAGTGTGGGAGTTAGGTAAGTTTCCTTAGTTTTTATTATTCATAGAAATATTATGATAAAATTAGATACAATATTATGGTGAATGAAAAATAATGTAAATGTTAATATTTAAACAACTAACTGTAGAACTAACTGTTGAATCAGTATCATAATTTTAAAATACGAACAAAGACGCTGGTTGAGGCAACAACTTTAGGGGGCGTCCACAAATTATGTGAGGTGTTTAGGGGGGGGTGAGGGGGTCTCGGCAAATCTCACGTAATTTTTTCTCAAGAAAATTATACAATTATGATCATTCTGTTTTGGTTCATTTCATCCAGATTGTATGAATGCTTAAGATTTAATCGTAAGCGTAATCGTTATACAATTAAAATCGTTCACAAATTCGTTCGAAAGAAACTCTAATGACTGTCAAAATAAACGTTTACGTAAGAAACCCACATTTTGAAAAAACTCACGTGAGATTTGTGGGGGGAGGGGTTGAATAAAACCTCACGAAATCTCATCAGGGGGTTCAAGGGGGGTCAAAAAATTCAAAAAAACACCTCATGTAATTTGTGGACGCCCCCTTATTATTAAACCAGCTAAGAAGCTGTATAATAATATTCAAGTAGACCCATGAATACCTAAGTATGCTGTGATAAATACCAGCTTTCTTAATATTATTAGTATATCCCGTACTGAGTGCTGTTTCCATTTCCTTTCTTCCGTATCGATAACATTTTATAAGCGGTAAGCGCCTGCGCGTTTTGACATGGCACTTACACTAATCTTACATTTAAATATTTTATACCCTACCTTGATATTATTGTTTTGTGTTAAACTTATGAAATCTTAAGAATAAGAAAATGAATTTATATCTTTATTTTATATATATTATTATTTACAAATAAAGGATCTTAATTCCATAATAATATGCTACGTCCAATTTCAGCTTTGCCTTTAGGTACAGTACCTAGATATCCAAGAAATTAGGTGTTCTGTACATTTAACCAATAAAAGAGGAAAATTGCTGAACCGATAATATCTAGATATCACTTTGATAGAAGTACACTTAGCATTATATAGTCTTTGAAGAAGAAATGAGGCTACATACTTTTTGAATGCAAAAGA
This sequence comes from Lysandra bellargus, assembly GCA_905333045.1. NCBI lineage: Eukaryota > Metazoa > Arthropoda > Insecta > Lepidoptera > Lycaenidae > Lysandra > Lysandra bellargus. Next base: position 6,503,324 of record HG995355.1, read on the forward strand.
GTGATCCCACAATCACAACTTTGCATGTTTTTTTTTTTCGCTGAGAAAAAACTCAAAAATTATGATAATATTATAATAGCATGTTACATATTATAAAACTAAACTGAATTATAGATCAATCATAACATTACCTATCACGAAGTATGAACTGATCACATTCCACCAACCAGATATGTTACGAGCGCAGCAGTGGCAAACCTTTTTCTCGTACTTGTCTAACCTGTCGGTTTCCTGGTTCCTGGAAGGCGGAGAACAGGAAGGAAACAGACTGTCGCGTAACAGATTCGTTCCTAATCGATCCACGGAACTAGCTGGTTCCCGGTCGGTAATTAGTAGGATATTTAGGGCTAGGGTGTGGCCGATATATGTTGGAATGCATAGATATTTTGGAAATTGATAATTAACAAATAGGTTACATAAGATATTTACTAGGCCGGCTTAATCTTAATGCTGTCTGCCTTTATAAAATAAAGATTTAAAAAAGATATTTATTAGCAGTAAAATTGATTCCTGAATCTATGTAAGGTAAAAGAGCTTGTGTTAGGGAAAACACATAAAAGAGAAGTAATAGGAAGTAACTGACAGAATTATGCTTTTGAGCTTTGGTTGTATTATCAGTTTTGAAATTTAAAGAGTTTAGGGCATGGGCGGCTATACTTACCTGCCTTCCTAAACTCTATCACGCTACCCTATAATTTAAGGTTAGAGTCCTTACAAACAGCGTGCTGCGTCATGCGTGGTATAAAACCGGTTAAAGCATTGGCGCTAAGTAGCCATGGCATTTGGGATGAATATAAATTATGCCGAAATTCGACTGTAAAACAAAGGCATATTAACTAAGGAGTAAGGGCCCTCATGACTCTTAGCATTATTGTTATCAGCTAAGAATTCGTAGTATTTATAAAAAAAAAACAACTCCCGCCTGGATCTAGTTTATCCACTTAATAATGTTTTCGCTTTCAGCTTCTCCATGCTTATCGTTCACAATCGTGCGATATCTCTATGACAGGCGAGTAACAGTGGGCAGCTACTGGTAAATGCTCTGCTACTGTTTATTGAGAGCAGGTTTCTTTAAGATATTTAAGTGTGCTAACCAACTGATTTTATACATTTTTTGTTTTTAGAGTTTCGTATGCAATAGGCATGTAAACGGAATCCTTATAGATTTCTCATGTCTGTCAGTCTGTCCTACGTTACAGTCACTTTTTTAAGGTGCCTAGCTAGGAATATTAATAAAAATAAAAATATGTATAATAGCTAAAATTATGTAATGTCACGCATTACAGCAGAAATTCCTATACCGTATTTTTTTTAATTCAATCATAAACTGCTTATTGTTTATGTCAAAAAAGTTTTGCACTGCTGCCATAAAATATAACATAGACAGTAGCGTAACTCAGCTGTGTTCTTGGAATCAAATTCAGGCACCGTAGAGAAAAATTTTAAGGATGCATGGCGTAATACTGTACTGCTCTGCCACCTTAAATAATTTAGATTTACGCTTGTACGAGCTTTTGATTGTGCACGATTCAGGCGAACTAGTATGATCTACTGTTTATTTTTTCACTATAAAGCTACGCTGTGTTTCAAACTAATTAGTGCTAATAAGCAACCGAAGACAGTCAAACATCAGTTATAAAATAGTCATAATACTACACACACAAATAACATACCACACCACATAAATAACAAAATCATCTGTATAATACTAGATTATGCTCGCAACTCCGTTGCGCCAAAATTAGTTTATCGCGCGGGAACCGTTCATTTTTTCCAGGATAAAAAGTATTCTATCTCCTTTCCCGGAACTCAAGGTATCTCCATGCCAAATTTCAGCAAAATCGGTTCAGTGGTTTGGGCATGAAGAGGTAACAGACAGATAGAGAGACATACACACTTTCGCAATTAAAATCATCATCATATCAGCCTATATTCGTCCACTGCTGGACATAGGCCTCTCTCAATGAACACCAATTATAATATTAGTATGGAAGTATGGATATACAGGATGTAACAAAACGAAGTGATAATACTTTAGGGTGTGTATAACTATCCCCTGTATACAGTTGATGAAAGAGATTTTTTTTAACAAGTGGGCAAATTCATGACGCTGATGCGCTTGCCACATAAATAACAAAAAATGCTCTGTTAGCGCTGCTACTTTCCCAGTAAACTCAATATAATGGACACAATATGTAGGTACAGTGCACACCCACTAAGTAATAAAACTATATTTTGTTACACCCTGAGTAGTCCGTTTAACATCTAAAGGCCTGTATTCACTTTGATTAGTGCAAGTGCAAGTGACTAGTAATTGAGGCAGTGGAGTGCAGGTGTGTAGTGCAAGTAGTGTCCAATGCTTGTTTAGTGGCTCTTTAGTAATTTAATTTAGTGAATTCAGCAGTAGCTGTCAACACGAGCGTCCAAGTTTCAAAAATAAAACTGCATGTCAAAACATGTCCTTCATTTTTAATATTGGTTTTATTAAAAACTATTTGACCATTAAGTATTTTTATATGTCCTTTCCCAGGACTCAAAGTATCTCCATGCCAAATTTCAGCAAAATCGGTTCTGACTTCTGAGGTATTTAAACGTGAAGAGGTAACAGACAGACAGACACACATCCGCCTTTATAATATTATTAGTATATTAGTCTCACTCATCACCTGTACTAGTCACCTGCACTTAATCACTAATCAAAGTGAATACAGAACTAATCACGTTACTACGCAGCCGGCTAATCACTTGCACTAAACAGTCGCTGTCCACACTTACTTTTTCCTAATAACTAATCACCTGCCCTAATCACTTGCACTTATTACTAATGAAAGTGAATACGGGCCTTAAGCTCAGTATGGACGACTAATTGTGTTACCGATTTAAATATCAGATAGGTAGTTTGAGTAGTGGTAGTTTATCTACTACTAATTATTTATCTAGTTTGAGTATTAACCATACAATAAATAATTACACTCTTTTGGTCAAGATTTGTCATTTTATTTACATCTATACTTCCATACTTAATATTATAAATGCGAAAGTGTGTCTGTCTGTCTGTCTGTTACCTCTTCACTCCAAAACCGCTGGACCGATTTTGCTGAAATTTGGTATGGAGATACTTTGAGTCCCGGGAAAGGACATTGGATACTTTTCATCCCGGATAAAGGTACGGTTCCCGCGCGATAAACTCATTTTGGCGCAACGGAGTTGCGGGCGTCAGTCCATACTAAAATTATTATTAATGCGAAAGTGTGTCTGACTGTCTGTTTATACCTCTTCACGCCCAAACCGCTGAAACAATTTGATGCAATTCGGTAGGAGGATACTTTGAGTCCCGGGAAAGGACATAGGATACTTTTATCTCCGAAAAATGTACGGTTCCCGCGCGATAAAGAAATTTTGGCGCATCTGATGGAGTTGCGGGCGTGATCTATTTTAGATGAAATTGAGTTAAGACACACGCGGAAGATTATTTTTATAAGTAGTAATGTAAGTAACGAAAGAAAGTTACCTAATTACTGCATAGTTCAAAGAAGAGAGGCAAAATAGTCGTGGTTTCTGCACCTTTTACTAGAAGTAAGAGGAATAAACACCTTTTATAGCCATTAAAGGCCGACACTCAATTTATTATTATAGTAATTAAACTTGCTAAGGGTCATAAAAGTTTCAATAACCTATCTGGTAAAATAAGCGTAAGAAGAAGAAAAATGCTTACAATAAAACAATATTGAAGAAGGCCCTTTATTGCGTCCTAATTTTTTATTAAAAAAAAAGTTTACTTACACATTAAAAGTTACAGATATTTTATGTACAATTACATTATATTATTTGAAAAGAAAACTCGGGTAAATTATGATACATAAAATCTTCAAACATAAAAATTTTACGCCATTGACATTTAATTTGAAAATTTCCCCAAATAATACAAAAGGCCACCTTTTTGGCCAAGAAATTTTTCTCCATGTGTCAAGTCTATTATTTACGTCTATGCCCGATTACGTTTTAATGATGCTGAGGAATCACGTAAGAGCGAGAATCTATCGGTTCTCAAATAGGCGAACTGGGAAGCGACCAGTGCAGCGTGTTCGTAGGACTAGTCCTATAAATAAAATTCCAATGGTTCTCAAACTGTTAAGAACGTTCCAAATAATGGGTCCAAAATATTTAGTTTTGTAGTATGCTTTAAGCGGGGAATTCACTACCGTTCTGCCCGCGGGCCGCCCGGTCTGGCACAAGTTTGCCGCTTGCCCCTATTGAACACACACAGAACGGGCAAGTCAGTCAAATAGATAGAGAGCTGCAGCTCGGTCGTGGACTCATGGACTCGATATTCTTTTTAACAAATGATAGATCAGTATCGGCGTTGATTTTTTTGGATTTTTCAATAAGTTCGGGGTAAGCGGCTTTACGTTAATCGGTGTTTTGAATGTTATCCTTGCTTTTAACTTTCCACAAACAAGGATGCGACCGGTAAATGGAAATAAACGAATGTCAAAATTGTTGTTGTTGGTTTTTCTTATGTTTAGTGTTTGTACTGTTTACAATAATATGTTTTAAAATAATATTTCAAGTGGACTCCAGTCGCTCTCCAAGGCGCAAATGACGACGGGCCGCCGGTTGCGACCATTCATGTACAGACTTGCCCATGCCCGCGCGGGAAAAATGCGATCTCACGGGCAGGCTGCGGGCACGGGCCGGCGGGCATGTCTGTGCCCGTACCTAGGAATTGACGAGCAGACATGCGACAGACCTGCCCGTGACGGGCGGCCCGTAGCGGGCGGCCCGGTAGTCAATTCCCTGCTGCACACTTATTCGTTGATAAAAAAAAAATCCATAGCTTACTTACATTCTTATAAAACTCTTACTTCAGTATTAAAGCAGTGAATTACTTTACAAAAAACCTACTGTCTTTGTCTTGCATATTAAAAAAGCTACTTGACAGATAAATACATCAGACCTGATATAGATCCATCGTATAAATATTTTTATTCAAAAAACGAATAGAACGGTTTTGTAAGATAAATTCAACGTGGAAAAAAGTTCAAATGTCGAATCAATAGTTTAAATAATCATCATTCATCAATATTAAAATAAATAACAAATTAGGTAATTTTGTTTCGGGTGATAAATGGCAAATCTTTATCTTCCTGATATCTGTAATTTTTTATATCAGTGGAGGTCTGTGATAAAATATATTCTGATTTTAATATCGAAATACTTATAGGAATGTATTATTTTTTTCTTGTAAAATGAAGTTTAAGGGCCAATTCAGACCGCAACGCGACATGTAGATATGTATATTGTATATTTCTAAATTTATATTGAATTGACAGATTTGCAAGACGTCTCACGCAATTGAAGTCTGTCAAATCCATACAAATTTAGAAATGCATATCTACGCGTCGCGTTGTAGTCTGAATAGCTTTGTCCACACTGTGCCTTTTTCTGTTCGTCAAGGGCATGCGTTATAGCGCAGTCAACAGCGAACCTGAGGCATACCCGCCACGCATGCCCTCTGACCGTCCAAAACTTTTGCTTTGTTATTAAAAATGACAGTTGACGTTGCGTTCTTTGACGCATTAAATTATTGAATGCGCCAAAACGAAAGTTGAATGACAGAAGATGACGAAAATTGAAGACGAAAGCGCATAATGTGGACATAGCTAATAGATACTATAATTTAAAACGATAAGGGATTAAGGGGCTGTTTCACCACTTCCTGATAAGTATCGGATAGGATATCCACAGCTTGACTTATCTATCAAGATAGAGTATGGAGAATCTGTCAGATAAGTTGTGGATAGCCTATCCGGCACTTATCAGGAAGTGGTGAAACAGGCCCTAGTCTATTAAGACTAATGTGATTATTGATTGCAATGTTTAGAGGACAGTATGTAATGAGAGACAATTTTTAAATATTATGATTGCTTATAGTGTACAGATAGGTACATCTCAAGGCTGCTAGAGTGCAGACCCCCCACAGTTTGAGTGCACCTGGGTAGCACACAAGTGTGCAATACTCACTTGCATCTGAAGCGCAGCGTGCACCCATACACCTGCATTTCCACGCTCCACCACCCCCGTATATAAGCTATCTCGTACTATCCTTGAACCTCATTTCACCAGCTCAGTGTAATTAGTGCAGTGCAGTGTACAATGTGAACACTTTCCTACGTCAACTGTGATTGTGTAATGAAAATGAAAGCCGTACTTACCATGGTGAGTTCCTGAATTTCAGAACTGTCGGATGATTCGTATTAGTATAACAATAAAATACCATTATTTCCGCTCTTTAACCTATCAACCCCCATAAAGACACCGCCGCGACAACAATAGAATAACAATAAATTTCCAAGAATCCGCGATCGATGGATGAAAATGCATACCACAAAACTTTATAGAATAGGAAACACATTATTAGTATAATTTAAATACAAACAATTTATGTACGAAAAGGCGATCTTAATTTACATTATAATAACAAATGGGTTATATAAAATTTATGGGTAAATGATACGGAGAGTGGAACTATGTACGGTCCCTCGTGATAATCTTTTGCACGTATACACTATAATGTCACAAAAACACTTATGTTAAAGAGGTAGAGATTCGGGTACTCTACATATTATGAGTAGTTGTTTATATAATATTACTAGCTGTCCCGGCAAACGTTTCTTTGCCATATTATATTAAGTATATCGCCCGTTTTATTTTATTGAATTATTGACTAAAATATAAGTATGTCACCATGGCAACGTCCATCGCTATCCCGTGACCCGCGTCGCATAAACAATGGTCGCTCTTTATAGACAAATAATTAGCAATAAAATAAAATTGTGACTATAATTTGAGATTTAAACTATCCTATCTCTCAAGTTGGATCGAACTGCACATGGTGTGCGAATTTTATTATAATCGGTTAAGTGGTTTAGGAGTCCATTGAGGACAAACATTGTGACACGAGATTTATATATATTAAGATTATGTAGTTTAAACTTTTGCCATATTATAAGTCGGTATTAATTATTATTTTTTATACTGTTAGGTGCTGAATTGGCACTACTTTTCAGATACACTTGTTTTCAAAAATGTTGCAAAATGTTGTAACAATTTCACCATCGAAGCGGCTTAAGTATAACATGTCGACATAACTAAGTTTTTCTAATTTATTCCAGTTTATTAAACATCGATTATAGCAAACACATAAATTTACATTTCGTGGGCCCATATTATGGCTTCTAATTTATTCTAGCTGTTAAGTAACTTTATAATTAATTAGGAGTAAAAAGTTTTAATAAATCGTTTGGTCGATTTTCCTTATCTATTAATAAATAATTAATTTTTAAATTCACTTACTACTCTTTATATTAATTTAGCGATGAAAATAAAATAAAATAAGGAATGATTGTAAAAGGAGCGTCTTATTTGATTTAGTTGTAGACAGCGTTTCTTTTAAAAGACAATATTAATATTTATATCAAGTAAGTCATCCTCTTAATTGACCCTATAAGTGCAAGTTTATTTTTTACAAAAATACACACGTACCTAATTTGTGCTGTTATATTAAATGACATAATATTGCACAGTTAACAATGTGTCGTTAAAAAAATAATGATTCATGTTTATATACACATTGATATTTTGTGAATGAATTGTCTATTTATATAACACTTTTTATATATAAATTAAATTCAATTATTATATTTTTACTATTATATTATTACGTGATTAAGTAAATGTAACAACTCCCACACTAATAGTAACACCCACACCGGTTTCGGTGACGGTGGCCGGTTTTCATTGAAACCAGGCCAGTTACGCAGGAGTCATTTAATAGTGCCCAAGTGTGTGCGCAGTACACAAGAGCACTCTCTATTCCTTTACTCTCATAACCCAGTGGGACGATGACCGACACGACTGGCGAGAGATCAGGCGCAGGGCCGAATTTTACATGCCCATCCGACGCATGGATCACAATCAGGCGATCAGCCTGCATTGTCCTAACCAAACTTGGAAATAACATGTTTCCAACGCGGGAATCGAACCCACGACCTCCGAGTCAAGAACCGCGCTCTGTACCACTGGACCACGGAGGCAGCTCCCACACTACAGAGGTTGTAGGTCACTCATAATATTATGCTAACGTCTGCTTGGACCGGCTTCCATGATAGCTTATAGTGGCAAACCGATAAACTGTTTTAAAATATAATATATATAATACTAGCTGTTGCCCGCGACTTCGTCTGCGTTAGCATCCCCTCACATCCCAAGTATTATTTATTGTACAAAAATATTCAATGTACTGTAATTGACTTTCCTACAATTTTATTATATAAAGATGTTCCGCGCGGCTTCGCTTGCGTAATTTAGGAATTTCACACAACCGTACATTTTTCCGCAAAAAAAGCATATGTCCCTTCACGTGGTCTATTCTTCATGTTTGCCGCATAACATAAAAATTGCTCCAGTGATAATAAGCAATCCATACTAATATTGTAAATGCGAAAGTGAGTCTCTGTCTGTCTGTAACCTCTTTACGTTCAAACCGCTGATCCGATTTTGCTGAAATTTGGTATGATACTTTGAGTCCCGGGAAAGGACATAGGTTACTTTTTATCCCGGAAAAATTTACAGTTCCCGCGCGATAAACGAATTTTGGCGCAACGGAGTTGCGGGCGTCATCTACTTTCATATAATTTCCCCGTTTTTTCCACATTTTCTTCTATTTCTTCGCTCCTATTAGTCTTAGCGTGATAAAATATAGCCTTCCCCGATAAATGGGCTATCTAACACTGAAAGAATTTTTCAAATTGGACCGGTAGTTCCTGAGATTAGCGCGTTCAATTAAGCCCTTTCATATAATTTCCCCCGTTTTTTGCACATTTTCCTATATTTCTTCGCTCCTATTAGTCTTAGCATGATAAAATATAGCCAATAGCCTTCCTCGATAAATGGGCTATCTAACACTGAAAGAATCATCAAAATTCGTTGCGTAGTTTTAAAGATTAAAGGGAACAAATGGACATGAGGGAAAAAAGCGACTTTGTAGCTTTTTGATAGCCTTCCTCGATAAATGGGCTACAGTAAAATAATTTCTCAAATCAGACTTGTAGTTCCTGAGATTAGCGCGTTCAAACAAACAAACAAACAAACTCTGCAGAATTATAATATTAGTATAGATGTACAAAAATTTTACCTCTACAATTTTATTATATCTATAGACTGATAGATAGATAGAAACCTATAGATAGAGAAACAAACAATAACTAAAAAAACGTTAAAGGTTCGGAAGCCTATCCCAAAATTGATGGGAACGGCGGTGAGGGGGGAGGGGGGAGGAGGGGTAAAGACCCCCTGTACCGAATCCACACTGAGAAACCCCCCAGTATTGGAGCTACTCACCTTTGAAATTTTCGTGATTCTGAGGCTACATCAAGTTTTATTCTCGGAAATTTGCATAACGTGTTTTGTGACGGTCGCCGGCTGCTGCCGCAGCACAGTCACAGTTCTAACCTAACCAACTTTTGGACTTTCTGCATTGTGTTTTTGTTTTGGCGGGGGGCTGCGCCCCCCGAGCCCTCCTTTTGTTTTATAACAGTCGCAGGCTGCTGCCGCAGCACGCTCGGCTCCCTCTGTGTTGTGGTCTAATTTCTAACCTAACCTACTTTTGCTTCCAAAAGTGGGTTACTTTTGGACTTTCTGGATTGTGTTTGTTTTTGTTTTGGGGGGTGGGGCCGCGCCCCCCGAGTCCCCCTTTCGTGGCGGCTGCTGTATCCGTGGTTAAGTAGGCCTTCTGTTAAGTCTTTTCATTAATAATAAAATGAAATAAAAATGATGCGCTTGATACGGCGCCGGCAGTCATTTCGGCAACCTGCTGGGGTAGCTAAATTTACGTTAAATACTCCGTTAACCTACAAAACTAAAAATCTATATTATCAGATAATTTTAAACATTGATTTTAAACTAATAAATTCAACACAAAAACTCAAAACCTATAAGTACTTAAGTAATACCTAATAATTACACAAAAAATACATTTTTTAAATTGACAAAGGAATTAAAATAATATCTACACTCAGAATTAAATAACACAAACCAAAATAAGAATGCTATCGCCAGCTATCACAAATCACAATAATAAAATTTGAAGATTTCAAAATGAGTATCACTGTCATGCATAAAATTTGAATTTCGAATTTAGAATGCGGTTTTTTTTCAGCTAGTCAAGTCAGTCAAGAGTCAAGACATAATTTACTCATCTATACATATAATAATTGTAGAAATGAAAATTCTGTACATTATAAATGTTCAAAAAAATAATAAGCGGGGGTGTCACTACATCGCTATAGAAGCCAAAAATGTGGTTAGTTTTTGTCTGTCTGTCTATTTGTATGTTTGTTCCACTATCACACGAAAACTACTGATACGATTTGAATGCGATTTTCGCAGATATATTTGTCTTCTTCCAACTTAACATCTGGTGTATAAAAAAATTTCCCCCCACCTCTCTAAGAGGACCAAAGAGGGGTCAGATTTTGTATCAAACTTTTTTCTTTAATGGACTTACTTCATATAATTAACTATGTTTTCCAACTTAAGATTTTGTATCAATTGATGAAGTAGAAATACTTTAAATGGCAAAACAACGTTTACCGGGACAGCTAGTAAAATAATAATCTTATACAGGATGTAACAAAACTAAGTGATAATACGTTCGAATGTGTACGTGTTTCTCGTAGACTGTAGAGAGTTCACTGTGAAAGTAGCAGCGCTGAAAGACCAATTTTTTTTCACTTTTGTATGGGGAAACTGGTGACGCTCGGGCCCTTGCCCATACAAAAGTGAAAAAAAAAATCGTCTTTCAGCGCTACTTTCACAGTGAACTCTCTACAAGGAACACGTACACACCCTAAAGTATTATCACCTAGTTTTGTTACACACTGTATATAAAATTCTCGTGTCACAATGTCAGTTACCGTAGGTACTCCTCCGAAACGGCTTCACTGGTTTTTATATTATATTATGCATAATATTCAGTAGGTCTGAGAATCGGCTACTGCATAGACTAAGGAAATAGTATGTCTGGCCTCTGGGCTACTGTCTACTTTTTATATTGATAAGTGCATTTGTTGAATAAATAATAGTAAATTATTACAACTCGAGACTGTCGACGACCATTGTTTGTGCGACGGGCTAGCTATGAACGTTGCCATGGTGCCATACCTATTAATCACCTCACCACCTTGCCGGGACAGCAAGTATTATTATAGAACTTAATAATAACATTAATTTGATTTTTCGAAACATCCCTTCTTATATCGCACGTCTGCGTCATACGGAGAACACTTCCCCAAAATTTTCAGTCTAGATACGATCCGTGGTTTAGGTTTTATCGTTATTGGATTTTCATATCTATAGTCTGTCAAGAAAGTCATGACAGGCGGGATTTTTTTTTAAATAAAATAAAAAATATGAGAACTTTATTAATTAGAGATAAAAATGTGCAAGGTGACAATATTTAAAATGTAATAAGCGTTCTCTGTGAAAATACAAAGAAAAAATACACCTTAAAAGCGAGATTACTACGTTTAGAAAATTTTCCCGCCTGTCATGACTTTATTGACGGACTATAATAATTGTTTTAACCCTAGATTTAGCCTAAAACACTTATATCTCACCATGTATAATAATTATAATAATACTGAAAATTATTAAGTAAATATTATGATTATTATATTATCATTCAAGATAAAGCCTTTTATTGATAATATATATATATATATATATATATATATATATATATATATATATATATATATATATATATATATATATATATATATATATATATATATATATATATATATTATAAATATTAAAAAATATTTTTAAATTTTTGGCACTTTACTTAATCTTATGTTCATAAAATTAAATCTCGATGAAAAAAACACCAATTGAACGTACAGGAATAATTAATTTTGAATTTCGAACGCCAAATATTTTTTTAACAATATTATGATGACAAAACAGAATGTTTAATATAAGCCCTCCATTCAAGACAATCTTTCTAAATTCTACAAAAGTATAAGAAAACAATAATATTATAACAACAATAAATTGTTACAAATATATACCTAGTTAATATTTACATTTAACAACTGATTGATTACGATAATATTATTTTATTGTGACTCCTGCATGCAGGCTACGTGTAAAACAGCCATAACATACCCCGCTAAGTTTTGCCACAGATTATGTCTCTTGTGGCAAAAAGCAATGATTGGCGTCTCTAACTCCCTGCGTCGCTGCAAGCCGCTGCTAAACGCTGTAAAGCGCTGTAAACTGTTCATGCTTTTTAACGACTTCTAAGGATAAATTTCAACAAACTATGAATTACATCTTCCATAAAATACATCAAATAATAATGATGCGAATTTTCGAGCAGATCAGACTAAGGAATCGAGTTGTCCCATACTAGCTTTATCCCCCCTTTTCACACCCTTAGGAGAGGAATTTCTAAAAATCCCTTCTTATCGCACGCCTGCGTCGTACGAAGAATACTCCCTCCAAATTTCAAGTATCTACAATTACTGGTTTCGGCCGTAGCGTGATTCCATTTTCATGTCATTCAGGACAAAGCCTTTATAATGATATAGATAATATAATATAGCTGCATGTGGTCAATACCTTTATATTGCTCCTCCTAATGTAAGTTCATAAGTTGAAATGAAACACTTTTTTTTTCATAATAATTCATATTTTTTTTGGATAAAAACAAATTTTAATTTGATCGAAACGTAAGTTCAAATGTGATTTTAAACACATTCCTAGTACTATTTGAGGACACCCGAAACTTTGATTCCCTCATGATTCCCTAAAATTAATTTATCGCATTTGAACCGAAAATTATTCTTCGACAAAAACTATTAGTGAGAGAGCCCTAGAACATTTTTTTTGTGATTACTAACAAGCTAATTTTTTGTAAGTAGCTTCATTTTGATAAGACAAACAACTTTATATCTGCGAAAAATCTCGAAAGTAGTAGCTAACAGAGAAAGGATTTCATACTTTGATTTGATGGTCCTAAAATATGGATTGTTCTATTTGTAGGACAATATTACTCTTAAATTATATAACTATTAACCTACAAATATACAGAAAATCTGCTGGCTAGGGTTCCGTTTTAGGGTACCGCAGTCAACCAAGTTTTGTTGATTACAGAACCCTAATATGTACTTAGTCTCGGCATTTGGGACTACGCTAATAAGGTCAGCTACAATTTCACACGGTCATTCTTTGTTTCCCACAAATAAGTCAACAATACTGTATCATAAACAAAACCGTATCATAAACAACTCGTGTTGCAAAAGCAATTGACACTTTTGACCCAATATTACGAGCCATCACTGAGATCAAACGCGGGGTATAAATCAAAAGAAATTTGAATAATTGCACAACGAGATACATTTGCATTCATTAATGACCTTAGGGAAAAAATGTCACTATGTTGCAGGCAGTGAAGACAATCAGGCAAGAAATATTGTTCCTAAATATTTTTTATAATATTGTTATCATTAAAAAGTAAAATGTAAGTATTTTTTGCCAATGTAAACTGTTTATCCACATAATTTTGAGATACTTGGAAAATATAGTTATCTAAGATTTTTTTGTCACACATACATATAACTAAGTGTTTAAGGGTATTTAAAAATATTGTGCATAGTAAGGTAAGGTAAGCAGGCAATGTTTGTATATGAATTAACAGAATATACTACTTTTTATTCGGATAATATTTTAGTTACTAGGTGGTAGCTGGATAATCAGAATTATAAAAAATAAAAATGTTTTTATTCAGATTCAGATATTTGAAATTTACACAAGAAAAACAGTAATAAGGTTCTTAGTAATGTTAATTGTAAATAGTAATTTAATAATAAATAGTATAAACACTAGCCGCGTTCTTTAAAAATAATTTCAGAGTTTCACCTATATTGCTTTAATTAACCCTAAACCAGCGTTACGAACTGTGTTCGCAACAGGTGCTAAGTAGGCGCCCACTCCAGTTTGATGGACTAAATTATGAAACGTTTTTGATTATTATTATTTATTTTTAATATACATCCTTTCAGTCAACCAAGTTTTGTTGATTACAGAACCCTAAAACGGAACCCTAACTAGCAGATTTTTTGTATATTGGTAGGTTAATAGTTATATAATTTAAAAGTAACATTGTCCTACAAATAGAACAATCCATATTTTAGGACCATCAAATTAAAGTATGAAATCTACCACTTTCAAGATTTTTTGCAAATAAATAAGTTAAATAAAATAAATTTAAAAAAATAAAAAAACCCGACTACAAAAAATGTTAACTAAAAAGAACGAAACAAGACCTAATTCTGCCGGAGGCATCGAATCCATGCTTTTGCTTTCGTATCAAGTTTCATAAATCATAAAATATTATGCCTCCGACTGCATTTTATAATCCACTTTCTTCTTCTACATTTTTCTATGTAACCTTCTATTCATCCTCGCTTGAAACTCGTAAGCAAGAGTCGTATCAATTAAAGCATGGATTCGATGCCTCCGGCAGAATTAGGTCTTGTTTCGTTCTTTTTAGTTAACATTTTTTGCAGTCGGCTTTTTTTTTTAATTATTTTATTTGCGACTTTTTAGTTGTAGACATCAACTACGATAACTTGGCGCGCCCCTCCAAAATTCAAAACGTTTGAAGTGCGTTGTCAAAACGTTTGATGTGCGTTGTCTTGCGCGATCGGCTAGTTATGATTAGTCGACCAACAAATTTTGATAATAAGTGACATTAAGCGAAATATGACGTGTACTGTGATTGGTTGAATACTTACTACATACAAACTCTTTCATAAGGATGTGACTGCACACATTGAAACAGTCATTTGGAGGTTCGCGCCATGTTATCGTAGTTGATGTCTAGTCATCTAACCATTTTGACAACCAATCTAATAAAAAATTTAAAAACTACCGTGTTGATATTTCTAAGTGTACCTACCTACAATACGTAGGTAGGTACATAGGTTTAGTACTGTTTCAATGTTTGTTTCTGGTTTTAAGTACCTAATCATTGTTTTTTTTAATACTTTGTGATTGAATTTTCATCTTGTTTTAGTAATTTCAGTTGATTTTTAATTGTTGTACCTATTTATCCGTGCAGGCGGGTTTTTGTTTTTTTTTTAATATTATTTATAGTTCCATTTAATATTAAAACTGCAAGTTATATACATATTTAGAATCAGTGTTTAAAATCCTTTATTTTGATACCCCACTCGATATGCTTGGTAGAATTTTTATTTTTTTACCTTACAATATGGCGTCAAACATCCGCCAGTTTGTTTTTTTTTATGTCACCTATCTAAGAACACTTGGGCTATTAAGACAAATGTAACGATACCTCAAATGTGAAAATTCGTTTAGCGGTTCTGAAGATACGAGGTAATAAAGAATATTACATACATACATACAAGATACGCGCCAAAAACATAACCCTCCTGGCAGTCGGGTAAAAATGAAGCTACTCACAAAAAATTAGCTTGTTAATAATAATAAAAAAAACTGTTCTGGGCTCCTCACTATATTGTTTTACCAAATAAATTTTCTTTCCTTTTAAAGTAGTCAGGTGTGCCTTTCGTGTAGCGCGTGTCTTAACCAGACATAAGAAAACTTTGCGACAGATTCATTTTAACCGCAACTTGAACAGGTATGGAAATATTCCAAATTCACTTTGCGTAACATTTAATATAGAGACTAACTTCGAAGAATTCGCTTAATCGTCACAGATACAACAACATAGTGGATATAAATATATTTTTTTATAATCGTTATTTTATATTAAATGTATTTAATAAGCATAAAAAAAGACTCATGCAGCCGAACGTATTACCTCCTCATTTTTGGAAATCGGTCAAGAAACTAAGAAAGTTTTTATTTGTTTAATCATTTATTCGTAGATAATTTTTATAAA
The DNA here is from genome assembly GCA_905333045.1 of Lysandra bellargus. NCBI lineage: Eukaryota > Metazoa > Arthropoda > Insecta > Lepidoptera > Lycaenidae > Lysandra > Lysandra bellargus. Next base: position 6,519,321 of record HG995355.1, read on the forward strand.
TAATACTATACCTACTATGAATTATTTCAAATTAATATGAAGTGGACAAATAATGATATTTTGTGTTTAGGTTTGTGTTGTATTGCGATATTTTTCTAACACACTACAAACTTTTACAATGTCAGTAGGGCAACAGCTGTCGATCTAGATCCTAATGTCCTTCCGTAGTCATTGGGGTAATAGTATTTAATTATAACTACAAGCGAAAGCGATCGCGATCTGTTTTATAATACTAAAGAAGTTTTGTTACTATTTAGTTATCGTATTATTTTATTAGGTTTGGAAAAAAGTTAACCAATGAATGACAACATCATGAATCTTTCTTTACATTTTACCAACGCATATTTTGCACCTTCTCCGTAGCATTGACGACCTTCGTGGCTCAGTGGTTGAGCACGTGGTCAGCGCTCAGGCCGGGGGTCGCGGGTTCGAGTTTCACATTAAAAACAAAAAGTTTTCAATGTTCCTGGGTCATGTATGTGTATTAAATATATTATGTATCATATAATAAAAAAAATTAAATATGTGTAAAGTATTAAATATATTTCCGTTGTCTGGTACCTGTAACACAAGTCCTTCAGGTACTTAGCACGGGGCCAGACTGATGTGGTGTGAAGCCATACCACATCAGTACCATAAATATTATTATTAAATTACTATTGTTATACTTTATCACTCTCAGGAATAAAAATATTTACACTATGTTGATCTTATATTTTATGTTTAGTTTTGTTTATCATTTCTACATTCTACAATCTACATGATGAAAACATTGTATAAAGAGACTGTCTATAGATCTTTTAGTAAAAGTCTTTTAGTACTAATCTAACTACATAACGTGAAATTTTAGTGGTTGTTTTCCCGCAGCAGAACGATTTATCTATAGTCTGTAGTAGGTACTATCAAAAATATTTTGTATGACGTACTATGGCAATTTTATGCCGATAGGCGCGAGCGGCTATGTCCCGGCCGAATTTTATTTATGATTTGAATAAAAAAAAACTTCACAAATCTATTGTACTACTAAAATAGAATCATTTTACTACTACGTAAACGTACGTAGTACGTCTTTAACCTTTAACCGGGATAATAATAAATTATTATCTGTTTAGTGGAAAAACTTAAAATATAAGTTTACTGAATTCTGATGTTTCATGTTATAGTTGCAGATAAAACTCCATTAGTTTTTATGATCATTTTATGCTTAGGCCATTCCAAATATATTTGTATTCATTAAGCCCCCAAGTTAATAAATTTAGTAAGTTATAGCTGGAAGCTTGTGAAATGTATTGAACTTTTCGTTCAAGGCAAAAATTCAGCCACATAAAGGGGCACCTTTATTTTGTAGACATTTAGGGTGGTTTAAAGTAAGTTGATGCACAACTTACTTTAACTATAACTGTAATTTTAACTATAACTATTCTACAGTGCAAAATGTCAGATCTTTGGTTACCGTTAAATATGGCGTCCGACGCCATATTTAACCACAACCACTAATTATATCTAAATTTTTCGTGAAAATTTACAATGTTCCACAGTGTTATATTTTTCCTTAAAATTTTTACGGATAATTCAATTTTTATACTCTCAATCCCATTACCTGTAGCTTTAAAAATAAACGCAACAGACGTCTGTCAATTTCTGTGGTCAAAGTTAAGGTTAAAGTTAAGATTGAAGTTAAGGTTAAAGCTAAGTTAACTATAACCACAACTTTAACCTTAACTTTAACTTTAACCGCGCCTCTGGTGCAATCCACCCTTAAAAATATTTTTAAGTGCGAGATTCATGTGAGTGAAAAATTTGTGTGAAGAATTTTTTTATGAAAATATACATTTACTGTATAGGTACGTTAGCAGCACGTATATTTGTTAAAAAATGTGTCCCGATTTCTTTGCTGAAGGGTCGAATTATAAAGCACTTCTAGAGTATACCAGATCAGTTAGATTCTTATGATATGTATAATATGTGCACATTAAAAAGTATAAAAGTTTATATAATATTAATTTTTAGACAAGTAATCGCACAACGTGGCTTGTGTCAGTGTGACAAGAGTGAACATGCATAATATTATAGCACTAAATCATCCGATTTAAATTATTATAGACGTGAGTGGAAGAACACGATAGCTAACAATAAAAAATTGCCGTTTTTTTGCATAAATAGATGCTTGAAGCCCAGAAAATGATTTGAAAAATAAACTTGTGCATCTTATACACAGACATATAATATCAAAATCTATTTCTGTGATCTTATATTTAGACAGATATAATATTAGCCAGGGGATCAAGTAGATAAATTACAGGTTTTGTTCAAATTATATGGGACAAAAAGCGGACATTCCGCATGTTACAAAATGTTACTTATCGTGTTCATCCACTTTCGTCTTCAATTATGGAATCTTACAAAATATTTAATTTAGAGTGTGAAAAAGACAATCATGTAACACTAAATAAAATATAACACAATAAAGTCTAACATTTACAGGGGAAAACCACTTGTCTGAGCGTAACGTGGTTGCGTAGGCGCATCTAGTCGTATATCATGTCTACGAGAAACATTATGACACTTATGATTTGTAACACTATATATAGCGGTGAATTGGTTACATAGAATCCTTTTTACCAAAGAAATGCTATGAAAAAAATTGTGGTGCTTAAACTCAAGTGTTAAAATCAAAATTTTTAAATGTTTTAAGATAATTCTTGCAAAATTTGTTATCGTCCTATCATTTGCTTTAAAACAAAATACAACATAAATAACTAGATAATTGCTTTAACACAAAATATTATAAAGCACTTAACCAACAGCTGATTTTATAATACGCCATTTTGGTTCTAATTAAGCAACCCTGCTACAGTCGGGGTATTTTAATAGGCCACATTTGACATCTGTCAGATTAATCTCCATAGTGAGGTGAGCTGCGTAAAAACATCGACCAAAACGAATAAATCGATACGGACTTGAAATAAAATATTTGAATTTTATATCTTTTAAAACAAACTCCTGTCCCATTATTACTTTTTCTTTTGCAAATTCAAGGAACAAAATAAGACAAAAACATAATTTACAAAAAAAATACATTTATTCACTTGAATTATAAAAACTGTTAAATGTAGTATTATCATTATTCATTTCACATAATTAAGTGTGTAATTTCACAACGTGGTTATTAATTTATGGGGATATTTCGTTACAAGTAATCAATGCATCGATATTATTTATTCACTTTCGATTTTTAGGGTAACTTCCCTAGAGTTTAAAAAGAAAAAAGGTCAGCTGACGTAACATTGTAACGACGTGCAATTATTAAGATCAGAATTTGTTTATTACGTTTAGAATTGTTTATCAGTAAAAGCAAATCGTTAAATAATTCGTATCGGTCATATTTACAATAAATATGTTATCGTAATTGAAAAAAGTTAATCAATTGTGCAGTTATAACAAAACGAAAATATTTATTTTATATGTACGTCGCTACAAGGTTACCTGGTACAATTTTGATGAACTGTCAAATGTGGCCTATTAAAATGTCCCGACTATAGCTTTAGGAGACGTCCATATTTTGTAAAGCACTTACCTACGTAACAGGTCATACCCATACCACAGAATATATATTAGTTGTACCAATCCGTACACGTAACGCCTCCGTGGTCTAGTGGTATAGAGCGCGGCTCTTAGCTCAGAGGTCGTGGATTCGATTCCCGCGTTGGAAACATGATATTTCCAAGTTTGGTTAGGACAATGCAGGCTGATCACCTGATTGTCTGACAAGTAAGATGATCCATGCGTCGGATGGGCATCTAAAAAGTCTGTCTTGTGCCTAATCTCTCGCCAGTCGTGTCGGTCTGCCGTCCCACTGGGTTATGAGAGTAAAGGAATAGAGAGTAAAGGTAGGAGACTGCGTACACTTGGGCACTATAAAATTACTCCTGCGTAGCTGGCCTGATTTCAATTAAACCAGTCACCGTCACCGAAACCGGTGTGGGAGCTATTAATTAATACCCGTACATTAGGTACTATTAGATAAGTTGATTCCTATGCAGATCGGGGACCTACGTAGTTTGGTTGCGTTACGTCAAACCCAGCCGACAGATCACAATTAACATTGAATTGACACATTCGACCAAATTACGTTGGTCTATCAACTGCATGGGAATCAATTTCCTCGATGGTACATAAACCCATAACATAAGGGTTACTTCCCATTATGTAGTCCATGAGTTATTGAATGCTAGCTTTCAGCTCCCGACAGTAACCTAGGGTCAGAGAAAACCAACAGGTTGCCTGTCGCATGACCTATGCAACCGGATGAGTTAGGTTCCCTATGAGTTAAGGAGTCTTCATTACTTTCTAATAGAAACTTTGTAAGAGTTCGTGTGCTTTATTTTAAAATCGTTTATCATTGTAAAAAAAATAATTTATAATTAAAATATGTACTTACATAGAATCAAACGATACGGAAATTACTTCTCAATAATATTACTTCTGGATATAAACTTTTAGTCTATTACTAGTTGTTTCCCGCGACTCCATCCGCGTGGACTTTAGTTTATAACGCGCGGTTGTTCCCGTTTAAAAATTTCAAATCTTCTTATACCCTTATAACCATTTTTTTCTCAGTAAAAAGTAGCCTATGTCCTTTTTCAGGCTCTAGACTATCTTTATTACAATTGGTTCAGTAGTTTAGGCGTGAAAGTGAGACAGACAGACTTTCGCATTTATAATATTAGCATAGATTAATTTAGCATTTTAAGTTCTATTAGTTTTTAATGCAGGCACATTCATTGATAATATGCCTTACAAAGTTTAAAAATAATAGAGATGCAGTAAGGGGAGCGCCCTATGAGAGATGAATTAAAAATGTTTATTTTCGGACTTCATTTATTCGTGTTCATTTTAGGTGTATACTACACAGGTATATTATATAGGTGCCGGCAGGGCGACAAGCCCTTACGGAATCTTATATGAGACTAACTAAGTAGTAACTAAAGGCTAAAATGGGCACCTGACACGTACGAGTTTGTGCCAATGATGCACACACACAACAATATAATTATTGTGTATGTGCATAACTGCATATGCTGCACGTTACTTTACTCCCCCCAAAAATTTAAAAATTTTCAATAAACATAACAATGTTATTACGTACTTCTTAACTATAAACTTATGTATATGCAATGCATGCAAGTGACACTCGCAGGTGTCAAATATGCTTAAATGCACAACGTGACAAGTTCCAAGACAATACAAGTAACATTATAACCAAGATACAATTACAATAACTATTGTAAGAATGCATTATAACTGCATTACTTACTGATACATTGCATAAAAATAACTTAATATTTGATCATGATCATTTCGAACAAAATTTTATATTCTAAGTATAGTTAAAATTAAATGAAGTTAAAGTAAAAAAAAATATTTTGACATTTTAGTCTGCACTGACACACAAATACCCGAAAACGCGGAAAAATAAAAATGTAGCACTTTTGCTCTAGCATACTTCGATATGCGTCTGCGCTGGTTTGGTGGCCTCGCGAGTTTTACGGAAACTCGCTGTGGCTCTGGAGAAGTTGGATAAGGTGGAGTTCTGCATGGACTGTTCCAGCAGCCATTTCCATCTAGGCACTAATACCGAACACCACACAGCACAGTTTTTCAATCCGTTGTTTTCGACCTTTTTAATTTATTTATGAAGCCTAAATGACTTGTCGCATAATTATGATCTAAAGATAACATTAGGTTTGTCTTTGGGTCAGCACACCGGAACAAAATAAATTTAGGTACGACTCTACGGTGCAGAAAATTGTTTAATAAATCTTTTTTTTTCGTTTGTCAGATAGATATCTACAGAAATATATAAACTCACTCACTGCCCCGGCAAATGTTGTTTTGCCATATAAAGTATTTTATTGAAGTGACTAAATAAGTACGGCACCATGATAACGTCCATCGCTATCCCGTCGCACAAACAATGGTCGCCGTCAGTCTCGAGTTGTAATAATTTACTATTATTTATTCAACAAATGTACTTATCAATATAAAAAGTAGCCAGTAGCCGATTCTCAGACCTACTGAATATGCATATAAAATTTGGTAAAAATTAGTTGAAGCCGTTTCGGAGGAGTACGGTAGCTAACATTGTGACACAAGAATTTTATATATAAGATAAAGATGGTATGATTGAACGTAGTCTATTAATATTAATAAGTAAGTAAAAATATTACGATAAGTTTTGCGAAAGAGAGAACTATAAAATTATGCTAATATGTGTAATTTAACATCCTAAAGTTAATGTTACAAATTATTTTAATTTTACACGTCTTGATATTATGTTATAAATTATTATATCATAACATCAAAAGCTCATCGTCAAGCAGCTTGTGTCATCTTGTTCTAATTTTTTATGTGAATTGCATAAACTATCAGATTTCTGTTAAGATTACAGAGCAAATTTGAGACAGATAGACTGATTGCCAATAATATTTCATAGTATATAGTCTATAATATTACCACTTATTATAAATTTATTATAAATGCGAAAGTAAATCTGTTAATCTGTCTGTTTATCACGCATTATAATCACTGAAACAATTTAGATAAAATTTGGTTCGGAGATACTATAAGTTTCGGAAAAAAGCATAGGATAATTTTTGAGATTTCAAATACATGTGGTTTGCTTGGCGCGTCACGACTCACGTATCATTTAGATCTGATCCCATCCTTATAACAAAGAAATGAATAATAAATTAAATTTATTGAAGATACACACTACACTTTAAAGGATAAATGAAGTACTTAGTAGGGCTAACCTTCCGTTCATCGCACGCCCTTTCGAAGCTCGTGGAAAGCTCGCGCTGAACTTTGACTTTCATTGTTTCACTTCCTTACGAGCTTAATGCGCCAATGAAAGCTATCACAGCTAGTTATTACCTTATGATCTCTTCATATTATAAGCTTTATAATTATGAAGTGTTTGGAATTTATTGTCATGGTTTTTTGGTTTCCGAGATGGTGTTCAAATATTTAAGAAATGTTTCTTAAATAATTGAACACTATTATGTTATTATTGTTATAATTTACAGTTACAACAGTGTTATTATATCTTTAAAAGAACAATTCTTGTATATATACCTAAATGTATATTTGGAATCTCGGAATCGGCTCCAACGATTTTCATGAAATTTTGTATATAGGGGGTTTTGGGAGCGATAAATCGATCTAGCTAGGAATCATTTTTAGAAAATGTCATTTTATTCGTATTTTATCGAATACCGAGCAAAGCTCGGTCAAATAGCCAGTAATTTATCTAAGTAAATAAATTATAAAACTGAGAAGTTGCGGCTTAAACACTAATTGTTATTTTGTTTATTTTAAATAGATTTAGAAGCTCAGAATTCACAATAAATGTTAATAATACTTATTGAATGAAATATAACAACAGTGATAACAAGACTGTCGCAACCACCTCAGTGGAGGCGAAAACTATAACACTGCTGCGTCCACCTGTGTGAGCACACATGCACACACGCACTAGTCTATGGCATTCAATATCGTGATGGCCTAGCAGGTCAACGACCGCGTAGGCTGCCAACTAAACTATACACACGTGTCCATCTGGTAATCACCACATAAACGATGAACACGGTTTCTATACTGTGCAGTCGCCTCCAACCACCCCTTACAGCGACCCCTTACCACACGGCTCAACCGAGCATTCTATAGCTAAGGTCTAAATCAAACCCACTCAACAGTAGGCAGTAAACACTAGATGTGACCAACCGACCACAAATGAGTACAACACCTCGCATAATAAGATAACTAAACGATCATCTCATTGTTCGCAATCTAAATACAATATCAACATGTTACATATTACTATCTAGACGATTATATACATAACAGTTTCGAGGCGTTGGATATCCTCGATGAACTGAACACACAACCTAAATAATAACGTTTAATACCACAATATTTAAATAATGATAATAATGACTCACCGATAAGACTGCGCCGCGTGCTCGCCCGTCTGCGGTTCTCGGTCGTCTCTTTGACAGCGGCTGTCACTAGTGACATGTGTCACCAGAGAATATTACAACTACCCTCTTATTATTATACATGAATACCGTTGTTTACCTTTGTTACCTACAAGTTCGCGCGATTCGCGACAAAGACAAATAAATTAAACATTTCTGTTTCAGATACGGGTAATATTTATTATCCTTCTCTTCCGAAAAACATACTGTCAAGATGGATACAGCGAGCAAGATATACTGCGCTACCAGCAGATGGTTGCCAACGATGGGCACGACCAAATCACTGGATACAGCAACATGGGCCAGCGAGACAACAGCCACCTCTACAACTCCGGCAGCCAACAATACCATGTCACTGAAGATGCAAACCAAAATGAAGATTACAATCGACACGAGCGTAGAAGCAGAAAAGTGTACAGAATAAAGAATCCGTTTCAACAAACAGAAGATAATGAGAAGCAGGAAACCCCTCAGGATGTAGACACGAGTGCAAGCAACCAATACGCAGCGATACACTACTCGCTGCCACCGGAGCAGTTTCTAGCGCAGATGAAGGCAGAAGGTCAGTACCAGCAGTACTCGACGCCGTCACCGGCCCCATCGTACACTGCAACACCACAGCCATACCAATATTCCACTGTCTCTGCCTCAGGCTACGATAACAATCCTCAACCTAGTTACAATGGAAGAGCCGAATCCAGAACGTACACCCCTACTTACAATAACAACAATTTCCAATACAACGGAAACCAATACAATCAAGATGTAGTGGCCAGCACTCCTATACCCACTTACTTATCAACGGCTCTACCCAGCAACCAATATCTTGGCACCCCTGCAAATACTTATCTATCTAGTCCTGCATCTATATACTTGTCCAGCCCTCAAAGTATACAGCAATACGTGTCTTCACCTGTGTCGTTCGATTATAATAACAGAGTTTCAACGATTGGAAGTGAACCCTTGAACTACCCAAGCGAGGCAAATAAAAGAATACAAATAGATCATTATGATAATTCTGGCAACATTCTTAGATACTCTAATAATAATGTGCAAGGTCAATACCACAATGAATTACCTTCATCTACTATATCACCGACTGCTGCATATTATGACAATAAGCAGGAATCTTATAATAACGGAAACACTGATAACAATCAAGTTCAATACAACAATTTGAGATATAATACAATCCAATCGAATAGTAAACAAGATTCAAATATTGAAAATGTAAATAGCGATACTCACAGAATTGGTAGTATGCCAGCTGCAAATAATGTATATTTAAATTTTGTGAAGCCAGATTATCAGATTTTGAATAATAACTATAAAAACCAAGAACAAGAATCACCTAGTTCGACTCCATCGTACTCTCACGGTGATTATGGTTGGAAACTATCTGATAAAAGATCAAATTATGGTCCAGAATCGACTACGCCTGCAAACAACTTCCACTATCAAATACACAGCATGCAACCAGATACCGGAGCTTTCAGCCAAGTAAGATTCCAGATGGATTCTGGTAAAGATTACGGCTACGATCAGACACCTAGGCCATCAAATAATAAAATTGATCCAGAAGAGTTTGCTAAGGCAGCAGCTAAAGCTCATGAAAATTACAAGCAAACGCTGAAAGCTACTAGCTATGCATCCAATTCCCAGTATAACAGTAACTATTTTGCTAACAACCCTTACTTGAATTCATACTTTGTCCAATCTAATAAACAGAAGCAAACGTATGATGATTCCCCTAACCAAAATAATAACCAAAACTCTCCATATGATTTAGTAACTGCCTCACCATATTACTATACAAGCCCAAGAGAAAACTTATATGATTCCAAGCAAAAGTTACCATTCGACCATGATAAAGCTTTAAAGAACATAGTTCCAATAGATGTATCGAATGTGGTACAACAACAAAATGGCTTAGTTAGAGTGAATTCCATATCAGATTCATTGAATAAAGTTAATTTATACAATATTGGAAAAGATCATAGTGAAGGCATTCAGCAGTCGACCCCAGCAAATGATGCTATTTATTACAAAGACAAAAACTCTTTCTTTAGTTTAAATTTGAAACCTAAACCAGAGCATTATGAACAAGACAGACTAAAACAACCAGATGCAGTTTCAACATACTATGGGAAAGAACAAGGTCTTGATTCACTATATAATAATGGATTATATTCTACCAATAAAAGGTTTGTCGATCAACGTAATGGCAACCCAAATCAAGTTTCATACAATAATCAGGATAACGCAATATCTCCAGCAAATAATATTCAACAAAGCTTACATCGGCCCAATCAACAGTCAGATGGATCTGGATTTTTAAAATTTAATGATATACCTCATAGACTAACTGAAGCTTACACAGCAGAATCACTAAGAATAAACAACAATAACAACTTTGATCAAAATAATATACCAAATCCACTACCTTTAAGGCTTAACCAAAATGTTGATAATCACCACCTAGATGTTGCTACTGAAATTCTTGGCAAACTCATGGCAAACAAGGGAGGTAATTTGAATAGGCCCGACTTCGACCAACAAGCCGCTCTAGCAACTATTAATGGTCTGAAAATAGCTAATCCTTATAATGTCGATCTAAGCTTAGTAGCTGATATGTTAAAAGGTAAATCGAATTTAGATTCTAGCCAGCTTTTTAATTTACGAGATAACCCAAGTATTCCTCTCAAATTTGATGTTTCTCAGTTACAACAAATGAATTCTTTTAAAAATGATAACCCATTAAGTTTGAGCAGCGCTCTCAGTGTCCTAGCTAATCCTTACTACGATATCTATAACGGTGGCAGATTTCCCTACCAAGGCGTGAAATATTCGCGTAGTGAAGAAGAAGCAGAAAATATTCCAATAGCAGATGCATCAAGCAACCTCTCAATCGGTGCTGTTATAGACGGAGAAGAAACCGTACATATTCCAGAAGAATCGAGTATCAATGAACACCAGGAGGATATTAATCCCACAAACATAGAGTCGGAAAAGTCAAGAGTGATATTAGATACAGAATCAAAAATAGTAAGCAGTAGAGACAAACACTTCAACAGTCCATATTTAAAGAGACAACCACATGGAAGAAAGTATCCTAAAAATGAAATACACGAGCCATATCCACTTTTGAAACCTCCGCCACCGCTGCGATCGAATCGTTTCGGCGATAAAAATAGACGTCGGTTACACAAGCATAAAATTTTAAGAGTCTTAAAAACTGAACCACTATTCGAAGCAGGATCCTTAAATGTGGAAGAATTCAATACAAGATCTGATACGTTTCCCGAAAGAGACATAGAAATAGGCGGAACACTAACGTAAGCTTTATTATTTACATATTTTAAGAGGCTTCAAAAATCCACATTTTGGTTGGTTTGTTACAAAAACAAAAAAAATTGCTGTATCTAAATAAAACTGTCACGAGAAAAATGTACTCTGACTTTGCCCTGTAATTAATAAAATATCCAAACTTCAATTAATAGTGAGGGAGCCCTAGAACATTTTTTTTGATTAAGTACTATCAATCAAATTTTTTATGAGTAGCTTTATTTTGATAAGACAAGCATCTTTTTTTATCTGCGAAAAAATCTTGAAAGTGGTAGCATAATAGAGATTGAAAGCATTTCATACTTTGATTTGATGGTCCTAAAATATGGATTGTTCTATTTGTAGGACAATGTTACTCTTAAATTATATAACTATTAACCTACCGATATACAAAAAAATAGTTGGTTAGGGTTCAGTTTTAGGGTACCGTAGTCAACCAAGTCTTGTTGAATAAATACAGAACCCTAAAACGGAGTATTAAAAAAATGTTCTACAGCTCCCTGACTATAAGTAATCTTCTTAAAAATGATGTTTCTTTCTATTCTCAATCAAGCCAGTATAATTTTTTTCTCTGTCTTGAATAGAATGTAATGACATAAAATTGGCATTTATTCAAATAATTGTTTTTCATTGTAAATAGTAAAGTAAGTAATTATTCACTACATATTTTAATGCTAGAAGTATGAATAATGTATTCACAAAATTACCTGTAAGTTGTAAATATGTAATTGTAAGTTTATGTTAAATTAATATTAATTATAGCTTTTAATTTTTTATGTGATGAGTTTTTTTAGCATTTTTGTGCTATACTTATTTAACCATTCTTGTTATGCTGTTACAAATAAAACGTGTTTTACAAATATCTATTTTATTTACGATCCTGTTTCTGGATACATATTTCATTTGATATGTTATTTATAAATTGCTTTATTTTATTCATATGATTTTATTACAACAATTTCTGATGAAAGCAAAATAAGTTAAATTAATAAATTACAGAATATAATTGTATTAAAATATTGTAAATTATTAATTTAACATATTTTTTTATTTCACTCACTCAATGCAAAACCAATCACTTTTTAAGCTGAAAAGTCCGTCATAGAAGTCTCTTCTTCAATATAAATTATTATAAATGCCTTTTGATTTGTGTCTTGGAATCTTCATCTCTGAAATTCTAAAGACATCGAACATGTAATAAATATTATATTATATTTCTCGCACAGCATCAACATAATTACAAGATATTCAGCTAATAAGTGAAAACAATATTAATTAGTCCAGATAATGATCTGTAAGTGCGTGCGTCGTGTGATGTCACTCGTTTCACATTCCAGGGTTTCACTCGGTGGTAATGAACTTGGGTCATTGTTACTCCAATTATGATGTAATCTTTAAAAGATGATATTATTTTTAATAAAATATAAACAAAGAAAAACAAATGTTGTGATTTTCTATAACTTTTTTTTAATCAAGAGTTACGTAATACACTTGATTTACTTTATAGTTTATATTTAATACATTACTATTCTCAATTTATTTTTAACATATTTTATTTCAAAATGTTACGATTCTGACGAGCCGTGAGTGCGTTGATGTCTTTTCAACCGAATCTTAGTAACTAATTGTATGAAAACATAGGTTGCTGACTGAAATAATGCATTAATACCGTTGTTTACTGTTCAAAACAATACTTTTAGTTTAAACGATAGTTCAAGCGTGAATTATTTAGATTAGATATATTTTTTCATGAAAACGGAATTATTATGTCATTATTCCTATAATTTGGCGAAAGAAGGTAAAATATCTCAGATAAATAATAATAATACATGTCTTGTAGTTTAAACTTAATTCTAATAAGGTTTACTTGTATGCTGTATTATAGTGGGTACAAACGCAACTGAGTGGCGTGAGGCATCGCGTGCGGACGTTTCGCTTTCTGAGTGAGAAATATCCTCGCACCGCGATAGATGAAGATGCATTGTTTTATGTAACATTTATAATTAAAAATTTGAAATATATATCAAACTTTACGAACGATGCAGTCTTTTATTTATATTTGCGAAAAATAATATTTATTTTTCTTTTAATTGTTCATAATGAAACACATTTAAATATTGTTTGAAATAGTGAGATAGCAGACACTTCAAGAATTTCCTTAACAAATCTATACTTACAAATAATATTATACAGTGGGTGGCCAAATTAATATGCTCAGTGTGAGATTTTTACATAGATTCGTATTGGTTGATTGTTTAGCCAAAATGGTGTTGTTAGTTTTAGTTTTTTCTTTTATTTTTTGTTACTTTAAGCTGTCTTCTACATTTTGTGAGTCAGTAACATTTATTATTCAATAATAATCTTGTAATAATAACACCATTTAGTACGACAGTCGCTTATGCCATATTTTCCTGTGTTAAGTGCGTGCAATAGGGAGTTAGACACAGGCGCTAAAATTGTTTTTTGCGTGAAACGTGTTATAAAAAGCAACACTTAAGTCTTATATATATTATTATAATGTATAAATAATAGGTATTAACACATGATTCTAGTGTTTCTTGGTTATTTTTTGTGATAATGAAATTTTAAGTTAAAATAATGAAAGATGTAGCCATGGGAAAGAATTCAGACATTTCAGCTAGAAATAAATCTAAAATTTAGACACCTTCGAGTCATATCAATCATACCCGGAGAGCAATTGCGAGATTAGTAGGCGTTTCCTAGTCTACACGTCTTTGAAATATAATAAAAAAGTGATGAACCTAAAAAAATCTTTGTCGCCACAGCGAGTTGGTAAATGTGGTAGAAAACGTCTTTCGACTGCTTGAACAGGAGAGGAAATGAGGCGTTTTATTGTTGAGAACAGAAGAAAACCCCTGAAAGTCATAAAAGTTTCGTTAGAAATGCTAAGGCGACACTGAAGAAACTGAATTTCAGTAGTTTCCGTCCTTCGAAAAACCTAAGTTTACCCCAGATGCATGCATGCTAAGCGATTGGCGTTTGCTACAATGTAAAAACACTGGTCTGAGGAACACTGGAAGGAGGAAAACAAGTTATTTTAATTTCATTTTTTTTTAATTATGAAGATAAAGGCGTGACCTTAATATGACCCAATTGATTCAGATCCTCCAGGACAATCCCTAGTTTGTTCACCGAAGGCGACATGAACATTTTTATAAAAGCTGTGTTATTGAACGAGTGAAACCTCCTTCGTCGGTTACGACATGGGGCGAGATTAGCTCAAACGGGAATGGTGGTTGAAGGAACTATGCGTAAAGACCAATATCTGCCAGTTTTACAAAGTCATCTCCATCCACAGATGGCATCTGGGGATGGAGATTGTGTGACACATAAGTGACAAAATTATGTCGTTCCAAAACGCCATATTTTTTGCGGTAGTTTCAATCATTATCTTCATCTATTTTATAAATAGTACACTAAGTAAATTCTTCTTCAATAAACTACAAACTTTGTACATGTGACTCATAATGGAATAAACTTTATAGTATAGTTAATCAAGTCGACATGTTACGTCTTAAAGCTTGGTGTCTGGGTTGTTGGTAAACAAATATACATAAATAGACACCTTTATTATTTATAGTTAGGTTAAGCAAGTAAATAATAATAAAAATATATTTAATCATCTGCCTGCTTTGTATAATGATTCATATTATAATTTTATTTTGTAATATTTGTGGTTATGGATAATTATGGAGCATCGACTCACGGCGCCCCTTTTGCCTTTCCACGGCGCACCAGGGCGCCGCGGCGCACAGTAGACAGGCTACATTTTATTTTAATTACTATACTTGCGTCAATTCATTTTTATCTTTTTTGATCACCTCTGTAGCTCAATTATTGAGCGAGTGGCTCAAGCCGAGAGTCGAGGGTTCAAATACCGCCGACGAAATAAAAAGTTTTTAAACTTCCTGACTCATGGATGCATAATAATAATGATAATAATATATAATAATATCTATGGACGCTTCACACCACGTCAGTCTGGCCCTGTACTAAGTACCTGAAGGACTTGTGTTACAGGTACCAGACAACGGAAATATATTTAATACTTTTATACTATACATATTATATATAAGATTTTTATTATATCATACGCATAATATTTAATACACATCCACGACCCAGGAACATTAAACGCATATTAAATATTATGTGTAAGATATTATAATAAAATCCTAAATATCCTAAATATTTATATAAATATTATAAAGGTTTTAAATATATTTCCATTATCTGGTACCCCACGAGTCCTACGGACGAAACTGACGTGGTGTCAAGCGTCTATAGATATTATTATTTAAAGGTAAGCAAAAAATAAGACTCGGCAAAATTAATGCAATATGCTATTATATTTGCATACTGCGTCGTTTTTACGTCGTGACCTTAAACTAGCAGCATGCGAAGCTTTCTTTACATACAAATAGAAAAATGTTTTGACTTTTATGATTGAAACAATTATTTCAAATATTGTTATCTTTATCAACGATTTTCTTATTTTAGAATATTTAAATTGAAGTTAATTTAAAAGTAATAAATATTGGAAAATTCTATTAATATTTTTTTTCATTTGCTTGTGTGATGAGCAACTTGTAAGTTTTAATATAATTATTACAACAGCTGTTGATATTGTATACAAATTCAAACAAGATCTAGGGTACGGCTGCCAGTAGTCAGCCCCACACCAGTAGTCAGCCTTTTCCAGCTAAAAACCTATAGAAATAGTGTTTTATTGCCCGGTTAATATCTATAATCTAATCTGATTGAGGATAAGCTGCCAAACATTAATAAATATTATAATCCCATAAAAATGTAAATAGCATAGATACTGATCAAATACAACTCAATCTTTCAAATATTTACTTGATTCATTGTTAAATTCTGGGTCATTTGTAAAAACAACAAGTTATTTTTCAACTTGTGTAGGTATCTGCCTAATAAATATTATAAGCCCAGTCGGTAACCTTTGAAAAGTTAAGTTTTTACTGCAACGTATCAAAGTTTTAACATTAGCATGAAACTTGCGTAAAATGTCCAAAACTAGCTCGAAATATACCAGGCGTTAGGAAACAAGAGTTACGCATCATATTAAGTAATATAATTTAAACAAATTCATATCCGATAGAAAGAGACACGAAAACGGGTTCCGGCTCTCCTCGTCGCTTGTCGAAGCCCGAGCGATATATAAATGTGGACGACTATACCGATCACCACAAACCGACTGAGAAGCTTGTAGGCAAAACAACTTCATACTAGTAGCCAGCGATTAGCTATATAGTATGACTACCTTTGTAAGTAAAATAAAATATCATTCTCAATTAAAAAAAAGTTGAAAAAAAAAAAAAACATGACAATAACATTTTCGTTCGCAGACTATATTGGCTACTGTAGCCATCCTGGCAGTGGGCTGCCACGGGGGCCTGCTCCATGGCCACGACCACCATGGCGAGGAGCACAACATCCATGACATCCCCCACGGGGAATACAGCCTTCCTTCACCGAAGATCACCAGGGTCTCCGCTCCCGGAGCTCTCCTCCACTCGTCCAGCTTCGACCCCAGGTCGTTCCCCCCTGGATCCCTCCCATCCGCGACCTACTCCGGCGACGGTCTGATCTCCGGACCTGGACCTCACGGCCTCATCAGCGGCCTCGGAGTTTCCGGACTACCACTGGCTGAAGGCCATCTCGTCGGACACGGTATCTCTGGACCCGGTCTCGCCGGACCCGGCTTAGCCACCGGCCCCGCCCTAATTGGTCCCGGCCCTGCGCTCGGCATCAACACCAACACTCAAACCCTGGTGCAGTCCAGCGTGACCAACACTGTGCATGCCTCCGCCGCCCTGCCCGGCCCCGGTGGCCTCGCCGGCCCCGGTCTCGCAGGCCCCGGCGGCCTCATCGGAGGTGACGCTCCCCCAGCCGGCCTCAGGGCACCAGTCATCGACACCATCCATGGCCTAGCCAGCAGCAACGGCGCTCCGACCCAGTACCGCGTGCGCGACGAGCCCTACCCCGTCGTCCGGGAGGTGGCCCACAGGGTGCCAGTGCCGCAGCCCTACCCCGTCCCCCAGCCCTACCACGTGCCCGTGCCCCAGCCCTACCCCGTCCAGGTGCCCGTCGTCAGGAACGTGCCCTACCCCGTCGTCCAGATCCAGCGCGTGAACGTCGACAAGCCGGTTCCTTACCCCGTGGAGAAGATCGTCAACTACCCCGTTGAGAAGGTGGTACACGTCCCCGTGGACCACCCCGTCCACCACGAGAAGATCGTCGAGGTGCCCGTGGTGAATGTGGTGCAGGTGCCCGTGCACGTGGTCAAGAGCTACCCCGTGCCCGTGGTCAAGACCGTCCACCACAAGCAGCACAGCCACGGCTGGTCCAAGCCTCACGGCCACGGCTGGTAATTCACCATTCCACCATCGCCGTTGTAAATATTCACCATTGCTCATCTCGTGGCTGCCGTAGGGTGATAAACTAAGTCATTAGTTAGGAGTATGAATTGTTGTTACATCTGTTCTGTTTGTAAATAGTATTGTAAGTTTATACAAAATAAAATTACTTCCAAAGATTTTTGTCTATATTTTGCAGTTCATTTAGTATTTACTAGTAATAAGTATAAAATACACTATTTTCAAAAGAAATTCTTAAAAGAGAAACATCTGAAAGGGCTGGTAACATCTTGAAAGAAAATCTAGATTCTAGAATCTATATCTAGAACCATTAAACATAATAAGCTTTTAAGCTTTACTACATTAAAACCGACTTCCAGGGTAAAAACAATAATAATTTATAATTAACAAAAAAGTGTTAAATAATAATTCTTACTCTTTAAAGTCCTTTAATATCAAACATTGAGTTCTCATAATATAATGATCCATGAAAGTGTATCCTGGATCCAAAGTCACTAAGCATAACACATTAGTCTGTACAGAAAACCAGCTTATAAATGACTAAAAAGAGTGAAATTATTATTTTTAACAAAAAAATTAAAACCGATTCCAGGGTAAAAACCATAATAATTTACAATGAACAAAAAAGTGTTAAATAATTCTTACTCTTTAAAGTCCCTTACGCATAACTCTCCTAAACCTCAACTATTTCTATGTACACAATCGTCATTATTTTGATTTTGAGCTAAGAATGCTGAGTTCTATGACAAAATATTTTTTATTTAAGACTGGTACCGATTTCAAAATAATGAAGATAGTACATAGAAATAGTTGAGGTTTAGGAGAGTTATGCATAAGGGACTTTAAAGAGTAAGAATTATTTAACACTTTTTTGTTCATTGTAAATTATTATGGTTTTTACCCTGGAATTCGGTTTTAATTTTTTTGTTAAAAATAATAATTTCACTCTTTTTAGTCATTTATAAGCTGGTTTTCTGTACAGACTAATGTGTTATGCTTAGTGACTTTGGATCCAGGATACACTTTCATGGATCATTATATTATGAGAACTCATTGTTTGATATCACTACTTTAGAATTGCATAAGCAACTCCAAGCATATACCACTGTTTAATGTATATGCTTAACGTTAATTAATTAATTAATTTATTCATTTACACTTTATGCAATTTAAAAAAGGATTGTGGCATTCTCTACCAACCAATCTTAGGGTGATACTGAGAATGTATAACACAGGCGCATTCGTAGTAATGAGACACAAAGGATTAACGATAAAATAAATAGATTAATCAAGCAATGATAAAATTAATGTTCATACGCCTGTCTTTAAAGGCTCTAAAGTTCTGTTCAGTGAATCTATTTCTATCATTACACTCATGGAAACTCATCAGCTCAACATAATACAATATTATGCTAAAATATAACTATAATCGTCCTTATATGAATATATGAATGAATGAAATGAGAATAACATACCTCATAGATCTTATGATCAAATTGCTAACTTGGTAACCTAAACACCAAGATCGAATCACTTACATTAAAATAGCATTATAATTTTGGAAATCGTTCGACGAATTCGGGTTTCGTTCTTAAAGACGATTAAAATTTAAAAGTACCAATAATAGGGTTATAATTAGATAATTCATGGCGTGGTGACTGGTGGTAGTGATGATGATGATGAAATGTAACTTGCATAGTAGCATATGCTTTCAGTTCTTAAACCAACTCCAAAACCACCAAACTTGTATTTATAAGGAATCCGGAGTTCTCTTAGCACCTTCGGAACCATGGTAAATCTTATTGCAAAATATTGCTTTTTGGTAGCATATACTTAGAGATACTTCTCATAAAATCGAAATCACTAAGTATATGTTTCCATATAAATTTTGAGGAGTTCCCTCGATTACACATGGATGTATTTTTTTATCGGGCTTTGGCCCACCACACATTCCTATCTCCTGTGTCGCCAGGATCGACAGCGGTATCCAACCACGAAAACCCTTTGATATGATCTCAGGGAGCCCGAGGGACCACCATTCCACCATACTCATAGATGTATGGTGGAATGGTGGTGATGATGATGATGATGATGATTAATGAAATTTGCATAGTAAAATATGCTTTCAGTTCTTAAGACAACGCCGAAACCCCCAAATATGTATCTATAAGGAGTAAGGAGTTCTGTTCACCTTTGAACCATGGTATATCCTGGTGCAAAATCTTACTTTTTCGTAACATATGCCTAGAATACTTCATATGAAACCAAAAAAAACATATGTTTCCATTTGAATTTTGAGCAGTTCCCTCGATTACTCATGGATCACATCATCAGGTCACCACTTTGCTGAACATGGTACCAAATTGGAGTAATACCCTATACAACAAAACAAAAATTTTGAAAATCGGTTCACAAAAGGTGGAGTAATCGTTGAACATACATAAAAAAACATCCACATCCGAACGTATAATCTCCTCGTTTTTGGAAGTCGGTTAATAAAAGAGTTTTATAATCAGAGGTAGCGCCTGCAAAATACAATGTCACACATTAGTACTTACACTAGTTCATGAAACAAAATTGAAGATCAATAGATAGATTTATCAAAAAAAGCTTTTAGCGTGTCTTTTAGAGACGTTGCTTAAAATAATTTCAGGCCCTTAAAAAACCTTACCATCATAATGTAATTCATATTGTTTATGAATAAAAAATGTTGATGATAATAAGTCAGTGATTTTTTTTATATTTTAAACGGGAAATTGGTTTACCACACATTTCCACCACTGCAAATCCTGTGTCACCAGGATCAACAGTGGTAACCAACCACGAAAACATTTTGATATGATCTCAGGTGTGCCCGAGGGACAGGCTAATTCTGTCTTGGAACCAACAAAGAATTTAATCACAAGAAAGAAAAGAGGGGGACAGTCAAATTGTAATGATATAAAATATATCCTAACAAGAGAAGAAGCACCACGGGAAAAAAATATGTCTACTAATCTACTTCATTAAAATGACCTATATTTAAAAGCCAGCAGTTCGCCAATAACAATTCAACACAAGTTTGTGTTGAATTGTTTCCAATAGTATTTATGGCAAAAACGTTTGAAAGCACGGAAATTCTTTGCGCTGCCTGTGAGATCATCGTAATATACGACCCAAATCACATGAAATCCTTGGGTTCTCCTTAGTTTCTTAGTTCTTACGTCATGCCAGAGATCACGCTCCCAGAGTACGTGATGTTCCAATATTGTTTGTAATTTTCAAATTTTTCGCACTTTAGTAATTTCAATAAAAGGTACCGCAAATGTGTCATGGCATTGTTAGAACTGAAATCATATTATGAAAAATAGTCAAAAGTAGGATTTTTATGTTAGCATACACCTTCTACCACGCCTTTTCGATAAGTGATGGAACTTTTGATTTTGGCTTCTAGAGAAAAGCTTTTAAAAAGTTGTTATCTATATTATGGAACAAATATTATATTTTCTAATTACACATAACATAATAATAATTGTAACTAGTATTAAAATATATGGAAAATTTAGGCTTCAGACGAATAGACCGCATAGATTGGAACAATACCACACTGAAAACTGGTGTGAAATAAAACCGGCCAAGTGCGTGTCTGGCCACGCGCAATATGGGGTCCGTAGTACCGCTAGTTTTTTTTTTTAATATTTTGTACATTTGTAACGTGTTTTACACTACTAACAACATCATCTCAGTTACTTTCAAAGGAATTTGAACGATAAGTTCCTTTACACTTCGCCGAATACATTTTTTTAGTTGATCGACTATTACTCAATAACTTATGAAGTTTTCTTAGCCGTGATAGTTTTTCTTTTAAATTCAGCATATTTCCTACTCCCGTAAATTTTTCACATTTCCAGAAGCAACCGTTTAGCTGGCAGAGGGGGGGGGGGCGGACACTAACGATTTTTTCCACTTTAAAACTTAATATTTCACAAACGGATCCCTTTATCGGAAAAAGATCTATGAATACTCGTAATATTTTTAAAAAACCTATCCAACCACACCTCATGATGGGGTGGACGCGAAAAAAAAATCATCCCCGCTTGATGTGTAGGGAACCTTGTAGGGAACCACAAAAAAAAACATTTTGGAAAGATTTCGTGTACCATTTTGTCGGCATCATTAATATGTGCATTCATGCCAAATTACAGCTTTTTAGGTTATATATAGTCTCTGAGCAAAACCACGGACAGACAGACAGACAAATAGACGGACAGACGGATGGACAGACGGACGGACAGACCGAAACTATAAGGGTTCCTTGTTGACTACGGAACCCTAAAAAGCGTTGTGTTTCACCGAGAGGGAGAGAAAGCCTATGAGGGGCGGAGATACAGTATGTAACACTACGTGAAATTATTATTATCAATTGACTAGATAGCGCCCACAACTCCGTTGTGCCAAAATTTGTTTACCATTTACCATTTGTTTGGGAACCATACATTTTTCCGGGATAAATCAAAGCGCACGGAGTGCGCGGCCAAGTTCCAGCAGGCCGCGCGCATGCCGTGCACTATTTACACGAACCGTTTCGACGCACTTTTGACCCCCCTGTAGCTCAGTGCCTATTGCGAGTGCAAAGATAAAATTATACCTACGTAATTATGTACTAGTACTTATGCAGTATACCAAATTTCATACATATAGCTTCGGTAGATCCTGAAATAGGCTCCTCCAAAAATAGCTAATTTCGGCACTGACTCACTGACCGGTAATCAAAACCTCTAGGCCACTTCCAGTTGTCGTAGCATTATGAAATTTAGCACACAGGTTGTGTGTTATATGGAGATTAACAAAAAATAAAGAAATTTAAGAAATCGGTCAAGCGTGAGTCGGCTCATCTACGAATTTAAGATAAAAATTCTTGTACAAGTGATACACTGAGAATACGATGAGGAGGGTGGGAGGAGGAGAGGGGGGGGACAAAAATATTGTCACGTATAATGCACACTGTAGGTATTGCTTACTGTTTACTTAAAATTATTTGGCTTCTATTGATAGTTTAACAAACACTCCTGGCGCCATCTATCGAAAGTATTATTTATAAATTAATTTCGACAGATGGCGCTAGCAAAGTTGCTTTGAAATGCAAAATGACTTCTTAGATTGACAATGGATGCGGGCGTGGCACAAAAAAATTGGTACGATTTCTCGAAAAAAAGTATTGAAATCCTACCAAAAACATACCTGTTAAAAATGGGACCAAGTTCCTATTGGCTAATTGTTTGCCTTAAAAAAGAGTTGAAATCCAATCCAATGCCAAGTTTAGATGCACTTCAAAATCGATCATAATCATCTTCTTCAACAGCCTGATCCTTAATACTTCTAGATTTGAACTTGGCAGGTTTTCATGCTATACGTAGCACTTGATTAATTACATATAAATTAAATTTAAATATTAGATATTTATGTCATTAAATTAACTAATTACTACTATTATTTGTCATAAAAAAAATTTTTTTTCGTCCCCCTAACATTATCAGGGCTATTTATTTTCTATTTGTCTATACAATTTGTCTAATTAATGTAACAAATATAGAAAATACAATAAAATGATTCCACTAAAATAAACAAATAAAACAAAATACCTACAATTAAAATGTCAAAATAATAAAACAACGGCACAAATATAAAACAAAAAGAACAGAGACTATTCTAATATCACAGCTTAAAATTAGAACCTAATTGTTATTATCACACAGAATACTGCTGTTACGCTTGTTCACTACACTGTCTACCCCCACGATCGTTCTGCAAAAAGCCAGGAAGATGTCCCGCTTTTTACCCCCCAGGATGGATGGCAGATTCTCACCCGTTATCGATGTGCCCAATTTCTGCTCAATATCGTATCTATTGCTAGCAAAAATTGGGCACTCGAGTAGCAGGTGAGGAACCGTCTCCTCAACTCCTGGCTGACACAGGTAGGACGGATCCTCCTTCAGCTTGAATCTGTTCAAGTAGAAGGCGAATCCGCCGTGACCGGTCAGAATCTGTGTGGTGTGGTGTGTGATGTCTATTTTCTGTACTATTTTGTATACAGCGGCAGCGTTTGGGAAAAAGAGCTTCGTGACTCCAGCCGTCCCTCCCACTTCGTATCTCCTGTTCCATTCCTCAATCGTATCCTCTCTCAAGGTACGCTTGACGAATGAAACAGGACACAGATCGTAGTCAGGTTTCCTTCTCAATTTCAGCGCGGCCTCCTTGGCTAGTTCGTCAACCCACTCATTCCCTCTCAACCCTGCGTGCGCCTTAATCCAAAACAGGGAGACCTCACGCCTCTGCAATGCAGCTTTCCGGAGGTCCGCCCTTGTTTGCACTGCCAGAGGATGAGGGGAACTAAGGGTGACAGCCTGGAGAGCCGATCTGGAATCACTAAGGATACCGACCTTTGCCATTCAACTCTTGCAGGCCATACTTACTGCTCTTTGGAGCGCTAGAAGTTCGGCTTGGTAGACGGTGCAATACGGTGACAAGGCAAGCTTGACGGCCTTTGTCTCGGCCTCACACTTCCATACGGAGAGTGCGGCTCCGATTCGACCGTCAATCTTGCTGCCGTCCGTATAGATCCTATGGATGTGGCTATCAACCACATCGGCATACAAGTGCTCATCTACCATCCCGAACCTCAGCTCTACCTGCTCTGCCGGATGTGGGTCATCAATCGCGGAAGGATCAGGCTGTTGAAGAAGATGATTATGATCGATTTTGAAGCGCATCTAAACTTGGCATTGGATTGGATTTCAACTCTTTTTTAAGGCAAACAATTAGCCAATAGGAACTTGGCCCCATTTTTAACAGATATGTTTTTGGTGGGATAGTATATACTATGTCCTTTCCCGGGACTCAAAGTATCTCCACAGCACAGCAAATCGGTTTAGCGGTTTAAGTGTGAAGAGGTAACAGACAGGCAGACAGACACACTTTCGCATTTATAACATTAATTATAGAAGTATGTATTTCTGATCTTTCTCTCATGGTAAATTGCATGAAAATGTGTTATCCATGCTCATCCTTTGTTAGCTTGGAAGCTATGTTTTCGTAACTTAATAAACAGGGGGGTGTGCCAAAGTGTTTTCTTTTTCTTTTCGTTGTAGAATCGCCGATGAAAATGTATGGAATTGACATTAGCGTTCGTATATGACGTTGACGCTCGACTCGTCTAATGTCAATTCCATACATTTTGATCGGCGTTTCTATAACGAATCGAAAACGAAAAAGTTTCGGCTAAATGCCAGGTGTGCGCGCTGCAGAAATGTTCTTTCAATGAATTTGCATTGTGAACATTTATAGCTACTTATTTATTTATTTATTTATTTAAAGCTATAAATTAATATATAATATATTGGTCACTTGAATTCACCAAGGACAGGATACACGTGTCAAAAGTATTTCAAATATTTGCAAATAACACGCGCACAGCTTTCGAGACGCGCCCAAACTTTCATACTTTGCATTTAAATAAATTAACGAAAATGCGGTTATGCGATAAATTTATTACATTAACACACATTTGAATAACTATAACGATATCGTCTTTATAGATATTTCGTAACTCGAAATTTGGGTTTATAGGTGTGACGTAACTTCGGAAGTGACGATTCCGACACGTCCGCCTAATTTCCCACCCGAAAATTAGAACTAAGCCACATAAATTATAACAGCTGATCTGTGACGCAATCGGACCTTATGGTTGCGTTAAAGATGATATACGTCATAGGGAAATAGGTTAAATGTAAATTTTATTGGCAGTTACTAAAGACAGAAAGTTTAAAAAAATCGAGTTATTCGTGATGCAACGGTCAAACCAGTTGGGCGTGTAGATTACTGTTTCCAAAACTAGTGCTAATGCGAATTTCTATTGAGATTAAAAACAAGAACACGGAGACATCATGTAACATATAGTATGATTCTGCAAAAACCAGGCTAAACACTGTTTAATTTTGTGTTTAAGCAACATAGCGTCATAAAGCTGAACAAGTTTATATTATGCGCATGAAAATATTGAAAGCAATGCTAATAAATAGAATGATGTTTATAATGCCTAATTTAGGAAACCCATTATGACGAATAAGATAATTTGAATCCCAAAAAGACATGGGATAGTTTTTATGTAACGGTAAATTTTACGGTTATTGCATAACATAGATTTGCCGCGAAAATTGGTTTTCCGCGCACGAAGTTGCAGAAATGTTGCAGTTAAAAATTTTATAGACAAAGGTATATCTATACATTGTTATAGTAACTTCATTGATAGTCATTATTATTAGTTTTTTTTTTCAAAATAAAGCGTCACTTAGTGCATTTAATCAATTAATTATTTCTTAAAAACATCTATAAATTAAATTATAATGCGCTGAACTCGTAATGTCATGTAAATTAATTGTTTATAACGAATGCTTAGGTGTTACATTTATCTACACTTATAAAACAAAGTTTACGCCAAAATAATAAAAATTCAAGTATCTACGAACCAAACAGTTTGATCATACAGTAAGATATAAAATGATAATAATTATTATAAGTGGTAAAAATTAAAAGACGTCACAAATTGATAAGCATGAGAACTTCAATACTTCAATTAAAGCCTATTCACAATTTCCTAATAGGTAGCGGATGCTTGTTCGGAAGTTTTGTCGATGTTACTCATAGTTAACAACCACAAAATTTTCGGTTAGTGTATTCCTTACTTATTATGAGATTGTGAAATAGGCCCTAAATATCCTAACAACATAATTTCTGTGCTTAAGACGTACTTCTACTGCTCGACTTACTACAGCTGCTTCAATAACTACATATTTTCCTAAACATATAATAATTATAATTCACAAATAACAACTATAGTCTTCACCATCAAGTTCTGACTTAAGTATTGAATAATTAAATAGGTATATTAAAGAATGCGTAACAATCACAGATAATAAAATGCAGATAGTATCGTCATAAAAACGACGTGAAAAATAAATCAGATTAAAATTAATTTTTATTGCACTTTTATTAGACATGTTAACTAATTTTATTATTCTTTAAGCATGAAATCATATTTTGATACAAAGATTAATATTGATTATGATCTATTATTTTAATTGTTAACAAATTACTAAATCATTTCAATAAATAAAGGAATACTCCTCATTAAGATAAGTAATAAAATTTTAATTAATGTAAAACAAAGTTTTGAAATAAGATTGAGATCAGTGAAGCAATAGTTGATGGTGTTTTGATCTGTATGGGTATAACGTCGATGGATTTAGTTTGAATGTATTTTAGTTTGAATAAAAAATCTTACAAACTAATTAACATCTTATATCTTTAAACGAGCAATTCTTGTATATATATATATATATATATATATATATATATATATATATATATATATATATATATATATATATATATATATATATATATATATATGGGGGTTTCGGGGGCGATAAATGGATCTAGCTAGGAATCATTGTCATAAAATGTCATTTTATGTGTGTTTTTTTAATTTTTTGAATACCGAGCGAGGCTCGGTCAAATAGCTAGTAATTATATTATACAAGATTGCTGTCTATGTCTGATAGTATGAAAAGTCATTTTTAGGATTCCAATAGTTGACAAGGAACCCTTATAGTTTGCGTCTGTTCGTCCGTCTGTCCGTCTGTCCGTCTGTCTGTCTGTTCGTCTGTCCATCCGTCTGTCCGCGGTTTTGCTCAGAGACTATAGGACCTACAAATATTAATGATATTAATGATGCCGACAAAATGGTACATAAAATCGTAAAAATTATTTTTTATGGTGCCTCCCGTACACATCAAGCGGGGATAAATTTTTTTTCGCGGCGTGTGGGGTGTCGGTGGATAGTTTTTTTTTTTTTTTTAATATTATAAGTATTCATAAATCATTTTTGACGTGGGAGAGCCACGATTCGGCACGAATGGGCCGGCTCGACCGGAGAAATACCACGTCCTCACAGAAAACTGGCGTGAAACAGTGTTTGCGCTGTATTTCGCCGAGTGAGTAAGTTTACCGGAGGCCCAATCCCCTACCCTATTTCCTTCCCTACCCTCCCCTATTACCCCTTAAAAGGCCGGCAACGCACCTGCAGCTCTTCTGATGCTGCGAGTGTCCATGGGCGACGGAAGTTGCTATCCATCAGGTGACCCGTTTGCTCGTTTGCCCCCTTATTGCAAAAAAAAATCTGATTTAGGGATCCATTTGTGAAATATTAAGTTTTAAAGTGGAAAAAATAGAATTAGAGTCCAGTGTCCCCCCCAGCTAAACGGTTGTTTCTGGAAATGTGAAAAAATTCACGGGAGTAGGAAATATGCTGAAAATACTTCATAAGTTATTGAGTAACAGTTGATCAACTAAAAAAACGTATTCGACGAAGTATACAAGAACTTTTCGTTCATATTCATATCCATATATCCTATTATATTCATATATTTTCATATTCCTTTGAAAGTAACTGAGATGATGTTATTAGTAGTGTAAAGCATGTTATAAATGGACATTCATTTTTTTTATAATAATATCTATGGACGCTTCACATCACGTCAGTCTGGCCCCGTGCTAAGTACCTGAAGGACTTGAGTTACAGGTACCAGACAACGGAAATATATTTAATAATTTTTATATTATACTATGATACATAATACATATATTTAAGATTTTTATTATATCATACACATATTTAATACACATCCAGACCCGGGAACATTGAAAAACTTTTTGTTCCGTCGGCGGGATTCGAACCCGCGACCCCCGACTTGAGCTGCCACACACTACCCATTGAGCCACAGAGGTCGTCATTGACTATACAAAAATTTTCAAAAACAGGCGGTACCTACTACGGAACCCTATATTGCGCGTGGCCCGGCACGCACTTGGCCGGTTTTTTAACAAATATGATTTCTATTCGTTATGTTTGTTATATTAAGTTAATGGGTCAAAACACATAAAAGCAAGTAACATTATTCATTGTTATATTACTTGTGTGAATTATTTTTATTTGCTATCATTACTTGAATTTATATTAAATTCAAGTAGTAAAAAAGGAGCAAATTAATATTCAAAAACAAATTATAAGATAGAACACCTTACATTGACTATTACATAGATTGATTAAAAATATTTTACTTACATAAGTTAATTTGAATAATAAAAGAAATAAATGAAATAAGAAAATAGTTATAACAATTTATTTACCCTTTAGGTGCTGGTTTACAATTAGTACTAGCTACAGCTCCAATGTAAATGGCTACTGAATGTAAGACTATAAGTACATCCATACTTAATATTATAAATGCGAAAGTGTGTCTGTCTGTCACCTCTTCACGCTTAAATCACTGAACCATTTTTGATGATATTTGGTATGCAGATACCTTGAGTCCCGGGAAAGGACATAGGATAGTTTTTATCCCGGAAAAATGTCCGGTTTCCGCGCGATAAACGAATTTTGGCGCAACATAGATGCGAGCGTCATCTAGTTTAAATATTATATTTTCATTAAAACAATGCTGTAACAATGCAAATTAATATTATATTGCTTTCGAGCGCCCAAGGTGTGAAGTTTCTGTTATAGCTTTTGTTAGCTTTCAGTTTATTATCTACTGCGTATACTAGTGTATACTAGTCAAGCGAAGGATAATTTTGAATGATAAGCGTCTTCATTTAGGTTATAATTTATTCATCGTCATATCGAAAGAGCTCTTCGGTCAGTATAAAAATGTCGCGCCTCGCCGTTATCATCACAGAAGCCAACTCACTTCAGTACAGACAACAACAAACTTCATTCGGCTGGCTTTTGGCGATTAGCTAACAGCCATGGCATTCGTTGTAAGTTTTGTTATTTTTAAAAAATAGGGGTTAAAAAGTCAAGATGGGCATAAAAATTAGGGAGTTGACATCCTTAAAATGATGATAATAAAAATATTATAATTTGCTTTTTACCGAATTATTTAATAATTGAAGTAACTACTTTAGTAATAAAAAAATACAAAATGGAAATATAAAGTTCCTACTTTAAATACATAGTATAAATCACAGTATAGCAGTATTGGTGGTATAAATGCTTGAATAAAGCTTAATCTTCCCACTTCATTAAAGCCTATTTAGTACAATACAAAAGTCAGTAACTAGCTTACACTTTTACAGATGAAGGTTGTCTTCCTGACAGCGCTAGCCTACAGCGCTAGTGCTGGCATCATATCAGGAGAACATCACGGGCCTCTGCACCACGATCATCATGACTCGTACGCCTCATCAGCCCTGCTAGCACCGTCGGCAAGATACGGGGTCCCCCACCACCACGCCGGCCCCATCGTGGAACATCCCCCAGTGATCGGACCCCCCATCTCGGGCGGACACCCCATCTACCACGGCGACATCGTCGAACAGCACAGATACGGCAGTGGCCCCATCATCAGCGGCCCAGCTCTCGGCGGATCCCTTTCCAGCGGCCCCATCCTCAGCGGACCGGGACCCATCGGCGGTGGCTCGATCATCAGCGGCCCAGGTCTCGCTAGCGGCCCAGGCGCTATCCTCAACGGACCCGGCCCGGTTCAACTGAGCGGACCAGGACAACTCATCTCCGGACCAGGCCCACTCGTATCCGGCCCAGGCCAACTCATCGGCGGCCCAGGTCCACTCGTATCCGGCCCAGGCCAACTCATCGGCGGCCCAGGCCCACTCGTATCCGGCCCAGGCCCACTCGTCGGCGGTCCAGGCCCACTCGTTAGCGGACCCGGCGGCGGCATCATCGAAGGCGGAGCTATCGGTGGTGGACTCATCGCTGGACCAGGCCCCATCCTCGCCGGCCCCGGTCTCGGCCCCAACGGCCTCCCGATTGGCCCCGACGGCACCACCATTCTGCCAGGACCAGGCGGCATCGGTGTCGGTCCCGGTGGAGCCTCGCGGTACGAGCTGCAGCGCGTCGTCCAGCACATCATCCGCCGCATCCCCTACGAGGTCCAGCGTCACGTGCAAGTGCCCGTGCCCCAGCCCGTGCCCGTGCCCGTGCCGCAGGAGGTGCGCGTGCCCGTGCCCCAGCCCTACCCCGTCAACGTCGATGTCGTCAAGCACGTCCCCTACCCCGTCGTCAAAACCCAGCACGTTGAAGTCGAGAGGCCCGTTCCCGTAGAGGTCGTTAAGCACGTGCCCGTTGAAGTCATCAGACATGTCCACGTGCCCGTTGAAAGGCACGTCGAAGTCATCAAGAAGGTGCACGTGCCCGTCGAGAAGCATGTCGAAGTGCCCGTGCCCGTGTGGAAGCCCTACCCCATCCACCTCATCAAGCACGTCACCCACTACCAGAAGAAGGGCTGCTGCGGCTGGTGAAACCCAAAAAGTCATGATTGTATATACGAGGGCATATCCTGCTGATATCCAGTACAACTTGAGCTCCCCCGTCGTAAAACTTCTACGCGTGGGGATGTCAGCTTGTACTAGACGATGGTCGGACTAGCCTTCTTTCGTACAATGTAGGTCGTAAGATTGTAAATATTGATAGTCACTAGGTTGTACGTTTCTGTTATAAGAAAAATAAACATTCTGTTTTCAAAATACATTGATTTTATTTTTAACCTTTTCTAATGAAAAATATTTGAGACCAAATTTTTATATACTTTAATTTATTGAAATTTTGTCACATTAACAAATTTTAATTAAATAAGTAATCGACAGCTGTTCTTATATGAAAAAAAAATTATTAAAATAAAACAATACACGCACAAGGTGTAACAAAACACATACATATAGTGATAATACTTTAGATAGAGTTGACTGAGCTGAAATAACTTTTTTTTTTTGCCATTTGTGTGGGCAAGCGCTCCAGTATCATGATTTTTAGGGTTCCGTATCCAAATGGCAAAAACGGAACTCTTATAGATTCGTCATGTCTGTCTGTCTGTCTGTCTGTCCGTCCGTATGTCACAGCCACTTTTCTCCGAAACTATAAGAGCTATACTATTGAAACTTGGTAAGTAGCTGTAGTCTGTGAACTGCATTAAGGTTTTGATACAAAAATGGAAAAATTATTAAAAATTTTAGGGGTCCCCATAGTGACAACTAAAACAAAAAAAAAATCATCTAACCTATGCGTGTGGGGTATCTATGGATAGGTCTTTAAAAATCATATTATTGAGGTTTCTAATATCATTTTTTTCTAACCTAAACAGTTTGCGAGAGAGACTCTTCCAAATTGGTAAAATGTGTGTCCCCCCCCCCCCCCCCCCTCTGACTTCTAAAGTAGTACTTCTATGATAATTCTAAAAAAAATATATGATGTGCATGCACAGAAATAAGATATCTATGTGCATGACTATAAAACTACCAATGAAAATTAGTTTGAACGATATCTAGCAAGTAGTTTTTTTTATACGTCATATTAAATGATAAATCTTTATTTAACTTTCATTAAATCAACTGAAGTATAAAAAAACCTTTTAATTTCATAGAAATAAATCTTATTTCTGCTGCGGAAACCTTCATGGGCGAGTCCAACTCGCACTTGGCCGGTTTTGATTTATATATAAAAGTGACTTTCAGCACTGACACTTTCACAGTGAACACTATACACTCCCTAAGTATTATCACTTACTTTTGTTATACCTTGCATAATATTCAGAGTGCCTTCTCATAAGTACGAGTGACGGTTTCTTGAATGTTTATTAATTTTTATTTTATTAGTCTTAGCGTGATAAAATATAGCCATCCTCGATAAATGGGCTATCTAACACTGAAAGAATCATCAAAATCTGTTGCGTAGTTTTGAAGATTAAAGGGAACAAAGGGACATGAGGGAAAAAAAAGCGACTTTGTTTTATAATAATACTAGCTGTCCCAGCAAACATTTCTTTGCCAAATTATATTAAGTATATCGCCCGTATTATTTTATTGAATTAGTGACTAAATAAGTATGTCACCATGGCAACTTCCATCGCTATCCCGTGACCCGCGTCGCATAAACAATGGTCGCTCTTTATAGACAAATAATTTGCAATAAAATAAAATTGCGACTTTAATTAAAGATCTAAGCTATCCTATCTCTCAAGTTGGAAAAAAGCACACGTTAAAAAACAAAAAACATTAAAATCGGTTAAGTAGTTTGGGAATCCATCGCGGACAAACATCGTGACAGGAGATTTATATATATTAGATGTATAGATAACTAATAATATTACGATTGTAGATATAGACGTGCTACGACACTTCGTAGTACTTCTACGAAGATTATAAGTACAGAGATATGAAATGAAATAATATAATATCTTGCAGGAAAAATAAAATTGCACACTTTCCTAAATAGTGCCACTTACCTGCACCGGCACCCTAATATGGTCTTGTCAAACAACAACAACAACAAACAGTCAAACAACAAAATGGTCTCAAAACTACTGTTCAACAGATGTTTAGTTTTTTGTGGTAAGACCGCAAGTGTTTAACATTGTGCAAATAATACTCCATAACTAAACACACAAATGGAAATAAAAACAAAATATCTTAAGGCCATACTCAGATACATTAAATGTTTACTTAACTTTAACTTAATGGACAGTTACAGAGAAAATGTATTGAGTTTATGTCAAAGCCTTCAATAAATTAAGGCACCTAGTCATAAAATTTCTTTGAGTGCGGCCACTCTTTCGATTTTCAGATAATCGCCGAAACTCCTTCAGGCTTCAAGTGGTGCCCTTCAAGTGGTTCCTATTGGTGCCCCTTGTTCAAATTTACTGATTTTTTTTTTTAAATTCGGGGCCGTCTATGGGCTGTTCGCCCATATCCTTTTTTTGTTATTTTTGTTTTTGAAGTGAAAACTTCTTTAGCGGCGTTGAGCACTTTTGTGGGATGGGTAAAAACTGTGAAACTCGCGTCAGATTCTCGTGCTGATCGAAAAACCTTGGAAAAACCGTAAGACGGTTGGAGAGTAGTGTTTTGTGTCGAACTCGAACTCGAACTCGAACTGTATAATTATTTTTAATTATTATTTAATTTTAATTATTACTTAATTTTAATTATAACTTAATTTTAATCATTACTTAAATTTTATTATAACTAAATTTTAATTATTACTTAATTTTAATTATAATTTAATTTTAATCATAACTTAAATTTAATTATAACTTAATTTTAATCATTACTTGAATTTAATTATAACTTAATTTTGATTATCATTTAATTTTAATCCATATTTAATGTTAATTATCATTTAATTTTATTTAATTTTAATTATCATTTATTTTTAAAATCTATATTTAATTTGAATTATAACTTAATTTTAATCATTACTTAAATTTAATTATTTTAATCGTAACTTAATTTCAATTTTAACTTAATTTTAATCATAACTTAAATTTAATTATAACTTAATTTTAATCATTACTTAAATATAATTATAACTTAATTATAATCATTACTTAAATATAATTATTTTAATTATTACTTAATTTTAATTATAATTAAATTTTAATCATTATTTCAATTTAATTATAACTTAATTTTAATTATCATTTAATTTTATTTTATTTTAATTTCCATTAATTTTAATCCATATTTATTTTTAATTATTATTTAATTTTAATTTTTACTTAATTTTTATTATAACTTAATTTTAATCATTACTTCAATTTAATTATAACTTAATTTTAATTTTCATAAAAAATGGGTTAAAAAAAATGCACAACGTTAATAATCAAGTTTTCACTTCTGCCGGCACTCCCGGAGTGCAACCCGTCTTTTTTTTTAATAATAGAATAGATTATAATAATATATAGATATGATAAATAAATATATATTTATTGTTTTATAAATTACATAATTATTAATTAATATAATGTTAGTGTTTTGAACGGTCCCAGTGTGGCGGCCAGTAGATCCGACATTTTCCGATTTCCTTAGATATTATGCTGCTCCACCCTTTGCCTTTAGATGTTGTGACATTGGCTTGGTGGAGAGGGGTCACTCAAGCTGGGTGAAGTTTCTAGGGTGTTAAAGACATATCGTTCTGTGTCGAATCTACCAGATGCCAGCCAGTGGAATCACCAGGACCGTGTCCTTCCTAACACTGCAATATGTGAATTCTTGGGAAGAGCGAGTCTCTGTCGATCCCACTGACCAGTCCCCGGTCCACACTTGGGTTTTAACAATCCGTTTAGGACTAAGTTAGTGTTATAATGTTTACGTTTTATTAATTGGTATTTTATTTTTGCCGATCTCTGGGGATCACAGGTCACGACGCGCTATGTGGCTTAGGACTTTATAGTTCCTGTCTTTTATAGACATTTTTATGTTGTAATCTTTTATGTGTTCGGTTGACACCTCCGTGGTTCTTTTTATGAAGCTTGCCACAGCGTCTCCGTCAGTGTCAGTGTAATAGACACAGGTGTTAGTGTGCCGGGATATAGCTACAACTGCATGAGGAACGCTGTCATGGATTGCCAGCTTTCGGGACTTGGTCTGTATGATGATCACCGAAGGACTCGTTAATCACTGAGCTTCATGGATTGTGAGGACGCAAGAGTCCGTTCCCGATCCATAGCCTGTATTAGTGAGGGCTGCTTTCGCCTCCTGTGACAAGATACAGGGTATTTAGATCGGTTTTAGGTATTCTCGCTCCTGTGTACTTCATTAGCTTTAGGGACCGCACAATTTCCTTAGATGAATAGATGTTATTATAGACCATGCTTAGGGCTTATGCCACATCCATAGGGCTCCTGTGTGTACAAGACAACTCCTGGGTGATGCTAGTTACCAGGTTTGGACGAGTGTAATTAAGTTTAAAGAGGTTTTGACGCTCTATAAACGGAAGTCGAGGATGACATCGTTGGCGCCTGTTAACTGATTCGCCATGACGATTGAGCCAAAATTGTTCATGAGGGCCTCGTCAACTATCAACCTTTTGTAGGCTCCTTTTGTCCCATTTACCAGCAAAGAGGCCATGGTACGAACTTTATCTTTAACTTTGTTGCCAGTTCGTAGCGATAGTCTTTGCTTTAGATCCTCGGCTGCTTCGATCGTCGTCGTTATTATAACGTCCGTTTCCTCATTGTAGTTATTAATGATCCAAGTTGTCTTCCCACATCCAGGAATTTTTATGTTTACAATGTTAGTAAAACGTTGATAGCAATTTTTCGAAAAAGAGAGCCTATAGTATTTCATCTTTATGATTGTTCGGTCACTTGGATTTGCGTCGAGTTTTTAATTTCTCGTAGGGGTAAGAATAAAATGTGCTCCCGAGGTTTTGAGGAAACGCGGGTACAGGAGAATTTCAAAAATAGGTATTTGAAGAAACTATTGCCATCGCGCTACACCCTGCGCGGGCCCGTGTATATGTGTGTGAGTGTTTTATGTCTATGTGCGTGCGCCGCTACCGCCCACCCGTCTCACCCCGTGGGCCCCTCGTTCCCGCGCAGCTCGCAGTCTGCTAACTGCTTTCAGATAATAATCTTATTATTATTACTGCGGAATGTGGATATAATTTACGTTAGCGTTGTGCTGTGTTTCGTTTGCAAATTGGAATTTTTAACTTTTCTCGTCCTATTAGTAATTTGACTCTGGCTATTGTCATAGAGTAATAAATGTATGGCTGGTCTCTGCTATTGTTTACGGACTTGATTTCCAGCTTTCCGTTTTGGACTCTGCTTGGATTAGATTGGGGATTGCAATCCGGATACTTAGAAATCCGAAAAATCCAGACAATCCAGATTTTTTGGGGATACGAAAAATCCGAATTTTTATATCCAGATTTTCTTTTTTTTATTAGTAAGTAGATAAAATTATGAGAAAAGGGCTTTTAGGTTTTATAAAATAACTGTATTTTAAAAAGATAAAACCGACTTTAGAATTGTACGTAATTGAGAATTAAAACTCCCTATCTCAAAAACTACTGAACCGATTTTGATGAGACTTGCACTATTCCCTAAGTTGAACAATACTTAGTACAACAAAAAAAGAATCACTGAAATCGGAATGGTAATTCTAGATATCCGAACAGAAACATAAAAACATAATATTATATAAAAGCTCGAACTGCAGTAAATCCTAAGATTTTCTAGTACTAGCACTATCACTGTCCTAAGTCGTAGCCGAGTCGTAGGTTCACTGGTTCACTCACTATTGATCACTTGTTTTCACTTCGAAGTCGCCTTGAAGATCGTTCGTATCGAACTGAACTGCCGGGCCGTCTACCTGCGGCTATTTATATGGCGAGGCGAATTCCAGAAAGTTCCTTGCCCGATTCACGTAAACAAGTAAACAAGGGTAGGAACTTTCTAGGAGGCTCGAGCATGTACCACCTAGCGCCATCTAGTTTCGAGTAGGGGATTTCTGTGTAGTGTGTCCCCTAGATAAGTTTTGCCGGTTCGACGCTAGATGGCTCTGTGTGTCCGTAACACTATTATTACGAAAATTGAGCAGTTCTGGAAATATTACATAGGTGGTACATACGCGCCAGTCCTTTTTTTGAAGTCGGTTAATTAATTAAAATCAAAAGGGGGCAAACGAGCAAACGGGTTACCTGATGGAAAGCAACTACCGTCGCCCATGGACACTCGCAACATCAGAAGAGCTGCGTTGCCGGCCTTTTAAGAGGCTAGCATTAAGCTTCTTCGAGGCAAACTTGGCTTTACCCTCTAGAGTCTAGAGTCTAGACTCTAGATGATATCGGAACTGGACTTCGCTTGATATTTTACGCCAAGTATTTCAGTAAAATATAATTATTATTTATGATCTTCGAATTCCAAGGAAGGCAGTACGAAAAGGAGTAGAAAATATTATGGTCGCCGAATTAATAAATGACTAGTACTTATGTAGTACAGAAATATGTAATAGGAAAATAACGGCAAAGCCTTTTACCATAAATATTTAAAAAACTTCAAAAAATCCCGGATTATCCGGATAATCCAGATTTGAGGATATTTTTTTATAAAATAATAATAATAATTTATTTGCTAGATTGAAATGTACAATGATACGGTCTTCATGATAAAATACAGGATCATAAAACTCAATCAATTAACTACTAATAAGGGGACAACAGACGATCGCTGGAGTAAACTTACTCTGGAGTGGTGACCAAGGCTGGAAAATCGGGGTGTAGGTCGACCTCCAACTAAGTGGGACGACGATCACCGTTTAGTTGCGGGCCCATGTTGGATGTGAATAGCAGGAGATCGGTCATCTTGGCGTTCATTGAGAGAGGCCTATGTCCAGCAGTGGACGAATATAGGCTGATATGAATGAATGAAAGGGGACAAATGAGCAAACGGGTCACCTGATAGAAAGCAACTTCCGTCGCCCATGGACACTCGCAATGAAGAACGAGCTGCAGGTGCGTTGTCGGCCTTTTAAAATTGCTTTTCGGCGCGTGATATTTTTCCGGTTGAGCAGACCCATTCGTGCTGAAGCATGGCTCTCCCGCGGTTTTTGAATTCGGTTTTTGCAATCCCTAGGTTGGATATCACTCAGTAAAATATAACATTATCTTCGTATTCCACGAAATTTACCAGTACGAGAAAGAGTAGAAAA
This sequence comes from Lysandra bellargus, assembly GCA_905333045.1. Taxonomy (NCBI): domain Eukaryota; kingdom Metazoa; phylum Arthropoda; class Insecta; order Lepidoptera; family Lycaenidae; genus Lysandra; species Lysandra bellargus. The sequence continues at coordinate 6,557,668 of HG995355.1, forward strand.
TATTATTATATGAAAAAAAAAATATATTTTATGATAGTTACTTATTACTTACTAGCGACCCGCCCCGGCGTCGCACAGGTATAAAATATATAGCCACTGAAAAAATAATTAAAATGGATAGCCTATGATACTTCACGTGGTCTACTTCTTGCCAAAATACTTTTCTGTGCCAAATAACATAAAAGTTGCTCCAGTAGTTCGCGAGATAAGCCCTTTTAAATAATTTCCCCCGTTTTTTTTACATTCTCCTATTAGTATTAGCGTGATAAAATATTGCCTATAGACTTCCTCAATAAATGGGCTATCTAACACTGAAAGAATTTTTCAAACCGGACCAGTAGTTCCTGAGATTAGCACGTTCAAGTTAGCCCTTTCAAATAATTTTCCCCGTTTTTCCCCCATTTTCCTCTATTTCTTCGCTCCTATTAGTCTTAGCGTGATGAAATATAGCCTATAACCTTCCTTGATAAATGGGCTATCTAACACTGCAAGAATCATCAAAATCCGTTGCGTAGTTTTAAAGATTAAAGGGAACAAAGGGACATGAGGGAAAAAAAGCGACTTTGTTTTATTAATAAGTATAGATTAGCTTCCTGAGTCCTAACCAAGATTTTATCTGTGTGCATTTCGTAACTTTGACAGTTTTTTAGGGAAAAATACCTAAGTTGTTTTCGAGCGATGAAAAAAGTTTGACACACCGAGAAGCCGCAGGTAAAAGTTAGTTTTATACGTAAAATTCATTATATAATAGGTACGGTTATATACTTCAGAGTCATAGTACATAAACTGTACATTCTCTTACCAGATTCATACAGTACGCTATAATATCATAAATCGACGGGCAAACCCGCGCCAGATCGCAGTATGCAGAGATGTACATGTATAATATAAGTATATGTAATATGTACAAGTACATGTATACAAAACATTGTAGCCACTGACATTAGCCCTCTCACTTCCTGCCTTCCCCGCAGATTGTGATAGAGACAGATGCAGCTCAGAGTGCTTAGTGCGAGTTCAACAAATCACGTCAAATTACTTCACGATTTCGTTAATCGAATAAACTCTACGAGGAGTGAGCGCCACGTCACAGCGAGTGTGAGTTGCAATCGAGTATGTCCATTCGATTGACGTTTCCTCACCGCGAATAGTGAGACACAGGCGTTCAATTTTTACTGTAAGTTGGTAGTTCCGTAGCGTCCAACATTAACCGACCAAATTGATGTCCTTGGTAACAATCGCCTTTTCAGTCGATAGAGGTGTCTACCAAATTTGAATGGATAATAAAGTGACGCCATTATTTGTTTTGACATAATATATACTGTGAGTTTTACTCTGTGAACATTCATTGTTTACTTTGTTATCGTCAAAACATCAAAGATAGACGCTTTATTTATACTACGTACGGTCTACCTATTTATAAATAAGATTTTTATTGGTTGTGTTTTCGTTTTTCCATTAAAACCCATTTCTAATGAAAAGGTCAAGTCCTCTACAGTTGGAGACATTGGTCACTTTCATGGAAGAGTAAGTTTTATCGAACATAAATATAAAATCTAAAGCGTTATTTGTGACGCTATGTAATGAAGTTCAATAGGATTCATAATTATTTATTTCAGGTACGGGGATCTCAATAAACCCACAAATAATGCCAAGGGTAAAATAGAAACGTTGAGAAGATGGGAAGAATTAACTTCTCTATTAAATAGTGATGGCACCGGCGACTCAAAACCCGTAGAAAAATGGAAAAAGGTAAGTTATCATTATGTAATTTATTTGTAGATGAGGAAATGGATATTTATTTAATTTGGTAATAATAACAAAACAAATCAATCTTATCTGATTAAATGGTAATGGTGCTAGACAGTATTCTATGTAATCCTAATTATAGTATTGAGGAAAATATATTTTATTAAGGGTTTAATATGCTGCATGTTTAAGGTGTGGAGTGACTTAAAAAATAACAGCAAGAAGAAGGCTGCTCGGATTCACAGGGCAGCCAGCGGCACTGGTGGTGGACCTGCAGTTTACACAAAGCTCACAGATTTAGAACAAAGGGTTCTAAATCTGATTGGGCTCCAAGTAGCAACAGGCTTGGCATTGGAGGAGGCTGGGTTATTACAGGTTAACTACTAAGTGTCTTATTTTTTTCTAAATAATTTTTGTTATTTGTTTGTGGTGTGCAAAATAAACTCATCCTTGATTTATTGCAGGATAATCCTACTGTGAACATCGTTGATACAACAGTTGCAATAGAGTACCTTGACAACTCTCAGTTAGAACAAAGTAAGTTGTGTATTTTTATAACAAAAAAGTATTACTACTCTGTATTAACCAAATTATTTGATTTTAGATGTTGAAATTTGGGACCAAGTGGACCAACCCAGTACGTCACAAATAGAAAATTATACAGTTGAAGGTAAATACATATCTTATTAACCTTCTCTTTATAATAATTACTACTTAAAAAAAAATGTGTTATATCTTATTATTATTTACTTAGGTAGTGAAAACATGCACGAGCCCTCACCCCAAGTAGCTGTGCCTGAGGTGCATCCTGCTCGGGCTGGCCAAACACTGGCTCAAGAATCCCCTCGGCGAAGTGTCACTAGTTCCCCCCGTAGAGTTGCCAGGGGATCTCCTCGGGGACTTAGGAGGAGAAGATCACCAAGACGCTTAATAAGACCGGCTCACACGGAGGAGGCTGCACAACACTTCCTAAACTGTGATCGGGAGTGGAGGCAGTTTAGGATGGAGCAGCATAGGGATGACATTGAATTAAGGAGGGAAAAGAATCGTTTAAGGGAAATTGAACTTGAAACACATAGAACTTGGCAAGGTGTTGCAATGCGGGGCTTAGAGTTGAGAAAATTTATAATCCTCATCGGAATCCTGATGACTTAAATTGAATTATATTATATATGTATTTCCTATACTAATATAATAAAACTGAATAGGTTGTTTGTTTGAATGTGCTTATCTCAGGAACTACTTTTCTGATCTGATTTTTTTTTATAAAATAAGGGGGCAAACGAGTAAACGGGTCACCTGATGGAAAGCAACTACCGTTGCCCATGGACACTCGCCACATCAAAAGAGCTGCAGGTACGTTGTCATACATTCATAGGTCATCTAGAGTCTAGACTCTAGAATCTAGATCAGCGGTTGGCAACCTTTTGGCAGGCAAGGGCCACAAGGTTGCAAAACAAACTAAAGCCGGGCCAAAGACCTCATACTCATATTAACCCTAGAAGCTTAATATACTTACACAATATGAAAGGAAATAAGTTTTTATTAAAATGGCACAAACAACTACGTTCTTAAGTGGCGATAAGTTCTACTGGCAGTATTAGAAAACATTGTTTTTGATACACATAACTTATTCACAAAACATTCACGGGTCGCAAGTAAAACGTTCGCGGGCCGCGTGTTGCCGACCGCTGCTCTAGATGATATCGGAACTGACTTCGCTCGAAATGTGTCCAAGAGTGCCCAAGAGCCTCTCTTAAATTATAACTTTATTTTGTTTTTAGTATTTGTTGTTATAGTGGCAACAGATATACTCTGTGAAAATTTCAACTCTAGCTATTACCGTTCTTGAGTTACAGCCTGGTGACATACAGACAGACAACCGGACAGATATCGAACTCTGAGTAATAGGGTCCCGTTTTTAGGGTTCCATACCCACACCCAAAAACACAATTTTTTGCCTATTTTTGCTCTATGTAATATACATAATGGTACGGAACCCTTCGTGTGCGATTCCAACTCGTACTTGGCCAATTTTTACCCAAAGGGTAAAAATTTGGCGAAGTACGAGTGAAGAAGAGAAAGGGAATCTCACAAAATACTGGAGAATTATTTATGTTATTTGGCACTGACAAAAAGTAGACTGAGGCTATTTTTTGTTGGCTTTGTTTTTTGTCTTGTGAAATTCCTAATTATTTACCTATATATTATAATGTCTAGTTAATGATAATTATTGTTCTTGTTCTATATTTGATAATTATTGTTCCTGTTCTAATGTGTATTCTGTTGCTATATTAAAAACATGTTATGGGTATAAAGTGATTTTTATTTACCACAGTTTCTAAATTCTATATAAAAGTACAGTGCAAGTACTGTATGTACAGGATTTAGCTTGCTTGAAGTCTTCGAACTAATTGGTCTCGCCTTCCTCTAATCAAGTCAGCAGTAGAACCTCCATCTCCTCTTTCTCTCTCTCCTCCCTCCCTATCCCTTTGGTCTCCATTATCCAGTCCTAAGAATATAAAGAAATTTAAGTTTTTTCTTATTGAGACTATTATTATATGTAATTGTTTCTCTTGAATAATATACATACCCGTAATGTAATCTGTTTCTGGAATACCACATGCAATATAAAAATTATGCAGTACGCAACAAGCCTGAATAATTCTAGCACATTTCAAAGGCTTGTAATGAAGGACACGGTCTTTATTAATACAGCGCCAACGATTTTTTTAGCCTTCCAAATGCATTTTCTATTACAACCCTTGCTGCACTGTGTTTGTCATTATATGTGGCTTCTGGTGAGCCTGGAGTGGCATTTAAAAATGGTGTCATAAGCCAAGGACGTTGTGGGTATCCAGAGTCACCTAAAATTTGAAAAGTTAAGCATAATAATAAATAATAATTACTTCAATTTTCACTAGCTTGTTTCAACAAAATTATTTACCTAAAAGCCACACAGTTTCTCCATTACGATGCAAGGATTGCATATAAGGGTTAACATTACTGTTCTCCCAAACGAACGCGTCATGATTTGCACCCCCAAATTTGGCATTCACATTCAGGAATCTGTACTGATCATCACATACCTGTAAAAAAACAAAAAAGTTTTACTTGACATTTTTGAATTTGTATTGGTGATATAATAACCATGATTATTTGTTTAAAAATCTATTTACAGTATATTTTTAATTTACCATTTGCACATTGAGGGAATGGTAGTGTTTCCGGCAATAGTACCAGTGCTCTTCTTCTTTGGGTGGGCAAAATTTTTTTTATGTGGGTTCCATCAATACACCCAATTACACCCGGCATTCCATATTTTATATAAAACCTAAAGGAACAAAATAATGAAAACATTTATTTAGTGATAACACTGCTCGCTATTATATCTATTGTACTTAGATCTTTCTTTCCATTCTTTTCCGTTTAGCTACTGCTAATTAAGAAATAGTGGTAAGTACTATGAAAAAAAAGTATAAAGACACTTTACTAACCTGTGACTTATAGTTTGCCTCGCAGCTGGAGAATCAGGGAACCGTATATATTTATTTAAGATATTTTTATGTGTCAGGGCCTCGGTCACTTCTTCAATGTATACACTACACATTTTTTGTGAGACATTTCTTGCAACTCCTACTGGCCGCTGGTAAGATCCAGACGCAAAGAAAAATAGTGCAGTGAGTACCTGCCGGAAGAAATCAAACTTATGTTACCCCGTTTCTCATGTAAATAACAAAAACAGTAATAAGTGCATTAACAAAATATATAATAATAATATGTAAGAAGTAGATACCTTTGTTACCAAGCTAACACGCTGTGAAGACTTCAAATTGGTAAGACGCCTCAGCTCTTTGCATAAGAACTTAAATGCCTTTTTCGTGAGGCGATACCTTTTTTTAAACTCGGTTTCCGTCAAGTCAGTGAGGATCGTTTGCAGCACGAGCTCTAGCACGAACACTTGAGATGTAACTAAGGTCATCTTGTACTCTGGCTTTCGCGAACATGTTCCAAGCGAAAAAATAATATGCCGCCATTGTTACTATGTAAAATATATGCCATAAAATTCAAAGATAAAACCATTCTCTCACCAAATAATTTAAGGTGACAACTTTACTTTTAGAAGGCCGATGAAGTTACGTATCGTTTGTCGTTGAACTGTCAAACATGTGTCAAACAACAGTCTCGCACTCGCAAAATGGCGTTTACGTCCGAAAACGTGTTCACAAATCGATCGCTGCCATTCTCGATACTACTCGATCGCATAAAAGTTAACTTTGTAAAACTCCAACTCACAAATTTTAGTATCCACGTTAGCCAGTAGATGGCGCTGCTTTGATCCCATATAAATTCGCGTTAACGTGCTCGATGCGTATGATCGAATAAAACTCGCACTAAGGCCTCTGGTCCATTTTCCGACAAATTTTTGGCGTAAATCGAGGTCCCGTATTCCTCAGATTCCTCCTTCAAAATTGAGCCTATCTAATTATTTTTTTATTAAATATCAGTAGTGTGTTTTCGCGAGTTCTGGATCACGATTCTGGGTCCACCCCTCCCCCCGCTCGCAGCTCGCAAACTGTCTCGATCACTTTTTGTCGGTTCGAGCGGCGAGTAAAATGCCCTTTTACAATTATATATTTTTTTTCTTAATTTACTTGTCCCTTTTCGCACTAATTTTCGAGGAATAATATCTCTATATTTGTTTATTTTTTTTTCTCCTTTTCTTTGAGTGGTAGGTACTTTAAATTGTAGAACATTATGAATATACTCACAAATGCAATTTATTTCTTCGTCATCACAAGATTTCAAAAGACCTTTAATATATTTTGGTTTCTACAAATTGTTTTTGTGTGACTTATAAAGTTTGATATATTTAGAGATTATGACAAAACATGTTTAATTTATTTTTTGGGTGAAAATTCTATGTTTGATTGATTTGAATTTCAACATTGAGCATAATTGAATATTTTATAAAAATAAAAAAACACATTTTGTAATTTTCTAAAAGGCTTTTAAAAATAATGAAACAAGCTTTAATAAATTTGAAATATTTTAAATTAAAAAAAAAAACTTTTTATAATTTTCTAAAAAGTTTATGAAAATAATGAAACTAGCATTAATAAATTTGAAATATATTGTATTCAAAAAAACACGTTTTATAATTTTCTAAAAGGTTTTTGAAAATAATGAAACAAGCTTTAATAAATTTGAAATATATTTTATATAAAAAAAACATGTTTTGTAATTTTCTTAAAGGTTTTTGAAATAACGAAATAAGCTTTAATAAATTTATAAAAATATATTTTATAAATATATTTTATAAAAAAAAATTATAAATATATTTTATAAATATATTTTATAAAAAAACACGTTTTGAAATTTTCTTAAAGGTTTTTGGAATAACGAAATAAGTTTGAATAAATTTGAAATATTATATTAAATAAAAAAAAGTTTTATAATTTTATTATTTTCTAAAAAGTTTTTGAAAATAATGAAAAAAGCTTTAATAAATTTGAAAATTTTTTTATAAAAAAAACACGTTTTGTAATTTTCTAAAATGTTTTTGAAAATAATGAAACAAGCTTTAATAAATTTGAATTTTTTTTATAAAAAAGCACATTTTGTAATTTTCTAAAAGGTTTTTGAAAATAACGAAACAAGCTTTAATAAATTTTAAATATATTATATTCAAATTTTGATTGAAACTCATATAAGTAATTTAAAATTTTGTTTAAGAAAATCTTGATTAAATATTATATAAATTACAATGTTGTAATACAATGAAACTTAAAAAATTAAACATTCAGTACAATATTATACATATAAAAGTATGGCTACTCGAAACAAAGTATTAAAATCTAGTTTACAAAAGAAATAAAATCATTAGTATAAAATTATCTCATAACAAAGTACGTTTACAATTATTACTAACAAGAAAACAAATTAATCATTTTGACTAAGCTTAAAAATACAGTTTCACGTTACAATGACAAATCACATACGAACACAAGATTTTTAGAAGGTTTTATTCCACATAACTTTTCTCAATTTGTAATGATGTATCATTAGACAAAATAAATCTTTTAAGTTTTAGTATCGTTGTATGATAAACATTTTATTTACTTTTTGAGTGAAAATTCTATGTTTGGTTGATTTGAATCTCAACATTGAGCATAATTGAATATTTTTATGTAAAAGAAAAGTTTAATAATTTTCTAAAAGGTTTTTAAAAAAAAATGAAACAAGCTATAATAATTAATTTGAAATATATTCAAATTTTGATTGAAACTCATTTATGTAACATGATTTAAAACTTGAAATAACTTTTGTATTATATTTTACTAGCGACCCGCCCCGGCTTCGCACACAGGTATAAAATATATAGCCACTGAAAAAAATATGATTAAAATGGATTCAGCTGTTTTGATTTATATTTTATATTCATTATTACTACCCGTGGCCCGCATTGGTCGGTACCGCCGTAAAAGCTACGTTCCGCAATTTTTAAATCTGTAATATCTTCGAAACTAATCATTTAAATCATAATATGCTGTAGAGGGCCATATAGATCTAAATTAAATCAACAATATATTTAAAATATTTAATTGGATAAGGATTAATGTTATATTTATTACAATTGCTTCGAAAATTAGCCATTATTTGTCGTAAAAAGTAAATGACAAAAAATTGTTATTGTGGGATATCCATAAGAGATAGATATGAACCGTCGCGGAGTTTTCTGTAGACCTTTTAGTTGTGTACAATACTTGGTACATTATTTTGATAAGGCTCGTAGGGTTCAGCCTGCGTTTGCAATGTAAGCGGAAAAAAATATGTACTTATTTACGACATCACATTAGAAACCTCAACAATAACAGTATTTCTCCACTATTTAATGAATGTTATTATGTTGCAAAATGTAAGTTAAAGTTAATTACCAATAACCACTTATATTCTAGTAGTAATGCTACTACATACTTTTTTCTCGACGTTTCGGCCGTGTTGCAACGACCGTGGTCACGAGGGGACTGCAGGAGCGCGGCGTCTTCGTTTGCATTGGGCGGTCTGATCTACGACTACCCTCGAATTGTCCAACATTTGTATTCCAATGTATTTATAGTCAGTAGGCTCAGTGCGACACACAACACTCACTGTATCCGGGTTTACACTTATTGACAAAGGTGACACACGCGGTTTACACTTATTAATCACTGGATTCCAGGTTGGAGATAATTTAAATCCGTCCTCACGATTGAAATTCTTGTGCTTTTTAATTTCAATGGCTTCACGTATTACTCTTGAGTGGTAATGACGATCTGTAGAGAGGATTTTGGGGTCATGTAGCTCTATTCAATGATTAGTCCCCATATCAAGCAGATGTTCTGCTACCGCGGATTTATTTGTCTGCTGATTTTTCACTGCGGCTATGTGTTCTTTCACTCTTTCGGCAATAGTCCGTTTCGTTTGGCCAATGTACGAACTACCACAGCTACAACCAATTTTATAAGCCCCAGGTGTTTGGAAAGGTAAGGAATCCTTTGGTGACCGTAGTTGTCGCAACCACCTCAGTGGAGGCGAAAACTATAACTATAACTCTGCTGCATCCACCTGTGTGAGCACACATGACAATTTCGCCTATGCGGCTAGTCCGCACTAGACTATGGTATTCTATATCGTGATGACCTAGCAGGTCAATGACCACGTAGGCTGCCAACTAAACTATACACACGTGTCCATCTGGTAATCACCACATAAACGATGAACACGGTTTCTATACTGTGCAGTCGCTTGGCTGCCAACTAAACTATACACACGTGTCCATCTGGTAATCACCACATAAACGATGAACACGGCTGTGCAGTCGCATATGGCTGCCAACTAAACTATACACACGTGTCCATCTGGTAATCACCACATAAACGATGAACACGGTTTCTATACTGTGCAGTCGCCTCCAACCACCCCTTACAGCGACCCCTTACCACACGGCTCAACCGAGCATTCTATAACTAAGGTCTAAATTAAACCCACTCAACAGCTGTAGGCAGTAAACATTAGATGTGACCAACCGGCCACAAACGACTACAACACCTCGTATAACCGAGCATTCTATAGCTAAGGTCTAAATCAAACCCACTCAACAGTAGGCAGTAAACACTAGATGTGACCAACCGGCCACAAACGACTACAACACCTCGTATAATAAGATAACTAAACGATCGACTCATTGTTCGCAATCTAAATACAATATTATTATACATAACAGTTTCTAGGCGTTGGATATCCTCGATGAACTGAACACACAGCCTAAATAATAACGTTTTAAGATCACAATATTTAAATAATGATAATAATGACTCACTGATAAGACTGCGCCGCGTGCTCACCCGTCTGCGGTTCTCGATCGTCTGTCTGACAGCAGCTGTCTCTAGTGACATGTGTCACCAGAGAATATTACAACTACCCTCCTATTATTATATATGAATACTGTTAGTACCTTTGTTACCTACAAGTTCGCGCGATTCGCGACACTCCCCACCGCAAAGAAAATACAAGCTATGAAATAGGTATCCTGACTCTAATTATTATTATGACTCATAACAAAACTTTAATATAAAACTTCGCTTATGACCTGTACCATTGGTACATTATCGTTGAAGGAGTAAATTAAACACAGAATACTGTATCTCTGCACACTCTAATCTCGGTTGCGGCTCTAGAGCAAGTAAGCGCCAGCTTTCATGTCTGGCGACCATCTTGTCCCCAGCCTTGCCCTGATTGGTAGTAAGCGGCCATCTTTATTCATCAATACAGTACCTTTAAAGCACCCAAACGTTTTCTGGGATTTTATTGTATAGACTATAGGCGTATACAAATTAAATTAAATGAGCTGAAATATCAAAACTGAAAGTATGCAATGCAATTTGCAATCAGTTTACAAGTTAACAGCTTCTAAACCATCACTTCATCTCTTATTTAATAATATATTATTTTTTATTTCAGAGTCCATTTCACCAAGTTCTATAATATCAATCATTATATATTATATTGATTGATGACAATTTATCTCTAAACAGCTGACACCTATAAAACAATACTGCTGGAGACTTTCGTGTAACTAAAAGAGGTGCACTATTTTAACAAATCATTTTGCCAATAAAATTTCTCAGTTATATTGATACAAAGCTTTTAAATTCAGTGATTTTGCATTTCAGCCTTGCCACCTTGTTGAGGCCCACAAGGCATACTATGGAATAACTGAATATTAAAATCTTTACAAAAATTTACAAACCATAAACACCCACAAACCTCGGACCATTGTCAGCTGTTATACCCACTGGTATCCCTAACTATGGAAAACATTTCCTTCAGTGTGTCTGCCACTCAAGTGGCATCCATAGTCCAAGCAACCTCTTATTTTGAATACCAGTACGTATTAAGACACTATGCGTCGGCTTGATCTCCACGCCAAAAGCATGTCATGCGTATATCCGTTCGTCTGTCACGTTGCACGCACAGCTGTCAAATCATTTTCGAAAATTTTCCAACCTTCAATCACTCTCATTAAACTGAATATAATATTATTAATCTAAACAAACTACCATGAAAGAACTTTTATATAATTCAAATCTTCAATAAATAAGCCATTAGTGGCGTAAACACACAGTTTTATATTTGAAACAAAATACTAAATTGGTGGTCAAAGCAGAAATAGCCTCCCTTGAATAGTTCCAGAGTAAGACGCCCATTTTGGGCGCTTGGCAGACGAGCTAATAATATATACAAGAAGTTTTACTGGGCTTAAGCTTTATAAATTCAATTCATGTTGCTAAGCTAGTGATTCATTTACCTACATAGTTCACCAGTCCCAAAAACTCTTAAGCTCTTCAAACGTTAAAAGCTCCCAAAATTTCCCCGTAGTTTTATTATTATATTTATCGAAAATTCTTATATTGGAACGAAGTTCCTTATCGCGCTTTCGGCGTAAAGAGGCTGGGCAGAACGATATTTGACCTCGACACTTTTTATTAGTACCTGCATGGTAGGGGCAGAGGGCGTTTATTGATGTTTTTTTTTGTATATATATTATAATTTTTTGTGTACATATGTATACAGGTTTTTTGAACATAAGAAATAACTTCGTTTCATTTGGGTGTCCTTTGACACCTCTCAAATTTTTATATTTATCCAAAGGTCTTCATGTGCTAAATTATATTCAAGAAATTCTATACTCGGAACTTAGATGTCCCAGTTAACTTCTTGTCACTTGTAAACCTTCCCTGAACTTCCAGGAATATTTTGAGACTAAAATCAGGCAAATCGGTTTAGCCGTTATCGAGTTATATATAATTTTTAAGATTTGGATCCATTAGAGGTCATGTTCAGTATCATTGCATCCAAAAAAAACAATATAGTTACCAAAATTAACTACTCTGTCACAACGTGAATAACAATCTTTCCATCGTCTTTTGGAAGTTGTACCAAAAATACGTAACTTTGATTACAAAATATAAAAGCTGTTATTTAATATTATGTCAACTACTATGCTACTAAACTTTATTTTAGGTGAATTTAATTTTATGACACTCCATTGTTATAGTGGAATGTTAAAGTTTGATTAGCTGTTGATAAGGCCTTCATATCAACAACATTATTTTTTCTCACTCTTTGCTCACTCTTTTTACACAATTTAAGTAAAACTATTTTTAGGTCAAGTTTCACGAGACTTCTTGCATTTATTAATTTTAGATGAAGTTTTTCTATAATTGGTAAAGGGTGTTTTCTTTGATGTTGGCTTTAGCTTGCCTTATATCTACACATATCCTAATTCACCCTTGAGTGTCGAAACTAAGGGAGTAATCCTACCCTAATAACATCCAATTCTATTGACTCATTTATTTAATCATTATTGAGGACTCTGTAACACGTTCGAGAGACCGGCTTACGAGGACCGGAATTTGAACATTTATAATTTTAGGAAAATTACCTTCGAATCCATCTTTCATGGAATTCTAATCTCAACACTTCCACTCTCACTGGAATATCCTGGCCAAGTAAATTTTGTACCGGTTTTTTTTTTAACAATGTCGCTTTCAGACACATTTTCAATTGTTTAAAACTACTATGGGCATAATATAATAGGCCATTGTCCTTTTGTCCAGTGTTGCCAACTGCTAGTCTTGCCGAGTAGCTAGATTATTGTTCAAAAGTTGCTAGATTGCCAGTTTTCGTTCCCCCAATAAGTTGCTAGAAGTAGCTAAATGTAACGGACACTGTTTTGCCAACTGCTACCTCTACCAAGTGGCTAGATTGCTCCTAAAAAGTTGCTAGATTTCCAGTTTTTGGCGCTAGAGTAGTCAGTAGATAGGATCTTTTAGTTGGTGACAAAAAATAACCGGCAAAGTGCGAGTCGGACTCGCGCACGAAGGTTTCCGTAATACAGTCCCGTTTTTACCCTAAAAAAGATAAATTTTTAACATTCTTTCCTTCGATTCTCGGTAAATACTTTACGAATCTCGAAAGATGAAAAGTAGCTAGAAAAAGTAGCTAAAAATCTAGCTACAACTTTTTTTTAAATTGTAGCTGCCTGATACCGAAAAATAGCTAGATCTAGCTACAAAGTAGCTAAGTTGGCAACACTGCTTTTGTCCGGACCCGCAACTCGGTTTTTAAACGGACACTATTGGACTTATTAGTTACATACCTAGATTGGTAGCTTCAATCATAGACAACACAATATACATTGTAATAACATTTGCAATAATTTTTAAATTGAACCTAAATTTAATTTTCTAAATTCTAACCTGTTGTGTTGAAGATCTTCGGGTTCATTCACGAGTTTTAATATTAATGAAAACACAACATAATGAAACACCACTTTCTATGCACTCATTCCACTTCAATATTATGGTATCATTATCAACGAAATGCTCACCCAATTCTAAAATAATTCATTATTAGGTGCCTTAATGTCGGTAGTTCGAAACTACTAAATATCATCAAAACAAATATTAGGGTAAACAGCTTCATAGAAGTTTATACAATTTGGTAGAACTACTAATAATTTGGTAAAACTATTTTCTACTAATTCAGAAGTCTTAATTTTTTATCATTAATAATAACATTATTATTCTCGCTGCCGGTATCAATAACCATGTTTACAGGTTGACAATGCAGAAATAGCCAATACATTCATATTTCAAAGTTCAAACATATTGGATGAATGTTAGTTTTTGTGGTAACAATAATTTTTGTTCACCGTCTCCACGTTGAACGTTCTTTAGGAGCTAACCCTTTAAAGCTGGCAATTTATTGTTTCTAAACTATTGGCTTCTGAAATAATTTTATTAAAAGTAACATAGTTACCAAGAGCATTCCTCTTTTCATTCAATAGATTATTCTGAACCACGCGGCCTTTTAGGATAAAAGTAATCATCTAATTGCCCTACAGGCTACAGCATTCAAACTTTGCCATCCACTGCTATGCCAGGTAAACTATAATAGGCCTCCTTTTGCCCATTTACTGTTACGATCGTCTCACGAGTAGCAGCAGTGACACACGATTTCAGCCCTCGTTTTATTTTACTAGTGTAGATTTTATACATTGCAATTATAGCCAACCAATCCTTTCAACTATTAGCAACGGTACCCGTTTAAATTTTAACCAAACTTCATCTTAATTTACTTTTACTTTTAAACCCTCTAACCATTTGTAGGTATCTTTATTTTAACCCAACTACGTCTTTATTCAGCAGGTACAGTTTGTCTATCCAACGACCTCTAAACATTTTTTGGTATCTTTATTTTAACTAAACCTCGTCTTATAATCAGCAGGCACCATCCGGCCCCCACCAAATTACCTCTAAACTTCTCATTTTCGATAGGAAGCAATTTTATTTCCACTTTGTTACCACACAATAATACATATGAACCATGAGCTCTCCCGCTATGGCGAGACATTTGGTAAAGAAGAGCAAAATCATCAATCTCACAATAGTAATATGACATGATAATTTCATTACAAAGTTTATATATGCCACTTTACTAACTTGAGCAGATTAAATTCATTAGGAATATGCAATAATATTTTAATAATAAAAAATTATTAAATTAATTAATTTCAATAAACTAAAGGGTGCGATGATAGCAACACCGAGCGTATACACTCGTAACCAATCTCGTAACGGCTACGTTAGATAATAGGACCACAAAGTACTTTGTATGAATAGGACGTCGCCGTCCATCTATCATCAACACTATCGGTTATCGGTTATTAAAAGATCGTATTATATCATAGTGAATTTGGCGCTTGTGAAGTGTTAATATAGACACAAGAGACACTGAGTGTGATGAGTGAATTAGTGATGAGAAAATTAGGCTCATCAACACCAGTTAATTATCAGGTACCCACTTTGTTATTGCTACATTAATATTTAGATTTTGTCATTTCTTTATTTTCCATAATATATTTTCCTCGTACACAGAAAAGTTATAGCATGTTATTCTATGAACAATTCTTACTATAGTGTGTGGTTTATTGCTGTACAATGTATTTGCTGTGGTAACATAAGCAAGCTTATTGTAGGCAATCAACGAAACCAGCGCTATTTTATGCATATTGAGTAGGTCTAAGAATCGGCTACTGTCTACATATTTTTATGTTGCATTTGTTGAATAAGTGATTACGAACTTCAACTCGAAACTGACGGCGACCATTGCCTGTGCATTTTGCAACGGGACAGCTCGACGCCGCGCCGCCACAATGGCGCCCCGCGCCATACAGTTATTTAGTCACTTCAACAAAATAATATTCTTTACAAACAAAGAAATACGTTACAACTTCAAATACTTTAAATGGCAATAGAACGTTTGCCGGGACAACTAGCTTAGGAAGGCACTTCCGTTTCAATAGTGCTCGTTAAATTTTATTTCAAGTTTTGTATCAAACCTCCAGCCATATCTAACTTTTCAAATGTTATTAAACTAAATTTTGATTTTGTTATTATTCTCGGAAATTTAAATTTAACTGTAACGGAAAACAAAATTAACCGATGATATTAGGTATCCAAACACAAATAACGCCCCCAATCCATCCTTTTCCAAATTTTGTTTCTTTTTATTTCGAAATTACTAAGCTTTGGCTGGTATTGTCAATTTACCTCTAAAATTTAAAGTGAAAATCATTTTCACATTACCTTTGGTTGGTTATGAGCCGGGTCAGATCCCAGCATCTCCACCATGTCGCAACCACCTCAGTGGAGGCGAAAACTATAACTATAACTCTGCTGCATCCACCTGTGTGAGCACACATGACAATTTCGCCTATGCGGCTAGTCCGCACTAGACTATGGTATTCTATATCGTGATGACCTAGCAGGTCAATGACCACGTAGGCTGCCAACTAAACTATACACACGTGTCCATCTGGTAATCACCACATAAACGATGAACACGGTTTCTATACTGTGCAGTCGCTTGGCTGCCAACTAAACTATACACACGTGTCCATCTGGTAATCACCACATAAACGATGAACACGGCTGTGCAGTCGCATATGGCTGCCAACTAAACTATACACACGTGTCCATCTGGTAATCACCACATAAACGATGAACACGGTTTCTATACTGTGCAGTCGCCTCCAACCACCCCTTACAGCGACCCCTTACCACACGGCTCAACCGAGCATTCTATAACTAAGGTCTAAATTAAACCCACTCAACAGCTGTAGGCAGTAAACATTAGATGTGACCAACCGGCCACAAACGACTACAACACCTCGTATAACCGAGCATTCTATAGCTAAGGTCTAAATCAAACCCACTCAACAGTAGGCAGTAAACACTAGATGTGACCAACCGGCCACAAACGACTACAACACCTCGTATAATAAGATAACTAAACGATCGACTCATTGTTCGCAATCTAAATACAATATTATTATACATAACAGTTTCTAGGCGTTGGATATCCTCGATGAACTGAACACACAGCCTAAATAATAACGTTTTAAGATCACAATATTTAAATAATGATAATAATGACTCACTGATAAGACTGCGCCGCGTGCTCACCCGTCTGCGGTTCTCGATCGTCTGTCTGACAGCAGCTGTCTCTAGTGACATGTGTCACCAGAGAATATTACAACTACCCTCCTATTATTATATATGAATACTGTTAGTACCTTTGTTACCTACAAGTTCGCGCGATTCGCGACAGTAGTAGTACTTGTGATATTTTACGTAACGGAGTATACACAGTTTTAATTGAGTATTTCCTCAGCTCTGTTCAAATTTTGTCAGTTACGCCTTTTACGTATGGTACCTAAAAATGCTGCATGACGGCTTACCTCCGGATACCTCGTGTTCTCCTTCCGTCCTCTCAATCCCCTCGACACGTTATATCCGTTCCGTGTAAGTACCACCCTGAACATGTGTTAGCTCCTTGGGTAAATGTTCAGGGTCACAAAGGCTATGAACTCTGTTAGTTAACGACGATAATATAACAGATTGAAGATGCCGAAGGGACGTTAAGTCCCGTATAATAAGTATCAAATATAATGCAACGCGAAAGTTTTAAAGTTCATACCAATAACCAACCAACGAACAAGAAATTAACTTTAACTAATACCAATTAGTTAAAGTTAATTTCTTGTTCGTTGGCCTACATTGTCACTGCTAACATTTATTGACATGAATTAATTTAGAACATAATTTACAGTCACAAAATCAATTTCAACAAACGGTTTACGTAAATCTTTACGATACGCATGATTTTGCAATGACGGAAATTTTCATCTTATAATCTTACTACAATCGATTATGCCTATATTATGTCATTTCAAGGATAAAAATAAATTAAACAGTTTAATTGCTTTAAAAAAATAAGGAAACTCACTTGCGTATGAAAGCTTCCGTTTATTGTTTACTAAATGACGCCCGCGACTCCGTTGCGCCAAATTCGCGCGGGAACCGTACATTTTTATGGGATAAGCTATATCCTCAAAAGGTCTCAAAGTATCTCCGTAACAAATTTCAGCGAAGTGGATTCAGCGGTTTGGCCGTGACGAAGTAACTGAATGACTGACAGACAGACAGACGGACAGAGAGACAGACAGATACATATTCACACTTCACACATACTTCTACATTAATTAGTCGGCTGAACCGAAGAGATACTACAGAAAACTCGATAAAAGTAACAAGGTGTGTATTAAAGAACTTTACATACCTATTGTGTGTACAGTGTATGCCTAAATAATCAGACAATTACTATACATAAAACAGCTGCATTTTGTTTTATTTATTGTCCTTAGTATGAATAGCATAAATAGTGCTCGACTTATGTATATAATGAAAATTCAAAGAAAACTACGAATATGGAGGGACATAAAATGTTCAATATCATCTTGACTGAATATGGTTATTATCTCACTTGACCTGCATCCATTTGTTTATTTTATTCAAATAAGGCGGAGGTGTATAATGTAATAGGAAGTCACTACAACTACCCATTATCATTAAAAGAAAATTCAAAGTTTCGAAATTTTGAACCCAATCGGCCATTTTGAATGTCGCATTGGTTTAAATAAATAAATGTATGTTGAAATGTTCGATTATAAAACGGTTAATACGTTCAAAAGAACCACATTAGCGGTTGCACTTCCTAGTTGTACAGTTGTATCTACAATATTAGTTCCAAAATGAAATTATTTGTGAGTAAAACATGTTTTGTAGCGAAAAAGTTAATAGAAATGTATTTATTTCATTTTACTGATTTTTGTGTGGTGTTTGATAACAAGCAGTTTGGAGTACCTACAGTTCTTTTGTCGTAAAGATACTGTCATAGAACGAAATGTCAGGAATAAAATACACTAATGTTATCTCTATTATTTACAGGTCGTATTAAGTTATCTGGGGTTGGTCGCCATATCCACAGTACAAACGCGAAAAATACCCTCACAAGCATCTGAAGATTCAGACACTCTAGAGAGCAGACCACAAAATTATGAATATAAGCAAGTAATTTTATACCTCACACCAACTGAGGTTAGGGCTCTGGAAAGAAATAACGTCCTGCAGAAGACAAATAACGAATATTATTCTAGCTACGTCAACAACCAACTGCCGGCACAGAAACTAGAGGAAGTACGTAAAACGATTCAACAATCTAAAGCCGTGAAGCCGATCCATGAAGAGCAAGAAGAAACGACAGAAAAAAATGATAAGCTGATTGATATACCCCTTTTCTATCCTTTCCAATTGATACCATTAAACAACTACAACAACAACAACAACAACAACGAGAAGGAACTCGAAAAAGAAAACGAGCAAAGATGGATTGATGAAATCAATAAACAGATTAAGGCGGAACGCGAAAACGTCAAAATTGAAAACGAATGGAACCCTATTCCTTTGAAACAGAACACTCCGGAGATCATATCCTTATTGCAACGCGAGAACAAAGCTAAACCCACTGATTATTCACAGCTCCTTCAAAATGCTGCTAATAACTACGACAACAAGGAGATCAAGACACAACTGCAACGCGAAAACAAAGCTAAACCCGTTGATTATTCACAGCTCCTGCAAAATGCTGCTAATATCTACAACATCAAAAAGACTCAACTGCAACGTGAAAACGAAGCTAAGCCCACACCAGATTATGCTCAGCTAGTGCAAGCTGCAAAAGATTTCGATAACAAAAACGTACTGAAGGTGCAAGACTTCTATCGCCTACAATACGAGTTGGAGCAAATAAACAAAAACAATCGTGCCGAAGATTTGCCCAGACATCCGTCTAAGGCTCAACAGCCTTTGTATCAACAGCTCAAGGGCATTCCTGCATACACTCGTGCTATTAGACCACTCCAAGAAGAAAACCCAGACGCGCTTGTAGGTATTGAAAAACACCATCATCTTCATGAGAAAACGATAATTGATGCTCGCAGACCTCTTTCCTTGAGAGAATTTTACAGAGAGTAAAAATATTTCCATAAAAAATCCAGGGCTCTGGAATAGTTGTAAGTTTGTTAACATGAGGCTAATAGGTTATTAATTTAAAGGAGAAAATATTGTTATGCCTAAGATTACTATGTGTGCAATACTTTATATCTAAGTAAGTTTAAGTGTTGAGTATTAATAGATATTCCTCTCACCAAAAATACTAATTGTTAAAGATTAATAATTACTTCTTCATAAAATAATTACTTATTCTTGCAAATAAAATTATAACTTTAAAAACGTTTTTCATTTATACAATTTTCCGTTTATACAATTTCACATTAAGGGTCCGTATACGAAATTTGCCGATTTCGCTGATTTAACAGACGTGATTTAACAGTTAAAATACAGTATTTCTATAAGTTTTAATGCACAACATGTAAGATCATTTCAGTTATAATCTAATGTTGGAGCTAGATTTTTTATTTTTTTAAGTATTTTTAAATAATCGAACTCAAACCCGCGACACTTTTGTGATTTTTGCTGTAAAAGGTTTAGAATATCACCTGTTTATGGATTGTATTGACGTCTTAACGGCATGAAAAAAATACAATGTACTGTTGAGAAAGTCGTCTATAAAATGTTGGAAATACTTTTTACCACTTTAATATGAAATAGTTGAGTAAAAAAATATGTAACTCGGCAAATTTTAGAGAAAATGGGCAAAGAATTGCTGTTAATCTCGGCAACTTGGAGTTGTAATTCATAAAAAGAAAACTATAGAAATAATCTATAGATAAAATTCTATTCAATTCGAGAAAAAAGAAAAAAAAAACAAATTGTGCCAAAAAAACACGATTCAAAACAACCTAAATCTTACATTATATTACTCGTCGCAAGTTCGAGTCGGCTTTCCGCGCTTAAATATATTGTTTTAAATCTAATAATTAATATATATATATATATATATATATATATATATATATATATATATATATATATATATATATATATATATATATATATATATATATTTTAAGTCTAATAAGGGGAAAAAACCTAATAATATTTCTGTAGCGAACCTTTGCAATTTCGGCAAAATCGGCAAAATTTCGTATACGGACTCTTAAGGGGCCGGGCTACCCTCAAAATTCTCATACATAAGTAATACCAAAATCATTTTCTCATACGAGAATATTCAACATGTTTGAGTTATTTTTAACCGACTTCCAAAAAACGAGGAGGTTATATGTTCGGCAGTGGATATTTTTTTTTGTATGTTCAACGATTACTCCGCCGTTTGTGAACCGATTTTCGAAATTTTTATTTTGTTGTATTAGGTTTCACTCCAATTTGGTACTATGTTCACAAAAGTGGTGACCTGATGATGGGGTCCATGAGTAATCGAGGGAACTCGTCGAAATTTATATGGAAACATATAGTGATTTTGGTTTTATGAGAAGCATCCTAAGCATATGCTACCAAAACGCAAGATTTTGCACCAAGGTATACTATGGTTCCGAAGCTACTAAGAGAACTCCGGATTCCTTACAGATACAAGTTTGGGAGTTTAGGCGCTGTTTTAAGAACTGAAAGCATATGCTACTATGCAAATTACATTCATCATTATCATCATCATTACCACGTCAGCGTCACCAATGTCACCAAATTCAACCTTATCTCCAGAGCATAAGGCACACATTTGACATTACTCCTGAGAAGTTAAAGTTGCTTCGATAATGTAACATTCTGTTTCACTTCGCCGAGATATTATGGAAAACAACCTAATTTCAACCTTTTGCATTGCGTTTAGCGTTCATAGTATAATAGCGCATCGCATCGCATATCTGCCAGGGCTGTCAGCAAGCGGCGCAGCGGCGCGGGCGCGGGCCGGGTACTATGCACAGAATACAAATTACTCACGGAGGTACTATGTGCGCTGCGTGTGCGACAAGTTGAGCGAGTGCCAGCCTATTGAAACTAGTCCGGTGACCGGCTACTTAGCACATCACACGTGTTCACTTCGATTTTTTTAAATGTATTGTTTAAAATTATCTGCAGGCTGCAGCTGATATTATAATATTTTGTAAGTGTGACTGTAATAAGATACGTAGAATAATATACAGGTGTATTATTCTACGTATAGTACGCGTTTGCTTACTAGGTAACTAAAAAGAGTGAAATTATTATTTTTAACAAAAAATTAAAACCGACTTCCAAGGTAAAACAATAATAACATCCTTATAATATGAACTAAAAAGTATTAAATAATTATTCCTATCTAATAGTGCCTTTTTCCCAATTCGGCTAAAACTCAACTATTACTGTACTCAGTCTTCATAATTTTGAAGTCGGTGCCAGTTCCAAAAGTTTCAAATATTCTGTCAGAGAACAGAAGATTCATCTGGTACCGATTTCAAAATGATGAAGATTGAGTACAGAAATAGTAGAGTTTTAGCCGGATTCGGAAAAAGGCACTATTAGATAGAAATCATTATTTAATACTTTTTAGTTCATATTATAAGGATGTTATTATTGTTTTACCTTGGAAGTCGGTTTTAATTTTTTGTTAAAAATAATAATTCAGCTTAAAATAGTAATTACCTAGGTTGTACAAAAATTAACTTCAAAATATTTAAACACTAAAAAAATTTTTTGTGTTTTACTCTATTTTGTAGTGTTTAAATATTTAGTAGTAAATTTAGCACAAAAAAATTATTCATAAAAAAATTTTTTTAGTGTTTAAATATTTTGAAGTTAATTTTTATACAGGAACCTAGGTAATTACTATTTTAAGCTGAAAAATAACTCAAAAATGTTAAATATTTTCGTATGAGAAAATGATTTTGGTATTACGTATGTATGAGAATTTCGAGGGTAGCCCGGCTCCTTAAATAAGTAAATATAATTTTAACAAAAGACAAGCATTTGTGCTTTGTGTAGGGATACTTAAAATATAAACCTAATCTATACATATAATAAAACTGTAGTTTAATTAAAATTATGTACATTAAAGATATTGAAGAAATAATAAGCACATTTTTGGCTTCTATAGCGATGTAGTAACACCCCCCGTGTTACTACATCGCTATAGAAGCCAAAAATGTGGTTAGTTTTTTGTCTGTCTGTCTGTCAGTATGTTTGTTCTTCTATCACACGAAAACTACTGATCCGATTTGAATACAGTTTTCGCAGATATATTTGTCTTCTTCCAACTTAACATCAAAAAAAAAAAAAAAAAAATTCTCCCCACCCCTCTTAGGAGACAAGAGAGGGGGTAAGATTTTGTATCAACCGATGAAGTAGAAATACTTTGAATGGCAAAACAACGTTTGCCGGGACAACTAGTTTATTATATTTTGCAAAATTAAAAGACAGGTTAAAATTTACTTCAATTCATAGTAATATAAGCACTAAGATACTTCCTAATGGCATTTTGGTGAGACTACAAATCAATATCGTCTAAACTTATATAAAACGAAAGGAATAATACAATAGTGCCTGAAATTTTTAAGCAGGCAAATATTATAAGAAATCTCTACTTGGTGAAAGGCACTAAAGTGCCTTAAAGGGCTTCCGCACAAAACTGCGAATTCGCATCGCATTGCATTGCAATGTCATTTTTATTATGAATTTTGTGTGATTTTGTCGCAGATATATTTTGCGATGCGATGCAAATTCGTAGTTATATGTGGGAGCCCATGTAGTAGGTACTAGGTAATAACTTGAAAACGCCTGCCATTTAGTAGATTCTCATTGTGCGTGGTGAATGGTGTAGAAAATTTCACGCGGCTAAAATCATTCAGGTATTCTTTGTAATCCATACTAATATTATAAATGCGAAAGTGTGTCTGCCTGTCCGTCTGTCTGTCTGTCTGTCTGTCTGCCTGTCTGTTACCTCTTCACGCTCAAACCGCTGAACCGATTTCGCTGAAATTTGGCATGGAGATACTTGGAGTCCCGAGAAAGGACATAGGATACTTTTTTATCCGAAAAAATTTACGGTTCCCGCGCGATAAACAAATTTTGGCGCAACGAAGTTGCGGGCATCATCTAGTACCGGATAAACGAACTCAAAAACTTTACAATACGATTCTTTGCTGTATTTCTTTTACAGGCGCTTTACTTATATTGTCTAAAAATCTTATCAAATTAGGTTACGCAATATTTTATGGCCGATCGTCATAAATCTTATATCTTTAAACGAGCAATTCTTGTATATATAATATTATATACATATAATTGGAATCTCGGAATCGGCTCCAACAATTTTCATGAAATTTAGTAGGTATAGGTTAATAACGGGGGCGATAAATCGATCTAGCTAGGAATCATTTTTAAAAAATGTCATTTTATTCGTGTTTTATCGAATACCGAGCAAAGCTCGGTCAAATAGCTAGTTGAGAATAAAAAGAGGAAGTTAAAAAAATACGATTTGAGGCCCCTTTGCAGCTTTGGTGAGGTAGATATTTCCACCTTGCACCTACTGGCACTGTCAATGTCAAACTCTACAAACAAAATCACATTATTAAAATAACCTAAAATTTTTCATGTTCTTGTAATTTTTATAAAATAAGGGGGCAAACGAGAAAACGGGTCACTTGGATGAAAATCAACTACCGTCGTCCATGGACAATCGCAACATTAGAAGAGCTGCAGGTGCGCTGCTGGCCTTTTAAGAGAGGTTGGTCCGGAAATACTGCTGGTGACTGTTCATTCCAGAGTTTTACAGTGCGCGGCAGAATTAAAGTTACGCGAAAAATGCACAGTTGTAAATTGTAATATTACGTTACTTTTATAATACCCTCTTAACGACTACTTAACTAATATATAATATGTTTACAGTTGCAGTGTTTTTTAGTCCTACATAAGATTCTTTGCGCTTTTCTTTCACGTGACTTAATTTTTACAGTATGCCAAACAGAGACAAGATAATATAATTATTACTCATTACTTAGCAACTAAGTAATATGTGATATAGTTGTATAGTTATTCGCCAAGGGGGTAAACTTAACTTACGAACTACGAAGTATTAGCTATCTTGTACGAATCTCGTTTATTAGGCTCCATTGTCAACGGATCTTCCCACGAAGCTTTAAGGCGGGGATTAATCTCAATCCAAAACGATAACCTTGCACACAACCAAAGACCAAGCGTATACGCATCGCAATAACATTCATTTTAGCTTAGCATAAAACTTTAGTTCAAGGGGCGGATCTTCGAAATAAATATTAAGAAACAAAAATGTTCGGTTCAGAAGATTTTAATATAGATTTACTAACAATTTATTCAAATAAAATGTATAATTATTATCCTAGCTAATACATATATTTCGATGAAATTGATTTTTGTCGGAGGTGAGTTTGTAAATTAATTACAGCCAAAGTATTACGTTTTATTAAAATGTTTATGGTTTAAAGTCTTTTAAATATTGTGCTTTATATCTCATATTTTTTACATTTCGTTATTATATTGGAACTAGGTAAACCGGGAGTCACGGAATAATAAATTGGGGTTTATCTTCGCCTTAAGTCACAAAGTGAAAGAATAACTCGCTGCAAGTGCAACATAATTGTCTGTACAGCCTAATTTTATTTTATTCCTATTCAGTAATAATACGTATACGTATACGTATAATACGTATACGTATCTCATTATTTCAACAGTTTGGTTCGTTACTTCATTCCTCCTACCTATGTAAGCTGTGCAATAACTTCCTGAAAGATCTATTTCACAAGGTATTTGGTATCGATGAGGTACTGTTAAATAATCGAATGCAATATGCAATCAGATACGGCAGACAACTCGAAACCCAATACTAGATGTAGGCACTTAAAACAAAACACGTTAGATTAACAAAAGTTACATTATGTACTTGCAAACATAATGTACCAGTAAAATTACATAATCGGTTTGTAAATGCAACTAAACGACTGTACCAGCTTCTAAGTACAGTCACGTCGATAATTCCCATCAGTGAAATTATTGAGACTACCGCCTTACGCAAGCCCTGAATCACGCGTTTTGAAACGAGCGATATCAAACTGGGACATCTCAGGCTTGTTTCTATCCCCGTAATTAATTCCGATAGCCGATCTAACCCTGTTTGAATATAATTAGATTGAAAAATTGCATTGTAATTATATGTAATTGAATATTACGGATTTGTTATGCAAGATTGATCTATGATAGACTCGAGTCGAACGTAACTGTTGCATGCGCCCGAATCGTTTTTAGAACAATGTATTATGCAAATAGAGTCATTACTGCTTAGCTAATGGGACATAAAACGAAAGCGGCGTGTATTTCGAACGTTTTATTAATATCACAATTTCACTGGGACTCAAATGCGTCCTTAAACTAGGGAAGACCACAGGTACTCGTCACATTTACATAATTTATATGCCAGACATATAGATACACACTATTTACACATACGAGAGAATTCACGGGCTACTTAACCAATTACTAACATATCAGGTACGAGTCACTGACCATCCGAGCTTCGCCTAAACAATAGTCACAGGCAAGAATACTTAAATCTATGGGATATCCCTCCGTTTGCCTATTTTAAGGTGCCGGTTGGCAGCGGGCGACATGAAGCGGCAGCAGACGCGTGTCGTCGCGACTCGACTGTTTCTATGCATTTCTATAAAATGCTTCGTGTCGCTAGCTGCTCGTGGTATTTCATAGAAATACATAGAAACAGTAGTGTCGCGACGACACGTCGTCTGCTGCCGCTTTATGTAGCCGGCTTCCAACTTGTGCCTTTAGTCTTAACTCTAATGCTGGTAGTTGTATTCCCCGCTGCTTCCTTGCTCGTAGTAGTTACCCTGGGGCTCAGCGTGTTCTAATTCACCGTAGGCCTTGATGCCCTCGCCGCCGTAGCTGCCTTCGTACTGCTCATATCCTCCGTGCTCGTAGCCTCCCTGTTCTAGCCCGTGCCCAAGCTGCTGCTCGAGACCACCTTCTAGACCGTGCTCCAAGCCAATGCCGTGACCGAGACCCTCGTGACCGTAGCTGGCTAGGTGTTCTGTGTCCAACCTGTGGTCCTCCAACACCAGGCCGCCGCCGTGGTTATGTTGAGTCTCGGGATGAATCTGCTTCAGCTCAAGCTCAGATTTTCCCTTTTCCAGCGGATGGTGGAGGAGATGGCTATGCTCCTTCTTCACGTAGACCGGGACCGGGTGGAAGTGCTCAAACTTGATGGACTGGTGGGACTTGGCATGCTCGTGCTCCACGTGGTGGTGGTGGCCGGACTCCCCGATGAGGGCCTGGTGCTCTATCGGCTCCTCTATCTGCTGGTGGATGATGCCGGGGTAGGCGGCGACGATGGTGACGAAACCCAATAGTACCTGCAATCGAAAACCTATTAGTGTCAGCTCTTTACGATACTCGATTAATGTCGTGATCGCAACGATGATGAAAATGAGGAGAAATTAATGATTTGCAGTTTCATGTGCATAAATAAATTATAGCTTTCTTGTTGCTTATTGACATTTATAAACGAGTACCAATAGTAACGTAGAAATTTAAAATAATCGAAAACCTAATTTATATTCAGAATACGATCGAATTGAACTTATTCAACTTCTAATCATTATTGTTTCAATCCACACAGTAAATTTCTAAGCCTGTAGGTCTAGCCGCAAAAATCTGATAAAGTTTTCAATGAGGTAACAAGCTAACGGTTTACCACGGCTTGTCCGAGAGCTTTATAGCTTTAAGCTCAGACAAGGCGCTCTTGCACCAAGATGCAATGTTATCCGGTTTTAAATGAAAAACTATCCACCACAGAATTTTTGAAAAAAACTTTTTTAGGTATTTTTAGCAAAACTAGCACTATGGTGAAATTGTCACAGACTGGAATATAATAGTTTATATAACATCGCTTCCTATTCTTCAGGAAGGGTGTTGCCGGCTCATTGAGTGAGCACATAAATTAGCATCCTAATTGTTATTGATTTTATTTCTCTATAAATCTTTATTTCATTTCTTTTTTAAATTTATTTATTTGTTTATTTAAATAAACAAATCCACGACACAAACACTTCACAACACAAATGGATACGCACGTAATACTTCATATTGAGGCACTGAGTGGTCCTAGACTCGGTCGGATAATGCAAGAACATGGTAATACCACCGTTTTATATACTGCGTTTCACTGAGACGACGTCTGTGTGAGTGCTCTGGTTACGTATAGTACGTTGACTACTCCATCCGCATATTAAGACAATAGATAGAAATTAGAGATCGAATAAGTTTTTGACTACTTAATGTTTTGCCGGCTTTTGTTATCTTTGGGAAAACGATCGGATTGAATCTGTGAAAAGATTTGTTTCCAATACAAATATTTTTACTAATGGATACCAGTTGAAGTGGAAAAAAGATTTGCTTCTAGGCTTGGTCATTAGGATTTAACATAATATAATAATATGTATGTTTAGATTGCTAAAGTTTGTACGGTTCCAAATTATCTATTAATGGCAGTTTTCGCTACTTTCTGCAGAAGTTTTAAAATCTGTAGTCTGCATTTTAGATAAGAACCTACAGGACATCCTATGTAGAATATCCTGTGCATTCTAAAATGTACACTGATTAAATTGCAAAGATTAATGTCATGAAATTATACTTTGAAATTATAGCATTTTAAATGAAGAAACCTTTGATGTTATGCGGCTATGCCGTGGTCCATGTCTTTAAAAAAATATTATTAGTGTGCCCATAGGTGACGAATGTAACTAACACTCATCACCCATGGGCATACAGTGTCATTGGTATGCAGTATCAGGGGAATAGAGCGCTACAGAGTATAATATTATTAGTGCCCAAATGTGCGCTACTGTACAAACTACAATGTACAATTACAAGAGCACCACCACTCAAACAAACGACCAACTTTTTTTTTATATAATAAGGGGGCAAACGAGCAAACGGGTCACCTGATGGAAAGCAACTACCGTCGCCCATGGACACTCGCAACATCAGAGGAGCTGCATGTGCGTTGCCGGCCTTTTAAGAGGGAATACGCTCTCTTCTTGAAGGTTTGCAGGTCGTATAGGTCCGGAAATACTGCTAGTGACAGTTCGTTTCAGAGTTTTACAGTGCGTGGCAGAATGTTATGCAAGAAACACACGGTGGAAGACTGCCACTCATCAAGGTGATGAGGATGGAATATTTTTGGCGTGGGACGATGGCGAAAAGTTGCAGGTGGTATGATTCCGAACAATTCCTCAGAGAACTCCTCGTGATACAACCGATAGAATACGTAGAGTGAAGCTACATCTCGCCGTTATTCCAAGGGGTCCAAGCTGTTTGAAACACTATGGCAGTCAACAATTCGAGCAGCCCTTCGTTGGATACGATCCAGAGGGAGCAGTTGGTATTTTGGCGCTCCTACCCAGAGATGAGAACAGTACTCCATATGAGGCCGAACCTGCGCCTTGTAGAGTTGTAAGAGTTGGTCCGGACTAAAGTACTGTCTTGCTTTGTTGAGAACACCAAACTTCTTCGAGGCTAACTTGGCCTTACCCTCTAGATGATATCGGAACTGGACTTCGCTCGACATGTTAACGCCAAGTATTTCAATGCTAGGGGAGATAGTTAAAGATGTGCCCTCAAAACGAGGATGTACAATCATAGGTGACTGTTGAAATGTTTTATTGTCAGATATTCAGCTGATCAGCATACATCATAAAATATTTTGATTGTTTTAAGGAAGTAATAATTTCCTCGAGAGCCAAAACTTTCAGTTGAGGATATGCCACAGTTAGCTGAAGCATCCCAGGGGTATGTGGGACTGGGCAGCGCCAACATCTGCCTACTAAAACCAATTGCGATTTGCCATCAACTATATAACGGAAGGGCATCCTGGACTATTAAGCACTGGAAACCCTTCACAACCGGCCGGTCTACCTCATAATACTTCCACCAAAGTAAAGGATACGCTTCGACAAATTGCAGAGGCGTTCCCATCGGCACCGGGACTGGCTAAGCCGAACTCCATCTAAGCTATTGTTGTCTGCTGTCTGTATTAGTTAAACTCCTACAAAGTTTTTTTTATAACCAATCTGTTAAAAATTAGGTTAAAAAGTTTGTCTTCCGAATACAATAACTTAGAATTTCTTAAGAAACTTTCACAAGTAATTTAATAGTAATAAAAGTTGGTTGCTTAACAGAAGCTGAACAGTATGTCTGTCATAAAGGCTAATTAATAAAGCTATCATGTAATCTTTATTGCCATTGACTGAATTCAATTGTTGCGTTGCAATAACATTGCTATAATAAATTGGTGGTAACATAACATTAACATTATTTTTGAGCAATAACATTTCCTGTTTACTTTACATTATTCAATACTGTCTACTGTCTAGCGCAAAGTCTCAAATGGACAAGAGTGCATCGGCTATACGAGGCAGAGTTCCGTAGATAAAGTAAGTAAAAGTGAAAAAAGCTGGTTTGTTTTAAAGAAAGCCCTAGCCTGTGTTTGTAGATGTAGACTTTCGAATTAGGTAGAGACATGGGCGTACCGAGCAACTGCAACTGCCCCCCCTGGAAGCTAAAATAAATGTCAATTTTCCTGGAAAGTGGGTATTCAAAACGTGTTATCTACTCTGCGTAAAATGAAGTGTTGGAAACAAAATATATTTTAAGGGCAGGCAGGTTTCTCTTACACCAAAATTAATGTAGACTCAAAAAGGAACAAAGTAAAAAAATAACCGAACATAATATTGAAAAATAGCATGGTATTTCTGTAAAAAAGTCTTGAATATCACCATAAAAATACACTTCAAATACGAACATCTCGTAATTTTCAATGACATGTTTTTTTTTGCAAAAAGGATACCTAGCTTTTTGATAGTTCTAAGGAAATAACCGAATAGTTTTTTAATAAATGATTCGGTTACTAATAAAATAAAATGTATAATTTTTTTTACATTTTGGACGCGGCGAGACGCGTCGTAACCGCCTCTGTACAAGGCGCGCTGATAATTATTAATGTTAATTTAATGTCGTATATTCGCACTGACAGACATCGACCTGCAAATTTTAGGGACAGCCTTGGCTTAAGTTAGATGCAGGTTGCAGCTCATGTTGCCCCCCCCTAGCTGAAATCCTGGGTACGCCCATGGGTAGAGATTACCAAGTAGGGATTTGGATGGTGGTCTCTGAAGTGTACTCAGTAAGCGAAGCTGATAGAAAATGAGCTATAGGAATCCAAAGCGACCTGTTAGTGATTTAAGAGTCCGTATACGAAATTTTGCCGATTTCGCTCATTTAACAGACGTGATTTAACAGTTAAAATACAGTATTTCTATAAGTTTTAATGCACGACATGTAAGATCATTTCAATTATGATATAGTGTTGGAGCCAGATTTTTTATTTTTTTAAGTATCTTTAAATAATCCAACTCAAACCCACGACAGTTTTGTGATTTATGCTGTAAAAGGTTTAGAATATCACCTTTTTATGGATTGTATTGACGTCTTAACGGTATGAAAAAAATACAATGTACTGTTGAGAAAGTCGTCTATAAAGTGTTGGAATTACTTTTTACCACTTCAATATAAAAAAAAAACCCCTTTAAAAACAAAAAACCTCTATCTGCCCGCTAACTTGGCGATCGTCCTTTTTCACCTGGCATATGAAAGACGGGCGTGAGTGTGAAGAGAGCAGTAGAAAATAGAGAACGGGCTCTTAATATTGCTGCATCTGAATATCGTAATATTTTTTTAGCTTGACCATTGCTACGAATACTCATCCAGAGAGGAAATTCGTGGCACCAACCCCAACCACATCGTTCAATTTATGAGCAGCATTGGATTGGGGACGGTACTCTAATGCGAAGGAGTCACAATAGATCCTCAAGGGTTGCAGTGACATTAGGGCTACTTGATCTGCCTTCAGCACAAAAAATCTAAATATTTCGATTCAAGTTTTTCTCACAATTTTGAAAACAGAACGCAAAAATTACTGAAATCCTGTGAGTTGTGCGATAATAAAGCCTTTAGCCGTTAGCGACGATAATCCAATAGGTTGCAGTAGCCAGTAGCTGATAAGTTAGATATAAAAAATATTATTACAACAATATATCAGTACCTACTAGTTGGTGCCCGTAACTCCGTTGCACCAAATTCGTTTACAGGAACCGTACATTTTTACTGGATTAAAAGTATCCTATGTCCTTTCCCGGGACTCAAAGTATCTCCATTCTCCATATCAAATTTCAGCAAAATAGTCAATATCGGCTCAGTGGTTTGGGCGTACCTAAAGACAGACAGATACATTTTTGCATTTATAATATTAGTATGGATAGATCATAATGATTTAGCACTTTGGTCAGTCTTTCAGAAAGAGCTACTTTCAAAAATAAAAAGCCTGAAATCTGCAACTCACTTTTAGCAAAAAACAAATTTAAATAAAATTTGCTTATTCGTCTTACGTAAGTCAATTAAAATTATCTTTTTAAATATATTGCTCTTGTTTTTTGATGTGTTTAAAGAAATTAAGACCAAAAAATTATACAAAGCGGTGTTGTAATGAAATTTAATGAGCCAAGAGTGAATGTGTCTGTAGCACGCAGAAATTAAATTGGCGCATGCGTCCATACAGTTTCTATGGATCGAAGTGCCTTGTTGATTTCTGCGTGTTATACATTATAGCAACAAACGCGTCAATACGATATCTCTGAATGAGGTGCTAACTGGTAACCGAGCTATTTTCATAATCTCTATTATATAATACGCATTTGATAATTTGCATTCTGATGCAGGGAGTATGGAAAATACAAACGCACGAATTGTACCTACGAGCTAAACTTACGGTAATATATATAATATAGTAGTAATATATATAAATAATTTTAATAAATTGTGATTGGTTAATTTGTTAATTGGATAGTTTGAAAGGAATAAATAAAGCACTTATTTAATAGCATTCAGGACCCGATGACTGATCTAGCTATAGTCGCTCCGGGCAAAGATAATTTTCGCCGTCCTTTTACAATTTACATACAGAAAACTATCCAATTTATCCCCCTCTTAGATCGGACCTGCGTGAATTTTATTGACAGAGAAAACAAAACCAATGGCCAATGACCTATCTAACATTAAAATATGGCTATTAACTAGCGACCAGCCCCTGCGCGGCGTCGCATGGGTATAAAAAATATAGCCACTGAAAAAGTGATTAAAATCGATAGCCTATGATCCTTCACGTGGTCTACTTCTTATCTGTGCCAAATAACATAAAAATTGCTCCAGTAGTTCGCAAGATAAGCCCTTTCAAATAATTTCCCCCGTTTTTTTAACATTCTCCTATAATTAGTCTTAGGGTGATAAAATATAGTCTATAGCCTTCCTCAATAAATGGGCTATCTAACACTGAAATAATTCTTTAAATCGGACCAGTACTTCCTGAGTTAAGCGCATTCAAGTTAGCCATTTCAAATAATTTTCCCCGTTTTTTCCCCATTTTCCTCTATTTCTTCGCTCCTATTAGTCTTAGCGTGATAAAATATAGTCCATAACCTTCCTCGATAAATGGGCTATCTAACACTGAAAGAATCATCAAAAGCCGTTGCGTAGTTTTAAAGATTAAAGGGAACAAAGGGACATGAGGGAAAAAAAGCGACTTTGTTTTACCTTATATATATATATATATATACAGGATGTCCCAAAACTCAACGATAATCTGGGACCGGATGAATGGCCAAGTTATACCAGTTCCGTGAAAAATAAAATAAAAATTCCATATCACTCAGTTCAGCGATAATAGACAATTTTGTAAAAAAGTCGAAATTCGACACCCTTGGTCGCATTTTCAAGTCCTGTGATCACCAATGTCACAATTTCGCTGTGATTTTTTTAATTTCGAGATCTTCATTAACGATGCTATTGATCGCAACTACGAATTAATGCAAAAAACATTGTTAATTTAATAAAATAAGTTAAGTTTTAGTGAGTCATGGTTCACAAAAATATTGTTAGTTAACTTTGACACTTCATTTTGAAAAAAAATTGTACTACACTGCCCTTGGCAAGTTATTTAAAAAGTTGGCGCATTTAATCAAGATTTAAAAATGGTGCAACACTAGCCACTTTTCTTACCATTAAAAAATTTATTTCAATTTTTTTTCAAATTGAACTCATTTCTAAAATAATAATTGATACTTTTTTATATTAAAAGATCAGGGTATTGAGTGTGTGTAATGAACAAAAGTGATAGAATGAGATAGATAGTGACGCTGACAGTCTGTCTCACTCTAGAGCAAGACAGATCGACATTCGACTTTTAGAATGAGCGAGACGGATAGTGACGCTTGAGGGGTCGTCCGTTCACAACATTTAGTACGCATCGTTTCTTCGTCTACTGCGCATCTCTCGTATTCGTGTTACTATCGTACTAACGACTTTGGCTTGTATTACTTTGGACTTGATACCGCTTCCGTACTGACGACTTTGGCTTGTGTTACTTTGGACTTGATACTGCATTTGTACTGACGACATTGGCTTTGCTTTTCTGGACTTTGTGCTGTGAAAATAGTGTGTGAACAACATGCCGGATCTGTACACAGTACAAGAATATGCAAATATGCATCTTATCTACGGTGAATGCCGTTGTAATGCCTCTGCCGCAGCCAGATTGTATCGCGAGAGATACCCCAATATGCAGCGTCACCCAGATTATCGCGTATTCCAAAATGTGCACGCGTCATACTCGGAAGGACGATTGCCCAGTGTTCGTACGTCCGGTGGAAGACCGCAAAGAGACTACGACGACGTAGTTTTGAATGAAATTCAAAATGACCCTAGCACTTCAGTACGTGCGATAGAACTAGCAACGGGAGTACCGAAAAGTAACGCTCATCGAATTTTAAAACGAAACGAATTTCATCCGTATCATGTGCAACGCGTCCAGAGTTTGCTCCCACGAGATTACGCACCTGGAATTAATTTCTGCAGAACAATGTTAACGAAAATTCGAGAAGATCCTGAATTCCTAAACAAAATTTTATGGACCGACGAATCTACATTTAAAAGAGACGGTTATTTGAACTTACACAACCTTCATGAATGGCACGTCGAAAATCCGCATTTAATGCGTGAAGACCGATCCCAATACCAATTCAAAGTAAACATGTGGACTGGAATTTTAAACGAACGAGTAATTGGACCATTTGAGCTAACTCAAAATTTAGATGGCGCCACCTATTTGCATTTTCTTCAAAACGATTTGCCAAATTTGTTAGAAGACGCACCGCTCAGTATTCGCAGAGAAATGTGGTTTCAGCAAGATGGTTGTCCGGCGCACTATGCTCGAGCTGTAAGGGATTATTTAAACGCTGATTATCCTGACAGATGGATCGGACGCGGTGGCTCAATTTTATGGCCTCCTCGTTCCCCCGATCTAAATCCAGTTGATTTTTTTTACTGGGGATGCATAAAAGAAAAAGTATATTCGAAAAAAATACAAAATCTATCAGAACTTCGCCAAAAAATTGCTGCAGCGTCAGAAGAAATAAATTCAAGAAATTTGGCACGACTGGTGCAAAGGTCTTTTGTAAGGCGTTGCAGAGCCTGTATTCGTGCCGGAGGCAAACAATTCGAACATTTATTGTAGTTTAAGGAGAATAATTTAATAAAAAGTTTTACGACGGTTCCTTCATTGTTTTATTAATTATTATTATGTTTTTTTACAGTAAGATTGGTTATTAACTGACTGAATTACCTCTTTACTAAAAATAATAATTTGATTTAAGACCAGAAACAAAAAATAACAAATTTTAGTAACAAAAATTCCTAATCTTGAGTTGTTCAAAATAAGCTCAATTTGGAAAAAATGAGAAATAAAAATTTTAGTAGCAAGAAAAGTGGCTAGTGTTGCATCATTTTTAAATCTTGATTAAATGCGCCATCTTTTGAAATAACTTGCCAAGGGTAGTGTAGTACATTTTTTTTTCAAAATGAAGTGTCAAAGTTAACTAACAATATTTTTGTGAACCACGACTCCCTAAAACTTAACTTATTTTATTAAATTAACAATGTTTTTTACATTAATTCGTAGTTGCGATTAATAGCATCGTTAATAAAGATCTCGAAATTAAAAAAATCACAGCGAAATTGTGACATTGGTGATCACAGGACTTGAAAATGCGACCAAGGGTGTCGAATTTCGACTTTTTTACAAAATTGTCTATTATCGCTGAACTGAGTGATATGGAATTTTTATTTTATTTTTCACGGAACTGGTATAACTTGGCCATTCATCCGGTCCCAGATTATCGTTGAGTTTTGGGACATCCTGTATATATATATATATATATATATATATATATATATATATATATATATATATATATATATATATATATATATATATAAGGTATATTTGATGCTATCTTTGTCTAATAAGACAAGGATAGCATCACAGTTTGGTTAATACTGTCTTTGTTTATTATTAGCCGCGAAATAGTTAACGATCAAACTACCAATAAAATCGAGTCTTCACGAGTGGAATGCCTTGTCTTCACGCACGCGCAATTATAAACAAACGTATGGTAATCAGAGTGTAATTCTATAAGATCACACGTTGGGCAATGGTTTGCAACACCTGGGCCGTGTGTTTAAACCGCGAATGTTCAGTGAACAATGAAATGGAAGCAGACACGTTGGTTCACTGTTACGGGGATTAAGCTTGTTAAGCAGGCCTTTTTTGGCCGAGTTTTAGTAATACATTTCAAGTTACAAATTAAAACTCCGTTTCAAAACTCCAATAGACTAGAAGTAGATCAAAATATAAACCTAGTAAGTGTCAGGAATCAGGATGCGATTTTTAACCGATCAAATCACTGGAACCTTTTATGAAGTAGTAAGAACATAGAGAACGCACTATGAAAACGTAGAGTCAGTACCGGCTTTAACACTACCAGCGCCCTGGGTGAGATTTCACCACAGAAAATTTCGACCATTTTTATTTGCCTTCGGCACCTCTTTTTATCCGACGTCCTACAATGGCGGCCCTCCAACCGCGCCCCACTCCCCCTTCCCCCATACTCATTATAATAGCAAGGACTTGCTTGCTCTAAGGCAAGTATTTGAGAGGATCGCCATAATCGCTATAATACGTATGTTCGGCCACGAAGCTAAACAAGTTATTATCAGACCGGCTAGATTATGCGGTCGAGTGACGAACAGACAGACTGTGACGTGACAAGATTTTGATTAGTTAGGTAATACACATGTATTCTCCGTGTAATGGATAATCGATTGTCAGTCTCTGGCCCGTATTTTTGGTCAGTACTCAAGATGCATCTCGGTCTCAAGACACGGTTCAGGCTCTGTGATTGGTTGGCTGTCAAAATTTGGACCAATCACAGAGCCAAGCCGCGTCTTGAGGCCGGGTCGCATCTTAAGTACTGACCAAAAATATGGCCTTATTGATTAGGAGGTCACGACATTTTTGGTAACGATATCCAAAATGACTTATTTTAGATTGACAAGATAAAGAACAACTCTCTGATGCCAAATATGTCGGTCTGCCTGCGTAAAGTAGTTGCGTTCTCTGTATAGGGCGCCTGAAAACCCAGTTATCATGACCAAAAAAAAAAAATTATAAGGTAAATGGCTGAGTAAGTTATATTAGGTAAGTACTAGTTGTTCTCATATCAGTAGCGTAAAAACTGACCAAATATTCAGTTGCGTTATGAAGCAACGAGCGTTCAAAGCTATAATTATTAACTTTATTACAACTATCATTAATATACGAGTAAATAATTTATCTTTTGATCAAATATCATTATTTATTTGAGCAGTAGGAATTACAGCATTATTATTACTATTATCTTTACCTGTATTAGCTGGAGCTATTACTATGTTATTAACTGATCGAAATCTTAACACTTCATTTTTTGACAGAAATTTAATTTATATTTTTTCCACCACAGTCCTGACTTGTGGGGGAAAAAATATAAATTAAATTTTAAATGCAGTAATTACTTACGGTCGTATGAATAAAAACTTAGCGAGGGTTTTTAAAAAGGGTGTTTGAGCCTGTTGTAAAATTTAATATGAATAAAGGTTCTTTATTAGTGCTCTAACGCCTTTTTAAGGTGACAGCTGTCAAAAAATAGCGCGCCTGTTAAAAACCTATTTTAAGAACATTTTAAGCATAATCGTTTTGAATAAACGTTTGCTAACAGTTATTTAGGCTCGAAACGTCAAATAGGAGTTCGCAAACTTTAGTGAAGCCTCGGACCTACTTTAAGACCATTTTAAGAGATTGAAATGGTCGGAATATCGAGTATTATCGCGATTTCTGACATTATTGCAATTTCTGAAGGAATTTCTAGCCGCCCTCGTCGACAAAAAGTATATAAGACGCAATTTATGACGCTAGAATTATGACGTAATTTATGAAATCCTCCATAAAGTATATTTTTTGGAACGGAGTTCCTTTTCGCGCGTTGTGAAACCCCTTTTTTTATTTAATATAATAAGTTAGCCCCAGCCCGCTAGGCCGAAAAAAAGTCACTAAAAACGACACTTTTTTATTAGTACCTGCATGTTAGGGGCAGAGGGCGTTGCGCGTTGATAGTATTCCTGTGCGTCAATAGATGGCGTTTTTTAAATATTTTTTATAAGTATTATTATGTACAGATTTTATTAACATAACAAATAACTCCGTTCCATTCGGGTGACCTTTGACACCTCTTAAGTTTTTTTTTACAAAATACTCATTATTTTTGACACATTGAACACAATAAATTGGCATACTACCAAACTTACTTACCTACTTACCAACAAAAATATTATAAAACGTCATTTTACTTAGCGAAGGCTTAGAAAGCGTTTATTCATATGGAGTGCTATATGACGGTTTTTAACTTTAGCGAACATTTAAGTTAGAAAACTGTTAAAACCTTCACTAAGGTTTTTTTAATTCATACCACCGTTATTGTACTGTTTTAATAAACAAAACACCACAGGCACGAAGTTATAGACAACATGCAGCTCCGGATTTATAAATAGGCCGTTATAGGCTACGGCCTAAGGTCTAGGGTGTAGATACTAGGTGCAGCAGCATACTAGGGGGGTGGCAGCGTCCATAGAGGCTCACAACATCTAGTTAGGTAAGTACTTTAAATAAAATTCCTCGGTCCTCGCGCGCGGGATACTTACTTATACCGTGTAGGCTGTAGCAGCTGTTAACTGGTAATTATTACGAGTTGCAGTAGCTATTACTTATTTACATTATGCCTACAATTACATAATAATAATTGATACTCGATAGTAGGGACTACCAGGGCGACGGATATTTCATCGCGATTGCAACAGCCAACAACAAGCCAAACTCATATTTTAAGATAACTTAGGGCTTTAAAAATTCAAGATAGTGAAATATTGTTGCAGGTAAGTAGTAATTATTAACTGCAGTGGTGAGTCGTGACTCGTGAGTGGGGTTTGTCCAACAAAAGATGAGTTGACCAATCATGTACTTGTACTACCCGTTTAGTACATTTGGATTTGTTTTGAATCTTGTGCGCGTGCGACGTTAGTTCGCGAGTCCAGCATGTTCCGCTGTGAGTAGATACTAGATAGTAGGTAATATTATGTATTATCTATCTGGTGAAGAACCGGCTGCTCAGGCTCAGAGGAGCTCTGAATGTTTTAAAAATAGTCAAAATAATATAAAAATTTTTTAAAGTATAGTAATCAGGCTTAAATTTAATATAATTTGATTATAAAAATAACCAATAAGTAACTAAGTGAGTTCTTATCCAATAATAAAAAAAAGGTACCTGATTCTTACATTAGTAAGGTGCATTGGGGTAACTTCGGAAGAAAAAAAAATGGGGATATTTCGAAAATGGCAAATAATTACCAAACAGAAAGTAATTTTGAGCTCTGGCCACATTTACTGAGACGCCAATTTAATCACCTCCCCCGCTTCCTTTCCCTCGAGCCGATAGCCGGGAGTGCGTGTGCGCTAAGTTCATTTTTTCGCGCCAAGTGCAATTTTATGATTTTTTGGGATTATCGAAATTACCCCGTTTTGTTTTACACAGAAATTAGGTAAGTTACGTAATAATTTGTTTGTTTTAAAGAAGCTTTGACGTTTTTTGCTTTCTTAAGAATATGTAATGTTGGTCTAGCTATGATTTTTAACAAACATTCTAAATAACCCCAGTGGGGTAAATTTGCTAACGAAATTTCCCCAATAATTTTTTCATAGTCTTTTGCAGGGGTACGCAACATAAAATATTTACCTGCCTTTACCAACAAACATAAACGAATGAAAATACAGAGTCCAAACTTGACTCGACTCGTACAAATCATGTCGATTTTCGACATTGAGAGGTTTAAAACGTATTTTTGAATAGACGTGTGGAATCAATTTTTATTGTTGTTAAAATAAAAATAAAAACAGTTTTAAAGTATAATCCGGGTTCCCAAAAACATTTTTTTTATTACTATCCAGCAAATGTTTCGTGAGTAGCTTCATTTTGATAAGACGAACAACAATTTCCTTTGCGTAAATTCTCGAAAGTGGTAGCTAACAGAGATAGAAAGGATTTAAATTTTAATATTTCTATTTGATGGTCCTAAAATATGGATTGTTCTATATTTTGTAGGACAAGGTTACTCTTGAATTTTATAACTATGTATTAACCTATCAATATAAGTACAAAAAATCAGCTCGTTAGGGTTCCGTTTTAGTCTTTTTAGTTCATTAATCAACAGAACTTGGTTGACTAATGAACCCTAAAACACAACCCTAAACAGCTGATTTTTGTATATTGAAAGGTTTATAGTTCTATCTCTGTTAGCTAAAACTTTCAAGAATTTACGCAGAGGAAATTGTTGTTCGTCTTATCAAAATGAAGCTACTCACGAAAAATTAGCTTGATTGTAATAAAAAAATTGTTCTAGGGAATCTGTACGACTATACAAAAATGGTTTAAGTGAAGAAGCCACTTTTATTATTTGCAGGTGTCAACTGCTCGGGTGCTGATTGCTGACGAGGTTTTTAAATGCAGAGCTAAGGCGCGCCTTTCCTATGCAATTGAAAACTACTTCCTTTTTTTAATTTAGTTTTAATTTTTATTTAGCAATTTACGAGACTGGGTAAAAATTATTTTTATTTTTAGCAAAAAATGTGTTCCTATTTTATTTCGTTAGTTATAGTTTTGCTGGGTATTAAATTTAAATTTAAATAAATACAATAATATTATCTAGTGTTGGCTTTTTTATTGTTCTTATCTATTTACTTCTTTGCTCCAAATGTTGAGGACATCTGCGTCCCCGATGGGGTAATTTCGAAAATTTTTCAGTCTAAAAGTTAGTTTGGTGTCTTCTATGGCTTGTATACACAATGTTTTTGTATGGGGTAAAATAGTATGAAAATAAATGTGTGCCTTAAATGTATTTTTACATTAGGTCGTGTTTCGCTGTTATTCGAAATTACCCCTTGAGTTTTCGAAATTACCCATGAAAAGTAAAAATAGGGTTTATATTTTAAAGGGGTAGT
The DNA here is from genome assembly GCA_905333045.1 of Lysandra bellargus. Lineage (NCBI taxonomy): Eukaryota > Metazoa > Arthropoda > Insecta > Lepidoptera > Lycaenidae > Lysandra > Lysandra bellargus. The sequence continues at coordinate 6,598,891 of HG995355.1, forward strand.
TATACCAGAATCCGTAAATACTTTTGAACTAAAAAAGATACAATTCACATGGAAATATGTTTATTATAACTGAAATATTAGAGTTATAGTTAAAAATATATACAATTCGTCTTCTAAAGTTGAAACAATGACACAATAGCCTCACTCTTCCAAAAAGTTTACGAGATTACCCCAATGCACCTTATTTCATTTTTAAAGTACCTAATGGGGATTAGTGAACTTTTTTAGTTCATAAATCCCCATTACAAGCAAAAATTGTCGTTATCGGGGATTAGTGACGGGGATTATCAACGGGGAAAAGTGGAATAACCCAAGCAATTCCCCATTTTAAAAAAGTTGGAAGACATCTGGCTCGGGTAACGCACACGGATCTATGCAGTCCTTAATCTCATTAATAATAATTATTAACAAAATAATATAAGGTACTTAATAATGGGCATTTTCCAAAAAAAAAACACATGTACTTTTTATATTTTTTTTCGTTAAAATAGGGTATTTTAAGAATATAAATTAAATAATTTTGAAATTCATTGGCTAGTTTTTTCTCAATAATTTTTTAAAGTTTCGCTCTGACGTCATCATCGGCGGCCAATTGACCTATGCAGTATGTCTGGAGTATGTTTTTTTTTCCTTTCAATCTATTTTATAATGGCTGGTTCGTCAAATGAAAGTGCTCATCATGTGAAAGCTGATATGAGAAGCTTACCAAAAGTTCGAAAAGTAATGTTGGTTGAATTTATTGCTAATTTAACGCCATTAAAGGTCAAACTAAGGTTAAACATATTTGTTCAAAAATATAAGTAACTAATGCATATTTTTTTTTTTTTCGTTTATATACAGAAAAACGATCACTGACCTTATTCCTCGAAATGTTTTTGAAATGAGCAAAATTAAAAAAAAATGGACAATCCCCATTATCAGGGCGAGCGAAGCGAGCCCTAGTATATCCCACAACCTGAGCACCTAAGTGCACTTTACGGAAAAACTTTGATTTGTGGTCATAGTAATTTTATATAAGTGTAGATGTGTTATTATCGGTCAGTCAACGTTTGGTTACAGGCCAAGGCTTAAGGCACTGATCTCCATTATATACTTGTATCTATAATAGAGGTCAGTGGCTAAAGCATTATGTCATGCCAATATTATTAGTTATCACCGTAAACTACCAGTCAATGGACACCCAAAACCAACGACGTAAGAAAAATATCAATTCCCAAAACCAGTAGTTGGACAAGCAAAGTTTGATTGAAATTTGGTTAAAATTGGTATTGTAAATAGGAAACATTATAAATAATTGTTGTTTTCACATATGTTTTTATTATTTATTGTAAAATAAGGTAAGTATTTTAATTAAATATTCAACAAAAAATGACTTCCAAAAATTAAAATTCTTACCAATATTACATAGTACACCTACTGTTGTAACAACTAATATTATAACTTTATTAGTATAAAAGTCTGTTCGTCTGTCTGTCTGTCAATTACTTCTTCACGTTCAAACCACTGAACGGATTTTGCAAAAATTTGGCATGGAGACACTGATTCCCGGGAAAGGAAAAATAGTACTTTTGGTCCCGGGAAAATGTTACCGTACATTTTCCCGGGACCACCCGATAAACGGACTTTTACACAATGGAGTTACGGCCGCCATCTATTAACCTTTTAATCCCCAAGCGGCCGGATCCGGCCGCTTGGGGATTAAAAGGCATTTATAGATGTGAATGGATATCCGTCTCTTTATCTGTATGTCTGTATATTACATTGAATAGGTAAAACGTAACTCAAATAGTTAGAGATTTCAGATTGTCCTCATCGAGCCAATCGGCATATTCAGACAATATTTCAATATGGAGCACAATACATAGAGCTGCGGCCGTACTCTACTATCAGGAGAAAGTTGGGCTTGTTTAATAGATCCCACAGGTTTCATATGTTCTTGAGTCTGGGTTATACTGGTGTGTAGCAAAAATTGTAAACCATTTGTTTAATTTAATTCATTATACACAAAGTCGAGGGATTACATGAAAAATATGTGTATAAACTAAAGGCTTGCCATTTGTCTACACTTTACTTCAGCGACAAAAATAATAGGAACGTACTACACACTCCAGGGATTTCCTAATAAAACATTAACAAAAAGTGTAGCTGATTTTGAAAATTATTATTCCATTTATAAAATCGAAAACAAATTAACGCATTGTTTAAATATCAGCCCTTGTGCAACGCACCGCGGTAGCATTTTACAAGGCCCCCAAATTGCGTTACGTTCCCTTATTCGTTCCTTACAATACAACTAACGGCAACATGTAGGTTTTTGAAGTAGCTAGAAGTCACGCTTCATTGAAGTATTCAGAAGACAGTGACAAGTCAGCTGCAAATTAACTTTCGTATTGAATAATACTCTCATCTTTCGAATATTACCTATATATCAAGTAGATCACTATTAGGGTAAATGACTAGTAGATTGTACAGTACTAGTTATTGGAAAAAGCACAAAAACACCATATTTATTAATGTTGCTTTAAAAACTGACTGTTTTTCTTTAAAAACAGGCGTTCTTTTACTTTAAAAACAGGAAATTTTTAAAGCAACAATAATAAATATTGTGTTTTTGTCATGTTTTTGTGCTTTTTCCATTTACCTTATTTCATTTAATAACGTCCAATAACTGTTTTTCAGCACTTTTACAATACCAGTAGTAGGACAGGCCAAAAAAACCTTTAAATGCATTGAGATTTAAATGAGATAAAAGGTTATTAAGAATGTACAAAATAATACTTAATATATAGATTGTTACTTAGACAATAACGCGTTTATAGTAACATATACAAAATAATACTTAATATATAGATTGTTACTTAGACAATAACGCGTTTATAGTAACATACACAATGGTTATCATAAAAATGTTATTTATTTATTTATTTATTTAATAATTTATGTACACTTATCTAGTTAACAGAGAAAAACCTTAAAATAAGAGATACATTTTAGTACAAAGGTACTACTTATTCCAATTGGAATCTCTTCCAGTAGACCTATTACAGGAAAAATTTAAAAAGAGGTAACAATAAGTAGTGCACACAGTGTTATTAAAAATTTTGCATTGATTTAGCATGTTTCTAAATTTTTTCTTTTCATTTGCAAAACCAAGGCGCACGTGATGACTAGGGGTCGCAAAACGGGATCCCGAATTTCGAAAATACCGGGATACCGGGCAAAATTTAGGTCTTCTCAATACCGGTATTCATTTTACGAAAACCGGGATTTTCGGTATTTTCGGGAGATCTGTCTGCGACTTTGTCCTTGCGAACGACTTAACACAACTGGTTGCTACGCCTACGCGAATTCCAGATGTAGACGGTCAGAATCCTTCCCTGTTGAACCTTCTGCTGACTTCAAATCCTAATAGCTACTAAGTATCCATGATCGCACCACTTGGTTCATCGGATCAATGATCCGATGAGCTATGAACTCCTTATTAGGAGTTCCATGCAGTGGCATAGAACTGTGGTATTGCGACAGTGTACTGTTAATTATCGTCGTATGTGCAAGTTAGCAGACTGGGATGGGATGTGGTCATTTTTTGCATCCTGATGATCGCGACAACACTGCCAACTCTGTTGCCAATGATGATGGAGCTTTTCATTCCGTCCTCTGTAGTGTCAACCAGTGGCAGATTTCGTCCCTGGTTAGGTTCATCCTCCAAAAAAAGCTGGCCGGTACCAGGAGTCTTGCCAATCCTGGGCCAATGCAGTGTCTGTTCGGGATTTAAATACCAGCACATATAAAATGGATTACAAACCTTGCCTCTAGGTTTCTCAAGAGAGAGATCACTCGGGCAAAGAAACAGCACGTCAATTGAATTATTAAGAGACTCGAGTGCCTCCCCTCGGGAACCCGTGCATTCTGGTCGTTGGCCAAAGCTATTGAAGGAAATTTCTGCAAGCCATCCCTACCATCCCTACTTACACGTAGGAAATGGATCGTTGGCCCACGACGCAAAATACAAAGCCGATCTTCTGAGTAAGCTCTTTGCGTTAAACTCGACCCTAGATGGACTTGGTTTGAACTTTGCGAAGTTCGGGTTTGGCATAAAGTGCTGCTATCATACGGGTTCCCCGAGATATTATGCAAGTGGGTCAAAAGTTTCTTAGCAGATAGAAGCATAAAGGTCGTAGTTGACGATGAATGCTTGGAAACAGTACGTTGATGTTGATATCTCATATTTCTCCGTCATTGAGAGTCAAAACGAACTTGTGTCTAAAATAAAGAATTCATTGGAGAAAGAAAAAAAGGTAGACGTAACTTAGTCCAATTGAACCCCGTCAAGACACAAGTCTGCGCGTTTACCACTAAAAAAGTCATCAATAGAGACAAGGGTTCTCTTTAACAATCTCTCCTAGCAATGAAATTCTTGGCATAAACATATCGAGTGAAGTCCAGTTCCGATATCATCTAAGGGTAAGGCCAAGTTAGCCTCAAAGAAGCTTGGTGTTCTTAACAGAGCGAGACAGTATTTCGGTCCGGACCAACGCCTACAACTCTACAAAGCGCAGGTTCGGCCTTATATAAAATACCTACTGTACCACTTTAGCTTAAATCCCGGAAAATACCGGAATACCGGTATTCATCTGGAGCCAATACCGAAAATACCGCTTTTGCTTAAATGATCCGGTATTGCGACCCCTAGTGATGACCATGGCGACAAAAAGATGGTTTATTTTGGTTACACCGCAACCTGATAAAAATACTCTATTTTTATTGTAGCGTGAATACCCCTCAATATTAATTCCTCAATAATAATTTACATCGTATAAAAATCACAAACTTTTATTTTTACGATCAAAGTGTAAAGTGTCCCTCTACTGAAAAATTTTAATGACTCGTAATTTACCATTAATTTAGCCTACTATGACATTAAACTCGTAAATATAAAAAAAAAAAACGTCAAATTCAAAGAAAATAAAACGTCAAACTCTTGGCCAATCAAATCGTGGGAAACGTTGAGCCGCTCGACATTTTGATTTGTGTGTGTAACGTAAAATTTTTTGAACTTCACCGTTTATGCATGAGTGATACGTTTGTGAAAGATTTATCGGAATTATAATTTTATTTGTTTTAAAACCAAACGTGTAAAGTGAATTCGATGAAATTTTAGTTATTTGTATGTAGTAATTGTGTTTGTGCGGGAGTTCTGGCAAAATGATTCCTCTAACGGACGATGTAGGGAAGATATTGTAAGTTTTAACCGTTTTCCATATTTGCAGCCAGTTTCTTTTTATTTCTGTTGAGACATAATTAATTTAAGCTGTAAATTTTATTTTAGCAACGATGTCCTTATCGAGATATCACAAAATATACAGCATATGATGGAGGAGCTCTGGCTAAACTGGTCACATCTTGGTGTAGACGACCAGACCAAAATTAATAACATCACCAAACTGGTCCAGATTGAAAAAGAGCTTCATCGAGATGTTATTTCGGAAACCAGACAGAAATTGAAGATTATGCAAGGCCAAGTTGATAGTAAGTTAGCAAATGTTTGTTGCCACCACTCCTAGGCCCGTATAAATAGTCAGTACTTGAGATGCGACCCGGTCTCAAGACGCGGTTCGGTTCTGCGATTGGTCCAAATTTTGACAGCCAACCAATCACAGAGCCGGAACCGTGTCTTGAGACCGAGATGCATCTCGAGTACTGACTATTTAAACCAGCATTAGACGTAGATTACACGATCAGTTTTTCATCAATCTGATCCATCTGTCTGGTAAAGATTGATGGAAAACTGATTTCTAACGTTCGCTCGTGTAACCCAAGGATTGATGGACTGATAATTTTTTTAATATGTACTTTTAATAACCATCAGCATTCCATCAGATTTATGAAAAACTGATCTAAGCTTGTTGAAGACTGCATGGGAATTTCCATAAAAGTAACATAGTCATAAAGGTCCTGCCTCTGTTTCAATAACTCTAAACAACCAGAACGGGATATATTTACATTAACAGTTTACTGATATTTTTGTTTTGTGACAAATACTTTGGTCCAAATTATTATTTCTAATAACACCACCCATTACATTAAGTTTACCAATGCCTGTTAGTGTTTGTTAAAATACCATACCTCTTCTATGAAAAACTTATTTTATGTACCCAATTTATTAATGTTTTACTCTATATTTAGAACTTAAAGAGGAGACAGAAGAATTGAGCCGTTGTCTGTCTGTGGACATCACCATTTTGGAGTTTAAGGAGGATATGATGTTGGTGGAATACAAAAGGGAGTTAGAAGAGCAGATTTCTGGGTAAGTTTACACTTATAATAAAGATAGATCAATATAAGATAGATACTTGAATGTTCTCATAATGTATAATAATATTAAAACCACATTTAAATTTTTCTTTTGAGACAAAGCAACTATTGTATCTCTTGTAACACTTTTATAGCAGCTCAACTGTGGTCTTAGGAACATTCTAATAACATTGAACTTGAGTATTGAAATAAACTGTAATTTTATTAGCCTACCTTCTAAATTGTTTTAAAATTTATTTTAAATGTATGATTACAGATACAGAGAGCAAATGGAACAACGTCGCATGAAGATGGATCGACTACTGGAATGGCAGAGAGATCTCACGGACAAGCTCGGGGTGACAATACATGAGCTTCAGGAGGTACCTCTACCATCGGAAACTGAACTGGACAAGCTGAAAGATCATTTGGAGGTTCTGCAGGCAGAGAGGGATAAGAGAGCAGAGATCTTCTTGAACACACAGGTCGAGATTAAGGATATTATGGGTAAGTCTGTAGTATATTTTATCCTACACATTTTATTTCTACAGGTTCCCTTTACAATGATTGCTCCTTTTTATTAGTAAAAATTACACAACAAATAACTGAACAATGTTGCGGTCAGGGCTGGACTGTGAGCTTATGGGGCCCTGGGCTGAAAGTGAAACTATTTAGGGCTGCAACATTTTAACTGTCAGTTCGTAGTACCAACACCTAAATTGTATAATAAACCTTGATCGTAGGAATCTCATGGATAGTAACAAAAAATAATAAAATTATGAATTCTTTCGCATTATTGTCTATTTTTGACTTGACTTAGCTGGGCGGCGGAGGCCCTTGAACTCATGGGGCCCTGGGCTTAAGCCCAAATAGCCATATGGTTGATCCGGCCCTGGTTGCGGTCTTTGTTGTTTAAGACAGACAACAATCATTAGTACTTTAAAGTTGATGACGCCCAACTCATTTATGCGTAAATCGTTTATTGCGTGGGGACGGTAAATTTTTCCGGGATTAAAATGCAAATGTTCTTTCCCAAGACTCGAAGTATCTCCATACCTTTCAGCAAAATCGGTTCACTGATTTGGACATGAAGAGGTAACAGATAGAAAGACAAACTTTCGCATTTATATTATAGTATGGAAGTATGGATGGTAGTTTTTTCTCCTTAGTAATTAGATTTTCTATATTTTTTTATTGCTATTTTTAGATAAACTTCAAATCAAGCCGCAGAACAAATTTGAGCAGCTAGTGGTGACATCATTGTCGGTTGAGTTCAAAGTAACAGATCTGAACATGGATAGACTGGCTAAGCTGAAACAGGACTTGCAAGAGAAATATGAACAGACAAATAACAGGGTAAGTTATAAAGTTCAGCATCTTATGGGTTCCTTCGATCGAGGATTCTTGGAAATCTATAATAATTATTGTTTACGTGGTCGAATTCAACCACTTGGGAATTGATAGGTTAAACAGCATGTTATAAAAAGATTGATGGCCAATAAAATGGTAGTTTTATTGGCAATCATTTTCTTAATGTCCATCCCCTTTGGGGGTTCAGTTTTACCTTTTGAATTTTAATTTAAATATAACAACTTGAGATGAATGGAATTTGTTTCATTGTTGTGTGTTTCACAGGCTATGTTAGAGGAGCCTTTTGACAGATATACTATCTTAGGAAACCAAAGCTGCTGTGAATGATATCACAACTTGTGTTATAATTGATTTGTTCCATAAGATCTGTAGTTTAGCAGATCAAGCTCCCCCATTCATGTTGATGCACTCTGTCCACAGATAAACAATGTGAGGAAGTGAAATGTTTTCATACATTGTTTTGTTTTCTATCTTTGTTCATCAGAATAATTTTCTGTACACATTACACACGCTATCATAAGTTTCCCACAGATGTAGGCAGAGATTAACTTTGACCTACTAGCTCCTACCTTTTTCACAATTATTAAATATTTCAAGTCATGAAATCTACTTTGTCCATTTTTATGGAACATAACAGTATGCTCTTTTAAGAATACCTTTGTCCATTTTTTTAATTTTGCTCATTACAAAAACATTTCGAGGAATAAGGTCAGTGATCGTTTTTCTGTATATAAACGAAAAAAATACCCATTAGTTACTTATATTTTTGAACAAATATGTTTAACCTTATTTTGACTTTCAATGGCGTTAAATTAGCAATAAATTCGACCAACATTACTTTTCGAACTTTTGGTAAGCTTCTCGTATCGGCTTTCACATAATGAGCACTTGCATTTGACGAACCAGCCATTATAAAAAGGAAAAAAAAACATACTGCACAGGTCAATTGGCCGCCGATGATGACGTCAGAGCGAAACTTTAAAAATGTATTGAGAAAAAACTAGCCAATGAATTTCAAAATTATTTAATTAATATTCTTAAAATACCCTATTTTAACGAAAAAAGATTTTTTTATCAGTTGACTATGGACTAACATTGGATAAGCGCAATACAGTTTGCTGTAATAAATGCTAACTATACGACTTTATTTCAAACAGGTGCTGGAGTTACGTGAGCGTCTGTCAAAGCTCTGGGACTGTCTGGAGGAGGACCACATCTACCGCGACAACTTCTTGCAAGCCCACCCCGGTTGCCACCCGCAGACGGAAATGGCCATCAAGGAGGAGATCAAGAGATGCGATCAGATTAAACGGCAGAAGATATCGGTATGTAGATTTCGTATTTCTACGTGTAACAAAATACTTGGGTGTATGCGTCTGTTATAGAGAATTCACTGTGAAAGTTGCAGCTCTGAAAAACAATTTTTTGTTTGTTTCATAATATAGGCAAGTGCTCCAGTGTCATGAATTTGCCTGTACAAAAGATTTAAAAAAGTTACTTTTTCAGTGAAAACAATTTTATGAAGTTTTGAAAACAACCTATATATAAACAATAGAGATGTATCTGACAAAACATGACGTCGTTGCGCCTGCCGAATCCTGTATGTATTTTTAGTAAAATTTTCAGGGGTAAACAATAAACCTTTTTAAGTAATGATGGTTAGAATCATCAATTAATTAAAAATGCAGTATGGTGGCCAGGGCTCGGAAACCTGGTTGATCTTCGCGATCCCGTTCGTTAGAAACGCCATACATTTCCAAAAGAGCGTTTTCATTTCGATTCCACTCTGAACGGACCGAAATTATTCCTGGTTTTGTTCTAAGAGCAAAATGAAATTGCTCACTGATCAAAATACCGGTTAGAACCGTTCGCGGTTATGTTCGCCCCGCCCACTCACACACACCACGCCCAGCCCCCCTTGTCCACACATAAACAAGTTATGGCCTATTGGCTATTAGATGGTGCACTAGAAAGGGATAGAAGATATCACTGCACTACTTTCCGCGAGAAATTAACCAGGTTAATTTCAGAAGCAAAACCGCTCGCATCTCGATTTTGCTCTGAACGAACACTTACCCAAAAACCTGGTTTAAGAGCGTTTTAACCTGGTTAAAAAATACCGGTTCCGAGTCCTGATGGTGGCTTTAATGATGTATGTACTAAGACTTTTTAATTTATTGATAAGTCCCTCAATTATTCAATAAAATAGTTTATTGTTTACCCCTGAAAATTTTACTAAAAACACATACAGGATTTGGCAGGTGCAACGATGATGAGATCTATTTTACATTCAGTGGCGGATTTGCAGTCCTGGCCGCTGTAGGCCCCAGGCCATGTGCCACCCCTTTCTCAGCTATTTCCATTTTTAATTGATTCCGAAAATTGTATAACTAAAAGTATTTGCTCATAAAGCTAGTTTAAAATATTTTTGGAAAAAATAAAACATTAAGCTTTTAGGTTTTATTTTTAACACATTAGCTGCGAAACTGATTTTTGTAGCATACCATGCGATACTTATGGGGTGGTGAATTGATTAAAAGGCTATAATAATAATGCGATACCAGGTATTTTCGATCTGGTAATAAGGTTTCATCGTATGCAAACTAGGTTTTAATGGACTGGTGAAAGCTGTTCATAGAAATATCTAATATATAAACTCAAGAGTCAAGACCAACAATGCTAGGATTAATAACTGAAATTTCACGTGTATAAAGTTCATTAGTGAACCTATTTGAAACTATCTTCGCCCGGGAATTGGACAGAAACTTGATGCCTCTTAAAAAAAAACGAGATGCCAGGTTTACCAGACCCTATCAAGCGCTACAAAGATATAATAATAGGGATTAGGGATGGGACAGTAAAACAAATGCATCATATCGTCATTTTTTTTTAAACTAGATGAAGCACGTATCTTCGTTGTGCCAAAATTAGTTAAATCGCGCGGGAACCGTACATTTTTCCAGGATGAAAAGTATCCTATGTCCTTTCCTGTGGGAGTCAGGGTATCTCCATAACAAATTTCAGCAAAATCGGTTCAGCAGTTTGGGCGCAAAGGGGTAACAGACAGACAGACAGACACACTTTCGCATTTATAATGTTAAGAATGGATAATGATAAGAAAAACCTGATTCAATGCTGTGCTGGTGCTTTTCTCGAGCTGCATTCTTCTTTTCGTTTTTTTTGACTTAATTACATGTATATCAGGAAATAATATATCAAAGACTTTGTCACTAATTAAAACAATATTACTGGACGCCATTTCACAACACTTTAATATTTACCACGCGATTAAAACGTAAATATCACAACTGCAAACACTTGCGCACTATCGACAACAAAAAAACATTAGCACTAGCTGCGGCGCACTCACCCTCGCCCGTTCAGTGTGACTACCAGGCCTACAAATCAAGGCCTGGGATTTGCACTGAGCTTTTTCAATTTTAATTCACTGCGAACTATGTTTAAAAAACCTGGTGCATTTTTTGATCGTTAAACGTCATAAGCTTTAAAAATGTGTGTTAGATATAAAACTATCTCTCTTGTACATATAGTACTTAATCTCGAGTTACAGCGCGCCGCACCTTGCAGAAAGACACGATTATAGAGCGCGCATATACTGACATAAATCAACCAATGCCTTGCTTCACAGACAGATAACGTGTTAATTACCCACCTATAACTCCCTCATTCTTCTTAGATTACTTGTATTATACTAAAAGATTATGACGTCCTGTAAAATTGTTCTTAGGCGCGAATAGCATTAGTTATGCTTAAGACTTATGAGCCACTGAAGAGAGGTACTGTACCTCGAGTGGTGTCCTGGGCCAAACGTTCGGACTATTTTGAACGATGTACGAAATTATTTACAATTTTGAAACGCAAAAATAGGAAGATTATAATCATACGTTACGCGAGCCTTTAAATATCTCACCAAAAACAGCCATGCTATACAAAAACCTGCGTAAAATTTTAATAACTGAGAAGCCACGACGCATCTTTGCTGCACACTACTGAGAGTTGAGACCTTGTAGTTTATGTGTATAGTTAATTCCCAAAAATTCGTTTGTTAAAAACAACAAAACATATAATGAAATGATTCCAGTACGTTTTATTTATATTATATATATGCAGATTCAGATATTGCGACCTAATAATTCACTATCAAAATATAGCGTCTGTCCAGACTCCAGATTCGCGCCGATTGCCACTAGCTTCACGCTGCACCGCACCCATTACAATTTATTTTGCACGATTTGCCGCCCTTTATATCTGGCCGCCCTAGGCCCGGGCCTACTGGGCCTTAGGGCCACTGTGCACATTGCACCAACTTATTTTTCAAAATACCCTAAAAAAGGCTAAAATACAGTAATTTCATTTGCATTGCTTCTAGGTATTCATCGCCAACGTCCGTACCAAGATCAAGCTGATGTGGGACAATATCAAATACTCCACCCAGGAGCGTGAAGAGTTTGTTCACTATTACCAGGACATATTCACTGAAGATACCCTCACCCTCCACGAGTTGTATCTAGATAAGATCACCAAGTTCTACAGTGAGAATAAGTGAGTACAGCACGGATATGTATTTTTTTTTTTGTAAAAACATTTACCCCTTTATAAAAATATTTATGCAATGGATATGTTATGAAATATTTTTTAATGGTTTTGTCCTTGTCTCATACATAATAATAAGTTTGTTATAATAAGTATAATAAGACGTATGTTGCGAGTGTCCATGGGCGACGGTAGTTGCGTACCATCAGGTGACCCGTTTGCTCATTTGCCCCCTTATTTAATAAAAATAAAAATAAAAAAAATGAATGTCACTGGAAAGCCATGGACAAAAAATTCAAGTATTTTCTTCATTTTAAACCTTTTTAGGGTTCCGTATTACTGTGTAGTGTGAAGTGTCATAATAATTTGACATATATAGAAACACATCATGGTAACTTTCTGAGAAGTTTCTGTAACTTGCTTGCGTAGCTGGCAGCTGTCTAAACTTCACATTATCTCTGCAGACAGATCTTCGATCTCGTAGTAACTCGTAGCGAGTTGTGGCTGAAGATGACGGAGTTGGAGGCACGAGCGAGCGAGCCCGGCCGCTACCACAACCGCGGTGGGCAGTTGCTAAAGGAGGAAAAAGAGAGGAAGGCCATCGCTAGTAATGTAAGCCAACACTGTAATCAGGGTAGAGAGAACTAAGAAGTACCTCGACTTCAAACAAACGGGCGAATCTACGCGAGTTGGGCGCGAGTACCACTTTCGACATGTTTCACAATGCTGAGTAATACATTAGTACAGGTCAGTTAACAAGAGCTGGCACGATCAACACATTTAAACATTGCGCTTGTGTAGTGTCTGTAAATAAGCACGTAGCGTGACGTCGTACTGCATACGCATCATAAAAAGTCTGCTCGTCTCGCTCGCGCGCGGTCTATCTTATGAGCGTGAAGGGGACAGTTATTGTTTTATCTTATGCTACTGTTTATAAACACAGCGTGATGTTACAAGTCGGTAACGTGTGATCGGCGAGCGGCCAGCGTTCGGAACCGTACGATAATTATCGTGCACATACGATAATTTTGTGCGTACGTACGATGTACGATAGCATATTATTATCGTACGCAGATTATACGATAATTTTTATCATGATGCAAACATATTATATTTTTAAACATACTGTATAGTGAAATTGCACACTTATGTAACTACAGCTGGCACGTTCACAGTGCTGTCACTTGACAGCACTGTGAACGTGCCAGCTTTAGTTAACTGATCTATAGGGCCCGCGCCGGTCGATATGATAAACTGCGTCAAACGTATAAAGTATAAACGAGATCTCTTCTGAGTCGGCCTACTCGTTAGTTCGTTTACTCTGCTGTAATATTCTGTGTACTGTCGAAGAAATTGATATCCAGTTAACAGACCTACGTCATTTGGTCGGTTTGCGTCAATTCAATATTAGTCGTCGTAGGGCTAGGTTTGACGTAATGCGACCAAATTGGGTAGGTCCGCCATCTGCCTAGAAATCGACTTCTCTGAATATACATTATTTGCTTAGCAGGAATGAATGTAGGATAGTTTGTCATCAATACGGAAAAATATATAAACGGTTCCCGCGCGATAAAGGAATTACCGCGCAAACTAACTAGCTCGCTATATCTAGTAGACTAGAAAAGTAGGTTATAATGGTTAAAGCACGGATTTAAAAAAAAATACGGATGGAGCATTACACTATAAAGAGGTGAAGTATGCAAGGTACGACAATTTCGTTTTTTGTACACGTGACCGACACTCACACACGCAACTAGGTACTACAACCCGCTGTCATTGTACATAGAGTGACGGCGCCAATGACACGCACACATCCTACACGGGCGGCCATTACTGTGCTTCACTCGGGATTAGACAAGGTTACATCCGTATTTTTTTTAAATCCGTGGGTTATAGCTGTCTCCCTTACTAATAAAAATAATAATTGATTAGTCAGGGCAGGGAGGTTAATTGTTAAGGTGTGCTACATAAATATAAGTAATTGCTCATTAGCACTTCAATAATATGGCTATCATGAGCTGAACATCACCCAGTTCTATACACGCGGTAGCGTGTCAAGTCAAGTTCATATAGGTTTTCCGTACCCTTAACGATATTTTGAAGCCAATATTTTGTTTCTTATGTGTTATTTGTGACTTCTTATAGTTACCGAAAATTGAAGCCCAGATCCGTGACCTAGTTATGGAGTATGAAGCTAGAACTGGGACCGTCTTCACTGTTGATGGCAAGCCGCTCCTTCAGATGATGCAAGATGAATGGGAAAACAGGAAAGCTGTAAGTTACTCTAGCATTAGACAGCAATAGCTTTGAACAGTTTGGTTTATGGTTCAACACACAGGGTGAGTCCCTAAACTTAAATTAAGTTCAGCAAAATTTTAACACGCTTTTATTACTCGTAGCTTCACTTGTAACTATCTATGTAAGAAAACCTTGGAATCTTAATTTGACCCACTTCCCGGTCTTCGATTAGGATGAAATTTTGTACACGCTCTGAGTTCTGATGACAATACATGACTAGCTAAGAAACGTCATTACAAATCTAATATGGCGGCCTCCACAAGATGGCGGACAGGCTATTTGAAATGCACCCCCATGATATGGGTATCAAACTATCAAATGAAAGGGTTTGTTGAACGGGATACGAAAAAAATAATAATAAGTAGTATAATATTAAGTTTGAATAATAATAAGACTAAAAAGAATAAATTTAAAATAATATTTAAAAAAAAACTAAAACGCTTTTAGCACGCACTAAAAATTACAAAATAATTTCGGACACATGCACACGCAGATAGTTATGAGTAGCGCTAAATATTTTTATTTGTGAGGTGTGATATCTTATGGCAATTCCCAGGAGCGAGTGAACAAGGTGTCGGCTCGCAAGCAGGCGTTAACGCCGACGACGCCTTCCTTCCGTTTAGCCACATCGCCGCTCGGCAAACGGAATCGCACCGCTGCGGGCCTCGCCGCCACCGCTGAGCGGAACAGGTGAGCTGCATTTTATATACTTAAAATATATACCATTTTCATTCATACATACCATTTTCATGAAGATTCTCAACAAATGACTGAATTGTATTCTATTAATCAAGTAATTTCTTGAGAATCTTAAAGACTTAATTTGATCACTTCCGCTTTGTGATGTGCGATACCATGTTACTGAGTCAAGATATTATGCATCAACTGCACTTAACTAAATTCCAGATAATCAACGTAAAATGTTTTACTCGGGAAAATTATCTCGCTTTATGTGACAAAATATTTATGTCAGACCACAGAATATATTATTAGTACCTTACGGTACAGAAGTTTTACTCTCGAGTTTTGGTATGATAAACGCAAGCGTCCGGTCACCGGACTAGTCTCAATAGGCTGGCACTTGCTCGACTTGAAGCACACGCAGCGCACGCATCCGCGAAACAAAAGTACATCCCGGCCACCGCGCCGCCGTATCGCTCGCTTGACAGCCCTGGCAGATTGAAGCGAGACGGCAGATAGTTATTGTACTATGAACGCTAAACGCGATGCAAAAGATTGAAATTAGGTTGTTTTCCAGAATAGTAGGTAAATATCTCGGCGATTTCGCGCCGTTTGTATGAAAGAGAGACAAGCCTGGTCAAACACGTTCCTGTTGCTGTTGCTACAAACTCAACATTATACTATATTGTATTGTATGTTTCAAACAGCTTATGACATTTTGTTGTGGCCTGTGATGCGCCTTTTCCTAATAAAGCTATTGTAATCTATGACACTTGTGCCACAGCCCTTATGGGCTACCATAAGACGTGACATCGCGAGTAACTGTTTTTGTCTATTTTTCGTTATTCTGTTTGGAAAAATAAAATTATTAATACTGATATTATTAATACTAACCTATGAATCTGAACCACTGACTGTTCGGAAAACTTCTAAATAATCATCTTTGTAGTGTAATTACAAATAACGTAGGTGCGCCATCTGATTATGGATCAATTTCTTTTATGTTACCTATCATATCCTTACCAACATAGTAGGTACAGACGGGTGTGATATGTAGTGTAATTAGTTCTCCCTCGTCCTAGGCCTCCGAGCAAACGTCAGCTGATAACGAGCAGCGCGACTAAGGCGGTCACCACGCTCGCCTCCAACCTGTCAGCCTTCAAGCGCTCCGCTGTGTCCACTGTTAAGAGGTAAGGAATCATGTATTGCAAAAACAAGGGTGAAATTGGGTTATCTTTGCCCTAAATGCCCTATATGATCTAAATAAACCCCATTTAGATAAGCACTGACTGTAGTTATTTCCTGTACATAATGAAATATAGTAAATTTAATTAAAAAGTATAATTCAACTACGCAAACTATATTATATTGCCTTCGTTAGTTCTTTATTATTGCAAATCTAAAGGTATCTCATTGACATCGGAATAATTGCTAAGACTAAATACTGAATAAACTGCCAAAATCTGTGCTTAGGCTTTGCTTTAATTAGTAAGATAAAAACATATCACACACACACACACACACAATAATAAAATATATTTATAAAAATAAAAATATTCTAAAGTTTATTTTGTACTGTACTTAAGAAATGAAGAGAAGATTAGTTTTTGTTGTATTAATTGTAGTCATAATGGCCCGGGAGCCAGGTAAATTTTTGGTCAATGATTTCCTCCCGGGCGAAACTTTGTAAAATGCATAAGGGACTTATTCTTTGAATACTACCGAGCGTCAGCTGCGACTCCGTGGGTGGGGTGGGCAGTGGCAGTCTCCCAAAGATGAAGAAATAATAAAAAAATTCAGTCATTTCCTCTCATTTGAAAATTCATCAGAGTAAAGTTTATCTAGTATTTTGAAAGAAAAACATAGTCAGCTGATCATAACACGGTGGATTTTACGTCAGCTGGCTCCTTAAACATGAAAAAAATTTTTTTTTTCAATGATTTCCTCTCAGCTAAAAATTTTCATACATAGTAGCATATAAACGATCACCAGGTAAATTTTTAGCTGAGAGGAAATCATTGAAAAAAAAATATTTTTTCATGTTTAAGCAGCCAGCTGACGTATAATCCACCGTGTTATGATCAGCTGACTATGACTTTTTCTTTCAAAATACTACATAAACTTTACTCTGATGAATTTTCAAATGAGAGGAAATGACTGAAAAAATTTTTTTTCCTTCATCTTTGGGAGGCTGCCACTGCCCAACCCACCAATGGAGTCGCAGCTGACGGTCGCTAGTATTTATAGTATAAGTCCCTTATTCATTTTACGAAGTTTCGGTTGAGAGGGACTTGGTCATGAAAATCTGTCACTGGCCCCAGGTCTATAATTTCATTTTTTTCATTGTTATTTACTTATAAGTTGTAAGCCGCAACCAATATTTGTTGTAATCCAAGAAATTCCTCCATAAGACAGGCTGTGCCTAGTTTGGAGGATTGAAATGCTCACCTGTACTCAATTTATGCTAATAAAGATATTTGATTTGATATTTCCTTGCATGTTTAAAATTGGTTTTAACCTACACCGACGCAATTAGACCTTAACTTTTTATATATTTTTTAATATCGTTCATATTTTACACATTTCAGGCGTATAAGCGGTCGTCTAGCCGCCCGAGCTAACGTCGAGGGTCGCGGCGATCTCGTGAAGCGCAAGATAGACTACACCAGCACCGGCGAGGGCAAGAAAACGCCAAAGGTTAACGGCAGTATACTGAAACATAAGCGTACGGTGAGTGTAGTTCGTATTAGTTATGGCTTACTTTAATATTGTTTTTCGGTTCTTTTTTAGGAAGCGCGTTATAAACGCATTGCGTTTAACGTCATGAGCAGCAATTAGTACTGAATTGAAATTTATCATTTTAATTTGCATTAAAAACTGCTTTCTTCTCTTTTTTTAATGCTATTAAATAATGATATTATATTGAATATTAAAGTAAGTCATTTGAGTAGTGGCAATGCAAGTATTTACTTTTACCGAAGCTATTTAGTTTGATGCTGTAATCGTAGTTAACGTAATCGTAATTTGCATTCTAGTACACATGATAGTAAAAGGTTTTTGTTACTTGTAGCCGTAGACGTAGTTAGTTTTGTTTATAATGTTCGGCTGCTTTTTAGATACTTACAAGAAACAATTTATGGATGTGTCTTACGGCCGCAGACTTATTTAAATAATTACTTTAATTTAATGACATTCTAATAAAGTTAAGGAGTCATTAAACGTCTGTAAGTGCGGCCGGTAGTATTTTACTTTGAGGAGGTAATATTATAACGTGTACATTTTTTGCCACACACGCAATGAAGTAATGACTGAAGCAAACACATTTTTAATACAAATAAATGAAGAAAAGTAGAAAACATAATATATTGCTCTGTAATGTCTGTATATTTTCATAATGTCCAATATTATGCGTCAAATATGCACACGCATTAACAGAAGTTTGCCAAGTTCGAGGCTAATCATGGATTTTATTATTGTAATAATTTCAACAACTTACGATGCATGCTAATGATAATTTTACATGTGTTCGTGTGTCCGTATTAGTCACACTCTACATGCAGTGCGTGTTCCTAATCATTAACCAAATCTATTAGTACGGGAGTCCTAGAACACATTTTTTTGTGATAACGAACAAGCTAATTTTTTGTGAGTAGCTACATTTTGATAAGACAAATAACTTTTTTATTTTCGAAAAATCTCGAAAGTGGTAGCTAACAGAGATAGAAAGGATTTCATACTTTGACTTGATGGTCCTAAAATATGGATTGTTTTATTTGTAGGACGAGGTTACTTTTAAATTATATAACTATTAATCCTTTCGCGATCACCGGTGCTCGCGCGGTGATCGCGACAGCAATAGAATACAATAGCAATTCCTGGAAATTCCGACTGAATCAACAAAACTTTGGTTGACTACTGTACCCTAAAACGGAACCCTAACCAGCGGATTTTTTGTATATTTGTAGGTTAATCTATACTAATATTATAAATGCGAAAGTATCTCTGTCTGTCTGTCTGTCTCGCTTTCACGCCAAAACTACTGAACCGATTGTAATGAAATTTTGCACACATATAGTCTAAAACCTGAGAAAGGACATAGGCTACTTTTTAACTGAAAAAAGGGGTTGTAAGGGGGTGAAAATGCGTAAATTTGTTCAAATTAAGTTAGTTCCAAAAATTCATAACAGATGGCGCTAAGAGTCGCCTACATCTCGCTATCGCTTGCTCATAAGTCTTTCTATAAGAGGTGGCACCATATTGTGTTAGGTTTTTATTAATTCTTTCGATTGATATACGTTATTGAATAAGTCACTACTCAGTACTTTATCTATGCAGTAACGTAACCTTAAACCTACCAATGATAAATAGTTGGGTAAAGCTCATGCTTAAGTTGTGTAATGGGGGGGCTAAATAAGCTTTAAATTTGGCATAAATAAAGTTTACTTAATTAAAAAAATTAAATACTATGACGTGCACACTGCACAGCTGTGGGTATTTTGATTTACTTTAAAAAGCTTTTAAATTTGACACCAATTTTGTTGACACCGCGCGCTATAAACTGAAGTCGCGAAGACGAAGTCGCGGGCAACAGCTAGTAGTTATATAATTTAAAAGTAACCCTGTCCTAAAAATAAAACAATCCATATTTTAGGACCATCAAGTCAAAGTATGAAATCCTTTCTATCTCTGTTAGCTACCACTTTCGAGATTTTTCGAAAATAAAAAAGTTGTTTGTCTTGTCAAAATGTAGCTACTCACAAAAAATTAGCTTGTTAGTAATCACAAAAAAAATGTTCTAGGGCTCCCTCACTATATATTATGTAATAATGATTATTGTTTAATAACTTATTTTATGTTTATTATCTTACGACTTGCTACGCCAGTTCGTCTGCGATTACTATATTTTAAGTAATCGCATATGAATGTTACATTTAACTTATTAAACGATTCAGCGTTTGAATATTGTAAATTAAAATAGGATTTTTGCGGAAATTAAAGAATAACACATAAATCTAAAATGCTGTAAAATAAGTAACTTTTTTTAAAGACTAGATGTCTCATCTAAGGTTATGAAGAACACTTCGAGTATAACATATTCGAGTAGGTATCAAAAATGTAAGTTACAAAATAAAATTTCTACAGATCAGGTTATTTTACCTCTGATAGCTAGGCTCTTATGTCGACGACATAAGAATGATTCTCATATAAACTCTGGGGTAAAATAACGCTAACTATAACATTACATTTACAAACAGTCGCATGGTCGCCGGCGCAGTAACGGCCGTCGCTCCATGACTGCGAACCGCTCGGGGACGTCGGAGGACACGCGCTCACAGAGAGACCCGCTCATGGAGACCACGCTGCTCACTACATACACAGACTTCAAGGTAAGAGAGAGATAGAGTTGTGTTAGAGGGAGAGAGTAGATAGTCTAGAAGTAGGATAGAGTAAGTTGGTTGTAGCTTAGTAGGTATCATAATGTTGTTTTGTGACTTATTGATAAAAATATTTACTTAATGCTTACGCTATCCATGTTGCCATGTAGCCACCTGACAATAAAAATTGTCAACATCCACATTGATATGTGTAAGCTTTAAATAAATATTTTATTTTATTAATAAGGTGGACAGTGTAGTCTGGTATGTCTGAACGTGAAATGACGTTGTAAGAGTAGGACGTGGCATTCCGATTAGATCGTTTGAGTCTCAAAACGGTTTTGTTATAAGCCTTCCTGGCTTGATTAGTTTACATCATATACAATCAAATTGTTTAGGCAATATTTTGCTATGATACAACCATGCCTACACAGCTCTAAAATAAAAAATAAAAAACTTGAGAGGTGTTAAGGGACACCCGGATGGAACGAAGTTATAAAAAAAACGCCATCTAGTCGACGCCTAGGAATACTATCAACGCCGCGCGTGCGTACGCGTACGCTGGGCTGTAAGGGCAGAAGCCCCTACAGCGTAAATAAAAATGTGTCGTTACAACTTTTTCCTTCTTGCCCCCTTTCGCAACGCGAAACTTGGAACTTCGTTCCAAAAACCTCTTCCTTATAGTTTATACAGATAGAATGTAGTGCAACATTGCTTTAATTGACTTGAATATTTGCTAATTACAGGACGGAATCAATGAGAAGCAGATCAGCCGCAGCTCCATGGCGAAAGGCTACGAGGGCAACGTACCAGCTATCGTCTGTGACGAGGCGAGGGACACGCCAAAAAAAACTTTGAGGACCACCGCGCTCACTCCCAAAGTGGGGAAGGAGAACATTCAACATGCCAACCCTCCCATGACCCCCAAAAGCAACCTGCTTTACACCCCCACTAGGCTAACCAGGTCGGCTCTCAAGTTGAATAACGATGGGTTCGCGACCCCCCGCGCTCCTCTCAGCGCCAACAAAGTGAACCTCCAAAGGCAGAATACGGGAGTGACCCTAAAAACGACCCCCAACAACGTAAGCCGCTCCAAGTCACACTCGCATTTGGTGCGCGCAAAAAATTTACCGCCCCTAATATGAGGGTAGTTTGAGTTTTTGCACATCTCAATGCGACGGAACTTATTTGATCTGTTGCAGGCGTCGCCATTTTGAATGATGTGTAATGACATCTTATTTTTTTTCTAGCCTGCCACACGGTCAAATAAATTTGCAATTTTTTTCGCTTACATTTTTTAAAGCTGTAAATATGCCCTTATAGTTTAGACTCTAGAGCGTAATTATTTTGATAAATGATGATACAAAATCCTGGTTCGTCTGGCATTTTATATAGTGGGGTTGTTTATATTTATTTTAGTACTGTAGTACTGTTTATCTCTTTGACTGTAAATATAGTCCTTCCATTTATATTTCAACGAATGTTTTAATAATAGATGGTATTACTTAGAATTCTGTGGTCATTTAAATAAAGCCTGGGTTGAATCTTATTTCTAAAATAGTAACATGACGACATTTAAAGTTTTTTCAATAATTTTATTAAAGTAGGTGTAATGGATATAATTTTGTTTAATTCTATAATTTTAACTATTGACTTAACTTTAACTATATAATCTATATTACAATTGATAATTTTATTTGTTAAATGATAATGGTATTATTTTATTGATAGTATTCCTAGGTGTTTTAGTTAGCGTTTTAGTTCCGTTTACGTTACTAACATTTGAGACGTGAATCAAAAATATTTCTGCGAATTATTATTTTTCAATGGATCGTATTAGAAATAATTCATTTCAAATACTCAATGATGTCTGTGTAATTTTCTGAGAATTTTATAAAAACGTATGGCAGCTGTTAGTTGCTTAGTATAGTACTTAACATAAAACAGTATTGAATTATAAGAAAACTATTGCAATTATGGGAATTTGGTCAGTCTATGTTCATATGTAAACAACTTTGGATAGGCTTATTTGTTCTTTTTTGCTTTTTTTAATGTTATAAAAATGTTTTTACTTTTTACGTTACATGATTTATTAGACAATGGATAAAGGGATCATCATACCGTACATGGAGGTTGATTATGCAATTGTCGATATTAAAAAAAAAAAAATCTGAATCTCCTTTATATTTTATGTTCTTAGGATAATCTGCAGTTCTGTAAATGTCATTTGATTTGTCAGAAATGTATAAAAATTGTGTTGTGGAAAGTTTTGCTAGCACCGCACTTTGATAAGTTGTGCACATTGCTCACCGAAATATTGAATAGTATTAAGCGTGTAAATTATTGCTGTAATATATTAATTCGTAGCATACTCGAGTTTTTTCTTCCATGGCCCTCTAGTTTACTGTTTTGACGTTTTCAAGCCTATTGAAATGTCGATATATTTCGATTTTGATGTGAGTTTCTTAGGTGGGAGATTTAGAAGGGCAGTAGATGGAGATAGAGCGAATATAGAAGCTATAATAAATCGGACATGCACTGTACCGTTGTTTGGAGATGTTGACATTGGTGGTCTAATGTGAGTATTCAACTTTGTAGTAGTTAGCAGTAGAAATTAGTAGTTGTAGACTGGCTAGAAGCTAGACCTTAGCATTGGAACCTAGATGGTGTCCCCTTAGCTGTATTTAATAGTGTCTATAATAATAAAAACCGGCCAAGTGCGAGTTGGACTCGCCCATGAAGGGTTCCGCAGCAGCAATAATGTTTATTTCTATAAAATTAAAAGGTTTTTGATTTATTTTTATATTTTAGTTGATTTAATGAAAGTTAAATTAAGGTTTACCATTAATGACGTATAAAAAAACTACTTGTTAGATCTCGTTCAAACCATTTTTTTAGAACTATCATGCCCGTACTTTAGAAGTTAGAGGGGGGGGGGGGGGACACATTTCACGCTGTGAACGCTGTGAAACTATAAACGCTGTCTTATATTACAACTAAATATTTTAACTTGGTTGTTGTATGTATCAGTTTTCTTAAACTATAGGCTTTTGAGATTTTGTCTTCAACAGCTATCTGTTAAGTTATAAATTATGGTGCTTCGTAGTGAATTATCAACACTATCGATATGCATGGTAGACGAGAAACACACTGTAACCGGGTTCATGGCAGTGTGCGATCACCCTAACGTGCCGGGATTGGATCCGGCAGACTGGGAGATATGGATGCGGAATATGTTTCAGTGAGTTTATATTCTTGTTTATATTATATATGCGAAGATGCTCTGTTTGTGGAGTGCATTTTTTTCATAGTATAAGACAAATATAGCAACTTTAATATTTACACAACAGATAAATGTTTTGGTTCCATTTTCGGCTAGGGAAATTGATTTATGGAAAATCTAATTATTTGAGTTTTTATCAAAATCGAGCTTCCAACTTTTTTAAAAGTTTTTCGCTATCTATACTTTTAGATTTATTCTACCCTTTTTTCCTATTCTACCTTATTTATTATGTTACAGAAAGTTCTACCTCGCTCGAAACACCTTGTTTATTCACTTGATGTATTGCATCGATTCATTGATGGATGTCTTCCTAGATGAAGCATTCAAATCCATCTTCAGAAATGACGTATATCTTCAGAAAATCGTTATGGTGGTGCCGCCCAATTGCCCTGATAGTGAGTAAACTTTTCAATGTAAAAACTTAACTGAAATGTATATGATAGGGCTGCACCCTATATTATAAGGCGGCATAGAATTTTATACAAATTTTGACATTTTACATGTAGTTTTGTGGTTCGATTCACCTTTTATTATTTATTTATTATTTATTTATTTACTTTTGGACTTTACAAAAGATATAGACTACTAGAGAATAGTTTTTGTACACGTGATAATATCTATGTAAACCGTCTACAAAATATAAATTTTAGTTATTCAAAAACATTCGCTATCGATTTTTTTTTCAGATTGCATCACAAGATACTTATCCAAATCGTCGCAAGCTGTGAGTAGATTTCTACTGAAGAGAATGAACACCAATGAGGTTTACCTCCACGTAGCACCGAGAGAAGATTACTGCCCGCCGCTAAAAATACGACGTGCTGTGTGAGTAAAATATTATTATTCGTCTGAGATTTATTAAGCAGTAACCGTAACATTTTCTGGGATAAAAAACATTACATATCCATCCGCGGATAGCGGCTTATAGTGGATATCCTAGCGTTCTAAAAGTAGAATGAAGATATCAGGTATCCGATCGATTTCTTGTCTTCGTAATTTGGCTATTATCCAGGGAAGAAGACAACGATGATGTGGTGAAGATATTGGGCGCAGAGTGTCCCCGCCTGCAGGAGCTGTACGGAGATTACTACATCAGCGAGCTGATATCCCGACATCCAGAGATGAAGAGGAAAATCATTGTTGCGGAAGTAGGTGGTTTTGTATACTTGAGGATCCCGTAGTTCTATGCGAAACAAAAATGTGGTTTATATACTTCATGATCAATGCATGCTCACTTATAGGAACTTTATTATTAACCTGACTATGGTGATGCCAAAAAGGCTTAGCCATACTTATTCTATTGCTTGCTTACATGATCGAGGGTGTTCTTAGTTATATTTCAACATCATCAGCCAATTCAGTGCCGGTAAATTTGGGTTTATCTATTTCATTAAAGGCTGTAACCAACTTCCAGTGAATTGATTGGTTAAATATTTTATAGGTATTCTGATTTTAGACTGATAGACTAGGAGGTTTGTTTTTTCTTAATTTATGATTATTAATCTGCGAAGAATAGTATTTCTTTGACTATGAGTAAACATTATGTTACTTTAAAAATATAGTCTTCTTTGCTAAATTTATTTGTCAACAGCATCAAAGTGAAGTAGTTGGTGTGATGTGTTTAAACTCGGAGGTCAACTATGACATTCTACAAGAAACCTACGAGTTGGCTACTTACAACGGCCTAAAAAAAACAACGCCATTTGAAAAGGAGAAAATGAAACGGGAGAACGAAGTTTTAAAAGTCTTTGGGTTAGTATTTAGTTGCCTCATGTTTCGAATGAAGACTGAAGCAACCAAGAAGCAACGTACAATTTCAAACCTTGTATGTTTTTTTAAAACTAGGCACTCCTTAAACTAATAGTCCTGTTCATTTGTTTTTCGTTACACAGATATTCTAAATTTATCACAACTGTTTTTCAGTGATCCCATAATGTGTGGCAGATGGAGTCCGTTCAACACCGTGGAAAAAGATTTAGCGATGGAAAAGCGCACTAAAACTGGCGTATATGACGTAAGCTTTTTTTATATTTTAAAATCAAGGAAAGTTTATCCTTACTAATAGTTCCGTAAGTGTTTCTGTCTAGTTCTAGCTTATAGCTGCTGTAAAGATTCTAGAAAAATTTGGTATAGAGGAACCATATCTGGGGAAATATTTTATTCTAGAAAAATTTACGGCAAGTACCTACGTGATAAATGGATTATCACATTGCATAGGTACAATCGAGGAAATTGATTCCTATGCAGTTAGTTGATAGATCAACGTTATTTGGTCGAATATGTCAATTCAATGTTAATTGTGATCTGTCGGCTGGGTTTGACGTAACGCAACCAAACTACTTAGATCCGCGATTTGCATTGGAATCAACTTCTCTAATAGTACATTATTATAGTAATTTATAATACTACATTTTGTGAGTGGATCTGCTTTCAGGGCAAACATAATAATTCTACACCGAAGACAAATCGAATGAAAAGCAAAGTCATTTTTCAACATGATACTGACGAAGTTGAAATTCGACATCATTCTATGGACAAACCATGCGATAATAATGACAATATTAATTTAATTCCCAGTCCCTCTGTAGTCGATGTTATAGGAGATGATTCTTTTGATTACGACATTGTGAATATAAAAGAGAATCTCTTATCAGTACCAGATGCCTTGATGTATGAGATTAACTTGTAAGTATGTTTGTTTCTTGTTTATTTTGCTGCCTGATTCTAAGCTTAACTTAACTTTTTCTTCAGTCAAGATTTAAGAAATAATAAAATGTCAAGTGATGAGAGAGATGGTGGAAAACATGGGAAGAAGCATCAAACACGTAGGTATTGTTAAAAGCTTACGCTCAAATCAAAATAATTTTTATTTAGAGTAATTTTTTTTGCAAAAATATTTCCGAATGTCGATATTAAGGTGCCTACCACCGGTTCGGGAACTATTCTACTTCTTAGTAATACTACATAGATACACTTATAATAATATTATTATTTATTATTGCATTTTTTTTCAAAATCAAACGTTTTGTTTTGCATGGTAAGTTTTTGCTTGAAGTTGTAACTATTCACTAGCGCTTGTGATTGGCTAACTCCAAACTCCAAAATATTAACTAATCAACAAGTCTGTTGATTAATTCTACCTCAAAAACTGGAAATTATAATTTTTATTTTGTTCTAGATCGACCATCTGAATTGAGGAAGCTAAAGACACAGCGAAAGCATTATTCAGGCGGGCCTGATGCTTTCATTATTGAGTTGTTTGCTTTGAGGGAAGACATAGACGCAATGTGGGTATTTTAGCAAATATACAGAATATTGAAATTGCTATTTATTTACAATACCCGGCAATAAATATTGAACATCGACCTTTGGAAAGAGACATTCGGCTAATTTTGGTTTCATAGAGCGTTCGTTATCTTTGTAGCACACACCTATTTGACATTATGTCAGTCGTTGTTCAAATTCAATAGAGTGCAGTCGCGTCCAGTTCAAAATATATATCGTTGTTAACACAATATATATAGTTGTTAACACCCCTAAATTTGCTACAGCTGTAATTTTCCAAAAGAATTTTAAATACGTAAACATAATTTGAACACCCTTTTTTATTTTATTTTACCCGAATATAAAGCCATAACTTATAGAAATTTGGTGTATTTTATACAAAGAATAATAAAATTGTCAAAAGAAGCAAACCTTAATTGTTTTAACAGCTCCTAATATATACCGGACTTTTTGTATTTCGTGCGTAAGAGATAACTCTACAAAACCGAAATTAACCGACTGTCACTTTCCAAACGTCGATGTGCAATATTTATTGCCGGGTACTGTACTCTATTTTATGTATTGTTTTCAGACATGCTTTTGAGTTACTTCAAGGGGCTTTTGAAATAATGCCAGACTTTGATTATTGTCTTCTTAGTCTACCTTGTGAGACGAAAACTTTTCATTTGCTGCGACATTTCTGTGTAAGTAACCAAACTTTTATAGTATGGCCGCGGAGCACTCGAATGAATATATTGCTATCACGTGCCTGTGTAAAACACGATGGCAATATATTTATGCGCGACTCGCGAGTGGAAGAGACAGGTTGAGAAGAAAATATGAGAAAATCGAAGTAGAGGACTTAGGGTAGTGTTGTTGGACCTATTTTCTGTCATGAACAGGTTTAAGAAAACCGGCCAAGTGCGAGTCGGACTCGCGCACCGAGGGTTCCGTACAAACCTGCAAGGTTTACAAAGTTCGTTCATTACGACAATCGAGTCATAACTATGGTATTTTTATTGCAAAATGAAATTCATAACATTACAATGGGGAAAGATGGAGGAGCATAAATTTAAGACAAAGATCTCTTTATCGTTTATATATTTTGTAATGTAACTAAAAATTTAAGGTTTTCGGAATTTTTCCTTTATGTGTGCTATAAAACGTTGCTTCATGCCAAATTTCAAGATTCTAGGTCGACTGGAAGTACCCTTTAGGTTTTGATTCCCTTGCGAGTACTTGCGAGTTTCAAAATATGCAGCTTAAATTGCTGTTTCTTTTGATTGCGTTGACATAGAAGTTTGATTTTGTTACAGCTTAAAGGTATTATAGACCTGAGTATTTGGTATGAATTTCAATTTAATACCTCTACGCGTTTATGAGGAAATGGGTAGTAAGTTTAAAATTATTAAAAAAAAATATATTATGTGATGTAACTAAAAATTTATGGTTTTCGTAATTTTTCCTTTATCTATGCTATAAGACGTTGCTTCGTACCAAATTTCAAGATTCTGAGTTCACGGGAAGCACCCTGTAGGTTTTGATTCCCTTGCAAGTGTCGAAAATTTGCGGCATAAACGGCTGTATCTTTTGATTGCGTTGGCTTAGAAGTTTGATTTTTTCACAGCTTCAAGGGACAGTAGACCTGAGTAATTGATATAAATTTCAGCTTCATACCTCCACGCGTTCCTGAGAAAAAGGGTCTTGACAGACGGACGGACGGACAGACGGACAACAAAGTGATCCTATAAGGGTTCCGTTTTTTCCTTTTGAGGTACGGAACCCTAAAAATTGTAGATAGTTAATTCCAAAAGAAAATATGTACTCATGTTGAAGTGTGATAAAAAGGTACTTTATTGAATGATGGTTAAATTATAATTTTGATTTCAGTTTGTGCCTACTAAGCCTGATGTCAACTCCAAATATGCACTTTATATTGCCCATCGCAGTTCAGTTTTCAGGTGAGAGGATATTTTTTAAAATTATTTATTCAGAGTAAATTAACATTCTACAATAAACAGTAAAATTTGCCAAACTGCGCAGCAGTTTGTTGGCAACATTTTTCATTTGAGATTCCACTATCATCATATATTTCTAAATGATTTCTAAGATAATATGTAATATAATATTGGGGGTTGGGCCTTACAACGATAACTGAACGTTGTAAAAAAAGATTATGTTTCCATATATTTTTTTAACTTCACCACAAATATTCAAATAACCGATGCTGACGGCACCGCTTTCCCAAAAGCAGCTTAATAATGGTAGGCGTTAATTTCATGATTTTATGTTTTCAGCAAGTTGCGAGTACGCAAAGCGGAGATTATTGACATACCCCAAATCGCCAGTTTCCTACAAAGCATAGACAGTAGAGATATTGTATGGACGGTGGAGAACTCTATACTGAAAAACAATGAATTGAAATGTTATGTGATAATGAGTGCGCTGAATTTAGTCGGCATTGGACTTTTGGAGTAAGATTTTTTTGGCTCTATTGTTTTTTAACCGACTTAAAAACAAAGAAGGTTATCAATTCGACGCGTATGTATATAATATTTCCAGAACTGTCCAGTTTTTGTTTATGTTAATCTATGACAGCTTCTGAACAAATGTGCCGAATTTCAAGTGTTATATGTATGTATGTATGTTTTTATATTTGTGCACACATATCTCCGGAACCACAAGTCCGATTTTAGTGATTCTTTTTTTATTCAATCAACAACTTAGGGAATACTGCAAGTTTCATCAAAATCGGTTCAGTAGTTATTGAGATAGGGATTTTTTATTCTTAATTAATAATTACGTACAAAAATTTGAAGTCGGTTTTATCTTTTTAAAATACTATTACTTAAGCTACTCTTTGGCCGCTACAGCTTATTTTAGAATGAGACAATAGTTTATTTTTCAATCTTAAGCACGTAAATATGATGATATTATTTCATCTAATAAATAAAGCGTTGTTTTACGATCCTACCGAATATTTAAAAGGCAGAACAATGTCCGTCAGGGTCAGTCAGTTACAAAATTACATAAGTTTTATTTATATTTCAGACCAGCCGACGAACTGAATCTACTAGAGACCACTTTCAACATGTCACCGTATCACATCCGGAAATATCACCAAGCGGACCCAATTGGGAGCTATGCCGTTATCAAATCAGTCTTCGTATATCCAGTGTTTGAGCCGCACTTCCGGTTTTTCGCTAGAGACATGATGAGGCTGTCGGGAAGTACGACACTTCTGTTCCTGACCGCTTATAGGAATAAATGGGTAATCTATACTAATATTATAAATGCGAAAGTGTGTCTGTCCGTCTGTGTGCTACCTCTTTATGCCCAAACCGCTGAACCGATTTTGCTGAAATTTGCTATGGAGATCCTTTCAGTGCTGAAAAAGGACAAAAAATTAACTTTTATCCCGGAAAAATGTACGGTTCCTACGCGATAAAAGAATTTTGGCACAATGGAGTTGCGGCGTAAGTTTTTATATTTTTTTCTTTTCAAATGTAGCTTTTTTGACGCCAAACGTGCAAAAGAAAATTAATAATTAATGACTGAAAATTATTGTTTATATCAAATTGCTCCGGTAGTTTCGTACCAATGCAGTGAATCTCGCAAGTCAAAGTTTGTCAAAGTAACATATTCTTAATAATAAACATTTAGTAAGTTATTTTTTATAAAACGGGTAATTTATTCAACTATGTTGCTGTCTTTGTTATTATATGTATAGCTTATCCACTCTGTACGCGTTGAACGCACCGCATAGTACATACATACATGAAATGCAGCGCGTACGGTGCGGACGAATGAGCGAGGTCTTACATCATTTCATAGAAATAATTCTAAAATACGGCGCGATCGGCGTATGCGTGCTGATAAATGTGCGATCCTTACCTTAAATAATAATTTTTACTAAGATGTGTATGTATAAATCTAGAGCTTGAACAAGGCTAACACTCTAGTCGGCTCTATGGTACCCTTACTGCCGACGACATCAGAGATGCCCTCGTCACCAGACCTGGGTAACTGGAAGGACATGACTTCGACAATGTATGTATTTTATAGCATTTTATAACTTTCAAAGGTATATTTATGATAAGACCGACAAACAAGGCCGGCAACGCACCTGCAGCTCTTCTGATGTTGCGAGTGTCCATGGGCGACGGTAGTTGCTTACCATCAGGTGACCCGTTTGCTCGTTTGCCCCCTTATTTAATTTAAAAAAAAAACTCTAGATGTGGTGATAGAGCAAAAGTGAAACGTTTCGAGCATTTTCTTGCTTGTGCGTTACGTAACGCACAAGCAAAAAAATGCTCGATCACACCGTTTTGCCCTACTGCAGTCTAAGGGTGAACGCAGATTTGGCCGCACCGCACGCACCGCAGTTGCCGCATTCGCAATTCTTTATATGAAGTTATAGGCAAGCTCGCATACCTACCCGCACCTACCCGCGCCGCAGTAGACGCAGTACCTGAAGCGGCCGAACTCCCCGAGCCGCAGCCGATGACGTCACCAATCCCGGCCCGCCCGCGTCGGACGCTGCGGCGCGTGTGGTGCGTCATTCGCATTCAACGGTCGGCCATACCCATAGAGTAACGAATTGTTCGTCAAGAGCCATACTGCAATACACGCCCACTCCGAATGAACGAAAATCCATTGCGACTTATGATGCGTGCGGCGACGGGTATGACTGCGGCGACCGCGGCGCGGACAGGTGTGCGAGGTAAATAACAAAAGCAATTCGTACGGCGACTGAGCTGCGGTGCGTGCGGTGCGGCCAAATCTGCGTTCACCTTTAGCATGGTCACCATAGAAAGGTTTATCCTTTCGGTAAAGTATACAAAGTCATGGATCAACAAAGGTAACCTGACAGTTTTTCTGCAAATATTTCGCATTTCTACTGTGGCTATGCTACGCCTGCTGGTGTCGGTAAAGGTTTCGAGATTTAAATGTTGCATTAAACTACCTAATACATCTAAAAATATCTCAAAATTTATTCATAAATCGTGTTTTATTGTTTCCTTTTTTTTTTTAGAATGCCATTCAGTGCGTGGATGTTGAGTAAGAAGCTAACAAGCATACCGCAAGTTAATGTTAACACAAGAATAGTTATCGTTGGCGCCTCAAGATCTGCTATGGCTTTTCTTAATGCTCTTTTATTCAGGTAAATCAAACACCTTATATTTACCTCAACTTTTGCACACAGGCTACTTTTACTTAGTAGTGCATTTTCATCTGAGTCAAATAAATAAAAAGTGGTCAAATAGTTTTAGAGCTGGTTTAATAAAATAAAAATAAAAAAAACAACTTCGTTCACTATTTTATAATTACTTAAATCAGATTTTATAAAATATAATATAAAGCATTACTGACGCCACTATATCCTAGTATGCGAAGGCCCTAAAACCTCATAAAATAAATGTGTAACAAACTCTTAATTTTTTTTTCGCAATGACACATCATACAATTTTAGCATTAATATCTGCAAAACTTTTCTTTTGATTTCAGTGACACATCCACCTATCTACTCTTCACCAACATAACCCTAGTGTCGACGCAAGGTATGCCTTACCGTCGACGACATGACATTCGTGCCGAAACAATGTTCAACAAATACAAAACTAACTCCGACAAGTATATGAAGAGTGTACCGTATACATATTATGTAAACGTCGTGAAAGGATCGATGGTGAAAATTGACAAGTAAGTTATGCATGATATACGACATTTACACTCAGCCCTGTTGGACAGAGAAGTGAGGAGGGAAGTGGGCAGTGTGAATATGTAAATAGGTGACTCGCGCTGACACTGCTCATGCCGCTGCCATTGCCCGGCGCTCCCTCGAGTGCCGGTTTTTCGGGCGAAAAGCAAAGGAAGGGCAGCGCGAGCGTGAGTGAGTGTTTACATTCAGCTCTTTTTTGTAGTAATAGGTACTTACGGTGTTATATTTCTAGCAGCTTCAGTGGCTGAATATAAACATCCCATATTACAGTCGCAAATCAGCTAAGGAGTGGTACACGCACGAATGTATTGCTATCTCGTTTCCACATGAACGCGATAGAAAGAAATTATTTAAGAGAAAGAAGTATTGATGTGATAGAAGGATTTCTTTCCGCACCGCATCCGGACTATATTAATGTATATTTTCCTTAGTCTATGATAATACTTAGTAATAATACTATATTTTATCACGCTAAGACTAATGGGAGCGAAGAAATAGAGGAAAATGTGGAAAAAACGGGGAAAATCATTTGAAAGGGCTAACTATTTCAGTGTTAGATAGGCCATTTATTGAGGAAGGCTATAGGCTATATTTTATCACGCTATGACTAATAGGAGAATGTGGAAAAAAACAAGGGAAATTATTTGAAAGGGCTTATCTCGCGAAATACTGGAGCAATTTTTATGTTATTTGGCACAGATAAGAAGTAGACCACGTGAAGGATCATAGGCTATCGATTTTAATAATTTTTTCAGTGGCTTTATATTTTATACCCGTACGACGCCGGCCGGGCGGATTGCTAGTAAGGTATTTTTGGTAAATCATAACGATGAAGTTTATTTTTAGGCGCGAGAAATATATTCAACTGGCAAACGGAAGTAGATGTGACTACGATCAGTTATTCCTGTTGTTCGGTAGACAGTACCAGCATCCGCACCATTTGAACGATATCATAAACACCGAAAAGAACTGGTAAGTTCTCAGTCGCTATTGCAAGTAACTGTAGCACCTCCATAGTGGGTATCGCAGAAACAATAGACTTTCAATTGTTATGCGGCAGCCGGCTGCTGCTTGAGGATTGATGGGTTGTTGCTTTCCATCAGGTGACCCGTTTGTTCGTTTGCCCCCTTATTTTATAAAAAAAACCTAAGTGCTATGGAAATACGAAAAGAGGTGGTTTTCCACCTGCCTTTGATCTTGTTGCTTTCTCTTTTTCTGCGATTTATCTGAAAGCTATTTTCTGATATTTTTTTCAGCACTGATGATGGGAGATACAAACGTATGGACATGCCTAGATTTGAAGAACCGATAGAACCCTATAACCTGCCAAGGAATCTTTTTCTAATTAACACCTTGTTGGACGCTAATAAAGCCGTGTCTTTCGTCAAATCTTTCGACCTCAAATGTGACGGTAAGAAGAACTCTTTTGAAATTGTGAAAGATGTTTTAAACTTAGGCCTTTAGCGCCACAAGCCTCGATAAAGAAGCTGCCAGATTTACTATCTCATAAGACAGAGAGCGGTCACGCGTTAAAGCGTTTTGCATTTATATTGTAAGTTCGAGCGGTCAGTCACATATTTCTGACGCTGTCAGAACGCCCCTTGTGTGGGTATATGATATATCTATGTAATGTAATACAACACAAAGAACGCAAAACTGATCGCTTGAACGCTTGACAGGCTCTTGCCTTGCCTCGCTTGCCTCACAGGCTCACACTTCAAATGACAATGCTTGACGAATTGCTTGTTATTTCTCGTTTTTCTCATCTCATTTTGCTAGCCACGGCTCACGATGTCACTTTATCTATAAAAAAAGTTTGCTTTTTTGCCTAAACTTCTTTACAAGGGCAGTTAATCATGTGCAATTGCGCAAAAATAATGTTTATTATTGTAATTTACAACGTGATTAATTTTACTACACAAACAATTTTCATTTTGGAAGTTAAACCATACTTAATTTTTACAGACAAAATTATCGTGTACGGGTCATCACTAAATCCATACTGCTGTATCGCTGCATTACTAGAGTTGAACGTTCCGGGAGAAAACATTATATTCGTGGAGCCTTTTCCCGATGAAAATCCAAGGAAAATAAGAGTGCCTGTGTTTTGTAATCTCTATGTAAGTACACAAACATTGTAAATTATATTACAATGTTTGGATACTTCTTATTATAAAGCAAACTTTTTCCTATTTTAAGATCTTTAGCCCCAATTTCACCAAGGACTGTTAAAGTTAACGCTCGAATTAGTATCATGTTACCTCTTTCGTTTTTCTTATGTATGAAAGAGAAGACATGACATTTTAACAAGCTGTTAACGTAGTATCCCTAAGTAGTCTGTGCTGTTAACACTAACAAACGTTGATGAAATTGTGGCTTAAAAAGAGTCGGGGACTTCGCAGTTCGCACGCAATATAAGTAAAATATTGCGAAAATGAGTCTGTCTATTAGTAACATCTTCATGTTTAAACAGTGAACCCATTTTGATATTATATTTTGGTATACCGGAAAAATGTACGTTTCCCGCGACGACAAAGTTGCGGCTTGCTAACATTGCTAACATATCTACGAGTAAGTCAACAGGTGGATAAAACTGTTCGAGAATCCATGGAAAAGTTGCACATACAAGTATACAGAACTTATTACTTCAAATCGTGGACCGTTGATGTTGATAACTTTGTGTCTGATGTTTCGTTCACTTCAGCTACTAAAATAATAACGTTGCCATGTGTCGCGTTCTTTTATTACGGACGGAAAGCTGTGAATAAGGAGGCTTTTGTAGGTAAATGTGAACTATATTGACAACAATTCGTCCCATATTGCATATGTGAGGGTTTCGTATATTTAAAATACGAAATCATATCAATTATTTGAATTAAGAAAATAATTGAACAAGTTTAATTAAAATTGTTAGTCGTTTATAAATTACCTTTCTCTTTCGTAAAGAGATTAAGGCGAAGACAGCTGCCAATTTGACATTTTTGTGCAGTTTTCTAGACGTATAATTTCATTGATTGGCACAAAAAAAAATATGTGATTTTTGATTATATTTGAAAAAACTTCTTTACTTAATATAATAAAATAATGTATTCCTACTCGATGAAAAAAATACCAAAGCCAAATCTTCCAGGAACTTTTAACAGTTCTAACTAAAATAATATACAAGCTATGCTTTTAAAAATTTGTTTATTTGATGCCTTTTACAAAAATCCAAAGCTTGTAAGATTTTCATTTTCGGTTCTGATATCTTGATTTCCCATAATATTTATTTTTTCCTCTAACATACGAAAAATGTATCCACGATACCGAGTGAACATTTCACATCTCTGTCTCCCTCGCATGAAAATCGACACAGGTGTGAGAGTGATGCGAGATCAAGGTCATTGGCAGTTGTCAGCGTCTTAATATGTTTTATAAAGAACGTGAAAGATAATATGAAATGTGACTTCTTCGATTTTAGATATCATTAGCTGTAATCTGTATTATGTATAAATAATCATAAACTGTAAAGTGTGTGTTATAACATCTTACGTAACAATACTTTCTCTTACTTCTTCCACAGCACTAAACAAAAGTGGTATAGTATATGACGGTGGGATCCAAATAGACCATCAGTTTAGGACCAAAGACCTGTCAATATACGCAGCAGGCTCAGTCACTAGGTACCATAGAAGTTACTTTGCTGACCACAAGCGGCTGAAGTATTTTGATGCTTTCGAAATTGGTACTAAGGTAAGACTTAGTAAGTAGCAAACAAAAAAAAAAAAAAATAGTTAAGTAACTTAGTAGGAAAATAAATGGTGGGATAGAAGTAAAACTATACGAGCATGAGTTTCTGTAGATAGAGCTACGTAATTGTAACCTCACTCTGACATCAGCAAAACAGCAAATAATGTTCAGCCCTCAGTAAAGAAGTTATGCATACCAGGTAGAAACCACGAGGCGAGTAACTAAACTTCATATCACTAAGTAATATAATCAATACTCGAATGAAATTTTCTGATACAACCACACTCGTTTAAGCCATAATATTATATTATTTCATAAAGAAAAAAATGTTTGTTTTAGCTCGGGGAACAAATTCGAAATCACCTTGATCCGCTGATGCCCATAAAACAAAGGAATTGCGAAGAAAACGAGGCTTTCCACCAGCCACCTCATTTCAAGTCGCCTTATGTTCTGCACTGCTCTCTCCCTGGACTGAGATACTTAGAAGTTAGATCTCCGGGAAAGAAAATGCCACATCATTATGTGCAGTTGTTAGATTATAATGTGAGTATAATATCTTTGACCAAAGTGTAAAGCAAAAGCAAGTTTAAGAAATCCTATTATACGATTTAGGGTTGGACCTCATCTGGCAGCACGGAATCGCCTTTTTCCGACGCCCTTTCTCTTTATGTCGCTTA
The DNA here is from genome assembly GCA_905333045.1 of Lysandra bellargus. Classification (NCBI taxonomy): domain Eukaryota; kingdom Metazoa; phylum Arthropoda; class Insecta; order Lepidoptera; family Lycaenidae; genus Lysandra; species Lysandra bellargus. Next base: position 6,636,139 of record HG995355.1, read on the forward strand.
GAACTGCCATTTGCTAGACCGAGACAGAAAGCATAATGCGATAGCCTCGAGGCGAGGCTATCGCATTATGGGTTATAAAGGATTGTCTGTTATTTAAATTCAAATGCTAGAGAATAGACTGAGAGGTGATGTCACTAGACACTACTCTGTTTATATTCCTCCTTCAAAATTGAGCCTTTTTTTTTTGGGTCGGGAAATGCTATTACGCATCCCCGGCAGCATTGGGGAAGGACCACCGGGGTATGTGGGACTTGCTACGGCCGAAGAGATGGTAAGTGGCCACAGCTGTACCCACTAAAACCCGACCGTGTTCCTATTTCCGCGTAGGACGGTGACCCGAGGGCCTATCACATGTCTTCCGTGGCTTCCGTCCGTCAAAATTGAGCCTATCTAATTATTTTTCATTAAATATCTTCAAGAAGAGTGCCTCTATGCCTGTACGTTTTGATTTTTTCATAAAGATCTTTGAAATTTGTTTTATAATTGGTCGATTGGCGGGGTATGGGGCATTAATTTTTTGGGAATTTTGAAGGGTCATATTTATTAGTAAATAAAAAAAAAATCGAACATACAGGCATAGCTTTCACAGGTCCCAATATTGTATTAAAAAATTATTTGTCTAGAGTAGTCTAGACGCATTGTCCAGGGAGTAAATTGGGGAATTCGTTTGTATGAAAAAATGGTGTTAGCGTATGCTCTTAAGAAGTTTACCACAAATTGTATAGCATTCGATCAGTAATGGCTGGTTAAGTACACGTATTAAGGATGTATATAAGGTCAAATTCCGTGGTACATCCAATTAAATTATGAAAGTGCTAAATATGTAAAAATTGGACACTTATTATTAATTATAGTGAATACTTATAATCGATTTTTAAGGAATTGTTCGATATTTAATCATTATTGAAAAAAATAGAGATATAATTTGACCACCGCTAATACAATAGTCGTCAATGGTCGTGTTCGTTTCGCATGCGCAAAGTTAAAAATTAGTTTCAGTGTTAGTGTCATGTGCCAAAATCTGACAGAAATTGATTCAAATTTCTTTCTTCGCACATGCGCGAAAGCTGCACATGCGCATTAAAATGAAACGAATATGTCTAATCTAACAGCTGTATCGCCATTACTTTTCGAAGGAAAGTTTTCAATTTTCAAAATTTCAATTTGAAATATTTCCGCAGAATCACCGGTGAACCCGCTTTTTTTTGAGCTTAAAAAATCGCAAATCTTACAAAGAAATTGATAACCAGTTTTTTAGCCGTTTTTCTTTGTTACAAAGTTCCCAATTCTGACGAATTCTCAAAAATTGTACCACTTCCGGCAAAAATTACGTATGATTCATGGAAATTTTAAAATTAATTATTTCACATTACTTGTCGGTAAGGTATTGATTTTTTGGTATCAATCGATGCAGGATGTTTTATTCTACTATATATTTCGAATTTAGGTCAGAATCTTTGAATTTAAAAATGTTATATACATCCTTATTAAGTAGATAAGTAGTAACAAAATTTTAATTTAATTTGAAGTGCCTGTCCGAAATGACAAGCCTCGCGTGCCAACTTAGCAAAAAATAGTCAAAATTCTAATTTTCATGTTTAGTACTTGACTAAATTTTAACTTGCTACTTGCTACTGAATTTTGTCTTTACATGCAATAAGTAACTTAAAATTAAGTTAAAATTTCGTTAACTACTTATCTACTTAATACGTGTAAACCAGCCCTTACTATTGTTTGCCACTTGTTTAAACGCCATAAAAATTTATTTCAATAATAGTCGGTTTGTAATTAAAAATTTTATTATTCGTAGTTAAAAATATACTCTTTGTTTCAGGGTTTCGTACTTGAAACATTCAAAGGAGGGTATTTTAAACTGCACCTGACGAAGGACTTCAGAGTTGATGCCATAACCTGTCTGACGTCGGAGAACCGATCGTTAATAGACTTCAAACACATTTACGGCCTACCTTCCAGCGTACTTAACAACGTCTTTTTAAGGTTTATGGTAAGAATTTACGTCCATTAATTTTGAGAAAGCGATAGACATTATATTACGATACTAAATAAATGTTTAGGTCTAGCTCTTTCTTAGAATTAATGAATGAAAATTCTTATTAATTTTAAAGTACGATTATGGATGGTGCACGCAGTATTGCGTGGATAAAGCATTCTTATTGCGTGTCTTTAAAAACAATAGACAAATCTCAAATCAAAAAAGACTATAATATAGCCTTCTTCGTATTATCTATAGAACATACAGGAATTATAGATAAGGTAGAAAACATAAAAAATGTTCTCAATATATTTAATACCTTTTTGGTCATTCTCTTCAGTCTGTTTTTGGTCGATATTTCTAGTCAAAAAAGGTATATTTATGTTAATAACTGATATTTATTCCAGACGAAGAGGATAGACAACTTATATGAATTCTTCGAGTCATCGTGGGCGAGCTTCCTGTATCATGAGCAGAGCGATGATTTGTTCGCTTCAGTCAAGGAAGTTTTGCCGAAGGCTAGTATTGTTTTACATAATGTATTAAATAACTTTGTATCACATTACTAATATTTTTAGTTAACGACTGTACTCAGAGGCAATGACCAACATAATAAAATGATCAATGAATAATAATGATCACTATAATAAATTAAGATTTTAACAGCAAACTAAGGCGGAACTGTAATAAATTTCATTGAGTGTGGCCTAATATGTATTAAAAATAATTACGTATATTAATTGTAGGGTCAGCTACACGGTGATACTTTGCAAGATGTTCTTCTCAAACTGCTCGAGGAACAAAGTTGCCCGGTATATTTTTATTTTTTACTAAGTTTTTTAGCTTTGTTGAAATGCAGACACTGGGTCAATTTGTTTTCCAATATTTTAATCCTGTTTAATCAAATTCATAATTGAAAAAACCCAGCTTGTTTTTTGCACCAACCAATAATATATTACTGCATTGTTTTGATGCCAGAGTGCAGCTGGCAGCACCAGCATAGACAGTAAACAAAAAGCTTTGTTCGACGTTTGGCAAGGTTGTTGTCAATATTCTGCTATGGCGTGTGCAACTATGCAAACACGTCGGATTATTAACTGTATGTGCTAATAACGCCCAGCTGTGCTGCGACCCGTGGACCCGACGACGAATACCCGTCTCGTCTGAAATCTACAAAGTGTCTTGTACTCTCTATAGCTCTATTCTATATATTTTTTGTAGACATCGGACTCGCTCGCTACATTACGTTCAAAATTGGAAAGCTCCCTGTACTTTGAAGCCATCACAGACTATGTAATGGACTGGGTGTCTGAGAACGAAGCGTTTTTGCCCATGTATCTGAACCCCCATTATCAGTCGAAATTGACGCACGATTTTAACGCCAAAGATGTCTTCAAGAAGAGAAAACGCAGCATATTAAAAATGTTATCGAAAATTATTTGAATATAAATTATATTGGATTATTAGATATGATCTTTTATTTGTAGGTTATTGGAGAGAGTCTTATATTGCATGGAGTAGGATACATTTTTATGAGAATAAAACTATGAGTTTTGTGCTGTGAACTGTGATACGATTATTTTGAATAAGCCGATAGCAAAAGTATTTTATATCTTAGATGTAAGATGCAAGGTCGGTTCTTGTATAGTTTCTTCAAAAACTCCTGTGTATGTGTACTCCTTTGCAATTAAAAATTTAAATTAAAAGAGCAATATGACAAAGAATATGTCATAGTTTACTTCAAACAGCTGCAACGACAAAATCCATAGTGATTATATTCTCTTTGTCAAAATCTTGTAAAATCAATTTTTCTGTATTTTTTAATATTCTTTTTAGCATTTCTACGACCATGAATCAAACACTACCCAAAAGTTGTCGTGACGATTCCAATGCTAAGGATTTGCTCGTGGACAATATAAATACATGGGGAAACATACAGTATAATATTCCATTGAGAGTATCAAGCAATGAAACCAGAACAGCTACCGACATAGCTCTGAGGCATATACCTGCTGTAACGAAGAGCACGAATTGTGTATGTAAAGTTTTCATGTATTAATGTTATTTTAAAAGTTGACAGACAGACAGAACTTTTAGAGCAACCGCAGACTTACAATTTTAAATTGGTCAACTAAGTCTCACAGTCTCAGACCAATAAAAAAAGAAAGACGGAGTATTTACATATAATGGCGTGAAGTCGCTGTCGATCAATGTGTGCGTCACGCCTAGCATAAATACGCTAGGCGTGCGCTTGTGTGCAAAAAAATAATGTTGCCAACTCAGGGTTTCAGATTGTCAAACTCCCATCCTGTTGCAGTCTTATTAAACTACTAAGTAATGACTACAAAAGTTGCTAACAAACTAGATTGTTAATCATCATTCATTAGTAATTGCTGAAAAAAGTAAATACTTAAATATCTATATCTAATAAATTATGTGTTTCAACTAAGAACAGACAGACAGACAGACATACATACAGACAAAAATTGTAAAGAATGTTGTTTGGTGTATGGAGTATGTATCGTATACATATTAATATGCAAATAGTAAAAAAATCTTTCAATACTACAAACAGACACTCCAATTTTATTTATATTAATAGATTTTAAATGAATAACGAATTTTAGGTTAAAATAAACATTTGTCAGGATAATACAGCACGTAATAATATTTTTCCCCTATTATGGGGAAAAATATCTTGCGACCAGCATGCAGCACTGGTTGCGAGACTCCCGAGACAATTTTTAAAACTAATAAATTAAATTCGTTATTTCGGTGGTAATACATAAATATTCAACTAATTACTTGTGAAACGTAATCCCACAAGGTTTCTTTTGAGCACAAGAATTGTTTTTGCACCATTTAACGATGCAGGACGGCATATTTTGATATTTCTTGACACAGATGAAAACGACATGCGCCGTCACTCATTGAAACCGGAATGGCGGGCGGCCGGCTTCCTATGGCCGTATCGGCTTCCTATTGCCTGCCTCACCGCGTAGCATGGATGACTCTGTCTATCTTTTTTTATTGGTCTGAGCTCACAGTATACCAATTATAGCTATAGCGACTTATGAGAGCTCGCACATTTTTGCAACTAAATTCGATTCCTTTCCGATTACCTACAATTTAAAAGTTGTCCAATTAAATTGCGATATTACGTAAGTAATTTAGTTCAAATACGATAGTCGGCCAACTATACCGCAGATATACAATTTCATTGTATATCTGCGGTGACCCTTAAGCTGCTCTTTCCGTATTCGACTACTTATGTCTATCTCAATAGACTCATCCTACAGAGAGGCTCTCTCTCTCTGTAGGATGCATCTATGATATGTTACTTAGGGCCTGTTTCACCGCTTCCTGACAAGGTGCCCGATAGGCTTATTTGACAGATTCTCCATACTCTATGTGTCAAGTTAAGTGGTGGATAGCCTTATCAGAAAGGTGAAACAGGCCCTTATATTTTTGTGTGCGAGTGAACAGATAAGTAGCAATAGATTAATGCAGGAATTTCTCTGTGTTTTGTGACCGGACTATAGCGGCTAGGGGTCACACCAACAGACCGATTGCCACAATATTATGGAGTAATACAATTGTTATGGAACCTGCAATAATAATTATAATATAGTGCGACCTCTGATAATTTTTGTCCTCTATGTTATGAAAATCGCACAAATCTATGACTTATAACCTAATACCAATAAACTTACAGGAAATAAAAGAGCCCATACCCGATGAGCTCACGTCACGTGACATGGTGGTCGAGAAGGAGTCGTATAAAACGACCTCTGGCGAGTACTGCGTCAAACCCAACCCCAATAAGGCTATGGAGCGGGCGGACTGCGCTATTAACTGCAAACGCGTGGCTTTTATGACTAGTGTCGAGAAGCGGGTTAGTCTAAATCTATACTCTATAGTCTATAGTTATCTATCCATAATATTGTAAATGCGAAAGTACATACTGTCTGTAACCTCTTCTTTAATCTCTGAACCGATTCAGGTGAAAGATACATAAACCTTTAGTCACGGGAAGGGATATAAGGCATCCATTAGGTTTTGCTGTCAGTTTTACCACAGTCATGACTATGACTGACGGATAACCTACCGTGTAAGAGCGTGACTGACGGTTGCATGAAGCTGATTGATAAAAATCTGGATATTTTGATTTTTGCTTCATGCAACCATCAATCATAAATTTTAAGTGAGTTTTGTCACATCTGACAAAATTGGAAAAAAATTAGAACGTATACCTTTGAAAATTTTGGCTTTGAATGACATAAAACTGAAGAGAATTGAGTGACCGTCTAATAACATTCGTTAGTCCATCAGTCACCATCAGTTAAACATAATTCATGACTGACGGAATTGACTGACGCTTGCATGCCCGTGTAATGGATGCCTAAGATTATCCTGGAAATTTGGTTGGATATAGGCTGTTCTTACGCTAACAGAGTGTTTACATTTTGACCTTCCTTGTTAATAAGGTGCAACTGGATCTGTCTTTAACTGTAGATTTTTTTTTTTCACGTTTACAGTTACAAGGAGAGAACATCATTCCAATAGGCATCCTGTCGGAAACGAAGGACAGGTACCGCGGTGCTAGACTCCCAGAATCTGATGTGCAGATCACGCCACCAGATCCTGGGTATATTTACAATGTGAGTATTTAGTAGTATATAATTTTAATAGTTTACATAGATACTTGACCCACACATTCCACAACCACACCACACCGTCGCGACACACGCTATTGATAACGACTGCAAAATGTCCTATTCATTTTCAACACAAAGTATACGCCCGCCCACGTCGTGCTGTGGTTGTGGTCGTGGTGTTGTTGTGATATGTGTGGAACAACCCTAAGAGTGTTTACATACGCGCCACCGCGGCGGTGCCTCTGCCGCTCCGTGTATAAACAGCGTAAGGACTAGACTTGGTTAAATCAGCTTGCACTAGACTTTTTTGTCGTTCATCAATTTTAAAATGCACTGTTGTTTTTTTTTTCTTTGCTTTGCTGCCTCTCATAGCATTTTAGCTTGCCCTCTAAGCTTGAAAGTTCGGTTATCGAACATAGACAAAATATATATATGAGCCTGACGGTTCTTACCTCCCATTAGGTAGTAGCCTCTGGACGAAACGAGGCACCGTCAATTCCCGAAGACTGTGGGGGATATCGCAAGCAGATGGATCCATATCTGACCACATATAGGAACTACCATCGACCTTTTACCACCAATGAACATTTTGGTATTGCAGCTAAGGACCACATCACGTTTTACTCAGAAATCAATTTACCAAAGGTTTGTTTCTTTCCTTGCTTTATTTTGTGTTTAATCAGTAAAAATTGCTTGTTTACATGTGGAAGTTTATCTTCCTTCTAAAATGTATTGCTTACATGACAGTAAATATTATCTGTGCTGTAAAAATATTCCAATGACTTACATAACTATTTATAAGTAGTTAAGATAGCCTTTGCATTTAAAAACTAAATTATGAATGGCGCGCTTAAAGGGCCCATTCACTATCCTGCATTGCAGTCCTGCTGCAGTCCGCCGTGCAGGTTTGCAACACCATTCACAATCCTGCGTGAGTCTGCCGGCTTATGCAGGATAGTGAATGGTGTTGCAGGCCTGCACGGCGGACTGCAATGCAGGATAGTGAATGGGCCGTTTTACGGCTTCCAAATATTAAAATAGGTGCGTGGATTTGGACCAAGATACAAGGAGATTTGGATGCCTCTGACAGCTAAAGTACACCGCGCTGTCTACGACAGAAGCCACGTGAAGAAGGAATTCAAAGAAGTTGCCGCTTCTCATAACCCAGTCAGTTATATAAAAAGGTAAATATGACAATTTACTAGTGTAGTCAGAAAAGTTGATTCATTGGCAGATAGTGGGTCTACGTAAATTGGTCGGTTTTCTAAAGCCCAGCCGACAGATGACGAGTCACGACTCACGACTACCAATTAATTCATAAACTGACGATTGTTGCGATTTTTTTGCTTTGGTTAGGAAATAGAAATAACATTAATCACTCTAGAACGGTTTATAAATGTTTTCATTAGCGCAGCCAATCCTTCCAAGTCCTTAATTCCTTTAAGTATTAATTCCTAATTCCTATTCCAGTGCTTTCGAATCAGAGACGAAGAGAAAATACAAAGTGCCTTTCACAGTTTCCCCTCTCGCGTCATGGAGTCCAAACGAACAGTTCGACTCGCCTCCCTTCGCCCCAAACCCCTACCAGACTAACTCAGCTCCCTTCATGTACTGTAGTGACTATTGTACGATAGCCCAGGGCACTCCAACTTGTTTAGCCGTTGACCAACACAAGAGGCACTTTCCGCCGCACAGGCAGTGCAAGGAAAGGTATATTGTGTCCAGAGATTAGAATTACTTTTGATAAAAAAGACTGGTTACGGAATCTTTATAAAAAAATGTTGCCTTTTGTGGGTTTAGACAGCGTAAAAACAGTGGTAAAGTAGTTAATTTTTTAGTAATGTTTTTGGCTATTCATTAAAGTATTTTTTATCTAAAATATGAATAAAAACCGAAAGCATAAAATAACTTTTATTTCATTTAAAAAACAGATAGTAATTTCAAATTGTGAGCCGAATTAACATGAAAAGAAATTTTCGTTTTTATTTTGCGTTTTCTCTTTGGCATTGTAACGAAACATCTTTTGCACCTTGGCAAGTTGCATTCGCACAAGACGGTGTTCTTCTTCCAGAATAGAACGGACTTTTTTAGTATCTTACGGCACTTTCGGTGAAAAATATTATTGAAAGTCTTATTTATTTGTTGCATACGGTCAAATCAATAAGGTAGGATTCACAAAAAATGTCAGAAATAGCTATCACGACCTTGGTTGAATATAGAGAAATGTTGAACATCCTCAATTCCTCATCCGAATCTGCTCTGAATCTCATCTCTTACGGACGGAATATTCTGTAACAAAAATATATCCGCTATACTATTACAGAATTATAATGTAATTCGGTGTCAAGTTTAATGTAGAATGAAAATAATTTCATCAACAATAATGTTATTAAGGTTAAGTAAGTAAGTAAGTCTTTATTTCCAAGAAATTGGTTACAATGATCTTATTATAATTATTTATAGTTCACGATTTCTGCCTCCAAGGCGAACTTTTTACTCTCAATTAAACTTTTAGACCTTCTTCAAACTATAAGATATACAAAAGAAATAAGCTCACCCCAGGACATACTGCGATCGGACATTTATTTTTCTTATCTGCAGAACATCCCTCCTGTAATAAAAGTAACAATATTAAAAAATCACCTGAGAGAAAAATTATGTTCCCTAATGCTGAATGCATCATTTGTATGCGCATATAGGTGTTGTAACACATATTTAATTTATATTGAACTTTTTTTTATTAAATAAGGGGGCAAACGAGCAAACGGATCACCTGATGGTAAGCAACTACCGTCGCCCATGGACACTCGCAACATCAGAAGAGCTGCAGGTGCGTTGCCGGCCTTTTAAGAGGAAATTCGCTCTTTTCTTGAAGGTTTGTAGGTCGTATAGGTCCGGAAATACTGCTGGTCACAGTTCGTTTCAGAGTTTTACAGTGCGCGGCAGAAAGTTACGCGAAAAACGCACTGTGGAAGACTGCCACTCATCAAGGCGATGCGAAGCGATGGCAAAAAGTTGCAGGTGGTATGATTCCGAACAATTCCTCAGAGCACTCCCCCTGATACAACCGATAGAGGATGCAGATTGAAGCTACATCACTAGAGCTAGTATTAACATTGTAGAGAAAGGTTCAGTTACCTTGGAACACAACTCAGCGACCGACTTCGTCCGCACTTTCACCCTCTTCTTCGGGCATGGTGGGTTGTGGAAGCATCTTTCAGGATGTGAGCACGGCGCCCCCGGACGGGCTGGCCAGTAGCACGGCATTAGGTAGGGGAAGCATGACGATGGAGGGACACATTGGGGTACGTGATGACACGAGCGAGCTGCTAGCGGCTAAAGTGGAGTCAGATTGGTAAGCTAAATCTAATGTTATGTTGTGGATGAATAAATAATTTAGCTTCGGGATCGGGAATCGTATGTTAACAGGGACATTACGACTAAATAACAAAGTTCACTAGGGTATTTTTCGGCTTACCTTCGCTAAAACACAACTCGAGCGTGGTGTAAGCTCAATCTGAAATAAGAAACTATGTGCAATTATAGTTACAAGACAGTACGAATGCTTAAATAAGATTAATTACACAGAGATAAAAATTTGGCTTACAACAGGAGGCTCGAATTCTTGCTTTCGCTTAAATGAAATCTGAAAAAAGAATCTAATATTAATACAATTTTATTAACCGACTTCCAAAAAGGAGGAGGTTATATGTTCGTCTGTATATATTTTTTTTGTATGTTCAACCATAACTTCGCCGTTTGTGGATCGATTTTCATGATTCTTTTGTTGTTGTACAGGGTTGAATCCGAATTTGGTACCATGTTCACAAAAGTGGTGACCTTATGATGGGATCCATGAGGAATCCTTGAAATTTGTATGGAAACTTATAGTGATTCTGATTTTTTCTGAAGCGTTCGACGTAAATGCTACCAAAAAGTAAAACTTTGCACCAGGCTATACCCTGGATCCGAAGGTACCGAACAGAACTTTTGAATCCTTATAGATACAGGTTCGGGGATTTCGCCGTTGTTTAAACAACTGAAAGCATAAGCCAACACATCAATTTGATTGATCATCATCATCACAAGTATAATTATACCATGGGTCATCACATTATGACCCAATTATTGGCACTTTTCATGATATTTTGCATCGAATCAGATGTTTTTGATGATTGTTTCGCTGTTTGTGGAGCGATTTTCAAAATTCTCGTGTTTTTGTATAGGATGATATAACCTTAATTTCGTATAACAATTATGAAAGTGGTGAACTGATGATGGGATCTATGAGCAATCGAGGGAAATCCTTGAAAGAACGATGCGTCAAGTTGGCCGGTATATCCAATAAAAACCACTTGCCTATGAAATGAAACCTTATATCATAAGCATAAGGAGAAAAAAGATATCACACCTGACATAATAGGACTGCCTATGGATTTACACCACTTCAGTACGAACGCTATTCCCAAAAAATGTCTTCGCTGACGTCATAGACCGTACTCATGACTCGTGGACCGTCAACAACAAGGGAGGGATGCTTTAGTTCATCATTATTGTACGTGTTTGACAGGGCGGCGCACAATCGGTGCGTGTGCCCGTATTATTTCAATAATAATATGGTGTTTAGATGTTGGTCGCCACGATGTATTTATTCCCCCGGCAATATATTAATTGGAAGGCACTATATTATTTATTTTATACGTGGGAGACCCATGCTTCGGCGCGAATGGGCCGGCTCGACCGGAGAAATACCACGTTCTCACAGAAAAACGGCGTGAAACAGCGCTTGCGCTGTGTTTCGCCGAGTGAGTGAGTTTACCGAAGGCCCTAACCTATTCCCTTCCCTACCCTCCCATATTACCCTATTCCCTCTTAAAATGCCGGCAACGCACATGCTGCTCTTCTGATGCTGCGAGTGTCCATGGGCGACGGAAGTTGCTTTCCATCAGGTGACCCGTTTGCTCGTTTGCCCCCTTATTTCATAAAAAAAGACATCATTTTTGACGATGAACAAATAGACCATGGAAGTTGTAATTGTAGTAAATGATTATTAAAAAATAAAAGTGTTTATTTTGGTAGTATCACCCTAAGGTTAATTACCCAAGTGATAAGTAGACTAAAATAAAGCATAGAATGATTTTTTTCCATTGTATATTTGATTTTTACAAAAAAAGTAGGAGCCAAAAATATAACTTTCAATGTTCCAGACTGTAAATTTCCGGTCCATTCATAACATAAACTGTTTCATTTCAGTAACTTTAGGTTATAAGCAATAGGCTAACAGACATTAGAACTTTATTGGCTATGCCGGCCAGGGTCCATACAAAAGTGCCCATCATTCTTTATCAAAACACTCATAGTGGTTAAAATGTTGTTTCTAGTAACTTACACTTAAGTTACGAATAAGAGAAATTATGAAATTTCTCTTATGTGCCTCTTGGTCCAAAGTCACTGAACAGAACTCATGAACCTTTAAAGATAAAGGTTTGGAAATTGCAGCATCGCTTAGATAACTGCAAGCATTTACCACAATTTCACTTACAGTATTATAATATTAAGGATACTTAGTATTCGTAGTGGTTATCTACGCATAAAGCCTTGTCTTGTATATAACTAAAAAGAGTGAAATTATTATTTTTTGACAAAAAAATTGAACCCGACTTCCAAGGAAAAAAAACAAAATTCTTAAAATGGCCTAAAAAGTATGAAATAATTATTATTCTTCATTAGTGCCTTTTTCAAAATTCGACTAAATAGCAACGAATTCTGTACTCAATTTTCATTCTTTTGAAGTCGGTACTGGCTAAGTTCTATGTCAAGTATCTCAGTTCTGTGCTGGTACCGACTTCAAACGAATGAAAATTGAGTACAGAATGGGGATTGTCCATTTTTTTTAAATTTTGCTCATTACAAAAATATTTCGAGGAATAAGGTCAGTGATCGTTTTTCTGTATATAAACGAAAAAAATACCCATTAGTTACTTATATTTTTGAACAAATATGTTTAACCTTAGTCTGACCTTCAATGGCGTTAAATTAGCAATAAATTCGACCAACATTACGTTTCGAACTTTCGGTAAGCTTCTCGTATCAGCTTTCACACAATGAGAACTTGCATTTGACGAACCAGCCATTATAAATAAGATTGAAAGGAAATTAAAACATACTGCAGAGGTCAATTGGCCGCCGATGATGACGTCAGAGCGAAATTTTAAAAATTTATTGAGAAAAAACTATCCAATGAATTTCAAAATGATTTAATTTATATTCTTAAAATACCCTATTTTAACGAAAAAAATAATAAAAATTATATGTGATTTTTTGGACAGTGCCCATTCGTTGAGATTTAGTCGAATTTTGAAAAAGGCACTAATGAAGAATAAGAATTATTTCATACTTTTTAGGCCATTTTAAGATTTTTGTTTTTTTCCTTGGAAGTCGGGTTCAATTTTTTGTTAGTAAATAATAATTCATAAAAAGTTCTACTAAGTGAAATAAGAATGGGCTATTATTTTAAAAGTGTTCTTTGAAATACCTTCATTCCGTGATAATATCCTCCTGTATTCATCGGATCTGGCAAGCATTTTGGAGCGCATGGTATCTTCTGCAGAAAAGATAAAGAAAATAACAATATTATTTTCGGTATCCATAAAATTGTGTAAATAGAATTTCGCTAGGACAATACTTACACAAGGTATACTTGGAACGCTACAGCAAACAGAACAAACAGGTTCATAGCAGCAACTGCGACAGCCACCGCACTAGAAAAAGTAGTAGGGGAAAATTAAATAAAAAGCCAAGAAAAGGTGTTAGTAATCATCTAAAGATATAATGTACCTTTAAAGACATCGGCAGGTCAGTTTTGCTCTGTAAAAGTAAAATAACATTTGAGTTAATCGAATTGTGACTGGACTTGTGAATAATAATAATTGAATCATAAAGAATAATTGCATCTTATCCTTGGGGGCACGTGTGCTTCTCGCCGGATGATCTCGACAACACTGGCAACTCTGTTGCCGATGTGGTAATGCAGGGGATGGAACTTTTCATTCCGTCCTCTGTAGTGCCAACTGGCGGCAGATTTCGTCCCTGGTTTGGTTCATCCCCCAAAAAAGCTTCTCGCCGGAAGCAGGAGGCTTACCAATCCTGGGCCAACGCGGTGTCTGCTCGGGATTTAAATACCAGCACATATTATGTTATATCCCGAGATCATATTTAAACCCGAGCAGACACCGCGTTGGCCCAGGATTGGTAAGCCTCCTGCTTCCGGCGAGAAGCTTTTTTGGGGGCGCTCAATATAATTTTAATATAAAAAAAAAATCAATACAATAAATTTATAATATAAAAAGGGGTACTCGGGCAAAGCAACAGCACGTCAATAGAATTGGCAAGAGACTTGAGCGCCTCCCCTCGGGAACCCGTGCATTCTGGTCTCTGGCCAAAGCTATTGAAGGAAATTTCTGCAAGCCAACCCTACCATCCCTACACGTAGGAAATGGGTCGTTGGCCCAAGACGCAAAAGACAAAGCCGATCTTCTGGGCAAGCTCTTTGCGTCAAACTCGACCCTGGATGACGGGGGGCAAAAACCGCCGACCATACCGCGATACACGAGCATCATGTCGGATATTCGGTTTCATCAGCGCTCAGTGCAAAAAGCCCTCCGTTCCCTTGATATCCAAAAGTCGAGTGGGCCTGACGGAATCCCGCCTATTGTGTTAAAAAAGTGTGCTCCAGAGTTGGCTCCGGTCTTGACGCGTCTTTTTCGGCTCTCCTATTCTACTGGCATCGTCCCGGCTTCCTGGAAGACAGCCTTGGTGCACCCGGTCCCCAAAAAAGGTCATCGCTCAAATCCTTCCAACTACAGACCAATCGCTATAACCTCTCTCTTCTCGAAGATAATGGAATCCATTATCAATAGCCAGCTTCTTCGATACTCGGACGGCCAGGGATTACTAAGCGACAAACAATACGGGTTCCGTAAGGGTCGCTCGGCTGGTGATCTCTTGGCGTACCTGGCTCATCGTTGGGCTCATGCAATTGAGTCGAAGGGAGAGGCATTGGCTATTAGTTTGGACATTGCGAAGGCCTTTGATCGGGTTTGGCATAAAGCGCTGCTTTAAAAGCTTCCATCATACGGGCTGCCTGAGAAATTATGTAAGTGGGTTATTGGTTTCTTAGCAGACAGAAGCATAAAGGTCGTAGTTGACGGCGAATGCTCGGAAACTCAGTCTGTTGATGCTGGTGTCCCTCAGAGCTGTGTGCTATCGCCTACTCTATTCTTACTGCATATCAATGACATGTTGCAGACCAGCGGCATTCATTGCTATGTGGATGACAGTACAGGTGATGCTGTATATACCGGCTCCCCCAATATTTCTCGGCAAAATGTCACTGAGAGTCGAAACAAACTTGTGTCAAAGGTGGAGAATTCATTGGAGAAGGTCTCTGAATGGGGTAGACGTAACTTGGTCCAATTCAACCCCGCCAAGACACAAGTCTGCGCGTTCACCACTAAAAAGTCACCAATGGTCGTATGTCCTCGTTTTGAGGGCACATCTTTAACCATCTCCCCTAGCATTGAGACACTTGGCGTCAACATATCGAGCGAAGTCCAGTTCCGATATTATCTAGAGGGTAAGGCCAAATTAGCCTCGAAGAAGCTTGGTGTTCTTAACAGAGCGAGACAGTACTTCAGTCATGGACCAACGCCTACAACTCTACAAGGCGCAGGTTCGGCCTCATATGGAATATTGTTCTAATCTCTGGGCAGGGGCGCCAAAATACCAACTGCTCCCTCTGGATCGTATCCAACGAAGGGCCGTTCGAATTGTTGACTGCCACAGTGTTTCAAACAGCTTGGACCCCTTGGAATTACGCCGAGATGTGGTTTCACTCTGCATCCTCTATCGGTTGTATCACGGGGAGCGCTCTGAGGAATTGTTCGGAATCATACCACCTGCAACTTTTCGCCATCGTCCCACGCGAAAAACATACCATCCTCATCACCTTGATGAGTGGCAGTCTTCCACAGTGCGTTTTTTTTCGCGTAACTTTCTGCCGCGCACTGTAAAACTCTGGAATGAACTGTCACCAGCAGTTTTTCTGGACCTATACGACCTGCAAACCTTCAAGAAAAGAGCGTATTCCCTCTTAAAAGGCCGGCAACGCACCTGCAGCTCTTCTGATGTTGCGAGTGTCCATGGGCGACGGTAGTTGCTTACCATCAGGTGACCTGTTTGCTCGTTTGCACCCTTATTTAATAAAATGAAATAAAAAATAACAAAATGCGTTTATCCTGTTTTTCCTTCCTCTTATGTTTTTACTACCTATGATGGTCGAATCAACCCTGCTATGAAAATATTACCATAGAACATTTTCTGCTGCAGCAAACTTGTACAATGGTTTTTTGAGGAAACGCCGGTTTCTCGTTCTTTTTGAGGATTTTTCTGGAAGCTTTCGATCCTGTAATGGCCATGTTTGACATTCCGAACATGTTATGTTCTTTGTCCAGCTTCAAGATAGTAGAGAGGCATTTTTCTCCCGAGGATGCAGTAGACCGCTTACAGCATGTAGAACATGAAGAAAAGGATGGTGATCTGTAAAAAATATAATGGCTGAAATTAAGAAACCCAACCCCAAAGAGATTAAAAGATACCGCAGCTCAAGTAAAGAAGGTAGATATAAGTTATTACTGAAAGCCTCTTGAAAAAGACATAACATGATAAAAGTCTCAAAAAGTAAGCCCTGCATGGTTACATACCCACAAACATTGGGATCTCTTTTAGACATGAGTTTTGGTTTCGATTTTGATGTGTTTGGACTTTTTACACCACAGTTGTGCTGACAACCACAATCGTTCTTTGGTTCCTTTGCCTGAAATATTCGTGAGACAAGTAGTAAAGGGTAAAATGAATGCGTGCTTCGGGACTAGATTAGGATACATAAGTAGATTGGCTAGGCTTGTTATTAGGGTCCAGTCTAGTGCCTAGACGTAGACCATGAGGTGTAGTGACTATACTGGCAGTTACATACCATGTTTTTACCAGATTTGCTTTCTGGTTTCAAATCACCTGTGAGGCAAACATATGCAGTTTTAACATCGTTCTTTTTTGTATACATTTTGTCCGGACTTGTTTGAATAAATTATTGTTTTAATTGTATAAATTATTATCTGACTTTTAAGCTACATTCTAGATTTATTTTGAAATGTTTTGAAATGGTTTTAACATTTTCTCGAGACTTTCCTTGAGATTTTTCTACGTGACATACAAAAATGTCATATTTTCTCTACGCTGAAAAGTTATGTGTCAGAAATTAAAAAACCATAGCAAACCTGTTTAAAAAAAAGAGCTCTCTTTAATTATCTATGCTTATAAGAAAGAAAAAATCATAGCTTGTTTTAGTAGATTTAGCTTTTTGATTTAGACCATTGAGCTCTACTAAGTAGCCGTTTAGCTGCTGTCATCTTTTCTAATTATTATCCTTTGTCTAGATCTAGACTCTCAAGTTCAACTAATATAGACGTTTGTCATCCACATCCTGAAACCATTAACGTTCATAAATCACGATTCATATCGGATTAGGAAGCAATTTTCGTGTCACACTCACTAATTACCGTCATGGTATGAGTTTGAATCATTCTGTGATTGGTACGGGATGTTGGCGCTTTTGTTTATTGACAGCCTGTAGGTATAGTCAAAGAGCCAGTATAACAATTCTGAACCTTATTGTAAATATAACAGGGTTGAAAATTCGTGCATTATGACTGTGTAATATGCTGGCGGTACGTTGCCACTGTGTTTTATCTAAAAAGGTTCAATGTAAATACGCCAGGCATTTAAAAATGCAAGTATCTGTAGCCAATAAAAAATCATGAAAATATGACAGTGCAGTGGTACGAGACTTTCGTAATAGACCTTTAACTCTAGCCAGTATAACAATTCTGAACCTTATTGTAAATATAACAGGGTTGAAAATTCGTGCATTATGACTGTGTAATATGCTGGCGGTACGTTGCCACTGTGTTTTATCTAAAAAGGTTCAATGTAAATACGCCAGGCATTTAAAAATGCAAGTATCTGTAGCCAATAAAAAATCATGAAAATATGACAGTGCAGTGGTACGAGACTTTCGTAATAGACCTTTAACTCTTAATTCTTAAAGCTTAGTACCCGCCCAAAAGTTTCCTTATGCGTATGTACTATGTAGCGTAGATCATTGCACTATTGTTTTTAAACTTTAAACAAACGTTAATTAAATAATTACACATCTAGGTAGCTAATAATTTTAAAAGTCGGATGCAAAAAACACGTCATGACTTTATAGAATTATTTAATTGTTATTTTAATTTATACTATTATAAAATGACAATGACCTACGTGTGAACGATCTCGTACAAAAACTTAACAAAAGGTTTTCAGATACGTCGATTTGATCGGAGTCCAAAGATTAGCTCGCTCGGATTGGCAAGGTGCGACTTGGACCAGCGTTAAATACGTATTAATAGAAACATGGCAAAAACTCCTTTACTCTTATTTCTCTGAAGATCTTTGGTTGATTTAGTACAGTCGTGTACAAAATAAGTAGCATTAGTAATGCTAACTTTGTAATACTTATAAATCCTAATACATAAACCAGATATAATTAGTGGATGTGAATTTGTTATATCCATACTTACTATACTGACTAATATACTAATATTATGAGCAAAAACAGGCAAAAAATGGTGTTTTTTTTTTTTGTATGGGAGCCCCCCTTAAATATTTAATTCATTTTGTTTTTAGTATTTGTTGTTATAGGGGTAACACAACATAATCTGTAAAAATGTTAACTCTCTAGCTGTTACCATTCTTGAGTTACAGCTTGGAGACAGACAGATAGCTGGACAGACATCGAAGTCTCAGTAATAGGGTCCCGTTTTTACCCTTTGGATACGGAACCCTAAAAACGCATGTAATTATGATTATTTGCCATGTCTTCATAAGAGGTATATTACAGCTGGACTCTATAATATATCTCCTTCTCGTACTTTATCTCTATAAAATGTAGTCTTGTCTAATCAGAATTTTTACTAATTACTTGCTAAATACACATTTATGTTTGCGATAGTACGTCTTGGTACCTGTTAATCCAGTAAATACAAATTGGCAGTTGTATTAAACAATTTTACATCATTGCAAACAATATTATTGCATAATATTTTTTTTATGCTTAGGTAGGTGTGATTTTAATTGAATTACGTCTAATTAAAATTTATAATTTATTTAGTTTTAAGTCCCAAACCAAATTATTTGTGTCAAAAACGACCAAGTAATCGTTGAACATATACAAAAAATAAATCCACAGCCGAACATATTATCCTGTTTTCCTGTTTGGAAGTCGATTAAAAATGATATTATGAAGTTTGTGATATTTGGTAGAGAACACCAACATTAAAATATATCTTATAAATTAAAGACTAAAGTAGTATATTCGGTCCGTTAAATCTTCTAATTTGATTTATTTTAATGAAGCTTCTGGCACACGGAAAATTGGGTACCTACTTTTTCGTGAGCTAGAGTGATTCAAAATATACTTAAGTAACTCAAAATATTACAAAAAGGTTGTGCACCTCTGACTCACGTAGGTCCAAACGCAGGCTCTGTACCGTGACACTAGTGTGGCGATATCTGCCCCGATACAACCTATTATGGATCATAGTGCGCTGTTTCATAACACACTGTACATAACATTACCTATTTGTAATTTGTGAAAGTGTCAAAATAAAAGTTTGCTGAAGACTGGATATAACGTGAAAATGACTTTCCTGTTGGTGCTAACTTCTTTATTCTTTCTGGCTGATGCACAGTTTGGAAGTATGTATTCTGTTTTATTTAATTTTCTTTCATGCTTTAATTTTAAACGGAAAACTTTATTTAACTTAAAATGTCCATTATAAGACCCAACAAAAATAATAATAATACAATAATTAACATTTAATTCAGTGGCCAATACTTTGAAAACGCCGTTGGTAAACATGTATAAGGAAACTAGATGTTCCGCGCGGCTTCACCCGCGTAAATTAGATATTTCACAGACAAATTATTCCATAAAAAATAGCCTATAGGTAATCCTTCACGTGGCCTACTTCTTATCTGTGCCTAATAACAGAAAAATTGCTCTAGTAGTTCCCCCGTTTTTTTCACATTTTCCTCTATTTCTTCGCTCCTATTATTCTTAGCGAGATAAAGTACCTATAGCTTATAGATATAGCCTTCCTCGATAAATGGGCTACCTAACACTGAAATAATTTTTTAAAGCGGATCAGTAGTTTCTGAGATTAGCGCGTTCAAATGAGCCCTTTCAAATAATTCCCCCCGTTTTTTCCACATTTTCCTCTATTTCTTTGCTCCTATTAGTCTTAGCATGATGAAATATAATAATATGATAAATGGGCTAACACTGAAAGATTTTTTTAAATCGGACCAGTAGTTACGGAGATTAGCGCGTTTAAACAAACAAACTATTCCGCTTTATAATATTAAGTACTTATAGATGTTTTAACCATCTTCTAAGAATAATAATTATTATGAATTATCTTTAAACAATCAATCAATCAACCGTGATTAACAAAATATGGGCAAAAAATCCTCAATTTTAGTCATTATAAATTGACCTGCATCATTTCAAGTTCATCTGTTGTTGTGGATGTACACTGTAATTGCCAGCCTAGATTTAACGATAATTTCTATTATTACTCTCAATGTCACTGAAAATCATTCATTTACATCATGCAATGTTTTTGTATGGGAGAGTGAAATAACTATTATATTTGTCCTCGAGATTAGCATTAAGTATACAAGTAGTACACGGTGTCGCCAGATCTTTGCACTGTATTTGAGATATTATAATCTGTGGAGATCTACCCTGTTTTTTTTTGTGAGGGTAGATTAATATTCGTCATATTCCACCGATCTTCCGTTCTTCATTACCACAGACTACTTAGGGATACTACGTATCAGACTGCCATCTGTCTAACATTTGGTGCAAGTGTTAAGCCGGGTCCGCAGCGAAAATTTTCTAACAAAACATGTTATCGAAACATGTTACCAAAACATGTTTGCAAAACCGCTCGTCCGCTGCGCCTATTTTTGTTATTGTTTTTATTTCATTTCAAAAATGAGTTCCGACGAAGACGTGGAAGTTGTTTTAGCAATAGTTGATTTAGTTCTCCAAAGAAATAATAAAAATAGGTTCCGGGTCCAAACACACAACAGAAACAAAACAAAGAGAATTGTCACACACAATCAACACAATCTTCGAATAGTAATGCATATAATATAATGGCGGACGTCAAAGAGAATATAGGCGGACGGACCATAGATAAATTAGGACGGACGTCTTCTTCTCGTGAGTGCGAACATAAAATGCGTTCCTTCCCCTCCCCGCAGGCGAACGCGGGGGATGTTATCCATTCGTCTCGGGAAACATGTTATTGTGATTTTGCTAACAAAAACTGTTAAGCCACGCCCCTATTCTGTTTTGGAAACATGTTATGATGTTTACAAACACGAAAACACGGCGCAGCGGACCCGGCTTTACGATTTCCGAGCGATACTGACATTAATTTTTTTTTGCCCTTGCGGTGGCGGCCACTGTCAACTGTGATGGTGTGGACTGTGGTGTGACTACTGGTACCTAATGTAGGTTGTCCAAAAAAATAAAGGAACATAGAACCTCCTCCGTTTTGGAAGTCGGTTAAAAAGCATTATAGTAGAAATAGAAATGAGGTTATATTAATTGATATAAACTTTTATAATATTTTATAATAATACTAGCGCATTACACCCAAGGTTTAAATGAAAGAAATGTTTTATTTATTTAGTGTTTTATTTTTAATTCTTTTTAGATATTTTTGACATACAAACAAATTGTGAATAGAAGATCTGTTTAGATTATCATCTTTCAGGCACTGAATCCAACATCCATTATCCATGCTAGTAGGGCTACTTACCTCCGCCTGTCCCGTCGTTAAGTACGGCTGGTTATATACGAAGGAACTGGAAAGGTGTAAATATTTAAATCTAAAAGACGATGACAACTACGATAAGCGCATGAACTTACCGTTATCACTATTACCAGACCTACAATGGTGGTTTAAGATAATTGATAACCCCGCTAATGAAATCTTGCATAACAAATTTTACTTTAGAGATTTACAGCGATGCCTCAACAACGGGATGGGGGGCCGCCTGTGGTGGTGAACGCGCTAGTGGTATGTGGACTGACAATGAAAGCTCTATGCATATTATTATCTTGAAATTTTAGCCGCTTTTTTCGGTCTCAAGGTGTTTGCAAAAAGTTATCGAGACATTCTCTTGAGAATAGATAATACAACAGTTCTAATAGTTAATAGTAATCTTACATAGACCGCATGGGCGGTGTGCAGTTTCCACACCTGACTAACGTCACTCGACAACTGTGGCAATGGTGTCAAGAACAAAATTTAATAGTTTTTTCGTCATACATCAGCTCCATTGATAATTTCGTTGCAGACACAGAATCACGGCATGTTCACCCCGATATTGAGTAGGAATTTGCCGATTACGCCTTTCAAAAAATTGTTGATCATTTTGGTGTTCCCGAAATTGACTTATTCACTAGTAGGATAAACAAAAAGTGCAAAAAATATATATCTTGGCACATGGGCCCGGATGCCGTAGCCATTGATGCATTTACGTTGTCATGGTGTGACTTTTATTTTTACAGCTTCCCCTCTTTTGCTATTATTTTGAAAACATTAAGAAAAATTATTGATGATAGAGCTTATGGTATAATGGTTGTGCCCCTCTGGCCCACGCAGCCGTGGTACCCTTTATTTAAAAGCCTACTCTTAACGGAGCCTCTGATCTTTCGACCATCTAAAACTTTGTTTAACTCTCATTCCAGCAATCGAGATATTCACCAGAAAGTTATCCTGGTTGTCGGGCTGTTATCGAGGCGTCATTCGTAAGAAGAGGCATACCTGTATCCTCTATACCAATTATCCTAGCTTCACTTTCGGACAATTCGCTGAAGCAGTACGACACCTGTCTTAAAAATGGTTTAATTATTGTAGGTGCAATAATTTAAATTTGTATAATGCTTCTACCGATGATTTGTTAATATTTTTTACACAACTATTTGAAAAAGGAGCACAGTTTGGAACTTTAAATTCTTGTAGGTTAGCCCTATCTCTTATTCTCGGTAACGAGAAAACAAATGAAGATTGCATAAAGCGATTCTTTAAAGGGGTCTTTAGACTACGCCCGCCACTTCCCAAGTACGACACTACATGGGATACGATGGTCGTTTTGAATTACTTAGGCAATTTGTATCCAAATGACGACCTAAATCTTGAAGATTTATCTAAAAAGTTGGCAACACTTCTTGCTCTAATTACGGCTCATAGAGTTCAAACTCTTTCAAAAATAAATATTAAAAACATCGATTTTTTTTCAAATAAAATTCTTATCAAAATTCCAGACTTGCTAAAAACCTCACGACCAGGTGCTCCACAACCAACTTTAGTTCTTCCCGTCTTCCACAGACGTCCTGAAATTTGTCCAGTCGTTACATTACGCTGCTACCTTAGTAAAACACAATCATTACGTAGCAATGATAATCTATTTATTAGTATAAAAAAGCCCCATAAACCTATCTCGTCACAAACGCTAAGCTGCAACTTCTAGAGCTCATCAGCTAGGCATTAATGTAAGCACCATCAGAAAAACCGCAGGTTGGAGCGGCAGCTCTCAAACCTTTGGTAGATTTTATAACAGAATTGTCATTCAGGATATGGAAAATAATGTTTCTTTTGCGGAAAGTATTATAAACAATTATTCTTGATTGTCATTACATAATTATTATTGTACTATGTAACATTTTAAATACTATTTATTCTGTTATATACTTAATATTAAAATAAAACATTCTGATTATACATAGTTGATATTTTTGTCTCTCAACATCTACTTGTATACTTAATGCTAATCTCGCGGACAAAGCATGAGTATAATTAGTGATTAAACGAACTTCAATGAAGTGAAGTTCTATCACAATTATACGAGGGCTTTGTCCGAAGAGATTAGCATCCCACCCACCCAACTAAAGTTTCTCTTCCCAGGGGGAATAAAATATCAACAATATTATAGGTAGCTCTTAACTAAATGAAGAACGGAAGATCGGTGGAATATGACGAATATTAATCTACCCTCACAAAAAAAAAAAAAACAGGATAGATCTCCACAGATTATAATATCTCAAATACAGTGCAAAGATCTGGCGACACCGTGTGCCTACTACTTGTATACTTAATGCTAATCTCTTCGGACAAAGCCCTCGTATAATTGTGATAGAACTTCACTTCATTGAAGTTCGTTTAATCACTAAATATGGTCTCTCTTTACAGTTCTCTCATTCAAGTGGGAGATATTAAGCCTGTTAAAATAATTGTGTATATTCTCTATTATTCTCTAGATTTTAGACTCTAATAATAATTATTCTTTCTCTTGTTTCAGGCATCTCAATCAGCACAGACATAAGTCCACTAAGTGACAATGGACTAGGAGTAAGTTTTATTTAAATTCTATATTATAATCCTTCGATCGTGGATTCTTGGAAATCTATTGTTATTATATTGTTGTGTCGATCACCAGTGATCTTACGGGGCTTGAAAGGTCAATTAAAATTTATAGTAAACTCGATATTGCCCTCAACTTTTTCTATGCATTTCCAAGTATTAGGAGTATAATATTATATCTCCATATTATCACAATCAGTTAAGTGGCTTAAGCGTGAAAAAACTGACAGACTTAGTTTCGCATTTATAATGTTAGTAGAGATTCTGCTATACTTAAGGCAGGGATCAATCTCAATCCAAAACGATAACCTTGCACACAACCAAAGACCAAGCGTATAAGCATCGCAATAAGATTCATTTTAGCTTGGCACAAAACTGTAGTTACTAGGGGCGGATCTTCTCTATTTTTCATGTTTTTTTTTAAATATATTCGGAAATAAATATTAAGAAACAAAATTGTTCGGCTAAGGATATTTTAATATAGATTTACTAACAATTTATTCAAATAAAATGTATAATTATCGTAGTTAATACTTATATTTCGATGAATTAGATTTTTGTCGGAGGTGAGTTGGTAAATTAATTACAGCCAAAGTATTACGTTTTATAAAAATGTTTATAGTTTAAAGTCTTTTAAATATTGTGCTTTATACCTTATATTTTTTACATTTCGTTATTATATTGGAATTAGGTAAACCCGAAATAACAAATTGGGGTTTATGCCCGCCTTAAGTCTATATTATGAATAATAATATTAAGTTCTGTCTGTTTCAGAGCAACTGCCCGATCAACACGACCTGTGTTCCAATAAGCTCCTGCCCTGTATTGGATGGCTTGATGGACTTCGCGTGTTTTTCTTCGGACAAGTATGTTACCTAGTTAGTTCAGTTATTCTTATTAAAAAATCTTTGATCGAGTTTTAATAAATTTTTATTTTTTTTAATTTGCCACCTGAAATTTTTGAAACAGCTACTCAAAACTTAAAGCTTTTCTTACTATGTCAGTCTAGTCCATAAAGGTAATATATTCCGATAGGTATAATAACTTTATGGTCTAGTCTCGTGTAAGTGTCGAAGATTTATTATCGTGGGTGTGACAACTGAAACAACTAAAACATTATACTAATTAGGGGTTTTTTATACATTATACTTTTATTTATCAATAATAATAACAAAACAATGTGATACGGCGCAATATAAGCTTATACAAGTTTTACCATATAGGGTTATAGGGGGGGGACTACTAATACAGCGCTGTTTATCCTTCCACCGGACTGTATATCTTGAACCCTTGAACCACGATAATATTCAAAGTTTGATGATAATCTTCCAGATATTTCCACCGTCTCAACGAGTTGACCTGCGGCAATGCGAACGACGAAGACTACGTGTGTTGTCCGTCCTGCGACTGCGGGCGCGTGTACTTGCCCGGCGCGCCGCAGTGCGGACGCAGCATGGTGCAGGGGACTGACTACAGCGGGATTGGAGCACACCCCTGGGTGGCGAGGATCGGGTTCACTAGTGAGTGACTTACAGTAGAACCAGTATGGTACTTGCGGACGCAGCATGGTGCAGGGGACTGACTACAGCGGGATTGGAGCACACCCCTGGGTGGCGAGGATCGGGTTCACTAGTGAGTGACTTACAGTAGAACCAGTATGGTACTTGCGGACGCAGCATGGTGCAGGGGACTAACTACAGCGGGATTAAAACACATCCTTCTGTGGCGAGGATCGAGTTCACTAGTAAGTGTTTTACAATAGAACTAGTATGGTACTTGCGGACGCAGGTACCATAGCACCGCATGGTGCAGGGGACTGACTACAGCGGGATTAGAACACATCCTTCGGTGGCGAGGATCGAGTTCACTATTAAGCGTTTTACAGTAGAACTAGTATTGCGGACGCAGCATGGTCCAGGGAACTGACTACAGCGGGATCGGAACACATCTGGGTTGGGCTTACTAGTGAGTGGTTTACAGTAGAAGCATTGTACTCGGCTAGTTTTTGGTAGATAAAAGTACACAAAGTTTTACTTATTATGTTACTAGCTGTTGCCCGCGACTTCGTCCGCGTGGACTTCAGTGTACTTACAGCGCGCGGTGTCAACAAAATTGGTGTCAAATTTTAAAGGTTTTTAAAACCCTGGTACCCCTTAAATCAAAATAGCCAAAAACAGCTGTGCAGTGTGCACTGTGCACATAATATTTCATAACTTTAGCTTTACCCATTGACTATTTATCATAGTACTTAGAATATGAAGTACTGCGTAGTGAGTTATACATTATCAACGTGTATAACAATCGAAAGTATCGAAAAACGTAATTTTATATGGTACCACGTCTTATAGAAAGTTTTATGAGCAAGCGATAGCGCGATGTAGGAGACGCACGGCGCCATCTATTATGAATTTTTGGAACTAACTTAATTTGAACAAATTTACGCATTTTCACCCCCTTACAACCCTTTTTTCCAGTTAAAAAGAAGCTTATGTCCTTTGTCAGGCTTAAGATTATCTGTGTATAAAATTTCATAACAATCGGTCCAGAAGTTTTGGCGTGAAAGCGAGACAGACATACAGACAGACAGACAGACAGACAGACAGACAGAGATACTTTCGCATTTATAATATTAGTATAGATTACCAAGCGCCAATAACAAAATGATCGTACTATGCAATAATATCACACCTTTGTTTGCTATGCTAATTCCATAAACGATGAAAATAGAGTTGCTAATAACTTTTTTCAGATAAAGAGAGTGGCAACGTGCGGTTTGCGTGCAGTGGATCTATAATATCTAAGAAGGTGGTTCTAACTGCTGCTCACTGTGCCCTAGCTAAGCCAGAGGGATATAAACTGTAAGTAACCAATATATCTATACTAATATTATAAATGCGAAAGTATCTCTGTCTGTCTGTCTGTCTCGCTTTCACGCCAAAACCACTGAACCGAAAGTTCCAAAGTAGTTCCAAAAATTCATAACAGATGGCGGCGTGAGTCTCCTACATCGCGCTATCGCTTGCCCATGCATCTTTCTATAAGACGCGGTACCATGTTTAGAAACATTTCCGATTCTTGCTAATGTTATGCACGTCGATAATGAATAACTCACTATTCAGTACTTTATCTGCGCAGTGATGAGTGATGAAACTTTAAACCGTAAATGCTAAATAGTTTATGGGTAAAGCTAAAGTTGTGTAATGGGGGGCTAAATAAGCTTTAGGTTTAATTTAAAAAAATGATATATTATGTGCGCACTGCACAGCTGTTTTTGGGTATTTTGATTTAAGTGGTACCAGGGTTTTAAAAAGCTTTTAAATTTGACACTAATTCTGTTGACATCGCGCGCTATAAACTGAAGTCCACGCGGACGAAGTCGCGGGCAACAGCTAGTTATAGATATACTAGAAGACCCGGTGAACTTCGTATCACTTGAATGAAATTTACGGTTTTAGTATTTTATTCACAATTTTTTCATATTTTATCACCATATAAACCTTCCACGGGCTTAAACGAATATCCATACTTTCGCTTATATTATTAATAATAATAATAATAACAATAACTCCCAAACCGGGAGGAATTTTATAGTGCCCAAGTGTGTGCGCTACGCGCGCTCGCTTGTATTATAAACGTGAAAGATGGTTTTTCTGTTTGTCTATCTGTTACCTCTCCTCGCCCAAATCGCTGAACTGATTTTTATATTTCTAGTGGGGCCCAACATCGCAAATTAAAATGAAATAAACTGTCTAAGTCAGCGGTCGACAACTCGCGGCCCGCAAACGTTTTACTTGCGCCCGTGAATGTTTTGAGAATAAGTTTAGTATCAAAAAGTAAAAACAATGTTTTCTAATATTGCCATCGTTATCGCAACTTAAAAACGTAGCTGTTTGTGTCATTTTGTAATGAAAACTTTGTTTATTGTCTGAATCCCCTTAAAATACTCCCTCTTACAAATTTTGACAGCTCACTTTTTACTAGTGCTCTACGAATAATAAAACCTAAGGAAACGTAACTCCCATACTAATACAGTTTTAAATTTGGTTCCATTCGAACTGTCATGTAACGTCAGCCTTTATACCGCTCAAGGTCACCTAAATATTGCAAATGTATGACAAGTGAACCTAAGGTACACTTTTTTGACAAGTAGATTGGAGCATGTTTTTTGACGGAGTTACTCTTCCTTAGTTTTTATTATTCGTAGCTAGTGCTAATTGCTATACAGAGAGGTTGAACTTTTTTTAAATTGTGGTTAAGAAAAGCCCTCATTATGCGTAGGTATTGGGCTTTTAGGGTTAAAATACTATATGCCTGCGGCCCGCCTCTAGTTTGTTTTGCCACCTTGTGGCCCTTGCCTGCCAAAAGGTTGCCGACCGCTGGTCTAGGTTGTTCAATCGATCGTTTGGACTATAAGTAAACTTTGTAGTACCTATAATATGTCGATTTATCATGTAAAATCTAACAAGCACCTATAGCGTAAAAGTAAGAACATGGCATAATATTAGCTACTACTTTCCGTTAATGACTTTCTTTTTCATCAGCTCAACAGTAGTAGTAGGCGAGTGGGACATCGGCCGCAGCCCTGACTGCAACGAGCTATTCTGCGCGCCCCCCACACAGGCCATCAAAGTGGGCAGCGTGTTAGTCCACCCTGGGTACGAGCAGAAGATATTCCGACACGACATCGCGCTCATTGTGTTGCAGGAGGATATTAAGTTTACAGGTATGTAAATATATTATCATGTATATTACTAGTAAATATATAAGTTATCATATCCTGTGCGCTAGCACGGTGACCAGTAGAAATGAGAAAGTATAGACAAACTGTGGACATAAACTTAAGGTGCCGTTCCGATCTTTACACCTTAAGTTTATCTCCACAGTTTATGCCTATAGTCTGTCATAAAGTGGCATTTTAATTGAATTTTTCGGAACGAAAAAAGTTTGGAACGACACCTTAAATTTATCTCCACCATATCTCCACAGTTTGTCTATACTTTTGCATTTCCACTGGTCGCCGTGCTAGCGCTACAGGGACTGATAATCTTATATATAAAATTCTCGTGTCACAATGTTAGGCCGCGTACTCCTCCGAAACGGCTTTACATGCATATTCATTCCAAATTTTATATGCATATTCAGTGGGTCTGAGAATCGGCTACTGGGTACTTTTTATATTGATAAGTGCATTTGTTGAATAAATAATAGTAAATTATTACAACTCGAGACTGACGGCGACCATTGTTTGTGCGACGGGACGGGACGTTACCATGGTAAAATACTTATTTAGTTACTTCAATAAAATAATAATATGCTCGAAATACTTTATTTCTTATATTATTATGGCAAAGCAACGTTTGCCGGGACAGCCGGTACTATATTATAATATAGTCACAATATATGATATATAGTTATATTATATTGTGACTAGATGTTGCCCACGCCCCACAGGCCACAATTGCATTGCGAATATACTTAGTTAAAAAAAGCTTAGATATAGCGCCAAAGCCATACGTTTTTGGGGCTGTTTCTGCTAATATTTCTGGTAAATAGAAATAACAAATTTCGTCTGTCAAAGGCGTGAGGATGTTACATAACCCGGCGTGAGTGAGATCGGGTATGTCATACCCAGCGGTTTATAAAACACTTAATATTTCTCAACTGTGCGATTTCTGGAACTTGGTTGGCTCAGTAGCTGGAGGGGGTACGAGGAGTGATTTTAAGCGTCAATGACAACATTGCGCCGTTGGCGATGTAATTTGTCAATTAGCCGTGTCCTTTGTCATGTTAATTGATTTTTAACCGACTTCCAAAAAACGAGGAGGTTATATGTTCGGCTGTGGATATTTTTTTTTTATTATTTTTTTTATTTTTGTATGTTCAACGATTACTCCGCCGTTTGTGAACCGATTTTCGAAATTTTTGTTTTGTTGTATTAGGTTTCACTCCAATTTGGTACCATGTTCACAAAAGTGGTGACCTGATGATGGGATCCATGAGTAATCGAGGGAACTCCTCGAAATTTATATGGAAACATATGGTGATTTTGGTTTTATGTGAAGTGTACTAAGAATATGCTACCAAAAAGTTAAATATTGGGTCAAAGTATACCATGGTTTCGAAGATGCTGAGAGAACTCCTGACTCCTTATGGATACACGTTCGGTAGTTTCGGCGTTGTTTTAAGAACAGAAAGCATATGCTACTATGCAATTCATATTCATCATCATAATCATCATCATCATCATCATCGTCATCATCATCATTAAGGTCACCAATGTCTCATGGCACAGAATTAATAATAGTACAAGGCATAGGTATGGATATACTAATAATAATAATTATGTACTGTATAACAACACCTGTTTGTTTAATACATGGCGGTCGGCGCCGCAGAGGCGACGGCGTCGCCGCGCCGCCGCGCCGCGTGGCGCGTGGCGGCAGACAACAGATCGAATACTTTACTAATTACTTTATAAAATTTAAATAGACAAATAGAATTAAAATAAAGTTATTTTAAAAAGAGCATTTACACAAAACAAAGTCATTAAGTGTCTTTTTAATCAGTTATACTTATTAATCGATAGATGGCGCACTAAGTATCGATTTGAATTCTTGATTAAGCGCTTATTCCACTTATCCTAGCTAGGAAGTCCTAGCTAGGGTCCTAAAAAATTTAGTCAAGTGGAATAACATTTAGAAGCTAGGATCCTAGCTAGGATCCTAAATCGGAAAAAATTTAGTCAAGTGGAATAACATTTAGAAAGCTAGGATCCTAGCTAGGACTTCCTAGCTAGGATAAGTGGAATAAGCGCTTTACAAGAACAGAGCTGTCAATAATTATGATAATATTAAATATTATGAGTAGCTACGCTACATCCTATGCAAGTTTATACAATTTTTTATCTGATAGATCCTTCGATCGTGGAAAAACGAGACACAATAGCCTTTCTATTGTTATCTCAATCGCCGGTGACCGCTTGGGGCTTGAAGCATTAAAATTGTTAAATTACTTAGCACAATATGTTCACTTCACTGATAATATATGATTTTGTGAGTGTGAGTTGTGACTCTTGACAAATTGTAATAAGATACGTAAAATATACGCGAAGATTTACCTACTAGTGTAACTAAAAAGAGTGAAATTATTATTATTTTTAACAAAAAATTAAAACCGACTTCCAAGGTAAAAACAATAATAACATTAATATGAACTAAAAAGTATTAAATAATTTTTACTATCTAATGGTGCCTTTTTCCGAATTCGGCTAAAACTCAACTATTTCTGTATTCAATCTTCATAATTTTGAAGTCGGTGCCAGTTCCAAAAGTTTCAAATATTCTGTCAGAGGACTGAAGATTCAGCTATCTGGTACCGACTTCAAAATATTGAAGATTGAATACAGAAATAGTTGAGTTTTAGCCGAATTCGGAAAAAGGCACCATTAGATAGTAAAAATTATTTAATACTTTTTAGTTCATATTAATGTTATTATTGTTTTTACCTTGGAAGTCGGTTTTAATTTTTTGTTAAAAATAATAATAATACATTCAGTTAAGGCTATATTCCACTAGATGACGCCTGCAAGTCCGTTGCGCCAAAATTCGTTTATAGCGCAGGAACTATTTCTAGGATGAAAACTATCATAATATGTCCCTTTTTGGGATACAAAGTATCTCCATATCAAATTTCAGCAGGTTTTGCTGAAATAATTAAGTTCAGTAGTTTGGGCGTGAAGAGGTAACAGACAGACAGACAAACTGACAGATACTTTCCTATTTGCAAGATTAGTATGAGTAAGAGAAAGATTTTTGTTTAATTTTAATTACAATGCTGATTTCGATTTGTCAATTTTTTATATATTCAATCTAAGTTCCTAAATATTATAGTTGATTGGTGCGTAAAAACTACTTTGTACTAATAGCAACAAAGCTACGGTACCTTTTTATATAATTGGACGTGATTGTTTTATTGTAATAATTTATTTGTTTCATGTTAATTAATTATTACAGTGATAAGCATTATTCCACATTGATCTAAAATTATCAAAATCGTCAGTTCAATATTCGGGTATGTCATACCCTAGTCATACCCACCTCAAAGCTGGTGTAATAACCTCATTCACGCCAGGTTAATTCACGCACCTACACAATTAAAATTAATTATTCATTTTAAAATCCCTTTTTTCCTGTAATCTCCCCCAAGTTCATCAAGGCCATCATGTCATATCTGATGCTATACCTATGTCATGACGGTTATTGTCTGATGTCAGATGGTCATTGTTGGATGACGGTAATTGTTTCAGTGACAGCGGCGCCGATCTGCCTCAACGATAAGCCGGAAGTGGTGATAGATGAACAAGCATCGCTCGTTGGCTGGGGCAAGCTGTCCGGACAGAATAATATGGTATGTATTATTGTACTTAGTAGCAGTTCATCTTCTTTATATGCGTTAAAATCTTGCATCTTTTTATTTCCCGCGATAGAAAGTAGCCTATTTATATTTTCCCTTCATGAACTCTGTATCTGACTAAAGCCTGTTGCAGACGATGCGCAGTAGCTTGCACGAGTACTTGCGCAGGTACTGGCGCCAGCGTTCAAACGTAAAAAAATGACGCGAAGTAGCTTTGTATAGTGCCAGTGCATAGCTGTAGGTAACCATGGACAAGCGTATGGTTTTGAATAAGCTTTTGAATAACCTAATTTAATATAATGTATAGTTTTGTCTGAATTCCATTTATTCATTTTTAATTCACAAACAATGACCAAGTTAACTGGAAACTAGAAATTACTTAAATCAAATATCTGGGATATTTGATGTAATATATTAAAGGTGCTTTAAATAACATAACATAAAAAAAAACATTCGTATGATTGTTTATACATTGCACCTTACAAACAGACTGAACTGGCTCTAGTACTGGTGCTAGTACTGGTTAACGCATGTTCAAACGATGAGCTGTGCAAGTAGCGCGGGGGTGAAGCAGACGGCGCTGGGGCAAATGAGTCGCACTTGCGCGAGGACC
This sequence comes from Lysandra bellargus, assembly GCA_905333045.1. NCBI lineage: Eukaryota > Metazoa > Arthropoda > Insecta > Lepidoptera > Lycaenidae > Lysandra > Lysandra bellargus. Next base: position 6,669,415 of record HG995355.1, read on the forward strand.
AAAACGAGTGCTACTAAGCAACTTGAACTCGCACTTTCACTAAGCAAAATGCGTTCACACGATGAAAATATATGCTTAGTATTAGTATTCGCGCAAGCTACTGCGCATCGTCTGCAACGGGCTTTAATTTCGTCGAAGTCAATCCAGACGTTGACCGTATTTTAAGGTTCAAATCTAGTGTTGGATGATTAAATTCTAGTAGCTACAGAAAAGTCCCGTTGGAGATGACTTAAAAATTGCACGCTTTTATCGCGTGCCTGTGAAACTGTAATAGCAATGATGATGGGTACAATTTTTTGTATATCTATTTATTTTATTTATTTAAGAGTTTATTGCACACAAAAACATTTAACAAATTATACTTATAAAGAAAAACGACACAACAGGTACTGCTTATCTCTAAAGAAATTTCTTCCAGCAGCCCTAGGAAGAGAAATTTGATCACAAACAACAGATAGGGCGTGCATAAATAGAAATGAAAAAGAAAAAAAAGAATTATAATATAAAAAATTATAACTACTTACAGGTACAGTTATAATACAATTATTTATTTATTTATTTATTTATTTAATATTGGAAAACCAACAGCTTACAATATTACTTAAATAGTTAAATCTATTACATATTATAAAACAAAGTCGCTTTTTTTCCCTCATGTCCCTTTGTTCCCTTTAATCTTAAAACTACGCAACGGATTTTGATGATTCTTTCAGTGTTAGATAGCTCATTTATCGAGGAAGGTTATAGGCTATATGTTATCACGCTAAGACTAAAAGGAGCGAAGAAATAGAGGAAAATGTGGAAAAAACGGGGAACATTATTTGAAAGGGCTAACTTGAACGTGCGAATCTCAGGAACTATTGGTCCGATTTGAAAAATTCTTTCAGTGTTAGTAGCCCATTTATTGAGGAAGGCTATAGACTATATATTATCACGCTAAGACTAATAGGAGAATGTGGAAAAAACGGGGGAAACAATTTGAAAGGGCTTATCCCGCGAACTACTGGAGCAATTTTTATGTTATTTGGCACAGATAAGAAGTTGACCACGTGAAGGATCGATCGATTTTAATCATTTTTTTAGGTGGCTATATATTTTATACCCGTGCGACGCCGGGGCGGGTCGCTAGTTATAGATAAAACAAGAAGCCAATGACAGGTTTTCACCAATAACAAAGAAAAAACTAGCAAACAAACATGATTTTTAAAAACAAATTTCTGTGTAACTATAATAGATTAAGGTTACAAAGTACAATGATGTTTAAGATTTAAGATATTAGAACAGTAATTATAAATCAATATACATACTAACCGAAGAAGTTAAGGTTCAGTTTGTCTCTTGCATTCTTGGTCCGCAATGTATCGCAATGGATCGAAAGAGAATTTTTTACAGACATTATTAAATTCAATGCTAGCTCGCACTAGACAGGAGTTTCGCCTATAGTTAGAATTATAACATGGAATAGCCAGTGGTGGATTAAATCTACGTGGTCTGGTTGGTACATAAAAGTTTACTTTACTGAGAAGGTCAGGACAGTCAATTTCGTTGTTTATTAATTTTAGAATAAATATGAAATCAGAAATGTACCGACGATTAGACAGAGTTTGATTGTGAAATTTTTTTACAAAGGGTAAGGTAGTTATCTGAATTAAGTATAGTATATTTTAAGTCTGTAGCATAGGTATCGCACAAATCGCCTTTGTATATTCTCAATCCGTGTAATATATTTATCATAGCATGGGTTCCATACCTGACAGGCATATTCTAAATGGAGTCTGACGTAGGTACAATATAGAATTTTGAGGGTTTTTGCGTTTTTGAAGGGGGAGCTTAGTCTCATTATAAAACCCAGTGCTTTTGAGGCCTTCGCAATTATATGGTCCACATGTGTATCAAACATTAGCTTAGTGTCATGATAAACACCTAGGTCACGTACAATATTAGTTCTTTGTATAGCGAAGCCTTTTAGATAATAGTTGGTCGGGAAAATATTAGTTTTTCTTCTGTAAGTGGTTAGTAGGCATTTTTGAGGGTTGAGATCCAAACGATTGTTATAACAATACTGGTCCAGACGGAGTAAATCAGCTTGTAACGCTTCGACATCTTCGACGGAAGAAATGGGATAGAAAATTTTCATATCGTCAGCAAAGTAAAGAGTTAAGGCATGTTTAAAGTAAATATCGATATCGTTAATGAAGATTATGAAAAGAAGTGGACCTAACAAAGATCCCTGTGGGACGCCACTAGCGATGGGAACCCAGCTAGACATGTAATTATTCACTACTACTGCCTGCGAACGGTTTTCAAGGTAAGAACAAAACCATCTAAAAAGATCACCTCTAATGCCAATATTATAAAGTTTAGTTTTAAGAATATAGTATATAGTAAGAATATAGTGTGATCTATACTATCAAATGCCTTACTGTAATCAGTATAAACTACATCAACTTGATTACCTTCATCCATGTTCTGTGTTATAAAGTCATTTAGAAGCACTAGATTTAAAACAGTAGACCTGCCAGTTAAAAAGTCCTGCTGTGATTTACTGAAGACACTGCTAAGAGATGTATAAACTTGCCTGTAAACAATACGCTCCAAGACCTTCGCTAATGTACATAGTTTGAAAATTGGTATATAATTCTCAATCTCAGTTTTGGATCCCTTTTTATGCACTGGAGTAATATAGGCCAATTTCCAAATTCTAGGGACTGTGCAAGATGTGATAGATTTAATAAATAGCAGTGATACTGGTAGTGATATCGTTTCATAGCATTTGATTAAAAACTTAGGGGAAAGATTATCTGGTCCAGCAGATTTATTGGGATCAAGGTGCTTTAGCTGATTCTTTACAGAATCAAGCGTAATTTTAATTGAGTTAATATGTGAAGCGGACTCAGCATGGTTATTTTAATGTTCAACAAAATACTACATTATACTTACTAATAACAATAACATACTATAATATTAGAATCTACGTCTTTTTTCTCTCTTCTACAGGGTGTAACAAAAAATGATAATACTTAAGGGTTTGTATGTGTCCCTTTTATTGAGTTCACTGTGAAGTACCAGCGCTGAAAAATATTTTTTTTTTGGATTTGTACAAGCGTCCGAGCGTCAGGAATTTTCTCTCATATAAAAGTAAAAAAAATATTACTATTTCTGCGCTGCTACTTTCACAGTGAACTCAATACAGGGGACTCATGCACACTCTAAAGTATTATCACACCTGTATAAATTCGTAAAAAGACCATCGGTAGCAATAGTCACGCCTGCCTATCGAATCGTAATAGCAATGTGTCAACATGCGTGAGTGTTGTTAAGGTGGTTCGTTTCCCATACAAGGGAAACAATAGATGTGCATATAAATTTATGTAGTAATAGTATGAAATTAGCTAATAGGCTACTTGACCTATATTCAATTTCATTAAACAAATGCATATTTCTAGTAGAACTTGGCCTAGGAACCGTATTTCACCCTTATCATCAAATAAAAGCTTATGATTGATAAATAAAGTCGATTTGAAAATATGATTTTATGAAAATAGGATTTGTACTGACGAAAACGCTTTTGCGGTACTTCCGATTTGGACGTGACGTCATCCTCATAGTAATTTAATATCTTTTATTTATCGCGCTCGTTATATGTAAGTTTACTTGTACACAAATAATAAGAATAAGCCTAGAAAGATTTGTAAAATATATTTTCTTGAATAATTCACTTAAAACATCATAAATATTATCTCCATTTATTGTAGACGGGAAATGATGGCCAAAACTTTTCTCCAAAAGTTTTCAACATTACAAATGATTTGTAATTTCTTATTTAATTCTTTTATAATTTTTGGGCACTTTTAGTACGCTTTTAGCACGTTTAGTACATTTAGCACATAAAAAATGTTCAATAAAGAGAGTTTAAAATACAAAGCGTATGACGTCACGCGGACAGTGTTTTCGGCGCCATTTATGAGGCATATTTTTCAATAAACATTTTTATGGGTTTCTACTGTGTAAAATATTAAAAATATTAGTATTTTTTTTTTTTGTGAAAATGAATGATTAAGAAGCGATTAGCGTGAAGAAAAAAAATAGGTAAAGTAGCCTATAATTAATGTCGATTGTTTTTTTGTATGCGAAATGAACCACCTTACGGTGCGTCCACATTTGTATCATTTGCGCGATCAGATCTCCGATCAGATCTCCGTCTCGATTATCGCGCCGTATCAAGTATGCGTATCATAGTGTGGATGCCTATTAGATCATTCTGCCGATCATGCGTGTATTTGATACGACACGTATCAGATACGCGGTTAATAGCGATCGAGACGTATCATGATACGCGTATCATTTTGACACGCTTCGATGATACGCGACGGAGATCTGATCGGAGATCTGATCGCGCAAATGATATAAATGTGGACGCACCCTTATTGCCGTTATTATCTCCGTGTCTCTCGTTCTCTTCCTGTTATATACTTTAGTAATAAATATTAACTCTCATCCCTCCAGGTCGGTCGCCAACAACAGCTACAGGTCCCCCTCAAACCCCTGGAGAGCTGCGAGCAGGTGTTTGGGGAGTCTGTCCCCATACACGAGGGTCAGATCTGCGCGGGGGGCGAGGCGGGAAGAGACGCGTGCTCGGGCTTCGGAGGCGCGCCGCTGCTGTTGAACAGAGACGGCAGCTATTATCAGGTGAGAAAGAAAGAGAAGGGAGATGCTAGCTTGAGACGGCACTACCAGGTGAGGAGTTCTGAATTCTGATAGTGCGTGTGCTGGTTGTGTCGAAATCGTTTACTTATACGGAAAGTACCTACAAAAAATTATAGCTTGGCATAATCACAATTTTAAATCATGTTTTATTTTGAGTAGGCTACAAACGATATTTACCAAACAAGCAATACTCTGTCATTAATTTATCTCATAAGCTACCATCTTAACAAATGGTAAAGTGATGGACAATAGACTAACGCCTGTACCATGAATCTTTCACTGTACTTATTATTATTAACATTAATAAATATTTATCTACTAAGCTATTGATAAGCTGTAGAAACTTACTGAGCTTTTCTTATTCCAGATCGGTATAGTATCATTCGGGTCTGAGAACTGCGGCGACGAGGGAGTTCCGAGCGTGTATACTAACATCGCACACTACCACCGCTGGATCGTCGACAACTCACCCACATAGACTATCTACATTCTTAACACATCACCACATGGTTTGCAAGCAAAATGGTTTTTGTCGCGTAATTTAAAAACCATAAATATAATATTTCATATAAGCTATGGGCAAATTATAGTGTATGCTTGAACCAATCTATGTACAAATTTTGGAAGCTTAAATCACTCTCCTCTGTTGGCAAAATTAGAATCCTTTTTTACAGAGGTCTTTTTGATTGATTATTCTGTGTTATAAAAGTTGATCAATATATGCTATGGGTAATTCAAAGACAAAGGTGATGAATACTGAACTTTATTTTCTTGGCTTTAGTCATTGCTGAGAAAAATCGGTATCGCTACAGCCAAATTATCAAGGCGTCGCCTAAGTTTTAACACTTTTTTTGACGTCGAGATGCAACGTGATGATTATTCGGCGCTGCGTTTACCAAGAAACGTCTTCTTGTGCAGTAATTTTAAATATTATATAAGTTACTGCTACCTTGACACTCTCTTTATAGTCGGGACATTTTAATAGGCCACATTTGACAGTTCATCAAAATTGTACCTGGTAACTTTATAGCGACGTACATAAAAAATAAATATTTTCGTTTTGTTATAACTGCATAATTGATTAACTTTTTTCAATTACGATTACATATTTATTGTAAATATGACCGATACGAATTATTTAACGATTTGCTTTTACTGATAAACAATTCTAAACGTAATAAACAAATTCTGATCTTAATAATTACCCGTCGTTACAATGTTACGTCAGCCGACCTTTTTTCTTTTTAAACTCTAGGGAAGTTACCCTAAAAATCGAAAGCGAATAAATAGTATCGATGCATTGATTACTTGTAACGAAATATCCCCATAAATTAATAACCACGCTGTGAAAAGTAACACATATTTGTGTGAAATGAATAATGATAATACTACATTTAACAGTTTTTATAATTCAAGCGAATAAATGCATTTTTTTTTTTTGTAAATTATGTACTTTTATTATTTTGCTCCTTGAATTTGCAAAAGAAAAAGTAATAATGGGACAGGAGTTTGTTTCAAACGTATAAAATTATAAATATTTAAATATAAATATTCGTTTTGGTCGATGTTTTTACGCAGTTCACTTCACTATGGAGATTAATCTGACAGATGTCAAATGTGGCCTATTAAAATGCCCCGACTGTAAAAGCTTAAGATTTAAAGATGACAGAAAAGCTTCAAGTATTTACTAGTTATAAGTAGAAATTTTATAAGTAGGCACTAGGCAATAAGGCATTACATTCTATATAAGGATTATCTGTAGAGTTAACTGATCTTTCTGACAAAAAGATCAGTCGATTCTATCGTATTAAAAGTACCAAAAGGTTTGAACATAATTTTATTTACAATAAATAAAAAAAGGCTTATGCTTATAAATAAGAAGAATGTTTATTTTGTTAGATATCCCGAATTCAGGTAGTACGTAGGTCCGTTTGAGTTGAGCAGGTGGTTCATAGCGACTTTGTTGTGGTAGCGAGCGCAAGGGGCCGCCTCTGTGAGTATCGAGCATAATGTACCGAGCAGATCTCTTTGCGCATCATTCTGGATTTGTTGGTCGAATGCCTGAAATTAAATTGTTTACGTATATTTTTATATGTCATGGACTAATCCTTATACAGTAAAATACAGTAATTTCTATTCACTGTCTGAACTCTAGACTCTTACTTCCACCTTTACACATAAATGTTACTTAACTTTAATTTAATTAAGAGGTCAATTGAAGCTTAGTGCTTATCAAACTCTTCATTAAATTAAAGTTATAATCACATATTATTATCTTTAGTACGGCCGCTGCTGTAGCTATTATACAAACTAATATGCTAGAGACTACAACATTGTAGTTTTATTACTACTCAAGTCACATTTTTTTTTATTCCTGCGTATTTCTCTGCCGTCCATGCTAATAGCCTTTTTACTTTTATTATAGGTACATAATTGCATTACAATTTTTACTATTCCTTTGGAAGTTAAGTATGTGCAATAAGGAAACAAGAAAACATAAAAGTAGTCAATAAATTGTGATACCAATAGTTCCACTTACCCCATTGATAGTAATTGTAGGTATGAACTTCGGTCTCAGTAAGTTAGTGTAGTATTCTGACTCCATCTGCAGCGCCACCCCTTGGCCTGACATGGCGCAGTGGCCGATGGTGGAGGTCGAGAGACCGGCTCGTTCGACACACTGGAAATAATAGATAAGTTATGGTTATAAAAGAGAAGCATAAAGGCGTGCACATAAACTTCTTCACCAGAGGTCCCAGTCAAAATTTTAGCGAAGTTAGTGGCTAAACATACTAGGCCGAAAATACGCGGCCGAAGTTTGGCATGATTACGCTTGCAATGCGCTACGCATACATAACGAGACGTAATTTCGGCGGTGTGTCATCAGCCATTTAAAATACATTGCAGGCGTAAGAGCCGGGACACAAAAACACGGCACGACGTCGTACGGCGTCGTACGGCGCCGTATCGGACGCGCGTCGTAAAAACCCAAGGCACGGCGCCGTACGGCGTCGTACGACGTCGTGCCGTAGAAACTCACGCAGAAATTCAAGATGAGTTTCTACGGCTTTTTATGACGCGCGTCCGATACGGCGCCGTACAACGCCGTACGACGTCGTGTCGTGTTTTTGTGTCCCGGCCCTAATCATGCCGAACTTCGGCCGCGTTTTTTCGGCCTAGTTTTTTTAGACACTAGATGTCGAATTCTACACGTTTTTAACATATTGTAACTTCGCTATTGAAGCTGGCGAATCTATTATGTATGTAGTATCTTGACTAGGGGTCCGGAATATAAGAATACTTACTAGGCGATGCCTGCAACTCGTTTATCGCTCGGGAACCGCACATTTTTCCCTAATATATCCTATGTCCTCTTCAATTCAAAGTATCTTCATACCAAATTTAATCAAAATCGGTACAGCGGTTTTAGCGTAAAGAGGTGACAGATAGACATGCTTTCGCATTCATAATATTAGGATGGATGCAATACATTGTAGATTTAATAAAGGCTAACGTAGCACTTACATAAAAGTCTCCTCTAGCAGCGGCCTCCGTCTTCATCTCACAAGCGACATAAGCCAAGAGGTTAGCGTCGCTTCGCCCTCTCATGTGGTGTAGCGCGCAATCCTGGACTATATTCCCCATACATTCTGAGGGCCCGTGTTGACATTCGAAACCTTCGTCACCGTAGTTTATACTCTGAAATATACAGGTTGTTACAAAATTATGTGCTTTGATCATAACTTAGGGTGGGGTTATTTAGTTTACTGAGAAAGAAGCAGTGCTGAAAGGGCAAAAAAGTTATTCTTTCATCGCTGCTACTTTCACAGCGAACTCTATAATATTATAAGAAATCCATAATGGCTACCACCACTAGGTGACAACCTGTATAGTCAATCAAAGGCGTGAGACGAGACACGAGGCTTTTGTGTATACTTCAGTCGGAATTTCCAGGAATTGCTATTGTATTCTATTGTTGTCGCGATCACCGGAGCTCGCGCGGGGCCTGAAGGATTAATAATAAGTTCTGTGTCTATGTTCCCCTTAATCCTTGTCAAACTCTTTAAATAACTTTGGTCACCAACTGAAATACAACCTGTAACGCAACAAAACTGCAGAGGCCAATAGGTATCAATATTATGTGATCTAGATACATGGTATAGTAACACTGATCAAATCTATACTAATATTATAATTGGGAAGAGTTTGTTTGTTTGTTTGAACGCGCTAATCTCAGGAACTACTACTACTTTCCGATTTGAAAAATTATTTTACTGTTGGATAGCCCATTTATCGAGGAAGGCTATAGGCTATATTTTATCACGCTAAAACCAATTGTAGTGAATAAATAGAGAAAAATGTATAAAAACGGAGGAAATTATATTATGAAATTGCTTATTATCTTAAGAACTACTGGAGCAATTTTTATGTTATTTGGCAAACATGAAGAATAGACCACGTAAAGGGACATAGGCTATTTTTTGCGGAAAAATGTACGGTTGCGTGAAATTCCTTAATTACGCAAGCGAAGCCGCGCGGAACATCTATATACTTATAATAAAATCGTAGAAAAGTAAATTCTGTTCATTAAATGTTTTTGTACAATAAATAATGCTTGGGACGTGATCTACTACACTAACGCGAACGAAGTCGCGGGCAACAGCTAGTTTAAATAGAAAATTGGAACAAACATTATTAGGAGTCACAAAAATGTGATGGTAAATTATTAGGTAAGAGGTAATTATGCAATAATTATTACATTATTTATTAGTGGTTAACCTACTTAATGGGAATGCAAATTAGTTTCTTCAATAATCGTTTCTCAATTCCATACCTGCGCCTTTCCAAACGGTATCATCTTTAGCCTGATGTAAGTGTGTAGCAGATTGTAAGTTGGTTGCAGTTGTCTCAGTATGAAGGACTTGCTGTCGGGGCATTTGCTTTCGTAGTATACTGTCAGTAGCACCTGAAAAATAATATTTTAGAGGACCGGTTGGTCTCTCTAAGAGTTCACTAGAGGTCGGAGGAGTAAAGAGTAAAACTCGATTTACTGTGGTGAACTGAAGTGATTTATTTACAAAATTGCGCTGCTTATATACAAAAAAATGGGATAATTATTATTATTAAAAACTGTACAGAAACTGAAAAGATTAATTTTGATTGGTTAACAACTTTAGAAAAGGACATACAAAAAGGGATACAAAATATTCACAAATTAAGAAAGAGAAAAAATTGGAATAAGAAATATTTACAAATCTAAAACTGGCCGTGACGCGATACGTGGCGCTGGTATCGCGCGAGTATAAATATAGGCTCGCGTGCCGCGGCGAATTCAGTCCGCGCGCGAATGTCATACCGACGTCGTTACTCTGTCGCTCGGCGCCGCGCCGGTAATAATAGTAGTTGTGCCGCCATTTTGTGAAGATCTGAAGCTCGCGCAACGCCATGAAGACTGCAGCTACGTTGTGAAGATTCCTCTCTCGATGTAGGCACGATGTGGAGACGCGTAGTGTTGTGTTGTGAAGAATTCTTATTAGAAAAAGTCCTTTTTAGGGCTGGGTCACGTCCGTTATTATTACACGGACGGTTTCTTTCGTTATTGCGAACGTGCGTTCTTTGCAGAACGATTTTCTTCCCTGTTTCTATCTTCCACGACGAACGTATTCAAAGACGGCGGGCGTTCCTTTCGGAGCGCATTGTATTCTCTGTTTCAATCGCCGAACGTAACCTACACGTTCGGTGTAGGTACTGCTACAATATAAATAAAAATGAGTTGTTAAGTCTCGCTCAAACTTAAGAACGGCTCAGCTAATTTCGCTGAGCTCCAATCCAAATCCAGGGATGTATATTGGATACTCAAGTTGACCTAAGTATATAATTGACCCTATTTATGCAAAATGAGTCCAATCCACACCATTGCCAAAATTGAGTTAATAATGCAGAAGTATTCCAAAATGGCCCTTTTATCGACCCTATGAAGATCGTACTAATCTAACAATTTTTTCAGAACAAAACATTTTTACAACAAAGTTACCAACTAACAAATTAATGAGTATTGTTTTTTTATATAGATCCAAACTACATATTGGTCTCTCGATTTTTCTTTAAACTAGCCAAGTAGAATCATGCGACTTGTTTGCATATTAAAAAAGGCTTAGTTCTTAATATTTTACAAAGACTCACGGGTCATTGTGACACAGGCCCGACACAAAATAGACATATCCCATTTTTTGATAGGGTAAAACGACTAGTGATTAGATAGTACCAGTTATTGGACAAAACACAAAAACGCAATATTATTTATAAAGTTTGCTTTAAAAACTGCATTTTTAAAGTAATAAAACGCCTGATTTTAAAGATAAACAGGTAGCTATTAAAGCAACCTTAATAAATATTATAGTGTTTTTGTGCTGTGTCCAATGACTAGTACTGAGTACTGTCCAATCAGTAGTCATGTTCACCCTATATATTTATATTCATAATCAGTGGCTAAGACGTTATTTTATTGATTTCTTTTTTTCTCTTTAGGCCCAGTAAGAAAAGTGCTAATACGAAGAATAAGAATCGTTATTTGCATGTTTTTTGCAATTATATTCAACATCAGTGGCTAACACTTAGAAATTATTATTTTCATACCGTGGCTAAAGAAAAACACAAAACCAAAAAAAAAAATATTTTGTTTACTTAGGTACATTTAAAAAGAAATCGGTCAAGTGTGAGTTGAACACGCGCACGAAGGGTTCCGTACCATTATAGAGCAAAATTAATAAGTAGTAAAAAGTTTTATAGTGCCCAAGTGTGTGCCCGTGTAAAAAGTCGGTCGTGCACCTGATCTCTCACCAGTCATGTCGGTCTTCCGCTTCGTTGGGTTACGAGAGTAAAGAATAGTGCTCTTGTGTATTGCGCACACACTTGGGCACTATAAAATTAGTCCTGCTTAACTGTCCTGGTTTTATTGAAACCAAAGTGCTCTTGTGTATTGCGCACACACTTGGGCACTATAAAATTACTCCTGCGTAACTGGCCTGGTTTCATTGAAACCAGAGTGGTCGTGTGTATTGCGCACACATGACCGTAACGACACAAACGTATAGAGGGGAAAAATCCAGGAAGAACAAGCCGAAGAACCCCATATCGAGGACAAACATTTGCCGAGTTATAAGCACTCAAAGTTTGACATTGACAGTTCGGCAACTGTCAAACGTCGAACAAAAGCGGCCACAACTCCGCTCCCAATAGGCCTAGAGGAACGGGGTTTCTTCTAACATCAAAGGCAACATCTCGGCTACCCCCTCCCTGAATTTGAACTAAATCGGAGACATCAAATTTTGTCTCAACTCTGAGGCCAGGATCGAATAGAGGAGAAAAATCCAGGAAGAACAAGCCGAAGAACCCCATATCCAGGACAAATAGTTGCGGAGTTACAAGCATTCAAACTTTGACATTGACAGCTCGGCAACTGTCAAATGTCTTACAAAAGTAGCCATAACTCCGCTCCCAATAGGCCTAGAGGAACGGGGTTTCTTCCAACCTCAAAGGAAATACCTCGGCTACCCCCTCCCCGAATCTGGACTAAAACTTCAAGGACGATTCTTCTACTATATACTTACAATACTTTTAAATGAGTAATGTAAAATTTTTCTATTACAGTAATGTAATGGACAAATTTTACATTACACATTCTTTGCATTTAATGGACAATAAAGGTCCGATAATGGCTCATTATTTTGTAAAATGGCAATGTAAGATACTCCATTACTATTATTTTTTGTATTATTATTATTATTTCTTACATTAAGATTTTTGCAATGTTGCTTGAAACCATCACTACTAATGCGCAAGTGTGTCTGTCTGTCTGTCTGTCCGTCTGTCTGTCTATCTGTCTGTCTGTTTGATATCTCTTTACGCCCAAACCGCTGAACCGATTTTGCTGAAATTTGGTATGCAGATACTTTGAGTACCGGGAAAGGACAATTCATCCCGGAAAAATGTACGGTTCCCGCACGATAAACGAGTTTTGACGAAACGGAGTTGCAGGCTTCATCTAGTTTTAAACATCCTTGTAAAAACCAGAAAAAAGTAGGAGCCCCACATTATATCAGGTAGGTACTTACTGCCGAAGCATACAAAAAGATATATTTAGGATATGCTCACCTAGATACAAAAAAATATTAAGTTTTAAATCTAAATTATATATATTTTTTTCATTTCAATCTTTTTTTTGGGAATATAAGCAATAATATAAACTAAAAAATAATGAATATATATTTAATTCTATTACTACATAACCGAAAGAAAAAAATGCCCGTTTTCTTCAAAATTTGAAAGTTCATGAGGCCTCAGTTTATTTAAAAGCAAATTTTATAAGTTAAAATCGTTGTTTCTATAACTAATTAGATGTTAGACATCCAAATCGGGTGCACAGATCTCATGCACGAAAATCCTGTTGACTTGTGTAATAAATCTAAAGAGATGGCTAGCTTTGGATTATATGTATCCCACACTAATATAGTTTTGCTAAAAGGAACCCTCCTGTTTTTGTTTAATTTTTGTTGGAAATAGTAGTAATATTTAACATATTTATGTTTGTACGCATAGAATAAATTACCAAATATACTATTGTAAATTAACTTTACTTAAACGTTACGTTATTTTATGATTTTCTACAGAGAGTTCAGAAATCAGAATATACCTAAGTACCTATACTATACTTAGCTATATTCTGAGCTCTCTGTAGAAACTCATCAGTCATCACAAACTGAGATCCAGCTTTACTGAGGTAAATTTCACAGGCCTAAATTTTTATTAATTATTCAGTCTTTTTTTTTTCAGAAAAAAGTCAAACCCGTGCCGCTACGGAGACCTGCATAGTAAAATGCTGATTGTTGCATCTGCAGATAAGACTTTAATAATATTAATCCTTCAGGCCCTGCGCGAGCACCGGGGATCGCGACAACAATAGAATACAATAGCAATTCCTGGAAATTCCGACTGAAGTATTAATTGGTTATAAGCTCAAAAAAACTATTCTCAGATCCAATTTTTAACTGGATGTAAGTACCATAAAATGCAGTTATACAAATAAAATCTCCACCTGCGTTTAGAAGTTTAATTTAAGTTTAGTTCATGACGTAACCTTCCCGCTTTTGATAATTAACTTTATATAGTTAAGACTGAACAATGTCTGCCGGGACAGCTTGTACTATTTGGTTCACATGCGACGGCAAATAATTTGAATGTGGGTCACACACTGCCACCTTCAGGACAACTTTCACTCCACACCGTATGTTCGCCTTGGTTCATAAATGGTTCAATTTATAATTGTATTTGACATGTAATTAATCCTAATTCAATTTTTACCCAACTACGTCAGAAATCAGAATGGTTTAAATTAGAGCGCATAATATTCTGTTTTAAATTTTCTGGAGGTAGTTTTTCTTCATTCAATTCTTGTTTTCAGTAACTTGTGTTTGCCTCTGCTTGGTTTCTAATGCTACGTTTTGATACTTGCCGAGCTACGGCAAGCCTCCACAAGCCACAAGCCTCCACAAATCTCGCTTTACATTTGTAAGTCGTTTTCACGCTCGTGAACGCGTCAGTGTATTACGTACATGCCCTTTGATCTCTGTCCAAAAACCGACACTACTCCCGATCGTCTACAAGCGTCCGCAAGCTCACGCAAGCCAAGCCATTTCACCTGTTTTCACGCTCGGGCTTATGGAGGTTTGCCGTGGCTCGGCAAGCATCAAAACGCAGCATAAAGTTTTGTGACTGAAGTTTAAGTAGACCTACTATTCTATCTATTCAGTAGCTCCTTTGATGCCTACGTCAAACAATTATTCAATCAACGCAGCTATAAATTGATAAGATTAATCCCTGTACCTAATTTATAAAATATTCTGGGTTTTCAATATATTGTTTCCAACAGCTAGAGAGGAAACTTGCAAATGTGGTACAGGCTGAAAAGATTTTGTACACCTGCTAGGCTATACATAAAATATGCATACAAAAATGTTTGTTCACATACAAATAGTTTGGTACAATAATACATGCTCGGAGTTCGGACATTAGATATTATAATATTTAGTATGTCCTTCTCGGCTAATTTACCGCACAACATTGTCCGTTTCACACGATTTTGGTAAATAGTTGCATAAATAAACTGTCAAATTAAAAAACCACACAATAAACGCAACTAGGTGTCTAGAATGTAGATTTCTACTAGAGTAAATTATAAAATATTAGATGACGCCCACAATTTCGTTGCGCCAAAAGTAAACTACTTTCGTGCGGGAACTGTACATTTTTCGTCCAAAATCCAGCAAAATCGATTCAGTGGCTTAGGCGTGAAGGCTGAAGAGGTAACAGACAGACAGACACACTTTTGCATTTATAATATTAGTATTGATGCGTACTCAATCGTCATGCGCAGTGTGTGAGTAGGTTTTTAAGCTACAGTTTTTAAATATAAATGGGGGATTCTTTACAAATTCATTTTTTTAGCTAATTGAGTTTGATTGAGATTGATTGAACTCAATCAGATTGATTGAGTTCAATCAATCTCAATCAAACTCAATCAAATGATCAAAACGAGATTTTGCGAAAAACATAAAACGGTAGTTCTTGTCCGTTATTAAGTGAAATCGTTGTGCCCTTGTTTCGGGATAGACCGTAAAAAAATAAAACTCGCATCAGGCAGGAGTCAGGAGTAAGGGCACATGATCAAAAAATCAACGTAGAGAAAGTAGGAGAAATTATAATTTTTTTATAATTAAGAAATTAATAATTTTGTAATTTTATTAAGAGTCCGTATACGAAATTTGCCGATTTCGCTGATTTAACAGACGTGATTTAACAATTAAAATACAGTATTTCTATAAGTTTTAATGCACAACATGTAAGATCATTTCAATTATAATCTAATGATGGAGCTAGATTTTTTTAAAAGTATTTTTAAATAATCCAACTCAAACCCGCGACAGTTTTGTGATTTTTGCTGTAAAAGGTTTAGAATATCACCTGTTTATGGATTATATTGACGTCTTAACGGTATGAAAAAAATACAATGTACTGTTGAGAAAGTCGTCTATACAATGTTGGAATTACTTTTTACCACTTTAACATAGACTTTAATATGAAATAGTTGAGTAAAAAATATGTAACTCGGCAAAATTTTAGAGAAAATGGGCAAAGAATTGCTGTTAATTTTGGCAACTTGGAGCTGTAATTCATAAAAAGAAAACGACAGAAATAATCTATAGATAAAATTCTATCCAATTCGAGAAAAAAGAAAAAAAAAACAAATTGTGCCAAAAAACACGATTCAAAACAACCTAATCTCACATTATATTACTCGCCGCAAGGCTCGAGTCGGCAGCCCGCGCTTAAATATATTTTTAAATCTAATAATTAATATTATATATTTTTTAAATCTAATAAGGGGAAAAAACCAAATAATATTTCTGTAGCGAACCTTTGCAATTTCATATTCACCGGCAAAATTTCGTATACGGACTCTTAAGGTAGGTATGTACTTAATTCATTCTAAAATAACAAAAACAATTTGCTCCAGATAATAATATATTATAGTTTGCATCAGTATCATTTAATTATACTTTATCACGACAGTTAAAATATTTTAGTACCGAACGTAATTTGGTACCAACTACATTTTCTAAAATACTTAAATATAATAATTACAAGTGCTTCATAAACAGTTGCTGCTTATTTGCTTAGCTGTTTGTTTTGTCTAGTGTAGTCTTATGTAAAAACTAAAAACAAAAAATCTATCTGAAATATTTTTATTAAAATTTTATATGCTGTCAATGGTAACAATAGGGGAAAACGAGCAAAAAAACAGATGTTGAAAAGTGCATGGCCGTGCATACAGAGATTTAACGAAAACTCTACTTTAAAGGACGTTAACTCCACACCTTTTTTGTCAAACTCTTTTTATAATTTAAGAGAATTTAAGTTAAGAAATCGTAAATTGTGTTTGAGTGGGACCGTTAGTCTATAAAAACATGAAAATATTACCTTATTCTCCCTTCCATTTATTTGTATGAACAGCAATACAAATGTCAGTAGTTTTAAAATATGTGTCATTATTAAAAATTCACTGAACAAAATCGATAACCGATACAAAATAAATACAAACGTGTTGTTCGCACAACTGACTGTATAATACAGTCGATTAGTTCTTGCATGCCTTTTACCTTATTTAAACTCGTATTAAAGTAAATCAGTCCTGCCCGTGTCGAATTATTTTGTTTATTATGCCAAGCAGAGTTGGTGCCTCGGTTAAGGATCCGTAGACGTATAAAACTCAACTCATTTAACGTAAGGCTCAAGTGGGCCGCGATAACAAAAGATTTCCAAGAATTGGCGATCGAAGGATTAATGTCGTATTAATAAATATTAGAACAGGAAACCATATTGCTCTCATTGTTATCAGATATTTTAACGTATATTAAAAACACCAACATAGATTAGTTTGTCCTGTCAGAAGTTAGGGTGCGTTTCCACTGGAACTGCGTTGCAGGGATTGTGTTTTTGAAAACCAATAAAGTCGCTTTTGCATGACCTTTTAAAAAGCAGTGATTCTATTGGACCTTTAAAACACATTTCTCGCAACGCAGCTCCGTTGGAAAGCAGCCTCAATCCTTGTTTATTATAATAAGGCCGTTAGATTTGAAGTACCATCGAGGAAATTGATTCCTATGCAGTTGATAGATCAACGTTATTTGGTCGAATATGTCAATTCAATGTTAATTGTGATCTGTCGGCTGGGTTTGACGTAAGGCAAACAAACTACGTATATCCCCGATCTGCATAGGAATCAACTTCTCTGATAGTAGGTACATATCTCCATACCAAATTTCAGCCAAATCGGTTCAGCGGTTTAAGCGTGTAGAGTTACAGACTTTCGCATTCATAATAATATTAGTATGTATATACTTAACATTCTTGGTTTTCAAAAACCCTGCAACGCACCTTAACTACAACATGATACATCCATGGTGTTGTTTTTATATTATGATATTATGTCGGAAAATTCATTTGACAAAGGAAAGGAAGTACTATATTTTTTAATGGCCCCTTTATTTAGTCTTACTGGCTAATCTCTTATTTCTATCTACATAAGGATCAAATACAGCACATAAAGGTTTTCTAGAACCGACAACTGCATTTTCTGTTTTGTACATACGATTCAAAGACAAATCTTCCTCGAGAATTCCAGTTTTCAAGCTGGCCATGGCCTTTAAATGAAATGCTCTGACTTGATCTTCATTGCTGTATACTTTTGACTCCAACTGGCCAGGCTTAGGGGTAAAATTGTCCCTCACTTCTGTCCGAAAGGTGCTGTAATCAGACAAATAGAAATTAGAACTTGCCTATAATTACAGTATTAATAAATAGGTACTGATTTTTTATTCAGCTATATATAATTATTATCCCAAGTGCAATTTTACAAAATATAGCGGTGGCCGGTGATAGTTCTGATTTTGGCCACACGCCAAAATAGCTTTGTAGACAATGCATTTCTATTAGTAACAGAATATCATTGTTTGTAGCTAGAGGTGTACTACTAAACAATTTGACAAGTGCATCAAAAATGTTTTTCATACTTTGGGACCCACTGTAGTTTATTGTGTGTCCTAATTTCCCGGAATTCGTTTTTAAACTTTTCTCTATCATACACGGATTTCTCTCTGCTTTTGGGTAGAAACCATTCGGCAGTATGTGGTTTCCGAGAGCGAACCTGAAAAATTGAAAATAATCATATAAGAAAAGTTTATCTAATTATTTATATACCTCTTATAATAGGTATTGTATAACATATTATTAGATAAACTTTTCAATGAAAACATAGAAATTTGCTAATTGATCTATCGCTACTTGTTTTAAATTAAAACACGGAAATATCACTATCCCGCTTCTATACCATAGTGGGAACGAGATAGCTAAATATTGTTGCAAAATTAAAGAGACAAGTGACAACTTTAGATAGGTCAATGTCAAAATCACTTTCAGGCTATTTAGTAACATAGAATATCATTGACAATGATATTCTATGTTACTAACGTAACTATTTAGATTAGCACTTTACGGCAGCAATGCGTTGCCACTTCGAAGATGCCTGCAGGTATATCTGATCTACATAATGACATAATAACATTATGAATTGACATTGTCTTTTGAACTATCAAGTGGTTACGCATTTCTGAGAATCTTTTGTAAGACGTTGCTACTCTAGTAATTTAGAAACTCATTGGGTCAATGTCAAAATCACTTCCAGGCTATAGTTACCACTTATTAAAGACGAAATTTGAATAAACTCCATAGAAAAAATCTTGCCAATGAACTTAATACAATGTAACAAACAATAACTTTCTTACCCACGGTGTGTTCGAACAGGTATAATATGTAACTATATCTTTCGTTCTGTCTGTTTGTTCAGCTGCGAACAACCTATAGTGCAATCGACTGGTTGTCACATACGGATCCAAATATTTCTCGAAACCGTCGTAGTCGTAGAATAGTGGTTCAATGTCCTTTGGTATTGGCTAAAACAAAATTAAGCAGTAAAGGTGCTGATGATGAAACTCGTCGATAGCTAAGGCTCTAGATCAATGGTTCCTAACCTTTTGGCCTGTTAGAGAAACTGATTTTACCCCCACGTAATTGAAAATAATGTATCAAGTGTATTTATTAGTGCGTTATTACGGCGTACCTAGGTAGGTACGCCGCCGTAGTAATAGTAGGTACTATTATTTTATTTTAAACAATTTTTTTTTGCCTATTCATCTATTTTAGGTACCACCTCTATTAAATTACCCGTATAGAATAGCCGTTTTACCCCGCGGTAGCTGTTTTACCCCCAGGTTCGTCGAACCACTGCTCTAGATGATAGATCTCTCAGCTCGGTTCAATTTCAGAGCTACAATGTCAACACACGAATATTATAATTATTATATCTATCACACTTTAATATGGTATCACACGGTGAAAAAGTTAGTTAATTAGACGATGACTAAGTTGTTACGTATGCTCTTTTAATTTAATTTTATCTCAAACAACAATAGCTTGTTACAAGACCAATTGAAATAATAAAAATGACACTTTTAACTTATTTATTATAATTACAATGTTTTAACTGTAGTGTTATTGACAAGAAAATCATTATTCATATGCTTTCGTAAACACAAACCCACCTATTTTTATGCAGGGTTTATCTATTCAAGGTAGGCTATCTTTATTCGTCATGAGAATTTTCGGATGTGCCAGACAAAGATCAGCACCCTAGGATACTTATGCATTAAGTGCCTGACAGTCGTACGAATTTAAAGCACGCGGGTTTTAAGTTTGCGACCTTACTCGGCTCGCATCGGTGACACACGAGAATCGCTCACACTGAATTTCCATGCCCCCAGGCTCGCGGCTCGCGGCTCTTTGCTGACACACAAGCGAGCCATAAGTCCGCGTACTTACTCGCACGTCTGTCACCCCCTTTAGTAAAGTGCATTAATTGCCATCTTCGGGTACTGCATCGCAAGCGCTATGACTCTTGGCGATGCGTTATGTCAAATCCATTTTCGACATCCAAGGGCCAGGCCACAACACTGCATTGCGACGTTGCATCGCAAACTACATTGCTTTTCTAAGGTTGTTTTTGCGATGCGACGCCGCAACGCAGTGTTATGGCCAGGCCCTTACTTCGCTATCGAAGTTAGAAACTAACGAATGCATTTATTACTATAGGTCTACCAGAATCTGATGGCAATTTTTGACAGCAGATTTTAAAAAAATATCCTTGATCATTGGATAAATTTTCATATTTTTATGTTTCACACACAAAATAAGTCGCTAAAGGAGTAAATAATCAGCCAAGTGCGAGTCGGACTCGCTCACGAAGGGTTCCGTACCGTTATAGAGCAAAAATGGGCAAAAAATTGTGTTTTTTGTATGGGAGCCCCCCTTAAACTTATATTTTATTTAAATATTATTATTAAATATTAAAGTAGACATATAACTAAGGTTTTTGTGAAAATTTCAAGTTGCCTACTTGTTGTCATCATTGATACCGAGCAAAAAATGTTTGAAAAATCACGTTTGTTGTATGGGAGCCCCCCTTAAATATTTAATTTATTTCGATTTTTTTTGTATTTGTTATTATAGCGGCAACAGAAATACATAATCTGTAAAAATTTCAACTCTCTAGCTATTACCGTTCTTGAGTTACAGCCTGGAGACAGACGGACAGACAGACAGACAGACAGACAGCCAGACAGCCAGACAGACAGACGGACAGACGGACAGACATCGAAGTCTCAGTAATAGGGTCCCGTTTTTACCCTTTGAGTACGGAACCCTAAAAAGGATGAAAATGTTTTATTCATATTACCCCGGTATTGCTAGAGTCAATTTATTTTCTCACTTTTTGCCATCAGATTCTGGTAGACCTATAACCGCTCTTATTATTTTTCAAGTGGGCTATTTATTCAATAGAAATATTTAACTCACTTCGCAAGGTTCAAAAGAGTGATGCTTCTTGTATTGGTCCTTGTCAGTAACTAATTTGCTGTCCAGAACCGGGCTCCTGTATTTGTCTCTGGTCTCTGATACTCCGTGAGCTCTGATGTTTGGGACTCTGTCGCTAAGCTAAAATGTACCTAACACATTACACAACTAATAACATAAGTAATTATGGGTTTAGGTCAATTAGGTACAATCGTATTTGTAGTTGTTGCAATAATTAAAATGAGTGCAACCATAATTTATTTCTTAATAAAATTACCTACTTAATAAACCTATCAAAATAACTGTTAGATAATTGCACTACGCTCGAAAGCTCTATGAAAATATTGAAAACTTCATTAGGCCCTTACATCCCTTATATTACTTACATTTTTCGGCGGAGGATAAACGCACTTATTGCTAGCACTAGAGGTGTGCTTGTTAAAAATTTTCGTTTCTGGAATCTTATAGGAGTAGTCCACGGCTGTTTGGGATCTTAATAGATCATTCCTTACACTATGATCTACGTCGTAGCGTTTTACTTCGTAGCAGACAGCCTTCTGTTCAAAATGATATTGTTAAGGTTTAAGGTGGGTAGTGGATGAATCCAAGAAATTGATTCATAGGCAGCTGAAGGTGGACCTACGTCATTTGGTCGGATTATGTCAATTTAGTCGTTATCTGCTGGGTTTGACATGACCCGACCAAACAACATTGGTTCGTCAGCTGCGTTTGAATCAACTTCTTTGATAGTGCCTATATTATAAATCATAACCAGGCCATTTAGCCGAAACATTTCGTTTTCGCTTCGTTATAGAATCGCCGATCAAAATGTATGGAATTGACATAAGACGAGTCGAACGTCAACGTCATATTAACGAACGCTTATGTCAATTCCATACATTTTCATCGGCGACTCTATAACGAAGCGAAAACGAAAACATTTTGGCACACCCACCTGAACTGTTTAAAAAAGTCACCAATTTTCTATTTATGACGGTCATTCATTATTCTGATGTCATCTTTACATCAGGCTTTTGTGTTCCATCAAACATTTTATTGTAGCTGCTTAGTGCCGTAAATGAGCCATGTTTTGTTAATATTTTTTGTTTCCGTACCTACTGTTGCCCACATGGCATGGCTGCATAAAATTGCAAATAAAACAATAATTTATAAAGTCTGTATTAATATTATAGATTATAAAAACGGCTTCTCCTTTATAAAATTCAATATGCCACGCTAAAATTCGTTTATAGCGCGGGAACCGTACCTACATTCATCCGGAATGAAAATTATCATAGATATTATGTTTCCCGGGACTCGAACTAACTATATCCATACTAATTGTCATCTAAATCTGACAGGCACAGGCACTTGCACATTTATAATATTACTGGGGATTATAATCTACGATTTACGAATAATTAACGAAAGATAGACTTGTCTTCTGACTGGCGCAAGTCACCATAGAGTTTGTGAAACTGATCACTGATCAGCATTAAGTTTAGATATCTAGAGACCCTAAATTCTCTCCACTATCAAAACTTCTTCAATTGTCTACGGAGCTATCAAATTTCTGCATCCATATTAATATTATAAAGGAGTTGCAGTGCGTCATCTAATATATAAAAATAAGTCGAGTTATGGTAGATGATAGAATATCCGCAGCCGAACATATAACCTCCTCGTTTTTTGGAAGTCGGTTAAAAATAAGTCGAGTTTTCCTTCCTGACGCTATAACCCCAGAACCCACGAACCGATTTCCACGGCTTTGCATTCGTTGGAAAGGTCTCGGGCTCC
The DNA here is from genome assembly GCA_905333045.1 of Lysandra bellargus. Taxonomy (NCBI): domain Eukaryota; kingdom Metazoa; phylum Arthropoda; class Insecta; order Lepidoptera; family Lycaenidae; genus Lysandra; species Lysandra bellargus. The sequence continues at coordinate 6,692,440 of HG995355.1, forward strand.
GTGAGGTTTATAGCAAAAAAAACAAAAAAAAAAACTTCAAGAGAAAAGCAGAAAAACAGGATAAATAAATGTTTACATGCAGCGCCATATCTGATACATAGTATGTACTACAACGGCGCCAGTACGTGGTGTGTGAGTACCTATCCCTCGCAAAAATAAGCACGTTTAAACATTCGCAACTTGGGATCAACTAAACTTGGAACAACTTTAACATCCACAAATGAAAAAAGACAATCTGTGCAGCATGCGGAAAATGACTGCGTCGTCGATGTTTCTGTGAATTGACCTGGGAAGTCGTAATCATTTTGCTGACCGTGTCTTTTCTGGGTAGGCTTTTTGCAGCGGTAACCGACATCCACGCGGGTGGAGCCACGGGCGACCGCTAGTCTAGTAAAAAATTAATTAAGCCAAAAGGGGTCAACTCAGTACTAGCTATATAAATACGCTACTTACGATAGGTTTCAAAACTTCAGGTTCGCTCCTATGTCCTCTAGCTATTGTCTCACTAGACAGACCAGTGTCTGGAAATTTCCTTACAGGGTAAGTTAAATGTACGGGGTCCCAATGTGTAGGGTTACTTTTGTCAGAATATTTCACGTGCATTGTTATAAGGCTTTGTGATGTAGGATATCGATTAAACGAAGTAAATTGTTATCTTGGCAACCACAATATTATAACCATCAATACCTCCCACACTGGTTTCAGTGACGGTAGCTGGTTTTATTGAAACTAGACGTTATTAATAATTTTATAGGGCCTAAATAATAATATGTGCGCAATACACACAGGCAATCTCTATTATAGGTATTCTCATAACCCACACGACCGACACGACTGGCGAGAGATCAGGCGCAGGACCGACTTTTACATGCCCATCCGACGCATGGATCATCTTACTCGTCAGACAATCAGGTGATCAGCCTGCATTGTCCTAACCAAATTTGGAAATAACATGTTTCCAACACGGGAATAGAACCCATACCACGACCTCCGACTCAAAAGCCACGCCCTAAACCTCTGAACCACGAAGGCGTTTTTATAATATTACTAGCTGACCCGGCAAACGTTGTTTTGCCATATAAATAATTTTTGGTATGAAAAATAGATGTTGGCCGATTCTCAGACCTACTCAATATGCTCACAAAATTTCATGAGAATCGGTCAAGCCGTTTTGGAGGAGTACGGGAACGAACATTGTGACACGAGAATTTTATATATAAGATAACCATTATAATATTATTATGATAAGGTACGTTATACTGCAATAAGTTCTTGGACTACTAATTGACTGGACTGGACTTGGTAATTAGTATACACTTTCATACCGTATTTTCACTTTATTTACCATGAGTGTGTAATTAACTTAGAAATGGAATAATGATTGTTTATCGATTTGCCTATTAGAGTAGTTTCACGGATAAATAAATAAGTAATATGTGATTTCATTTTAAAATCCTTTTAACACCAATGGCAAATTTCGAGCGTAATCTATGGCAGGTAATATTAATTAATGGAGACTAAAAATCTATTTGAAAGCAACAGATTTAATTTTAGACCTACGTAAGAAAAGCTTTAATTTTGTTCTTTTAGGAAAATCATCATTTACGGTAAAGAACACGGAATAGCTATACAACTATCAATTACCTATTAGGCTGTAGCGTGTAGGTGAAATCATTTAAGTATTGAAAAGAAAAAATCGAGTAAAGTTTGGTATTTTTTTTATTATTTTCACAAATGACTGCAACCGTCACGAAACACAATACACGTGTTAGCTAACGTTAATTATAACTGCGGTAATTACAAAAGTAACGGTACTACCAACATTCAAATTAAATATTATAAAATCGAGAGTCAAGAATCAGTGTTTAAAAAAATATTGTTAAGTATCTATTTTATTCTGAAAAAAATTGTGGTGGTACAAAATGAAAATAAAATATTAATACTTTATTTAAATATCAAGAATTAAAATTAATTTTATTTGAATTTCATTTTTTGGATAAAAACTAATTTTAATTGGATTTATGTAAAAATAAGAATGTTGGTATTACTTGTAACTTTAACATAGGTAATAGAATTGCGACCTTTTTGCACAATAATAATGCCAATGTCGCTAATGATCGTGTTGTTTGAGCGACCTAAATAAATTATTTTAAAAAATAATGCAATTAACATGAAAGATGAGGCTATTGAAAATTATATCGTATGGATTTTCTTCTAGGTACCCATAATTTCTGATTTGATGTAAAACTGTGTGGTATTATTCAAACTGCCCATTAAAAAGGTTGACGAAAGACTATTTTACCATTTTAGTGTAAAATTGTTTTAAAGTAGGTATATTTTAAAAATAGTTTTTACTAATTAATCTCAGTTACTTAACAATCGTAGAAAGAAGTCGCTATTCTAAAATATGTTTAATATGAATAAATATTAGCGGTTAATTAAATACTTAGGCCGTAACCTTCATAATACTCGGTCATACTGTACTTCACGAAAAAAAAAACTATAAAAAAATCAACAAAAAATTACAAAATTTTTAACTTTATTTTAAGAATTGCCAAAAATTCATGTAGGATTGAGTACATACCTAAACTATACATAAATAAATTAAGTATATTAAGGAAAATCTCTACGAATATACAAAATTAATACAAACCTTAGATTACTAATACAAATTACATCACAGTTCATTAAACAAGTTAATATTAAAGGTTGCAAACGAAAGACGCGCAAAGCACTAAGGGTGGCCACTAGTTTGCGATCGATTGTTCGATCTATCGCAAATAAACGTCACTTGAAAAAAGATTACGTACACGTCACGAGTCGCAAGCGCCATGTCACAGCGATGCGTCATTTCAAATGTCAACACAATAATTTTGAAATGAAAATTAAGTATGTTACTATTTGTGATAGATCGAAACGATTGAACGCAAAATATCGACCGCTCTAAAAACGTAAGACAATTTGGTTGAAAATAAACGGTACTTTCATAATTTAGGAACACAATACTCGAAAACCTTTAGAAGGTACACACTACTTAAATAAACTTTATTACAAATCAATACGTTTACAAATGTACAAAATGGTTACACGTCCATACGAACCATAAAATAGGTCGCCTAGTTTATAAAATATTATAGTAAAAAAGCTACACGCATTACGAGAAAGTTAATTAATTAGCAAGGCTTTAAAATACTGTCTAATCGCATGTACTTAACAGCTAAAACATAGACAGTCCAAATATTATTGTAGAAAATATCACTTCATCTTGATGACAAAAATATACCTTATTGTATGTAGTCGCCGAGCTAAGGTTATATGAATTGTCTATCTTTATCTATCGCGTGTTGCCGTCTCACTCACGCGAAGTCAACAGCGATTGGTCAGACAACAGGTGCTTACACAACTTGCATTTGACAATTTTGACAGAGTACATAGAAAACAAAATTAATGGAATTTTATTATTTGACGTAACGCAACGCAAGCGTCATGTCAGCGAATAGCTAATAGCGATACGCCATGTCAAACGTCACAAATATTTTTGATTTCTGTTATTTGCTGTCAAAGTTAACAATGCGACTTGGAAGACCCTTTCCCATAATATCCCCTGCTCAACGACTGGCTACCGCTACTAATATGATAGATTACAATATGATTTAAAAAAGTTAAATTTTTGTTTTGAGAAATTCTTCCTCGATTATTGAGATTGAGGTCAGTTAGGGGTAAGAGAGCAGGGCTTGCTGGGGCCACGCGATTTTGGCGTCTATCCTCTTGTACGCGAGTATGAAGTTCTGTCCAATCTTCTCTGACATCACCTCTTGTGGGCAATCGTTCTCGTTCAACATCGTTTCTGAAACAAAACAAAAAAAAAAAAACTCGTCATGCACATGCTACGGGTTGTTTTTTAAATTATTGTATATGTTACGCTCAAAGACCGAAATCGCTCAGTGAGTCCAAAAGTAGCTCACAACGCGTTGTGGTCATAGTGAAACAGCCACGACGCGAATTTCGCGTCGTGGCTCTAATGAAAACGGCCACGACGCGTTCTGGCAATCACAAAAATGCCATAGCGCGAAATTCGTGTCGTGGCTAATATGCTATTCATTTTTCTTGATTTGTTCTTGATTGATTAATCATCCATAGGTATGGAAGATTATATTTGATTTACCATGCGTACTACAAAATATTTTTTCTTGTATAAGTAAAGTAATCTGATCTCAATAAACAATAAAAAGAATAGTTTTATTTTAATTAATAAAATTTAAATATAATACTATTAGTTGATGTCCGCTACTACGTTGCGCCAGACAGACAGAGAGACAGACATCAATAATAATTATTAGTACGGATAGTATAAAATTATGGATATTTTATAAATAATAATGATAAACACGTTATGCAGTGATTTAGTAAAAGAAAAAATATTTTATAGTACGCGTGGTATTACCACGCGTACTATAAAATATTTTTTCTTTTATATTATAATTCAAATATAATATATTTTTTCTTTTATATTATAATTTTTCTTTTATAATTCAAATATAATCTTCCATACATATGGAGCCACGACGCGAAATTCGCGTCGTGGCTCTAATGAAAACGCCCACGACGCGTTCTGGCAATCACAAAAAGGCCATAACGCGAAATACGTGTCGTGGCTGATATGCTATTCGTTTTTCTTGATTTGTTGATTGATTAATCATCCATAGGTATGGAAGATTATAATTGAATTACCATGCGTACTACAAAATATTATTTCTTTTACTAAATTACTGCATAACGTGTTTATCATTATTATTTATAAATTATCCATAGTTTTATACTATCCGTACTAATAATAATTATTAATGTCTGTCTCTGTCTGTCTGGCGCAACGTAGTAGCGGACATCAACTAGTAGTATTATATTTAAATTATATTAATTAAGTATTAAAATAAAACTATATTTTTATTATTTTATGAGATCAGATTACTTTACTTATACATAATATAATATATTAATATTAAAAAAACAAACAACACGTTGCGCCAGACAGATAGACAGATAATATTAGTACGGATAGTATGGAACTATGGATATTTTATAAATAATATTATAATGACAAACACGTTATGCAGTGATTTAGTAAAAGAAAAAATATTTTGTAGCACACGTGGTAATTCAAACATGGACGATTAATCAATCAAGAACAAATCCAAAGATACGGTATCACTGCCGAGTAGTGCGGTAGTGATACCGTATCCGCTGCGCTGCAGCGTTATATCGCTTAATGCGGTCTCAACACTGTGAACTCACCTTGTCCATCATGCAACGCGAACAGCGCATAGTCCTGCGGGTTGGTGATGGCGGCGGCGTGCGCTAGCGCGCGGCACAGGTCGCGGACGCGCGCGCCGGCGCGGCACGGCAGTGCGACGCGCCGGATCGAACCGCGGCACTCGTCCGGTAACGCGACGCGGACTACTGTCGCGCATGCCGACCGCTCCGACTCTGAAGACCCGCGCCGCCACTGAAATTAAAGATGTAAGTTATTAACCCAAGTTATTAACCCATAATGAAACCAATAGTATTTTTTTAACAAAACTTGAATTTATCTGCAGTTTTAAGTAAATGAAAAAGTAAAAAAAAAATTAAAATCCTCCCCTTTAAGGGGGTGTACCCAGATAGGTACAACGGCGTGTTGTGTGGTACTTAGGTGCGATAAGGTTTAGAAGTAACTTTTTTGATACATACTTTTTATTACTTTTTTGCACTGAAAACGATCTCCTGCATGATGTTTTACATTTTGAAACTATTTAGAAACATTTTTGGGGTAGTGATCGATACTATCTTGAGTTAAACTAGAGACTGACGAGGAGGATAACCTCGTTTTTCATTATATTTTCTGACACAAGTGAAATGTTACGATGTTTCGTCGAAAGATTCATAAACCATGTTATCATCAAGAGTCGTAAGTGGTCAATGCAAACACTAATTATTAACAATAACAAAAGAAAAAACATAATTTAAATAAGAAAATAAAATCCATCATCATCTTTACCCAAAGAGGTGATTTGCGTTCCGTCTTTTCTCATAATTAGTAGTGATATCTGTAGCTGAAGCTAGTAAACTTTCGTCCTTGATATCCACTAATAGGTATAAGAAGTAAAAAGTATACAGGGTGATTTCTGGAGTCATATTTCTTACTTACAAAGGAGCTATTAGCTTATTTCTTTGCAAATGACAAATTTTGTAGATATTATAATATCTATTCTAGTTGATACTAGCTTAATTGTTATTGATAGGATAGATTCCTCTTACAATTTTTAGCTACTGTCAAATCTTTTAGCTGCTAATTTACCTCCATTTTTCTGTCTACAACGTTTGTAATTTCAGGAGAAATAAATGTATAAGAGAGCGAACATTTTCACTATGTTATGAGTTTTCTGAATGTATATGATAATTTTGATTTCCTAACGGAGCACAAAATAGCTTTCCATTAGTATTCATTACGATATAAGATGTTAAAATTAGTCAAATCCAATATTTAAACATTCTGAAAAATGGTAAATTTTGCTAGTGGATTCGGCCATTGTACCCAACTAGGTACAGTAGTGTTTGAAACACATTTTTTCCGTCTATTTCAATAATCTATTCTAACTTGTTATTTATTATATAGATATCAATGTATTGAATAAAAAAACAATCACATAAAGTAGTTGAATATTATGCGATTAAAATAAAGAGAGAATTTATGAGCTTACTCCTGCAGGTCGCAAAACTGTAAGTTTGAAACCTACCTTATGACTAAAAATATTGGTTGCCAGTATAAATTTGCTAAAAAAAGGGTTGAAGCTTTATCTTTAATTAAATATATAAAATAATAAACTGAGATGTGATACCACAAAATTTTGAAATATCCTTAATTTTGTATGTGTACCCAATTGAGTACAGCGGCGGTAAATGGGTTAAATGCATTATGCAATACAACACAAGAAATATAAACTATTCTGATAATAACTAGGCCTTAACAGCCTAGGGCGTGTTACTGGGGTTTTTTGGCGCATAAGTACAGTATTAAATTTACTGTTTTAAATGAAATGACAACAATATTTACGACGCGTGTGGCAATAAAAACGACTACGAACACGGCCCTTGTAAAGCGGGTGATCGACTTTAAGTCTTAAAATTATTATCTTTAAATTAATAACATACCGGTGTTGCACTATCAGGTCCCGAGTCAGGCGCCAACCTCTTCAACACGGCGACGGCGGAGAACAGCGCCGTTAAGTAGTACCCCCCCTCGCCGGACAGCAGCGCGGCCGGTAACAACCCCGCCATCAGCTCCGCTTCTAGTTCCGCGCAGACGAGCCGGCAGCGCGCGACCGTCCACGCGAGGACCGGCAGTAAGTCGTCCGCGCCTAGAGTCCGCTCGCCTCGGATCTGAGAACATCAGGTAAAACTATTATTTACGGATTTTTTGGCATTCCTAGTACCTTTAAACAAAAATCTGATGTTAATGGTAACGGACGGCTTTTAAATAAGTATGTTAAAGTGCCACACCAATTGGCTTCTATTATAATTAAAATTTATGACATGCATACTTGTATGTGTAAGTATGCATGTCACAAATTACTTAATATTATAAACGGGAAAGTGTCTGTCCGTCACCTCTTCAAGCACAAACCGCTGAACCGATTTTGCTGTTTGGTATGGAGTTTCTTTGAGTCCCGGAAAATGACATCCAATACTTTTTATCCCGGAAAAATGTACGGTTCCTGCGCGACCAATCAATTTTGATGCACGGAAACGGACGTCATCTAGTTGATTATAGAGTAGAAGTAGTCACTTACAGCATTAAACATAATGGATATCGCAGCGAGAAGGTTCTCAAGCTTGTCCAACGGAGAATCAGCGATTTGCATTTTTAGGAAGTGTTTTGATATCATCGCTAGCACAGCCGGTGATGGTACTTTTGTAGACTCCTAAAAAATATGAAAAATCTATTAAAATTTCCATTTCTTCCATTTCACAGGTTTCCGTACCACATAGGTTTGATTTATGAAGAATTACAATGGCGTAACGTGATGATTCATGCGTGAGAATGCAGCTCCCTAGTGTTTAAAAACCTGCATCCCAAATATTCTAGAGTCTTAGACGTGTTTAATCTACTTCCCTAAGCATGCATTATTCACAACAAACTGACCTATGTAACCACCTCAATCTAAAAAACACGCTGCGTTTAGTTCTTTACTGCACAATCGTCACTTGAACCTGTGGGATATGTGCGTAGCGGCCAAAGGAAGATCTTCCTATAGCGTCGCCACGCATTATTTCCACATTGGTGACCCTCGACAGAACACGCCTCCTTCACCATCATCACTCCCCGCCCCTCCGCACCGCGCCACCCAGCATCGCATCTCATTGAGTACCTCCACTAGCCGCAATGTACGGGCGACTCCGCATCGGCATCATCGGGCTTTCTCACTACATCGAGCGGTCAGCAAGCAGAGCACATCTCTCCTGGTCAGCACGTAGCATCGGCCCCGCACGGCAGCTTATCCGACTCACTGGATTCCGTGCAGCAGCAATATAGTTCCGACTCACTGGGACTCACTGCAACAGTTCCGACTCACTGGAACTCACTGGCACTGGCGACCTGTCAGCGACTTCAAGATTCGACCTCCGGTCTTCGGGGGGGAGTGATGTGGCGGTAACATTCCTGCATCGCGCTATAGAAGTTTTCTGAGCGCGTCGGTATATATACGACATCTGAAATGTATCACGTGGGCTTCGGCCTGACCGAGCATAACACCTCGCTCGGTTCGAAGATCTTCCTATATATTCACGCATTATTCCCACAAACCATTAACCTTGATACCCCTTTTCTCGTGCAGGTGTTGTGAACTCACCTTGATCCCGAACTGCAGCGGCGTGGCGTGGTGCGCGCGCTCGATGGCGGCGTGCAGGCGGCGCAGGTCGGGCGCGTGCCAGGCCGCCAGCTGCGCGTACAGCCGTGCTCGTAGCGGCCGCACCACCAGTCGGTGCATCACGCCCTCCAATATCGCGTCCAGGTTCAGGAACTCCGTGGGTTTCAGCTGGAATCATAGTTTAGGTATTAAAGCCTGTCAATTTCAAGCTAGCGTTTCTTAACTGTCTTAGACTACTGCTTGAGCGAACAGACGTCGGTGGTCAATTCATAACGAACATTAAATGCCAAATAGACAGATTAAGACTAAATTTTAGTCCTAATCTGCCTATTTGGCAAACCAGGCTTACTCCTTCTGTCCAGATCAAATTAGTAGGTCCACCACGACATGAATATAATTCTTATAGCACAAGTATATTTAAAATTGAATAAGTACCTTGAGCCTTTCCTTTTCAACTTCTTTCTCGAACTCTCTTTCACCATGCTTCACGAGATAGTTCTTCATCCCAGACATGAACTGTCTCATGTTCCGCATGGTGACCTGTAGCCAAAATACTCATCCTTATAATATGACGTCATAGACTACGAATCAAAATATATGAATTAGGTCATGTATTATCTGTGTCATGTCATGACCCAGAGAGTACAGTGTACACTAGAGGGTCAAAGCTGTAATTTACGTAACTTCCTATAAACACAAAATGATGAGCTGAGATTTCACGTTACAAGCACAAATTAACCGTAAAAATTATCTTACATATATTGCACTCATTTTACACCAACATTTATTAAGACGAGGCGCGGTATTGCGATCCATAAAAGCAATTCATTAAAAGTCTGAGCCCGAACTTGGCTCCCGTTCCCGCGTGTCTCGATCATTGTTTGGTTGTCAGCTGACCAGTATAACAATTTCAGATTTTTTTTTTATAATTTCAGAGCCATCACCTGTGGACAGGTCTCCTTGGAGTCGAGCGTGCAGGCGATGAAGTTGTCTACGTTCTGCGCGAAGGTGGTGCTCTTGTCCTGCGCCAGGTGTAACGCGTACGCCCGCAGCGCCGCGCCCGTACCGCGAGCGGACTTGCCCCCACGCAGCGCTCGCACTCTGCCTGCCGCTGAAAATTCAATTATTACGGGTTAGGTACCGAAGAATAAAATTATTTTATTGTATGCGTTTATTTAAAATGAGGCATAGAATTGATAGAAAATAAGGCAAAGCATCATCGGAATGTTAGTTTAGTTTTGGCACATTTATTTACAATCCAAACATTGTTAAAAATAATGTTTTAAAATGATAATAAACGTTTTTTATTTTAATTTTGAATGTGTTTTGTTACTTTCTGTTAGAACACCCTTTAACCGTAGAGTTATTATTTAATTAAATTTGTCAACGGAGCTAGGTTTGCACAAATTAATTCAAATACTAGCCTAGGCAAAGAAACTAGCATACATATGATATAATTATTGTTAACGCTTCAACTCCCATAAGGCCCAAGTGGGCCGCGAGAACAATAGTACAGTCATTGAAGGCAAAAATCAGGTACAACCTCCGATTTCGTTGAACCTTGATCGATTTGGATGAAAATTTGGGATTAAGTACGTTAAATCCTCTACTTTAAAATTTTTTGTATTTTTTAAAGTTTTTTGTATTTTAGGGGTGAAATCCACCCCTTTTGTTAGAAATGGAAAAATGCAGATTTAACCATTCTAGTTTAACTAATTGTTTAATTTGATAAAATAAAATATGTTTTAATGTTTTTAATTATGATTTATGATTATTTAACTATTTTTCAACCCTTTTAGCAACCATTCCTTTAATCGTGAAAAAAACATTTTTTGTATTCCTGAGCTTCAAAATCGCATATTTACATTGATGAACAGTTTGTTTGATATTTGTGATATAATTTTTGGATAAGAGTGAAATATAAATCCCTAAAAGTACACCTTAATTGCAGAATCACTGTAAAAATTGGGTTCAAAAGCTTAATAGATTTAAGTTTTTGAACCCAATTTTTTCAGTTTATTTACTTAGTATTAGTTTATTATAAATTAGTTTATTTTGCGAAATTTTTTGACCCCTGTAAACTACCCAATGTCTGAATATTAAGCTTTAAGTTTTTATTTTAAGTTTTTTATTAGCTTTAATGAGTTCGAATATTTTCTCAAATTTTATTGATATATTTCAAACATTGATATTATTTAGTCCAAAATATTCAAACAACGATTTCAAACTACAATCTGTGCAAAAAATTTACGCAAAGGCTTAATCTGCTAGTCTGGAATATATTCAATAGACGCACATCATTATAAAAAGCCCCTTTCATATCGAGTATAGACGTTTACCGTTTCGTTTACTTTCTGAATATTGAAAGACTTGAAAAGATTAACATGTATTTAGTATGGGTTAGATGACGCCTGCAATTGCGCTGAAACCGTACATTTTTTCGGGATTAAAAGTATCCTATGTCCATTCCCGAGACTCAAAGTATTTTCATACTAAATTTCAGCAAAATCGGTTGAACCCAAACATCTGCTTCAAAATTGTTTTCAAAAAAAATATTATTTTCGTTTTATCACAATAGCTCTGTTAATTTTTAAGTTATCCGGCTCATTTATGGACTATTTTAAAGGTAAAATTTAAAGAGCTTTAAGATCGACTTGAAAAATACATTTTAAAGTCCTTGGTTTAAAAAAGGGTTAAAGGGTCCCGATTTCATGGTTCTCGCAGTAAAAGTTAGCCTTTAAACGTCTCTATCTTGGTTATTTTTGATCCTATGAAAATAAAAAAGAACCCAAAAGATTTCTTAGAAAATGGACACAATTTTCTTATTTTATAATTTCTTACGAAGGTTTCATATTTTCGAAGTTATGTTCAAAACAAATTGATATTTACGAAAATTTGAATAATTTTGATTTTACCAAATCATTCTTTTTTTCGAAACTAAGCATTCGAAACCAGTAAAAATTTTTGAGGTCATCACTTATGCTAAACTAAAGAAAAGCCTTTGGGGATAACCATAAATTTGAATTATTGTAGAAATGGTGAAGGTTTTAATTTTGGTTTTTTCCAAAAAAAAAAAAAGCTACAATACTCATTAGAAAGGTATTTTTAAGAAAATTCTACGAAAGCACATGTCATAAAGTGCATCGGATTACCGTTTTTCAAGTTTGAATGCTTAGATTTAGGTGCTCACCGAAAGAAAATATACATACAATCACCTATACCTCACTATGGATAATTACAAGAAGGTATTTCAGAGTAGAAATTGATTTGTTTTTTTATTGGCTTTAATTTTGGTTATTACACACTTTTCGGAAAAAAACTATAGTTTCTTAGATAATTATGAAAAACCGCTTTAAGACATGCATTTTTCTCACGCAAAAACATAATCTTTGATCTTTAATAACTCAGAAAGTGTTGATTTCATCGAAGAACTTTATATAACAAATTTTGCTTAGAATTTGTGTGTCTATCGATTTCTAAGGTTATTTTTATTTAAAAAAAAATTCACCCCCGAGAAGGTTTGGCATCCACCCCCAGGGTAAAAGCGCAAGTTGGCACTATGTCACTTTTGTTTCTTAGGGTATCCCCCACCTACTTACCAATTTTCATGAAAATCGATCGAGGTTCAACGAAATCGGAGGTGAAAACCTTCACTGACTCCACTACAATAGATTTCCAAGAATCCGCGATCGAAGGATGTAAGTAGGTTGTAGGATAAAAGGACAGGGTTAGCCAGCTTTTAAATAAGATCTTTGTGGCAAAAGTATTTTTAAAATTAATTAATCGTTACTCGAATCGTCAGTTAATTTTTCGAAAAGATTTGATTACAAATGTTTCCGAAAGTTTTGATTACAATGCCTTGGGAAGACTAAAAAAAAGTGGTGGTGCTCGTTGTATCAACAAACAACAGTTGTAAGTTTTCGGATAAGAAAAAACGGTCCGAACGAAATTTGATTCTTTAACAACTGCTACCTTTCTACCTGATCTTAAATTGCCTACAAAAGATTCTAATGATCGAAGGACCATGCACGGACAATAGTATTTTGGTCCAAAGAGTTTCGAAACGCTATTGTGCTGATAATTTTGCAAAGTTTGGATTTTTTTGCAATTTTGTTGACAATAACAAATATTAAGGGGCCGGGCTGCCCTCGAAATTCTCATACATACGTAATACCAAAATCATTTTCTCATACGAAAATATTTAACATGTTTGAGTTATTTTTCACCTTAAAATAGTAATTACCTAGGTTCCTGTACAAAAATTAACTTCAAAATATTTAAACACAATAATTTTTGTGTGTAATTTTTTTTACTAAATTTACTACTAAATATTAAAACATTACAAAATAGAGTAAAACACTAAAAAATATGTAAATAAATAGTAAATTTACTACAAAATATTTAAATACTAAAAAATATTTTTTAGAGTTGAAATATTTAGTAAGTAGTAAATTTACTATTTATTTATATGTTTTTTAGTGTTTTACTCTATTTTTTAGTGTTTAAATATTTTGAAGTTAATTTTTGTACAGGAACCTAGGTAATTACTATTTTAAACTGAAAAATAACTCAAACATGTTAAATATTTTCGTATGAGAAAATGATTTTGCTATTACGTATGTATGAGAATTTCGAGGGTAGCCCGGGCTCTTAAAAGCAGGTAATCAACAAACTTTAAACATGGGTTGTTTTGGTGTTTACAAATTAGAAGAAATAAATGAGTTCAGGTATTACATTACTTAAGTACCACTAATTTATTTGTTTTGTTTCACCTACCTAGAATAAAAGCAGAAACCCTGAATTATTGTATGGCGTAATAACTAAAAGTACCTATGTAAGAAGAAAGCCGTTTTCTTGTATACTCCTCATTATTCAAAGTCTTTCTTGTGAACACACATTTCAACTTTTTACACACACGCACAAACAAATTCTTTGCACACGTCAAAAAGCGACGAAATATATTGCTAGGTTTACTCCTATTTAAGTACTTCAGCTCATCGCAATGGCAGGAGGGGGACTGGGCTACGATATGCGCGACTTTCCTTCTACTGGTTTTGGCCAACTTTTGGCACATACTAGTGATATCACTGGGTCTCCTTAGGCGCTCCTGAAACTTGGCTTCCATCAGTTTGTCTCTACTCACTAGAACCCACTCGCTCTCGTACACGTGAATATCGTTGGGATCACTGTGAAAATTCCTGACGGTCGTCAAAGCGAAGACTTCGTTGCTCTCGAAATTAATGATTCGCGTCAGTTTCTCCGAATTCACGAGCCTCGGCTTCGGAGGCGGCGCTTCGACATCTCGGCAGCTTCTTCGGAACAATCTTTTGAACCACATCATGACCGATCACCAGGCGGTTTCGACCCGCTTCGACGAACGACTTGAAGCGGGAGTTTCTCATCAACGTACGCGCCTGACGAGGGGCGTCGAGCGACTGACCAAGACAGTTCTCAGCACGCGCAAACCTTTAACCCTTACCAGTAATTAATTATTTACAAAACTAATAAGTTAGAAGATAAGACATCTGCGTAGCGGCCTTATTGTTTGGTTTATAATTAAATTTAATGATAGCTAATGAGTCATTTACGGGCAGGTTCTGTTACAATGTATTGTACGCTTTATTTAAATACTGGATCGCATTGGATCAGACCACGAGTAGAGCAGGCGGGTAAAAGTTTGTTGTGTGTATTATCTGTGTTGTTGTACTATCACGCTAGTATAGACTATTATAGAATAGTCGACATTTTGTTTATATCTAATTACGCATGCTGTCGATATCATGTGCAAAACTTTAGATGATTAAATAATATTATATTTTCGTGTTTAGACTTTAGATAAGCAATTTTCTGGTCTAATAAATTGTTTGGTATTTACGGTGTCGTTCCTTATAATATGGGAAGTAAAAAAGTATTGCAAATAAAAAACATGATTATAGTGATAAAATTTTTAAAACAAGACTTTCCTTATATCTTTGATAATTCATTAGCTATACGTGAGATTTAACTAAATTAATAAATAATACTTATTTGTTAGTACTTATTTCTATTAAAGATTTAGGCCAAATCTTGAGGAATGTTGTAAAATGGATCACTACTATTTGCAGTCTGGATAAACATTGTTAGTTAAATATCTATTCATTGTTATAAATAGACGTACGATTAAATTACTTGACAACCCTAAAGTGCTCCAGAATGTTAATGATTTATTTAACAGCTATTTAATATCAGAATAAATCTTACGATGACAGTCTGATAGCACATAAACTTGGTTAAATTCTAGGGATGCGTCTACAGTCTAAACTGGCATAGAATTGTAATTTGTATGATTGAGAAGAGAAAAACATTGCTATAATTTTAACGCGCGACTTTACCTCCTGAAGTCTAGATCCTTGAGTTAAGGGGAAGACGGCTGCCAATTCGACATCTTTGTGCAGTTTTCTAGACGTATGCATTTTATTGATTCGCACAAAAAATATATGTGATTTTTGATTATATTTGGAAAAGCTTGTCGAATTTAAATAAATTAAATAATCCTACTGGATGAAAAAAAATACCAAAGTCACATCTTTCAGGAACTTTAAACAGTTCTAACTAAAAGAAGAATACAATA
Organism: Lysandra bellargus; assembly: GCA_905333045.1. NCBI lineage: Eukaryota > Metazoa > Arthropoda > Insecta > Lepidoptera > Lycaenidae > Lysandra > Lysandra bellargus. The sequence goes on from HG995355.1 coordinate 6,707,953, forward strand.
TATGCTTTAAAAATTTGTTCATTTGATACCTTTTACAAAAATCTAAAGATTGCCGGATTTAATTTTCGGTTCTGAGATCTAGATTTCCCATAATATTTATTTTTTCCTCTAGCAAACGAAAAATGTATCCACGCTACCGAGTGAACACTTCGCATCTCTGTCTCTCTGGCATGAAAATCGACACAGGTGCGAGAGTGATGCGAGATCAAGGTCATTGGCAGTTGTCAGCGTCTTAATAGAATATAATAACATACAGAGTGCAACAAAACTAAGTGAAAATTATAATTTAGGCTATGAGTCCTTTGTATAGAGTTCACTATAAAGGTAGAAACGCTGACAAAGTAACTTTTTTAAACTTTTGTATGAACAAATTCAGGACGCTTGGGCGCGTGCCCACACAAATAACAAAAAAATCGGCCAAGTGCGAGTCGGACTCGCGCACGAAGGGTTCCGTACCATTATAGAGCAAAATTAGGCCAAAAATTGTGTTTTTTGTATGGGAGACCCCTTAATTTTTTATTTTATTTTAATATTATTATTAAATATTAAAGTCACTGACCTCCAATATACAAGTACGCTGGACTGATGATATCCAGATATATTTTGTGCCTATTTGAAGCGGAATCACCCAATATTCGGGAAGAGAACTAAATCTGACGTAACTTGCAAATGGCCGCTCAATCGCTATTGGTTGTAGAAACCACAGATAATAGTATAGCTCCATGGTAGAAACTAGTATTAGTTCCAAGTACTCCCACTACTGCTATCAGCGCCAATTTTTACGTCAAATTTAGTTCTCTTCCCGAATATTGGGGGAGCTGATTCCGCTTCAAATAGGCACAAAAAATAGCTGTCATTTCAAAGGGTATCATTAGTCCAGTGCACTTGTTTAATGGAGGTCAGTGATTAAAGTACATACATAACTAAGGATTTTTTGAAAAAGTTAAGTACCTAGGTATATATTGCCATTATTGATATAGAGCAAAAAAGGCCAAAAAAAATACGTTTGTTGTATGGGACCCCTTCAATAATAATTTTATTTTATTTTTAGTATTAATTGTTGTTATAGCGGCAACAGATATACACAGTCTGTGAAAATTTCAACTCTTTAGCTATTACCGTTCTCAAGTTACAGCCTGGTGACAGACTGGTGACAGACGGACAGACAACGAAGTCTTAGTAATAGGGTCCCGTTTTTACCCTTCGGGTACGGAACCCTAAAAATATGAGCGAGCCTCTTTGAGCGCTGCTAATTTGCCGTTGAACTCTATAATAATATAAGGGATACATCACACCTAAAATATTATCGCTTAGTTTTATTACAGCCTGTAAATGAATGTAGCTAATAGAAACTTACCTAGCAGTGGATCCAGCCGATCTCGGAAGCTCTTGCTTCTTGCAGCGGCCGCGATACCTCTTCTGGGTAAGGGAGAATCCCACTCATTTGGCTCCTCCTGTTGGTAAATAAATAGTTGTTTTATAATTATATATATTACATGAAACTATATAATTTCGTTCTATCCATCAGCATCAAATATAATGTTTGATGCTGATCGATGGATCAAAATTTTTGAAACTAAGGGCCTGTTTCACCGCTTCCTGATAAGGTGCCCGATAGGCTTATTTGACAGATTCTCCATACTCTATGTGTCAAGTTAAGTGGTGGATAGCCTTATCAGGAAGCGGTGAAACAGGCCCTTAGAATATTTTCTAACTTCTGGATAAGAATATTTTATTGCTTCATCCTACTGATTTCTGATTCAGAAGTTAGTAAAGAGTATGATGGACTATGCAGCAGTCACAAAAATCACATTTAATTAAAATCTGTTTAAGTTTTAGATTTTTACCATATGAAAAATGAGTGCTAATAATTATAAAGTTGTCCATGTTTTCTTTATAAAAAAAAACCCTTAGTTTAGGTAAACTAACTGGGTGGTCCCCGGCTAGACAAACATTTGGTAAAATGGTCCCTCATGACTAAAAGGCTAAGAACCACTGGTTTAACGCCTCCGTGGTTCTGTTTCTAAACTCTAAAGCGTGGCTCTAAGCTCGGAGGTCGTGGGTTCGATTCACGCGTTGAAAACATGATATTTAAAGTTTAGTTAGGGCAGTACAGGCTGATCACCTGATTGACAAGTAAGATGATCCATGCGTCGGATGGGCATGTAAAAGTCCTGCGCCTGATCTCTCGCCAGTCGTGTCGGTCGTTCGGGCCGCTGGCAGTAAAAGGAATAGACTCTTGTGTACTGCGAACACACTTGGGCACTATAAAATTGATCCTGCAGCGCTGCGTAACTAGCCTGGTCTCAATGAAACCGACCACCGTCACCGAAACCGGTATTTCTAAAAAGTTAGTTATACTTGATAACATTTCTTGTAAACACATACCGCTTCATAGCACGGTGGTCCGGAGGGAGGTATCAGGCCGTCCCACTGCGAGCTGTCCCACGGCTCAGAGAACACTGTGCCATCGTCGCTTGCCTGATAAAACAATTGAATATTTAGAAAAGTGAAGTCTAATGTTATAAACATCATATCAAGAAACAATACTATAAACTTCATAAGAATCTCATTCGTGAGATTTTTGTATGATGTTGATATCTGAATAGTGAATAGGTTCCTATAATTATTATTATTGTGATGATACAGTACTGATAGATGCAATTATCGAATTTTTTTGCCGAATTGGAAAGGTTGGAAAACAGCAAAACGGAGTCGGATCTCCTAGGGCTCAGGCCCATAGGCCCACAGGCTTATGGCCTAAGCCCTATTTTATATTACTTATTAGTTCCTAAGCATCTGAACTGATTTGATTTAGGGCCTGTTTCACCACTTCCTGATAAGGTGCCGGATAGGTTATCCACGACTTATTTGACAGATGCTCCATACTCAATATGTCAAGTTAAGTTGTGGATAGCCTATCTGGCACTTATCAGGATGTGGTGAAACAGGCCCTTAGTATCCTTTGTTATAATTTAGCGTCATTATCATTCGTTTGTTGATAATATCGCTAATAAATTACCTGTTCTGACAAGGGTCTCAAGTCGTGAACGTTGTCGTAGCACGAAGCTCGAGGCGGTGATCTTACCTCCTCCGGTAACACCGTCGGTTCGGGGTTTAACCGGAGATCGGGGAATCTGGAAAAATGGACATTATAAATTCAACTATTTGGTAATGTCATGAAATGTTTAGATAATTTGCCAGAATACTATAAAATCATATTCTGTTTATCGATCGAGTAAATCAAGTCAATCCCTATATAGTAAAAGTCAATCCCTTATTAGTTATAAATGACGAATAGCTAGCTCATCTAAAGGTTAGTTGCTCTCGTTCATTGTCATTAGTTTAATACCTAATAATCATAATAATATTATGTAAAATAAGATACGACAGAACGTATCTAAGAACAAAACTATTCCTAACTTTAAAGATTGTAAAACAGAGCCAACAGTAAACAAAACACGGATCTAAACTAAAACACTGATATATAGAACAGTCAACTAAAATACTGGTAACTATAATATACCTAGTACTTACCTACCTACGAATCAAGGGGAAAAGTACCAAGTTTAATAAGACTCTTACCGCTGCGCAACCACCTGGTGTACGGTGAGATGCTGTGCATCATCACCGCTCAGCCGACACTCCTGCTCCGCCAGCGAGGGGAACGTGCCATTCTCACTGCCCATACCATCGTCGTTCTTATCTGAAAGCAGAGGAGAAGAATTGAAGAGCTAATCTGGAAAAAAGCCATCGTTCTCATCTGAAAGCAGACGTGAAGAATTTTAGATCTACTTTGAAACAGGTTTTAGTAGCAAGATCGCCTATTTGTACAGTTCTTATTTATTGTTTCTATTATAGTTTAGTTTGAGGTTTGTATAAATAACGAATTTTCTATCTATCTAATTTGGAAAAAGAACGTGGTCATAAAGCAAACTAACTTTGAAATTAGAGGAAATGAATCCAGCATCAAGCCCGGTTTTCACTATACGTCCTATACGAGTACGCTCGGACAGAGTGCACTCGTACGAGCTAGATCGTATAGGAGCCCACTCGGATTTTGGTTTTCACACCGTTATTATAGGTTTTACATCCTAGTAGTAACATTTTTAAGCAACTTTCAAAAAGGAGGAAGTTATATTATTCTCAATGCATTAAAGATGACGACAACTGATCTGTTGCTTCACGTTCCACAACACTTCCTTGGCTTCATATAATTCTAAAAACTTCACTGTTTCCCGTTCTGTCCACTTTTTCATTAATAATTCTGCTTTGTTTTTCAAGACGCTGAGGGAATATTGCGTGGAGGCCAAAGGAAGATCTTCCGACCGAGCGAGGTGTTATGCTCGGTCAGGCCGAACAAACAGAAGTTGGTGAAATTGGGTCTTAAGTAAATAAAAAAAAATACACAGAATAAATAGAAACGACTGTATGAAATAAGTGTTCAAAAAATATAGCAAAATACGATTTTCCATCAATAACTTACAGTAGATTCAATCTCAATATAGTATGGAGTAATCCTTACAATATTTTAGTATGGAGTATCCATACTTTAATATTATAAATCTGAAAGTATATCTGTCTGTCTGTCTCTCTTTCACGCCAATACTACTGAACCGATTATAATGATTTTTTGTTCACAAGTAGTCTAGAGCCTGACAAAATATGACATAGGCTACTTTTGAAGAGGAAAAAAGGGTCGTTAGGTTGACCCTAACAACCCATTTTTTCCACCAGACTACAACAGAATTGACAGATTTCGTGAGCGAGTCGTCAAGTGCAAATCTGTCAAATCCATACAAATGAAATGCATCTACGCGTTCGGTTGCGGTCTGTCAATTCAGACTTAGTATTAAAATTATAAGTAAGTATAGAAAAGTCGGTATTTAGTAAATGCTGGACAAAGTAAAGCTGGAAACAAATTATCGGACGAACGTCCGCGAACGTTTTTATCGGATGCGGCTTGTTTATATCTGATCAATACAAAATACAATGTGCACATTGTCTGACATAAGTTGCGGGCGACCTTAAGCGTTCGGACGTCCGAACAGAATCTGGCTGGCCAGATGTTTTTGTATCCGCGGACGTCTGCCATTGACATATAGGATTAGGTCTTTGCGTCCGCGGATGAATCGTGCACATTGTTAAGAGGCCGGGGTACCTTCGAAATTCTCATACATACGTATTATACCAAAATCATTTTCTCAATACGATAATATTTAACATGTTTGAGTTATTTTTCAGCTTAAAATAGTAATAGTAATCGCCTAGGTTCCTGCACATTTCTTTTGCAAAATATTGAAACACTAAAAAAAATTTTTTAGTGTTTAAATATTATTACCTAGGTAATTACTATTTCAAGCTGAACAATAGCTCAAACTTGTTAAATATTTTCGTATGAGAAAATGATTTTGGTATTACGTATGTATGAGAATTTCGAGGGTAGCCCGGCCCCTTAAGCCGCATCCGTCAGCCGCGACTTGGATGCGTCCGATAGTTTGTTTCTAGCCAGTGCCGTAAATAGCCTATTTACGGCACTGTTTCTAGCTAAGTTTTAAATGTCAACAATTAGTCAAAATCCATTCATTGGTTCCGATAGATACGGGATTTGATAAAACGAATTACAAGTGTTACACTTATTGATATGCTATAATATTATGTCAAAATACGCAATAAGTAGATAAAGATTAGGTAGGGACAATAATAATACTTACTTATGAACTGCCAGCTAGAATCAACCGCCCATGGTTGATCCTTCCCTGATGGAGGTTTGTTGGCAACACGCGGCGGTTCTACTGGTTTCATTTTTGGTTTGTTTCGCAGAGAAACCAGGTTGTCTACTGACGTAGATGTATTTGGTGAAGATGCTGTAATTTGTGAAATTTATTATTATTGGAAAATGGAAACACTGTGCAATTTGAAAATAAATGGTTTTCCGTTGTTTTTCTTGTTTGATTGCTATTTACTTAACTTAAATACAACGATTTTAAATCAACGATCAACAGTCTTAAATTGGTAGAAGTAATTTATGTATTTTTTAAGATGGTTAAATCTTTTTCAAATTCGGAAATGTAAATATAAAAAGTAGCAATATTAAACGAAATAGGTAGGTATACTACTTCATGTATTAATAACAAATACATACGTGAAAGTTCCTCGATACTATGCATATCTCTGAGAGGGTAGTAGGGGTGATTTTGTGTTGGTGGCTCAGAATACCGTTGAGACAGATTCATTCCAACCCTTAAAAGTTTTCTGCGCTGAACAGGTAGCATAGCAGCCTGAAAAAAACGTGAGGCCATTATAATATCCATTTATGATTTTTCTGTAAATCAGTTCACAGTTTATTGTATTATGAATAGAAAGACATCCATGAATTACCTCTTTCAGAGCATCCACAGGATCAGCATAAAATGGACTCCCAGCTTTATCCTTTTCTGATTCCTCAGACGTTTCTCTCAAACAGTCTTCCATTTTGACAGTTTCCATGCTTTCTGTATTGTGTTTTTCACGATTCTTGAGTGCTGCTTCTATTTCTTCTGTCAATTTCTTATTAATATTTAACGCTATATTGAGTTTATCTGGTCTCACAGGGACTACGTCTCCCCTACTATTTGTTGTTGCTATTATTTCATTGGAACCAATTAAGCTCTTTTTTAGCGAGTTATCCGAGTGAGACTTATTATCATTCAAACATTCAGTCGAGTTAAGCGACAGATTTTCTTTTTCCAGGATAGATTGGTTGCTTTTAGCTGCACTTAGTTTTGCTACAGAGAAAATTGACAGTTAACTTTAAGTAATGATATGTTTATTAAATTATTATATTTGTTTAAGTACAAATTTCGTACTTACGTAATGTATCTGGCAGTAGGTCAGGTCTTTTGCTTTTCATTAGACCATTGCTTATATTGGTTTCATTTTCTAATTTATTAGGCTTAAAAGTTGAGCAATTATTACCCTCTGGTCCCCAAATGTCTTCGTAATCGCTAACCTTATCCATTAATGAACTACGATAATACACTCCTGGAGATTCTAAAATATCTGACTCCTGAAAACGTTTATCTCAATAAACTTATTTGATCGAAAAGGTAAAAAAAAAAATTAAAAGATTTTAATTATCTAAATGAGTGTTTAGTGCTTATTAGTGTAACGAAAAACATGCTAAATATTGAAACACAATATTTGATCTATAAGGCTTATAGTACAGCGAGTCTACGGAAACAAAGCAAAGCCTACCTGATAATGTCTGGATTCCTTCCTCAGAGAGTGCTTGCTTCTTCGTGATCTACCAGAAGGTGTGGTGCTGGATGTATTGGTATTAGGAGTGAGAATTTTATCTTTGACAGAAACAGGTGAGAGTATAGATTGATTTGAATTTGGGGAAAATAAATTTTTGGTCGATTCAGGAGACGTTCTGGATAACGGTGAAAAAACCTCACTCTTATTTGTCTGACTGATCGGTGAAAATACACCGCTTTTGGAAGAAATAGTATCGTTGGAAACGGGGGAGTTAATTTGACTAGTTGGCGAGAATATGCCGCTGGTAACAGAGTTGGTTCCGTTTGGTGATACTAGTTGGTTGGGAGTGAAGCTATTATTGGATTTAGACAAAGTGTTAACTACGGGATCTATGGACTCTGTATTCGCTTGAGAAGGTAAATCATTCGGTGATTCAGGATCTGTGTTTCTTTGCTCCGTTATCTGCCTTTTAAAACTGCCATGTAAGCTAGCTGTCATTGCACTGACACATTCTCCCTCGGGCGACATACGATGCATCATATGCTACACAGGAATAGGAATAATTAGTGTATAGATACAATAAGAGTACATTAGGAACAAATATAACAAAGCGTTTGCCTCGTTAAATATTCATTTACATAGTATAAACTAGTTCATGCACACTTAACGCCATGCAACACGACAACAACTCTAATCTCACCTGTAGTTCTCCGTCAGACTCCGAAAGCTTTTTGGCTACATCCATTAAATTAAATCCAGCTTCGTTATTATTATTAATGGTGTTAGATGCAAGCGTTAATTGCAGTCTGTCGCTGTGAATACTCTCGTTTATTTGATGATTATGAATTTGAGTATTATTTACGCTGAATGTGACCGTCGTAGTCACGGTTATGTTTCCATTTGATTTGTTAATGGGACTAAAACTAACGACTTCGGTATTCGGGGATAGGGACATTTTCGGAAACGGAGGTTTGGCCCATCGGGGAGGTGGTGGAGGTGGGGTAGTTTTACAGTTAGAATGAGTTGAATGAGTGGGGGAATGCTGCGTTTTAGTCGTTGGGAATGTATGAGGATGAGTTATATGCGCCTGAAAATAGGTTTGTAATTAGTAAATAGCGTTTATAAGATAATAATATTATGTATTTACAATAATTAAATATTTTGTAGGAAACTTACCGTGCTCGACATCAAATTAAGCGTATTAGGTGGGGTTGGTCGTGGCGCTCTCACAAATGTTCCACTCGGCTTAGCGGGCGGAGATGGTGGTGTCTTTCCTTTGAATGTACTCAAGTTCTGATTCTGACTCGGTGGGGAACCTGAGGCATCCACTGGTGACATTTTTAATACTACGTTTTGGTCCTTTTCAGGACTTAAGATGTGCTCCCGGGAATTCGTTGATGTGCCTATAATTACAACATAATTACGAAAATAGATAAATTATGGTGAAAAAAAAAAAATGCTGTCGAATATTGTTACTTAAACTTACCACTTATATTGAAGCTGCTTAGACTAGAACCAGTATCTGATGGAGTAACTGCCATAGGAACTACTCCATTAGCTAATTGACATGGCGAAAGTAGGTTATTTTGAGTGTTTTTTGGATTGGCCATCGGGTATCCCCAGAACTCTTGTCCTAACAACGCGAGGGAACTGAGTTGTTGTCGGCTCTTAGCTTCCCGCAACGGTCTTGGTAACTGGAGTTGAACTGGTAACTCGTCACTGAAAAATGAACAGTTTTTTTAAGCACAAGGAATTTAACAACGAGCAAAAAAAACTTTTCATCCATACTAACCTTTAACTGGTGACAAGCGGTCTCACAGGCCGAATGGCGTCAGTGAAACATCTTTTCACCCACTTCCCCGCACCCTCCGGGTTTGAACGTCTCTGTAGCTTCGAGTTTGGTTGCCCCCGCGCCGTAGAAAGAGACAGTTGCGTCGGACTAACCCAAATCGATAAGTTATATGGATGCAAAATTCGATAGCGGCCTGTGAGACCTTACGTCACCAGTAGCGTAACTTTTTTACTTTACATCGCTTATTGATTTTTTTCACTTTTTACATCTATTATTTACGATGGATAATTTTGGTCATCCGAACAAGAAGCGAAAGGAATTGGGAGTCAGAAATGAATTGTTAAACCGTAGAAAACAGCTTTCATTATCTGAAATTCATAGAATAGGAGAATGGTAGGCACAAGGATTCCACTGAACCAGAAGCCGAAAATATTGCCGAAAATTACATCCCAGAGCAAAGTGATCATGATTCAGGAACCGAAGAGAACGACCAAGGTTACATCGATCAACAAATCAGGAGCCATGGCAGGAGAATCATCCTTCAGAATTTGTAAAGTTTGACCATTGTCAGTTTTGTGAAATTATAGCTGTGATTAAAGGTTTTTTTTTTTGATTCACAATGTACAAAATGCTTTTATTTTGTCCTACACTAAGTTATCAAACTGCTCATGAACATAGCTGTAAGCCAATATACTTAATTTCTATGCAATAGACCCAAAACGGTAGCGGCCTCTCAGACCGCTCGTCACCAGTTACGTTACGCAAAATACATGTCACCAGTCAAAGGCTAATATTACAATAGTCTGTCTGTCTGTCTGTCTTTCCGTTACGTCTTAACGCCTAAAACGCTGCACTGATTTTGCTGAAATTTGGTATCAAATTTCTTTGAGTCCAGAAAAATTTAGAGTTACCGCGTGATAAACGATTTTTGGCGGTTGCGGGCGTCATCTAGGGAATTTAAGTCGATACTTACCAACATTGCGAGTAATGAGCTATAAGCTCAGGTATGTTATCGAAGCGGTTGTGCGAGGTCTCCAGCCCGATGCGACCGTCCGATGCTTGGATGAGATAGTGCTCGATGTACGGTCCCTTGTCGGCCGGGAGCCGGACGCTGATGGCCATCGTCTCCGGCTGACTAGATTGTCGGACTACGAAGTTCTGGAAAATATATAGATTACGATTACATAATATTATCAAGTCAATTGTGTCAAAAATGTCGTCCGAGAATGTTGATGTAGAAATAACGAGCCACACTCGGAAAATAAAAGAAACAGCAGCGATGCATTATAAGCAATACAATATTAAAATGTCAGATAGCGTGAAGCTGACATCAGGTAGGTACTACCTACGCATCGTCGCGTCGCTTATAATCTTCTTTTTCTATAAAATGAACCGCTAATTGTGCTGTAATCTCTAATCTCGAGAACAGCTGAACCGATAACTGCACTAATTATTTTTTAAATACGAGAATGATTGTTGAATACGTACCCCTTCCTCTTTTCCTTGTAATAGGTGGAACGCACCAGCTCGTTGGATTCCCGGTAGGAACCAAACGGGATGAGTTCTTATCAGTCTTTCTAATAAGCCAATGTCACATGGCTGTTGTTCTTCCGAATCGGACCCCGAAGATCCCACGGAGGAACAGTCTCCTTTCGCTCCCTCGCCATCTGACGACAAACTCTCTCGACTCTGAAAAAACAAAATTAAAAAAACATTAGTCCCACAAGCGAAAAGTAATTCGACCGAATACAAACTCGGGAACTGCAAACTCTCTGTGGTTTTATTTAACACACAAGAGTTGAAATTAAATTGGAACAGGGAATTAAATTATTCCATGAATACGATATGCCACAAAATTGAATGTAAATATAATTGGAGAAATGAGGAAGGTTCAAAATCTACCATGATATTTGCGAAGCTTCTTACGAAATAATTTATAGAATAAAGTAAGATAGTAGCGGCTAAATGGATGTTTGGAAAAGTGCCAGCGAGCCAACTAGATGCCATCGTAAGTTGGGATTGGGTAGTTTGTTGAATCTAGATTTTAGGTTGATTAATCCGTGGCCCTAAATACGATTTGTGTAGTCAGGTAATGTACAGTAAACAAGCCAATAAAGTTATTGTCTTATTTAGCAATGTTATAGTATTTATTTTATTGAATCAATGTTATTTTGATTAATAATAATTATATTTAAGTCTGTGATATTAGATGCATTCTCTTTGTAGTAACATGATGATGATATTTTGAATTATTAAGGTATATTATGACATATATCTCTTGTATTTTTGCAGTATATTTTAGTATTTCCTACATAGGTAACAGTTGACCTAAATATTAACGAAATGAGAAAATGCATTATTCTGCCTTATTGCAGACAGAATAGAATGAAAGAAATTGCAACTTAATAGAAAAGCAGTACATCGCAAGAGATATGTAATTCATGAAGAGATATTTGAAGACGAATTTTCAAAGCGTTCACCCCAACGGCTTTGTTCAGAGACTTGGAAATATTATTACCCGATTCTCGCAAAAGGTTCGCCGGATGGCTTCCACAAAAAGAAATGTAATTGTATATACTCTCGTTATTTTCACAATTTTGTTGACTTCTTTTAGCAGCCCTTCAATAAAATGGTGGGAAATTTTAATCGCTCGAGTAAGTAATACTGTTGATGTTCTTTTTATTTTTGACGAATGACGGTTGCGCGATTTAATTCAGGTGCTAAATTGAGGAAAAGGTATAAAAGTGTCACCTGTTATTGAGTTTCTTATTCAGCATCTTTTTTGTGGAAAAAAAACTGTTTCAACATACTCCTTAAATATTTACTGAAGGGCAGCATCGATGGGAGTTTCTTTTACAATTTTATTTTTAGAATACTTAAAACTTTTGGCAGTGGTTAACATATTTTCAACGGTGTCCCATTTATAAAGCTGTTGAAATAAGTTTCACGGAACTCGGTCAACAATGTTTTATATTTTAAACTTTGTTTTATAAATCTTTTAGGATTATACCAGAAATAAAATCTTACAACGAGTCTACTTTAAAAAAATTAAGTTTTTTTAAATAAAAATTTCATATACTTACTTACTTATTATATTGATATGATTTTTTTTCCTAACAATTAAAATTTCGTATTAACTGATGTTAATGAAAAAGCTCATAAAATTGATGTTTACACATAAGAGGCTTATGAATTTACAGGAAAATAAAGCAGGATAAAGCTCTCTGTTGGTAGATTACAGGTAAAAAGGAAAACTTTTTTAATATCAAGTAAAGCTGGAACAAGAGGCTTTTACGTGTAAGCCTGCAATAAATATGGCGGCATTTACCAGTCTCGGCTAATTAAAATACATGCACATGTTAATAATTCTGAAACATTTGCACACGTTATGCAAATAAAATGTTGCTGTTTATTTTGGCATGACATAAATCGTAATTTTGGTGTTTATAAATTTTACATAGGTATTTTATGTCGAATATATATTTCTAAAATATATATTTTACATCCAGGTTATATTTTTTGTTACAATTTATTCCTTTTATTATTTACTGCAATTATAATGCTTTTACAAAATTTTAGAAATTTATTTCTGCTTCTCTTATCACTGATTATTTCTGCAAATACCTCTCCCAGCGAACTCTATCTTTCTATCTACTTTAGCTTTAGGCTTCAGCATTATTATTTTTCCTATCAGATTAATCGGATAGATAGTAGGTATTTTGTAGTATCATTTCATATATCATCAATTCATCAACACCACATTTTTTGTTATTTGCAATTGGCAAACGCCCCAGCGTTATGAATTATTTGCCCATACTATAAAAAAGCGTTGCTACTTTTACAATCAACTTTATAAACGGGATAAAAAAATATAATTTCTTCCCTCTCAAAACTCATGATTCTTTAAAGTATCAGTAATTTGTTCTGTTACATACTGTACATAATTTCTTTATATTGTTTGTACTACGAATTCATGATTATTCCATTCAGTTCTTAGTTCTTTCAAAGCGACACGACTGCAGTATTGAGGTCAACGAACACTAAAGTATACTTCTTTTCTCGTTTTGTATAATCCTCCGGTTAAGTTTTCAGCTTTTATTCACTCTATTCACTGGCGGAGTTCATGACTTCGGATGAAAAATTCGTTTAAAACAACCTCGTTGTACGAGTTGAAATGTGAATTTTTGAAAAATATTTCTGAGATGAAAAGTTTAATAATAAAAACTATTTAGGTTTTAGTGCCATGGATTGTATAGTAGTTGGTAGGATTTCTATAATAAGTAGGTATTTTAAAAAACTTGAAGTGCTGTAGTGAAGTTTCACAAAAATATTACGAAAGACATTAAATGACCGAACAGAGTTAAAAATTTGTTCTAAAAGTAACGCAGATTGTTAATATAACTTGATAGCTAGATTCAAGTGTATATAAAAAAGGAAAAGCGTAACTTGCAAAAAAATTTGGGCGTGCGACTATTAAATCGATGCCACCAACGCGCACCGGTCCAATATATTATACTTCTAAACTCATACGCAAAACCCAGACCAAACAAAGCACTGGCCGCACGTGGAATAAATAAAAAAATAGAATCAACAGCCTCCGTTATTGGTCCATAAATTAATGGTCTGCGGCAAACAAACGATCCACACTGGCAACATTCGCACGCACGTGCATGCCCATGTGCATAACGATAATAGAAATACAATAAATCTTTAACATTTAACTTTGAATTGAATTTAACTGCTTTACTTATTCATAAGTAAAGCAGTTTTCGCAAGTGCAAGCAATTATTGTGGTGAAATTGCCTTTATATTCTGTGACATTGCTAACAACTTACAACGTAATTATATAAGGATAGTTGATAAAGATATCAATATCATTATTATGAACCATAAAATATCTACACAAGAACTATAAAAAATCGTGTAGAAACTACAATGGAAAAAGTGTAATGTGAAACAATTAATATTACATACATAAATTAAAAACACATGTAGAAAGAAAATGCTAAAGAAGACTACAGCTATTACAATGTATTTATAAGAATTTTCTAAGTATAATTTTCCATAATTTATAGAAGGTAGCTTAACGACTAATAGCATAGCGGTTACACAAGAGAAAAGTTATAAACATAGTATAATATGTAGTTTTCTTTATGTTCACTTTCACTAGATCATTATAAATTACAAGCTATAGAAAAACTGTAATCTAATGTAAGTACCTAAAGAAAAGTGAGAATAGGCAATCTACTACAAGTTTGTAATACAGGAAATTAAGTTAAAGGTCATAATATTAAAATATTATTATCAGCACTTTTGCTTTATGTTGTCAAGCCAAGTTTTAAAACCGGCCAAGTGCATGTCGGGCCATGCGCAATATAGGGTTCCGTAGTACCTCTAGGTCCTGAAAATTTTTCTATGGACAATAAATGTACATTTATAACGTGTTTTACACTACTAACAACATCATCTCAGTTACTTTCAAAGGAATTTGAACGAAAAGTTCCTTTATACTTCGCCGAATACATTCTTTTTTAGTTGATCGATTATTACTTAATAACTTATGAAGTCTTAGTAGCCGTGATATTTTTCCTTTTAAATTCAGCATATTTCCTACTCCCGTGAATTTTTGTACATTTTCAGAAGCTGGTAGAAGGCTCTAACGATTTTTTCAGCTTTAAAACTTCATATTTCAAAAATGGATCCATAAATCGGAAAATGATCTATGAATACCTACTCATAATATTAAAATTTAAAAAAAAGCTATCCAACGACACTCCATACGGTGGGGTGGACGCGAAAAAAAAATCATCTCCGCTTGATGTGTAGGGGAGGTACCATAATTTTTTTTAAGATTCTACGTACTACTTTGTCGGCATTATTAATATGTACATTCATGCCAAATTACAGCTTTGTAGGTCTTCTGAGCAAAACCGCGGACAGACAGACGGACAGACAGACGGACAGACGGACGGACAGACCAAAACTATAAGGGTTCGTTGTTGACTACGGAGCCCTAAAAACGAAAATTAGTCGAAGTTTAAAAGAACAAAGGTTATTGTTTTGGTTAACCACATGAAACAATAATAAAAGTTTGCAAAAAGTGCAAGTTATTATGGGAAGATATTATGGGAATGACTTATGTTTAATATGTATTTAAAAATAATTTTAAAAAATCGTTATTATCGTTTATTTTATAAACCGCTATGACTGGTGGCGAAGAATTTTGCCAAGCGATCCTCGAAATTCAAATATTAATTTGAACCAAATTCAAATAAAGAGAGGAAGCAATTTGCGGTATTTAAACATCTATAACGCGAATGCGACAATCTGGAAAATTAATTTCGAAATCGCTAACAATAACTGTACCGCTATGAATCATACAACAAAGGCACCGCTAGGTGTGAGCACAATAGCAGGTTCTAAATTATATCGCATCGTCTCCGCGGATTTACGAGGAAAGTTGGATTGCAATTAGTTTTTGGTAAATGTTGTGGAATGTTAGCATTATGTGGGCACATTGTAGGCTCGTGTACTAATGGCGTACCAAGGTAGTTTGCCGTTGATAGATGACGTATATTCCATTAATGCTAGCGAGGAGAGAAATAAAAATTATTTATGTCGAAATGAATACGGTAATAAAATGATACAAACAAAGATACATACAATATTTCTTAACACTAACCCTTAAAACTGGTTTATCAACACATGAGATCAAAATATTTAAAAAATGTTAAAAATCAATCCACAACCCAGATAAAAAGGGTCAACATGGTAAATCATTTTTGTTAAATTTACAGCTTCATGAATGTGCTGTAAAATTTTATCAGCTCATTTATATTTATTAATATTTCCACGGCCCGAAATTCACTTCAATCGCCGATGGTGCAGCTGGGGCTCTCATAAAAGTATACTCGACTTTTAGCGTCGCATAACAGTTTACTTGTCGTTCGGTAAGTGGCAAGTAGTCTCACGTGCTTGGCTGCTGCAAATGGGCTCTTTGCCGGGAAGGAGAGGAGCAGACACCTGCGACCGAAGTTTTACTGGGGTCTTTTAATTAGGTTAGCACCCATTATTTGGGAATATCCCTAGAAGCGTATTCCATTCCAGTGCGTTTATTAATTGAGCTATACTATAAATAATAGTTGACAAAATATTTGAAGACGTGAGTGGAAGAATCGAACAAGTAACATTTCGTAACATTCGGACAATAACTAATTTTTTCCCTAATTATTTTAATAAAATTTGTAACTTATCTACTTCATAACCTAGCTAATGTATCTGGCTACACATATGATTCATAGTTTTTCTATTTCAAATAATTTTTCCGGCCCTAAACCCTCCATTTAAGCAAAAAAACGGGAAGTTTTCTCATGTTACTTGCCTTATTCTTCCACTCACGTCTTGAATTATACTGTGGAAGATTTAATTTAATATCTACGAGTTATGAAATTTTATTGTAAATGTTTTATAATTGAATTTAACACATCAAGCCCCATAAGCTCACCGGTGAGCGAGACACAATAGAATAACAATAGATTTCCAAGAATCCACGATCGAAGGATTAAAAGTATTAAAAAATCTATTCATAATAATTATCGTAAGCGGAACCTAATCGTAAAAAAAACTCTAAAATATAATCGTGTGAATTGGGACACACAATTTTAATTGCTTAAATTCTTTAAAGATCCAACAAAGAATTTCCGTTCATTAAAAAGCCGGCAGTCGGCGGTCGTAGAGCAATTGAGATTGCAAAAAGTTTTCATACCTCGTTCACGAAAACCGCCAATATTTGGAACGTGCCAGAAATACGCGACAAACTTTTAACGAGCCAGGATCGAGTGCCGACGAAAAACCGAAAACATTCGAAAATGGAGAACCGAACTTGTCTAAACTTAGACACTCGAACCGGCTTAGAATCTACGAGCGATGCAAAAACGCCGACTGAACTCGTACTTAGAGACCCTTTAGTTTCTCAAGTTCAATCAAAGAGAGCAAACAGCGTTTGTGGTGGAGAGGGGATGCAGCGAGATGACTCACACGGGGTTAAAATCAATAAGTCGGCTCGCTCCACGCGTCCGATGTCAGTTTATGGGCCCACCTCATAATTATTTAATTTACCGCTCCAGCAAATTGGGACTTTAGATAAACTGTTGCGAATTTAAGACAAGCTTGAGTTTATTTAGGGACACTGTTTATCGTACGGGGTTGTTTAGAATGACGTTGCCTACTAACGTGGTATAAATTCACCTTTACGGTACGTTCATAATTAAAGTAAATTGGAACTTATTTCAATTACAACACGTATCATTTTAAAGTTTAATTAACCAAAAATTTTCAAATTAAATACATGAAATGAAGCTATAGTAACTTCTTAATGTACAATGATATGCTTAGTTTCCTAAAAAAGATAAAAAAGCGTTTGCAGTTGAAGTGACATACCGCATACGTTTATGTTTAGGCGCAATTATTTTAAAAGCATCGCAGCATATAGCGGAAACTGACTCTGCTGCAGTGGATGCAAATTACAGTAGGGTTTTTTTTGTACGCCGATTAAGTTCGCCTGGGGCGGAGTAGGGCGGGCGGGGAAGGGCGGACAGGGCGGAAGACGGAAGTGACAGGGACCGTCAGACCGATAATCGCTCCGTGTTGACAATGGAAGCAATTAAATGAAACGCTCGGCTAAAACTCGAATAAAAATAATACGAAATCTATAGCCGTAGGGCCAGTAGGTATTGGCGAATGAGTCGACGTCTGTGCATACAAAAATGGATAATACGAATGCATTATTAATTTTAATGATCCTTACGTTTTAACAGAATTTCCTTTTATTAATATTACAAATGAAATACTGCTAATAAAAATAATTATTATTAACTAAAATTAGGAATTTAATAGGCACTATAAGAAACTAATAAACAGCACTGCAATTTATGTAAGTGGCAATAAATACCGAAGTGCCTTTAATAATACATCCAAGTATGGGAACAAAACGTGTAAACGGCTAACCCAAAATTCTAAGTAGTCCGCACATGTCATTTATGTCCCACGAGAGGCAGTTAACTTGGAGATCAGGACTCTAATTTGAGGGTTAATTGTCATCCCGATGGCCCCAGTGTGGTGTAATGAATAAACGTCCAGGCCTCCCCATTCGCCAACAGTTTACATTGGTAATGATAGAAGTGTTGAGCGAAATTGCTCTGCAGATGGGCACTTGGTAAATCGATGTAAAGGCTCGTTTTTGCGTATCTCGATAGTATAGAATAAAATTAGCATAGTTTGAATTAGAAAACATGACTTCTTATTTCTTCGAAATGTACGCGTTATACACTTTTGAGCTTACTTTACAGGCAAGTATAAAGTTCAAAGTTTCATATTATAACAGCACGGCTTTCTCGAGACTCATCAGCGGCAAGAAAACATTTCTCAAGCTAAAGTCGGAAGGGTTCGGTGGTAAGCACTTACAAAGCTACACCCGCAATTGACTGGAGTGTAGCACCTCGAGAGCTTTTGTCACGGTCTAAGTGCATTCGGAGTGCAGCCGTCGCGTTTTGTGCGTAAATATTGTCACTGTAATTCCCCCAAAATGTTGGGAGTGTTATCCTTTTCGATAATCCCATCTGCAATGTTTTACGTGGTAATGCACGAAATTAAGCAAACAAAATATTGAAAAGGGCAGAGATACAATTTTAAAATTAAAGTATTATGAATTTATGAGGCTTATTTGGAATCGTAGTGTTATTTGTTTGTAAAGTAATATAAATTATGATGATGATTCAGATATACATTATACAGATGGTTGAAAAGGCAATACGCCTTATTACGTATTGCCTTTTCAGCGATGACAGTAAATATGATGGAAGTACTGACGATATTACTATTTTTATTGGTCTCGTTTACATGTAAGTGTACGGAACGATAAAACACTTGTGGCGATGTAAAATAAAACCAAATTTATAGCGGCACAAACGTAAATGCAAGGAAATTGTCGTAAAAAGTAAAAATAAAAGTGTAATACGTAGTAACTTTAAATGTATGTTTACTATTGGTGGAAAGTAATATTGTTTGTTAGCTTCTATTATAATATTATTAAGTTCCATTAAGCTTATAGAGTGCGTTTGTGCACTCCGCAGAATTTTACAAACAATAAACAACAAAACATTGTACAAAA
The DNA here is from genome assembly GCA_905333045.1 of Lysandra bellargus. NCBI lineage: Eukaryota > Metazoa > Arthropoda > Insecta > Lepidoptera > Lycaenidae > Lysandra > Lysandra bellargus. Next base: position 6,727,152 of record HG995355.1, read on the forward strand.
TCAGAATGTCGGATACTGGTTCGTCAAAATTCCACGTACCTAGTGCACAAATGCTCATACAATTAATTACTTACTACCTTATATTTAACTATAACAGCTATTTGAGTTTAAACATGCTTTAGGGCCTGTTTCATCACTTCCTGATAAGTGCCGAATAGGCTTTACCACTTAACTTGACAGATGAAGCACATATTATGGAGAATCTGTCAAAAAAGCTGAGAATGTGCCTTTAGGCACTTTATCAGAAAAATATTATAATTATTATCCTTGATTATATTTATGTAAAAGTTAATCGTTGGTATGAAATAGCTAACTTTTAATAAGATCCGTTTTAAATGTCTTCTAAGGCTTTTGACCTCATAATGATTAAATACCAAAATTACAAAGTTGTTGCCCTACCCACGCAGTAATAATATTATGTTTTAATATAATTCTCGACAAAATTAGAAATACTTGTTTTATTATTTTTTAACAAAAAATTAAAACCGACTTCCAAGATAAAAACAAAAGTAGAACTTTTTCGGGCTGGTACCGACTGCAAAAGTACGAAGATTGAGTACAGAAATAGTTGAGGTTTAGGCGAAGTCTGAAGACGCGACTATAATAAGGAATAAGAATTATTTGATTCTTTTTAGATTAAGAATAAGTATTACTTTTGTTTTTATCTTGGAAGTCGGTTTAAATTTTTTGTTAAAAAATAATAATTTTACCCTTTTTAGTTAGGTATATAATATGAGACGACAAGGCTATAATATTATAGCTTGTTGCCTTAGAGTTGTACATATTACTAGCGGTCGCCTGCGGCTCTGCCCGCGTGGATGTCAGTTACGGCTGCAAAAAGTCTACCAAGGAAAGACTCGGTCAGCAAAATGATTCCCAGGTCAATTCACAGACTCCAACACTGACATCGACGACGCGGACGCAGTCATTATCCGAAGGGTGTATAACAGTGCACACTGCACAGACTGTCTTCCCGCAAGCGCATCCCGCTGTGTGCGTCCCCCCAGAAAGCCCAATCGAGCTAGGTGTATTTTCAATATATCAGAATTTAGAGCAAAAATAGAGCACCTCTACAGTCAAGTAAAAAAATTGGAGCATTAATACGAACGACGCTGCGAGCTAAAAACCGTGGGCTTGCTGACGTCCTGTCCCGTCAGCACGCCCAAGCTAGATCTCGGGAACCGTTGAGAGTACTATCGTGTATTGTGGTTCAAATTTTCGAGCAAAATTGGAGCACTCTGCTCCCGTGAAATCAACTTCGAAACTAGAATGTGAAAGGAGTTAGACGTGATTAACCGGTGGGCTTGCTGGCGTCCTGTCCCGTCAGCAAGCCCACGCAGATCTCTGAAACGGTAATGATTTGGATTATGATTAAAAACTCTACAATAGAGCCCTATTTAGAGCACTCTGCTCCAAAAAAAATATTAATGTAGCTTCAATAGTTATCGAGTTACAGGCCTTTGAAAACGGGCTTGCTGACGTCGCGTCCCGTCAGCAAGCCCATTTGGAGCGTGAAAACTACTGAACGGAGAGTCGTCAAAAATATCTCAAATCGTAGCTTAGAATGAGAGAACTATGCTCCAAATAGATCAAAATCCTAGCTTCTACGGTTTTCGCGCTATCAGCGAAAAACACTTCAGCCGCCAAAATTTGTCGATTTTCACAATCGCGCGACGTTGCCGTTCCGCGCAACAAGCAAATGAACGCTTCATTTGCCGTTGGTGTACACGAGAATGAACCTTCAGATGGTTTATTTAAGAGTCTCTTTACTTGCAATCCTAAGATGGCACGTAGTTTATGTCTGATATAATAGACCAGCAGCTATCGTTGCTAATTCGACATTTGTAATCTTCTTGTAAGTTCATGTAAAAGTAAGCTTGTTTGCCTACTCCCTATATTGAAATGTTACCTAATAATATTTCATTTGATGTGATGTGAGTCAGCACAGCATGATTAAGGGCCTACACGAGCCATAATGGCGCCGCCATTAGTTAAAAATAATTACTCACGTAAGTAGTACCTACTTTTAAACGAAAACTCAGTTTTCAAGTTAGGCATTTATTTAGAAACAATCAATCGGCAAAATATAGAAAGCTGTATAATATCTATTATTTTTAACTGAGAAATTATTTTTTAACTGATGGCGGCGCCACTTAGGCTTGTGAAGTTGTGATCTTAATAGAAGTGTTGAAATAAAACAAGAAACATACAAATGTGTAAATGTTGTAATTGTTACAAATCAGTCTTGTTTATAAATTAGAATAGGTAAGGTGCCTGAAGGTACCTTTCGCACCTTTGCTTCTTATAAAACAGTCTTAGTCATCATTTGGTTTCTTATGTTACTTTACTACGATTATGATTAAATAAATATAGCGTTTCATTTATTGTAGTGTTCCTATTACGTTTTTTTCAAACATGTTGAAATAAAATTTAAAATAAACTAACAGACAATATAAGTAAACATCGTAACAATAGGTAGGTATAGTGCTTAAGCAAAGTTATACAACAATTTTTATCACATTTTTAGTCATAAAATGGCACTAAAATTATGTAAAGTTTCATGTGCACAATCACCTCTTTATTTGTGTCCATTTCGCTATAATCCTCACTTTTGAAACCTTCATGAAAATCAATTTTGAGTAGGTATGCCAAAAAATAATTCATGAAATAGTCGTGACTGCATGCCGAATCTCGAAAATAGTCCTTCAACGATTCCAGAGTTATAAAGGTGTGTTGAGGATTTTTTATATGTATAGTTTACATGGGTTATATGGGTTTTTAACATACTTATACAGAGTAAACCAGGTCGAAATTTATATCGTTTGGGACGACTATTTCCGGACTATTTTTTGATACCAAGTTTATACTGAAATCCGTAAACGTTTAGTAGAAAACAGGTGAGGATTATACCGAAAAAGCATGTCGCTATAATCCTCACCAAGGTACCCATAACTCTGGAATCGTTGAAGGACTATTTTCGAGATTCGGCATGTAGTCACGACTATTTCATGAATATTTTTTGGCATACCTACTCAAAATTGATTTTCATGAAGGTTTCAAAAGTGAGGATTATAGCGAAATGGACACAAATAAAGAGGTGATTGTGCACATGAAACTTTACATAATTTTAGTGCCATTTTATGACTAAAAATGTGATAAAAATTGTTGTATAACTTTGCTTAAGGCGACGCCTTGATAATTTGGCTATAGCGATGCCGATTTTTCTCAGCAATTACTAAAGCTAAGAAACTAAAGTTCATTGTCAGTATTCATCATGTCTTTGTCTTTGAATTGCCCATAGCATAACACGATTGGACAACTTTTATAACACAGAATTATCAATCGAAAAGACCTCTGTAAAAAAAGGGATTCCTATTTTTCCAACAGAGGAGTGTGATTTAAGGTTCCAAAATTTGTACATAAATTGGTTGAAGCATGCACTTTAATATGTGCATAGCTTATATGAAATGTATTTATGGTTTTTAAATTACGCGACAAAAACCATTTTGTTGCTTACGGCCTTTCCATTTTTTGCTGTTCCATTGCTTGTTTTCTATGAGAGGCCGGGCCGGCCTCTCATAGAAAACAAGCAATCTAAAACATATCCAACACGGTTTCTTACTTTAATGCGGCGTCACCTTAAGCACTATACTGTTACGTGCTAGGGTTCGAGGATTCGGAGAGAAAGACCTGGTGACTCTCTTGAAGACTTTATTCACAAACACTAGCTCACACAAATCACTAAGTCCAAACACTAAGCACTATCACTGTCCTAGATCGTAGCCGAGTCGTTAGTTCACTATCACAATCACTCACTATTGATCACTTGTTTTCACTATTGAAATCGCCTTGATGATCGCTCGGATCGAACTGAGTTGACTGCCGGCTTGTTTACCTTTTATATGGCCCGCGTCGAATTCTGGAGCGTTCTATTTTGGGTTGTTTACGTAAACACGCGATTCACATAAACAAGGGTCGGGCTTTTCTAGAAGGTACGCGCAACTGTCGCGCGCAGGTAAACAACTGCCCGTATCCGTAACACAATTCACATAAACAAGGGTCGGGCTTTTCTAGAAGGTACGCGCAACTGTCGCGCGCAGGTAAACAACTGCCCGTATCCGTAACACTACTCCCCTCTTAGAGATGCTCGTCCCGAGCATCGTTGTTACTGCCATGATAGCGCGCCAAACGGTCTATGTGTACCACTTTGAATGTGCCTCTTGGTGGCTTTTGAATCCTGTAAGTCACATCATTCAATCGGGTAACCACTTTATATGGGCCGTCCCACTTGGTCTGCAACTTTGGAGATTTCCCTTTTCGGCGAGTTGGGTTATGCAGCCATACCAGTGACCCTTCTTCGAAGCCGCTCGTGTTCGATCTCCGGTCGTATCTGGTCTTCATGTTCTCACTTGACTGTAACCCATTTTCCCGAACCATGGCGTGTATGTAGTGCATCTTTTCCCTTAAATCGCAGACATAGTCTTGTACGGTCTTTGGTTCCCCCGGTGACGCTCCTGTCAAGAGGTCTATTGGTATTCGTAGTTCTCTACCGTAATTGACATAAGCCGGGGTAGCTTTTATGCTCTCGTGCTCGGCGGTGCGACGAGAGAAGGAAGAGTGGTATATACTTGTCCCAATCCTTTTGTCTGTCATCTACCAATTTCGCCAAATGCCTCTCTAGAGTCTGGTTAAATCTCTCAACCATTCCATCAGACTGTGGATGGTACGCGGTGGTCCTCGTCTTATGCATTCCCAAAATTCTGCACACTTCCTGGAAGACCTGCGATTCGAAGTTCCTGCCCTGATCGGAATGGATTTCGAGAGGCACACCAAAGCGAGATATTACTTCTTCGACTAGCTTAGAAGCAATCGTTGTAGCTTCTTGGTTTGGTATGGCGAACACTTCGGGCCATTTGGTGAAATAGTCCATGACGACCATAAAGTACTTGTTTCCCGATTCCGTCACGGGAAATGGCCCAGCTACGTCAACTGCAATTCGTTCCCACGGTGCGCCAACGTTATACAAGCGCAGGTTCCCACGGCTCCTTGTCTGTGGTCCCTTGACTGCAGCGCAAGTAGTACATTTGCGGCACCACTCCTGCACATCATCTCGACAATGCAACCAGTAGAATCGTTCTCGCACTTTTGTTAACGTCCTCTCAACACCTAGATGACCTCCTGATACGCCATCGTGTATTTCACGGAGAACATCCGGTACTCTCGTTCTTGGGACAACTATCTGAAGATGGGACTCTCTGCCGTTAGTCTTCTCCCATTTTCGGTAAAGTATTCCATTTTGAAGTATCAGACTATCCCATTGCGCCCAGTACGCCTTAGTGACAGCGCCAGTGGGTGCAACCTCACTCCAGATTGGTTTTTCGTCACCTCGTTTCTTCCATGTGATGATGTGCCGTAGGTCGTCATCTGTTTCTTGAGCCTCCCTCATAGCATCATTCTCCCATGGACCCAAAGGACTTGTATTCGTTAACTTTAATGTCACTTCATTAGATTCCTGCTTAACACAATGTTTGCAGTCCTCTGAACACGGTCTTCGTGAAAGGGCGTCGGCATTCCCATGCGCCTTTCCGCTGCGGTGTTCCGTCTTGAAGTCGTACTCCTGGAGCTGTTCAATCCATCGAGCTACTTGACCTTCAGGGTTCTTGAATTGCAGTAGCCACTTCAACGCTGCGTGATCAGTTCGCAGTAAAAACTGTCTGCCGATGAGATATTTGCTGAAATGTTGTAGCGTCTTTACAACAGCCAAGAGTTCTCTTCTTGTCACACAGTAGTTTCTCTCTGGCTTAGATAAAGATTTGCTGAAATATGCAATTACAACTTCTCTTTCGCCCTGTTTTTGAGATAACACCCCTCCAATGGCCGTGTTGCTTGCGTCCGTGTCGACTATAAACTGACCTTCAGGTTGTGGATACCCCAGGATTGGTGTTTCACACAGATGTTTCTTCAGTTTCTGAAAAGAATCTTCAGAAGTCTCGTCCCACATAAACTGTCGTTTATCTTCCGTCAGCCGATGTAATGGCTTGGCTATCTCTGAGAATCCCTTAACAAAACGCCTGTAGTAGGAGCATAGTCCGAGAAATGCCCGCACTTCGGTTTTGTTCTTAGGGGTTGGCCAATTTTGAACTGCTTCCAGTTTCTCCGGGTCCGTCTGGATTCCATCACTGGAGATGACATGGCCGAGATAATTGACCTTACTTCTGAACAAACGACACTTTTTCGGATTCAGCTTTAACTTGGCCCCCTCTATTTTGGCGAAAACTCGTTCTAAGTTTCGCAAATGGTCCTCGAAGTCGCGGCCAACAATGATGACGTCGTCCAAATAGACTAAGCAAGCCTCTCCAACTAAGCCTGCCAGTACACACTCCATGAGTCGCTCAAATGTGGCAGGTGCGTTGCACAATCCAAAGGGCATGACGTTAAACTGCCATAGACCTTTACCGGTGGAAAAAGCTGTCTTCTCCTTGTCTTTTGGGTGAATTTCCACCTGCCAGTATCCAGATTTCAGGTCCAGGGTCGAGAACCATTTCATGCCACTCAAGGTATCCAGAGTGTCGTCGATTCGAGGTAATGGATAGCTGTCCTTCTTAGTGACATCATTGAGACGCCTGTAGTCCACACAGAATCTTGTGCTGCCATCTTTCTTCTTCACTAATACAACAGGTGAGCACCACGGACTTGCAGACGGTTCAATAATCTTATGCCTTCTCATGCCCTCCAAAAGGCCTTCAACTTCTTTTTCCTTTGCAATGGGTATCCGTCTTGCTCGTTGACGAATTGGGTTCTCGTTTCCGGTATCTATCCTGTGCTGAACCATCGACGTTCTTCCAAGGTCACCTTCCTGACTGGAGAAGATATTCGCGTGGCGTTGTAAAAACTTCTTAGCTTTCATGCTCTGCGAATAAGTCAGATTACTCTTGCAGTCATCGAGTAGCTCAGTCACTAATCCGTAGTTGCTGCTTGCTTGGGAGACAACAGTTATTGGGGCTTCCTCCGCGTCAGCCAGTACACGCCTCTTAGTCCTGGCTGAAGCTCCCTGCTTCTTCAGCTCCTCTACTTGTTGCTCGAGCCTTTTCATCCTTGACATCTGGGTCTCCTTCTGCGGGCAGTTGAGCTGAAGATGGCCCCTCTTCCCGCACTTATAGCACATGGCTTCAAATATTTTCCTTGCAGGAGCCTTTACTTCGGAGACCTTGCGGATCTTATGGGTCTGCTGTATCTCATGGCGAACAGCCTCGACCTCCAAAGCATGCGCCAACGCTTCCTTTAGCGAGGTGTGGTGACGTAGCCTCACTGCAGCTCTGACCTCCAGATCCCTGATTCCGTCGACAAATGCTTGCACAATATTCGTGTCGACCATCTTGGAATCGGCTCCTGGGTGTGCCTTCTTGACCAGTTTTTCAATTTCCAACGCCCATTGTTGTAGTCCCTCTCCTGAGCGTTGGACTCTGTCACGAAGTTGAGCACGGAACACGTGCTCCAGGTGTCGCTCCCCGTATCTGGATTCAAGGGCCTCCATCAGGTCTTGGAACCCCTTCCCTGTGTGTACTTCTAGGACCGACAAAGCTTGCCCTCTGAGCGCAACAGTGAGAGCGGTCAGGCATTGTTCGTCAGTCCATCCGTTGGCAGAAGCAACCGTCTGGAATTGCTGACGATAAGCGTTCCATGAAGTAGTACCGTCGTATGGTGGCACTTTAACTCTTGGTCCTTGTACCACTTGCACCACTCCGGTAGTTCCACTTGACACCGCCACTCCTGTGGTTTCCAGGCGCACTACTTTCTTCTGAAGTTCAGTGAGGCCGGTTTTCACATTTTCCACATCCAATCCTAACCCCGTAACTCGTTCGTCCATTATGTCGACATCTTTACGAAGCTTTGTCACTGTGTTACTGACGTCCTTTATAGCCAGAAGCGCCTTTTCTTGAAGGTCCTTTTGTTGTTCTTGTGACTCTTGCAAAGCGCCGAGTTTGCGGTCTTGTGACTCCCTCATTGCCTGAATTTCAACCCTTTGAGAATCTTGCATAGCGCCGAGCTTGCGGTCTTGTGCCTCCATCATTGCCTGAATCAACTCAATTATGCTTTCCAATTGAGGAGCCATTTGAGGGGCTGTAGAAGCTACGGGCGATGCCTGGTGGCTGGAGCCAGTAGACGGAGCCCAGTGGGCGGGGCCAGTGGGCGTGGCCTGAGTAGTCTGGTGGGCGTGGCCAGTAGGCGTGGCCCCTGGGTGGCGTGGCCAGTGGGCGGGTCCCGGTGGGCGGAGCCAGTTGGCGGGGCCTGTCCCTCAGTGGGCGGAGCTTGGTCCCCAGTGGATGTGGCCTCCGCAGCCCGTTGCGCCCTTGTTCTGACACTTCCCTCGAAGTCCTCTCTCGGAGTCAATGGCATCTTCCAAATCTCACTTCCGACACCAGTTGTTACGTGCTAGGGTTCGAGGATTCGGAGAGAAAGACCTGGTGACTCTCTTGAAGACTTTATTCACAAACACTAGCTCACACAAATCACTAAGTCCAAACACTAAGCACTATCACTGTCCTAGATCGTAGCCGAGTCGTTAGTTCACTATCACAATCACTCACTATTGATCACTTGTTTTCACTATTGAAATCGCCTTGATGATCGCTCGGATCGAACTGAGTTGACTGCCGGCTTGTTTACCTTTTATATGGCCCGCGTCGAATTCTGGAGCGTTCTATTTTGGGTTGTTTACGTAAACACGCGATTCACATAAACAAGGGTCGGGCTTTTCTAGAAGGTACGCGCAACTGTCGCGCGCAGGTAAACAACTGCCCGTATCCGTAACACAATTCACATAAACAAGGGTCGGGCTTTTCTAGAAGGTACGCGCAACTGTCGCGCGCAGGTAAACAACTGCCCGTATCCGTAACAATACCTACCTATTGTTACGATGTTTACTTATATTGTCTGTTAGTTTATTTTAAATTTTATTTCAACATGTTTGGAAAAAACGTAATAGGAACACTACAATAAATGAAACGCTATATTTATTTAATCATAATCGTAGTAAAGTAACATAAGAAACCAAATGATGACTAAGACTGTTTTATAAGAAGCAAAGGTGCGAAAGGTACCTTCAGGCACCTTACCTATTCTAATTTATAAACAAGACTGATTTGTAACAATTATAACATTTACACATTTGTATGTTTCTTGTTTTATTTCAACACTTCTATTAAGAGCCCGGGTTACCCTCGAAATTCTCATACATACGTAATACCAAAATCATTTTGTCATACGAAAGTATTTAACATGTTTGAGTTATTTTTCCGCTTAAAATAGTAATTATCTAGGTTCCTGAACAAAAACTAACTTCAAAATATTTAAACACTAAAAAAATTTTTTTTGTGTATAAATTTTTTTTACTAAATTTACTACTAAATGTTTAAAGACTAAAAAATAGAGTAAAACACTAAAAAATATATAAATAAATAGTAAATTTACTACAAAATATTTTAACTCTAAAAAATATTTTTTAGTATTAAAATATTTTGTAGTAAATTTACTAATTATTTATAGATTTTTGAGTGTTTTACTCTATTTTTTAGTGTTTAAATATTTAGTACTAAATTTAGTAAAAAAAATTTATACACAAAAAAATTTTTTTAGTGTTTAAATATTTTGAAGTTAATTTTTGTTCAGGAACCTAGATAATTACTATTTTAAGCGGAAAAATAACTCAAACATGTTAAATACTTTCGTATGACAAAATGATTTTGGTATTACGTATGTATGAGAATTTCGAGGGTAACCCACAACAAATAGTAAATTTACTACAAAATATTTTAACTCTAAAAAATATTTTTTAGTATTAAAATATTTTGTAGTAAATTTACTAATTATTTATAGATTTTTGAGTGTTTTACTCTATTTTTTAGTGTTTAAATATTTAGTACTAAATTTAGTAAAAAAAATTTATACACAAAAAAATTTTTTTAGTGTTTAAATATTTTGAAGTTAATTTTTGTTCAGGAACCTAGATAATTACTATTTTAAGCGGAAAAATAACTCAAACATGTTAAATACTTTCGTATGACAAAATGATTTTGGTATTACGTATGTATGAGAATTTCGAGGGTAACCCGGGCTCTTAAGATCACAACTTCACAAGCCTAAGTGGCGCCGCCATCAGTTAAAAAATAATTTCTCAGTTAAAAATAATAAATATTACACAGCTTTCTATATTTTGCCGATTGATTGTTTCTAAATAAATGCCTAACTTGAAAACTGAGTTTTCGTTTAAAAGTAGGTACTACTTACGTGAGTAATTATTTTTAACTAATGGCGGCGCCATTATGGCTCGTGTAGGCCCTTAAGAGCCCGGGTAACCCTCGAAATTCTCATACATACGTAATACCAAAATAATTTTGTTATACGAAAATATTTAACATGTTTGAGTTATTTTTCAGCATAAAATAGTAATTACCTAGGTTTCTGAACAAAAATTAACTTCAAAATATTTAAACACTAAAAAAATTTTTTTTGTGTATAAATTTTTTTTACTAAATTTACTACTAAATATTTAAACACTAAAAAATATAGTAAAACACTAAAAAATTTATAAATAATTAGTAAATTTACTACAAAATATTTAAATACTAAAAAATATTTTTTAGAGTTGAAATATTTTGTAGTAAATTTACTATTTTTTTATATATTTTTTAGTGTTTTACTCTATTTTTTAGTGTTTAAATATTTGGTAGTAAATTTAGTAAAACAAAATTTTACACAAAAAAAATTTTTTTAGTGTTTAAATATTTTGAAGTTCATTTTTGTTCAGGAACCTAGGTAATTACTATTTTATGCTGAAAAATAACTCAAACATGTTAAATATTTTCGTATGACAAAATGATTTTGGTATTACGTATGTATGAGAATTTCGAGGGTATCCCGGGCTCTTAATCATGCTGTGCTGACTCACATCACATCAAATGAAATATTATTAGGTAACATTTCAATATAGGGAGTAGGCAAACAAGCTTACTTTTACATGAACTTACAAGAAGATTACAAATGTCGAATTAGCAACGATAGCTGCTGGTCTATTATATCAGACATAAACTACGTGCCATCTTAGGATTGCAAGTAAAGAGACTCTTAAATAAACCATCTGAAGGTTCATTCTCGTGTACACCAACGGCAAATGAAGCGTTCATTTGCTTGTTGCGCGGAACGGCAACGTCGCGCGATTGTGAAAATCGACAAATTTTGGCGGCTGAAGTGTTTTTCGCTGATAGCGCGAAAACCGTAGAAGCTAGGATTTTGATCTATTTGGAGCATAGTTCTCTCATTCTAAGCTACGATTTGAGATATTTTTGACGACTCTCCGTTCAGTAGTTTTCACGCTCCAAATGGGCTTGCTGACGGGACGCGACGTCAGCAAGCCCGTTTTCAAAGGCCTGTAACTCGATAACTATTGAAGCTACATTAATATTTTTTTTGGAGCAGAGTGCTCTAAATAGGGCTCTATTGTAGAGTTTTTAATCATAATCCAAATCATTACCGTTTCAGAGATCTGCGTGGGCTTGCTGACGGGACAGGACGCCAGCAAGCCCACCGGTTAATCACGTCTAACTCCTTTCACATTCTAGTTTCGAAGTTGATTTCACGGGAGCAGAGTGCTCCAATTTTGCTCGAAAATTTGAACCACAATACACGATAGTACTCTCAACGGTTCCCGAGATCTAGCTTGGGCGTGCTGACGGGACAGGACGTCAGCAAGCCCACGGTTTTTAGCTCGCAGCGTCGTTCGTATTAATGCTCCAATTTTTTTACTTGACTGTAGAGGTGCTCTATTTTTGCTCTAAATTCTGATATATTGAAAATACACCGAGCTCGATTGGGCTTTCTGGGGGGACGCACACCATCCCGCTTGGTGACGCCCACTATCGTAATATTTTAATTTCGCCATAATTTCAAAACCAAACGTCCAATTTTAATCATTCAAAGACCAAATCTTATCTACATAAACTGTACTTAGTGATGAAATAATTTATTTTGATAAGGATAAATGGCATGAGTAAAATAAGCGTGTTTAATAGTTGTCCAAAAAAATTCAAGATTTTTTAAATAAAAAAATGGTTATTGTGCCTCACTCGACATAGATAAGTATAGTGTGTCGCGGACTTTTTTGTAGATATTTATAAGATCTACAATACTTAGAAGATTTTATGGTTGTATCTTTTATAATTTCGGCAGCGTACGCAAAATAAGTAACTTTTCTGGTTGATTTTTTCACCTGGCGTCCGAAAAACCCAAATATCTTACGAAACCCTATTTTTTCCAAAATACAATTTAGCCTATGTTCAGCACATATAATGTAGGATTTGCTTGGAGTAGTTTAAATAAAGCCAAAATCCTCAAACTTGTATCTATAAGGATTCAAAACTTCTGTTGGGTACCTTCAGAACCAGGGTGTATCCTGGTACAAAATCTTACTTTTTGGTAGTATATGCCTGAAATACTTCAGAAAAAATCGAAATCACCATATGTTTCCATGTAAATTTCAAGGAGTCCCCTTGATTCCTCATGGATCCCATCCACTTTTGTGAACATGGTACCAACCTCGGATTCAACCCTGTAAAACAACAAAAGAATCAGGAAAATCGGTCCATAAACGGCGAAGTTATGGTTGAACATAAAAATAAAATATATATAAACAGACGAACGTATAACCTCCTCCTTTTTGGAAATCGGTTAAAAATCCACCTCCACACAAAATATATGCGAACTGAAAAATCCAACTTATTTGGGAAAATATTCATTGGATATTAACATCATTCGAAAACATTCGCGACGAATTCCCCTCGTGAATTTCACGAATGCATAGGAAAGTTGGAAAGTTTAAAACTAAACAGACCCACGGTTCATTAGGATCGGGATAGAGTCTGTATAAGTTTACCTGACTGAGGCTGTCGCCTAGACTGCCGTCGTCTAGCGATCGAAACGGCGGTTCCTTTTCTCTCTTCTTTCTCTCCTGCGCGTCTCTCATCGCTTGGTTTTGGAGTCTCTCGAAGAACTCTCTTGGCTTCAGTGGTGGGTCGTCTGGGGGTGGTGGCGGGGGCGGGAGCCTCGACCGGGGGGAACTTCGAAGGAGAGACCTCTCGTCGTCCTCCGTGGAGCGCTCATCGTGATCGGAGTCGGAGCTGCGGCTGTCCCTTCTCCTCACACCTTGGAGGTGCGGCTCCAGGAATGTTGCATTTCTGGAACAAAATAACACCGTGTTAGATAACAAGTTTTTCAAATATTAGTTTGAGGGTAACTAACTACGCATAAACCCATTAAGTACTCTTTTCGTAAGGTTTTAATTCTCTTAGGTTAATCATTAGCTAAAGATTACGGCAGTATAAGCACATTGGTCGTTGTATCACGTCAATACAGGGTGTAATAAACAATCGATTTACGGTGTACGTGCACATGGGGTCTGACCAGACTATGGGGACATTAACTAAGATTTATTCCCGACCGCAGTATTAATTAAAAACCTCTAAAGGGCAAGTTAGCGCCGAGTGTTATTGACGCTCGGAAATTCTCGGGGAATTGAGCTCACGCCTCGAATACTACTGAGTTCTCGTAATCGAGTATTGTAATATTAATTTACGACACTGGCAGCACTGATGCATTTAATATGTGTTAGTAAAATAAAAATAGTAGTAAAAGGCTTATGTTGTGCCATGAGCCGATTGGTTTATTGTACTAATTTTATAAGTTGGTGCAGTCGCAAAAGCTTTAATTTAAAACGCTTGTCCTAATTCCTTTACTTCTCTTCTTCTGATTTCCGACTGATATATATTAAAACTTGCGTTGATGACTCATGGCGTCATGACACCATTCTTACACCACTTAACACTTCAAATTCCACACTATAAATAGATTAAAACATCACATCAAGTAGTGACACAGTTGCGATAGGTTTTCAGGCGCTGACAGTCAATTTGTTTTTGACGGTGACGTTGACGGGTCGGGTGATAACGACCTCATTGTTTCTGTTATTAATTGTTCCCGTCACCATTGTTTTCAGGAATCGGGTGAAGGGTGTGAAAAAACCGATCAGTAAAGCTTTAGGGTGATGCGACAACAGTAAATATGTTATTACTAGCTGACCCGACAGACGTTGTCCTATCTTGCGATGATTATTAAATTCGAATTGGTATAATTAAGAGAACAATAGATTAAAATGTAGTATCTCCATGCCTTTCATCAAAATAGATTAAATAGTTTAAGCGAAAATGAGTTTATTGTGCTGGAACCGTACATTTTCCGGGACAAAAAGTCTCCCTTGTCCTTTCCCGAGACTCAAAGTACCTATCTCCACACCAAATTTCATAAAAATAGACTGAATAGTTTAGTTTAGTTTCCCTTGTCCTTTTCTAAGAATAGTTTAGGCTAAAATCGCAAAAGTTTATTGTGCGGGAAGTATCCGGGACAAAAAGTATCCCTTGTTCTTTCCATAGACTCAAAGTATCTCTATACCAAATTTCATCCAAATATATTGAATAGTTTAGGCGAAAATCATAAAAGTTTATTTCGCGGCAACCATATATTTTCCGGGACAAAAAGTATCCCGTCCTTTCCCGAGACACAAAGTATCTCCATACCAAATTTTATCAAAATCTATTGAATAGCTTACGCGCAAATCACAAAAGTATATTGTGCAGTAACCGTACATTTTTCCGGGACAAAATGTATCCTATGTTCTTTTCCGGGACTCAAAGTATCTCTCCATCAGTTTTCAGCCAATTCGGTTCATTCGTTCTTGAGTTATAAGTAGTGTAACTAACACCACTTTCTTTTATATATATAGATATCCCAATAAAAAAACCTATAGGTAACCCTTCTCTCTGTTAAAATATTTTATGTAAGAATAAAAACGATCTACTGAATATCAATGCCAAATATTTTGACATAATCAAATAAACATAACATTTTCCTCTTTAGGTATATCTATTATATTATGTATGGTCGTTATTATGTAATAAATATCATATTGTATTTTCGTTATTTTCGGTTTGTCAACTTAGGGTGGGTTGCACCAACTTACTTTAACTATAACTGTAACTTTAACAATAACTACAACGCAAAATTTAAATCATTGGTTATTTAGACAAAAATGAAAAAAAAATCGTGAAAATGTTGAGCCATACATACATAATATGTATTATGTATCTATGGCTCACAGTGTTGATAAAAAAATATTTTTCTCGTTGATTTTTACGGCTAATTCATTTTTATACTCTTAACCCTATCAACTGTAGCTTTAACAAAAAAATAAACGCAACAGACATGATCTGTCAAATTCTGTGGTCAAAGTTAAGGTTAAAGTTAAGGTTAGCCTTAACTATAACCATAACTTTGACCATAACTGTAACTATAACTACGCCTCTGGTGCAACCAACAAAACAACACTTACAAAGTCTTGATTAACTAACTTTACAGCAACTCTCTTGTATTGTTTTTGCTATAAATAATCAAGAGGTGTCTTGTCTCGGAGCCGTGTCAAGTAAACTTAAACTCCCTTTAGCCACATAATGGGCTAAAAATACCGCTATTAGGCTTTATTTACGCTATAAATATTTACATAACGCCTTAGCTTGATAGTTTATTACACATATAAATTACTTTGGCTAAATAGAATTTGATATTTTATTAGAGGTTCTTTAGCAGCACCATACATGGTTTAAAAGGTCGACAGCGTCTACCTACACGCTATCAATTATTCATCACAGGGTTGGAGTGATAGCCGGTTTCGTCATTAATTACTGGATGTCATAATTTGAAGCCTCGCGTGGGTAAAGGATTAAGGTGCAGTCATTTATATTGTTAATTGGGTGACGATGATCAAGTGAGGTTTTTGGTAATACGTCACATTGCCTTGCTGAAAGGTGAAACCAATTTGCAAGTGTCATTGGTCATTACTTTGACGACCTCCGTGGTGCAGTGGTGAGCGCGTTGGTAGCTCAAGCCGGAGGTAGCGGGTTCGAGTCCCGCCGACGGAACAAAAAGTTTATAAAGTTCCTGGGTCATGGATGTGTATTAAATATGTGTATCATATAATAAAAATCTTAAATACATGTATAGTATAAAAGTATTAAATATATTTCCGTTGTCTGGTACCTGTAACACAAGTCCTTCAGGTACTTAGCACGGGGCCAGACTGGCGTGGTGTGAAGCGTCCATAGATATTATTATTATTATTACTTATGAACCTGAGGCTTGACCTACGCGTCAGTGACGGAGCGTCAAGTTGCGTCAAGTTGTCAAATGTGTGTTTTGTATACAAACAACCCATTTGACAACTTGACGCAATTTGACGCTCCTTCACTGACGCGTAGGTTTGTCCTAAGCTTTATAGTATTAATTATAAGAGTAAGAAGTGATAACCAAACTTTCATCATTTAAGGCAATATTTAAAGATACCTGGCAGTGACATATATTCACTGCCAGATAAACCTTTAAATACTGCCTTAAAGTATCAGACTTTGAGGTGAACTGGCAGTGGGAAGCAACTGGGCAACAACATAATTGCCCGGCAGTAGAAGACGAGATTCCCATAATATCTCGAAGAAAATATGATTAAAAAATTTAGCTTTATATTTTATTGAAGGTCAGGTTCAGAACTGAATACCTCCTAAATTATCAACGATCGAAACTCCATAGTTGCTGGTTTTACCTCTATAGGGGTCATAAACAGGTAAAAGCTTTTATAAAATGACGAAGTCTGGCTATCGCTGGCGCCATGTTATATTTTTAAATTTAGAAGCTTTTTAATAATCCTTAAACCACATTGCGAAACAAAACACTTAACATTTAAGAAACAGATAACACTGCAGTGCCTATTCAACGATTATTGCTTACCTGTTACACAAAAAATATTACTTAACTTTTACATTGCAAATCTTAACATAACAAGAGTCAGAATTTGAGAAAAACTCTATCTATTAGTAACTAAGACCTAGATATTGTACTGGTTGTATGTATGTTTATGCTGTTGTGTTGATTTTTACTAGTTTTACTGATTTGGAATAAATAAAGTTATTATTATTACATTCTCAGACATAGTAAATATCACTGAAGTAATAAAAGTTATGATATACTACAGCGGCTGCAACTAAGTAATTCCTTAATTTATTCAATTATAACTATATCAATTTTAATGTAACTCTGTCATTAAATTAACTTCCTAGCTATCACTTCCAAATCGTCTACCTTGTTGCGTTATTTAATTAAACTATAATGGTAGCTAAATAGCTTAGTAATACGCAGCTGGATAAGTGGATAATTAGGAGGCGGTGAATATGTTCTATAAACGTATTAGTGCTGTGGGCAACTTCTAATAGCAATTTAGTTTTAGAGTAGGAGGTTCCGGATTAATATTCTACGAATAAAATCTAATAACGCTAATAGTACTACTACCTATAATTATTCTACCACTACTAGTAGTGGTAGAATAATTATAGGTTTTCAAGGTTCTTACTAATAGAGTCATAGATACGTCATACGCAGTATTATCTTTGAAAATTTGACTATAAACAATTAAGAAATGCTTCTTTTAGTGAGTTCTTAGAAAGAAAAAATATGCGCTAAAAGAAAGCTAGGAAAAGTGTTGCAAAAACAACACAAATATCTTCCCTAAACCAAACGAGACCAATGTTTCTTTATCAAAGTGTACGTACGGATTATATTAAGTCAACTCAACGTTCGTTTGGTATTGTTTGTCGAAGGCGGCCCACATGCCGAATACTCCCCCAGCGTGGGCTTGTATGAGTTATACGACAAAAGAATTCTTTTGGTCCGGTTTGTTCAGGAAATTAAATAGCCAAGCTCCTAATCAACTGTAAACAGTCTAAGCAGGGACTGTAACTACGCCTAAGTACATTTTCTTTCGTTTATTTCAATTTCCTTATTTTCTCGTTCTACTTTAGGTACCTATCAAATTTTTATAATATTAAATTTTAATACAATACTGATTACAAGTACATCTCGGCAGATAAAAAAATATTGTATTTCTTCTAGTTGAATGCAAAATTTTGTTTTCATTTTATATTGCGTTCATTTTCATATCTTTCACAATAATATTATATTGAATGTTGACCAAAAGCGTAGCGTACCTTTGGCCCTCAGTCCTCTGTCACTTGTAATGTGTCCTGTGGTCCGGGAGCTCCGTGTAATAAATACGGCAGATACGTTGGTAGCTACGCCTCTGATACTGACGCTACATTTCCACTCCTATTCTAAATGTCTGATACAGAACTGCAGAATCCTGTTCAATATTACCCATTTCATTTTTATTGCAACTTTTCTGAACTTCATTGTCAATCAATATCGTTCTTCTTATTGATTGTAGATGGTATATTGCATTCTTTTCATACAAACTGCAGTACATCTAGCGCAACTAGTCTCGATAAAATCTATTGAATATGGAAGCCTTACGAGTGAGTTGTATTGTGATTTCATTGAATATCGTTGAAGTGCTCGATCACAATACAGCATGAAATATCGAGCAAAATATTTGTCGGTGAATCCAATTGGAGCTATCGTACCGTATTTTCTGATGGGTGCTTCAATATTTTAGAT
Organism: Lysandra bellargus; assembly: GCA_905333045.1. Classification (NCBI taxonomy): domain Eukaryota; kingdom Metazoa; phylum Arthropoda; class Insecta; order Lepidoptera; family Lycaenidae; genus Lysandra; species Lysandra bellargus. The sequence goes on from HG995355.1 coordinate 6,745,752, forward strand.
GGACTGAATTTTCGGGAAATATGGATGCAGTTTTTATTTATGTCCTAGATATTGCACGCAGCTTTGTTGCGCAACAATTCGTTTGTTATGCGAAAACCGATCACTTTTTAGATAACACTATCTGGCATTCTTAGCAGAGATTTCAAAGCATCTTCGTACCTCATCTAAAACGGTCTAGCAGCTTCAGTATAAAGTGGTACAAAACAAACAAACAGAAAGTTACACTATACAATAATATAACGGTATGCCGCCTTTTTGGGGTGTTCCGGGCCAACAAATGTATGAACGCTAGAGAAGAAATAAATGAGTTGAGGCCTCTTTAAATACAACTCTTAAAACCAGTCGAATAACAGCGTCTTAAACAAATGCTTCTAAGAAAGCCAACTAAAATATCTGATTATGTTAATAGACAATAGATTAGATCAGGGGTTCCCAATCTTTTTCAGCCTGCGGCGCACTTACAAGTCAATATTTCATCACGCGCGGCGCCCTACTTTACCTAGCTATTACAAAAAGACACATAAATAAAATCTTAATTGAATAATGATTATAGTTAGGTTAAGCAAATAAATAATAATAAACAAATATTAATTATTCATCTGCCTGCTTTGTATAATTCATTATATTATGATAATTTTAGTTTATATATAATATTTGTGGTTATGGATAATATTAGTATGGATGATGGAGGATCGACTCACGGCGCCCCTCTTGCCTTTCCGCGGCGCACAGTTTGGGAACCCCTGGATTAGATGATGCTGAGTGGCACTTGAACGGCGACGATTGCAACCATTTGCAACACTGTGACTTGTGAGCTAGACGACACCTTGACGAGTACTCTGGATATAAGTAAGGCGCCCCTCTTGCCTTTCCGCGGCGCACAGTTTGGGAACCCCTGGATTAGATGATGCTGAGTGGCACTTGAACGGCGACGATTGCAACCATTTGCAACACTGTGACTTGTGAGCTAGACGACACCTTGACGAGTACTCTGGATATAAGTAATTATGATTTAATGATCTTTTAATGTACAAAGTAACTTAAATTCTTAAAGTAACAAGTTCTAATTTGCCTACAACATAAATTATTTGATACGATGAAATATTACTTCTGAAATGTTTAGGATTTTTTAAATCTATCTAAACAAAAAGAGGTCAATTTTGATCGAATTAAGGTCATCGTAACTTTGTATTTAAATTCAATCCGGCACCTAATCAGATTTAAAATTTAAAGCAAACCTACATGCATAAAGTTGAGTGCACTATCATCAGGATAGTGACACATTATTCTTGTCCGTAATATCCGCCATTACTGTCAGTCTGCGCTAACCAGATTTCACCGGAAGGCCTTATGTGAGGCGCCTGGCTAATACGATTATAAGTGTACCCCTACCTAGTCTACCGCTTTTACTAGGGAAGTTTTAACTTCTCAAAATACCTTGTAAAATTAAATTTCTGGTGCTATCATCTATTTGTGTAAGCATGGTCTGGTCTGGGTTTAGTTGCTTCACATTTTCATCGTCGACGGAAAATTTAAAGTTCATACTTGAATGGAGGTATATAGATATGATGCATTGATGCAGACTCAATAGTGATGTGAGGAACTTTTATAATGTTCTTGGTTCAGGAATTACGTCTGACAATTTTGTGATTCACTCCTTCAACTTAGAATTGGTATAGACACATTTAAGTAGACCGTACTTAAACAAAAAATTAAGATGTTAATTTTTTGTTGCAATTCTTATTTAATGCCTTATAAAACAGTTAAAACTTAAATATGTAACATGTGATTATAATAGAAATTACCCTCAAGGCTCAAGTAGATGCACATCCTCTTTGAGCTAAAACGTATTCTTTTGTTTTCAACATAATTTGAATTTTCTCTTTTCTTTGCTATCTAATCCCTTGTTCTGGTGTAATCCATCTCCTTTGCTCTAAGCTCGCCTCTCTGGTATTCGCAGTAAATTTTATTAGGTACGGTGAATTTGCTAGATAATGTTTATTCAGTGCAGCAACATCGGTGCTACATGAAATTAATACCCAATAAACCACGTAGTGATGGTGTATTAGCTTGATTACTTTAAGTCAAGTTAAAGTTTTCTTTGCACCTGACCATTTGACAATAATTATTTCGAACATTTCAGTTTTGACACTCTACATTCGTTTCATCATTATTTAAGTTTAGTTAAACATTATGTTCAATTTTATTTCTATGTACACATTATTCAATAGCTGTGTTAGTAATTCTTAATTCTTGTACTTTTTTCTTTAGGTACTTAAGTTTTGTTACTAAAAGTTAAGCATTTCTAATTTAATACTTCAGTCGGAATTTACAGGAATTGCTATTGTATTCTATTGTTGTCGCGATCACCGGTGCTCGCGCGGGGCCTGAAGGATTAATATCAAAATGATGTAAAATATAAGGGAGATAATAATTTAGAGCGTTCGAAAATGTTACATTAAAATTTGCAAAGCCGGCAACACCAGGTAATTATGCAAAATGTTGACTTGAAGGCAGTTTAATCCCGAGCTTAGGCCTGAGGGGGCCCGATCAAACAACATCCATTAGCTAATATATAATGAACACTTTGTATATTAAGTTAGTAAATATTTTATACCACATCCCTTCCCTCTTAGTTTCTTCTTTCCTCCATGTCACAAGCTCATTCAGTACGCAAGTAAGAAAGAAGTTAAAGAAATTTGTTTTAATCTTATAGTATTTAATTAGATTAATTAGATCTTAAAGTAGTTCGTTTACGTGTTTGCAGGGCGTTGTGCAATTTTGTCAAAGTAAATATTTCAATTTCCTACCTGCTAATATTTAGGTTAGTAGGAACTACAGCAAAAAGGCTTTCCGTTCTGTTGGTTTTAGTCCGACGTTGATGGGTTTTTTATTTACTTTTATAGCGCGGATTCTAAAGGTTTTGTCAAGTGTGAAAACGTAATCGCTGTCAATGACATTTGCTATTGTAACACTTTGCACGGCTTAGTGGTTGTGATGCCTTCAGCAGAAATAAATATAACGGGAGGTAACTTACAAAATCAAATTTCCTAACTGGATGACGTTGACTGCGATCATGATTCACGGGAAAAATGATATGATAACTATTACTTCAAATAACCTACCTGCTCCTAAGTATATTAAGCTCGGATCAACTTCTTATATCGATACAAAAACAGAGGCAAGACCAGTTTGCCCGGCTGATTGCAGTAATTTGTTAGGACCGCCCTCCGCAAGCCAAGCTCACTTCACTGTAACAATTACATACACGCCACTGGACGGAAGACACGTGAGAAATAATATCACATTTGTTTATGCTCGACAGCTAGTTGTGCTTTCTTTACTTTCAAGGAATATTCAAAAAGACGGACAAAATTTTGTCTTACGCTGATCCTGACTTTGGTTTATTACCACAAGAAGGAGGAAGGCAATAACGATGGTAAAAAATTTTTTAGAAGAAGATTGAAACTGATACAACAGGCTGTAACAGTAGACAATAAGATCGTTAAAGAATACTTAAAATCCATTAGCGATATTTACTTTGTAAATAAACATAACAAAGCATAATTTATTGAAAACAAAGCTTCTGAATATGCAAAAAATTCCGTAGATGAACACAAACTTTCAAGACATTAAAATCTATATTAGCGTCGAAATAGTTCAGCGGATTCCATATCTTGGAAGCTGGAGCTGCCAAGCTAAAGTAAGCTCTACCGAATTGGGATAGAGTGGTATTTGGATTGTAATTGCAAATTGTTAGCGTGACTTGTTTATTGCGAATGAACTATGAGGAGACGCTGGGAAAGTTAAGGGTTTTATTGATGCAATAAGTACTCGAGGTCGGAGATGAGATATTAAATTTCGCGCAATGAGAGAATTCAATTAGATTATAAATTATTCTGCTGTTAATATCACAACACAATGATAAGATAATATAAAAAAGTTTTGTGTAAATATTATGTGAATTAAGTCAGATATTAATGGTACACTTTTTAGGGTTCCGTACCCAAAAAGTAAAAACGGGACCCTATTCATGAGACTTCGATGTCTGTCTGTTCGTCTGTCTGTCCGTCTGTCTGTCCGTCTGTCTGTCTCCAGGCTGTATCTCAAGCACCGCTATAGCTAGAGTTCTAAAATTTTCACAGATTGTGTATTTTCGGTGCCGCTATAACAATAAATACTAAAATAAAAATAAAATTAATATTTTAGGGGGGGCTCCCAAACAACAAACGTGATTTTTTTGGCCTTTTTTGGCCGTAATCAATAACGATAAGAAGTAGGCACTTGAAACTTTCATGAAGGCCTCAAATATAAGTGTACTTTAATAATTAATAATAACTTTTAAATTAAACAAACAAATTAAGGGGGCTCCCATACGAAAAACACAATTTTTGGCCTATTTTTGCTCTATAACGGTACGGAACCCTTCGTGCGCGAGTCCGACTCGCACTTGACCGATTATTATTTTTTGTTTGGATTGGATTTGACTTGGACACTAAAATGTGTTCACGGAAGTAAAAAAATATTTTGTATAAAAGTGAGAGTCGTAGCTTACAAATTCAAATACAAATTAAATACTGGGCTATAACTTAACTATGTTTCTAAATTAGATTGGGTCAGTTTACGCACAGCTGTAGTATTTCAACACGCTTTAATTTGTCCAGTTGGTCTTAATAAAGTTCAAACACTTCATTAACACGTTTGAAGTTATTGAACCGAGTGAACCTTATAATTTGGGTGTGAAAGGTGCCGAACTCAAAGGAACATCAAACAACAAGTCTGCAAAAAAAGTGTTTGTAGCGAATAAGTGTGTTAATTTACAATTATAAAATGATTAATTCAATTGTATAAATATGTGTTAAATGGATTATTTTTTAACAGTATCATTAAATCAATTTATCAACTTAATAATATTATAAGAAAACTATTTGTGGACTTCCATACTTCCATATCCATACTTAATATTATAAATGCGAAAGTGTGTCCGTCCGTCCGTCCGTTTATCTGTCTGTCTGTCTGTCTGTGGAGGACATAGGATAGTTTTATTCCGAAAAAATGTACGGTTGTAAAAAATGTATAAAAGAATTTTGGCGCAACGAAGTTGCGGGCGTCATCTAGTAGTAACCTTTCAGTAGTATTAATTGTATGCCTTTGTTATTGTTGTAGCTGCAGTAGCAAGTAAAATATTACAAACAGTTGCAGCAGAAGTCTAGGCTAGTTAGTAGTTAGTCGATTTGATTTACTAACAAGCTCTTTCATTTGCAATAAATCTATGAGTCACTGATAGTATAATTGATGAATGCTTTTAGATCTAGGTTCCATTCTGCCCTATATTTAGAACTTAATTAATTCTAGGGTCCATTCAAAACTCTAGATTTACATTACGACTTAAGCTGAGCTTAAAGCTTTTTTATTAGCACATAATGAATATAATTTAATTGAATATAGCAGAGAGAAAATATATCATATGTAAGTCTGGTCTCTGGTTATAGTTTACTAGTTTCAAGATTCTTTAGTAGTCTTGTCTAGAAGCTACGCTTAGGTAGTAGGACAGCTTACTAACTTATTTTGTAACAAGATTATATTGTATTCTCTGGTAGCCTACTCTATTTATAACAATTAATATTATCCAATTAATTACTATTATGTTTAGTTTTATAACAACACTTGAATTTAACATGAAAAACATAATTCCTAACACAATCTACTAATCTTTTTAACAACGGTTGCTGTCTAAACAATATTAATTGAGATAATAAATTACAAAAAGCTATAAATGATTTTATTAGTCCGTCCTAACTCTTAAGACACAAAAGGATTAGAATAACATTACGAATCAGAAGACTTTCACACTATACGATACAATAATATACAATGCAAGCTACGACAGAAAAACTTGCACCAAGTTCATTTTAGAAACAGTGCCAGATCCAACAATCCGGCCATATCCAGATGAATATTCATTTAATATAAAATAAATTATATACATTGATAACTTGATACGTAACTTATTTTAATTTAAAATATCGTATGGACGATATATGCCGATATAATTCAAGACGTGAGTGGAAGAATATAAAGGTAAGTAAAATGAAAAAACTTCCCGTTTTTTTGCTTAAATGAAGGTATTAGGGCCGGAAAAATTATTTGAAATAGAAAAACTATAAAGTATATGTATAGCCAGATATATTAGCTAGGATATGAAGTAGATAAGTTACAAGTTTTATTAAAATAATTAGGGGAAAAATGAGGTATTGTCCGTATGTTACGAAATGTTACTTGTTCTATTCTACCACTTACGTCTTCATTATTATGATCGGATGATATGAACATGCCCTTAGAATAATAAGACGGAAAGATATACGAGACATTTCTGCTTCCTCGTACATAAATCAAAAGCTAAATAGTTCAGGATTATCTTCTTTGAATCAAAGCATCTTTGTAAGCTATCAATTACAGTGCCTTTTAACATTATTAATTGAAATGTTTGAACAAAATTTCTAACTTCTGTCGGAAGAACTGTTAAATATATCGGAAAAATTATTATTATGTATTCTAAATAATTGAAATAAATATATTACGAATTACAGAAAAGCTCTACTATAATATTTCAACTGGACGTGTTCATAAGCCGACTGATTTGTGGAAGAAGTTCCTGTTTAGGGACAGTTACCATTTGGGGGCAACAATACAAATTCCTGAACTAGATAAGGTGTGGTCTTAAATGTATTAAAAGATTACATTTTATTTTCACTAGGCTGTCATGAAATCTGGACTTTAGTTAAGGACCTATTTACTATATTTTAATTAGAGCTTTAAATAAAAATAAATACTTATCATGAACACTTTATATTATTATTATGATGTTGAGTTGAGTTTAAGATTCCTTAACAAGTCAAGATCTATGGTCAAGATGAGTTCAATCTAAAACCATCCAAAAAATTTTATTTGGGTAGGAAGTTTACTTTCTACGTTAACATTAATCTTTGTTAAGTATCCATTCTAGTGACACGCTCGTCGCGTCCTAAAATACAAAGGCTGAAGGGCATAAAGGAAATCAGGATTGATTCACTCTTGAGTGTAAAAACCACATCAATAAAACGTCTTTAATATCATTTAAACGTTCTGTTATAAGCTCAGAAAAATTTAAACTTCAAGATCTAAATCTTTTTATCTTTGTGTTATAACAGCTTATAAGTTATAACAAATGAAAAAAAGATTAAGATCTTTATATTTATACTTTCTTTTTAATTTGCGACAGATTTGCCTATACTGTTTAAACCTACTATTTGTCAACATGTTTCCTTTGGTCTTTTGTCCTACAAATTGTACATGTTTGTTTATAATATCATATTACATATTATTTTTAATTTGGTTTACTGTCCAGAGGAGGATATCCTTTACACATAAAACGTCGATGTTATTAATATCTGTTTTAAATATTATGTTTTGAAGTAGTTAACCTCGTCCCTTGTCCGAAATCTGAATTTACGAAATCTTTAAATGTCATTCAAGTCTTATTACCGTTTTAAATTCTTTGCTGCGTCAATGTGGCCTTATAATAAACGTTTAGTTTATGTTTTCTTTCTTTGGTTTTCCTTGTAGGTGTCCAAATTGTAATGCATTAATTTTATTGTAGAATCTGTAATTGGTTTTCATTATAAGACTTTCCGTACTTTTAATAATAAAATCACCCGTCTACCAATATATTTAGAAATTGACAATTAAGTAAATTTTAACAAGTTAGATTACTTCATGTTATTCAAAATCGACCAACTTGTTGAGTGTGAGTGCTAGAGTGAGGTTCAACAGATGTATCACACAATTCGGCACTGTAACTAGGTCAGGGGTACGTGAGGATTAATTTACAACTAGTGCCTCGTCGGCGACATTACATTAGTGAAATATCCATTTAAAGTAATCATCATCAACAATTATTAAGAACTCAAAATTATTGTCAAAAAGTCTGTTGTTAACAATATTTTGTAAAAAATTGTTGGTTTTACAATCAACAATTTTATATTTTTGATGAAACTAAGTATTGCATTATTATATTATTACAAATATGACGTAATGTAAGCACAAAGGACGATGCTAGGGATACAAGGAATTTTAGTATACATAATGATAACAAAAATACTTTATCAAAAGTATTTCCTGCAGCTGAGAAGCTTGTTGTTTACAGTATCGCTACTTTATTTGTTAGATAAAAATATATCAAAATGTTTCTGTCGGTTTATCTGTATGTACGATCCAGCTCTACATCTACATCGGTCCAAATTTTACAGCGCCTCTAGCGGTCACTCGCGGAACTAAAATCGCCATACTAAAAACGTAGTCGGTATCGAGTATCGACAAAAACTATAGCTTTAAACTCATGGTAGAGCCAGTACGCCTATACCGCTCAACATAATATTAGTAAAATATCATAGGGAGACAACTTGAGTCCGGGGAGACTACAACTCACTTTAGATTGAGGAGTTCGATTACTAAAGATTGTACATGTTTTGCTTGATCAATGAATTTCTGTGTCGACAAAACTGCGGACAACTAGAATCAATGTAAAATATATTTATTATGCATTGATATTTGATACTAGGGCCGGTATAAATAGTCAGTACTCAAGATGCACCTCGGTCTCAAGACGCGATTCGGCCCTGCGATTGGTCCAAATTTTGACAGCCAACCAATCACAGAGCCTGAACCGTGTCTTGAGACCGAGATGCATCTTGAGTACTGACTATTTATACCGGCCTAGGAGTCAGTAACCGAGCTAGAAGTTCAACAGGTGGTAGTTATCAGGCGATTCATCAGAATGAGATGACGTTTACTGATGAGGATATCAGTAATTGCTGAGGGAGGAGGCGGCTGAGATACGGTAGCTATTTGTAATTACCCTCTTGTAATTACCGAGATAACTACCTTGTTTGGTATTGATAGATGACTACACTTGACACAGCACTTAGACATCACATATAGATAATAATTATTCACCTACCAGAATTCCAGGAAATTGCACAAATAAACACTTAAAGAAACTTTGGAGACATTGCTAAAATGGACAACATAAAACAATCGAAGGTTTTAAAATCTCTAAAATAATTTTAAAATATTACATAATATTAATACAATATTACAAATCAATAACCAAGTAGAAACCAAACCAAAAAATATTTCTAAATCATAAAGATGACTTAAAGTAACTCTCTTTGAATCACACAACAGGTAAAGGGGATATATCACAGAGCCGTGATTGAAACAAATCGTCGATAAGATAAGAAGGGGTTGCCCCGAGCGAAAATGCATCAAGTGTTCACAGTACATAAATTGTTGCACCCCATTTCACAGCAGCCGACCTATCACGAAGGAATCTTTTCATTACTAACTGATTACGACCCTGCTCAGAATTGATTCCTGTATTATGGAGAAAAGTGCTTTGATTTTTAACCCTCTTCTAAAATAGTATTGCAACGAAATAAAGATAAATTTTAAATGCTTTGTAAGTTTGTTAGGTAACATCATTTTAAGATTAAATTAGATATAAATTATGTCCCTGTCACTGTAAGTTCTAATAAGAATTCCAATTTCTTTAGAATGATGTCGGTAGGCAATAGTATTTTTGTCCCAAATATCGTTAAGATGTTTATGGTACTTACGGTAATACTAAATATTGTCCCATAATTCTTCATCACAATAAAGTTCATGAAAAAATATTTAGACATTTCCTTTATTTTTTCTATATAATTATGTACGCCCTTATTTTTACTGCTCCGTCCCTTATTCTTGGGGAATAGAATAACACTTTGCGCTCATTTCCTGAGCAAGATGTACGGCAAGGGGATTCATTATCCGCCCTCGACAAATCCATGGGTTTCTTGCGGGAAAACCCCATAGAGCTATAAAAATAGAGCCGGCCTTTACGACAACCATAAAAGTAATATAAATTGTTGAAAACTTTTCTAATTTATGCCTGGATAAACTTCTTTGTTTGTTTTATGTGTTTTATCGCCGTCTGATGCTAATTTTAATAAACTTTTTAATTTGTCAAGTTTGTAAGACACGCTTTCACAAGCGTTCCTTCTGAGTGATTTACTTATTACGATATAAGTTTTATTTTTTCTATCATTAATTTTATTATTATCATTTATGCCTATTATTTTTGCTTATTCTATGATATAGTGAATATTATTTATGGTCTGCCAAAAGTGTAAGCACATAAAAAATACCGTACGATACCACCACTACATAATTCAGCTATATTCGTATTTTACTATGATATAAAAATAAATAAATAAACTCCTTCAAAAGAGTTTATAGCTCTATGGTCATTATCGTGGTATGTAAGGGGACGAAGGTGTACAGCAAATAGGCTTTGAAGTCAATAGGCAGCTAGGATTGCGGTACAAATCTGTTTTCGGGTCCGCTGACTTAATGAAATGCCCTTGATGCTCTTTACAACTTGATTGTAGTTCTCTTTGATGTTACGTCTTTTTAAAATGCGGAAAATTGTAAAGAGATTTAAAATTTATCTCTCTTGAAACTGAGCTTGTTTGTGTTAAAGAATATGAATTTTTCCTTTTAGTATTTAAAATTAATCGTTCTTGGATACAGATCGCTATCTTTTATTGTTTTTAGTTTTTTTGCACAAGTTTGTGTACTCTAGTCTGAAAGAATACGGTGAATAATTATTTATATTAATCATTAAAATCTCTGATCCTACAAAATTTTTACCAAGGGATCCTTACATTTTTAAATTTTATTATAAAGCAAAACAAGTTGACACAGTATATATATATTATAATGGCAAAACAAGTTCACTGGACCCAACAAATTAAATAAATTCGTGTCCACACTTCACAGTCAAGTCAAAATTACGCCGGATGACTGAATTTTGTCCGGACCGTCCCCGAAATTCTTCAAGTTTGGACCGACTACATTTTGAGTAGCAAATGTAGGTTTTCCAGAGATTTCTAAACTTTCGCATTAGCATATAAAGTCACATAAACAAAAGTTATTTTATTTAAAAGCTTGTTCCATTTTTTATCAATTCTAACTATAAATGCTTCATTTTCCGTTTTTGATCCTTTCAAAGAAAAAGTTCATGGTAAACAGTTTATTAGTAAACATAGTATAAAGTTAGTAAAAACGCTATCTAAAAGATAAGATAGTATAATTTTTATCTTTGCTCTAGTTATGAGTACGATAGTATGATTTCATAATGCTACTGATTGTGATAAATTGTGATCTTATCGTGTTAAACTAGAACACAAAACCAAATAAACCACATTGTAAACCACAGATTTTATGGATACGATCCAAAGCAATATTGGCCGGTTTATTTTGGTAAAGTGCAATGTTCCATATTACTTTCAACTTACTGTTACCTACAACTTTATGTTTTTGTATTTGTTAGTTACTAAGTTTATAAGAAAATCAATAATTGTTTTATCTATTTAGTTCATGAAAAGTTTAAATCAAATCTTACGCATTACTACTTATATTACATCTTTTGTAGATGCATTAATTAAATTAATACTATTATCTAACCAATATTAATTTGCTGTTTCCTACAAACGTACTTACATCATAAATGTTTGCAATCACAACTTTGTTCTAACATTCAATATCTGAGAATCCAGTTCAGTTATTATTAGTATTTCCTCCATTGTTCTAAGCCATCGCCGATGGTCAAACACAACCAGATGTGGAACTAGGTTACATTTGCTTCTAGTTAGTCTAAGGACATTAAATAATGTCCTCAGCATTTGTTTTCTATTATATTATAGTCATCTAGATCAATATCAAGAGCACAAATTTCAAATAAATAAATAATTTATTGTAGTTAGTAGGTAATTATTATATTTTACTAAATCATTGTAATTTAAACTATACTACCTTTATAAATTTTATCATGTTTGGGATCGTGCGACCCTGAATGGTGTACCTTTTACGCCCACGATTTCGTATGCAACTTTTAATCTATATCAAGTTTGTATATTAAGAGTATTATATTTGATTGCATTAAATAGGCTTTGAAACTAATGACCTCATATTTTGATACAAGTTTTGATACAACTCTATGATCTACATACATACAAGATACAGGTACCTGTAATAGATGTATTACAGGTACCTGTACCTTTTTTGGGAATCTGTTTAATCGTTGAATCGAACGAGACACGAATTCCCAGAAAACATCTTGACTCTATGTAACTCCTCCTCCTCCTATAGACAATATAATCTACCTATACTTGTTATAATTTAGTAGTGAATACGATCGAACAAAGAACCATGATATTTGTTAGATACATATGTATATCGTAGAGATCAACTACGATTACTTGGCGCGCCCCTCCAAATGACTGTTTCAATGTGTGTAGTCACATCCTAATGAAAGAGTTTGTATGTAGTAAGTATTTAACCAATCAGAGTACACGTAATATTTCAGTTAATGTCACTTATTACCAAGATTTGTCGGTCAACTAATCATAACTAGCCTACCGCGCAAGACAACGCACTTCAAACGTTTTAAATTTTGGAGGGGCGTGCCATGTTATCGTAGTTGATCTCTACAAGGTATTTCTACAACATTTTTGCAGCACGTTCCTCGCGTGATCTACGTCGGATTGTTCAGTTCTCTAATTTATTACCGGCTTACTACGCTGAACGCTCTGCATATCCAGCGGAACCGAGACATTTTTATGTACTGTTGTGGGGATTTGCGTTGTTTTAATGTTGTTTACCTGAATATTAAATATATTTATAATTATACAATTTATTTACTGAGACTACGGAATTGGATAAGGTAGTTTGAGTATGTTCCAAATCTTCCATGATAAAGAGTTCATTGAAATCTGGATAAAAGAGCCCAGACTAAGGCACACTAAGATCTGAGTTAATGCATAGGGTATTTTTAATTTTTATGCACGAAAAATCATGTTATGTATTATTTAAGTTAAATAAAATTATAACATGTTTAATTTACTTTAAATGAATAAACTACTGCACATTCATGGAAAACAGTAAATAATAGGAAATGATGATAAGACACAATCTCTGGGAAAAACGATAAAATCTCTGCTTATTCATACTGAAGAGCCCATGAACTACGTTAGAGAATTCTTAAGAACTAAAAAGATAATATAGGTCAGACATCTTGAATCTAGATTCTAATACAATATAGATTCTAGAACTACTAGAGGATAGATGACGCAGTAGATCTTAAGTCTTTGAACTTATGATATCCAGATCGATGATATAGATGTTTAATAATATAGATATTAGTAAGCATATTATTAAGCTTACTAATATTTATTAAGGCATTTCAGACCGCAAAACGACACGTAGATGCATTTTTAATTTTTTATGGATTTGAGAGACTTCGATCACGTGAGACGTCATGCCAATCTGTCAATTCAATACAAATTTAGAAATGTCTGAATTGACCCTTAGAATCCAAAATGGTGTCTATCCGTCTGTGTGTCTGTAACCTCTATTAACCTAAACCACTGAATCGATTCAGATAAAATTTGGTAAAAAAATTAGTCGGGTTCCAATGAAAATATTCAAACAGTCACGCAGTTTATGTGAGGTATGGGCTATGGCAGTCTACGTCCGCGCCATTCTGTGTCATGAAAATTCAGACCACATTATTCTCCTGTAGGGCTGACAAGTAAAAGGTTTTTACGAGATTAAATGTAAAACATTATATTTATCAAAATAATATTTGAGTGGTATAATTTATTGAATATAATTACATATTATTTTGTAATAAATTGGAATATCTAAGTCTTAATATCCTGACTTTGCTATTATTAGATAAATTAGATATCAACTAAAAACAAACAATAATATGTAAAAGCAAATTAAAAGCATTAAATGATTAATGGTGATGAATAATATTTTAACTATAAATACTGAAACAATTACAAGATATTATATTTTGTTATAATGAATTTTGTAATGGTGAGTCAACCCTAATTGTTTCAAATCCATGTTTGAAACTTTCTCGCACACACCACTGAACTTTTGTTGCCACAAAAATATAAAAACTTTGAAATTTACATTTTGTGGTAAAATTATTTTTTAAAACTGTCATTGTTATGAGCTATTCGTTTTGAACTACATGGTACATTTTGAAATTAAAAAAAAAAACAATCTCTACAAAAGTAAAAGTAGCTCTACAAAATACTGGACCGCTATTTTAATATAATCTTCATACAGATCCTTTAACCCATTTAGACCCAAATGAAACTGAGCCGTGGAAAATATGAAATTTCTTTATTTATTTATAGAATCCAATAAAATTATTAGGAAAATACAAAAAAACTTAATTTTTTTTGATTGTTTATATAAAAAAAATTGCCGTCCTCAAATGGGGCCAATGGGATCAAACGGTGTGAAAATTTTCGATACATTCTTTATGAATGTACCGTATTTTCACACATTTCTCGAATTGCTTTTGACATTTTCCATGACGTTATTCTAGCCCATCAGAACAGTGCAATTGTTGGGACAGGTTTTCGGGAAAGTGGCCCTTGATGCTGCAGTTTTGGCAATACAGATATGTATTGCTGGTTGCAGGATTCTACCGCTAGTATGTCTCAAGTAATGACGACCAAATGACGACAAAATGTAGGAAGCTAACGTCCAAATTCTTTTAACAGTGATACATCTGCTTACTTTTTCCAGAAGAAAAACGCTGTTATGACTTGCCCCGATTGCATAGATATTATAACCCAGCCGATGTAAAACAAATTCTGATTTAGTTGGTCGAAACGGTAGTCAAACTCGTCGTTTTCTGTTTTTTCATATCATTGACGGATACGAGAAGACACTTCTCTGTACTGTCTTGGCCAACATCATCAGTTGCACAATAGCCAGCTTTCCCTTGGAGTAATGAAAAACTGGTAAAAAGACACATGGTTGCGAAGGGAATACGACTAAATATAATTATCTTTGCACTGTCATCTTCAATCATTGCAACTTCCTGAAGTCCGTAGTATTTATCATAGCTATTGAATACGAAGGGTATTCATTGATTACACGAAATTGATTGGTGGACAGACATTGGAATGATTGACATCCAATGTGCCCATTGGCCCCAAATAGGGACACTTGTATAAAACTATTCCTAATCTTAAAAAGACTAAAGCTTTTCACACAAATATGAATATTTTTTATAGGTTATAATGAGCTCTTTCAAATAAAAAAATACATATGCCTAAAAGAAAAACTTAAAAATAAAAAATACTAACTTGGCGTCATTTCGGATGTTAGAAACAGCTTCGGAAAAATCACTATAAAACACTGTGAACTATATTTATATTATTTGTATCTTCTAAGATTAAGAAAATACACTTTTAGCAAATTAAAATTTACAATAAAAGTAAGCATAAACTTGAAGTAAGCATAAAATGACAAAAAAATTAAGTTATTTTAAAAGTGTCCTCGTTTAGGCACGGCGGGTCTATATGGGTTAAACAGCTAAATAGTATTGATATGCGTTGAACATACGTTAAACGACCGATAGTAATTATGTAAGTTTTGACCAATAAGACAAAGAAAAGAATAACGTTTGCGGGGGTTGAAATTTTTTTAGAATGGAATCTTAAAATATGTTTATTACACTGGGACTTATCAAAGCTGTATCATTGTTGTTTTAAAATAGCGGAATCGGGAAAACGTATTCATTTACATTTCACGACCAAAATATCATATTCACGAAATAAATTATTTTCAAAAAAAAAATGGAGCTGAAAATATAAATCATAACAAAGTACGTTTTAATTAAAGCCAAACATTTGATATTCGAGCCTCGTCTAGAACATGCTGGCGATTTAATCACCCGCCGTCTGACTTTGACGGAGTTGCGAAATATGGGCAGGATGTTGGAATTATGAATACCATGGGGTATGGTGACTATAGCAAGATATATGGATGGTTCAAATTCTGTAGGCTTGGAAAATTGTGGTGACTGAAAAACTTAATTGAGTTTTGAAACAATATGAATTCAATATGTAAAAGTCTTATTACTACAACTATTACTACTACGTCTTACTACTACTAACTATAGTAGTAGTAAGACGTAGTAGTAATACAACAACAAGAAGAAGTTAGAAAAAGGAAAAAAAATAAGTGAGGAAAGAAGTTTTCATCTAGAAGTACATAGTTGTTAAATAGTCTAAGTGTAAAGGTAGAGTTATATGCAGGTATTCGTACACTTGCATTAACCAAACTGCAGAAGACACTGCAGCAAGAACCGTGCAAGATCTACGGACGTTCTTGGACTGCATAATGGATGTAATCGATGCTTAAATTAAGGCGATGTTACAGTATATTACCCCACGACCCGGCCATGTATTTGCCGGGAAATATTTGTCTGTCTGATAGGAAACTGGCGGCCTGCCAGAGGGATCACTTTCGTTAGGAACATAGATTTGTTTTTCAGTTTATATTGATAGAGGTGTTCGCATTCTCGGGTATTTAGATCTGAATATGCATCAAATTATTAAAATTATAATTTATGCTTTTAAGTCTAGCCGAGATTTCTTAGTTTAATTTTATGTGGATTAACTGAAGCAAGAATTTAAAAAAAACATGAAACAACATATTAAATCATATTATAATACGCTATGACAGAAGTTCGGAAATATAAAAAAAGGCAAAGACGGAAAGCGCTAATTACATTGATATACCTATAACCATCATCAATTTATCGTTTTAAGTGAAATTATTTCGAATCTCAGTAAAGACATGCTAAGGGGGTTGATGGCATTAGCCGGAAAATGATTATTCTTAGTTCACCCGTTGTACTCCCCGTCCTCTGTCATATTTTTAATGTTTCCCTCAGTTCCAGCACATTTCCCAGCTGCTGGCGCAAAGCTGCAGTTATTCCCATTACCAAAATTAAATTTCCTACCTTACCCTCTGACTTCCGACCCATTTCCATTCTCCCATTCCTATCAAAGGTCCTCGAGCGTCTTGTTTACCAGCAAATCAATTTCTTCACTAATTACAATGGTCTGCTGAGCCCTTTCCAATCTGGCTTCCGTCCAAGGCATAGTACTGTGACAGCTTTGACCAAGGTGACTGATGACATACGCTTTGCTATGTCCAACCAGCAACTTACTGTTCTAGCATTGCTGGATTTCAGTGCTCCCTAAAATTTACTCGAGCTTGCGCAGACTTTATTACTACCTATCCTCGACTATGCAGATGTTTGTTTAATAGATCTAAACGAGGAATACCTCAACAAACTAGAAAGATTACAAAACATCTGCATCAGATTCGTGTATGGACTGCGCAACTTCGACCACGTCTCTGAATTTCGCCAGAAACTAGGGTGGCTACCAATCAGACTCCGCCGGGAGGAGCATGTCCTGATCCTATTATATAATATCCTACATGACCCCCGCTCTCCCCCCTACCTTAAGGATCGCTTTCAGTATCGTAGTACAGTAGACCACAAGCGTGTGTTACGCTCGGTTTATAACAATAAACTACTAGTACCTTTTAACAAGTCGGGATACTTTGCTGATTCTTTTGCTGTGAAGGCCACTTACTTGTGGAAAGAACTACCACTCGAGATTCGCGAGTCGCAGTCACTCGCTACTTTCAAATCGAAGCTACATAACCATCTGAGGAGTTAAGTCACTTGCTAATTTTAGTTGCTTATTAATTTTATAATATTATAATGTATCTTTATTATTATTTTAGTAAGTACTGTACTCTTTACCCCGCATACTATTTTTAGATTTAAAATTTCCTCTCCTGCAGGGTTGCCTGGAAGAGATCGCTTATAGCGATTAGGCCGCCCTTGCCCACATTTATGTTTTACTTAAGTTTTAGTAACTGATTGTATTTAATTTAATGTGAGCAATAAAGAGTCTATCTATCTATCTATCTATCTAAAGACCGTATAGTGATATTATAGTCTACCTATATTATAGACTATACAGTAGACACCAAACAGTTGCACAATAACCTACATGTACATTGTACAATGGCTGTCCTATAATTATCTTTAAAGGGGACACGAATCCCTAAAACTTATTTAAAATCGTAGGAAAGACCTATAGATAGTCTACATATAATACGAGTATGTGCTTTATAAACGACTGACAAAAACAATTGCACAATTACAGTGTAAATAATATGATACAATAATGACTGCACTACTATTTATTTCAAATATCCAGGAATCCTTAAAATTGTTATAGAATCACAGGAAACACCGTATAGCCTATTGTCGCTATATCAACGACTAGACACCGCAACAGTTGCACAATTACAGTGTAAATATACAATGGCAGTCGCCTTGAATAAACAATAAGTGGACGGCTAGTTCGTTCACTCGCGTGCGATGTAATCTGCGGAACGAAACCGCAGCGCGGGCTTCCTCCACGGAATACACTTTAATTAATATAATAATATGACCAATATATTAACTTATAATTAATAAATTTGCAAAGGAATATGCTTATATTTGCGCAAATTAAGGAATAAACAGCGCGCGCTTCAAAAGGGGATGAATACTTCCGCCTTTTTTAGGCTGGGGTATTTTTTTCAATGTCTATTATGATTATGCTGAAATTTACACCTGATTGCTGCTGTTGTATTCGTTGTGAGATTTTTAACCGACTTCCAAAAAGGAGGAGGTATTTCAATTTGACTTTTGGGTTCATAGACTTAGGCCTAGCCTTGCAAGTTGCAGGGTTTTATTATATCAAAAGATTATTTACAAAAAGTCGCTTTATAGTTTTAATAATAGAGAAGTACTGAAATTATATTACTAATTAATAATTATAAGTAGGTACGTGATTAAAATCGACAACAACCTGTACAAAGTGAACAATATTATTATGCAAACATGACATAATTAATTTAATATGTGCTCCAAATTTGTATGTGGTAATAGCCATTTAAACAATAATTATACGAATATTAACAGTAATTAAAATAATTGGATTAGGTGATTATAATTAACAGATAATTCCGAGCGTTTTTCGGGTAATTTATTAGGATTATAAAAGTGGCAGCAAGCGTGATCGTTGAATACTTATAGTCCGGCTAACTCAAAGAGATAGGCACCAAGTTCGCAAAGAAAACGACGTGAAAATACTGCTATATAAAATTGCCATTACCTGAATGTTTCGTCAATATGTCGTCAACATAATAATCAGACTGTTGGCCAAGGGCCAGCCTCTAATAATTGTTCGTTGTCGTTGCTTATTTTGTACTTTAGTTATCTTTATTTTATTAATAATTTAATTATAAGCAAAATCAATCATAGTAATGTGATCACACGTCAGTACAAATACCACAGAACGTCCTTGTTATTTTCTTATTAGCTTGAAGCTGGGACCTATATCGCGCATCGCCCACGTCATAATAAAGTGCGTAAGATAAAGGCGTTTGTTGTTACGTATTTTTTGCCAAGTTTCTAAGTTTATGACACTAGCTTATCTATTCATGTAGCTTTTTGACGTTAGCCTATCGAAAACCACGATTGACAATGAATTGTCAGATATTGTCAATCGCGGCTTTGACTTTGTATAGAAAATAAACTCTTATCAAAAACTTCAGAAACTGGACATATCACATACGGATTGTCTCGTGAAGCCTATGATATAATAATTATGTGAAGCACTTCTCTTGTCCGACGTTTCGGCTATTTTCACTCAATTTTCCTTTGACTATGGCCTCTAAAAGTTGTTGATACGTTAGAAAAAAGAAAAGTGCTTCGCGACACAACCCGTAAATGCCTAATTAGGCGCGAATTACATTCGTGAACACATAAAAAATCATATTATCAGCCTAAAACCGTATATAAAACTACGTACTATAAAAATGTAGATAATAATTAATCTTATTAAAGTCAACATTAACGCAGACACCAATTTGTCTAGAACTATAAAAATAGAAACTTAAAAGAGGTTTATAATCTTATTTACGCTAGAAAGCAAGTTTAAACTGCTTCTCAAGATAAAATCGCGTACAGTCGAGACGTTAAGTAGAGCCTTGAAATAAACAAGATTTTATACCTGCATTTATAATATTGCATGTAACCTATTTACTAAGTTAAATGACATACGTCTTAGATTACTTTCTTGTGCCTTGAAGGGCAGAAACCAGGCCTAAACCGATTATTAATTTTAAGTAAATATTATAAAAAACACGATAGAATAAGTGATAATAATATTATGATGTTATTATAAGAAAGTGCAAAAATATATTATACAGCTTACATAAAAAACATTGCACGTGCAGATATAAATATTTTCCAGCTAGATAAGCATTTCACGAAGCGTGTTTGAAGTAAATTCACCCAGCACATCTCAAATCCTCTATTTCAGCTTTATTTGTATACGTCATAAAAATATGAAGGATAAAGCCAGACGGTAAGAAGAATGCGATCCGTCTGCCCCGGGCGCGCGCTGTTGACAAAGAAAACCTGCAAGTGGGCTTCCTAGCCTTAAATTATGCATGCTGCGCTCAAAGTGAATACGAAATTGTCGTAATTTTAACATTTAGACCACTACACGACCTTTTTATTACTGTAAATGTCAGATTTGTCTTTATATAAAGGAGAGTTAATTGCCTGACATATCAATGTAGAGGCCGAAACCTTTTTTTACAAATAATTGTGTTAAAAATGTATAAGAATTAAGTCAGCATAAACAATGTCTTAGGGGCGTAACGTAACAAAATTACTTGCTATCTAAAATTCTGGCATGCCAAATAGTTTCCAGTTAGTACATAAAAATTAATTCTGGCATGAGCTTCCACAGGTTATGAAGGGTTTACCGCAGCGGGAACAGCCCTCCTGGCTGTCATAAATTTGGATGGAGCAGGGCAGATCATTGCTGTTTCCTTAACGGGCCGTCTTATGGCCCTCTTAATTAATTTGAAACTTTCTGAGGTCTCCTGCGGCGCGCGATTTGAATAATAGCGGATAGGGCCGCTTCCTTAATTTTAATTGCAAATATTTATGTTAAATACCCGAGCTCGCGCAAAATATTGTACAATAAAATATTGCCCCAGTTTTAAATTGAAGAGAAAGATCGCCGATTTCGAGATGCAAATTCGGTAAAATTATGAACATAAATATTTCCCCTTGCAATGGTAAAGAGTGTACTAGGTTTAAAAGACATTGAAAAAATATTTTCCCAAATACATTATCTCAGTAATCAGTATCGAGTTTAGCAGTGCTGTACGAGCTGAAAATTTCGGGAATCAAGGAGGTGACACAACAGTACTATTTAAAAATGTGTTTATTGCTTTTCGAAGTATTCTCCGCGAAATTTGACACATTTTTCCATACGATGGAACCAATCATTGAAGCAACCATTCCATTCGGAAGTTTGGGTTCTCCAAAATGGCCGTTTTGTAGGCGTCCACAGCTTCTTCAGGTGATGAAAATCTCTGACCACGCAATTTATTCTTTATTTTAGGGAAAGTATAGAAATCATTAGGGATTAAGTCGGGGCTGTACGGCGGATGGTCTAATAATTATATGTTTTCTTGCTCTAAAAACTCTTTTGTTCTGTGCGCGGTGTGAGAACTCGCATTGTCGTGATGGAGGATGATGCGGCGGTTGCAGTTCTCTTTACGGAGTTCAGAAACGACCTGTGGCAAACAAATGCCAGCATACCATTCTGCATTAACCGTTCTTTGTCCCTCAAGAGGAATAGTCGCAATATGGCCGGTTTTAGAGACAAACGTGGCCACCATTTTTTTGCAACACTCCGTGAACGAACAATTTTTGTTGGCTTTAACTCATTTTCGAATACTTGGCCAAACTCGTGACTGGTTTTTAGCTTCGGCTTCGTACGCGTATATCCAGGATTCGTCACCTGATACGATATTGTATACAGCATTTGAGGATCCTGCGTGGAATCTTTCGAGAGTTCTGACGCACCAAGTAACGCGAGCCTCTTTTTGCTCTTCACAGAGCAAATGCGGTATCCATCGGGAAAACAACTTTTTTAAACCTAATTGTTCATGCAATATTATTTGTATTTGACTCATGCCAATGTCTATTTAAGTTGCCTGAATTTCGCGGTATGTCACATGTCGATCTTCCTCAACCAGCTTACGCACAGCATCAACGTTTTCTTGGGTGACTGCAGTTTTTGGACGACCTTGACGGGGATCATCACTGAGCCTGACACGTCCACGTTGAAATTCAGCAAACCAGCGATAAATTGTGGTTTTGGATGGGGCTTCATCACCAAATGCAGAAACCATCCGATCAACACACTGTTTTTGTGTTAAACCACTTCGAAAGTCATAATAAATCATCGCTCTAGAATTTTCTCGAGTCATTTCCATTTTCTCAACGACTAAACAAGTTTGACAAGACTTTGTGACAAGACCGATAATCTTTTTTTAAATAAATGAACGGTATTCGATTTTTAAAACCAAAGAGTTTTCAATTAAAATGATTTTAATATGACAGGAATAGTGGAAGTATTCCATTCCCGATATTTTTAGTGCAGCCTATGTACTAACAGGAGTAGGTACTTCTGTGCACGTCATGTTAACGTACCTACGTTACCGTACCTACCCGAGTAGGTACCTACCTACTCGGTTAAAATTAGTAAAATTTACAAATGGAGATTTCAACTTTGTCTTAGAATGTAGGTATCAATGTTTTATTTTCATACTTACAACTTGAATCGTCAGTTCTAAGACAGTGTGTTAGAACAGCAACAACTGCTATTACCTGTAATGAACAACAATTTAAATAAGTTAGTTTATAGGTTATAAATTATAATATTATGCTTTCGAGGCTTCAGAGCTTATCATGTTGACCATTTGCGAGGAGTATCCACTCTAAATACATATTTTAATTCTTTTAGAATCCGAAGAGTTAGATAGTAAAATAATGCTTAGAAATAATATTTTTAGGGCTTGTTTCACCGCTTCCTAATAAGGCTATCCACCACTTAACTTGACACATAGAGTATGGAGAGTCTGTCAAATAAGCCTATCAGGAAGCGGTGAAACAGGCCTTTAGTCTTGTAGTTACAATATTTGGCAAACATCCAGCATGAAACCATATATTATTAAAATGAAATACCATCAAAACTATATTGACCATTTTTAAACTCTCTCAGCCTTATAATATTATACTCATTTCATTAAATTTACTACACAGCAACTGCTAACTGTGTTTTGCTCTATATGACCATTAGATATTTATCATATAAGATGAGGCTTCAAAGTAATTACTGTGTGAGTGCTCACATAAGGCACCGTCTAACGAGGGAACAGATGGTTCGGACGTGCCAAACCTGACTTATGAAGGTAGTAGATAGGTGTGTAGTGGGTATGCATAGTTTGTAGTATAACAGTGCAGAGGTAGTCTGCATTCACTTAATGCATATTTCATTTGCATGATCTATACCAAGGTAAGGGCTACTTAATTACTATTCTAGTGGCAATGGCGTATTGTGGACTGTGGTTTATTATTAACTAGCGACCCGCTCCGGCGTTGCACAGGTAAAAAATATATAGCCACTGAAAAAAATATCAAAATCGATAGCCTTTGATCCTTCACGAAGTCTACTTCATATCTGTGCCAAATAACATCGCGAGATAAGCCCTTTCAAATAATTTCCCCCTGTTTTCCACATTCTCCTATTAGTCTTAACGTGATAAAATATAGCCTATAGCCTTCCTCAATAAATGGGCTAACACTGAAAGAATTTTTCAAATCGGACCAGTAGTTCCTGAGATTAGCGCGTTTAAGTTAGCTCTTTCAAATAATTTTCCCCGTTTTTTCCTCATTTTCCTCTAATTCTTCGCTCCTATTAGCCTTAGCGTGATAAAATATAGCCTATAGCCATCCTCGATAAATGGGCTATCTAACACTGAAAGAATCATCAAAATCTGTTGCGTAGTTTTAAAGAATAAAGGAACAAAGGGACATGAGGGGAAAAAAGCGACTTTGTTTTATAATAAGTATAGAGTATAGATTTGTTTCTTTTGTATTCATAGAGACAGATAAAGAGAAAGACATAGAGAGAGAGAACCGCAACATCAATGGACAGCGGACAATATCAAAAATTAAGGGACATTTCAATAGAATACTCCGGCTACAAAGTTTTTATCTAACAGCTAACAAGTAATAAGCTTAATTTAGAATAAAAACGTGGCACTAATACTCTACTAGCAATGAACTCTTTGGTTGAGCCCCGAGGGCTGAGGCAAGTAAAAATAATATCAGCACAACAAACTACAATATAATTATTGTTAAACATTTATCAACTGACAGTCTGCTAATGAAATAATGACGAACCATCATGCACTTTCTACAGCCGAATTGCATCACGCGCTCAACTTAACAATTAACAAGTGATAATCCAATTTACTTTAATTAATCGTCAAAATTTGACATGCTCTTATTTATGTAACACCAATTAACGAATTACGACATTTGACATTTCACTTCATTACATTTTCCTTGAAAATGATCATAATATGTATTTATGTAATAAATAGGTTACAGACATACAGCATTAATAAACTTATATTCATGGCTTGCATTGATAACATGAACTGCTATGCTATTATAGAAAAGTAAAGGAAGTTATATTACATACTAACATATATAAAAAAACATACAAGACCTTTATGAAGAATAATCATGCTAAAAATCCACAAAATTCAAATAGTAACTAGTTTATATTAAATCAATAAGGTTGTCGCCCCTAAACTTTTAAGTACCGACATTGTTACTAAAGTTTTGAAAAGTAACAACATAGATTAATATATTCGATACATTGGTTCGACACCACTTACAACAGACAGACAATGAACGTGTAGATCAAACGACCTACTTACCTAATTCCAGTTAAACATATGTAACACAGCCTTTATTTGTTATGCTGACAAAGTTCGAGTACTCAAACTAAAAACATGTAGTGCACTCACTAAAAAGTCTCTACAAAAACTTTATGCACTTAAAAAATACACAATCCGTAGAAAAAAAGTTAACAGTTTCGCATGGCGCGCAGACTCTCCGAGTAATTAAGCCGATACGGTTTAACAATAAAGTGTATTACACAGTAATAAGGTTTAATTTCCTTTAATTAGTGTTTAAGAGATCACACTGATACGAGTTGTAGGAACGATCTCACGCAGTCTACTGAGTAGAATGTTACACGTAGACTGTGGAATAAATGCCAATGCCCGCGATGACACATCCAACCTTTGGTTCAACGTGCTTAACATAAATAAGAATATCAATATTGTATAATAAAATAAATCACTTTATATTACACACATTACATTGAAATTGTTTGTCTCAGAACGAAAACAAAGTATCGTAGAATACTCACAAATAGCAGATTTAGATGCAAAATATTAATTTAAGAATGTTAGGCTTCTGTTTGCTAAGGACGATAAAAATGTAGGCAAAGGTATAAGGGTATAAATTGGAAGCTGACTGCATGAAGTTGAAGAAAAAGACCTGTCACAGCGTGACTATAGCAGCCACAGTCGAAAAAAGAGTAGCAAAACAGTTTCTTTTTGTCAATCTATCAATTTGTCTAAAGTAGAAATAACCGTTTCTATGGCGGCCATGCCAAGCGTGCTGCGTGTTGAGACTTGTATATTAACTAACTGTAGTTAATTGGCTTTTAATTGAAAACAATAAATAATAAATCAGTAGTTGACGTTGATACTAATAAGTAATAACTTATTAAACGTAGGCAATAACTAATACAAGAAGTGGAATTACCGATAGAAAATCATTAATAGTAATCGAAAAGGTAGTGAATAAGTTTCAGTCCATCTATTCTTTTTCTGCTGCCTGGTAACAATAATAATTATTGGAAAGCTGTAAGTTATCTCCAAGTGAGTCTTTTTAAAGCAATTGCTTTGTTAATATATTTTAAGGTTGTTACAATATAAACAACTAAAGTCCATGCCTTAACCAGCGCATGTAAAAGCAAATCGAATAATGACATCTCTCTCATTTTTCGTATCTTTGTAGGAGAAAGCAGGAATTGACAATCAGTCAAGAACACCCAAGAAAGAACGTGTGGGTTAAAATCTGGTTAAAATGAATCGGCTAATGACATCTCTTACATTACCGATGAATATGAAAGAGAAGGCATGATTTGACAAACGATCAACAATACGTCCTTAGAGTGCAAGGACCTAAGTAAAGCCTAAATCAGCTTAACATACGTCATTTGAACCGTGCGCGTCAACCGATATCGCACATGTCCACTGCACCAGGTGCCTTCCCCCTGCAACCTGACCGTGACCATCACATGTAAGGCTTGATGGGGGAGTAATTTTCGAATGTGGTTTACTAATTTATTCCTTTTTCCTGCTTCTAATGATAATACAAACAATATAACAGGCAGCTTGTAAAAATGCATTTTAAAGTGTTTGAATTCAGCAGTTTAACTAAGACTTCATGTTCTCTCAATGAAACACTTTGCTAACATTAGCGAAATCAATTTCCTATATTACTTGCAGTCCTTTTACAATTTTAATTTCATTTAATTCGTTTGCAGTTCAGTTGCGTAAAGCACTATTGGAGCCAAATTGCTACTAAAAGGATCAAGAGAGCTTCGATCGAGAGTTTGTCTGATTTATTTTATTCCATGAATATAGATTTTAGCGAGCGATATATAACGGGAACAACTAATGCACAAAGCGCAGCTTACATTGTAACTGCATTTAGTTATTCATTTACAGTTTCATCCGATAGACCAGTTCCCTGTTTGTATCGGACTTTGGAATTGAATTTGGCAAAGTCCGTTTAGGAATATGCAAGTAAGCTACCTCTTTGGTCGCTTGACGAATAGTTTCATTTAGAACATGTTGTTGAGTTTTAGTTTGTTGTGGTACTTTCGGTGACTTTACTATTTTACCTCCATCGCCATTAATTGTGTTATTATCATTACTTTTAAAATTCATTACCTCATTTTTTTGTGACTACAAAGATTATTCCACTTAGTAGTTTCAAAGACAATTTTTAGCTAGATCCGATCCTGAATCATTTCTGTTTACTACACAGTATTCTGTTCCTTATTTTTAGCGAAGAAGGCTTCAACTTGTTACAATTAATACACAGATGTCAAGTATGCAGATCGTAATGGAACAATTAAAACTCCGTCACGAACCCTCGCCGCCGGAATACATTAGCAAGCATGTGTTATGGGAAATTAGTTTTGCCCAAATTTTATGAATGTTAAATGTTTCGCACATTATTTAGCGATGAGTTCGCCGTCAATTTCATTTTGGACCTCGTGAGAACGATTTAGGCCAAAATTGTGATGTAAAATAATGATATAAATTTTATCTAAATTATTTAAATATATATATTTTATTAAATTCATTGAAAAAAGAATAGACAAGTGACTAGTGAATAGTTAGTTTTCAGACAGTAAAATAACACTCATTGCAATCCAGATCGTAAGGATTGCACATAGCATAGAGCATAGGTTGCATTGCTAAGTACTCGTTAAGAGAATGTTCTTTGGCTGTTGTTATTAATACATTTAATTAAGTTACATTTAAAAAAAGCTTTAAAATTCATACTTCAACTAGAGTAACTCTTTATGAGAACATCTTTTATTCCTCCGTATCCATTATTTTTAACTTTATTCAAATGCAAAATAGTGCAACCGTGTTAATTTGATAATATGATAAGCACGAATTCACGTTTTAGTGAATTGTTTTAACAATGAGTTACGAAACGTCGAGGTTAACGTACCACGTTCATTAACAGTGTGATTCAACTCAGCGTTTCAAACAGTTACTTGATTTTTTCACTCCATTCATTTTTTTGTAATTATGTTTATTTCGTGCCACTGTTTTAGAACCATTTTTTGTGAATAGCTTTAGCGAAATGCAACTTTTATAATACTTGATCCTAGAATGGTATCAATAAACATCACATTCAACCACAAATTGCAATCTCCGAAAGCAAATCGTGTAAAGTGTCTAGTGATTGGACAATATCACGTGTAAAGTGTCGAATGATTGGACAATATCATGGTATATATTTTGATATCAGTTACAACCTCGCGCGGTTGCCAAACAATTTGCGGTCGCGTCGCTCTAGTAATCTTCAAGGTGAACGATCAAAACACCTATCTTATGAATAATTAACTTTATCACGTAATGTAACGACTGTTAACGGTACTAGCTCCCCTTACCGAGAAGCTTAATCTGTTTACCTGGGATATGAAAATTTACTCAAAAAATAAACTAGCTGCGTACGAGTTATCGCGGTAGATGAGCTAAAGTTATTAATGTTTTTACTTATGCAATAACATTAATGACTTGAGCTCATCTACCGCGATAACTCGTACGCAGCTAGTTTGTGCTATCGCGCGCGAGCAGCCTCACTCGTCAGAGAGTGAGTAAGGGGTCGGACCCCTTAAGAGCAGGGGGGATCCGTGTCCCCACGTCAGATGAAAATAGCTTATTTTCGCAGCTCTCCCCAATATTGCCCGATTAGAATGTCACACGTGTGACTTTAGGGGAGGGGGCCAGGCCTCCTCATTGTTTATCTCCAAACCAACTAGCAACAGACTAGTTATAGTCACGATTAAACTACCATGGTCTTAACCAGACCAGTAGCTTAGACCCTTTCGAAAAAAAAAAAAAAATACTTAGGTACATTTCTACACAAAAAAAATATTTTAATTATGAAAGTAAATGTAGTACCTATTTCGTTTGGTCTCTACCTTTCATGTTCTGAAATACACGTTTATTATACAGTAAATTACAAATTGCAACAACGACAGCAGTGATGGTATCATGTTGCAATACGCGTTCAATAAGATATACACGATAGTATCTTAGGGTATCAGTGATATTGCATAACGAATCCATATTACAGCTACCTAAATATAAAAACTTGATATACATTAAGTATAGATACATAACATTTTGATGTATATCAAGTATCAAGGCAGGTTTCCAATTTACACTTCAAGTCGACAATGTTTGGACCCCTGTCCAAGTTATGCGCTTGAAGCGTTTGTAACAAACTATTTTTTATTATTATTTCTCATCCCTCTAACGGTGTCAGGGCTTGTTGTCATTGTAACAAACTATTCTAATTATAGTGGGCCAGACGATGATAATAGATTCATAGTTACGCCAAGTCTAGATAAACTAAATGTTAAAGGTTTAATATTTTAACGTTAATTACTCAGGAAATCAAGCTTAAGAGTTAATTTAAACTGAGATATCAAAAATCAAAATCATAAAAAATATAGTTCTACTAAACAACGAAAATGACATCAAATGATGGTGAAGTCGAAGCAAGAAACAGAAAAATAAATTAATATTATGATGTTTATATTAGCACCAATGAAATCCTTTTTCAAAGCGGTTGTAGCTACTACTCAAACAAATAATTTTATCCAAAAAAAAAATAAACATAGGTAAGCAATAGGCATAAATCAATCGTCGAAAGTTTATTTTATTTAAACGCGTTATAAACGATGTTTATTGTGGGACGGCTGTCGTCGGCCCATTAGGAACGTTTCAACGCCATTGTGTGATATATCATTATTATCAGGATATGGATGAATCGAATCAGAGGATCAAAAAGTCTTTTATGTCAGGCAAAATCTGAGCATTATACTTTCCACCACTGTGGATGAGGAAAGAGTAATGTTGACAAAGGAGACGCAATAGTTAAAATAGAAATGGTAATATAATTATTATTACAAACATGAAGAATGAAATAAAATATAATTTAGAATTTGTTAATGTTATGAATAAATAAATAAGTGTTATTAATTCATTATACAGAATAAACGGCTTTTTTGTTTGAGAAAAAGGTTTCCGCAAAACCAAAGGCAAAAATTACATAGAAATTCCTAGAACTTCGTGAAAATTCCTTCATTCCGGCATTTACGAGAAAAGCGTCTTCTCAGAACATGTCCTGGCATCAAATTCAAATTCCTTACTTTGTTCCTCATCCGAGACGCCTTACTATCCTATAAAATCTATTTCCAGTCGGTGCCGCAACGGCTTGGGACATTAGGTTACATAATTCGCAACTTATGCTTCCTCATAGCAATGGTATCACAAAAAGTTATGTGTTTTCTTCAGCCAATATAACTATACATATAAGTCCGCCTAATGCCTACGTCTCTAGCATGAAATACCCTACTTTTTTACTGCCGCACTTATGGAGGAATATTAATTCCTTAACTTTAAATAAATGAAGATTTTGACATAAGCCCCATACATTATCTGACAAACTCTTCATTTAATTACAGTTAAGTAATTACTCTAGTAACTAGTATTTCTTACCCCTCATCCCTTTTTAGAAGCACAAATTTTGATACAAATCTCATGAAAGACGAAACTCAATTGTAAGAATATTTTTCTCACAGCAAAGATTTTACAGCATCTGTAACACCGATAGAGCCATTTAGTGTTTTCGTAATATGCGCCGAAATGACTTGCCGATGACCTAAATATTAGACAATGGTGAATGACCGAATATATAAACAGTATGAGAAAACAAAGCGTGTCTAGCGTATTTTTATAGCATAATTTATGGATTCCTTATTTTAAAAGTAAATTTGACTTTCGTGAATACACGAAGTCATTTTATACACAGTAACGCTAATATGTATCATCATTGTTACTACTTATTAAATTATGCAATAATGACGAAAATGCAATTGATAAAAGAATAAGTACGGTCTAATTAGTAGGAAATGTGAATTACCACTATACTAGTCACTTTAGCCAGAGTGCCAGCCAAGTAGCAAATATTTAAACATATTTAGAAATAAAATCATACGAAGTATAAGACAAGAAGTAAATAATATAAAATACTTCTCAAATGCGGTGGAAGTTGGAACAAACCCGTAATACAAAATATAATTTCGTATAAAATACGCAACTCGAATTTCAGACATACATTTTATTCTTTAATAAAACACTGAAGATTGAGTAGGGGAGGCGTTCAGCCGGAGGCAAAAAAATCGCTACTTGGTAGGGTGCCTTGTACTCTCATCAAATACTAATAGATTGTAAAATGATGGGGCTTCGCATCGGCATGTCAATCAAATTGAAATTTCTAAGTGGGTTGCCCAAGTTCGCACATAGCTAATAGACTATGTAATAGGCAGGGGCTGATTTTAAGATTTGAGATGATAACTTTTGACAGCACTTCAAACCACAAACATAAAGTTAACAAAAATGTATATGTATACCTATTTTGTAATGCTAATTTTATGCAGGTGTTTTTGGTAAACAAATTAATTCAATTACATAATAATAATAATTAGATACGAATAACAAGGTGTATGCAACACCTTGTAGTGTGATGTCCTTTAAAACGTAAGCTGTTTCTAAATTTTATTAGCTAAAAATAATATTATAATGTTGCAGAGTTTTTACTGCTATTATAAAATTACTTATGATACGATAAAGCAACGGAACTAATAATATTATGCTGTCCAATAAAGCAACTGATCATAATTTTATAACATCAATTTCTTTCCTTGTTTTAACAATGATAATTTTTAACTTATTCCACCCTAAGATTCTATACGATAATATTAATTATAATATACATACCGTAGATAATATAAAATCCTCTTTAAAACAAAAGCTAGAATTAGAAAGAAACAATACAAAGTAAATATTAGATGAAGTTTCGCGTAGAGTTGGCTGGCCAATATGTTAACCGTACAAAGGGAGAAAAGTCCCTACGGAGATCAAAACGTGAATTATCATAATAATGAGAGAGGTCATTCTTATCCGGGTATATGGGCTGATAAACTCATCACATTTGTGGCGTTGACACCATTATGTCGTCCTATTTCTGGCATTTTATGGTTTACCTTTTTGTGGCAACATATTCTTATGGATGCGGATATTTTGTGGGTCTATCTTTGGAATACAACTATGTAACGTACGTAGATACAGTACTAAGCTTTAAAGATGATTGATAGGAAAAGTAAGAAATCTGCAGGTTTTTGCGGAGCTATTGAAAAAAATGTATTGCAGTTTCAAAAGAAGTCGGTAATAAGGCAAAACTTCTTTTCTTTCTCGTTTAATATATAACTGCTGCAATTTTCTGAAACGTCTTAAGCGGCTTTGTGGTTAGAAGAATAAAGGGTATTTTCTACTACTTGACTTACTAACATTGAAAGGAATTCTATCAGAACATCTCGATTTCGTTTAGTTTCTTTACCGAGAACTGCATCTCTACAGTTCAATGAAATTAAAGTGTTACGTGAGATTCAAGTTAACTTGTTTAAACTTATGTTAGTTATTGCAACAATAGCTTGTAGTATAATAAAAAAATAGGTGTCATTCCCATCAATGTTAATGTCTGGTTACTTGTAATCTTAATGGTAGCTACTAGCAACTAATTTTGTAGATAAAACGTATATAAATTACAGTTCTTTGTCATTATACAAAGTAATAATTGATCTACTTTTTTAAATGTTAAGTCTTAACATTTCAAAAAGTATATCAATTACTTTGTATAATGACAACGAACTGTGATTAAGATTTAGAACCTAAAATTATTCATCTTATTAATCTTGTCATCATTTCAAAACATCGCGTGAGTGTCCGAAGGCACAAGATCATAGTGAATTAGGTGTGTCGACACTAATGACTTCTGATGGTGCAAACAGGATGCACGATTTGAGAACTCTAATCTTAGTTCTTTTAGCGAAGCTTTTTTGGTGTTGAAGTGAACATCATTTATTTTACTTTTAAATTCATCTAGGCCTCTTAAAATAAATTTGATAGCATAAAATATTTTTTTATATCTTTCATCTAAATATAATGCCTCAACAACAGCTAGTATTAAATAAACCGTTTTTTTCAATCTTATATCTTTAAACGAGCAATTCTTGTATATATATATAAATATAATTGGAATATCGAAATCGGCTCCAACGATTTTCATGAAATTTAGTATATAGGGGGTTTCGGGGGCGATAAATCGATCTAGCTAGGAATAATTTTTAGAAAATGTCATTTTATTCGTGTTTTATCGAATACCGAGCAAGGCTCGGTCAAATAGCTAGTGAACATAATGCTAGGACACTAATTGGAAGAACAGTTTTTTCTCGCCATTGAAAAATGTTTATCGTTAATTGGTTCATTAGGGAAAAGACATTCCAAGACGGAGAAGTGAAGTGGAACAAAAAGAGATTGGTTTTGAGACTAGTTAGTGTAACTAGTCTCAAAACCAATCTCTATTTATTATTATAATATTGCGCCAAGTCAATATCAATCAATTTTTAAAGTGTTTCGAAAAATCTATTCTTTTATTGTTAGCTATTTCTCATTGCATAGTATTGTAATATATTTAATTTTATTAACTTTTAGTGTGAAGGTCCATACATTTAACCGCTCAATGAAAGGCATATCAAATATCTATATTTATACTATTGCCCATCAATCAGAGAAATAATCAATATCTAACCAGTATTTACTACATAGTTATATTATTAATTATGGACACTTTAAAGCATTTTGCAAATGGAAAGTAGGTTCTAACTGTGATTATTGATTCATTCAACTTTAATCTGTAATTTCAATGTGTTACGGTTGTTTGAACATAATTCCTGCGACTGCTAGCGTTGAAAGTCTCTCGCTATCAAGTGTCACAGTTGCCTCGTAAAGTTTCTAAAATAAGTTTGCTTTCAGTAACATTATTTGATGTGATAGTTTTATCAATATTTATGTGTCCACAAACGGATTACACCGGTCAAGACGTAAAAGCCAAGCGCTTACTCAGATTTATAAAACTATTTTAAGGGCCCTCTCTCCCTAAATTAGCAGGTCGGTTGTCTGTCAGTGCGAATATCGACGTAAATGACATTAAAATAACATTCATAACAGCGCGCCTTGTACGGTGGCGGTTACGACGCTCGCCGCGTCCATGATAGGGCGAAATAGGAGAAAATACCTTTTTAAGGCTTAATATAATACATATTTCAAAAAAGTAAAAAAAAAAACAAATTATTAACTTATGTATTGCAAAGCAGTAGATATTTTTTATATATTCTTTTGATAAATAATGAAGGAGTAAAGTGGTTTCATTCAACGATTTGGAGATGATTTGGTTTTTTATTTCTTTATTATGTGATACCGATAGAAAAAATATGGCAAAACCAAATTACGTATCATATCATGTAGATTACTAATTATTTTTTTCAGATATAATTTCTCTGTTAATGCCGATGAAAAGTTGTTTCATCTGCACGCTTTTTTTGAAAGAGCAGCCTTAAGTTAGAAGAACGAATACCCTCGGTACTATGATATAAGGAAGTTTATGCAATATACCTACTATTGTGTACTAAGCAGCTGATCTTATCACATGGCCAAGCAAGGCCTTGAACATAAGCTAATACAGAGATATTCAACAGATATTATTAGTTTATTACGAAGTGTTTTATATTTAACGCTGTTAATGTTATTCTGATTAAACTCACGAATTACTTGGAATTGACTCCAGATCATAGATGTATGTATTACCTGAAAATAAGAAAAAAATATTAGAAACAAATACTAATAATAATGATAACAAATAAATGTCTCACATAAAATCATAAAGACTCCTAACATTCACAATATGAGTTCTTACAAAGTAAGTATCAATCAGTGAGAATATACGGAAAAAATAAAGCGTCTTTGCAAGACTGCTTTTTTACGTAGAGGCATGCAGATGGCCGATAGAATGAAAGTGCTTGAGAGACCGCTTTTAGTCAGGTGGCCTTGACAGCAACCTTCACGCAATAACCGGTCTTGAAGTAGGCATCAAGTGGTTAGACTAAAGAGCCAATAAACACCAGAGCTGTTGTGGGAGAGCTGCCAGATGTTAATGATCAAAATTATCTGGTGCACTGTGAAGAAGCGTCGCCTGTCTTATGATTAAATCACGTTAAACAGTGTGATAAAATCCAGTCAGATTTATTTTAACTATGAAATAAGGAGCTGCTAACGAAATAATATTATAAACTCTCAAATTAACTATGGACTAGATATTTCACATAAAAATTTCAACACAAACCCAATTTAATCTCCAAAAGGGATTTAATGCAACATAACATCGGCTTGAGAGTTGAGACGTTTTGACACGAGTAATTCCAACTATATAGCGTATAATCTGTAGTCGGAAAATCAGAGTAAGTACCTAATAACCTATAAACTAACATAAACAATTTAACAAAGTAGCGTCTTTGATGTAGCTATTGCGTGCTCGGAGAACTTAGACAGACTTAACATAATTTCCTTTGAGCGTATCTCGGGAGCGTACATGGTACAGGTAAACTTGGTAATTACGACAGATGTTAACTAATATACTTCTCTAAGTCAATGTGAAATTATTAATGCGAATGGAGAAGTTTATGTATGACAGGAATACGAAAACAGGCGATGGTAATACTATTATTTCATCTATTATTCAATTTACGTTATAATATTATCTTTATATCTATATTTTGTTAAATAATAATTATTGATCGTCCACATATTATGAAATTGGGTTCGCATTTCGTAAGCTAGAGATTTTGGAAAAGTTATCATATTATATTATATTTTCACCTTATCCGTATAACGGCTATAAAAGTTGAAGCTTATTTGTTATAAAACAATCACGAGTAACACAAAATGAACGGGAATCGCCCCGTATCTTGGAGGTGAAATAAATAAAATCACCCTTGTGAAACACAAATAAAGTCAACCTTTATGTGGATGTGAAATGAAATCACCCTGTGCCTTACGTTCGCAGTTTTACAACATTTTTCTGCGAACGGCTCGGTGGATGACGAAACAAAAGCCTGCAAGGCGTGACGAAACGGAGATCATGCGTGAAACGGTTCCGTGGATTTATCTCCAGTTTCACTATTTTTTTTACCGCCGCAGTGAAACAAACTGTATTGCGATGTGATACAGAATTATGGACAAGAATTTAAAGCTTGAACTGATAGTTTGATGGACGACGGTAGATAGACCTCTGATAGATGAAGTTATCTACCAGTGTAATGTAATTTTAGATAAAATTCAGAGGTAGATAGACGATCTATGTAATTAGGTCGATTTGTGCCTAGTCTACCTAGATGAAGGAAAATCATCATTGATATAACCCGCTCAAGGACAAATTCAGTACAATATCCGTAGGACCTACTGGATTTACAAAGTGTTGATCAAGTAACCGAATAGGCCTAAAGGTTTCTATTTGCAAATTGCAACACAATTGTTTACCTTTGGTAATGATCTACTGAATATTGTAAACGATGTAGCTGCCAAAAGTCCCAAAACACTTTCAACTTTAAGTCGCCGTGATAGACCTCTACACAGAATAGTTTCAATATCGGTCACTCCTTTTACTTTATTTACCGATTCTTTAAAGATTGAGCAAAGGGCTACCCTTTCCGTCCCAACATCTTACGAAGTATCAGAGACAAGTGACATCCGATTAATGCGCCGGCTGCCGAATCCGAAGCCCGCATGGGGTCAGCGAACTCTGCGTGTACACACGGGCTCAAAATTGACGATCCGATGCGCTCCGTAAAACATTGATTCCAATCGTACGACCGATGAGTTCTGACGTTTGACGGTTCGAGTCATTGCGACACCTTTTGGAATTTGTCTTTGAATCAAATAAAAAAATGTGTACTTCAATAGGTGCAAGCTATTCTAAGGTTGCTATCTGTGCTATCCCAAGATAAAAATTAAAATGATAGGATTAAACCAACCGTGACTCAAAATCCACACAACTGGTATTTTAAATTGAAAATAAATAAAGGTAATAGGTTACATAATAATGTAGGCTATCCACAATATAATGTAACGTCGTTAATTTACGCCACACAGAATTTATTACTAACCTGCTAGCTATAAATCCATGAAATTAATAACCTAACAAAAATGTGTATTAATACGATATGTTTTAATGCTGTCATAAAAACAATTTATATCACACCCACGAATACCAGTCCTCACTTTCCACGACTATTTACGAAATAGAAAAACTTAGAGCCGTGACACAAGAAGATCGTTATTCGCATTTCCAGACGCGCTTTTTATAGAAATGAATTCCAAACCATTGGATGACACTCGACAAAACTAAACGTGAATTTTCGTCCCTTCCAATTGTACATTTTAAAGATTTCTTGTTGAGGGACGTCTTTCTGCGAATTTTCTTTACAATATTTTTACGGCTGGAAATGAAATTGCTCGAGGATAGGACATAATGAACATAATAAGATCAGAATATTAAGCTGGCTTGTGTGTACTAATTGGATGTCTACAAGGAGTTACATTGTGTGTAAAAAAACTTTCGCATCTTAACAAATATCAACATGGTTCAAAAAACAAATTCCAAATTCAAATTCACACTTCGTACCACTTTTCTTACAAATTACTCCAATATAAAAGCATCATTATTTAAAAATTCTATTGCCACTCGATACTCTTCAGCTCTCGAATTGAAATTCCCATAACGTAGAGAGATTGAAGAGGCTTTTATGGAAATGGACTGCGTGCACCGGCCGATAGCACCCCATATTACACCTTCGGTTTAAATATTAACACCTCTCGCAGTTGAGATACACCTGGGTGAAATTCATTCGTGCCCTATCTCGCATTCACCCAAATGACATGGGCCACATCGTGCTAAAGTTACCACATAAAAGTCCAAAGAAACATGATCCTTTTTTTCAACAGTTGACTTTTTGCTAGTTGATAAAATTTTACTCCAAGCACAAAAATCTCTTGCTATTAAAATTCTCTTAGAAATTAATGGTGTTGGCGATCTACAAGGGCAAGATAATATATTATTAT
This sequence comes from Lysandra bellargus, assembly GCA_905333045.1. Taxonomy (NCBI): domain Eukaryota; kingdom Metazoa; phylum Arthropoda; class Insecta; order Lepidoptera; family Lycaenidae; genus Lysandra; species Lysandra bellargus. Next base: position 6,783,573 of record HG995355.1, read on the forward strand.
TAATATATTATCTTTATATACCAAATCTGAAAGAGATTGTCTCTGAAATTCAATAATAATTACTCTAGAACCTGAATGTAATAGCGCTTTAACAGTTAAAATAGCAGACTTGTCCCAGGTGGGTTAGCGTCATGGCACCACATATATTGATATTCAATCTACATACCTGCGCTCATCAGACAGAACGTCGCATAGCAAAATAGTCAAGCTCAGCTGGCTGCAATGAATTCGGTATCGCATTACACGCAGTCATTAGCATGCGTAATTTTTCATCAAAGTCGTCAATGGCCATGAATATTCATGAAAGGGATAAAGCAATTGTTTTCATTCGATAAAAGTTTGGGTTAAAATTTGACAGTAAAATCTAGGTACTGGTACCGGTAGACCTTTGCATATTGAAACTTTTCAAAGAAATTTTCATCGCTTCGCGTGATCGCCCAAATCAGTTATGGAGTTGTCAAGGGCTGTGGGCTCTTCTTATTAAAAAAAAAAAAACAGTTCACAGCAATATCATACATTTTGATTAGATGCGATGCAATTGCACTACAACATTGTTATTTGAACACTTCATCAGCCGTGGTTTTAAAGATATTAGGAACATAAATTAGGAGCACACCCATTTGCTAAGCCTAAGTTATTCGGGAATATCCGCCGTTACTTAATGGACTTTGAATTATTCCACAAATCTCGTATAAAGCCGTTTGATTCTGCACCCCATTATGGATATTAAAATATGCGTTTCCCCATATGGAAATTGCAGGGTTTGGCGCCATGTTTGATTTAGAATGGTGACTTCCGAAGGGATTTGAATTTGGAATGTTGTCTATTGGCTTTTCATAAATGGCACTCATGTTTCGTACATTGTTCTATGTAATGATCCTGATTCATACATTATAGATCCATAGATTTTTCAATTACAATAATTATTTTGAATTAAAAAAATAACAATAAGTAGATTAAACATACCTCATATTATCTTGATGCATAGTATCAAAGTCATCAGAGTAATTAATATGAGTAAAGAGTTACGTGAGGTGCAATCTTATGAGACTGATCTGTATGCGCGTACATTGTGATACTTGGACTGAATCTAATTAATATGGCTTATACAATGGAAATAACGCTAACAATAGAGCGAGATTCCTTCAAAGTAGAGAAAGTAGATGATATAAATCAGAAATCAAACGAAACCGGTAATACTAGAATATAATAATGAAATAATTGTGTTGCTGATATTATGCTTGCCTAATACGTAGTTATTTTTATTAAGCAAGTATAGTATTAGTTATTTTTATTAAGTAGCTTATATAAATTAATACAAGCTGTCCGCCACGAAGTAACGTTTGTTTTTTATGTTGCACATAATTCAAGACGTGAATGGAAGAATAAGGTAAGTAACATGAAAAAACTTCTCTTTTTTTGCTTAAATGGAAGCATTATGGCCGGAAAAAATATTTGAAATAGAAAAACTATGAATTATATGTGTAGCCAGTTAAATTATCTAGGTTATGAAGTAGATAAAATGTTACTTGTTTTTTTTTTCATCCCCCTAACGTTGTCAGGGCTTGTTGTTAACACTACATTAAAATTTTCCTGGACATAAAATTCTTATAAAATAATTCTAATTAAACTAACTACGACTATTAAAATTCCGATTAAAATAATTATAATTAATGTCAAAACTCAAAATTAAAAACGATTCTTCCACTCACGTCTTCAATTGTGTTAGACGTATTAAAAGTATCGTTACGAAATATATCAATGCTTAAAGGCGATACAAAAAGTAATAATAAGGCAGTTGGCAGTTCCATGATGATATCTAGTGCACCAAACTCTATCTCTATCTAACATCTATTTTAATATCAATAAAGCAAACTCTAAAGTTATTTAACATTCCAACTTAATGATCTCACCATCGTTGAAACTGAACTCAGACATGGGAACCAAAAATAAATATCAATTTGTGTATGAACCGTGATTTAATAATGAAAATCACTGCGGCATTGAAGCTACAATTACGTTTGGATCCCCATCTCTGAATACTCAGGGGATACACGGTAAACCGAATCAACTTTCCTCTCTTATTGTTTTTAGTTTTATTTTAATACCTACGCTAAGTGATTGCCTACTTTTATTTAGTATTTTCGGGTTTAAGGTAAAATCTATACTTCCTTTCGGTTTATGACATAATATGATTTAAGTGCAAACAAATCAGCAAAGGCCAAAGGCTACCAATTTAAATGTTTTCTCAAATGAAACATTTTATCTTTACTTTTTAATCCCTAACAAAATATCTTAAAGGGGTTTGATCACTTATGGCTGGTTTACACGTATTAAGTAGATAAGTAGTAACTAAATTCTAATTGTCATCTAGCTTAGAACCTACTAAATTTTAACTTGCTACTAAATTTTGTGTTTACACGCAATTAACAACTTAAAATTAAGTTAAAATTTAGTTAATTATTATCTACTTAATACGTGTAAACCAGCCCTTAGGGATTAAGTGACAACTTATTAATCATACAATGACACTTGCACAATAGCTTAGATTTTTTTTAAATGTTTAAATCAAATTGCGTTATTAACGAGGTGGCGGTTAAGAAGACATTGTAAAAATATTGTTTCTAATTATAATTAAAAAAAAACTGGTTGCACTCCGGGAGTGCCGGCAGAAGTGAAAACTTGATTATTAACGTTGTGCATTTTTTTAACCCATTTTTTATGAAAATCGATTTTTAAAAAATCGTCAATCAAGTTGTTTCGATCAAGTTTCGATCAAGGTTTCGATCAAGGTTTCGATCAAGGTTTCGATCAAGTTTCGATCAAGTTTTGAACAAGTTTCGATCAAGTTTCGATCAAGTTTCGATCAAGGTTTCGATCAAGGTTTCGATCAAGTTTCGATCAAGTTTCGATCAAGTTTCGATCAAGTTTCGATCAAGTTTCGATCAAGTTTCGATCAAGGTTTCGATCAAGTTTCGATCAAATTTCGATCAAGTTTCGATCAAGTTTCGATCAAGTTTCGATCAAGTTTCGATCAAGTTTCGACCAGGTTTCGATCAAGGTTTCGATCAAGTTTCGATCAAGTTTCGATCAAATTTCGATTAACTTTCGATCAAATTTCGATCAAGTTTCGATCAAGGTTTCGATCAAGGTTTTGATTAAGTTTCGATCAAGTTTCGATCAAGGTTTCGATCAAGTTTCGATCAAGTTTCGATCAAGTTTCGATCAAGGTTTCGATCAAGTTTCGATCAAGGTTTCGATCAAGTTTCGATCAAGTTTCAAATTGAGTTCGAGTTCGAGTTCGACACAAAACACTACTCTCCAACCGTCTTACGCGTTTTGTATGGTTTTTCGATCAAGACGAAAATCTATCGCGAGTTTCACAGTTTTTACCCATCCCACAAGTGCTCAACGCCACTAAAGAAGTTTTCACTTCAATAATAATAATAATCTAATACTTGTTCTAAATTCATTAATAACTCATTATCGAAGTAGTACAAGCCTATTAACTGTTTACTACTGGTTTACAATGCGACTGCCCTATTAATGATAAGCGGCAGTGCTTTTGCTGTTATAATTTTTATAACGGTAACTGCAACAACAAATATTTTAAATACTTGATCAAAATCAAAACGTGACCAACATTTTATACGACAAACATAATAATATTATCATAAATATAAAATTCTCGTGTCACAATGTTAGTCCACGAACTCCTCCGAAACGGCTTTACTGATTTTTACCAAATTTTATATGCATATTCAGTAGGTCTGAGAATCGGCTACTGGGTACTTTATATATTGATAAGTGCATTTGTTGAATAAATAATAGAAAATTATTACAACCTGAGACTGACGACGACCATTTTTTGTGCGACGGGATAGCGATCGACATTGCCATGGTTACATACTTATTTAGTCACTTCAATAAAATAACATGGCAAATATATTATAGCAAAGCAACGTTTGCCGGGATAGCTAGTAATGTATAAAATTACAGATATTAAAACAACACATAAAAATATATTTTGTTTTGGTATAAAACGAGAGCAACAAATCGTTTAAATACTGACTTTATACAATATAACCGAAGCGTGATAATCCTTTGCATTTTCAATTTTCAATCATAATCCAAACAGCGTTGAAGTGCACGTTTATTAAATCTGGCGTAATACAAGAGACAATTAGGGTGGCCAGGGAAATAGCCTTCAGTCAGACCGCGTCAGCCGGACGAGGGGAAGGCTGCTTATAATATACATGTTGTAAATGTAATTGATTCCATGTTACGCAAAGGTACTTTGCAGGTAGATACAGTATTGTTAATATATACACACGTGATTGAATAATTGTGAAATATAATGTAGTAGAAGTTACAAGACTGGTGATAATTTATAAATGATGCAAACAAATATACTTACTTAAAACATAACAATATCATATTATGACCTGACGAATCTTAGGATTTAATAGTTATGTGGTATATAATGTGCAAAATAATAATTTAATAATAAAAATATAAGTTAAAATGACAAAGAAATAATTAGGACTCAAAATATGCAACGAAGAAAACTCGTTAAAGAAAGTAGTTTAACTCTATTCTTTCAAAGTAAAATGCTTCAATGCAGCTAGTTACATTATTAAGTAATTCAACCACCGTACTTTCAATTAAGGAAAGGATGACAAAAAAAAATTAAGTTGTCTAGCTGCAGCGCGGCACTAGAAACCCAACTGGATCACGTTGACAATTTCAGCGCTACATCGCTGCTTCGGGCGATCGTTTAGTGCAGTGCAAAACTTTTGCAACGCTCGAAACGAGGAACGTTCTAGTTATAATAAAGTAAGCTTTAAGTTACGGACATTGGGGGTGTATCGGCGCGGCTAGGCTGGGAGTAAGGTGCATTCCTTTTATTGCCTCCACTGGCACCGCTAGTTATTTATGTTCGGATACGTATTTATTGGGTAGTCTCAGACTTTTCAGTGCAGAATAGAGGTGTATTGTCACTTTTACTTCCCAGAACAAATTGTCTGCGGTTAAAGTCGATAAAATAAATGAACCGTATAAAGTACAAACATAGTGTAATAATAATATTTCTTTTTTTACAATAAACATTTTACCGTTCAGTCTTTTGATGAGACGAGTATTATTAAAGAGAAGTCACAAAATTGTTTACGAAAAGACTCGAGGGAGATAATGAATTCCGGAGAATTCTTTACCGAGTATAAACAAATCCGAGTTCGATTCTTTTTAATAAATCACCCTACGTCTATGAAAGGCTTCGAGGCAGTAATTCGATGGCCTCTTCCAATTAGCCCTTCAGGCGTTCCAACAACAAGGGATTGCGAAAGTAAAACCGGTTCTATTGAAAGAAAAAAAAAAGAAAAACATGCAAGCGAGCTTCCGCTTTCAATATTTACATCCTTTTAATCGTGAGTTCATAATTGAACTATTGTTTTATAACATTATGGTAACTTTAAATGATGAGATAAAATGATGTTGAACGATAGAGTAGGTAATGTAGAAAATAATATTATGTAGGTACACGAAATCCATATCATTTGAATCCGATAATAGCACAGAAGATATTGTGTCTGAAATTATATCTAAATCAAGAAGGGATTTCGAAGTTTCCAAAGCATTAAGTTATCTAATAACCGACGTTATAATTCCAGCATCATCCCCAGAAATGTGGTTATTTTATAAAGACGTCTAGTCTAGTAGATATGAAAAGGGTTACATTTTCTGTTTCAATAAAATTACAAATTAAACATTGAGTTTAGTAGTGAAACCATAATATTTACACAATGCCCTATCAAAATGAATAATACGCTGCATAAAATTCCGACAGTATGTAAATATTTAATCACGGCCGTAGTGTACGAGGGCCCTAAATCTAATATGGCGCCGATCCGCTTATAGCGGTCTTAATTAATGCCTGCAGCGATTGAGGCCCCGGGCCTTTATCTTTTGATTGACCTGTCGTTCATACAGTAAACCGCAAATACCGCGTTTGTGGGTACCGAGCTCGCCATTTTGGGAAATTACCTGAGTAATCCATCGCCTATTTTGGCGTAAAAAGGTTTTATTGATAACATACTTACTATTTGTATCTATATACATTCTAACTTCTAGGACCAGATAATATAGCTATGCAAGTGTAAAAAGCAAGCAACTTTTTTGTCCATACCGCTTCATCCGTAAATTCCTGCTTAGATAGAAGATAATATTACAAAGAGTATGCGAGAGAGCTATAAAATAATACAAAAACTTATACGCCATTACGATGAGAATCCGGGAAACAAAAAACACCTTCAATCCAGAGATGATAAGAAATTGCACTAGAAAGCGCGAGTCACACTTTTATCGGAACCGAACTCCTTGCAGACACAGACAGGATGAATCATCAAACGTTCTGTTTTCCTCATTGATAGTGGGCAGATTGTTGGTAGCAAAATCCATTCATCTCATATAACGCCTTTATGCCATGGTCGCCAAACAATCTCTTTGTTTGAAAATACTACCTTCCTTGTTTAAACAGGATAATAGACATTTTTTTATCATCCTTTATGACGTCTTTAATATATTTAAGAGGCTAAGGGCCTGTTTAGTGATAAGTTTTGGATAGGTTATCCACAACTTATCTGACAGATAGAGTATGGAGTATCTGTCAGACAAGTTGTTGATAGCCTAACCGGCACTATCCAGGAAGTGGTGAACAGACCCTAAATAAGAATTCGTAAGAATTGTAGCGCAAGCGAAAAACACAAACATATTAATTTAGCAGCCAAACAGATTTCTTTTCGTGTTATGAGTTATCTCACCACGCAAATGTGATACCGCCTGGAGTTTTACTGCTTTATACAGTAGTTCTATCGCCTATGTGTTATCTTGATGCTAGTATGAGAATGTAGCCGATAACAAAATATTTTTATACATCCTTTTCTAAAAGAAATAGAATTTGCAATTCACAAGCTCAGTTTTAAAGGAGTTGGATAGTAAAAAGTTTTACTTGTTATGTAGAGATTCTACTTTCGTAGCTTCATTTGAGAATTGTGATAGACTTCAGTTATCGAACAATAGGTTCTTAATTGCAAGTTTCTGAGGAAACGGCGATTCAGAAAATTACAGACGGCATTCCTTTAGAACATTTTTAAAACTAGGTACTAATGAATTTTTATATTCTTCTAAAGACAATAAGGAAGTTTAAAGTACAAAAACTTGAGAACGAAGATAAAATTTAATGAGTCTTTGATAGGCACACATAAAATTTCAAACATAAAAATAAAATATCACATATTATATGGTGTCAATGGCGGTACCAAACGCAAGCTACTTCAAAACAAATGTTCCATTGCTAAAATAAAAAGTACTTCATAACTACTTAATTGGTCTGAATCAGTCCAGTCGCTAATTGTACCAAGTGGGCTACTCGCTAGAGTAGCCCACTTAGAGGAATGCGTGTCGCTGCCCTATTTACTCTATCAATGACATTCGTCATTCATAATAATTGAGCCCTTATTGCCATTGGCGACACTAATTAATAGATAAGCTTATACCACTCTGTTTGTGTTTGTTATAGCTATATTTCATAGAGTTGAAGACAAACAACGTGTTATAGAAAACAAGTACTATATTAATGATTTTGAAAATAACAAAAACTTAGGACGTTATTCAACAAAAAGTGTAGGGCAAGACAGTGCGGCGGTGAAATAGTTACGAAGAGAACACGCGTACAAGTTTTTCTACTATCAATTTAAATTCCATGAAAAATACCGTTGCCTCACAATGATAATAGCGGCTAAACGGGAACTAATGTTGAAAGTGCGTGGCTCGCTACATGAGAAAATTATAGCGAATTATCGCAATGTTTGGCGAGCAATCGTGAATTTTAATGGACTATTAGGGTGTGAAATGATAACACTTTTACATAGGTGTACATTCATGTTTAGAGTTTATTAACGATGAGCTAGATAGGTGGATGAATAAGTCAATGATAAATAAAATAATAAAAATAACAATAACGACTATTGCGATACAAGTATTTTTTAATAATTTACCAGAACAAAAGAAACAGAAGCTTACAAAAAGTATTTGTAAAGAAGCGAAACGTTAATGAAGCAGTAAACAATCCAGATCAAAGATGTCTCGTTCAGTCTCATAAACTTCTAAATGAGATCATAAATGTCACGTGGTGATTTAAAAATAAGTTCCCTTATTTGTGCATTTATAGTACAGTAATGACGCAGCCCCCGTGCCTACGCGCAATTAGCATTACAAACAGCCCTACGCACGGACTGCTCCACTGGCCTCAGGGTTGACAGGCGATTGATGTATGACTAATGCGACGGTAAAAAATCTAAGCAATTTGTAGTTGCCACACTAAAATTTGGATATATTTATTAGATTAAATAGCTGATCTTGGGACTATAAAATCTATTTTTCAACGATAGATCTAGTGGAGTAAATAGCGAAACTTATAGTAATCTCCTCAATTACAATAGAACAAACATAATAGATAGAACTTCATAATTCAAGTAGGAGGATGAGACTATAAATAATAATTAAGTTTAATAAAACTAAAAGATTAAGCGCACGTTTTAAAAGAATTAAGAAAACTCCCGTCAGTAAGATTTAAAATCTCAGTCACAGGGGAAATTAAAAAGGATTCCGATGGCATATGAATGGAGATAAAAGCATTGAAAGGGTTTCTATAATTGTATTGTGCAGCCCTGACCAGTCTAGGCTTGCTTGGTATCTGCCACACGTCCATGCGAGCGTCGTGCTCACTAGACCGTGGCTTTCAGCTGCACTCATCGACTTTCCAATGCATCTATCGAATTTGACGCTTTTCATATAAGTCATTTTAGAATATTCGGTCCACACGATTCGGCTTACAGACAAAAATAGAAAAAGGCATTTGCGAAAAACGTTCTGAATTATGGAGTCGATTTACATAGAATAGCAGTAGGTACGCTTATGTAAGGTTTACTCAAAATACGTAATAGGTGTAAACAAAATACAATCAGACTGGATAAATAACCAAGGAAGCATTTAATCACGACAGGTATGAAATACAGCATAATGCAAATCGAATATCTTCCATAACTGAATATTGAATCTATTTCCTAAATATCAGATATCCCGCGGGATAAGACATCCGCGTTCGCCTTCGGGGACGTCCATCGAGACAAAGTTATTGTAATGAGGACGACAGGGATATTTATGCCTGGCCATGTGTCCTGAATACGCAATAAGTGGTTACGAACCCCTGACAGGTATTCAGCAAACATTGCGTGTTTTTACGGCACACACCGTTCTCCATTGATGATTTCCTTTGCATTTGTGTGGAGTATCTCAGTACTTATTCAGTAATGGTTGCAGTACTTCGTTTCTGAATCAATCTATAGCGTCACGAATATTTAGATATTCAATAAAGGTTACCGAGTTTTTGTTTACTCTTCTTTCGGTTGCAAATATGGATGAAATACTTTTAGAGGAACGTGCCGCCGTATAAATAAACCTAATAAATGTTACGTTTTTAGGGTACCAGCTTATTACATTTCCAACGTTTTTTGAAATAAAATGTATTGGTTATACTGTACAAACAATATGAATACAAAAACAACACGGAAATATTTTAAATAAGAAACAAGAATTGAATCACATAAATGCACAAAGCAGAAATCAACAACACAGAATATGATAACAAAAAAGGTATATTATTTAAGTTAGTACTAACCGAAAATTGCTGTCGTTAGTGAAAGAAAGTAATTATAGATATAACCTTCAAGGGCTCCTTTTGTGGAGAAAAATAGCTCTGGAAGCTATGAAAAGGGTCTCAAATCCATTCACAATAGTGTAAGATGTCCTGTGTGGGGAAGGAAATTATTTTCCCGCCTTTTATACCTCAGTATTCGCTTGAATACAACGTTCTGAAAAAACGTTAGCTCAAGTCATGTATTTATTGCACGAAAGTTCAAGATTTCAGAAATTTGGAAGGGTTAAGGGGAGATTTTTATCATGCAGTGTATATTGTGCTTAATATGCTTATTATATTTTCAATTGAATCATTACTGTTCTCATTTTTTCTTTCTTGGCACCCTTTATATTTTGAGCTTACTTTTTGTTGCGGATTTTTATTTGGTTTTGAATAAACTGTAAAGTCAGACGTAACAAAGCGTTATAAATTATTGAGTACTTAGGTATGTAGTTAACCTTGACTTAGAATTGAAGAAAAAATGTATTTAGTCATTGTTCTACACAAAATACCTAAGTATTAACTATTAAATTACAAAGAACGATTACATGGCTATACATCATTACAATTTTTATTAGTTTCAGCACTACTTTTGTTTAAAATGTAGCCTGTGTGTATAATATAATAATTATATTACACACAGCCTACCTTTTAAACATATCACACATCACCTCATTCCTAAGTAATTAGAACCTATAATTTTTACCGCAATCGTTAGTCGTTACTAACGAATAAGTCTTATCCATATACATTACATGGCACGGATAAAATAAACATTAGTTAACTGCTAAGGGAAAAGCTAGTGATAACATCAACAATATTGGCGACGAATCAACGCCTACGAGGAAATACTAACAACGTTATTAGACATGGTCTTATCAGCCCAAATTGAGTGGATAGGAATTATGGGCAAACTTTCTAACCACGAATAAAAGATAATGAGAATTCCGATTAGATAAATGCGGCGAACCGTTGCCATAATAACAACACGAGAATTATTTTGGCCAAACTATTATGGCAGTATTATGGCACGGATATTTCGTGTAAGCCTCAAATGAACGAGTATGATAGTAATTAACTGTACAATTGGATAACTATTGGATGATTACAGATACTGTTATTCAAAGTTATAATTTCAAACTGGACAAGAATGTACACACTAGTAGACATAACTTTATTAAGTGTAGTAGTATCACAATATACAGCAAAATAAGGATAAAGGTTTTCAGAAAATACTAAAGATAAAGCGCAAGTCAATTTCATACCAAATCATATTACTCACATAAGAAAATCCCCCAAATAATGAATTACATTTCCATTGAAACGAAATTTAATCTTTATTAGATTTCGAAACCAATGTTTGTTAAACGTTTGAGCTAATAAAAGTAATATTACGGGAGCGAGCGAACGAGAGGAAATGAAACCGAGAGAATGGAATTGGAAAACTTGTTACAAAATTACTCAAGACGAAAAAGAAAATAAATAAGGCCTAGACGTGCTTCATTACAACTTGTTTTGACAATATTCTGTGGATTTTGTGCGATATCTCTTTTTACAAGAAAAAGAGCTCTTGTAAATCTATTACACCATATATTATTGATTAATAACAAGAAAATAGGAGTAAGAAATAGCCAATTGAAAATAATACTTAATTATAAGCTACAATTTGATAGACTACACTTTAACGCTAACCATTTTCTGGTTCTCACGTTTTAAAAGGATTAACCTCATTTATAAGCTAAAGTTATTACTACAATCATTCTCTTGGAAAAAATGTTATCCAGTTTGTTTCAAAATATATTATAACTTTATTAAAATTTAGAACTAACCTTTTACTCCAGTTTCCGATCTCGGCGTAGCGCCGGCCGTTGGAGCATCCGCTCTTCCTCACTTCATTTCCTTTGAACGTCTGCACCGAGTTCCCGTTAGGTGTTAATATTCCGTTCGAGGCACTGTTATTGTTCCGTTCCCGGTTTCTTGGAAAAGTCCCCGTCCCGGAACGAAATGTCCCCAGTGTGGGGCTTTCGTCGGCCGAGAACTGTTGGAGAGGAAGCGTTATGTTCCCGCTCCAACTCTTTCGGTTCACGGAGAAAGTTTTGAACGTTCGGTTCCCATTCGTTGGAGAAGGCGTCGCCCCGCAGAAGCTGCTGCGATTATGGCTGTTTTTTATGAATGCACTATTCTGTAACGTTATCTGAGGCTTGATAGGCACCAATGGCGATGCTTGGTCAATAGACATCGTATCTGTCTGTGTGCCTATCTACATCGTTTCTGGAAAGAAAGGTTGCTGTGAGTTTGAGGTCGTGTTCTTTGGCATTCTTCAACACAGTTGCTTTTTATTGAAATGTTTCAACATGATCATTGAAAATTTGAGGCAATTATTCTCTCAATCACTCTTAATAATAAGAGTGCCCTACTAAATTAACTGTACTGAGGTCGAAGCCTCTTTTAAGTACGATCTTAATAACACGAATTGTGTGTTGCAATCATGCCTGTCTCGATTGGAAGACATATTTTTAGATACAAAAACATCAAATTACTTTTAAGACTCTTAAACATTTTGGAGACAGATCAGTTTATAAATGAATTAAGCAGCAAACTACGTATGTAATTACATTTTTAAATGAACCTAAAGGATGTATAAAGTAACAAAATTGGCGGACGTCGTTTCCACAACTGCCAACAAGACGCTTACTAAATACCCGTTTTCGTTTCCTATTACATCAAACTATTCAATAGTAGGATACGATTGTTGACAATGGTCTGTTACTTATCCACTTTGCAGCTCGTGGCTACAGCTAACTATACTATAATAATTATTATTTACGGCTTATTGTTAAAAGCAAAAGTAGATAAAATAAAATAATAATTTCATTCAAAAGATCAAGCCCCGTAAGGCCCATATGGACCGCGATAACAAAAGATTTCCAGGAATTGGCGATCGACGGTTTAATATTTTTATATGGCAAAAAAGCAGAAAATAATATCAAGAACCACAATAAAGTTTGAAATATCAATTGTATTCAGAAATGAAAAATCCTGCCGAGTTGAAGTCGAAAATATTAAAGTGAACATACGGAGAAACTTCTTACGAAACTAATCCAAACACTGATAAAAGCAAATATATCCATGGAGATATAACAGGATTAAGCAAGCAAGATGAACGCCAATGACCTATGATTTACGATGATAATAAGGAAAAAGTTACGAGTAATTTCATATCCAACACACAGTTATTATGTAATAACAGCTTCGAGCTATATCATGTAAAGTAACGTAACTGCATCAACACTAGCTTTTACCCGCAGCGTTGTATACAACTAACGAGTACTTCGTGACCTACTTTAAACCATCTAATTATTATTTTTGTAAATGAAATTAAATGAAATGATAGAGCTCTCTCATTTCACATTTGTAAGAGCTTATGGCTTATATGCTTTATGCCGTTATCCAACAAAAAAAAATGTAAAATCAATTACATTTCATTTCATTCAATAAAACACGTGTCAGGTTAGCAAACATATAAAAAGTAAAACAAACTTTCTTTTTTTAATAAACCGGTGTCCCCAGACACGTTATGTAAGCTGAATTAATTATTTCTTCCTCCTACAGCTACATAGCAATGATAAATTTATTGAAGCAACTTATGTAGATAAACATAATACTGTAAACTTTGCATTCACTTTTAATTTACAATATTAATACCTAATCAATATTACTTATTTCTAGAAAATCTACGAAACTGACCCAAATTATACATTTGATATCGAGCTGATGCGCTATTCTTTGACACGTTCTCTCACTCATATCAGGAATTGTGCTTGGGCAAGTGAAATGAAATCAACATGTCGTTAGCCTTGCATGAGACACTTGTACAGGATACGCATTTCCTAACGATTTTGACTCACACTGACCCACTAGGTGTGATCGGACGAGATCGCTCGGTCAATCTCCATTCACGCGATAAATTATATAACCAAAACTTACATAAGCCTTACTTAAGCTTATGAGATGTATCATTGTTACAATGCGGCGTGCTAAATATCAGGCAAGTAATGCAAATAATAATTTACTTGCCACTAACATCACAAAAGAAGTAGCACACTTTTTCAGTGCGGAAATTACGTGATCTAATATCAGTTGTCGCAACTAACCAATAAACATTTGCAATAGAACTTTTTGTAGATACCTATGTCCTTCTATTTACCCGACTGCCAGGAAGAGTTATGTTTTAGTGCGTATCTTGTATGTATGTAATATTCTTTATTAAATAAATAAAATAAATAAAAATTATTATACTACTGGTGCCTACCATCGGTTCGGGAATTATCCCGGCGAGAAGAAGCGGCGTAAGAAACTCGCTCCCACTTTTTACCAAAAAAGTGAGAATAAAATTAATCTTTTTAAAATAAAATTTCTAATTGTAACTTAAAATTATACAATGTCAAAATTCATACATAATTATTGTAAATCATATAACAATGTAGAAGTAGCCTCGCAAGCAGCCATCCCCAAAATGTGCCATTGTTTATGAAACCATTGACCTGGCTTTGGCACACAAACGTTCTTTGACTAAATTTATTAATCGAAAGATTTTGAACGTTTATTACGTTATTACGAACGTTATTTCTTTTTAAATTTATTAATAGAAAGATTTTGAACGTTTTCTGGGATTTTATTGTACAGGCGTTTACCTTTAAAAGATTACCTTGTATCTCCATAACCGCTAAACGGATTTTCACATTTGAGGCATTGTCAGATTTGTCTTAAATGCCCAAGTGTTCTTAGATATGAATGATGATGGCGGATGTTTGAAGGCGGATGATTGATTGTCGAAATAGTAAAGATGACTACAACTAAAAAGTTGCAAATAAAATAAATTAATTAAAAAATCAAAAAACCCGACAGCAAAAAAAAAAGTTAACTAATAAGAAGGAAACAAGACCTAATTCTGCCGGAGGTATCGAACCCATGTTATTCATTACGAGTCTTGCTTACGAATTTCATGCCAGAAAAATGTAGAAGAAGAAAGTGGATTATAATTGCAGTCGGATACATAATAATTTTAAATGATTTATGAATTAATGTTAAACTTGATGCGACAGTTTCTTCTTCTACATTTTTATATTTAACCTTCTATTCATCCTGGCATGAAACTCGTAAGCAAGAGTCGTATCAATTAAAACATGGATTCGATGCCTCCAGCAGAATTAGGTCTTGTTTCGTTCTTTTTACTTAACATTTTTTCGCAGTTGGTTTTTTTATTTATTTTTTAAGTAATTTTTAATAATTTTATTTAGAAGAAGAAGTTATGTTTATTTGAAGTGAGAAATCACTATAATGTAGAAACTAGTAAGAAAATGTTTGTTTACAAAAATAGTTACACCATAATAATAATTATAGGTATAGGTACTGAGTAGATATTGAATCTTCTTCTTCTTCCTTTCATCATGATGGCCTTAACAAATTGCCAACGCAGGATGGCTACTGCAAACTGCAAAGTTTATTTGTCATAATAGAGCCAACTGCAGGACTGAGGTCTAAGGTTCATTAGTTTTTCTTTTGTTATTAATGAATATTATTGTTAGTAGATATGATACATTTTTTGTATGTTCGTTAATGTTTTGTTTTTTTTGTTTATTTTAATTTTATTAGAGTAAGTATATTATAGATTTTACGCCTATTTTGTGGTTATGTCACTCATTAGCCCTTGCAGAATACCGGTGCAGCGAGCTAGCTTGCTGCGTATAGCTGAGCCTGGGCCAATTTTGACATCACACAATGTATGTATTGTAGATATTGTAGAAAATGTACTTCTGTATTATTGATTGCTTTATATGTGTTGTGTGGTGACAAAATAAAACTATTCTTATTCTTATTCTGATTTCTATAAATGACTATAATTACTAAAAAGCTGTTGAAGATCGCTTGGTATGAATCAGATAGCGCTTGTAATCTGAAACAATCCACTTCTATTTTCTAAAGTATTTGCCCAACAAAAACGAAGCGGGTGTTTATGCAAAGGAGTAATATAAGTTTCCAGGATGTTCCTTATTACAGGAATAAAGGTGTATGAGCTGACCGCGTAAAAACTCTACCATCTGCCGATCGCCTTGAGCAGGTGTGCCACTAATTTTGTTTGCTTTGTTTTCTGCAAAAAGTGGTCATTAGCAAAGGGTTTGCTGTTTACTTGCAAGTTACATAACAATATTACGATTGAGTTTATTACCGGTTTTGAAGTGTAGGAGATATTTTACATATGTATTTCTACTTAAGTTTCTCTTTTAAGTAATAATTTTAGAATTTTGATTACTTTTAAACATTTTTTTCTTCATTTAAAACTTCTGTATCACAATATGCATATTCTTGATTTTGTTATTTTCGAAAGTTAACATAATTGTGTTGAAATTTACGTGACATTGCCCTTGTTTCGTTAACCGTCGAATGTGACTTGTCTTAATAGTTATAATTTTTATCTAATATATAAAATTCTCGTGTCACGGGGTGCGTAATCGAACTCCTCCGAAACGGCTTGACCGATTCTCATGAAATTTTGTGAGCATATTGAGTAGGTCTGAGAATCGGCCAACATCTATTTTTCATACCAAAAATTATTTATATGGCAAAACAACATTTGCCGGGACAGCTAGTAATATTTATAATTTTTGCCATTTCATTCTTACAGAATTAAATAAGTTAAAAATACTTATTATTAGGTCACCTTATTCTTACTGATAATAATAATATTGTTTGCTACCTACTTAAATACCTATTCTAAAAATCCTATTCTAGAAATCCTGAATTCTTAAATCTAAAAATCCTATTCTAAAAATCCTAAATCCTGAATATTAAAGTTTTTGACTACTTACGTATGTAAGTAGTCAAAAACTACTTACGTACGTAAGTAAGTTAATATTCAGGAAACACAACCAAAAATACTTGTATTATCCTGTCAAGTATATGGAACTAGAAAAAACCACTTTGCCTAAGTGTGGAATATCAAGTGTATCGTTTGGGCTCGTTTGTATTCCAGTCACTGGCGTCGCAGGAAGGCAAACTCCGCAAAGTGTCGCAACATCCTATACTTGTCCAATATTTCTATTATTGACACTGATACAAATGGTTATTACTACTCACGTATTGACTACTTTTTCCCCTAATATGTTCTCTGGCTAGAATATTTGACGTTTGGACTGATAAAAATGTAAGGATGA
This sequence comes from Lysandra bellargus, assembly GCA_905333045.1. Lineage (NCBI taxonomy): Eukaryota > Metazoa > Arthropoda > Insecta > Lepidoptera > Lycaenidae > Lysandra > Lysandra bellargus. Next base: position 6,800,541 of record HG995355.1, read on the forward strand.
AAGAGTATTGGGTGTAAATAACATTGTAATGACAAGAATGTTGTCTTATTTACTGCAGCGAAAATTATGAGAGTGAAACTCATATAGTACCTAATATAAATAATTGAGATACAGTAGATAACATAAAGCGAAACGCAAACAGTCTGAGTGTACATAACATAAATTAATAGTAGAAACTAATTTAGAAACAGCGGACAGGATCCTCATTCTTGTCATGCAATTGGCAACGGGATGCGGGCGGCTTGCTGAGACAAATGATGTCGGAGATAATGCTACTAAAATGAATCGTTATAATATTATGTAAGCAAGGGAAAAATATGTTAATCCATTATGATAAAATCATAGTTCGGTAAAATAAAACAGACTGAAATGAAAATACAAACGTGTTTGACACTTGGCTTATTGCTTGTTTCTGTTAAAAATTATTATCACTTACATAATTATTATGATCAGTCAGTTTGCAAGGAGGACAAAACAATTTGCAAGGAGAATAGGTGAAGGTAAATACAGATGTAAATCCTTGACATTTAAATGCAAATATACTTAAAAATAATAATGAAAGTGCAGCGCAAGTTTTAAAGCTGCAGGTTACAGAAAAATCAAGATCATAAATGAGAGAATTAAAAAAAATATAGTTTATAGTAGTGACAACTACTTATGAGGGTACGTTACAAAGTTTTTCTTACTTTGCATCTACACTGGAGTAATTAAAAGTTATTTTTATTGCAGCTCGATATTATTGCCAAATGCCAATTCCACGTATTTTATTTGAGGACAATGAATATTATTATTATTATTGTAAAGTCAACAACCTACAATTTTTGGTGTTAAAATTGCTATTGGATATCGATCAGTTTGTAGCGAAACTGTATATGTACAAATTTAATGTGCTATGCAACATTACTCTAGTATATTTTATAACATAATGTACTTAACTTTTAAATTATAACATCGTGGAAAAGATGTTAAGATAAACGTCTACGAAGAAGATAGTCTGTATTATTAAAATGCATGCAGCATAATAAATCTAAGAGCGTTTCGCTGGAGTTAAGCATTTATAATCCTTAAGAATTGTTAGACGCTTGGCTTTAGAGCCCGGGTTACCCTCGAAATTCTCATACATACGTAATACCAAAATCATTTTGTCATACGAAAATATTTAACATGTTTGAGTTATTTTTCAGCTTAAAATAGTAATTACCTAGGTTCCTGAACAAAAATTAACTTCAAAATATTTGACCACTAAAAAAATTTTTTTTGTGTAAAATTTTTTTTACTAAATTTACTACTAAATATTTAAACACTAAAAAATAGAGTAAAACACTAAAAAATATATAAATAAATATTAAATTTACTACAAAATATTTCAACTCTAAAAATATTTTTTAGTATTAAAATATTTTGTAGTAAATTTACTATTTATTTATATATTTTTAGTGTTTTACTCTATTTTTTGGTGTTTAAATATTTAGTAGTAAATTTAGTAAAAAGCATTTATACACAAAAATTTTTTTTAGTGTTTAAATATTTTGAAGTTAATTTTTGTTCAGGAACCTAGGTAATTACTATTTTAAGCTGAAAAATAACTCAAACATGTTAAATATTTTCGTATGACAAAATGATTTCGGTATTACGTATGTATGAGAATTTCGAGGGTAGCCCGGCTCCTTAAGTTTCTTGTATCCAAATACACGCTTTAAGTTATTCTATATAAGTATTTATCATTTAGGTGGCACGACCCAAACTTATAGTATAATTATTTACTCAGTTAATTTTGTACTCAAAACTCAGAAATAAATGAATAAAGAATAGTGGTTATAAGATTGAAGACAGGGATCCATCTGATGGATGTAAACATCTGCAAAAGCCTAAAAGCATACATCAGATAAATCTTGTTTTTTTTGGGAGTGGGTTAAAAGTAGATTTGGACGGTGTCCATCTTGCGGATTGAGGTCAAGCTATTACTCTGACCTCTCGTTCGCTCTATATGTCCGAAATATGCAAAATATTGCTAAATGCGTACTTGACGAGACTCAGATGTTCAAAAAATGATAATGGAGATAAAGGGTCTGGAAATATTGCTATAATTATTATTAAAATAGGGTCAAATATTAAGGTTGTGTATGGTTTAGGATCAATTTGTGCATTTGATAAATTTTATTTTATCATATTACTACGTATCTATTTTTTGCATTTACTGAAGAAAATATTATAAGTACCTTACGAAAGTCTTACTTATTTTGGTAAAAATGAAAGCACTTCATACTTGATTATGCAATTATACGTATAAAATGATTGTGTAATGTAGATTGATTTATATAATAAAATCATTAATTACATTGCATTTATTGAAAATATTATTGATGGAATAATTAGTGATCCTTTAATTCTGAATACATCGTTAATATTATTTTATCACCTTCCATGTTATTTAAAAAAACGTGATGTGAGCATAGTAAATTGCAAGTTCTTTTAGTCACTACAACGTTCATACTAAAAGGCTATCAAGGCACTTAGCCCTCCTAAAAATGGGGTAAATCATTTAACGTAATGAGACCATCAGCCCTAAGTCAACATTAGGTTGTTTTAAAAATGGTCGCCTAATTACCCATCCATTTAGATGATAAGAATGTCTGGCCACTGGGATTACAAGATAGGCTCAAGCAGAACATGACGAATCGTTGCCATCACTCTTCACCGCAGATAAGCACTCCTTTAAAAAGAAAAAAAAACTTTGCGAACCTTTTTATGAAAGAGTATAATTTATTAGAGTTTCAAAGGGTGCTATTTATGAAATAGGTTTCTTACCATCTAACGAACTCATGTTTGTAGAGGAAGAAATAATTCTCATCACAAATGGCCTTGGCGATTCCATTAATTAAGTCCGCCAAACATGGATAATCAAATTCAATTCTGAGAATTCGGCCACAAAAGTCGGGCGGGCCTTATGAAGTGTATCGACGGTCCGCTATGTGCAATATAAGGAGCCGCTACGAACAATGGTGGACTGTTCCGGAGCAGCCTTACGTGCACATTAGCGAATGTTCCGCTACATACGAAGAAGCAATTAAAAAGCCATGAAGAGAACGGCGAGACCCAGCCGTAATAATGGGGGTACGAAAACTACGTCGTAAATAGAATTTTATTGACGCTAACCGTTTTTGTGGGGAGTTTCGCTAAGGTGATTATTTTTATAACGCTAATTATCTCGACTTCATTCCTACCCTCCCCTATTACCTACCCTACCCTCCCCCATTACCCTATTCACTCTTAAAAGGCCGGCAACGCAACTGCAGCTCTTCTGATGCTGTGAGTGTCAATGGGCGACGGAAGTTGCTTTCCATCAGGTGACCCGTTTGCTCGTTTGCCCCCTTATTTCATTAAAAAAAACTTTGTTTCATTAAAAAGTTACTTTACTTAAGTTTAATTTAGAAAATATTACGTAGCTTTCAATAGTGGAATGAGTTCAACTACCTAAATCCATACTTTCGGTGCAAATACCAACAGAGTTATTCGATTGAGAGGCACGAATGGCGATTTCAGAGGTATGGGCTACGGCATACCTCAACCACAATCAAATACATTCCATCGCGGCAAAGTGCAACGGCCCCTAGACCAACCTGCGCCGCGTACTGATTATGGTAACGAAGATAGAAGTCGCTTCTAAAACCTGCAAAACTAGAATCACCAACAAAAAATGTAACAATGCGAGACAAAAACTCACATAGAATCAGTCTGACCAAGGCCAAGATATGTATTAGTGTTTGTTAGTGAACAGAGTACTATCAATTAATATAGTAGGTAATGGTAAGAAAATTGTAGTGAAAAAAAACTTATTTAGGAAAAAAACCATATTGTTTTCACAGAATACTATATTAATTTGAAATTCTAAAAGTGTCGTCAACTTAAAAGGAATTTTAACATATTTAAGACAGGTTGTCTCGAATTAGAGAAAGTGAAGACGATGGAGATTTTAGTTGCAGTGATTACAAATGGAATAGCGGCGCACATACTCTACATACCTGTCCAACTGTACAATGTACACATTCACATAATATAGATATTAGATACCAGAGATTGTTGCCCTCGTGAGTAGCAAGTGCCTCCAACGGTACTACAGTATATGCTATTGTTTCGCAATATTTATATCATCGTTGTATTAATATATTCTGGTTATGGTGGGCTGATATCTCTTTAACATATACATATATCGTAAGTATAATAAATTTTGCCAATTGGTAGGAATTTCTTATTTATACTTATCTTCATAAAATCTCAAAAACGTAGACAAATATTTGAATTTAAATTGTTAATGGCAGCTCAGAGAGAATTAATTAGCTCTCAAGGTTGAAGAATTTAGGATTCATATAAAATTGCATTTCTGGATATTAAAAATCAATAGCACAACGTTAAATAATTTCAGTTCTGTTATTAATTAATTTCACATTGCGGTTACCGATAGTGTTTTTGCATATACTATATAGTCTTCCTCGTGAATTCCTGGTGAAGATTTATAATATGATAATTACTATAAGTTATTTATATCTGCAGTTTACCAACAATAATTTTGTAACAATATGCGATTTCTAATTATGTAATACTTATTAGTAATTTATTTTTAAGCCAAGGCCGAGCTATTTTAAATGTTATTTGACGGTCAGCTCAATTTATGAATGAAATAGCAGCTTAGCTCCTACTAAAAGATTAAATGCAGCAAACAATTGTTACAATATTTCGGATTAGAGATTTATAGTTGACAATGAACGAAATGCACAAAATAAAAAGGGGCCCCAATGTCAATGACCCAGGGGGATGCAACAATGGATCAAAAAGGGGTTTAGTGCCATTATATCACCAAATTACCCCTTCAATAATCATCACGTTGTTGGTATCGTATTTTTAGGCACGTGCTATTGTAACGATCTTGCCGGGACTGGTTTCGTTATTGCTCGTTAAAATTTGAATCTAACGTCCTTTCACATACAAGAATATTAATTAAATATGACATCAATATTACTATTCATGATATTTAAAATAAATAATAACGGGAAAAGACTTTTGCCACATGTCAAATTAATCACTATCTACTATCTACAGCAAAAACAGAAATCCGATAAATGTAATAATGGCACAGAAAAGAAACTAAGAAACAATATCCGATTACATATCTGTATCCCAGTATCGAGAACCAAAGGGAGACACTGCCAGATAACTGAAACTTTGGCGAACATCGGAAACTTGCAAACAAGATACACGCAGTTTGAATACAACATACCTAACAATGGAACAACGCAATTAACGCAATCCTTACTAATATCATACATGCGCAAGTGTGTGTCTCTCTGTATGTCTGTTACCTCTTCACGCTTAACCGACTGACCATAGATAATATTTGGTGAAGAGATACATTGACAGACGTAAAAGATCATCATGAAGAAAAATGTGTGGTATCCGTACGAGAATCGAATCTAGGCACAAATGAGTTGCGGGCGTCATAATATTATAGTGATACTAGCTGTCCCGGCAAACGTTGCTTTGCCATAATATAAAATATTTCGCCCATAATATTTTATTGAAGTGACTGAATAAGAATGTCGCCATGGCAACGTCGATCGCTATCCCGTCGCACAAACAATGGTCGCCGTCAGTCTAGGGTTGTAATAATTTACTATTATTTATTCAACAAATGCACTTATCAATATATAAAGTACCCAGTAGCCGATTCTCAGACCTACTGAATATGCATATAAAATTTGGTAAAAATCAGTAAAGCCAGTTCGAAGGAGTTCGTGGACTAACATTGTGACACGAGAATTTTATATATAAGATATAAATACGCAACCATAACTTTAAATAAAATTTGGAATTGAGGATACAATCAAATTTGTAAGGAATTAATCCTGCTTTCTATATAAGGGTTCACTAAAGCAGTGACTGGGGACTAGATGATCAATTTCAAAGGTCCCCTCATATTATATTCAAATTTCATCTTTGTCTTTGGTAGGTATTATACGATCACGATATAATATTATGATTTTATATTTATAACCAAAGTGTGATTTTCTGTTTTTTTTTTTTTTAATTTAGATTTTACCACGGGTAAGGTACAGTTATATTGTGTTATTGTAGCTAAGTCTTTGATTTTTTGCGTAGGATTGTTTTTAATTTCAATGAATTTTGTTGAAATATTATAAACAGGTTTTACAAGGTTCTCATTATTAGATATTATGCCTACACAAATCTAAACGCTAAAATATATAATAAGTTAATTTACATTACACATTACATTACATTACACAAGAGGATTAACGAAACGAAACGCTTCATTATATAAATATAAATATTATGTATATTTTATTGTAAGCTATAAAATGACAGTTATTTTAGAAACTATCTTGGATTGTTCATTATTATGTTCCTATCACTTCATAAAATTTCCTAAGATGTGATTGTTTCAATAAAATATTTAATTCTTACACATCAAAATGTCTGAACAATTATTTTAGAAACTATCTTGGGTTGTTCATTATTATGTTCCTATCACGTTATGAAATTTCCTAAAATGTGATTGTTTTAATAAAATATTTAATTCTTAAACATCTGAATGTCTGAATCTTTACTACCTATTGTACTTTAAGCATTAAGTTTAACTTTCTAAAGTTTGAAAACTAGAAGCTTTTACCTAATTCAATTGAATCGGTTTTAACTGAGGAAGAAGCTAGCGAAGTGAGAGAATCTATTAGCATTAACATCCTAATTTTATCTTCACGTGCTATGAGACAAAAATATGTAGAAGCACTAATAAAAGTCGAAAGTGAACTAACCTCATTTCTGATACCAGAACTGTTTTATAACAACTTATTTCTGTCTATATCAGCGTTCACAAAGCAAATAAACTAATTAAAATTATTGAGACAGCGCAAAGTTTATTATGGCCCGATTTTATTACTTTGTTGAAACGCCTATTAATATCACATTATAGCCGTGGTTATAAATCGAGTTGCTTAGTGATTTTGTTTTTATCACTAGCATTTCTTTTCTTGAATAATCAGCACTATCAACATTATGATCATGATTGTCTTTACTGCAGGCAGTTAATCTTGCTGAACAGTCCACTGTAATCGAAAATAATCAGCAAGTGACTTAGAGAGTACCTACCAAATAAAACTATTTTACTAAACAAGGGTATCGATATCTTTAATCATCTCCGCCTTGAATAGCTAGATGTATATAGTTGACTGCATAATAAGTGTTCCCAAAATAAAAATAGTCTTGAAAGTCATAATTGCAGAATAAAAAAAAAAGATTATGAATAACATATTATTTAAAGTTGCAGGTTATTCAAACGTGATAAGCCTTCGGAATATTATTAACCTAAATGTAAAAAGCAAGTGTGCACGATTGCAACCGTTTGCTAACGTTTAAATCAGAGATAACACTTATCAAAACTGATAAAGCAACTGTGTTGATGATATCACTAAGGACAACAAATATATTATTCAAAATACAAAAAAAAAACAAAGCAAAATCAAAATACCTTCTACTATAACATGATCCAATCACTTAGCAAAATAAAAACACAATGCAAAAAAAAAACAACGTGGCACAAAAAAAAACTGAACCGGTAAACAATTTACCATTGAGTCCATAAACAATGGAGCACTGCACAATTGACAACAATATCAAATTTTGGCGATAAAATTTGATATGTGTATTATCGAACACAAACACACAACACGACGCTCCGCGCGGCGAGCGAGCGAGAACTGACGGCACCAGCCACCAGAGCCAGACAGTAGACACCGGTAGCCTCGCCAGTCCCACTGCACGCATGCTCGGTGCTAGATGCTATGGGATTCCATGGTGTTTATAAATATTTTAATGGTATTATATTTTATTTGAATTTATTAATGATCTAGTATTACAATAAATTCTGCACTCGGAGATGAACATTACAACACGGTCAAATTAACTAGACGCACGGTTTGATGACGTCATTATGGAGCTCGCATGTTAATTTGACATTTCGATGCGTCAAGTTAATTTGACCGTGTTGTAATTACTAAACTGTAACTAGATGAAAATCTTGACGTAAGCCCCAATACATCTGTCTTATTGAATTAAAGTTATCAATCATTAAAATATGTTTCCGAGTTCGGCAGTGCCAGTTAGACATAATATTATCTAATCTAAAGGCTAGTAAAGTATTATGAACGATAAAATATTTCCCAATAAGTTAGTGACATTACTACTTACTTGGGTAAAATTAAAAAATTGCAACCTATTTTATGAATCCGTTCTTTGTTTTCTATAAATATCATAATTAAAGATATTATGTAGCTAATTATGTAATTATAGAAGAAAAATGACCTTTCTATAATACGAACGTGTCTAACAGGACTTTTAATATGGACGTCATTGACATTCAAAGGTAATATGTAAAAACAAACTATTTTTCACCTGCACCACTAAGGTCATCTATTACACCTGTTGTTTTACATCTAAATATGTATTAGATATTTAGTGTCCATCTACGAGTATACTAATATTAGACATACGAACGTGTGTCTGTCTGTCTGTAAACTCTTTACGCTTAAACCACTGATCCAATTTTGATGTTTGGTATGCATGTACTTTGATTCCCGGGAAGGGATACTTTTGTCCTGAAAATGTACGGTTCCCGCGTGATAAATGAATTTCGATGCAACGGAGTTGTGGGCGTCATCTAGTTTCATCATAATATTATTACTTAATATTATTAAGTATTTAATAATTATGTTGACTTAATAAATTGTACCTGTTTATGTAAATTATTTAAAATATTTTTAGGAGTGCGTCCTTCTGCAACTCATCTACAATTATATAGTATCATGTTACATACGATAATATTCTTCATTAAAGAAGAATTTACTGAGTAATTTTAATCAAATCTATACGAAAAAGTTCCCTTTCTTCATAATTAAAATTCGAAATACCCTTACCATTATTGATAGAAAAACTTCATTAATTTACATTTTTCTGACTGTTCCAATTATTTTCCAATGTATAACTGAAGCATTTTCTAGTGTGTACGTGCTCTTAGTATGACGTCAGCTGTTTTTACGACACGAAACAATCATTCAATTTAATTTAATTACATCATTATTGCATCTCAGAAAGTCAAACTTTCACCATACAATATGGGTTTCATAACGAAAGCGAATATTGTCAACAATTTCTATATCACAATTCACAATAGAGATGTGATTCACATACGCTATTGTTGCATAGAAAAGTAATTTACATTAACTATTAGTAATCTGTAATCTTAATCATCAAACACTGTCATAACATCTAACTTGGTTCTCACACTGGAATATTATATTATAAATATTTTGTATACGGAGGTATACGTAGACAATAATTTTAAAAATTGTTTAAGCGCATCATAATGAATATTAAAGGATTGCACAAACCTACGCGACCAAAGCGACTACGAAGCGGTAGCGTCTACCGCGCGGCGGACGCTGCCCATGTAATCTTATGGCGCTGTGCGCACCTGCACGACCGCGACGCGGGATGTTCGCGTCGGCAAGCGGAACGTGCGCGTCAAGTTGTCAGACGCGTCTTTTTAAGTGTACATAACTAGACTTCTTTTTTAAAACCTTTTTTTATATTATTTTCTACAACTCTTTAGTTTATGATTTTTTGATTTGTATACGTTTTGATAGATTGTGTCATGATATTAACGTTTGACGGTTCGCACCGTAGTCGCGCAGGTGTGCACGGCCAGTTTCGCGTTGCAGACGCTCCCGTATCGCGTACCGCGTCCCCTGTCACTGACGCTTAGGTTTGTTTTAAGCTTTAATGTAAAATTTATTAATTTTAATTAATACCCCAAACAAAGAAACAAGAAGTAATGTTTTTATCAAACATTCCAAAACTACTATTGAAGAACTACAAATCTTCATATTACTTACCTTATGGCCCGTATTCACTTTCATTAGTAATAAGTGCAAGTGATTAGTGCAAGTGATTAGTTATTAGGAAAAAGTAAGTGTGGACAGCGACTGTTTAGTGCAAGTGATTAGCCGGCTGCGTAGTAACGTGATTAGTTCTGTATTCACTTTGATTAGTGATTAAGTGCAGGTGACTAGTACAGGTGATGAGTGATTAGTAGAAAGTAATGTGGACAGCGACTGATTAGTGCAAGTGACTAGTCGGCTGCGTAGTAACGTGATTAAAAGCGTGTTCTATTTTTTGCGAGTGCAAGTGCGTGACAGATGAAAACCAATTTTGGTTTCGTTTGACAGCTCGAGATTGTTACTATTATTCCGCTAGGTATATTAACTTTATGGGCCAGACTGACGTGGTGTGCTGTGTGAAGCGTCCATAGATATAGTATATCATTATTAAATAATATACCTATTAAAAGTACAAAAGGACACCCTTTCAATTACTTCCATACTAATCCATACTTATTACTTACTAATATACTAATAATAATATAAATGCGAATGTGTGTCTGTCTGTCTGTTACCTCTTCACGTTTATACCTCAGAAGTCAGAACCGATTTTGCTGAAATTTGGCATGGAGATACTTTGAGTCCTGGGAAAGGACATATAAAAATACTTCGTGGTCTTTATAATATATAAAACTCAAAGGTGACTGACTGACATATTGATCTATCAATGCATAGCCCAAGCCACTGGACCGATCGGGCTGAAATTTGGCATGCAGGTAGATGTTATGACGTAGGCATCCGCTAAGAAAGGATTTTGATCAATTCTACCTCCAAGGGGTGAAAATAGGGGATCAAAGTTTGTATATAACAATACTTCTTAACGCGAGCGAAGCCGCGGGCAAAAGCTCGTTTTTAATAAAATCAATATTAAAAATGAAGGACATGTCAAAATGGCAGTTTTATTTTTGAAACTTGGACGCTCGTGTTGACAGCTACTACTGAATTTACTAAATTAAATTACTAAAGAGCCACTAAACAAGAATTGGACACTACTTGCACTACACACCTGCACTCCACTGCCTCAATTACTAATCACTTGCACTTGCACTAATCAAAGTGAATACAGGCCTTTATGTCAAGTATTATGAATTCACAAGGGTTACCTTTTACTCTCTTAAAACCCGCACAATACGGGTCCTGTCAAGAGTTGTATGGAACAACAATAAATACACCATCTTGACATAACAAACTTTTCATGGGTCAAGTCCCTTGACAGAAGCCAGGTGATTAATATTTAAAAAGATACCGTCTATTTTCCAGACATCCTCGTTTTTGTGCAATTCGTTAGGCGGTTTTAAGAAACGGTCGTGTCTATAATTATTATTTTTTAAGTCGCTTAGTCTTATTTTTAGGACAACATAATCAACACAACAAACTGCAGGCTATAAACAAATGAAAATGTGTGTTTTTTATGTTTTTAACGTGTAACTAGAATATTGGACGAAATAGTTTTGCTCTTATTTACTTCAATAGTTTTACTTGCACTATTTAATTAACTAACATCACATTATCAAATAATTATATTTCCCAAAAATATTATATATTATGGAAAGAAGTTACAATTAATTAAGAATTGAGTTCATTTTTAATGGAAATAAAGAAGCAAGCAAGGCTTAAGCCATCACTTTGAGATGATGGTTCAGTGAAGCTAGTTCAAATTCAAATCGGATATTCCAATTTAGGTTCAGAACCCCGAGATGACTCCCAATTTCCGCACACGATCAATAATTTGTCAATCATCGGATATGAATATTCAACAAAGGTCTACGAATGTTCAAAGTAACGTTGCCGTACAAGACAAACTCATATATTGATGTTTAACGAACAAACACTGTCGTGTTCTAGCAAATATCTCAAACGGCACCGATATCGCCTGCGGCGTACTTGTTTACACAAACATTATAGAGCAGTAATAAAAAAGTAATGGAAGCGCGAATTTGCGGCTTCTCTCATGCAGTAAACAAATAGTAGGATTGTGTACCTACGAGATATCTGAGTAACAGGATTAGAGCTTCCTTTCTCAGACACTACGGACAAGAATTGGTTAGACAGTAGACACAGTAGCTATACAGTAGTAATTATGAATCCTTCAAAAATATTTAAAAGGTGGTTTCCTTAAGTAAGTAAATAACAAACGCTTATGGAAGTACTACAAAGAGCGTATACATATTATAAAGTACCTATGTCATGACCACATTTTGAGGTCAAAAGGCCTAATCATGTGTATTATAGTATCAAAAAGTAAATCCATAAAGGTCTCCCCATAGTAAAATCTTGAGTTTGCATTGGCTCGATAAACAGAGAGTAAACAGCGGAAACTTTATTACAAGCTGTCCCTGATACCACGATGTTCATCCCTTGTTATATTCCAACAACATTTTGAGATCGCACGTAATCCAACGCAAAGTTGGCTAGAACAGAATCGGTTGATACAGTTGCAAAACAAGCAATGTATTGAATATTTTGGAGATCATCGCTATAGATTTTGCAAGGATAAGGGCGCTAAGGAGGCTCTCGAGTTAGAGTTTGCTAATAATATTATTTCAATACATATTAGGTTAAACGAAGCGGCGAATTTCTGATATAAACATGCGTCAGATAATTTAGTGTGTTCTGAAAGCTTCTCAATAAATTCAATACGTCTTAATTAATAGTTTCACAACTCGACATTAATTCTATGAAGGAAAAGTTTTACTTCGCACTGCACTTTTAAAATATTTGTTTCAAAAAAATCGAGGAGTTTCAAATCAATTTTTTGGTACTTACACTCTTTTCTACTACATAATTGCATATTATGAAAAATTGAAATTCCAACATGATGAATAATAATAATACTCCCCCCACCGGTTTCGGTGACGGTGGCCAGTTTCATTGAAACCAGGCCAGGTACGCAAGAGTAATTTTATAGTGCCTAGGTGTGTGCGCAGTACACAAGAGCACTCTCTATTCCTTTACTCTCATAACCCAGTGGGACGGAAGACCGACACGACTGGCGAGAGATCAGGCGCAGGACCGACTTTTTACATGCCCATCCGACGCATGGATCATTTTACTTGTCAGATAATCAGGTGATCAGCATTCAGCCTGCTATGCATTGCCCTAACCGTAATTGATATACAAAAATCAATGATCCTAACCAAACTTGGAAATACATATGAATACATACATGATGAATACATATCTTATATCTTTAAACGAGCAATTCTTGTATATATATAAATATATAATTGGAATCTCGGAATCGGCTCCAACGATTTTCATGAAATTTAGTATATAGGGGGTTTCAGGGGCGATAAATCGATCTAGCTAGGAATCATTATCATAAAATGTCATTTTATGTGCGTTTTTTGAATTTTTTGAATACCGAGCGAAGCTCGGTCATATAGCTAGTAATGTTTAAATTGATAGCATTTATATATAATCGCCCATACTGAGTTTTGTTTACACGGTGAGCTCTACAAAGCTTCCACATTCCACACTGCTGTGTAATAATAATCCATAGACCATACACCAACTGGTCCAAATTTTAAAATTCGAACGTGATCGTTTTAAAATAACGGCAGAGAGAATTGATCTGAAATAATAGAGTTGAACTATAAAACCGTAAAGCCATAAACGAAGGCAGCCATCTCGTAAATTACGGACGATTGCTCCACTTGCCATAACCATCGTCACCCAGTTGCAAAGTTGAAAAAAGTTTTTATGGCACAAAAGGTCTAGTTAAAATAAAGTCTACTTGAAATAATCGTATAGTGATGAGGGACGTGACTTTAAGAGTTGAAGATAATAATTGCAATAGAGCGGGTATTTGGTAGAGTTGAGTATGCAAATTAACATTTTTTTTGTAAAAAAATTGACCAATAAATGACTCCTGGCAACATTCAGAATCAAAATCTGAATGCTTTCCTGTGTTGTAATGCGGTCCTCATATTTTGCATACTTAACTCCACCCAGGGCCCTCAGTGCTCTACATCAACGTTTAATTATTAGTGGCTATATGACCGAGCGAATCAAAAAATTCAAAAAACACACATAAAATGACATTTTATGAAAATGATTCCTAGCTACATCGATTTATCGCCCCCGAAACCCCCTGTATACTAAATTTCATGAAAATCGTTGGAGCCGATTCCGAGATTCCAATTATATATTTATATATATACAAGAATTGCTCGTTTAAAGATATAAGATTACTAAAAACTAGAAAATAGGGCGCATATTTTTCTTCAATAAGGGTTTTTTTTTATGAAATAAGGGGGCAAACGAGCAAACGGGTCACCTGATGGAAAGCAACTTGCGTCGCCCATGGACACTCGCAGCATCAGAAGAGCTGCAGGTGCGTTGCCGGCCTTTTAAGAGGGAATAGGGTAATAGGGGAGGGTAGGGGTGGGAAGGGAAGGGAATAGGGTAGGGGATTGGGCCTCCGGTAAACTCACTCACTCGGCGAAACACAGCGTGAGCGCTGTTTCACGCCGGTTTTCTGTGAGAACGTGGTATTTCTCCGGTCGAGCCGGCCCATTCATGCCGAAGCATGGCTCTCCCACGTATAAAATACGCAGAATTTTGGTCGCGAAAATTATTTTTCATACAAATTATGACTCTCAAAATTACTCTCGTGTGAATGAATTAGGACTGAATTTTAACTATGAAACTGAATGCAGCAGAATTTCTGCCAGCCGAAATTTTGCGACTCACAACTCACAAATTACGCTCGTTTGGCTTCACCCTAAGTGGAGTAAGGTCGGTTCTTTATTAAGAAATTCTCCAAAACATGTTGATACTATATAATATACTTAGAGACCTAATCAAGCAACATGTTAAAAATACCTAAGCTGTAAATATAATAATAACTAGCTATTTGACCGAGCTTTGCACGGTATTCGATATAACATGAATAAAATGACATTTTCTAAAAATGATTTCTAGCTAGATCGATTTATCGCCTCCGAAACCCCCTGTATACTAAATTTCATGAAAATCGTTGGAGCCGATTCCGAGATACTATGTTCCAGTAAAAAATCTTTACAAGAATGCGACCACAACATTTTTATCTTTTGGTATGATAGTCAACCTCTCTGTGTGTGGTCCGACACGCCCGTAACTTTTAAGTCCATCCGTGAGGTCAATTCACCTCTTCATTAGTTGTTTTAAAATTATTGTTTCTAATTTTTCTGGTTTACAGGTAAGCTTTCTAAAAGCATGTAGAAATAGATACACGATTTCGCTTAAAATTTTTGCGAGAGCGTATAGTTTGAAATATATTATAATTAATTTTATTATTTTTCTACTTCGACATCTACCGTTATGATTCAAAATAATTATAGTATGTATTTGATTAGAATAATTACTTTACCCTTACATTTTCTGAAATTAAAAAAAAAAAAAAGTGTGTCAGCCCGACGCACGACTGGAGTTTACTCCTTAAGTACGAGTATCTAACCATACGCAAAAAGAGTTTATTCAACTGAAAAAAGATTAATATAATATGAAATCAGATGTCTCGACAGTATTATCTACACCCCTTTCTGCCATAGTTATTTCAAAATATTTTTTTCTCAATTCTAAGGCCAGAATCGAATAGAGGAGAAAAATCCAGGAAGATCAAGCCGAAGAAGAAACTCATATCCAGGACAAATAGTTGCCGAATTACAAGCATTCAAACTTTTGACATTGACAGCTCGGCAACTGTCAAACGTCGAACAAAAACGGCCATAACTCAGCTTCCAATAGGCCTAGAGGAACGGGGTTTCTTCTAACACCAAAGGCAACACCTCGGCTACCCCCTCCCTGAATTTGAGCTAAATCAGAGACATCATTTTTTTTCTCAATTCTCAGGCCAGAATCAAATAGAGGAAAAAATCCAGGAAGATCAAGCCGAAGAAACCCATATCCAGGACAAATAGTTGCCGAGTTACAAGCATTCAAACTTTGACATTGACAGCTCAGCAACTGTCAAACGTCTTACTAAAGTAGCCATAACTCCGCTCCCAATAGGCCTAGAGGAACGGGGTTTCTTCTAACATCAAAGGCAACACCTCGGCTACCCCCTCATTGAATTTGAAATAATTATAATATTATATAATTATATTATTTTATATAATATTATAATATAATTATATTATTATTATTATTATTATATAATTATATTATATTATTATATAATTATATTATTTTATATAACATTATATTCCGATAGGTATATTACCTTTATGGTCTTAATACACTCACAGCCAAATTAGAAAGTTTCCGTCGTCCAAAAACGTGACACATTTTCGTTACTTGTTAGTAGGTTTTACTCCTCGGATTTTTTTCATACTTATATGAAAATCGATTCTTAAGGAGTAAACTCCAAAAATATTAAAACTAAAACATGTTTTATTATACAGGGTAACAAAAGTAAATGATAATACTTTAGGGTGTGTACGTGTTCCTCGTAGAGAGTTCACTGTGAAAGTAGCAGCGCTGAAAGACCAATTTTTTTCACTTTTGTATGGGGAACCTCGTGACGCTCAGGCCCGTGCCCATACAAAAGTGAAAATAAAAGGTCTTTCAGCGCTGCTACTTTCACAGTGAAGTGTGAACTCTCTACAAGGAACACGTACACACCCTAAAGTATTATCACTTAGTTTTGATACACACTGTATATGGTCATTGGTCACATTCAAAAGTGGAGTCATAGTACATACTATAGTTTGAAATAATTTATTTAGAAAGGTCATGTGCTTTATTCTATATTATCTTTGTGCTTGTTTATAAATAAATTATATTTAAACCTTTTCAGCATCGCAAAGTCGAGGTCGTCACTCATACTGGATTGCACACTAGGTTCACTTTGTCCTACTCGAGTGTAAGAGCCTAATTCTAGTTCAGAACTTTATGTATGTCTAGATTGGCTTCTCACGTTAGAAGGTCCAGGTGCAGTATAATATCTATATGCTTCAGTATCATAGATTGGCTGAGGTTAGATGGATTCTTGCATGTGTATACTTTGAGATTCTGATGTGTTGCTATTTATATTTCTTTGTTTAAAATTCCGTAATATTGAAATAACTTGATATTGAAATTCGACAACTTCGTCGTCACTGAACTTCTCTATTGTCGGAGCAATACTCTTGAAAAATGACATAATTCTGCTGTCAACGGTTTTCTTTTCTTCTGTTTGCATAGAATCGATAAATTGAATCATTCTTCTATCTACTGCACTCAAATCTTTTTCTTCATGAACTTGTTCTTTCTTCCTTTTTTTGATCAATGTATCATTGCTGTCGTCACTTTCAGTGTTACAGGGTGGTTGCATATTTGACTCAGTACCCCTATGTTGGGCTATTTTTGACAAAAATTTCATGTTGTCATAGTATGTGTACTTATGAACTATTGGATTAGCTCCAGATCCCGACCTGCTCTCGCTTAATTTTCTATGACATTTCATCCATTCGTCTCTCATCGATTTCCACTTTTGCATAACCAGTTTTCCTGTAAATAAGTAAAACAGATCTTATTTATATGTCAGAAACATATATGAAAGTAATATGAAAGTACCAACTGAATATTAGTGGTATGAAATTGCTCGCAACTTCTGTTTAAAAGCCAATTTTCCTCATTGCCTCTAGGCAATTGCCATCAACAACACCTAGCTGTTGATGGCAAGCACATAAGAGTTGTAAAGCCCAACAGAAGTGGATCGATGTTTTTAAATTACAAACATTACTTTTCAATTGTTTTAATGGCGGTGGTTAACTATTATAATTAATAGATTTTCATTGATGTTGGTGCATACGGTAAAGAGTGTGATTCAAATGTTTTCAAGGATACTACTTTTTGGAAAAGCTTAGTGAACAAGACGTTAAATTTGCCAACCTCTGCACAACTGGAAGGATCAAAATATGTCGATCTACCCTACATTTTTGCGTTGCACGAAAACTTACTTCGCCCATTCAGTGGCCAACAGCTGAATGCGACTAAATCGGTCTTTAATAATTACCGTTTGACCCGGGCAAGGCGATACGTAGAAAGTGCATTTGGCATTATGGCTAGTAAATGGCGAATTTTTCATCGTCCTCTAGATGTGTCACTTGATTTAGCAGTAAAAATCGTAAAGACGTGTTGTTTACTACAAAATTTTATACATAATAGCTGTCCCGGTGAATTTCGTGTCACTTAAAAACCTTCCCCGGACTTCTACGAATATTTTAAGACCAAAATCGTTTTCGAGTTTTAGCGCGACTAACACATTTGAAAATCCATTTTTATACACATATATAGAAGAAGAGGGTATGCCTGAAGAATCAATCATGAATCTGGGTCCTGAAATATCGGCTTTACCAAGGTCGCAAATCGCAACCAATAGAACAATATACCAGCAAGTACAGTTCGTAATCATTTTGCGGAATACTTTATGTCTGAACAGGGAAGAGTACCATGGCAAAATAATAAATATTGTTAGTTTAAATGACAAAATATAATTTAATAAAAATATGCTAACATACATACCGTATTTATTTTTTTCCATTTCCGGCAGCGTTTCAAAATCCTCATTGATGATCATACATATGTCACGCCAAGCCTGTCGAGTTTTTCTTTTATCTTTGTAAGTTTCGAGAGTTTTATCCCACAGCACATCCCTTTCCTCCACCAAAGAAATGAATATTTCTTTATCGATATTATTCATCATAATATATTTATTTGAAAAAGACGCCACGCGACTACACTTGATCACAGTTAATTCAACACTAGCCAATAGCCATAGGCCATAGCGCAGTCAGTCAGTCAGCGGCGCGGGCGCAAGGCATGTGCAGCGCGTATGCGGGGTGAGCGCGAGGAGGGCGCGGGGCGGGCGCGTGGCGTGTGCGTGGCGTGTCACGTGTGCGTGGCGTGCGCGGATGGAATTCGATTAAAATGCAATTTGAGATCTATTGATGTGCATTTAAGACTCAAATAAAATGTCGCGATAAAATGACGCGAGTGCAGAAGCGCGTGGCGTGGGTAGGGGTGGGCGCGTGTCGTCTGAACACGGCCAGGGTCAATTCAGACCGCAACGCGACGAGGCGAGGCGAGGCGCGGCATTAATTGTATGGATTTGACAGATTTTAATTGCGTGAGACGTCTTGTGAATCTGTCAATTCCATACACATTTTAGAAATGCGAATGACTATGGACGTTGCGGTCTGAATCAACCCTACTCGTATTGTGTTTACTGTGAAAGTAGAGATCAACTACGATAACATGGCGCGCCCCTCCAAATGACTGTTTCAATGTGTGTAGTCACATCTTTATGAAAGAGTTTGTATGTAGTAAGTATTCAACCAATCACAGTACACGTAATATTTCAGTTAATGTCACTTATTACCAAGATTTGTCGGTCAACCAATCATAACTAGCCGACCGCGCAAGACAACGCACTTCAAACGTTTTGACAACGCACTTCAAAAGTTTTGAATTTTGGAGGGGCGCGCCATGTTATCGTAGTTGATCTCTAACACAGCTGAGATATATACCTCTTTTTTTACTTTTGGTGCACACACTCTACAAGGAACAACACAAATCACAATATCAAATATGTTGTGGATTTTGTGGATATTCTTTTAAATGTTGTTTATATTGTTTGCATCTGAAAATACTTCCTTTGCTTTTTATTGAATCCAAGATTCCTTTTATGACAAAAAAGTCAAAACGAGTAGCGCCCAGCGGAACTTCAATATCTACAGATGGCAACATTTCATAAATAATAGTTAATATTCACAAAACTTACAACAGTCAACACCCCTGGAATATTAATTTAACAAAGTGGAACCCCAATATGGGTCTTTTGTTACCTGAGAGGAGCAAATTCATTTACAAGAATCAAGTTCATAAAGGCTTTATTGCCTTGACTTAGGGGCGACAATTGCATGAATTAATACTTCAAATAAACGAGGAGTATGAGGCTAATGTACAGTGGGATAAATTTAATAGACGTCTGCATTATTATTACGTCCCTCTTGAATAGATGTGAGGAAGTAATTTTATAATTAATCGTTAATGATAATACTTGTCATAATCATTGTTATTGTGAAATTACATAATAATATGTACTTAATATAGTCTTGTTTTGCTACCAATATTATAACCACTTGACAGAGTCATTTTCTACACAGTAGGTATTAATTACATCTAGTTTTTACATAAACTAAGGAACGATTTATATAATTAAACTAATTAGATATAATTTACTTACAACTTTATACAAGTCATGTCGTAATGTTCCTCGATACTACTACGGTGCGAGATAGCTTACCTGTAACAAAAAAAACATTTTATTACTTACGATTTACCACGAAACCAATTTTCTATCAAAATGTTTCACTAAAGAAAATAGATTTTGTAACAAAAAGTTCCTAACAAATTAAAATTTCAAGGAAATAAATATCCAAACGCCTGAAAAACTTTCATAGCAAACTGCGGTCGACGCGCGTTGCAACTACACACCCATAGAGAATTGCGCTAAAGTTACAGGCGTTCAGACGCTAAACAACAGCAAACATTTACACCCGATTTAAGACTGTATTGTGAGAAAATAGAGGCTAAAATTGTTTACGTAATCAAATTCCAATATAGCCTGTATCGCCGGAAACTTGAAACCGCCTAGACGTAGCGTTAGCAACGACAAATGATACGGAAAAACTATAAATTATTATTACTGGAGTATGTGATGTTTATTTGGAATTTTAATTACAATTTAATTTTGTTATAAGTGATTATAATGAAAATTGAAAATACCAAACCAACCCCTAATGAAGGATTATTGTTGATTAAATAACTGCTCCAATAATTGTTTTATTATTTTTTCAATAGATACCTATGTAGAATTAGGTAAGTATGTATCAAAATGAAATAAAAACAAGATAAATTCGGTACCAAAAATAGTAGAATTTAATTAATTATATTTACAGACACTTTAACTCACATCTGCCTCATTATAAATTACTAGCTGTTGCCCACGACTTCGTCGGCGTGGACTTCAGTTTATAGTTGTTCTCGTACATCGATTGAAAAGTTTACGCGCAAATCATAAAGGTAAATTTTGTGGGAACCGTACATTTTTCCGCGACAAAATATATCCTATGTTCTTTCCCGGGACTCAAAGTATCTCTATACCAAATTTCAGCAAAATAGATAGTTTAGGCGAAAATCATAAAAGTTTATTGTGCGGAAACCGTACATTTTTTGGGACAAAATGTATGATATGTCCTTTTCCGGGACTCAAAGTATATAATATATATATACCAAATTTCAGCAGAATCGTTCCAGCTGTTTACGCGTGATGTCGTAACCAAGGGAAATATGGATTCATTTTTATTATTTTTTAGAGATTCCGCGCAGCCTCGCCCGCGTAAATTAGATATTTCACAGACAAATTAGTCCACAAAAAATAGCCTATCCTTCACGTGTTCTACTTCCTATCTAACCCAAATAAGAGAAAAATTGCTCCAGTAGTTCGTAAGATAAGCTCTTTCAAATAATTTCCCCCTTTTTTTCCACATTTTCCTCTATTTCTTCGCTCCTGTTAGTCTTAGCATGATACAATAAAGCCTATAGCCTTCCTCGATAAATGGCCTATCTAACACTCAAAGAATTTTTCAAATCGGAGCAGTAGTTCCTGAGATTAGCGCGTTTAAATAAGCCCTTTCAAATAATTTGCCCCTGCTTTTGCCACATTTCCTCTATTTCTTCGCTCCTATTAGTCTTAGCGTGATAAAATATAACCTATAGCCTTCCTCAATAAATGGACTATCTAACACTGAAATAATTTTTCAAATCGAGCCAGTAGTTCCTGAGCGCGTTCAAACAAACAAACTAACAAACTCTTCCGCTTTATAATATTAGTATAGATATTGTATTTAGATAGATTAAAGATATACATGGCATTGAAACAGTATTGCTGACGCTACAAAGTTTAGGTCGTTTGTAATTTTTATCAAAAATCCTATTGATTTTCGGAACTTTTTGTAACATTTTTTTTTTCAGTGTAGATTTATTTTTTTCGCTGAGAAAATTAATTAGAGTTACAATGTCCTAATTTATTTTTATTAAAATATTTTTGTAAGTATAAAAATTGCTACAGACAAATGCTAAAATAATTAATTAATTTTAAAGGATTTAATCTTTATTAAAAATGTGCCTCGTTGTTTTATTTGGGCTACATGCTAATAAGTAACTATAGTACTGACTTATCTTCAAGTCATTAAATACTTAATTCCATTTAATTAAACCTGTCGTCTGGTCATGTTGATGCTGTGTGATACGAGATGCACAGATTTGGTCAAATCAAGAAAATCAACACTGACACAGGTAGAGCCACAGACAAAGTTAGATCAAGATGGATACCGCATGTCACTCCATTTGTATGAAAACAATAGTGTCACTTTTTCCTACCACTGTGACGTACCGATGATAAGAAACGCGTCCATTATCAAGGCCAACGTTTCTATTTGAATTTATACAGCTCAGTACGGCACTTTTAGGCATTTAGGCATTTTTAAAAGTCCGACTGACGTCCGATTCCGATAGCAGACTAAAGAACAGACTTTCGAAAGACGAGCATTGCTCGTCGTTTGGAAACGCGAAGTACATACACATGCGGTATCTATCTTGATCTATGTCTGTGGGTAGAGTTAAAAAGGTAAGTAGGTACTCAAAAATATTGTAACAAAGATCTTTATTAACTAAATACCTAACTGTCAGATATTAATTATTATTAAATAAAAATACTTCAGATAGAGCTTAATGCAACAGGAAGCCTTCGTTTCTATTCCTTGTCCAAAAAGCTTAAACACAAAACAAGATTCAGTAAAGTTTAAAACATTTGAATTTATAGAGACTCGAAGACGTTAGGGTGGGAAATTAAGAAATCTGCAGTAAGTTGCGTTGATTGACTTATACTTAGCAATCTAAATACCTACTATTTAAAGCTCATTCTAATATACAAAAACGTTTTTTTTTTCTTACTCTAACCTTGAAAGTAAATTCGAATATTTTAGTTATTTTGTTTTCACAGGATATATAATTTAATATTCAGAGCACATTTCGTGGACGAGTGAAAGAGACAAAAGCGATAGGTCAATTATAGCTGAATTTCTCCATGATCCACGTCCCGACTTATTGGTCAAAAGTAATAGATATTATAGTAATTAATAAACAATTTTATGGTTTCTCCTACTTAAGGCCGTCCCCCAAGCAAACAACCTTGGCCATACATTTGCCGCGTTGTCGAGATCGCACCAAAACCTTATATTTACTTACCTTAGTTCAAAATTGTTCTTAAAAAAACTAAAACGGGGAATATGTAGTTTATGATATTGTCGATCTATTGGCGTGTGTTTTAAATAAAAGTAATTTTTAAATCCGAAGGAAATGCTGAATGTATGCTTGAATTTTAAGAAATTGGTTTTAATTTGGAAGCTGATATCATGAGTAGGTACTTGTAATAAACAAAAATAGAAAATTTAAAACGGGGAAAGGAATGTTGATATACTTACTGAAGATTATTGCTGTATTTTTATTATAGCCTTGTAGCTTTCAAATTATGAGTTTATAATACTTTAAATACGGTAAATTACGGAATCTCCGTAGGGAAGGCTCTTAACAGCTATCTATAACAATGTCCAAGAAGGTAAGTGCCATAAGGCTGCCTTCACATTAAGTCGCGAGTAGTGCTGCTGCCGCAGCGCGGCATCAGCAGCATTACTCGCGACTAAATGTGAAGGCAGCCTAAGCCATACGCGGTCAAGGCCTTAGAGTTTAGACAATAGACATGACATCAGGGATGGCTTTATGCCAAAACAACCAATCACTAATCCACAACGTAATACGGAACACTATCACGTGATAATTTGTATGGTTCCGCAAGCTAATTAATAATTATTGTACTTAATCATTATTTAATTCTTCAATCTATATTTAATGTTTTCCTTTTGTCTCTAAAGATTTAGATTTTATATAGGACTAGGTGAATTCCAGAAAGAAATCAAAAAAGTTTTATTCTGTTTCTACTAATAGTACCTACTATTCATAGGTTAGGTATTACTTGTAAGAAAATTCTTTACCGAGTAAAGATCGTTGTTTCTTTTGACATGGGTTTGCACAAAACCTTTGAGACGTCTAATTGAAACAAATATTTGCGGAGATGTGAAGCTACCCTTCTTAGTCCTAGAAATCAAGAATTGCTCGAAATAAAGTTTTTTATCATATTTATACTTCTATACTAATCTGTACCTTAAAATTATATTATAAGCTGTTTTTTGTTTGTTTGAACTTTGAAAGCACAAATCTCAGAAACTACTTCGAATTGACAATTTTTTTTTTTTTTTTGGATAGCCAATTTATCGACTTACGCCTTAGAAAGAATTTAATAGTAACGCGTAATTATATTCTTGGATAAAGACGTAGGTAAAAGCCTTTTCAATGTTGATCAATATCAAAAAGCTATCAAAGATGAAAGTTCAATAGACAGTTCATCAATCTGTACAAAATTATTGAATTTATTTTGATTACATGGGCCATCATGGAAAAAAGTGAGAGACGAAAAATTGAAAAATTCATAAATATAAACGCTACGGTCTATGCCTGAAAAAAATATTATCCAATTGGAATCTAAGTTTTAGATGATTGTGGTTGGCACTCTACAGCAGTTTTTGATAGATTCAATAAAACCTTCAATAGATTATGCAGCTAATTTGGTGCATAGTTATAGCATAGTGCTTCTTATATAATACTAAATTGATTGAATGCAATTTTAAATGGAGAATATAATAGAAAATTTGCATTTTGTAAAGAAAAAGTATCTTCAGACTATGCTAACCGCAGTATTTGAATATGTAAATACATTATAGATTTCCGCGGCTAATTATACAAACTTGAAACTTGTAGCCAGCTAAAGACTTAACTAGTTGCTAACTAAGTTCTGTTGACTTTGCAGGCATCGCGGCAAAAAATAAAACGCTAAGATAAAATGAACGGACGCGACTCCTATTCACAGATAAAATTAAGTAAATAAAGCTTCCTTTAAAATAAAATAAAATACATTTATAATATTACGAACTATTGCCCGCGGCTTCGCTCGCGTTAAGAAGTATTATTATATGCAAACTTTAATCCCCTATTTTAACCCCTTGGGGGTAGAATTGATCAAAATCCTTTCTTAGCGGATGCCTACGTCATAACATCTACCTGCATGCCAAATTTCAGCCCGATACGTCCAGTGGTTTGGGCTGTGCGTTGTTAGATCACCATATCAGTCAGTCACCTTTGAGTTTTATATATTATTTAAATTTAAAAGAGTTTCGTTTTTTTATTTCTTTATTATATAAGCCATAAGGGATTACCTACTTTCGGTATTTATAATATGCAGCTATCAATATATTACTCGTAACAATTGTCAAATTGTAAGGATTATAAGTAACAGAAAATTAATTATAACAATAATAATGAAAACATTTTCTTCATAACAGAAAAGCACCCTTCAAATCAGTCAACAGACTCAGATTGTGCTCAGAGTAAGTTGTAAAAACAAAAAGCTTAATTTTATTGTCAGTTCCTATTCCACAGTTAAACTCCGTAATTCAACTATGAGATTGGAACTACCAAATTAATGCAGAAAAGTTCATTACCACAGTCGAGCCGACAAGCGTTTGTTAACGAGAACTCTACAGTGCATTCAGGATTATTTTACCTACCACAAGGTCTTATTTCAACAAAATAAGATTCACTTTTATATAAGCCAGGGGAAAAATTCCCAACAGAGTAGTGCGGATTGTATGGCGCTGGTTTGTGAAAAAATTTGATATTTTTTTAATTAATGGGTTAAGAGTTCTCGAACTTTTCTACTTCGATTGAAAATCTGTTATCAATTTTTTTTGGTTATGTATTGTAAAATTGAGTTCCAATTTTTGCGCTATTTACAGGTTTTCTCGAAATTAATATAAGTATGTAGTTTTGAAAGTATGTATTATGATTTCGATGTAAAGTCTAATATCATAGTACTTATATCGTATTACGTATACGAAAATATACTATTTGCAGTATTAGAGGATCCGTCTAGGATCGAAGATTTATTTAATGAAATTATATAAAATATTAAAATAGTAGGTATAAAATTAGTTAGATAGTTGCTTCCGCTAGCTCGTTTGTCCCCTAATTTACTAAAAAACCATTATTCATAATCATAATCATTATCATCATCATATCAGCTTATATTCGTCCACTGCTGGACATAGCTTTCTCAAAACCATCGTAGTACTTAAATTACGTTTATTCTTATTATACTCCTTATATCTTTCTGATCAAATAAAAGTAAAGTATTTATTAATAAATACAACCGTGGTGTGGTATGTGTATTGTGTAATTCGTGTAGTTGAAGAGTCAACGTCTAGGGAACTATTCAAAACAATCCATTTATCCCGCCCATTAACTCCGGAGGACTTTAAACAGGTGTGTCCGGCGCTAAGCCCTAACTTGAGAGCTATTTCTAGACGAAATCCTCATACATTGTGTAGATCAGGTGTTCCCAATCTTTTTTAGCCTGCGGCGCAGTTACACGTAAAATATTTTGTCACGGCACCCTACTCTACCTAGCTAAGAAAAAGATAAGTACATAAATATTATGTAGATACCTTTAATAACGATTATATTTAGGTTAAGCAGGTAAATCTATACTTATTATAAAACAAAGTCGCTTTTTTTCCCTCATGTCCCTTTGTTCCCCTTAATCTTTAAAACTACGCAACGTATTTTGATGATTCTTTCAGTGTTAGATAGCCCATTTATCGAAGAAGGTTATAGGCTATATTTTATCACGCTAAGACTAATAGGAGCGAAGAAATATAGGAAAATGGGGAAAAAAACGGGGAAAATTATTTGAAAGGGCTAATTGAACGCGCTAATCTCACGAACTACTGGTCCGATTTGAAAAATTATTTCAGTGTTAGATAGCTTACTTATTGAAGAAGTCTATAGGCAATATTTTATCACGCTAATACTAATAGGATAATGTGAAAAAAAAAAAAACGAGGAAAATTATTTGAAAGGGCTTATCTCGCGAACTACTAAAGCAATTTTTATGTTATTTGGCACAGATAAGAGTAGACCACTCACCACGTGAAGGATCATAGGTTATCCATTTTAATCATTTTTTCAGTGGCTATATATTTTATACCCGTGCGACGCCGGGGCGGGGCGCTAGTAGTATAATAAACAAATATTTAATCATCTACCTTCTTTACATAATTAATATTCCTTATAATTTAATTTTATAATATATTTTGTGGTTTCGGATAACGATGGAGGATCGATTCAGTACGG
This sequence comes from Lysandra bellargus, assembly GCA_905333045.1. Taxonomy (NCBI): domain Eukaryota; kingdom Metazoa; phylum Arthropoda; class Insecta; order Lepidoptera; family Lycaenidae; genus Lysandra; species Lysandra bellargus. The sequence goes on from HG995355.1 coordinate 6,827,879, forward strand.
TGCTCCCCTTATCTTTCCACGGCGCACCAGGGCTCCGCGGCGCGGCGTTTGGGAACCAGTAGAAATGCGAAAGTAGGTATAGACAAACTGTGGACATAAACTTAAGGTGCCGTTCCGATCTTTACCGCGGCTAATCGCAACCGACAAAAATTCAATTAAAATGCCACTTTATGACATAGTACTATATAGTATATTATAAGTTAATTTGTATAGTATAATTCTTAATAATTTTTCCATTTTTGTATCAAAATCTTAATGCAGTTCACAGATAACATCTACTTACGACTGAAAATTTCGGGAATCGAGGAGGTGAAAATGTGTTTATTGCTTTTCGAAGTATTCTCCGCGAAATTTGACACATTTGATCATTGAAGACACATTTGATCATTTGACCAATCATTGAAGCAACCATTCCATTCGGAAGTCGGGGTCTCCAAAATGACCGTTTTGTAGGCGTCCACAGCTTCTTCAGGTGATGAATATCTCTGACCACGCAATTTATCCTTTATTTTAGGGAAAGTATAGAAATCACTAGGGCTTAAGTCGGGGCTGGACGGCGGATGGTCTAATAATTCTATGTTTTCTTACTCTAAAAACTCTTTTGTTCTGTGCGCGGTGTGAGAACTCGCATTGTCGTGATGGAGGATGCGGCGGTTGCAGTTCTCTTTACGGAGTTCAGATACGACCTGTGGCAAACAAATGCTAGCATACCATTCTGCATTAACCGTTCTTTGTCCCTCAAGAGGAATAGTCGCAATATGGCCGGTTTTGGAGACAAACGTGGCCACCATATTTTTTGCAACACTCCGTGAACGAACAATTTTTGTTGGCTTTAACTCATTTTCGAACACCCAAACTCGTGACTGGTTTTTAGTTTCGGGTTCGTACACGTATATCCAGGATTCGTCACCTGATACGATGTTGTATACAGCATTTGAGGATCCTCCGTGGAATCTTTCGAGAGTTCTGACGCGCCAAGTAACGCGAGCCGCTTTTTGCTCTTCACAGAGCAAATGCGGTATCCATCGGGAAAACAACTTTTTTAAATCTAATTGTTATTTGTATTTGAATCATGCCAATGTCTAAAGTTGCCTGAATTTCGCGGTATGTCACATGTCGATCTTCTTCAACCAGCTTACGCACAGCATCAACGTTTTCTTGGGTGACTGCAGTTTTTGGACGACCTTGACGGGGATCATCACTGAGCCTGACACGTCTACGTTGAAATTCAGCAAACCAGCGATAAATTGTGGTTTTGGATGAGGCTTCATCACCAAATGCAGAAATCATCCGATCAACACACTGTTTTTGTGTTAAACCACTTCGAAATTCATAATAAATCATCGCTCTAGAATTTTCTCGAGTCAATTCCATTTTCTCAACGACTAAACAAATTTGACAAGACCTTGTGACAAGACCGAGAATCTTTTTTTAAATAAATAAATGGTATTCGATTTTTAAAACCAAGGAGTTTTCAATTAAAATGATTTTAATATGACAGGAATAGTGGAAGTATTCCATTCCCGATATTTTTAGTGCAGCCTATGTACCAAGTTTCAATAGTATAGCTCTTATAATTTCGGAGAAAAGTGGCTGTGGCATACGGACGGACAGACAGACAGACAGACATGACGAATCTTATGGGTTCCGTTTTTTGCCATTTGGCTACGGAACCCTAAAAACCGTGTTGGATACGTTATAGATTGCTTGTTTTCTATGAGAGCCCGGCCTGGTCGGCGGTATAGAAGACAAGCAATGGAACAGCAAAAAATGGAAAGGGCGTAAGCGAGAAAATGGTTTTTGTCGCGTAATTTAAAAACTATAAATATATTTCATATTATATGCTATGGGCAAATTAAAGTGTATGCTTGAACCAATCTATGCACAAATTTTGGAAGCTTAAATCACTCTCCTCTGTTGGCAAAATAGGAATCCCTTTTTATACAGAGATATTTTTGGTTGATTATTCTGTGTTATAAAAGTTGACCAATCGTGTTATTGAATGGGTAATTCAAAGACAAAGACATGATGAATACTGAAAATGAACTTTAATTTCTTAGCTTTAGTCATTGCTGAGAAAAATCGATATCGCTACAGCCAAATTATCAAGGCGTCGCCTTAAAAAGGTTGCTACTAAACTTAGTCAAAGGAATAAGGATATTTAGATAATAATATTATCATGGTATATTTTACTCCCAGACTCTCATTAAGTGTACGACGCGTATTCTATCAAAGCTCGAGCTGTGGCACTTGAGTTGTGGGCGGCGGGTTGCGCCACAACTGTTCCATGACTGAATCTAGGCTATCAATATTCACTATACCTAGGTACCTATTTACTAAGTAGGAAGTCGTTGAGAGGACTTTGAAGTGTATTTAACCATCAATCTGCTGACCTCCTACTAAAGTTCATGTTATTTAAATTGGTCCAATTGTGGTCATAATTATTGATCGTTCTATACTTAGCTATACTATCATTATTATTTCGAAAATTTATCTGTCTGTCTCTTCACGTTTAACCTTTTGAACCGATTTTGGTGAAATTTGCTATGAGATCCCGGGAAATAAGCTAAATAGTAAATAAGGTCGATTGAATTTTCATTGCAAAGAATAAAGCTAAAGATTAGATAATCTGCGCAAACGAAGTTACACTTAGATGCAATTTTCGAAGCATGTGTTCGAAAATAATTTTTAAAATTTTATGTCACATATTATACTGCGGCTTACCCTATTAACTCATCCAATTACTATTAATTAAATCCAGTAATGTCACGCCAAGAGTTTGTCAAGCTTAATTAATATGCTTTGTACTGAGCATGGATTGGAATTAGAGCACTTGATTCTGTATGTAATAGCACAATAGCGTGCTAATTTGAATTGTAATTAGCTACAGTTCGCAATTTAGCTTGTTTTCATTTATTCTTCATTTAATTTAATGATTTAAACTTTAAAGTGTAGTCACAATATTATAACAAACGGCAGTCCAACTTAATTCTTGAAATGAAAGTGGTGCTTCATAGACCAACACATATAGTAGCGGGGGTCGCGCTCATTTTGAAAAGTCATTTCATACCGAGCGAAAACCGTTACAATAGTATGCCACTAATACATAACCGCTTTGATCCTTAGCTGCTTTAGAAGTGGTGGGTACAAATTTGAGAGTATCTCAAAATTATTGTTGGGAATCGTATTGAATTGACATTATATTAAGATCCCAATTCACATCCAATAAAGGTTCATATCTAGATTACAGTCATTTAGGTTTGGTAGGTGGCATTTTAGTTTTAGTATATAACAACAGATGGCGCTTTACAAGTAAAATGTACATGATTCTTATTCACAAATATTGACCATCGAATTAATTACTTAAAATTGCTTTGTGAGACAATTTTATGGTTAATTAAAACGAAAATCGCCGTCAACTAAATGTTTGCAGGTAGAAATGTCGTCTACGCGACGCCCTAGGAATTAGGATACATTGAGCGCGAAGTAGGGCTATATTGGTACTTATATCGCTGGCTGACGGTTTTTCCACCGTCGTATTAACGACTGACGGTTTTCTTTATTATTTACAAAGTAGAAACATTCACCTGTATAAATTTTGTACGGTATAAAATGACTTTATATTCAATTTTTTTTTACATATATTCAGTAACGCGACTGACGTTGAATCCCTCGTCTGCAATACGGCTGACGGTGATATTTTGGTTAAACATGACCTCAATAATCATCCATCAAAGTTTCATACGGTATAAAATTACTTTTAGCAAGAATTTTTTCGACAACTTTGAGACACTCACAATGTACAACCCACCACGGGTGTGGCGACTGACGCTCATTATGTTGATTATTAAATATAAATCTACTACTGAACAAAAATTTGGTCGGTATGAAATGACTTTGCAATAAATAGCAGTACCTCCCCTACTAATCGACTTTCCCCGATTTTATACTGCGCGTTGTTCTGCTCTGTAAAGGCCATACTAATTTTATAAATACGAAAGTGTGTCTGTCTCTGTCTATCTGCCTGTCTGTCAGTTTGTATGTCTGTTAAAAGTGAAAGGACAAGACTAGACTTTTATGAGAAGAGAAGAGGACTTTTTAACCCGGAAACGGCTCCCGTAAACTAAATTTTGGCGCAACTGGGTTGCGGGCATCATCTAGTTTATTAAATAGATCGGTCATCTTAGCATTCATTCCCAAGCAGCATCACAAGCTGTATAACAGCACTATTATAGTTCGTTTATACTCTTAATGCTGTATTTCCTGGTCACATAAAGGCTGTATAAGCGCTTAGACGGTCCTTATACCTCTGAAATGGGCACACATTATACAGCGCTTTGCCTTATATTAGCTGTACAGTAGTTGTGTAAGCAGAAAATAGGCTGCATGTTAGCTGTTTTGCTGCTGCACTATAGTGTACGAAGAAACCAATAGACTCCAATTACTACATTGTAACTCACTTGTTAAGCTTTACATTGTAAAAGGTCTTTTGAACAGAGTTACGAAAGAATTAAAACGAAACAGAAGATATAATATATTATATATAATAATATATCTATGGACGCTTCACACCACGTCAGTCTGGCCCCGTGCTAAGTACCTGAAGGACTTGTGTTACGGGTACCAGACGACGGAAATATATTTAATACTTTTAAATTTAAACTATACATATATTTAAGATTTTTATTATATGATACACGTATATAATATACATCCATGACCCGGGAACTTTATAAACTTTTTGTTCCGTCGGCGGGACTCGAACCCGCGACCTCCGGCTTGAGCTCAACGTGCTCACCACTGCGCCACGGAGGTCGTCTAATTATTATTTTAATTATGGCGTTTATAATAAAGTTTTGATCAAAGTGACATATTATAATTTATAAACGCTGTGTTTAAAGATTTGGAGATTCGATAGGCGCAGGATACAGTGCATAATCGTGCAAAAATAAATTTATTGTAGTCATATATATGTTTTGTGATAAAAATTATATATATGAATTTATTATTATATGACATTATTTATTTCACAATTGACATTTTATGAAATATTATTATAATTTTATTATTTATTAATTATAGTTATAATTGTTGATCTATTTAATGTAATTATTGTTTTTTAATTGAATTTTTTGACTCATTTTATATTTATGTTGCTATTTCAGTACAACTCCTATTTTAGTCATTAATTTATCAATATCAAAGGTTTATGTCAAAGGTTATACATTTAAAATTTAATTTGTAATTTTTTTGGTAGAAGAAATTGTTTTTGGTCGAAAATTGTACTAAATGGTAAAAAACTTTTCATGGTGCTGACAACCCTATTTTTGTTTACCAATTTTTTAAAATTTAAAATTACCTGCACTACACCTGATGATGATTTTATTGAAACCGGTCGTGTGAAACATAATTGTAATAAAATAAATTAATAAAAGTGGAAAAAGTGCATGAAAAGTGTATGTTATTACTGTGAAACATGAATTTCCACCAAGAAGTTACGGTACATTCAATATCATATAAAAAATAAACGCGCCAGCAAAATAATCAAGGATATTAAATAAGATAAGTAAATATGGTTTTTATATGTTAGAATTTAAAAATGTTTGAAATAATGGACGTAGAGCCTCGTTGGTGCATAGTAGGTTATTGGACAAACTGAAAATATTGATAAATATAAAAACATTAGTCTAATTTTTATGTACTCGTGTTCGTAATCTTCGATTTGTAATTGATAAAATGACGACAATTTGATAAGCAGCCTAAATTCTATTTTGATGGTCTTATTATAGCATTAATAGCTGTACTATGTAGCGCGTTTCCCCTAGTTCCACCTTCAGGAGCAGGAATACCGTTGGGGTTTTAGTGGGTAGTCCCGGGTGCGGATACTACGATCCGCCCCGGGGAGTCCCACATACCTCGGTGGCCCTCCCCAAGCCCCGGGGATGCATAAAGACATTCCCCCAACGATAAAAAAGGTAATGTATAAACGAATAAATTTACTATCAATGTTGCATAACAGTGTTTCAAACATAACCTGTAACTATTTTTAGGGATACGTAATATTAAGTGAAAAACCAAAATGCACTGAGAGATCACATCACGTTTCCGAAAAGATTTTATTAAACTTATTTTTTAGAAATTTCAAAGCAATTATTGTAGATTTTCGTCCTAGAATTTGTAAAGAAATAAATAAAGTGATGCAGTCCAAAACATATTATTATGCAATTCATCAATTCTCACAATGCACCTTCTACAACTGGAATATTAAAATAACACGAATCCACTATTAATGTTTTCAGTTTCAGTTGTTTAAACAACGCCGAAATCCCCGAACCTGTACCTATAAGCTTTCAAAAGTTCTGTTCGGTACCTTCGGATCCAGGGTATGACCTGGTACGAAATCTTACTTTTTGGTAGCATTTACCTCGAATGCTTCAGAAAAAATCAAAATCACTACATGTTTCCATACAAATTCCAAGGAGTCCCCTCGATTCCTCAAGGATCCCATTTGTGAACATGGTACCAAATTCGAGTTGAACCCTATACAACACAAAAAGAATTTTGAAAATCGGACGACAAACGGCTGAGTGATCGGTGAACATACATAAAAAAAATAAAAATACATACAGCCGAACGTATTACCTCCTCCTTTTTGGAAGTCGGTCAAAAATAGAAAATCTATACAAATTAAAGTGAATTTTATTTCTCTATCAAACTGTGTGCAAAAAGGGTATAAAATATAATTGGTTTTTATGTTCTATAGACACTAGCTTAATTTTTACATCTTCAGGATTAACAATGGTCTCAATTTTCCCAGAGGCCTGCAATTTGGCTTTGAATTTACACCTGATATAACTATGATCATTCACAATATTTTCTACGGAACCTCTTGCATTAGATGTCGATGGTATTGATACTTGACTGTAGGTGATCTGATCTTTGTTGAAATATTTCCATGCTCCTCTGCAGTAATTAAGTAATTTTGTTGATAATTTGTAATATTTACATATTCCTGTTCAATCTTTCTTCTAATACCACCAAATCTTTTTCGATTTTTCCACATGTTTATAAAACAATAACGAAATACAGCATACAGCGTACAATAATTCATAATGGCAACTCTGTCACTTATACAGATTAAGACTGTACTATAGGCGTCATTTATTTTTAGTGCTGTTTATTACTCTCAAAGAGAGAAATTAGACAGCTATAGTCGGTATAAGGGTGTACAATTACACCACAAAAAGAAGCTGTAGAAGAAAGTTTGCCTACTTCATAATACAGAAATAAGATTTGAGGATCACCATAATACAGGTCTAAGTTGTATTAAGTATGTGACGGTATGCAAAATACAGCTTTAATACTAAAATGACTATCAAAGCGTTACAGGAAGCTTAAAGCCTTTACATGACAGTTATGATACACTGATTTAAAACTTAAAGCGTACTTTGACTCCTTAATACAGACTTAATACAGCTAGAGCTGAATAATTACTCCTAAACCGACATTATAACACTACAATGTCTTTTCAACGTTCTTATACAGCTGTAAAACAGCGATAGGTGCTTTATTGGCTGCTTTTTAGGTGTTCATTACGCTTTGTTGCTGCTTGGGTTGAGAGAGGCCTATGTCCAGCAGTGGACGAATATAGGCTGACATGATGATATGATGATGAATAATTACAGAATAGGATACAATAAAACATCTATATATATAAAAGAAAGTGGTGTTAGTTACACTACTTATAACTCATGAACGAATGAACCGAATTGGCTGAAAACTGGTGGAGAGATACTTTGAGTCCCGGAAAAGAACATAGGATACATTTTGTCCCGGAAAAATGTACGGTTACTGCACAATATACTTTTGTGATTTGCGCGTAAGCTATTCAATAGATTTTGATAAAATTTGGTATGGAGATACTTTGAGTCTCGGGAAAGGACGGGATACTTTTTGTCCCGGAAAATATATGGTTGCCGCGAAATAAACTTTTATGATTTTCGCCTAAGCTATTCAATATATTTGGATCAAATTTGGTATAGAGATACTTTGAGTCTATGGAAAGAACAAGGAATACTTTTTGTCCCGGATACTTCCCGCACAATAAACTTTTGCGATTTTAGCCTAAACTATTCTTAGAAAAGGACAAGGGAAACTAAACTAAACTATTCAGTCTATTTTTATGAAATTTGGTATGGAGATAGGTACTTTGAGTCTCGGGAAAGGACAAGGGATACTTTTTGTCCCGGAAAATGTACGGTTCCCGCACAATAAACTGATTTTCGCTTAAACTATTTAATCTATTTTGATTAAAGGCATGGAGATAATACATTTTAATCTATTGTTCTCTTAATTATACCAATTCGAATTTAATAATCATCGCTAAGACAGGACAACGTCTGTCGGGTCAGCTAGTAATATATAATTGTCTGACTATAATAATCTATACACATGGTTAGTTGTTATGCAGTGCATTCTACTAATTCTGCGACAGCAATATAAATTCCGCGTTATGTAATATCGCGTGCAGGACTATGTAAAGTCACCATAACAAAATATACTTTGCATAGCTTGCATTATGGGATATTTAATTTCAAATAATAATACTAGTTGACTATTATATTAATAGATAAACTTTTACATGGTTACTTTAAATTGAACCGATTTTTTTCGTTAAATTAGTTGACCCGACTAAAAAAATGATGTCTTGTCCTTATAATATTATTATGATAGGTTAAAAAATTCGCTTGACAGACGAAGACAAAATATTGTGTAGCTGTATAGATGCATTATGTACATAATATGTTAATATTAGTGTTTTATAAGTCAGTTATTACTTAATATATAGGTCGAAAGTTAGAAGAAGTGGCTTAGTACAAATAAAAATACCCCATTTTCATATTCAGTAGTCTGTGAACCACCAACACTTGACTCATCAACAGATTTCCACCAATCAGCGCCTTAAGGCGACGCCTTGATAATTTGGCTGTAGCGATGCCGATTTTTCTCAGCAATGACTAAAGCTAAGAAACTAAAGTTCATTGTCAGTATTCATCATGTCTTTGTCTTTGAATTGCCCATAGCATAACACGATTGGACAACTTTTATAACACAGAATTATCAATCGAAAAGACCTCTGTAAAAAAAAGGATTCCTATTTTTCCAACAGAGGAGAGTGATTTAAGGTTCCAAAATTTGTACATAAATTGGTTGAAGCATACACTTTAATATGTGCATAGCTTATATGAAATGTATTTATGGTTTTTAAATTACGCGACAAAAACCATTTTGTTGCTTGTGCCCTTTCCATTTTTTGCTGTTCCATTGCTTGTTTTCTATGAGAGGCCGGGCCGAGCAATCTAAAACATATCCAACACGGTTTCTTACTTTAACGCGGCGTCACCTTAAAATAAAAAGGCGGATAAGTTGCAATACTTTAGCAGCTCATAACTGCGTTAGTTATAATGTGTGATAGCTGGGGGAGCGATGGGCAATCTGCAAAAATGGTTTTACTGCAAGTTGGGTGAGCTTAGGTGAAGTTGGGTGAAGTTTTAATGGAGTGCACTGTGCAGCGATCTTCAGGCTATGCTTAATTAAACATTATCTTTGATGTATCATCCATAATTTAGCAATGATACATCGTAATATGATTATGTAGTATTATGCCCAGGGTTTCGAGTTGTTATCTATACATCTATACATAATAATAAAACTGTAGAAATAAAAATTCTGTACATTAAAGATATTCAAAAAATAGTAAGCGGGGGGTGTTACTGCATCGCTATAGAAGCCAAAAATATGGTTAGTTTTTTTGTCTGTCTGTCTGTCTGTCTGTCTGTCTGTCTGTCTGTCTGTATGTTTGTTCCACTATCACACGAAAACTACTGATCCGATTTGAATGCGGTTGTCGCAGATATATTTGTCTTCTTCCAACTTAATATCTGGTCTATAAAAAAAAAATCCCCCCACCCCTCTAAAGGGACGAAAGAGGGGGTCAGATTTTGTATAAGACTTTTGCTTTAACACGAAAACTACTGATCCGATTTGCATACGGTTTTCGCAGATATATTTGTCTTCTTCCAACTCAAAATCTGGTGTATAAAATCACCCCCCCCCCACACCCCTCTAAGGGGAGCAAAGAGGGGGTCAGATTTTGTATCAAACTTTTCTCTTTAATGGACTTACTTCATATTATTAACTGTTTATTCCAACTTAACATTGTGATATGTATAAATTTTCCCCCCACCCCTCTAAGGGGACAAAAGAGGGGGTAAGATTTTGTATCAACTGATGAAGTAGAAATACTTTGAATGGCAAAACAACGTTTGCCGGGACAGATAGTACTTTTAATAATAATGCAAACAAGAATAATATTACGTATACTGGAACCCAAGTAATATTCTTGTTCGCAGTAATATTAAATATCTTTTACCCATAATGAAATTTGTATAAATTGACAACATTTCCCACTTATTGCATTAGGTTACCATACGAGTGGGAACAATTTTTTTATATTGATGACGTCATATCCGGTCAAATTGGTCTGACACAAATAGGATGTTTATTTAAGGCGCTATATTGAAAGTAATTTTACCGCAAGGGCAATTTTATACTTAATTTGTATGACTATAAAGTCGTGAATACGCTGCGGCCAGAAGCTATCGGCTCGCTCGGAAAACATGCGAAAAACGTAATTTTAATTATTTAAAAAATAACAAGGAGCATTTTAAGCAAAATGCTTCTATACGATTTTGAGTTGCAAAGGTGTCTATCAATTAGACTAATTTCCTACAATACATCTATTTTCGTTTAAAAATAATCTTCAAATTTCGTATTTTTAAGTGGTCATTTCGATCGAGAAATGTATCGAGGCAAAATACATTAATCGTGTTTCTGGTTCTTCTCAAACCTAGATAAGGCTATGAAGATATGTATGTACATTTATGAGGGTCCTATAGTATTACGTCAAAAAGGACAGTTTTTTTAATATAGCGCCTTAATAATCTCCAGCGTATATTCGGTCCCTACCGCATGAGATCGTGTGTCAAGCTTATCTTGAACTTCCTTGTTACGTCCCTTTAAGGTCAAGAACCTAACTAATAAGCCGTCTAAATGACGAAGACAAAATATAAAGATAGTGTTTTATAAAAAGGATACATAGAGTCTAAACTGTAAACACACCATGCCGAAGTTCCGCGGCGGAAGTTCGGCATGATTCCGCCTGCAATGTATTTTAAGTTACCAATCACACACCATGCCGAAATTCCGTTGCGTTATATTGTATGCGTTTGACATTTTTGTCGTAATTATGCCGAATTTCCGCCGCGGAACTTTGGAATGGTGTGTTTTCACTTACATATTTTGTGACTGATAAAAATTTTATGTTAGGTTATCTATGACCGCGTGGCGCTAACTGCCGCTATCGGCGAGGACGCGACTCTCCCAGCCCTCTGCAGGGCCTTGGTCGAGAGCGGAGAAAAGTGGTCTGCGGTCGAGACGTTCGCACATAACGTCATCTCGACCAAAGAGGAGGCCGAGCGCATCAGGGAGCGAGAGGCGCACGACCACCGGCGAAGACGGCCAAGGCGAAGACGTCGCAACGCGCGACATTCCGCCTTAGCCAGGGAACTCGGGGTGATGGTATGGATGGGGATGCCGCCACTCATTGCACCGAGTCCCCGAGAGAGTCGCGATGCGCGTTGTGTTTCTGCGCATCGCGACACAAAGAATACGACCGGCCTATGCAAGCCCCCCATGTGGTGCCTCTGTTCGACCTAGGGGGACAAGAAACCCCAACAGCGTGGGCCTGCTTTGGCAAGCAGCAGGCAAGCGCGGACGGAAGCCACGGAAGACATGTAATAGGCCCTCGTGTCTCCGTCCTGCGCGGTAATAGGAACACGGTCGGGTTTTAGTGGGTACAGCTGCGGCCACTTACCATCTCTTCGGCCGTAGCAAGTCCCACATACCCCGGTGGTCCTTCCCCAATACTGCCGGGGATGCGTAATAGCCACTGACCTCCAATATACAAGTACGCTGGACCGATGATACTCACTTTTTTTGTGTCTATTTGAAGCGGAATCAGCTCCCCCATTATCAGGGATAGGAACTAAATTTGACGTAAACATTGGTAACCATGTATTTTAATTCTCTATGGCTTAATCATTTGAATTGTTTTCGTGTTTTTAAAATGTTTTAAAAGGTTTTACGCGATTAAGTAATATATAAATAAGTGGTGGTAGTTCACAGTTTAACTATGAAAGAGTGTATGTTATGTAAAACGCGGTACAAAAAGGGATGTGGGGTTACATTTCACAAGTAAGTGATTTTAACAGCTAATTTCTACGATATTAAACATTTATTGATAATATAGGCACTTTAAAATGTGGCACTAATCTTATACCGTATTCACCACATATTTATTTATTTATTTATTTATTTATTTATTTATTTATTTATTTAACAGTTTATTGCACACAAAAACATTTAACAAATTATATACTTATGAAGAAAAACGACACAACAGGTACTGCTTATCTCTAAAGAAATTTCTTCCAGCAGCCCTAGGAAGAGAAATTTGATCACAAACAACAGATAGGGCGTGCATAAACAGAAATGAAAAATAATAAAAAAAGAATAATACTATACTAAAAACTTATAAATACTTACTGAAATAAATACATACTATATGTATATTTAATAATAGTTGGATTCAGTATTGAGGTAGTGCTCCTTCAATCGTCTGAAATTTACCTTTGTTTTACCGATTTTTGATAAACAATAAAATTCAATAGTGCTGGAGTTTTCTGTCGATAAAACTTATCGATATCTATAATAATTGTATTGAAATCTCCGATAACCGATTTTTATTATCAAATACATATTATGCTCTTAAAATAATTGACAGGTTTCCGTCTGACGAAGGAAGACTGGAATTATGGTTGAAAAAAATTGCCTAAGTAAGAAAAAAAAGCCTGGTTGGCGTCCGAAAATTGCTACTACCGCTTGCCGTTGCTATTTGAAGTGTACAAACGTTCTCTGTGAAAATACAAGGCGCAAAAACTACCATTTGATCGTGATTATGTTTGGAAAATTTATTTCAGCGTCTACTCTTTCATAACAGACTGTAACTGTGTAATGGTAACTAATAAAATATAATGTTAAAGTATCGGACATATATTTTTATTATTTATAGATACCTTACCTACTCCACCCCAATAAAAAAATGTATTCAAACGTTCCATATTTATTTATGGATCACATTATCCAATTAGTTAATTTCCCTCGCACTTCTGCAATCAGCGCCAAAATGGCGAAAATCAAATGAGATAAAGTAAATCGATAAAAATTGGCTTGCTAGATCCATAAATAAATAGGGAACTTTTATATTATTACTAGACGTTCCGCGCGGCTTCTCCCACGTAAATATCTAATTTCACAGACAAATTGGTCCACACAAAATAGCCTAGGTATATAATCCTTCACGTTATACATTCCCCCGCTTTTTCCACATTTTCCTCTATTTCTTAGCTCCTATTAGTCTCAGCGTCATAAAATATATAAAATGGGCTATCTAGCACTGAAATCATTGTTCAAATTGGACTAGAAGTTTTGGACTGAGATTAGATCGTTCAAACAAACAAACTCTTCCGCTTTATAATATTATATGATGAGATTAGTTAGGGTCTAATCACACAGAACACTTATTCAGATTTGTTCAGCTTTCATACGATACACTTTAGCACTACTTTGATAATATTAGAAATGAAATTAGAAAATACAATACAACAAAGTTTTTGTTAGAAGCTTATGTTCAGTTTTGTTTTTAGTTTTTCGTAGTGCTAACTGGTAAAAATAAATAGATAGGCGTAATAAATTAAAAACGTATGAAATCGTTGTTAATTTATTACGCCTATCTAAATTACGGAGAGGAAATCTGTAATCTTTAATACAAATATGTAGCGTTTGTATTAAGTATTCAATTTAATATTTTTGTCCTAATAGTCGACATTATCTGAATCTGGAAACATTTCATCGATAATAGAAAAGACAGTTGTACATCACTAGTATTAGTTCCAAATACTCCCACTACTGCTATCAGCGCCAATATGGCGAAATGATAGCGACTTTCAAACGTCATTTTTACGTCAAATTTAGTTCCTATCCCTGATAATGGGGGTGCTGATTCCGCTTCAAATAGGCACAAAAAAATAGCTGTCATTTCAAAGGGTATCATTAGTCCAGCGTACTTGTATATAGATCAGTGGTAATAGCATTTCCCGACCAAAAAAAAAAAAAAGTTATCTATGACAATATGTCTGCCGAATGCTGATGTTATTACATAGGTGTTATGATGTAATTTTTACATATTGAAATGTTTTTGTAATACTTATTGCGTACATTTTGTTAGCTCGGAGTACGTCCTATTTTGATGCGAATAAAAATAGAACGGAAAGGACACAAAGTAGGACTATTTTTAAAACTATTTTTTAAAATTAAGAATAAGGATATGTCCCAAAATAAAAATATAATGGTAAAGAATTCAACTGTTTTCGTCACAGACCTCTATCTAGATCTTATTTCTGTGGTTTTCGTATTCATGATAGAAATGAAAATATTTAAAACACTTTCAAGAAAATATCTCACCTTTAATAATATGCCAATGAGTAAAACTTGAAATTCTTTGACATGTCAACATTTTCACTTTCAAAGGAAGAGGTAAATTCATTCTGTTCGGTAAACGGCGGTTTACTTGTCTGCGAATGATACGTTTAGTGCTTCCCCCTGCACTTGGCGTTACGACGTGCTTTTTCTACCGTGACAAATTATATATTTCGTGTTTTTGTAAGGAGATACCTTAGTAATGGCACTGCTTTCAATTGCTTTTTTGCATGCATCATAAGAATTAATTTTATATTGCTAGCTTACATGGCGAATATTGTTTTATCTTATATCTTTAAACGAGCAATTCTTGTATGTATTATATTTATATAATTGGAATCTCGAAATCGGCTCCAACGATTTTCATGCAATTTAGTATATGGGCCGGGGTTTCGGGGGCGATAAATCGATCTAGCTAGGAATAATTTTTGAAAATGACATTTTATTCATGTTCTATCGAATACCGAGCATAGCTAGTCACAATAATTAATACATAATGTTTATTCTTCCTTAATTGCAGTGCAGGTGTCTATACAATCTGTGGAATGTGGATGTCTAAGAAAACTGTGCAGTATGTCTACGAAAACTGTGGAGATGTCTACGCAAACTGTGGAAGTGTTTACGAAAACTGTACAAGTGTTTACCAAAACTGTACAAATGTCTACGAAAACCGCGCAGGTGCCTACGGAAACTCTTCGGGGACTTAAAGCTTTTCAGGGAAAACTGAGCCATAGAGGTCGGCAAATGAAATCGTAGATAGTATAAATTGCCCATTATAATTGAATTACAAATAAAGCTAAAGCCCAGTAAAGGACTTAGGATAGATTTTTCTTCGGCAAAATGTATAGTTTCCAAAGGGAAAGTAATTTTTGAGTAAACGAGATTGAGGGCAAATCAAGTATTAATCAATGTGACATAATTTCGTATATCGTTCAATATTATTCTCAGAATCTATATCTCAATGGTCCATTAAGATCTTCAAGAAATTAGGGCGAGTTAGAGCTTAACTAAGATGAATTATTGTTAACAAACGATGCGGCTGTCAAACGATTTCAAAACTTATTTAAAGTGACTATGAATGATGAAGAAATTAATGGTTTCAAATTCAGAAGGACTTGTTTTGATTTGCTTGTTTTTTTGATTTGATTTTCTAGTATACATAATAAAGGGTTTTCCAATAGGAACTTGTCAGTTTTGAATTTAGTTTGTGGACGCACCCTTTAACCTTAACATCGAACAGTTTTTGTCATTTTACTCATTAGAAATAACATTTTTATCGTGGTAAAGTACACGAATGAACAACGTTTGCAAATCTTAAATATTTACTACAGAAATTCGAAGTCGATGGCCGCTACTTTAAAAGCGTTAACTCCGATTTTCGATCGTAATTCTCGCCCTAGCAGACATACAGATTGGCCATGATTATGGATTATTTTGGCCCGAATTAGAAGATATGGACTTGGACAGCATGAGGTTTCAAAAGGACGGCACCACAAGCCACATATTACAATCGATTTATTGAAATTTGAAGAGCAAGTTTGATGAGTGTGTTATCTCAAAATATGGACCAATTGATTTACCGCCTCTTTCGTGCGATTTAACGCCTCTAGATTTTTTTCTTAGGGGCTGCGTCAAGTCATTGGATAAGCCGACGCCGTTGGAAGAGCTCAGAGCCAAAATTAAACGCGAAATAGCCGAAACGCTTGCAATCAGATCAGATCAGAGAATAAATGGAAATCTGTATTGGAACCAGGAAGCTGCTATTAAGATAGAAGGAAAATTGTCAGCCTGGAAAAGAATTAAAAGAGGGGTTCGACAAGGTTATGTTCTGTCAATCTTATTGTTCAACATTTACTCAGAGGCTATCTTAACTGAGCTACTAAAAAACTATAAAGGTGGAGTTGTTATTACCTAATGGCCACAAAGTGAATAATATAAGATACGCAGATGACACAGTTCTTGTGGCTGACTCTGAAAGTGGACCGCAAAGTTTACTGGATGATGTTGAAGCTGCTGGTGTTAGTATGGGAATTAATATCAATAAAAATAAAACTTAAATAATTACAATATCAAGGACACCTATACCTCACCCGCAAATAAAATGTAAATATAAAATGATTGCAGTGATAAATAGTTTTAAATACCTAGGGAGATTTTCACTTCAGATCTAAATAATTTAGAGGAAATTAGATATAGAATAGTACAAGCGAAAACTGCTTTCTTTAAAATGAGTAAAGTACTGTATAATCCAAAACTAGCATTCTCAACAAGATATCGGATTTTTAAATGTTATAATATCTGGTCCATCCTTTTGTACGCTTGTGAAGGGTGGGTTTTCAATAAGGATAGTTGTCGACGGATACAGGCGTGTGGGAATATGTGTGGAGGCCAAAGGAAGATCTTCAGACCGAGCGAGGTGTTATGCTCGGTCAGGCCGGAGCCTACGTGATACATTTCAGCTGTCGTATAAATGTTACCGTTAATATGCGTAAACCAGTTAGACTGCAGACTAACAAGATATTCTGCAGATTATCTGAGTGAGTCAGTTAAAGTGCAAAAAGTTTATTCTATTCTCATTAAATTACATAAAACAGGTTCTTGTTTGAATAAAATGTGTTATTTAGTTGTAGAGAATTATTAAATATATTTTTTGGCAATAAACAAAGGAATAAGTTATGAAATTTAAAGTAAAATGTTACTTACTCAGAAAAAAACCAACCAATACAACAACAGTCTTAGGTTGACAAGCTTAAGTCAAAGTTTTTAGGACTTTTACGAAGAAAGAGACTGCAAAGTAAGTGCAAATATAAGCCTTTTTTATTTAAATTTCACACTTTAACGGATGGTATCAAGGAATCTGCAGATTACCTAGGTAATGTGCACGTTAACGTATTCTGCATTCTAACGGTGACATATATACCGCCGCGCTCAGAAAATTTCGATAGCGCGATGCAGGAATGTTAGGCGAATTGTGGGTACCGCCACAGGCGTTTGAAATGTGGACACTACGTAAAATGTTAAAAATCTCTTGATAACAATTTGTATCGAATAAAGAAGTTTTAAAAAGAGCGGATTGTGAACGCAAACTATCTTAATCCAAAGAAAGGTCGCTTTTTTCGGTCACCTACAAAACGAATCCCGAATGATTTTATACGGTAGATCATAGAGGGTAAATTTCCGGGAAAGAGACCACCTAGTAGACCAAGAAGAAAATGGATCGATGACATGAAGGAATGGACCAGATGTAGCTACCCACAATTAAAGAAATTAGCCCAGGACCGGAAGAAATTCAACCCATGCTGACCGCCGAACTTCGATATGAAGAGGGCACTAAATGATGATGATTGCAATACCAAATTCATAGAAAATTAGGTTCAAATAATCATCGCTGCAAACGGGCCAGTGGTAACCATAATATGAGCGAAGTCCAGTTCCATTAAAAAATGTTTTTATTGCACTTCACTTCGATACTAAAATTTTTGAAATATCTTTATGGTTTTAATTTATTTTGAAAAATTAGTTATCAAGTCTATATTGGAAAACACCTTATTTTAAAACCTTATAACTAATATAAGCCCAGTTACGATGTCTATTAAATTACGATGACGACTCATATAATCAATAGTCGTTGCAAGAAAAATAATACATTAATTGTAAAATATTCGCTTAACGTTTAACATAACCACAGCAGGTGAATACCTAATGTTGTTTATATTTCACATGTCTGTTTGTTTATTTACAAGTTTAAATCCAATGCGTACAATAGTTTATATCCGTCTCTTGCAATGGTAGTAATACTGAAGCAAATATTGTATTGAAATAGTCACAGTCTTAAGGGCGTTCCCTACGGAGATTCCGTAATTTACCGTATTTAGGGGTTTATAAACTCATAATTTGAAAGCTACAAAGTTATAAGAAAAATACAACAATAATCTTCAGCATATCCTATTATTGGTGCTTTTTATAGTCTTTTAGATCGAGACTCGAGTTCGACTCGATTTAAAAAAATCTATACTAATATTATAAACCTGAAGAGTTTGGTCGCTTGAACGCACTAATCTTAAGAAGTACTGGTCCGTTTTAAAAAATCTTTCAGTGTTAGATTTATCGAGCTATATAGCTCATTTATCAAGGAAGGCCGAGGCGAGGTCTATACAATGTGTCCCGACACCGGTGTCCGATCCTTTAATGTCGTGATCTATGGCATATTTTATCGACAAATTGGCTCTAAAATGTTTTTTCTCTCTCACGGTTGTAAAATGGCAGCCATTTTAATTTTTCTCGGGCTTTCACACTAATCTGACCATGTAAATATCCTATGAAGATAAAAAAGGTCTCATTTGATAGCTGAATTTGTGGACTACGCTTACATAGGCAATATGTTATAAATTTCGTGGAATTAATCATAGAAAAACCCAAGTTTAAGAAAAAAAAACTGTGTATTTTTTATTAATGGCTTTTTGTGAAAAATCTAGCAGATTAAACTGGTTCTTTTTTATTTTAAAAAGATAGAGGAAGTTTTCGTCTTCTTAAATTCTTTTATTTCAATGCTCTAAGTCAAGTAAGCAAGTTAATATAGGAATTTCACGGAAACCGTACATTTTCCCGCAAAAAAATGGATTATGTCTCTTTACGTGGTCTACTCTATATCTGTGCCAAATAACATAAAAATTGCTCCAGTAATTCGTGAGATAGACTCTTTCTAATAATTTTCAATAAAATATTATAGTTTATAACGATTTTCTTATGATGAGGTGGTCAGAATAGTATGAAGCCAGAGATTTTTTTTTTCAAAAGTTGGAGAAACATAATTGAACTCATGATGTATGGGCTTATATTAGTGACAAATTGGATTTCAAATTATTTTTTTCTCTATCTTTTGAAAAAAAAGAATTCTCTGGCTTCATACTAATCTGACCACCTCATCATAAGAAAATCGTTATAACTTCTAAACTATCTGATTTAGAGCATTGAAGTAAAATAATTTTAGAAGATGAAAACTTCCTCTATCTTCTAAAAATAAAAAAGGACCAGTTTAATGTGCTAGATTTTTCACAAAAAGCCATTAATAAAAAAATACACATTTTTTTTCTTAAAATTGGGTTTTTCTATGTTTAATTCCACGAAATTTATAACATATTGCCTGTGTAAGCGTAGTCCACAAATTTAGCTATCAAATAAGACCTTTTTTATCTTCATAGGATATTTACAAGAGCAGTTCTGGTCAGATTAGTATAAAAGCCTGAGAAAAACTAAAATGGCTGCCATTTTACAACCTTGAGAGAGAAAAAAAATTTGAGAGCCAATTTATCGATAAAATATGCCATAGATCATGACATTAAAGGATCGGACACCGGTGTCGGGACACATTGTATAATATTATCACGCTAGGCCCGAAGAAGCAGAAGAAAATGTGGAAAAAACGGGGAAAATTATTGGAAAGAGTCTATCTCACGAACTACTGGAGCAATTTTTATGTTATTTGGCACAGATATAGAGTCACGTAAAGGGACATAATCCATTTTTTTGCGGGAAAATTACGGTTTCCGTGAAATTCCTAATTTACGCGGGCGAAGCCGCGCGGGACATCTAGTTTACTATATTTGGTGTTCGATTACAATTTGAACTAGTCGTGACTAAAATGGCTAGTATGTACCATCGAGGAAATTGATTCCTAGATAGTTGACAGACCAACGTCAAGTAGTTGGATCATGTCATGATCTGACTACATGACGTTCATGACGTACGGATCACAATTAACATGGAATTGACATTGTCAATTCAATGTTAATTGTGATCTGTCGGTTGGATTTATACTTTAAACGCGACCAAATTACTTAGGTCCACCTAAGTAATTTGGTCTAGAAATTAATTTCTCTGATTTTTCTATTGTGATTTTAGACTATTATTATATATTATACTAAACATAAATCTAAGTGATAATACTTTAGGGTGTGTATGTATTCCTTACATAGAGTTCACTGTGAAAGTAGCAGCGCTGTAAGATCCAAAAACGTTACATTGGGGCGCTTACCCATAGAAAAGTGAAGTGAAAAAAAAAATTTGGTCATTCAGCGCTGCTACTTTTACAGTAAACTCACTATAAGGAACACGTACATATCCCAAATAACTTACCTAATAAACACAAATATGAGTCAAATTACTTTCATTTGCTATCTACTCTTTCTACTTACAAAATGATTAAAAATTATTCTTGTCAATACCACGTGAACAATTGATGGGGGGGGGGGGTCATGGCATATACTACGCGTGGTCACCAGGGGGAGGGAGGGGGTCCAAAAATCTTAAAAAGTAGGTCACGTAGTATAGGTATGCTCCCTTAGTCTAAAATATTTTCTGAACTAAATATACTTATAACATTGAGATGACTTATAACTAATATTACTTACTCTCAGTAAGATAAGGGCATAACTGCTGAACATTCCAAAATAGTTTGTGCCCTTGTCTTCTCGAAGGTACTATAGGCAGATGGCGAACCTACGTATATTGGACTCTTTTTGTGAAACCTACTCGACTGATCACAGCTTACATTGATTTGATCTAATCCGACCAAATGACGTAGGTCCGTCAACTACCTATGAATCGGTTTCTTCGATGGTACAATTAATACAGACCTGTGTACAAAATGCCGTCTTCTTACAGGTCGACGACGACTGGGTGCGCTATCCAGGGACGAAGACCACTCCGCCCTGCCATTCCTGGCCTCCACACTCCTTGCACTCTCCAGGAGAATCGACGTATACTTCGTGATCAACATTTCACTACACATCACTTCACTTCACCTAAAGAAATCCAATGACTTTTACGTTATTTTGTAGTGGCAATGTTTGCTCCACGGAATTTAAATTTCTGATAAAAAGTTAGTTTTGATTTAAAATTGGAATCAGATTCTGGAATTTGAATTTCGGATAGAAAAAAAAACAAAGTTTAAAATTTCGAACGCGTTTTCAACCTCAACCGTAATTTTTTTAACTCATTAAAAATCTTTGTGCAAAGACCTATAAATTAAAAAAAAAGTGGCCAGTGTCCGGCTTGAGATAGTGATCGCGAGGCAATGCACTAACTCATGTCCGCCGACCGTCACGGCACCATCACATAATTTCTCCCACTCGGCCGCAGGATACAGTGAATTATGTTGCACTCCAACATCAAGTTGCCCATGTGAAACGACCGGGGGTAAATCTGTTTTGGACCTTAATTTATTTCTTTACTTTTACGTTTTACGGGCAGGCAATAAAATCGCCAATGTATACGTAGGACTAAACAGTTTTATGTGGTGGTGTAAAGTAATAAAAAGTACTCTTAAAACCGCTGCAGAATTATACAAATGTAACTTTTTCGTGGACGTAAATCCATTCTAAACTTGCAAAAGTGTGTCTGTCTGTCCGTCTGTTACCCTTTCAATCTTAAATCGCTGAACTTTGGATGAAATTTGTCAAGATACATTGAGAAACAATATCACGAGCAACATCATAATTTAAAAAACTCCAGAAGGTCTCCTATCTTTTCCATAGATCTACAAATATATTAAGTACTAGCTATCCCGGTGAACTTCGTGTCACTTTAAAACCTTCCATAGACTTCTACGAATATTTTAAGACTAAAATCAGCCCAATCCATTCAGCCGTTTTCGAATTTTAGCGCGACTAACACATTTGAAAAAACATTTTTATATATATACATATATAGAGTTGATTGGCAAAACGCATCGGATACACCAGTGGCTGGTACATTTATCAAGGTCCAAAACGGATTGGACTAATAGCGTTTGTCACGCGACGAAGAGACACGGAGCTCGTGTGTATAACTCTATCATTAAATCTCTTTAAGTTTTCTCAACGATAGATAGTTTTTTACTAAATACTTGATGAATGCCATCAATAGCATTTAAACGGCCTTAGAATAATAATTAGAACCTTAATTTGCCACAAGTAATTATGGTAGATGCAATAAAATACACAATATGAGATAGCCCATGTTAAATTAAAAAAAAAAAAAACTAAAAACTACACCTATAGTTTGTTCGTTCTAAGATGATATGGGTGACAGTTCTCATATTCCTTGCTACGGATTTTTTTTACAAGAAAACAAAAAAAAAACAGAATGTAATAAATTATATTCCATGTACAAAAATAAATGTTTCCTGTAATTATAAATGAATAAAAATGAAAAGTTGCTAAATGCTAACTTATTGATATAAAATTATAAATATTAACTTTGAAATAGGAGTATAAAATTGTTACGAAAATATTTGAAAAATGTCAGATGCATGAAACGGAACTTATGTCAATAGAGATTGACACAGTAGAATCGAAATCAAATCGATAAAAAAGGGCGGCCATCTTAAATCGCCGGCTTCACCCTGAAACATCAGTACGAAATCGATAATTTCGATTGCAATTCCTTTACGAGGTGATTCGATATTTTTAAATTATTCGATTAATTTTTTTAGGTAACTTCCCTACTACTGTCAATTATAATATGTCACGCATATCATCTTAAA
Source organism: Lysandra bellargus (assembly GCA_905333045.1). Lineage (NCBI taxonomy): Eukaryota > Metazoa > Arthropoda > Insecta > Lepidoptera > Lycaenidae > Lysandra > Lysandra bellargus. The sequence continues at coordinate 6,851,061 of HG995355.1, forward strand.
ACGAACAAACTATAATTAATCATGATCTGTCAAATGCCTTTCCAAGTTAAAGATGGCAATTATGGAGTGTAGATGGAGGAGATAGTTATCTCTGTATGAAAAAAAAGTGTCCGCTGAAATGCGTTAAGTTACGGTTAAAGTAGCAACGGGGTAAATTTTAAATCATTTAGCAGCTTTTATTTAGCTATTTTAGGTTATATTTTTCAAAATATATTAGTATTAAGTATTTATTTTATTTATTTATTAAGTATTTTGTCACCAACGGCTACATTCATTCCATACCCTTTGCTGCAGCTAGCGCCACTTTCAACTGTTATTTACTGCGTACAGTTGGACACTTTTTCAAATATCCCCCATATAAGATGTTCTCCTCCATCTACACTCCATAATGGCAATATCAATAATTGGTTTAATCCTAATCTTCTTTTTAGAATAAGAGCATGAATATTTTGATAAATTTTCACTACCAAAGAAGTCAATAAAATATTAGTTTACATGAAAAACTTGCCTCTACAAAAAACTGTTTCAGACGCAAAGTTAAATGAAGAAACATGATACTAAAGTACAATGACATTACACGTAATGCACAATAATAGTTTGATTGAATGCTAGGGTGAGCAGCAAACCATATTATGTAAGTTGTCCTTATTGAGTGCAGTTAAATTGGTCAGTTGTTGCCCTTTGATGTTGCTAAGGATAGAAGTAACACTTGCTATTTCTTTATTTGTTATAACATTTGCAATTAAAAGTGTTGTTGCTAGCTGCAAGTCATGAAATATACAGTGTATAGTAATTATTACTGTTGTTGCTAGCGTCAATATTTAGGGTTTTTAATTTATAAGCGGAAATGAGATAACTATTTGTAATGTAAATAACATTAGCCACTGAAAAAAATATTAAAATCGATAGCCTATGATCTCTACTTCTTCTTATATGTGCCAAATAACATAAAAATTGCTCCAGTAGTTCGCGAGATAAGCACTTTCAAATAATTTCCCCCGTTTTTCCCCACATTCTCCTATTAGTTTTAGCGTGATAAAATATAGCCTTCCTCAATAAATAGGTTATCTAACACTGAAATAATTTTTCAAATCGGAGCAGTAGTTCCTGAGATTAGAGCGTTCAAGTTAGCCCTTTCAAATAATTTTCCCCGTTTTTTCCACATTTTCCTCATTTTCTTCACTCCTATAAGTTTCAGCGTAATAAAATATAGCCTATAGCCTTCCTCGATAAATGCGCCATCTAACACCGAAAGAATCATCAAAATCCGTTTCGTAGTTTTAAAGATAAAGGGAACAAAGGGACATGAGAAAAAAAAGCGACTTTGTTTTATAATAATAATATATGTATATGTATAGATGTTAACTACCTACTTAGGTCTCTCATAGTATTAAAGATACGCATCTATATGAACAATAATTATGAATAATAATAATAATGCAAATATTAAAATGCCAAACAAATGACGACAACAAATGGCATATACGAAGACAAATAAAAATAAAATTCAAGGCCCAACCAACCCTAATTTCTAAATATCACTAACCCGATTCTGCTAGTATAATCCCCTTTAATACAGCTTCGATATGGTCTCCAAGCAGTGTTGATATATAATATTGGTATTCTTTTCTTTTTATATACTAGGTATATTTTCCGTGCTTTAATGATTAATGAAATAGCAGAATCAGGGTCTTTACGTTATAGACCGTGTATCCCAAATGTCAGGAAGCTCTTTCGTCGCGGTGCTGCTGACAATCGACGCGTTACGGTAAATACGACCAATTAGGGACAAACACTCCAATGTCATCGGCTCCGGCTAAAAATACTGAAATGTTATTCCGTGAGGTATTTCTAATTGATGATTCTTATTATTCAATTTTATTCTATATATATATATATATATATATATATATAATTTTATATATATAATTTTATTCAATAGCTTGTTGAATCGTAATTCTGTTTTATTGCATTCCTCAATAAATATAGAATTTTCGAGAATACCACCACATACATGGAAATAAAATGTAATTAAGGATATTTTTTTCTAATATGTTAGCAAATAAAGAAAATATGAAAAAAGCTGAAAGAGTAATATTTCAAAAAGTCCTACTTGGTGCCTCCTACCTCCAGTTCGAGAACTAACCCAGCGAAAAGTAGCACATGGGTTCTGTAAATTATGGAATTCTGCGTAACAATATAATATAAAAGCTAGCTAGAACTAAAAAGTAATTTTTAGTTCTAATCCTACCAAAAGTATTTCTTGTAAAATGTAGCGGAGACGAACACAATAATATAAGGTTTATCCTGTGAAAAATACATGAGATCTCATGTAGAGCCAAGCTTCTGAATCCACACGGCCTACCTCTACTGACTTAACCTTAACAAACTACATACCAGTAAATTGTATATAGCTTCGCCGTTTCGCTACTGCAACTGTCGCAGAGATGATGCGAATTAGTTTCTGTTCTGAAGTTAGTAACGAAACAGCCGAGCCAGTCCGCCGAGTCGTCTCGTCTCGGCGGGGGCATTAGCCATGCACCCAAATCCATAGAATAACACCCACACCAAAAAATAGGAATAACTATTAAGTACTTCTAAACACATTTTTTCATTTAACCCTTTTTAGCTCGCAATAATCCCCGATCGGGCATTTCCGCGACGACGCGGTGCCGTGTAATTAATTCACAGAAGCGTATATTTAAATCGAAACACAAAGATAGCCGGCGGCCAAACTCGACAGCATTAATTTAGTTCAGTGTTTTTCAACCAGTTCACGAAGCTTCTGTCGGCATACGTCGATAGAACTATTTCAGTAAAAAACAATTTAGGATAAAAAGATTAATAATCTATAAGTAGGAGAATTTTAACAAAAAAAAAAAAACAGTAAAGACCTAATGATAATAAGAAAGCTAAGAGGGGGTCGAATTTTTTTCCATATCAAAGGTTGAAAAACACTGATTTAGTTTGCCAATAAACAATCATGACCCCTGAGCTGAGAACGTAGTCTGCGGTGGCTGATTAAAATAATACTGATTTATTAGTTACTCTTGTTAACTTTCGCTCTATCTGTAATGAACAACTAGAATTGTTTTAACGGGCTAAAGATATAAGGACTTTAGGGTGTGCATATGCCATAGTTTACACTTTTCTGTAAAGGAAAAGTATTGAAATAGTTTTTTTTTTTTTTTATATCATTGTATGAAAAAATTCAGAACATTGGGGCATTTCTCGTATAGATAGCTCTCTAGCCTTCTAGAGCTCTGTAGCCTTCTAGAATTAACTCTTCGATGTTACTTCCACAATTTCCTAAAATATTAAATTCGCATTTACAAAAAAATTATATTGTAAACAAACAAACCCTAAAGTATTAGTAGTAATTTTTTTACACCCTGTATAACATAGGGACATACAAATCGTGCTACTGCAGTAATTACTGTATTTGATGCCAAAAAATTATGCAGCCGCCCATCCTACTTGTTTTATGGGCAATTACATTTAAGGGCCTTGTTATATTTTAGTGCAGATGGTGCAGTGATATCAGTGTAAATTATTATGTATATATTAGCATTATTTAATTCTGCTTAGCCAAAATTTATAGCATTCTAAATGAAGCCTGCAACTTCGTTGAACCGAAACTTGTTTATAGCGCGGGAGTTGTACATTTTTAGAGTCTAAACACACTATGCCGAATTTCCGCGGCGGAAATTCCGCATGATTACGTCATCAATGTCAAACGCATACTATATAACGCGACGGAATTTCGGCATGGTGTGTCATCGCTAATTAAAATGCATTGCAGGCGGAATGAAGCCGAACTTCCGAACCGAAGCGCGAACATGTATTGTGTTTAGAGTTTAGACACTTACGCGACAAAAACAATCAATCCTTTCCCGCTTTTTGAAAGCGGGAAAGGATTGATTATTTGATGAATGAAGATGTCTCCATACTAAATTTCATCTAAATCGGTTTGGACACTTAAGCGTAAAAGTAACAAGCTGAGAGACATAGATAAAATTTGATTTTTCAGACTAATATTACAATATTATTACCTCCCAACCATAAATTAGGCATACGTAATACATGTGTAATACATTGTATGCGTTCATCGTTACAGTTACAAGTGAGATTTCTCTTCTATACGAAATACTCCGACCCGATTTCTGCGGGCATAAACCTTATCCAACAAGACAGTAAACCTTAAAGCCGGTGACCTTCCAACTAAATCAATTGTTGCTTTACTGGCCATTTGTACTCAAACAGTTTCTTGACTCAAACAAACATTTCCTTGAATTCACTTATCTTGGGCTTTAATGAATTTAACCTTTTAGTGGAGCGCAGTCAGGATGTGGGTCGGAGATGCGAATGGCCTTTAGGTGGATAGCAAATGATGCTAAACGCTAGGTCAGGAGAATAGTTTTTACGGCACATAAGCATTGAGTTTGAGCGAAACTTCTACATCCCAATTCTGAAATTTTAATGTAGCGTCGTTACTTGTTCGACTGTCCATTTCCTGTCAAACGAAAAAAAAATTCTCTTAAAGGGCCCATTCACGGCAGTCCGCCATGCAGGACTGCAAATGGACATAGCTCACTGATTGGTTCACACTCGGTGTTTCCCGTCGTGTGAACCAATGAGTGAGCTATGTCCATTTGCAATCTGAATATAGACAAACTGTGGAAATAAACTTAAGGTGAAGTTCCGATCTTTTTTCGTTCCGAAAAATTCAATTAAAATGCCACTTTATGACAGACTAGTCCTAAAAATTCAAATAATATCCTACGTGATGACATATATTATAGTCTATCATAAAGTGGCATTTTAATAGAATTTTTGTCGGTCGCGATTAGCCGCGGTCACAGAATATATATTAGTTGTACCACCGAGGTAAAGAAACGGACCTTTTTTTTTCGAGGGTAGGCGTGCAAAAAGTAAATACGGAGTTTTAACTGCTCCTTAGAAAATAAAGTAATTTAGTGGTAAATGAATAATATTATGTAGTGTTTTTTACCTGTGCCTACGTGTCACTATTCTCCTTTGTTGGTTTTAACACAAACATAGCATTTAAACAACTTTTATTAGTTACCACTACCAGCCAGCACCTATATTTATATATTCCTTTATTATGGAAACGTTAATGCAATCAGTTAACCAAATGAACGAGTTGTTCAACAAAAAGATGTCAGAGTTCCAGCAGGAGTTACAGTCTACTCAGGCTTCAAGTACCACATCCACACTGGCTTCGGAATTCAACGCTTTCAAGTCTTTTGTCTTGGAGGCTCTTAAGTCACTGCAGACACAAATTGAAGCTATGATGGATGTCCAGGACCAAATAGAGATGAGACGCAGAAGAAAAATTTTGTTGGTTCATGGGGTTCCCGAAGATAAAAAAGTTGTAAGTGAAGTTATCTCTTCTCTTATTACATCTCAGTTACAACTTCCTGATATTGACATGTCAGAGATTAAGCACTGTCACCGCTTGGGTCGTTTGACTGAGTCTAAGCCACGTCCTATATTAGTAAAATTCAATGACGTCACTGTCAGAAATAAGGTATGGATGGCAAAGACCAAGTTGAAAAACTCTGGCATAACTTTATCCGAGTTCCTTATTAAGAAGAGGCACAGTATTTTCATGGCAGCTAGACAGCGTTTTGGAATCTCAAAATGCTGGACACATAATGGCTCAGTAATTGTAACCGGACCCGACGGCTCCAAAGTCCGTGCTCTCAGCATGGCTGACTTGGAAGCAATCTCAGGTCCTGCTTCTACCGGTATGCAAATTGAGTCAGATGGACGTCCTATTCCTGTCACAAGAGGTAAAACCACAGCTGGAACAAAGGCGAAGAAGTTAGCCAAAAAGTAAATATTATGTTTTCAATTATACCACAATTTCCCTATTTTATTTTTCCCACAAATGTATTTTTTTTTTTTTTTCTCTTTTTTTCTTTCCTTGCTAAGCTAGTTACCTGTATGTTAGTAATTATCTTGTCAATTTAGGCATTGTAGTATTATGATATTTTATGCTATAGTATAATATAAGCTTTCATATAATTTAAATAGTTGTAGCACTGTATATTCTTTGATTATTATTTAGTGATAGTTTTAGTTGTAATTTATAGCCAATCACTCGCTTTGGATTCACTGGGTGGTGAAATTATGCTGTTTCCTTGTAGTATCTAGTTTTGTCACATTTGCTTTGTTATATTTAAATGTATATATTGATAGCTATGGGTTTTTGTAGCCTACCGCCAATTCAAATTATTATTATACTTAGTTCAAAGAATAATAATTATGCAATAATTATTAAAAATTCGTAGGTTGATATAAATAATAAATAGCTGTCACTTCTGTCTCCTGCAAATATGACACTGACAGCTTGGACGATACGACTTTGACGTTGTGTTTTGTTTTTTTTCTATTTTCATAATAATATGGTTTTATGGCTAAGCACTGATTTTCTTTTTTTTTTTCTTTTTGTAATAATTATGCTTATTGCTTAAAGCTTAAATGCATGTTTAAATGCTATGCTTTCATGGCTTATGACACCGCAGGCATGAGGTGTTTAATTTTAATTTTTTTTTTTTTTTGTAATTACTGTACGTGTTATTATAAGGTATTATTTATATACTAAACTCTAGTTTATTTTTATAAAATATTATATTTATTTTAGTTATGTCTGACACTTCATTTGGCGACTTTTTTTCTGTGTCTGGTTCCTCGATAAACAGTGATGAGAGTTTTTTAAGTGCTTCTTATACTCCCATTAGGGATACTATTATAAGTAATTTTTCTAATGTCAAAAAATGTTTTAAGGCTGTTCATATAAATGCACAGAGTATTCCGGCTCATTATTCTGATATGTTGACCGCTTTTGATCAGGTAAATGTTGACGCCATCTTCGTATCTGAGACTTGGCTTAAGCCTTGCCTACCCTCTACTTGTTATAGCCTACCTGGTTTTAAGCTAATTCGCAATGACCGTGTTGGGAGAGGCGGTGGTGGCGTTGCGATCTACCTACGGTCCGACATCTCTTTCTCAATAATAAGTTCGTCTGCGCAGGACCTACCAGTGGATTCACTAGAGTATTTGCTGATTGAGGTTCAGGTATCTTTCAGTAGTAAAATGCTTCTTGGTGTTTTCTACTGTCCCTCGATGCATCATAACTATTTCTCATCTTTCGAGAGTATACTTGAATCTTATAGGCCTAACTACACTCATTTAATTATAATGGGTGATTTTAACACATGTATGTTTAAGAACGATAATAGATCCAAGAACCTTATGTCAGTTTTGGATGCATGTAATTTGAGTTTACTGCCATTAAACCCAACACACTGCTCCCCAGGTTGTCGTCCATCATGGCTTGACCTGATCATTGTATCCTCGCCAAACTCAATTAGTAAACATGGTCAGACTTCTGCGGAAATATTCTCGTATCACGATCTGATATACGTTGCTTTTAACATTCGCACTCCCAAATCTAAATGTAGAACACTAATGCAACGTAGTTTCTCATCCATGGATGTGGATGCCCTAAGAGAAGATGCAACTCTTATAGATTGGACGCCTTTATATACAGCAGGTTCAATTGATACCAAGGTGGAGGTATTTAATACTTTGCTTACATCGCTTTACGATAAGCATGCTCCCATTAAAGCCGTGAGAATTAAGCATCTACCCGCGCCTTGGTTGTCAAATGAATTGAAATCCCTAATTAATGCTAAACACGCGGCTAAGGCAAGGTTTAAGAGAAACAACTCCAACGAGCATCGAGACAGTTATATTAAACTCAGAAACCGTTGCAACACCATGTGTCGAGATGCTCAACGGCGATATATCCATGCCTCAGTTGAAAGCGGTGATCCAAGTAAAACTTGGAAATTTCTCAAAACTCTAGGTATTGGCAAAAATTCTAATTTAAGTGAATCCTGCAATGTCGATATAAATGCGCTCAACAATCATTTTGCTGACTCTCCTACTATGGATCCAATTATAAAATTGCACACCTTAAATAAGATCTCCCTATTACCCAAATCAAACACCGAGTCATTTACCTTGTTACCTTTTACTGAGGACGAAATTAGAAGACACATAATGTCGATATCGTCGAATGCTGTTGGTGATGATGGTATAAGCCGTAAAATGATTCTTCCAATCTTAGATTTAATCACTCCCATTCTTTCACATATTTTTAATTTTTGTATAACGACATGTTCTTTCCCTAATACCTGGAAAGCCGCTCACATAATCCCTCTGCCTAAATCCTCTCGTCCCAAAACCATTTCCGATTTTCGCCCCATATCCATTCTTCCCTTTTTATCAAAAGTATTAGAGAAACTTATACATCATCAGCTCAATAGATACGTTACCCATCATAATCTGCTTAGTTCGCATCAATCTGGCTTCCGGACGGGACATAGTACTACGACGGCCCTGGTCAAAGTTACAGATGACATTCGGTCTGGGATGGACGATAAGAAGTTGACCATCTTAACTTTGCTCGACTTTAGTAAAGCGTTCGACTCTATTGATCATGACATCCTACTTAGCTTGCTGGCAGTATTTAACTTTTCACCTTCTGTGATTCAGCTATTTCGTAGCTATCTCGAGGGTCGACGTCAAAAGGTCAAAATTTCAGAATCTTTCTCTGACTGGGCCGCTTCGTACGCATCTGCTGGTGTCCCTCAAGGTGGTGTATTATCTCCTTTACTTTTTGCCTTGTTTATAAACTTTATCACTCTATTAATAGTCTGCTCATTCCATCTGTATGCAGACGATTTACAAATTTACACACAGTCGACTTTGGATACATTACCTGAAGCAGTTGGAGTTATGAATAAAGATTTATCGGCCATTTGTGATTGGAGTTATGAGTATGGTTTACTTCTAAACCCTATAAAGTCGCAATCAATAATTATTGGCAGTCCGGGGCTTGTTTCCAAAATTAACTGGAATACGTTACCACCAGTTCTCATCAATAATACAGTAATACCCTATAGTAAAGTAGTCAAGAATCTTGGTGTATACATTGATGAGCACCTGTCTTGGTCTCAGCACCTGAAGGAAGTAAGTAGGAAAGTGTTTTCCACGTGGCACTCTCTAAAAAGACTGAGATACGTTTTGCCGATTCCTACAAAAGTAGCCCTGGCCGAGTCACTGTTTTTGTCACTCCTAGATTATGCCGATGTCAGCTTCATTAACTTAACTGAGGACAAGCTGGACAAACTTGAGCGCCTTCAAAATCTGTCTCTAAGATTCATCTTTGGGTTACGCAAATTCGATCATGTTTCAGAGTTTCGCAATAAGCTGAAGTGGCTGCCGATACGTGACCGTCGCAATGCTCGTGTACTATCACTCCTTTACACCATCCTTTTTGATCCCAACAGTCCTGAATACCTTAAAAATACCTTTACATTTCGTTGTCATGACAGGCAAGAGCTGAGGTCATCGTCCAATCTCTTACTAGATATCCCTACTCACCGCACAAAATTTTTCCACTCGTCCTTCTCTGTCCAGTCCATACTCCTCTGGAACTCCCTACCAACACGAATCAGGCAAGCCAAAACTTTAAATATTTTTAAGTCTTCTTTAAAAGAATATTATCTAAGTTTGAGGTGTCAAATTTAAATTTAAATTCTAAAAATGTTATCTTACAGCAATAATATTGATATGTATTTTGTATTATTATTTAGTATTATATTATATATTATAATTGAGTATAGTATGTATCTATGTATTTATAAATATAATAATTATGTTATTGTTTATGTATATTTATTTTATTTTATACGAACTTTTTATACTTTTATGCACTGTACCCATATCCAGCAATTTTATCCTCTCGCTCGAAGGTTGCCTGGAAGAAATTGCTGCTTAGTAATAAGGCCGCCTTTGTGTACCTTCTTTATATAATAATAGTAATTTAAGCTTTGTCATCATAATGATTGTGCACAATAAAGTATATTTTCATTTCATTTTCATTTCATTTCATTTCATTTTCATTTCATTTCATTTAAGTTTATGTCCACAGTTTGTCCATACTTTCGCATTTCTACTGGTGGCCGTGCTAGCGGCGGACTGCCATGAATGGGCCCTTTTAGTCGCCGGTTACACGGTCAAATTTTCATGGATCTGATCCATCAACCTGGTAAAGATTGACGAAAATTTGATCTTCTAACCCACAGATTGCTGGATTGATCTTATTTTTAATATGAACTTTTTATAACCATCAATATTCCGTCAATCGGATTGATGGATCAGATTGATGAACATTTGACATTTGACTTTAAATAACTTTGGTTTGTAGTAGGAATAGTTTCATGATGCTATAAGGATAAGTAAATAAATTAAAAAACCTAATGATGGTTTCATGTCTAGTAAGAGTTTTTAATCTTACTAGATCTACCCCAAATTTTTCAGGAACGAGCAGGCCGATGATGATCATGTCAGCTTTCAAACAACAAAACTAGATCGAAATCATTAAAAAACACGCCTCTAATGTCAGAAAAATGTATTTTAAACACATTTTAATTTCATAAATCATGATAATGATGACTTGATTTAATATGATGAGTTGATAAATATGCTGTTACAACATGGTTACAACTCTTTTACTTTTTTAATATCACGTAAAAGTATCTGCAGGCCTCAAGTTCGAGGTCACGGCGGTTAGCTCAGAGCAGTCAAAGCCAGTTCCCGCATACGGCTAGACTCCATACATGGTAACGATTAACGTGCCCGACATACACTTAGCGGCACGGAATCTTGGCCAAACTCATAATATGCAATAACACTTTTTTAAGCGGTTCTAACGTGGATCTTATCGTGTAGGTGGGTAGAAAAAATGGTCACGTTAATCTCAAGAGGGTAATTCACTAATTTGAAGTGCATATTGGTCTGTGTTTTAAAGTTTAGTTAAATCGTGTCATTTATCCGGCGAAGTCGCAGTTTTGAATTGTGCTCTGAACATTTTGAATTTTAATTTGACAAAGATTTTTGTTGTTATTGTGGTTAATAAACACCTAAGAACCCCTTAGGATTCATAAAAATGCCTTTATCACCAAGTCAGGTAGCGCAGGCAGTAGCTTTAGTGGAACAGGGGATGACTCATCGTGAAGTGGCTACTATCCTAAACGTGCCGCGTTCCTCGATGCAATATGCACTAAAACGATATCAAGAGACTGGCCGCTACACCCGAAGACCAGGTAGTGGTGGTGTACGATGCACATCAGCTCGTGATGACCGCTTTATTGTGTTAGAGATTTCAAGAAATCGCTTCCTGACCGCAGTCGAGATCCGTCAGCGCCTTCAAATCTCCAGAGGTGTGAATGTTAGCGAGCGTACGGTGAGAAGACGTATGGAGGAAGTTAATTTGAGGGCAAGAAGACCAGCCCGTGGTCCACAGCTTCACCCTCAGCACAGAGTAGCTCGACTTCACTTTGCCCGCGAACACGCTAACTGGACTTATGAGCAATGGGCAAAGGTTTTGTTTACTGACGAGTGCAGGATCGCTTTAAATGCACCTGATGGTCGACAACGTGTCTGGAGAAGGAAAGGCGAACGTTATTTGGCGATAACAACCACTCCGACGGTCAGTTTTGGCGGAGGCTCTATAATGGTATGGGGTGGCGTGAGTTCTGATGCTCGTACGGAATTGGTCATCGTTAATAACGCCTTAAATGCGACTCGGTACGTCGCGGAAATTCTCGAAGAACATGTTGTGCCCTTTGGAGGGTTCATTGGTTATGAACAATTCATTTTAATGCATGATAATGCCCGTCCACATGTCGCACGCATAGTAAATGAGTACCTTCAAGAGGCTGGTATTCAAAAATTGCAGTGGCCAGCTCGCAGCCCGGACTTAAATCCGATAGAACACATATGGGATAAGCTGAAACGAGCAATAAAATCATCATCGAACCCACCACAAACCATTAACCAGCTTCGAGATGCTGCACTGAGAGCGTGGCGCGACTTATCACAAGTCGATATCAAGAACGTCATCCAAAGCATGCCAGACCGAATGCAGGCGGTTATAAGGGCTAGAGGAGGTAACACGCGCTATTAAAAAGGACAGAAAGCGACAAAAAATCGAACAATTTTAAATTCGTAGTGTTTTAAACTTAAGTGTTAAATTTTGTGTAAACGTGTTTTTTTGCATAAACTTCATTATCAATTTAAAAAACCTTTAACTGTGAGAAAAAGTGATCAGGAACGTTAACTGGATAGACTCAGATCTTAATTAATCAAAATTTGTAGAGCTAAGTGCAAAAAAAAGACAGTTATCACATCTTTTGTACTTGGCCAAGTTTCCGTGCCGGTGAGTTTATATTGAATAGACGATCATCCGCATAAAATTCCTCGCATTTCACGTTCCTTTCAATAATTCCTTTTATAGAATAAAGTTTTAGAGATCTGTGTATTAGTAGTTAGAAGTTGGAGCCTTAAAGCACTTTTATTTTCTGAATATAATATTACTAGCTGTCCCGGCAAACGTTTATTTGCCACAATAAATTTCCCATATTATTTTATTGAAGTGACTAAATAAGTATGGCACCATGGCAACGTACATCGCTATTCCGTATCCATACGTACGTACGTACGTATGTACATGCAAACAATGGTCGTCGTATGTCTCAAGTTGTAATAATTTACAATTATTTATTCAACAAATGCACTTATCAATATAATAAGTACCCAGTAGCCGATTCCTAGACCCACCGAATATGCATATAAAATTTGGTTAAAATCAGTAAAGCCGTTTCGGAGGAGTACACGGCCTAACATTGTGACACGAGAATTTTAAATATTATAATATAAAAAAGAAGAAGATGTGGTTTATCAATAAGTTTAGGCACCTTTTTCAATTTCATAGCCATTACATTTCGGGATAAACATTAGTTCACTAATTGGGAATGCTCTTTATTCTAAATCATAATATCTAAGTTGAATAACTTTTGTTAATAAACAGGCCAAGGACAAGGTTATCATTGTGTTTTTATATCAATGCAGTTCTTGGTATGAAACACAATAGCAGAGAATGCTGATTTGCCAATGACTTATACAATGAAAAATGAAAATACATTATCATAGTGTTGGCTTAATGAATCAAGCAAACATATAAAAGTAATGAAATCGGTTAAATATTGATAGCATGTAAAAATATTACCAAATTACCGAACTACCTGATAAAAATTTGTTTGCACGGCAACAGCGTCTTAATCTGGGGTAAAAACTATCCCATACCATTCCATACTAAGGGCCTGTTTCACCACTTCCTGATACGTGCCGAATAGGCTATCCACCAATTAATTTGACAGATGAAGTATGGAGAATCTACAACAACAAAAACAGTGGCTGGCAACAGTGTCTTAATCTGGGGTAAAAACTATCCCATACCATCCCATACTAAGGGCCTGTTTCACCACTTCCTGATACGTGCCGAATAGGCTATCCACCAATTAATTTGACAGATGAAGTATGGAGAATCTACAACAACAAAAACAGTGGCTGGCAACAGTGTCTTAATCTGGGGTAAAAACTATCCCATACCATCCCATACTAAGGGCCTGTTTCACCACTTCCTGATACGTGCCGAATAGGCTATCCACCAATTAATTTGACAGATGAAGTATGGAGAATCTGTCAAAAAAGTTGTGAATAGCCTATTCGGCACTTTATCAGAATGTGGTGAAACAGGCCCTTAATATCCTTTCTTGGGACTCAAACTATCTCAAATAAAATTATTGTATACTAAATAGTTCAGCGATTTTAGCGTAAAAACTAAAAAGTAACAGAGAAGCGATTATTATTTTTAACAAAAAATTAAAACCGACTTCCAAGGTAAAAACAATATTAATAGCATCCTTATAATATGAACTAAAAAGTATTAAATAATTTTTCCTATCTAATATATAGTGCCTTTTCCCGAATTCGGCTAAACCTCAACTATTTCTGTATTCAATCTTCATCATTTTGAAGTCGGTACCAGATATAGCTGAATCTTTATTTCTTTGACAGGTTTCTGGCACCGACTTCAAAATTATGAAGATTGAATACAGAAATAGTTGAGGTTTAGCCGAATTCGGGAAAAGGCACTACATATTAGATAGGAAAAATTATTTAATACTTTTTAGTTCATATTATAAGGATGCTATTAATATTGTTTTTACCTTGGAAGTCGGTTTTAATTTTTTGTTAAAAATAATAATTTCACTCTTTTTAGTTACCAGTAGGTAAACTGTTAGTGCCAATTCAAATTGTATAAAAAAATAGTTTCATATTGTCTTCACTAGATGTCACTGAGGCGCTCCTGTGTCGCGCTATCGCTTGTACGTAGAAGTTTATGTTGTAACTCGTAACAGATTTCAGTCGTGTTGTTGAAAGTTTGTAAGCAACTGACAACTCAACAGTGAGCTTGCCGCTTGGTGTGAGCAGTGAGCATTGAATTGACAACATACATCATAATATTGAGTGGTAATTGATCTCGTATAATTGTTATTAAGTTGACCTCCGTCATAGTCCGCGAATTTATAAGTGGTCGTCGGTGGTACTGCGTATATTCTACGTATCTTATTACAATTTGTTAAGACTGTTAAGAGTCATACGGCATACCCCAAGGCCCAAATATCAGGTAGATAGATGCATTTAAACAATACATTTAAAAAATCTAAGTGAACACGTGTTGAAAAATGCTCGCAGCGCGGCATGCCGCATGCCCTGACATTCGGACTTGAATACGATGTTTACGCTCGCACCGCGCGGCGCGCGGCGACGCCGTTGCCTCTGCGGCGCCGACCGCCGTGTATATTAAACAGCCTATAATTGGTGTTGTTATGTATATAATTATTATTATTGTATCCATACCTATGCCTTGTACTATTATCTATTTTGTGCCATGAGACATTGGTGACCTTAACACGACGTGGTAATGATGATGATGACGATGATGATGAATTTGAATTGCATGGTAGGCTGGTAGCATATGCTTTCTGTTCTTAAAACAACGCCTAAACTCCCAAACGTGTATCTATAAAGAGTCAGGAGTTCTCTCAGCATCTTCGAAACCATGGTATACCTTGACCCAATATTTGACTTTTTGGTAGCATATTCTTAGTACACTTCACATAAAACCAAAATCACAATATGTTTCCATATAAATTTCGAGGAGTCCCCTCGATTACTCCTGGATCCCATAATCAGGTCACCACTTTTGTGAACATGGTACCAAATTGGAGTGAAACATAATACAACAAAACAAAAATTTCGAAAATCGGTTCACAAACGGCGGATTAATCGTTGAACATACAAAAAAAAATATATCTACAGCCGAACATATAACCTCCTCGTTTTTTTGGAAGTCGGTTAAAAATACAGACACATTTTCGCATTTATTAATATTATGGATTTTAACTGACACACAAAAGTGTCATACTTGATTAGTGATTAGTGATTAGTATTTAGTACTCATTCATCCATGATTTATTTCATCGATGATAAAAAATGCTATCTAGATTCTAAGAGCAACTTTTTGCTTGGTCTTTAGTCTTTATCAATTACTTTTGAATAAACTTCATAAATTTAATTTTGTACGGCGTGATTAGAATCAGGTTTTAGTGCCTTGAGTTATACTATCAACAGACTATTTATTAGCTTAAATAAAGTTTTCATGCTGCTACAAGTTTTTTAGTATCTTTTCATAAAACAATTGTTTAAAAGGACTCTTTTTAGTTAGTCATCATTATAATATAAATTGATTTGACATCGATACTGTCCACTTCCCCAATATTTTACAAATTGAGTCTATGTACAGTATGTAACAAAACTAAGTAATAATACTTTAGGGTGTGTGTGTGTTCCTTATAATATGGAGGTCGATATGATAGAGTTAAGTGCTATCACTTTGTTTAGTTACATCCTGTAGTTATATTATGAAGAGCTAATCTTCTCATTTACTGTTGAGTTAAGCAATTCTAATCTTTTAAAGACTTATCCATCCAAATTGTCAATTTGGAAGGTATGGAGCTGCTTTGAGTCCAAAACTAACGCACTTTTACTTTGGGAAAAGCGCAGAAGTCTGCGAAAACTTATTTACGGAGGTCATCTAGTTGTCGGTATTTATTCGGTGTAACATTTCATTTGCATGCTTAATCCTATACGGATGAGCTTGCATGTCATATTATATGTATTGGAATGCACATGGCACTTGTATTACGCCTATACGACGGTCGCCGCAGTGGCAGACTGCCAAGTATTCACACTAAGTCATTGTCATAACAATGTACAAAACGAAATTTTATAGCCCGTTTGATCTTGATAATTTAAATTTCTTTAAGGAACATAATTAACTGTCGTCTATGAAGTACTTTACAGTTTAATTTACTCGCTGTAATTCGAGGCGAGGAGGTCATTGACCCCTCTGTCAATAACTAGAGTCTTGACTTAATTTCGTCGAAACTTTTATACAAATCGCGAAAGTACCATAGATAGATTTGTGCTCATAGATTCAATTTTTAAACGGTCAATAAATGCTATCGCCCCTTCTTCCCATTTTGATTTTAGTAAGCCAATAATTCTAAAGCCTTAGCCACACTCTACTATGAACATAATATTATAGATTTATAGATATCTTAATCTATTTTTAATACGCATAAGAGCCTTAGAATGCAAAATATGCCATGTCAACCTTTTCATTCTGCGAGAAACTTATTCATTGTAGGAACTCAAGAACATAGAAGGCTGTCACTATAAAACTGTTCAACCAAAATAGAAATATGAGACACAATAATATAATAAATCATTATATAATTTGGTGGCTATTACTATTAATAACAAGTCCAAGGATAGAGGTGTCGCTGGAAACATTATCTCCGGCTTAGCTTACAATCTCTTAGGACTTCTTCAAACTTACGTTTTGTAAACATTATGTGACATCGGCTCGGATGTTCGTTGGATTTTTCATTAATTAATTTTAAGGTTAAATTAAATTTTTGGTGGCCATTCCGTAAAAAGTATCGTGAATTTTATGATAATTTTAATGACGTGAAAATTATGGGGAAACGCCACATAATTAAAAAAACCGGCCAAGTGCGAGTTGGACTCGCCCATGAAGGGTTCCGCAGCAGCAATAAGAATTGTTTCTATGAAATAATAAGGTTTTTGATTTATTTTAATATTTAATTTTTGATATAATGAAAGTTAAATTAAGGTTTATCATTTATGAAGTATAAAAAAAAAACTACTGGCTAGATTTCGTTCAAACCAATTTTTGTTGGTAGTTTTTATAGTAATGTACATCATATTTTTTTTTATTATCATACATATACTTTAGAAGTTAGAGGGGGGGGGGGGGGGGGACACACATTTTGCCACTTTGGAAGAGTCTCTCTCGCAAACTATTCGGGTTAGAAAAAAATGATATTAGAAACCTTAATATGATTTTTAAAGATCTATCCATAGATACCCCTCTCGTACCCCACACGCATAGGCCAGATGAAAAAAAAAAATTTGTTTCAGTTGTACCTATGGGGACCCCTAAAATTTTTAATAGTTTTTTCATTTTTGTATCAAAATATTAATGCGGTTCACAGACTACATCTACTTACCAAGTTTCAATAGTATAGCTCTTATAGTTTCGGAGAAAAGTGGCTGTGACATACGGACGGACTGACAGACAGACAGACGTTTTTTGACGTGGGAGATCCATGCTTGCCGGCTCGACCGGAGAAATACCACGTCCTCACAGAAAACCAGCGTGAAACAGCGCTTGCGCTGTTTCGCCGAGTGAGTGAGTTTACCGGAGGCCCAATCCCCTACCCTGTTCCCTTCCCTACCCTTCCCTATTTCCTTCCCTACCCTCCCCTATTACCCCTTAAAAGGCCGGCAACGCACCTGCAGCTCTTCTGATGCTGCGAGTGTCCTTGGGCGACGGAAGTTGCTTTCCATCAGGTGACTCGTTTGCCCCCTTATTGAATAAAAAAAAAGATCTATAAGGGTTCCGTTTTTTTGCCATTTTGGCTACGGAACCCTAAAAATCCAGTAAGCGTTAGTACCATCAAATTCACATAAAATATTTTAATACTTATTAAGTACATAATTTTTAATATTTTTATCATTTTAGGAAAACTGAATTTCGGATTTTTTTTCTTGACAATTAAGTACCCAAATATTATATTAAATCAAAAATCGCATCGAAACCCAAAATTGAGATAGATTTCAGAAATAACGTACATTATGTTTTGGTTTTCTGATAAGCAATTGCGAATTCGCTGATTTTCTGCGTGTGCGCAGGTCCTTAGCCAATCACAATTCGTTGTAAATAATTTTCGCAGTAGGCACGAATGGCACGATATTTCGAAATGTATTGGTGGGTGTGGGTTAGATCATCACAATGACAAACTATCAGGACCCTGATTCATTGTTATTTACATAATCACATTGTGGTACGTTTCTTATTTTTGGTGACCGTTGGCGTTTGTTGTCAATATCTTTTGATTTTTGGGACCACGTGCATCTAAAGATGGTAAATAGCGCTACATGTAAATATAAATGTATGTTCATAATGGTAGGAGTTTGTGATTTAAAATAGGGATACCTACAGATGTCTATGTGCGTCTGCAATGGTTATGAACTACGTTATAAATTAGTAATTTATATTTTAGGCGTAAAGGTCTACTATGATGAAGTGCGGGATAGGCTATCCACAACTTACTTGACAGATTCTCTATACTCTATCACCATATTTAAATGGTGGATAGCCTATCCGGCACTTATCAGAAAGTGGTAAAATAGGCCCTTAGTCGAATACCCAAGGTGAAAGAGCCCCTTAATAATAAAACCCTCTATATATAATTGTTTGTATGCCAATTGTACTGATAAACCACGGGTCAAGTCTAGGTCTATAGTTTAAACCATAAGTCTCTAATCACAATTTCTGGAATTTGATCCTACGACCAAACCAAAGGGTATACGCCTACGCTAGGAGATAGCTGATTGTTAATTATTAACATTATGTTTGATAATAATTAAATGCTGAACTCCCACTTGGTAAATGCACTGGCATTACCTACTTACTTCCTGTAATGTCAAGTATCAAGTATCAACTCTTGTCCTAGCGAGTCAAAAAATGCCTTAAAAAACTTTTGACTGACTTCTTTTTGTTGTAATTACTATTATAATTTTATTACTCAGGATATTTTTATACAAAGGACGATGTGATATTCTTAAGAAACTTAAAGACCTAATGAAGAAGAAGTACATTAAACAAGAGATGCATGAAGCTGTCTAAATAATCTAGTAGAACTAATTGCACCAAATTAAAACACGAACCTATAAAAATCGAAACCACTATCGAACCTTTCATCCAACTGAAAACTATACAGTAATTTATATAGCCAGTAAACAAACCGTTGACACGAAACGTAAAAGTCATTGAACCAGTTGCACTATTATCCAAAATTAAGGATTACAGTTACACTTCACAATCACGTGCATTTTGCAACGACCGCGCGTCGCAGCCGGCGCGCGTTGACTGGCGCACGCGCAGGACAAACAAAACAGTGGTGCGCCTGCAACTTGCAAATCATTTGCGTTTTTTTATTAATTTCCACATGCGATTGGGGTGATTAAAGCTAAATTCAGATTTAGCTACATCACCAGGTTTAGCATAACAACATTAGGAACGGGAATGAATCGACATACTGACAGATTTTAGTATGTAATAAAATGGCTGATTAGTGATTACCCTTGTCAATCTGTCACTTTGTCTATTCTTTCATAGAAAGAAACCGCAATCGAACTGCTTATAGAATATGAATAAAGTACAGTTTTCACAGAGCCAGTACTGGCTGCCAATAAGACTGGCAGCCAGTATTGGCTTGGTATATGCCGCGCGTGAACAGTTTGGCCTGGCTTGAAAAACTGTTCACACGCGACATATAGGTAACGAGCCAATAGGTACTGGCTGCCAGTCTTATTGGCAGCCAGTACTGGCTCTGTAAAAACTATACATAAGTATAATTTACACAGAGCCAGTACTGGCTGCCAATAAGACTGGCAGCCAGTATTGGCTTGGCATATGCCGCGTGTGAACAGTTTGGCCTGGCTTGAAAAACTGTTCACACGCGGCATATACCAAGCCAATACTGGCTGCCAATCTTATTGGCAGCCAGTACTGGTTCTGTGTAAATTATACTTTAGAGTTTCCATAGCCACTAGAGGAATAAGTCCATGCTGATTGCTAACATATTTACTAAATTTATTATATTCTAGGTTAAGTCATGTAAAGGCGAAAATGTGTTTGTCTGTTTTCAGTTACTTCTTAACGCAATCAACTCTACGAGATTGAAGTTGCGGATAATATCTAGTACATAAATTAATCTGAAAAATTGTTTGAAGTTTCATTTTCATTCCAAATAACTAGAGCAAAGAGTTTGGTGTTTGTATCAGTGTTAGTAAACAATAGTAGCACAGCGCCAAAAGATTAAATTTCTTGCGAGCGACCAGTTACCGTAAACGGTACTAAATCCGGTTAGGTAGGTTTCGTTTTAAAACTCTTTGATGACACGACTTTTGCAATAAAACCCCCGCCCTAAAAGGGAGAGGAAAAATGTCACTTTCCTCTTCAAAGGGATAGGGTCATAATGTGGATAAAGTTATTTAGACATAACCGTTTATAGGCTGTTGCAGCGAAAAAGGTAGAGTAGATAATTGCGAACGATCAAACGAAAGTAAAATTTATAGAGGGTATATTTTACTATAACAAGAATTGTTATTATATGCTTTTAGTAAATATGTTTTTGGTAACGACAATGTAGCCCTTACATTTAACATTATTATCTGACATAAGATGAAGGTACACATTTTTCCTAATAAACAAAATTGCCCCAAACCCATGTCCTTTCCTGGGATAGACTACATTTTTTTGTGCACAATAATTAAAGTATATTAAGTAATAATATATTTTGTTTGTTACATATTGTACTTTTTTGAGCTCTTTATACTTAAAATTTGACGAAGACGAAAATAAGACGAAGAAAAATACATAATGAAATTTGCTGTTATATAACTTTAACATTACCTATCTTAATGAGGCAACATTAAAAAGCTGGCTTATGCCACTGAAGTTCATTATTGTTATTTATTATTATGATATGATTATATTTCACCAGCAAAGTAAAAAGGCTGCATCCATGAATCGGTAATATAACTCGAATATAATTATTTCAATATCTTTCTAAAATTAATGTTAAATTTTTATTAGAGAAAAAAATAGTTTTTTTTTTTATAAAGTAAAGTGCTCCTAACAACTAAGTAGTTGTAAATTGTAACCTATCATTATTGTCATTTGTCTAGCGCAACAAAAACACTGAAAATCTTTACAAGAGCACTCCGTAACTAGATTCAGAGTAAGGTATGTTATTATTCGGTAAGCGACGAGTTATGGAATAGAAATATGAAAATAAAGTTTGAAGGTAGCCTTATGTGATCAGACAGAGAAATAAATGTGTGTTTTACGTTACCATATTCGTATCGCGGCCAAGAAAGTGCAGGATGTTGATAAACATTTTAAAATCATACAAAAATAACCGTTACCTCAGAATCGTGAGCTTTTGCAAGCACGAGCGGCGTTTTATGCAAAACATTCATTTTATAAAGACGGTAGTTAGTGTTCTACATTTAAAAATATTGTTGATACTTAAACAAAAACTGTTAACTTTACCTTACAATTGAAAAACAATATAAAGTTAAAGACACTTACGACAAAAATACCATAAAAATAAGAATTACTCTAATTATTTCTCAACACTGTAAATTTTATAAGCGTCTCAAGCTATCTGTTGATGTGAAAAAATATATTAGGGACGCCTTCAGGAACAAAATTTTAAAATGGGATCTTTTCGTAAATAATGTGACCGCGTCAACATGCGCTCGACAATTTCTTAGCAAATAGGCGTAAGTTTTGAATACATTTATTTGATTTTTTGTAATTTCTACTGATTTCATTGGATATGTTACCGCTAATGTGCGTAAACCAGTTAGACTGCAGATTAACAAGGTATTCTGCAGATTACCTAGGTGAGTCAGTTAAAGTGCAAAAAGTTTATTCTATTCTCATTACACTACACAAAACAGGTTCTTGTTTGAGTAAAACATGTTATTTAGTTGAAGAGAATTATTAAATATATTTTTTTGGAAATAAACAAAGGAATAAATTATTAAATTTTAAGTAAAATGTTACTCCACTAATAAAAATAACAGATCGAATTATCTAGAATAAAACCAATCAAAATAACAATAGTCTTAGGTTGTCAAGCTTACGTCAAAGTTTTTAAGACTTTTACAACGAAAGAGAATGCAAACTAACTAGGTAAAGTGTAAAATTAGCTTTGATTATTTAAAAATTTCACACTTTAACGGATGGTATCAGGGAATCTGCAGATTACCTAGGTAATGTTCACGTTAGCGTATTCTGCATTCTAACGGTAACATATACACTTGTGGCGGTACCCACAATTCGCCTAACATTCCTGCATCGCGCTATCGAAGTTTTCTAAGCGCGTCGGTATATATGTCGCAGGGAAAAGAAGATATCATGGATATCCCGGAATCCCTAGGGATATCACGAAATCGCGAAAGATACCGAATATTCTTGTTTCTTACGTCTTCTTACTAAACAAATCTAGTGATATGTCATTTCACTAAACTAAATCTAGTGAAATGTCAGTAAAGCGGATACCGCCGAATAAAAATCTAGCTACGCATTTCTCTCGCTCGCTCTAGTACCCATACGGGCACTAGTGGAAGTGAAACAAATGCGTCGCTCGAGCTGGCGCGGCTCGTGTGATTTTAGTCGTCGAATTATTACGCTACAGGTAGCACGCGCGCACGTCGCATCGCATGCCCATTTCATATAGAATATTTTGTTGACTATTTTACGTTTATTAGTATACAAGGTGACTGTGACAATGAATGAAGAAGATTGAATCTGATTCAGATTGTCTTTTCAGAATTAAAACTTTCGATTGGCCAACAGTCATTACGTCATATTTAGTTCCATAATAATATTGATGCCTATTGCGTGAGTTATTCAAAATTGGCGCCGATTTATATTCTTCTACTAATTTAATTACATTTTCAATCCTTTTTGTATTCCACAATGGTTCATGTCTCTCTTTTTTTCTTTCCGAAATTTTTTGAATCTCCCGATCAAAATCTTCTTTACAAACGAACTCTTTTTTCTGCTCTGAACGTGTTTCTCTACTGGTGCTGGGTACAAAATCTTCTTCATTCATTGTCACAGTCACCTTGTATACTAATAAACGTAAAATAGTCAACAAAATATTCTATATGAAACGGGCATGCGATGCGACGTGCGCGCGTGCTACCTGTAGCGTAATAATTCGACGACTAAAATCACACGAGCCGCGCCAGCTCGAGCGACGCATTTGTTTCACTTCCACTAGTGCCCGTGTAGGTACTAGAGCGAGCGAGAGAAATGCGTAGCTCGATTTTTATTCGGCGGTATCCGCTTTACTGACATTTCACTAGATTTAGTTTAGTGAAATGACATATCACTAGATTTGTTTAGTAAGAAGACGTACGAAACAAGAATATTCGGTATCTTTCGCGATTTCGTGATATCCCTAGGGATTTCGGGATATCCCTGATATCTTCTTTTCCCTGCGACATATATACGACAGCTGAAATGTATCACGTGGGCTCCGGCCTGACCGAGCATAACACCTCGCTCGGTCGGAAGATCTTCCTTTGGCCGCCACGCATTTATCTCACATTGGTGACCCTCGACAGAACACGCCACCTTCATCATCATCACACCCCGCCCATCCGCACCGCACCAGCCAGCATCGCCTCATCGGGTACCTCGTCCATTAGCCGCAACGTACCGCGGCCTGGGCGACTCTTCATCGGCATCATCGGGCTTTCTCACTACACCGACCGGTCAGCAAGCAGAGCACATCTCTCCTGGTCAGCACGTAGCATCGGCCCCGCACGGCAGCTTATCCGACTCACTGGATCCCGTGCAGCAGCTTACAGTTCCGACTCACTGGGACTCACTGCAACAGTTCCGACTCACTGGAACTTCCTGGCACTGGCGACTCAAGCGACAAGACAAGATTCGACCTCCGATCTTCGGAGCGGAGTGATGTGGCGGTACCCACAATTCGCCTAACATTCCTGCATCGCGCTATCGAAGTTTTCTAAGCGCGTCGGTATATATACGACAGCTGAAATGTATCACGTGGGCTCCTGACTGATCGAGCATCGTACCGCCTCGCTCGGTCGGAAGATCTTCCTTTGGCCTCCACACATATATCCCACACACTAATTAATGTTTATTTGTGATTTTTTTGTCCATTTTCCCTAACAATATAAAGGGTGTACTATTAGTTCTTGAAAATGTAAAAAACCTAATAGATGACATGGATCTCCTCTTTTGGTTTTGCAATACATACTAAAGTTATTTTGTAGTTTATTCTACTGCAAATATCATCGTTATTCTCTGAAAATATAATTCTATTAACAAACTAACAACTTAGAACTACTGTACCTAAAAATTGACAATATTAGACCTTGTACTGATCTAAAAATCGATTGCTTTAGTTTTTTAGCAGTATAAAGAAGAAAAAGGAGAGCTGAGAAAAGAAAGAAGAAAGAAGGCAAGAGAAGCATGAAGGCTAAAGACTGAAAATAAATTTGCTAGGAAAAAAATATGAAAAATAAAAATAAAAGGAAAGATAGTTTCAGCATGGAAGAAGAATGGATAGAATCTGGAGACAACGTGGATAATTTTTGTGACGCATGTAGTTACTATGATGAAGTAAATGACATCTTTAGAAAAACGGCAAATAAAGACCTAGTAATAGGAAAAATGTAAAATGTAATGTTCTATGTCAACTATTAGTTCATATTGGTTTCTACTATTAGTGATGTTCGATTTTTGTGATGTCATCTATTAGCTCTTATGACTAAGTTTACAAAAAGATTAATAATATATTTTTGAATTAATTTGTCAGTGAATAATTATAATAGTTTTATTTTGTAAGAGTTACCTTCAGTAACTCTCATAGAAGAAGTTATCAATCCTTTATTTTCATAAATATATATTTTATAACATTCAAATGTTTCATGTTTTCTTAAAGTGTCTGCCATTAGTGCTTTTCCCTTAATAAAAAATAAATAATTAAAGATTATTGTCAGCACTCTTCAATAATATAATGAATATACTTAGCAACAAATAACATATTATTTTTACACATATTTATTGATTTCCGGCTTCTGAAAAAGATTTTCCGGAAAACAATTTTTGCAGTTTTATTTTATACTTATCAAAATCTAGCTTACATCAGTTGAGATCCCATAGTTTCTCATTTCACGTGATTTTTAACAAATTTTTGAGGTTCTGGGCAAATTTAATTTAAGTAATTGAGGCATTTTTTTATGTTAAACGTACCTTTACCTAGCCTAATTCAGTAATATGTATTCATGGGCTCGCCTCATTAATCAGTCAGAACCCTCAGGTGAGAGGAAGTACAAAATTCATTAAATACTATACAAGATACAAAGTCCTAAATTATTTTGCTGAGAGTTACAACTTTGTTTTTCTGTCGTTTTTCACGTCAAATAACCGAATTTTATTTCAAGGGTATAAAAATAAGGTTAAAAAACTGCAATGAGTATGAATGAGTCAAAGCTACAACTTAGACGTACGAATAATCACTGTACTTATTTTATTACATGAATTCTTGACAAGAAAATATAATTAATGACATGAATAAAAATAAATGCTATTTTAGTTGGTCATATCTTTATAGGACCATATATTACCAACATTTTCTTTTACAACTATTGCGAGTTGTATATCTATATGTTTTGACTTTTAATTTTGGTGCAATGTCACCATGAAATAAACATAAATTGCAGGTTTTAAATCTGTGAACTTTATCCAAATTCCAAACTGCGGCTGTAGCTTTCATAAGCTTAATTAATTTACTAGCGAACAAGCGCTGAAAGCTTTTCATTAGCGAAATATTTTGATTTCACCGCAATTATCGTATTATTTTGACCGTTTATGAGTACATGAACGACTGTTATGGCACTGGAATATTAAAATATACAGCGTGCGCCATTTTATTCTCCTGCATTTCACTTATCAACGCTTCAACTCCCAAGGAGACAAAAACAATAGATTTCCAAGAATCCGCGATCGAAGGATTAATAGTTTTTCTGATCACTTCGCCCTTGAAAGAGTCTTCCTTAAAATTTGTTCCTGTTAATGGAAAAATTCGAAAATTTTCTAACTCTATTCCAATTATTAGAATTCTATATTGTTATTTAACTATACCCAAGAGCTATACCACGCTTCCAAGATCTAATCTTTACTTCCTATGTCGTACTATAGTTGTCATATATGACATGTGTTATCGCCTTAGCCATTTGTCCACGTAACCCTTATAAGGGTGTTCGATATCGCTTTTGTGCTCACACACGTCAAATCTAACCCACTCCAAACCCTTTATATCCTTCAATGGCCTGGGATTTAGATAACGTTGATAAGCGACTGACAGTTTTGAGTAAGTAGCTAAAATGATTACGCTATAGAAAAATGGAATAGATTTTATCCTGGATAGTTAACCGTTTTTTTTTTTGAAACTGAAACGTTAGATATAAAATGGGAAAAAAAGAATGAAAGAAATTTCTGCTATAGAAAATATTGCACTGAAATTTCAATATTTTGCGTCTCATTTTAATATAAGTAAATGAAATATTATGTAGTTTGAATCTTAGAATGCTGCTATTTATTTAACGAACAACTTTATTTGCTCAATTTAATCGAGCTTGAGAATAATAAATGTTCTATAGTCAAAATGAAATAAGATGGCATCAGTGGTCATTGACTTTTGTATATTAGGAGCGTTGAGAAAATTGCTTGCACTGTATTCATCATGCCCCAAGCGGCCACATCCAGCCGCGATAACAATAGATAAGCCATTGTGTCTCATTTTTCCACGATCGATGGGTTCGATTTCTGTTAACTTAAAAACAAAAATTGACCTGTTATAAAGACTTTTATAGATTCGGTCTTCAGAAAACCTCTTGGTATTTTTGGATTTATGGATTTACTGCATATTATTATATTATGCAAAATACGATATCGCCCTAGACTAGAAGAAACACCTGTCACTTCGTTGTCAATCGCAGTTTGTATAGAAAACGATGTAGGTATTTTATAAGTATTTTGATAGGGGGATCAATGACCATTACCGCCTGGTTTCGACATTACCAGAATAAATTCATAACCGCAAAATATGGAACTGCAATGGTCGCCATTTTGAAACCCGTTCCGACTGAAACATTAACATGTTTGTAATAACTGGTATGCAATTATTCTCTTTCCATATATAGATGGCTTCCGTTATTTGAAAATATTCAAATATGGAGAACACAACAAAAAATATAAACTGT
Source organism: Lysandra bellargus (assembly GCA_905333045.1). Taxonomy (NCBI): domain Eukaryota; kingdom Metazoa; phylum Arthropoda; class Insecta; order Lepidoptera; family Lycaenidae; genus Lysandra; species Lysandra bellargus. The sequence goes on from HG995355.1 coordinate 6,878,544, forward strand.
TACATGAGTTATGTTTGTTCGAATTATTACTAAATATGCAATATGCATACTGATCAGCGTGGGACTATTTTCAAACGAAATATTAGTATATATTTTCCAGCCTCATAGAATCAATAATGAAAATCAAAAATGAGAAAAAAACGGGACGACAAGAGCAATTAACGAGCTGCTGTATTAACTATGGCTAAGAAAAACTTTCAATCATATTGTAAGATTTTGAAAGCTTACAATATGATTGAAAGTTTTCAATTATTACACAAAAACTGGATCAAAATAGGCCTACTCGTTTGGATGATACAGACAAACACGTCAAACTTATACAGGCTGTAACAAAACAAAGTGATAAGTAATAATACTTTAGGCTTATGTTTGAGTTCCCTGTATAGAGTTCACTGTGGAAGTAGCAGCACTAAAAGAGTAACTTTTTTACTTTTATATGGTCAAAAATTCAAAATCATGACGCTGCCGGGCGTTTGCCCATACAACTTACTAAAAAATTAGCTCTTTCAACGCTGCTACTTTTACAGGGGCTCGTACACTGTACACACCCTAAAGTATTATCACTTTGTTTTGTTACACCCTGTATATATTATGCCTCTTTTTGTTCGGGAGCAAAAAAACGTTGGTCATCGTACCATTTGCACGTTTTCTCTAGCTGACATTGTGGTTACAAGGAACCGATATCCAGAGGTTACGAGAACCGACTGGTTGCGGGAACGAACGTGTGGGCTATACGGGGAACGGGTAATTAAACTCAGTATAAATAACCACAATCCTCGGCTAAATTAAACCCAAATCCTAATGAGAGAATGTTTGATTCTGTTCGAGTTGAAAGTTTTACCGAGAGGAATGTTATTTTTAAACTATTCGGAAATGGATTAGAAATTAGTCTATGCTTGAATTACCAATTGTTTACCAGTTATTTTGTTATTTTGCAGACGTTACAAATAATAAATGTATTAAAAGTTAAAAAGCACTGCACTAGAGGACATAGCAGAGTTTTTTTAAGAAAAAATTATTGGTTCTAACAAATTTCTACGTAAACGAACGGGCAATATCTAGTGTTGTTTTAATATTTAGCAGCTTTATGCTACTGTTGAAAATCTCATAAATTAATTATGAATTTATAACCAACCTCAATACATAATTACTTAGCCAGCAAAGCTGCTTACCCAGTACCCCTATTCTCTTATTATAAAAGCACATTAAAAAAAAGTTAATAGCTCATTATTAAGAACATAAAATATCCTTTTTAAAAATGTATAAGACCGCATGCATATGCTAAATAGCTTTTTCACAATATTCATTTGACTTATGTGTATGCAAACATTTGAATGAGCCATCCGCTACTTCAACTTACTTCAACCTATGAAAAACAAATATTTATGCAGTTTTAGTACAAAAAAAATGTCTGATTAGGATTATTTGGTTATTAGAGTATTGAATGCAATAAATATTTTATTCAAATTGTGATATTTTTAAAAACCATTTATGATAATATGCTCTAGTTCTACCATTTTCCATAGTGCGGCGTCACACGGCGTCATCTAGTATGTACTTAGTATACTAGATGACGCCGTGTGACGCCAGCATAATATACTATACGGCACAGTATACTATACTATGATATTAAAATAACATTTTGCTGTCTAATTGTCATACTGGATCGAACAAATAACGAAGCTGGATTCACATTAGGTTTAAAAAATAGAATCGGGATACCATTTAATTAAATTTGCTCTACATTGTGGCAATCAACAAACATTGAAATTGCTGTGCAAAATGTAACTCGCGTTTCCCTAATCCCCCATGATATTGACAGTTATCCAGGGCTTACCGGAACACACCGTGACGTCACAACAATCCAGGAGAGATGTGAAATAAATTATAGATGCTTTTGTAAACTGCGGAACTAAGTAGATATTTTGTGTGTTTTTATGTCTTAAATCTCAAAGACTTGGCTGTGGCTTTCGGGAAGTCTGTTTATTCTTTAGATTTTGGAATATATCCAAATAGGAATTTTGACGGCTATTAAAATCTAAGTTATAAGCGAAGCCGATAAGAATAAAATTAAAGGAACCACGCGCCACTGATGTAGGCATAAGACCTATAATAGTGTCTTCTATGAAAGCAGTCACAGTTAACATTTATTTATTGTTTTCAATCACCAATTATTTTTCTATTTCAGTTTCCCGTAGATTAATACTTCAGTCGGAATTTCCAGGAATTGCTATTGTATTCTATTGTTGTCGCGATCACCGGTGCTCGCGCGGGGCCTGAAGGATTAATACATAAACATACTTTTAAAGGTATTAACTATTTAAAAGGATTTTTTAATGATATTAAATATGAAGAAGATAATAAGCTAACAATCTGTCTTCTTAATATTTATTGTGATAAAAATTTGTCTATTTTCGAACATCGATGTAGATTAATGTCATAAGCGCGGGGCTCAGGGGAAAAGGGAGACACACATGAATGATTGTGTAATTAATTTGTTTGAATAGAAATTAATAAATCCCCATGGTGCCGCAACGGCGAACATAATTAAAAGCTTCGCGATTTAATTCACGTGCAACTCCTAAATCATGGTTATGGTATAGTTTAATGGCGTTTTCATTTGCATATTTGGTTTCATTTCATTTTCCAGCCAACTGTAATGGTCAACTAGAGACGCCTATGATCAACTATGCCGCATCTTAAAATTTTGACTCTAGTCCTAGACATTAAGTTTTAGCGTATTTCTTTGCATAATATTAATATTAATCGATTTCAACTTGCATGTTTCATCTTCCCCTGAAAACCAAGAAAATTGTTTTTTTGACTTTAGTCCTAGACGTACGCTTAAGTTTTACCGTGTTTCTTTGCATTATCGATCCTTACTTGTTTATTTTATCTGCCCTGAAAACCAAGAAAATCGACTGATTTAATCTTATAAAATATGTAAACTTCTTAAGACTTTAAACAGGGTGTCACAAAACTAATTGATAGTACTTAAGGGTGTGTATGAATTTCATGTATAGAGTTTACTATGAAAGTAGCAGCGCTAAAGTTTTTTTTAACTTTTGTATGGGGAAATGCATGACTCTCACAAAATCACAAAAAATTGCTCTTTTAGCGCTGTTACTTTCACAGTGAACTAAGGGACGTTGTAAACCCTAAAGTATTATCAGTTATCACTTAGTTTTGTTACACTCTGTATAAAGAAAAGTAGGGGGAAAAATCTGCACACTTACACAAGAACTTTCGTATCGATCTTAGCGTCCAGGTAGGCCGAAAATATACATATTTCTTACCTTAAGTTATGAAAAACAGCTATACATCATAAAGATAAGGAATACCAGTAGAAGCCTGTAAATATCTCCAGCGTGATATACGGAGGATGCTAACTTGTACGAGCAACGTCTTGTACGGTTTCTCTCATAATTTATTGATAGGAAAAGAGGACTACACTACCAGGTCCATGAATTAATGGTAATGAATTAATCACGATGTCTTAGACATTGATTCAGCAGAATACCCACGTAATTTGGTCGGCTTATGTTAAGACAGGTCATGATTTTGGTTTTCTTGACCGGACCAAATTACTTATATTAGGTCCGTCGTCTGCTTACGAATTAAATTATTTGATTGCACATCCCTTCATGGTGCATTCGCTACCTGCACGAATTCTCTTCTTTTTACCTTATGTAACACCTAAAACTCCTAAACCGGCTAGATAAAATTTAGCATGGGGATACTTTAAGTCCCGGAAATGGACATACATTTTTTGACAAAAAAATTACGATTTCCACAGGATTAATAAATTTACATTTAAGCAGTTGCGAGAAACGTCTCATAGTTAAAATGCAATCATATTATCTACACTTTTGGTATTCAATCAGCGACAGTATTAGCATTATGCGTGGATTTCTCGCCGGTGGCAGCCCTGGCGTTGCCCGAGTGATTAATTCCCAGCGCCGCCGACCGACACTTGACGGACGGTCTGCACGTAGGGTTGTCACTTGATAGCAAAGGTTAAAAAAACTAATATAACCTTTCCTTTTCTTTGATAATATATAATATAATATCTATGGACGCTTCACACCACGTCAGTCTGGCCCCGTGCTAAGTACCCGAAGGACTTGTGTTACGGGTACCAGATAACGGAAATATATTTAATACTTTTATACTATACATATATTTAAGAGTTTTTATTATATGATACACATATTTAATATACATCCATGACCCAGGAACTTCATAAACTTTTTGTTCCGTCGGCGGGACTCGAACCCGCGACCTCCGGCTTGAACTCAACGCGCTCACCACTGCGCCACAGAGGTCGTAAAAATTTAAGGATCAGACATTATATTTATTACGAAGATGTAGCGTCATAAATGAAACATAATATTACCTCTATGTTTTGATTGATGATGTCTTTATAGAAATAAGATGCCATGGCCTTAATTTAATTATAACTCATGTTAATGATTAACGTTGATCAATAAAATAGCCCCTGTTCTTGCAATGACAGAAAGTATTTATAATCTTAAACTATACCTACTTTCAGAAATAATCTTTACGTCTTTTTAATTTATTTCATACTTTTACTCCAAATTTGTAATGACTAATTCAATGCTTATGTGACAACCCTAAGCTCGTATCTCGTATTCAGATGAATAAGGCATTAGTTAATATTACGCAATGGTACAAATGTAGGCTCTGTCTGAGCTTACATTACTCTCCAGGATTTGCTGTTGGCTGCAATTTCGTATTTATTGTTTTAAGCTTTCCAGTTTCCATGTTTCCACAAAATGGCTCTCTAATTTCCGCGACGAAATTTAATTAAGCTTAAAATTAAGTAGATAATTTATTGTTATTTTGCGCTAGTAAAAGCTCACAAGCGCAAAACAACAGAAAATTATTATTAAAGTTTTATAAGCTATAAAAAGTTTTGCTGCAGTTCATTTGCATTAAGCGTAGATCAATCTAAATCCTAGGTACCATAGTATAGACTCTGTAGTATAATCTTATTGTGGCAATAGCTACCGCACGATAAACAACGTTTTCCGTGATTGATGTTTCAGTCATTTTGTAATTAAATATCAAAATAGAACATATAATCAAAGGCCGAAAACGCACCTGCAGCTTGCTGCAGTTGCGAGTGTCAATGGGCGACGGTAGTTGCTTCCCATCAGGTGACCTGCAGTGTGCTTGTTTGCCCCCTTATTTTATAAAAAAGAGAATGTCTGGGTCAAAACACAATGTTTGGCTAATCTTGCTCTATAACAGTACGGAACACTTCCTGGGTTCGACTCGCACTTGGCCGATTTTTGACATCGCCGTCAAAGCTACCGAATGCGACTGATCCCTAACTTTTTTTCTCCCATGACTTCTACATATCCACCTGTTCTCGTAAGTCATAAGTAATTGGTCCCGCCCTTTCCACGTTCGAGTTAGACTCCTAATTGAATAGAACCTTCGCGGTGATCACAGAATAGTGCAGCTAATGGAGCTTGGCAGTTAATTAGCGAAGAGGTTTTATTTACGGGAGGAAATCCCGTGGAAACTGTTTAATGACGTAACCTACGTTCGAGATTGGTAACTAAAAAATAAAAACCGGCCAAGTGCGTGTCGGGCCACGCTATTGCGCGTTTCGTAGTACTTACCGCTAGGTTTTTAAATATTTTGTATGGTCAATGAATGTACATTTATAACGTGTTTTACACTACTAACAGCATCATCTCAGTTACTTTCAAAGAAATTTGAACGAAAAGTTCCCATTATCCTTCGCCGACTACATTTTTTTTGGTTGATCGATTATTACTTAATAACTTATAAAGTCTTCTTAGCCGTAATAGTTTTCCTTTTAAACTCAGCATATTTCCTACTTCCCTGAATTTTTCCACATTTCCGGAAGCAACCGTTTAGATGGTAGAAGGGGGGACACTGGACTCGAACAACTTTTTCCACTTTAAAACTTAATATTTCACAAACAGATCCCTAAATCGGAAAATGATCTATGAATACTCATAATATTTTTAAAAAACCTATCCAACGACACCCCACACGATAGGATGGACGCGAAAAAAAAATCATCCATCAAGATGTGTAGGGAAGGTACCATAAAAAATATTTTTTTATGATTTCATGTACCATTTTTCCAGCATCATTAATATGTGCATTCATGCCAAATTACAGCGTTGTAGGTCCTGTAGTCTCTGAGCAAAACCGCAGACAGACAGATGGACAGACAGACGGACAGACAGACAGACGGACAGACAGACAGAGAGACAGACGGACAGACCGAAACTATAAGGGTTCCTTGTTGAATACGGAACCCTAACTATAGGCCTTTGCATCTGTTGTGGATGATTTATTCAGAATTTTCGGAGCGAAGTAACCACTCATTCTCGCCTAGTCCAGAGGAAAGAACTAGTCAATACGTCTGTGACCTACTATGTGCGGGTTTCCTCATGATGTTTTCCTTTACCGTACGAGCGTGCGTATTATGTATTTGAGATCAGAAAATGTCTCATTGGTACACGCCTCCACCCGGGATCGAACCTGCACCCACTACGAGTGCGAACCAAAGGTTACGGACCCCGCGGTAGCTAAATCTTTATTTCTTTGACAGGTTTCTGGCACCGAGTTCAAAATTATGAAGATTGAGTACATAAATAGTTGAGGTTTAGCCGAATTCGGGAAAAGGCACTACATATAAGATAGGAAAAATTATTAAATACTTTTTAGTTCATATTATAAGGATGCTATTAATATTATTTTTACCTTGGAAGTCGGTTTCGGATTTCTGTCGTGTTGTTGAAAGTTTGTAAGCAACTGACAACTCAACAGTGAGCTTGCCGCTTGGTGTGAGCAGTGAGCACTGAATTGACAACATAAATCATAATATTGAGTGGTAATTGATCTCGTATAATTGTTATTAAGTTGACCTCCGTCATAGTCCGCGAATTTATAAGTGGTCGTCGGTGGTACTGCGTATATTCTACGTATCTTATTACAATTTGTTAAGACTGTTAAGAGTCATACGGCATACCCCAAGGCCCAAATATCAGGTAGATACATTTAAACAATACATTTAAAAAAAGTGAACACGTGCTGAATGACATTCCGGTTAGAACTTGAATACGATGTTTACGCTCGCGCCGCGCGGCGACGCCGTTGCCTCTGCGGCGCCGACCGCCGTGTATATTAAACAGCCTATAATTGGTGTTGTTATGTATATAATTATTATTATTGTATCCATACCTATGCCTTGTACTATTATCTATTTTGTGCCATGAGAGATTGGTGACCTTAACACGACGTGGTAATGATGATGACGATGATGATGATGATGAATTTGAATTGCATGGTAACATATACTTTCTGTTCTTAAAACAACACCGAAACTCCCAAACGTGTATCTATAAAGAGTCAGGAGTTCTCTCAGCATCTTCGAAACCATGGTATACCTTGACCCAATATTTGACTTTTTGGTAGCATATTCTTAGTACACTTCACATAAAACCAAAATCACCATATGTTTCCATATAAATTTCGAGGTGTCCCTTCGATTACTCCTGGGTCCCATCATCAGGTCACCACTTTTGTGAACATGGTACCAAATTGGAGTGAAACCTAATACAACAAAACAAAAATTTCGAAAATCGGTTCACAAACGGCGGAGTAATCGTTGAACATACAAAAAAATATATGCACAGCCGAACATATAACCTCCTCGTTTTTTGGAAGTCGGTTAATTAGCAATTAAACACGTTATCAGGGCAAGCGAAGTGAGCCCTAGTATATTCCATAACGTGCATTTTGTGGTACACTTATCGGAAAAACTATCACGCCTATGAATCTACGAATAATAAATAGTGTAACATAGTAATTTTTATTTATATGTGTTATTCATCAGTCAATCAATTTTTTTATATTATGTAGATATTGTGTCATCATCAGTCGATCAAGGTATGACGACGCGATCCCTCACAGAGCTCGGCTTTTAGCTAGTTAGGTATTCTACAGTCGCAGTTAATAACTATTATGTGTAAGTTGTAACTATTTTGTCTCTCTATGCATTCGGATAACGTTTAAATAATTGAATTTCATATTTGGAATATCCTAAACCAACAGTTGTAATTCGTAGGACCCAATTCCTCGAGCTACGGTAATGAAATCCACGGATAATGATGTACGAAATATCCATATTTGTTCATTTGTAAGAGACTCCGAAATCCACACTCTATTTTAAGGCCCCTCTTCTTGTTAGGCCGTGATCTATGATTATGATTGATTCATTTTAATATTATTAATGGGAAAGTGTGTCTGTCCGTCTATCTGTCTGTCTGTCTGGCTGTCTGTCTGGCTATTACCTCTTCACGCCCAAACCGCTCTATCGATTTTGCTGAAATTTGGTACGGAGATACTTTGAGTTCCGGGAAAGTACATAATATACTTGTTTCAAAAAAAGTACGGTTCTCGCGCCATAAACGAATGTTGGCGCAACGAAGTTGCGGGCGTCATCTAGTTGTCTACATGGCATCTAAATAACCTATTGCCAACGTGGAGAAAGACATCATCACTAGAGGAGGTGATGTATTTGTTATGAATTATGATAGAGCAAGAGATAATGTTCCAGACCAAGACAAATATTATATCCTGTAAGCTGTATAGTTTTTTTTATTTTTATTTTATTTTATAATTCTAATTTAAAGGGCTTTATCGCTAAGCGATTAAGTCGCCCTGGTAAGTAATCACAATATTATAATCTTAACTAATAAATAAAAATATTAGGCTTAAATAAGAAAACTCCTATGGTTACCTATTGATGAGCTGCAATAGCAACCTGATCTCCCCAGAGAGCGAAAAGGCCAGGATACTATTACAGCCACCTACTTGATTTAAAGTTTTGTACATTATTTCTCTAATATGACTGTTCCGGACACATTCCATCAATATATCATAGTCAAGCTGTATAGTTGTTCTCTGTGAACATATTTTTGTTACTAAGAAATGTAGACCTTAGAGCCATTACAAGCTAAAAGGGTCGCTATGTACAACGTACACAAGAAATTGCCTGCCAACTATCCAAACTTCGCACCACATATTATAAGTTGCTCCCTTGAAATACGCCTACGAAGTTTAGTGAATAAAATGAAAAACTTTCCGTCTCAAAGGGCACCCGAAACTAACCTAAATAATAGTTGCCGGAGCCCTTGGACCCTATTGTGGAAAGGTTGTGCAACTATTTAAGTTATTTAGGGTCTGGCTGCTGTAAATCTTAATTGCTGTCCCGAAGAAGCAATGGCTCGTGAAGACTTCGGACATAAATCCAAACGCCTTTTATCGGACGCTTTTTTAGGTTTCGATGAAAATATCAGATTTGGTCCCTTAGACAAAGTATCTTTCGTTAAAAACGATGACGAAATTCGTTATCAAAATATATGGGATTTGACATTAGTCTTCGCAAACGAAATGTCATTTATCGATAACTTATGTCAAACCGCATACATTTTTTATTTTGATATCGAATTTCTTCATCGTTTTTAACGAAAGATACTTTCTTTGTCTAAGGGGCTAGGTACAACACCTTCGAGGAAGAAGTTCGTGCTCCCATGAAAATCAATATGCGCCTAGCCAACATGTTCTCTAGTAGGTAGGAAAGGGAAAATTGTGTTGCCTCCTGTCCGTACCTGGCTTACTAGCTAGGCTAGGTACCTTCATAAATGTCACTCTATAGCTATATCCACATTATGCGCTTTCGTCTTCAATTTTCGTCATCTTCTTTTATGAAAATTTCGTTTTGGCGCATTCAATAATTGAATGCGTCAAATAACGCAACGCCAACTGTCATTTTTAATAACAAAGCGAAAGTTTTAGACGGTCAGAGGGCATGCGTCGCGGGCATGCCTCACGTTCGCTGTTGACTGCGCTATAACGCATGCCCTTGACGAACAGAAAAAGGCAGACAAAGCTAATTTATTATAATTTGTAACAAAATAGTTGTCTGCATTAAGTAGGTGGCAAATAGCAAGCTTTGTTACTATTTTCGTAGCTTTGGAATAGGACAATTTCAATTCGTTAAACTACAGAAATCTCTCAGTATATAAAATATAATTGCAAGAAACCGTTTATACCAAAGTTTATCTTTGAAGCACCATGAGATATTTCATCATAAACTTCTAACACAACATTTTGAGTACTGAGTTGATACACTAAGCTAAGCTATTAGGCTCCATTACTTCGCTCGGAGTTCTAAGAGTTTAGATTCAATTAATAAAGACAATTCTCAGACATCGGCAGACGATGCAGAGATAACTAGAGTATAAGTAATAACTAATAAGTATTAAGTAAGTACATAGTGTTGGTTACAGTTCTAATAACTGATAAACTAACCTATAGTAGCAAATAGCAATACTAATGATATGATTGTCTTTACAGAATTATAACAGTACCTTAAAACAGATATTCAGTAAAGATGATAAGTACTTACCTGAAACAGAAAAAAATTGCCATTATTTTCATTAATCTAAAGTTTTATAGGCTTAAGAAATCTACGATACACTGGTACTGTGTCAAAAAAATTAATCGAATAATGTAAAAAACTATGTATAAGTATTTGGCGTACCTCAAATAGAAGGGAATATACTAAGGTATAAGGGATGTCAGATGTATTCAAATTTCAAATAATTCGATAATTAGTATAAGCGCTAGCCGCTAAATTCAATTACTCTTCTGGTGTAACGGAGGAGTCACTTGTAACTTTGTTGTTTTATTTAATTAAACAAGAATACACTCAGACGGTCTGCAGCATCGCCTCATCGCTCTATAAGGCTGCGTTTCTAATTGAATTAATAATTAAATACAATATTCAAGCGGCTGCAAATTGGGTTCTGTTTCATTTTGGGGCCTACAGTGAAATGATGCACTAAAATGTTAACAGCCCTTAATTCAAGAAGTGCAAATATAAATATTAACTTGAAACCTTTTGGTAAGTATATTGTAGAAGTATACATATAAATTATATACTTTTATTATATTTCTGATTGATGTTATATGACTATATAATAATAGTTTATGCCTATTATAGTTTTAAAAATTGAGATAAAACATAATATTAAAAGAATTAGAAACTTATGAAAGAAACACAATATATCAGACTGAAAATTTCAATTCGGCTAATTTGATTTTCAATTTTTAAACTTCGCAACTTAGGCAATTGAATAAAGCTAACATAAACTGTTCACGTGGAGCACACAAACAACCGTCAGAGCAAATAAACAGCAAACTGGAGGCGGGAGCGAGGTGAATCTTAATGTACCCAACTACTTGCCGCTTTATGCCGGTGTCGCTTACACTATAGTCATAAAAAGTTTGGAAAACTTTAAAATGTGACATTGTTATCGTTAAGGTACTTTAGTTCCTTCATGTAATTGAATTTTCAAGAAGGATTTCTTATTTCATAGACGAATGATTGCAAGAATGATTTGTATCATTATTATGTGTTTCTGTCTGGAAATTTTGTAATGTATATTTAAAATAAATTCCTGTTTCCAAGAATGTACGGTTCCTGCGAGGTGTACTAATTGCTGCGCAGCAGCCAGCACAATTGCGGGCAACATAGTCTATACAGGAGTATAGAGAAGAGGGGAGACAAAAAGCACTCACGTGCCTCAAAGAGCCCAAAATGCATTTTAGAGCACAACGCCAACGGTTTAATCTACGCATTCCTAAGATAAAGGTCGTATATTCTGGCGGGGGAGTTTTTTTTTTTAATTTTCCGATCCCGGCCCAGGTCGCATATGTTATGAATTATGTCTCAATATCGACTGACCCCCGCCACCTGTGTTGATTCATTGTTAATGGCCGCCGCACACGCTATCTATTTCGGAGGTTTTCCAAATTAATGCGCAATATTTATGATGCATATGAACATTTTCGGCCAGTAATAGGCCATTGCAGCAAAAAAGGTTTGAATAGCGCATTATGCTGAAATATAATAACCACCATTTTTTCATTTTTCCGCTTTCATTTATTGAATCATACGTAATACAATATTTGAAATTAATATTTAGTTATAAAACAGTTCCTAGTTTCTATGTTATATATAATTTATTTCGTATTTATAAAGAAATCAGTTTTAGAGTAATAAAAACTGATGCTTCTTCCCGTGATCACAGCCGCTGAAAAGCAGCCGAAATGTTTTGAATAAGAATAGTGCTTCACGAAAAAATCCGCAAGTGTTTAAAACGTTATCCATACTATACTAATATTATAACTCTAATCTCTCTCTAACCTCGTCACGCCCAAACCGCTGAACTATATTTTCTGAAAGGTATGAAGATACTTTGAGTACCGAGAAAGGACATAGGATACTTATCACCTCGGAAAATGTACAGTTCCCGCGCGATTAACGAATTTTGGCGCAAAGGGGTCATTTAATGAATAATAGGTAGGTATTCTCATAAACTAAGAATTTATATTTTATATTCAGGCTTATAACATTCAGAGTTGAAGAGATCGTTAGAAACAAGAAAATGATAAATCTCGCCTCATATTTGACGCAATATTTCAGCGAAGATCGAGTGGAAAGATATTAAAAGTTCCACACTTGCGGTCTTAATGCACGCCCGAGTCGGCGCAGCGGGCTGCCATATAATTGAACACATAAATCAGGATCGAAACATCTTCAACTTTCGAAAAATGTGAGAAAGTAAAGTTATAGATGCGCTATAACATTTTACTAGCCTTCTGAATACTGCTTATGAGAAATAGAGCTTGAGAGTAAAGTGGTAGATGCGGTATACTCACTATAACCAGCGCCAGCGACAGCAAGACTTTCGTCATTTTATAAAAACTTAAAGGTAAGAATGACCAGCAGTTATGGAGTTTCGATCACAGTTACTTTAGGAGAATATCTAGTTCAGAAACTGTACTTGACCTTCTTTGGTTGTTATGAAGGTAGATCTATGCTGATTTAAGTGTATGTAAGAGAGAAGTTATATTATATAGGTAGTGTTCGAGTGTAAGAGAAATATAACAAGGACGACCTCATTTCTCTCATAACCAGCGATGCCGGATAAACTTACATCCCCATCAGGCGCCTGAATAATCTTTCTTATCTGGGACTAAACTGCACATTGTCCTAAAAACTTTAAAGCATATTTTTGTTTATTAAACGAAACTCGAACTCACGACCAAATCAAAACGCTTTAATCCTTCAGGCCCCGCGCGAGCACCGGTGATCGCGACAACAATAGAATACAATAGCAATTCCTGGAAATTCCGACTGAAGTATTAAGCTCTTTGATCTTAGACTACAGAGATACATCTAAACGACTCAAGTATCATTTTAGCTCGAAATAAGTAAGCTGAGAATGTATAATTTTGTTTATTATTGCTATATTTTATCCTGCACACTGGAAATTTTGGTTCTAGTGAGGTGGAGATGACAGATTTGTTAAGGCATTCAACTTAATAGCCAAACTTCAGGGCAAAGTTCTCGTGAATGAACATGAAGTTCTTGCGAAAAGCGAATGAACAATGTGTGAAGTTCGTGCAAATGTCTGTTGCAGCCATACTGTAGACAATTTACTTTTTAATGCTGTAAAATAAGTTTTGCCAGACTAGAATAGCATAATAATTTTTGTGATAAAGTTATATAAAATCACAATGAAAATGTCGTTAATATCAATCTATACTAATAATATTATAAATGCAAAAATGTATACATTCTCTTTAGTCGTCTGACTGTTACCTCTTCAATCAAATTTTACTGAAATTAGGTGTGGAGGTACTTTGAGTCCCAGTAAAGAACTTAGAATACTTTTTATGCCGAAAAAATGAACGGTTCCCGTGCTATAAACCAATTTTGACACACCGGGCGTCATCAGCTAGTTGGCAATAAATTAAAATTAGTATAACTAATGATAAGGGAGCGGAATACAAACGCAACAAACGCGTAACATGGTATTTACGCATCCGCAAAAATGTTTTCCATGTATGCTTCCACACACTGATAATAATGTGTTGTAACAATAGGCAGTGATTGCGTTGAGCTGTGTACATACAGAGTAACTGGCAGGGTAGAGACTAGAGGATGAGACGAGAAATAATCTTCTATATGCATAGTTCCTAGCTCTTGCCCGATTCTTTACATATTTGTTGTGTTTTTATGTATGTTGCTTTACGGAATTTGGAAGGAAACTGTACAATTTCCATGGTTACGATTAATAAGGCGTCGGTCATTACGTTGACGAGAACAAACGAAATTTTGATCTGCTACATTCCTTTTCAGCTCTATCTTGTAGGACGAGACGAGTCTCTTCTCTCTATCCTATCGGCTCTATCAGTACTCTGTGGAATCCCATCTTTACCCTGTCTATTCTTTACCCTGTCACTTTCATCTCTACCCTGTCTTACCTTGTAGAGTACCATCTTTACCCGGTCTATCCTGTCTCGGTCCATCTTTACCCTGTCACGTTCATATCAATCCTGTCACGTGTATCTAAATAAGATTTTCGAATCAAGATCTGCCATATTCCTTTTCAGCTTTATATTATAGGACAAGACGAGTCTCTTGTTTCTATCCTATGGGCTCCATCAGTACTCTGTTGAATACCATCTTTACCCTGTCTATTCTTTACCCTGTCACGTTCATCTCTACCCTGTCACGTCGCGTAGTCCGCACGCAGCCCTGCGGTTTCGCCCCACCGCAGCCGACGCCGTCGCATATTCAATGAAAGCATTAATTATTATTTACCCATTAAACATATTCGATTTTGTCGATTAAGCGCATAGGGTTGTTGTGGTTATGGTCAATAAAGGTTTCAGGTCGACACGATTGAAGATAGGATTGTATTCGAAACAATATTTTAATTCATGAAAGAAAATGAGCTAAAAGCGCTGGATGAAACGCATAACAGCCAAACAACTAATGAAGACCTTAACTTACCTTCTCTAAAATTAAATTAAATTTTCCCAAAACCAATTCCACTGTAATTAATTTTACCGAATATTATATTTCTGACTTCTGTAACCAAATAAGTAGCTTGATATTAAACCCTTTGAACCTTTTTGTTTGATCCCTACAATGATATTATAGCAGATCATATTATAACGTTATCGGATACGATAAAAATTCTCTCGAACATTCTAGAACTGAGGAAAGAATTTCAATAATCGGACTTCGAGGATTTTTATGGGCCGTCTCAGAGGCGGTCGTAATTTAATTTATAGCAACCCCACTAAGGGAGTGGTCCGCGATAATGCAATTTGATTGAGCCACTTATTGGTCCTTTACCTTTTCATTACGGCAACTAAATTTCAATCGAATCTCGAAGGGCCATTTTAAGATAACATTTTTCGCGCCGTTCCTCCGAGGTTCTTCTGTATATTTTCGCGATATTTTTGCCTCGCCTCTTGACACCTAAAACAGCGGGTGATGAATGAAAACGTTTCCCTTTCAAACTTATGTACTCTGCGGCGAGCACCCTTTATTCAAAGTAATAGCAGCAAAGTAAAGTTTTGAAGTACCCATAACTTTGAATGAATATTTACGCATCAAGTTCCATGGTGACTTATGTTCTTTGACAATAAGTAGATTGAATGTGGAAATTATTTTAGCTTGTGTTTTGGCTCTCGACTTTGTATAGTTGAAAATATTTTATGGCATACGGTAGCCCAAAAATATAACTTCAGCCCTCCTGGTTGATTTCCTTTTTATATTACTAGTGACCCGCCCCGGCGTCGCACAGGTAGGTATAAAATATATAGCCACTGAAAAAATGATGAAAATCGATACATGCATGATCCTTCACGTGGTCTACTTCTTATCTGTGCCAAATAACGTAAAAATTGCTCCAGTAGTTCGCGAGATAAGCCCTTTCAAACAATTACCTCCGTTTTTTCCACATTCTCCTATTAGTCTTAGCGTGATAATATATAATCTATAGCCTTCCTCAATAAATGGGCTATCTAACACTGAAACAATTTTTCTAATCGGACCAGTACTTCCTGAGATTAGCGCGTTCAAGTTAGCCATTTGAAATAATTTTCCTCGTTTTTCCACATTTTCCTCTATTTATTCGTTCTTATTAGTCTTAGCGTGATAAAATATAGCCTATAGTCTTCCTCGATAAATGGGCTATCTAACACTGAAAGAATCATCAAAATCCGTTGCGTAGTTTTAAAGATTAAAGGGAACAAAGGGACATGAGGAAAAAAAGCGACTTTGTTTTATATGTATAGATTTCAATTTTTTTGTGTGTCAATCACGTTTTGTTTTTGAAAATAATCTCCTAACCCGAGAGCCAGCGACATCCAGACTTTCATCATTTTATAAAAGCTGAAAGTTTTTCTGTATTTATTTTTACTGTTGCTCATTGTGCAATGTTTTTGCGTGTGCAATTCTAGGTAGTTTTTAAAAAATATTTGTATTACTCGAGACATATTTTTATGGCATACGGTACCCCAAAAATATAACTTCAGTCCTCTTATTTGATTTGAATATATATCATTCCGTTTCTTTGTGTAAATATTACGTTTCCTCTTCGAAAATATTCCCCGTAATGCAGGAAAATTAAGGAGTTTTAAATATTTTTTTCACATTCCTCCCCCGTTATCTTTACACTCCATTAAACTATGGCGGAGCTGTCTAATTAAATCCCCCGAAGGCCTAGCGGACGCCTTGTCGCCGATTGTTATTCAAAAATGGATAAGGCTTTGGACACATCGAGAGTGTATGTATGTAATATTTGTTTTTTTCAATAATTTTTAAACATAATGATTTTTATGAGAAAATGATGAATGAATTCCGCTTTTTAATTATTAATATAATTTTTCTTTCAAATGATTTAGTGCATGTAGTGGGAACAGTGTAATAAGATTGTGTTTATAGTGACAATTTTTGCAAAAAAGAAATAGTCAGAATTCGAACTGATTTACAGTTAGTACTATTTTCAAACACTACCTTATGTAGTAAGATAGAAATTTTTTATTCAATCTACAAAGTGTTCGTTAAATATCCGTTTTCCATCTTAATCATGTCAACTTCGATTAGTCACCCAAAACACACTATAAGACATCCCTAACTATTAACAACAATACTTATTTAATTAAATATTTAGTATGCACCCAGCCCAAACCTAAGGCTAAGACAATAAAAAATATGATCGCAGTGGGAGAGCACAGATGCGTCTGAACGCGTCCTGAATAATTACCGTTCGCTGCCGGCGCTCGGCTCCTGGACTAGGTACATTTCACGTCTGCTTTGTGAAACATTTTTCCTAATTTTTATGTTGCTTTGAAAAATGAAATATTTTGAGAAGTATTTTAATTCTGCGTTCGTAATGATTATTATTACTGCTTTAACGAAGGTTTTTACGAATTTTACAAGGGAATAATCAATTAATAATAATGAGCTGTTACTAACCAAATTTTAAAGTAAAAAGTCCTTATAAGTTTTAAAACTAACTGAATATTATTTGTTAGATGCGACCAGCAAATCCGGTGCGTCAAAATTATTTTACCGCGCGGTACCGTACATTTTTCCAAGATAAAAGTATCCTATGTCCTTTCTCGGGACTCAAAGTATCTCCACGCCAAATTTGAGTAAAATTGATTCAGCGGTTGAAGCGTGAAGAAGTAACACGCAGACAGACAGACGTACTTTCGCGTTTATTATAAAAGTATATGGATCTCATAATATGTGTCAATAGCATATCCAGCTTTATCCGTTCCCTATATCGTTTACAAATTGATAGTCGAAATCTTGAATACAAAATTAATTGGCAGTCTGAAAGGGTAACTTGTGCCTGTAGCGTGTAAGTTGAAGTCTTGTGTCGAACAGGGATCTGCACTTAGGGGAGGCAGAGCACAACTAATCCCCAACTAGTTTTGTATTGACTTTAAAATTCAGATCGGGAGAAATAGATCTGATCGATACTGTTCTGAGTTCAGACGTTCTGGGATTTGTTGTTTTCTAAAATACAGAAAAGATCTTTTATTCGATACTTGATGACCCGATGAGTTTTGTGTCACTTCCCTTCTAATTCCTTCTCTGGGCTTCCATGAATATTTCAAGACTAAAATCAGCCAATTAGATGTAGCCGTTCTCGAGTTATATCGGGACTAACAAAATTGAAAATTCGTTAGGTTAGACTAGATTTAGTCCGCACTTTAGTGAGCCTTGCGTGAAAACCGTGCATTTTCCGGGTTAAAATTATACTACGATAGCTATCCTGAGGATTTATTGGGACTCAGAGTATCTCTACATTTTTTTTTCATACAACACTTGAACTAGATTCAAAATAATTAATATATTGTACTTACTAAGTCAGAAAATAAATTTTAAGCAGCTTTTAAATTACTTTTAGTATAACATCGATAAAAAGCTTTAACGTTTACAGATCTTCCGGAAAATATTTACGTTGAGAACCTAAATAGAAAAATTATTTATGATGTTTATAAAAGTATTCCTTGTGCATCGCATGCGTTTAAGAGGATTGCTACTTTAATATTCTTGTCAGGAGCTTACGGTACTTTAGAGAAGTAAATGATACAAAAACATTTCTCGATTTAAACTGTTGTGAAAAATGATGCTCTGTAATAAGCAAAGCTCCATATTCATCATTTTCAGGAAAATATTACGTGATGTTTTGAATCTGAGTTTTCAGGAAAATATTACGTGATGTTTTGAAGCTTTTATAAAAAAGTGGATGTGATATATGGACGGACATACATAACGAATCTCTAGGGGTGCCGTTTTTTTTGTATTGGGCTACGGAACCCTAAAAACGAATCCTTTGGCCATGAAATCACGCGCACACGGCTGGACAGATTTTTAAGAAACTTGGGAGAGATACAGAGTAGATCATGGTAGGACGTAGGCTCTTTTGCGTAGAAAATGAAAATCAATAATCTTTTTGCGTGTATTAAGTTGCGGGGAACTAGTATAAATGTACTTTATAAAAATAAAGTTACAGTTGCTAGAAGGTTTTTTTGTAAGCAGTATAATAAAAATTTTATATTAATTTTCAGTCACAATTTTCTACGCATCGAGCAATGATATTCTACTTATACAGATCTGCTACACTTACGTCCATACTATTTTCCGGCTATCTCTTCCGAACAATTTTCAAATTCAAAATTTCAAACATTGACAAATTTGACAGATAAGTGAAACAAAAGATATGAAAAACCATTTACATAAAAGAGGCACTTGTATTTTTAAACGTAGAATCGTATCGCTGTCTCTTTCTTCGCCTGAGCTATGACGAAAATTCGATTTTTTCCAGATTGTTCGAAAAACTAATTGAAAATGTAAATAATCGAGGTATTTATTGCAATTTGCAATCAAGACATGTGGTAAGAGATTCCATGTGTTTTGTTTTCTTTTGAGTCATAATTGGTACATTTTCGAAACACTAATTTTCACTCATTTTCAAGACAAGACGCGGCACGTTCGTGACTGCGCTCGATGCAGACTAAATAACAGACGACCCAATTGGGCCGTATTTGAATCTTCAAAACGCGCGTCGCGCGCGGTAGTTATAGACTGCTTTGAGTTTTTCATCATTGGTATCGAGGATAAACTGTAGGTGGAATATAGAAATAATTAAAGCGTTTTGTTTAATAGTTTTCCGGCAAATCTCAATAGGCACCCTGGGACCCATTTTCTTCCTGCATAATGAAACTACTATACACTTGATACCCCTGCAAATGCTTATAAAAGTATGCCTTCTGAGTATTCAACCCTTTATATTTTTTCATTATACGTCGTCGTACAAAAACAAACTTTATCGCCGAGATATAAAATAGAAAATACTTTGCGAGGTATTCTATGAATTTTATACGAGAATCAGAATCGGTAAGGCAGTTAAAATAAACGCGTAGATAAATGTTATGGTTATAGTTATTGTTTTGTTTTTGTCCTTTTTAAATGGCGGTGTTCATTCCGGAAAGCTCTTTTCATATTATTTGGTAGCTAGTTAAGTATTATTTATTAACTTTTGATATTTTCTTCAAACAACGACAATTTTTTGTTTACCGCTACTTCGTTCGCGTGATTTGTTTGTTTTTATACTTTGACCAGATAATACTTACCTTTGCCAAAGTATATCCGTACCTAATTTAATCCAAATCGGATCGGTTATGTTA
Organism: Lysandra bellargus; assembly: GCA_905333045.1. NCBI lineage: Eukaryota > Metazoa > Arthropoda > Insecta > Lepidoptera > Lycaenidae > Lysandra > Lysandra bellargus. The sequence continues at coordinate 6,898,692 of HG995355.1, forward strand.
TAGCGAGAAGTGGAACTAGGCAGACAGGCCAACAGACAGACATAACATTACTATGCAAAATATAGTAAAAAAAACCTAGTAACGACTATCTAATAATATTCAGCCCCTAAAACAACATTCGTCGCTACTTAGGTACTGATAGTCAATTAAAACAGAATGTCCGTTAGCACGATTTATTCATACAATAATAACCAACACTGAAATAAACAATAATAATATACAAAACTAAAAGCGTCGTACTGCCATTTTTTTACAATTTCGTCGCAGCACCCCCTAGGCATGCGCGTGAGCCGACGCGTCTAGTGTTGCCCGCGCACGATTAAAATAATCGATTTAACAGTTCGGCCATCCTGTGTGTTCCTTCGTCCTCGAAGGATTCTTCGAGATGGTACGCTGCCGTCCAGCAGCTGCGAAGGCTCGGAGCAGCCTCCGACAATAGCAGACCTCGTAGGAGATAGTAGCAGGTACACGGCAGGCAATAGCCCCGTAGGCAAAGGGGGCCCCGTAGGCAAAACAAAGCCCCATGGGCAAGATATAGCCCCGTAGGCAAAATATAGCCCCATAGGCAAGATATAGCCCCGTAGGCAAAACATAGCCCCGTAGGCAAAATATAGCCCCGTAGGCAAAATATAGCCCCGTAGGCAAAACATAGCCCCGTAGGCAAAATATAGCCCCGTAGGCAAAACATAGCCCCGTAGGCAAAATATAGCCCCGTAGGCAGATCAAATCCCCGTAGGAAAAACAAGGCCAACTCAACGCAGCGTAAGCCCCACAGGCAAGCGTTATTAAATTAATGAGGTGACAGACAGCTATGCAAATAAGAGCGCAGTTGAGGCCCCTAAGGCAAGCGCCCCACCATCAATCCATGCCTTGCTCTTCGCCAGACGAAGAGCTTTCACGCCTGGAACGCCATATCTTAATTTTATCTCGGGCAACTATATTTTTATACGCCCGTTTCCCTTTAACCAAAGAAGTCACCTCAAAACGGTCATTTGGTAGGGCAGCTGTAACTTTATAGGGCCCAGCATATTTGCGTACTAGCTTCCCACTAGAAAGTCCTGGCCTTAAGATTTTCCGCTCAACCATCACCAACTGACCGACTGGAATGGTAACACCAACTCGTCGGCTCCGATCATATCGGGTTTTCATAATGTGAGCCTTCTTTTCGATTGCACTGGCTGCTTCTTCCCGCAGCGTGCCAACTTCTCCTACGACTACTCCCCCGGTTAAATCATTAGCTAGTCGGGGTCTTAGAGCACACAAAAGCTCAAGCGGGGATTTATTAGTCCCTTGGCTTACTGTGGAGTTGATACCCAACTGTACCCTAGGCAAATACTTTTCCCAGCCTTTTTGCTCATCACCCATGTAGGCTGTCAAGGAATTTAAAATGGTTCTATTAAGCCTCTCGACTTGGCCATTTGCTCTCGGTGAGGCCACGGCATTCATTATGTGTTTGATCCCTCTCTTACTGCAAAATTCATCAAATTCTTTGCTAGTGAACGCCGTGCCGCGATCGCTTATTATACGTGCAGGGTAACCAAAGACCATACACAACTTTTCAAGTGCACTAGTGGCTCCTTTGGCATTCGCACTGGCTACTGCATCTAGCCACACGAACTTCGTGAACCCATCTATTATTGCGAAAACGTAGCTCTTACCGTTGCTTTTGCAGAATGGACCCAAATGGTCTACGTGCAACGTGTGAAAAGGTATTGGCTCCCTTGGGATTGGGTGTAGGAGGCCTGGCTGTTTGCCGGTAGGCTTCTTTGTGAACTGGCACCCTATGCAGCTGGCTACATACTTCTCCACGTATTTCCTCATTTTTGGGAACCAATACTTGGACCGTATGGCCTCTAAGCATTTCTCAGACCCCATGTGACCATACTCGTCATGATATATTTTCAAGATATGAAATCTTGCACCCTTAGGTAAAACTAGCTTATAGTCATCATCTACCCGACGACACAATTTTCTATTGATAATTTTGTATTCTTTCGCTAGTCCGTTTTTCTTTTTCTTATTAGCATCTAGCTCCAATTTTAAATTTGTGATAAGCCTCTGAATTTCTTCATCTTCTTCTTGCAGCGCATCTATCAAATCCTTCTCTTCTATATGTTTTACAAATTCGGGGTTCCGGCTAAGGGCGTCAACGTGCGCCATACTACAACCGGGTCTGTGGTCGACTTCGAAGTCATACTCTTGAAGGTCGAGCCACCATCGAGCTATGCGAGGAGATAAGTCCCTTTTCAACCAAGCCATTCGCAAGGCAGAACAATCAGTGACAACACGGAACTTGACACCGGATAGATACACCTTGAAGCGTTGAATAGCAAACACTACCGCTAGTGCCTCTAATTCGAAGCTGTGGTACTTCTCTTCGGTTGCTGTGGTCTGCCTGCTCGCATATGCGACAGCCTTCAACAGTCCGTTAGACTGCTGTTGAAGCAATACAGCACCAAGGCCTATCTGCGACGCATCTGTATGGACCTGGGTTTCCTTTTCAGGATGATAAATCGCAAGTACTGGATCAGCGGTAAGTATATCCTTGAGCTTTTGTGCAGCATGTTCCTGGTCCGGTCCCCATTTCCATTCTACAGTCTTCTTCGTAAGCAATGTGAGGGGTCGGGCTATAGTCGCAAAACCCTGAATGAATTTGCGGAAGTAGCTGGCAAGACCAAGGAATTGACGTAGCTCATGTACATTGGTTGGTGTTTTAAAGTTAGCTACCGCCGTTATCTTATGAGCTGATGGTCGAATCTCGCCTCTGGATATCTCGTGTCCCAAATACTCGACACATTCGGTGAGAAAGGAACATTTGTTTCTTTTTAATTTTACACCTGCGTTGGTAATTAATTCGAGGACTCTTCGCAGGTTAGATAGACAATCCTCTACATTATCGCCCCAGACAATCACATCGTCAATGTACACCTCGGCGCATTTATGTATCACGGGAGCAAGGATTTGGTTCATTGCCCTCTGAAAAACAGCAGGTGCATTACAGAGCCCGAAACTCATCATTCGGTACTGGTAGTGACCGTCCGGAGTGACAAAGGCGGTGAGTGGTCTTGAGTCTGGTGTTATCCTAATTTGGTGGTATCCGTTTGCCAGATCTAAACTGCAGAACACTGTTTTGTTGACCAGTCTGTCTAGAAGATCCTGTATCAGTGGAAGAGGATACCTTTCTTTTTCTGTTATTTTATTTAGAGCTCGGTAGTCGACACACAAGCGGGATCCACCGTCCTTCTTTTTGACCAAGATGATAGGGCTAGCATAGGGTGAGGTCGACTCTTCTATTATTTTGGCCTCTAGTAGTTCAGTAATGATTTTTCGGACCAACTCTCTATCATGGTAGGACAAACGATATGGTTTGTAATTGATGACTTTATTTTCTGTCAATTTGATCGTCATTTCAATAGCACAACTTCCTAACTCCATGCTTTTTCCGGAGAAACAACCATCAAACTCGTTCAGGAGAGAGGTAAGTGCGTCTCTTTGGTCCTTGGTCAATTGACTTCCTATTTTGGCTTTCGTAGTCTCCGATTCTAGAAGTTCAGCTCTAGCAATACAGTTAACACTGTTTAGTTTAACAGACTCATTGCTCTTACTAATAAGTCTTATCACTGTGGTACCTTCGCAACTCTCTACTTCTTCACTCATCACATCTCTTTCAAATCTTGGGTCTCTTTGCTCACTGTGTTTCACTTTTATGACACCACTAGTAATAGGTTCGGTTCTGACAACAACTTTGTTAAGTCCAGGTCTTAATATTGTGTCTTCATTGGGGTAAAGTCGAATTTTCTCTAAATGTTCGTACAGCTGTGCAATGTTCAGTAGATTGTCCTTATCATATACATTAAGACTTGTTGATGTTTTAAAAACTAGTATACGAGGTGCCTCGGTAAACGACTGGCCCACTAAGATGTCAAAGTTCTGCATCTCATCTGGTACTATATAAAAGTTTGCATCCATCTCTACTCCATCAACAGTGAGAGAAGCTGTAGTTAGCCCAAGTGGCTGTACCAACCCATCCCCATAGCCTTTAATTATATTAGTGCAAGGTTCAAAATCAATATGAAGTTTTTCAAACAGGCTTTTTCTCATTGTGTTACATGTGCTTCCAAAATCTATGAAAGCTTTGGCTGGAGAGGTATTTATTAATACTGTCTTTATGTATTTCGAATCTGTAGTATAAGAGCTATTTGTTTGAATCTTCTTAATATGCTCTTGACTATGTTTCTTTTTCCTGCATTCTTCAATTGTATGACCTTTAATACTACAGAAGGAGCAATGTTTTTTCTGGTTTTGCTTTTTATAGCAGTTTTCTTCGATGTGACCAGACCTATTACAATAATTACATTTTCGCTCATCAAACTTCTTTGGCCTTGTCTTGCCACAAAATTTTGCCTTATGACCAATCTTGCCACAAGTGAAACATTGGATAACGCTATTGGGTTTGTTGCCTTGTGTAATTGACATTGATAAAGGCCTTATTTCGCTACTGCTCGAGGAAGTCTTCATGCTTGCCAAATATTTTAGCAGGGACTTTGTATCGTGACACCCAGCTGCCAAGGCCCCTACTTCCAGAAGTTTGTTCCCCAGCGTGCCCACAATAGCTTGAGCTATCACGTCATCGCTCATATTACATGACATACCTATTCCTACTTTCTCATAATAAAATTTAATTGGGTCTTCCTCCTTGGCCTTGACTCTATTGACCAGTTCTCTTATCTGGCAGAGTTTATTTTTAGTGAACGGAAAAGCTGCAATCAATTTTTCCTTCCACTCCGGCCAGCTAATGTCATAGCTAGCTTGGTGCTCGTACCAATTCTTGGCATAGCCACCTAATTTGGACGTGCAATTGCAAATTAGAGTGCGTTCGTCCCAGCCATGCATGCCTGCCACACCTTCTAAATTTCTGATCCAATGTTCGACCGACACTGCGGATGTCTGCGGGTCGAACTCAGGGATAAATTCGTTTCTGCCCACATATCGTACCACAGATTGTGTGTTTGAGGTAGAAGCATCATTATTATAGTCCGTTTTCTTTCTGAGTTCACATATTAATCCTTCCAATGCTTCAATCCTGCTATTCTTCCTCTTTAGTTCCTTCTTGTGCCGCTTGCTTGATGAGTGTTTATCACCACTGCTGTTTGAGCTCGAGGAGGAGGAACTAGAAGATCTTTGTCTTCTCTTATGACGACCCATGTTTATTTTCAAATAAATATACAATAATTATTATAACTACAATGTGGTAAATGCAATTATCACACAGTCAGTCCTTAATAATAGTAAAAGTTATAAGTAAAAATAATAGAATAAAAGTTAGGAAAATAAAAGTTCAATTCTAAATTTAAGAAATTATCCGAGTCACTAAACTTAACACTGAGTAAAGTTCAAAAATGTTTATTTATAATGGAGTTCACCACATTAATTAAAATTAAGTTTCACCAAAGTTCTATCACTTTTCAATGTGTAATGTTAGAAACATGGACTTTTCATTGCCTTTAATTATTAAAGACAACACTTAATTTGTCCAATATTGTCCAGTGTCCACTTATATTTATTTAAGATGTCTTTTAAAAGAAAGAAAAACAGTCTGTACTATAGCAATAAAGGAACAATCTCACCCAGTAGCCGGAAACTTGTTCAATAGGCAGCTTATATTAGCTGACAGGCAACAGCAAGGTTTTTGTCAGTCAAGCACCACAACCCACACACAATATTATGCCAGCCAAATGCAGGAAGAAAGTTACCACGATTTCACAGTGTTCAATGTCACCAATTATTTCACAACACAAGAAAGTACAGTTCACAGGAGTTAGTAAAGAAAGTCATTACTTGTTAAGTATTAAAATAAGTTTCCAGCACCAAGACATAAAATTATTGTAGCGTATAAACACAAACACATTCAGGGTCCAAAGTTCAAAGCAAATTTTCTTTCTTTACAGTTTGTCACAAAATTACGCGAATCCACTCGTGAGCGTTAATTCGTGCCACTTCTGATTCTGATAGTCAATTAAAACAGAATGTCCGTTAGCACGATTTATTCATACAATAATAACCAACACTGAAATAAACAATAATAATATACAAAACTAAAAGCGTCGTACTGCCATTTTTTTACAATTTCGTCGCAGCACCCCCTAGGCATGCGCGTGAGCCGACGCGTCTAGTGTTGCCCGCGCACGATTAAAATAATCGATTTAACAGTACTTTTAGTTTATATACTCATTACTTCATTATATTATTTTCAAAATTCACTGTTTTGATTAAAATAATAAAAACAGCAACATTACCGACACAAGTTGATCCATTATAACAAATAGCACAATTTATTTCTATAATGGCGGGCACCGTCGTTGGCAACACATTTTTGCAGCTATGATGGCGTCATTACCCCTGTCCATGTATTTAATTTGGCGCAGCGGTTGCGCCTAATTTGGAAATAATTAATGTCTATCCCCTAACATCGGACATGAAGCAAAAAATATCGACGCGGCAACCCTAATGCTTTCTTGATGATAACTTGTCTAGCAAAAGCGTCGAAAATCGAGAATTTTATATTTTCTTCGCTTCGCTTCGTTCTTGGGTGCGAGTGATAATGTTATGATAGATATCAGTTGTATTAAAACGTTTTGTAATTGTTCTTCGCACACTTTTAACAAATATGAACATAAATTTGTCTCTGTTTGTATAAGAAAATTAGGGTTTGTTCCCTAGAAGCAATATGCATTGTGCACCATTCGATAACAACTTTGATAACAACTCTGATAACAAAACCACAGTGGTAATTGTTCCTGTCATCCGGAAACAATTGCAGTAATGTATGGTGAGTCGAATCCTGTAAAAAAATGAAAAATACATAATATTATACTTTTCAACACTTCACAATTTCAAATTTATCGATTGGTAGGGGGTGAAAGTTGCCCCCGATCGGTACATTTCAGTATTTCGTGTCTGTGCTATGCCCTGTGTTCTGTGCACTGTGCACTCGCAGCGAGATTGACTCAGCGGCCATTGTTTGTGGAGTTCGCAATCACTCAAAAGTACTGTCTAAAGTGATGTGCCACGAAGATATCGATATCTATCATTCCGTATTTCACGCAATTTTCTCATAAAACTCTGGAACGAACTGTCGCCAGCAGTATTTTCAGATCAATACGACCTGAGTGTATTTCCTCCTAAAAGACCGGCAATGCACCTATAGCTTTTCTGAGGTTGCAAGTGTCCATGGGTGACGGTAGTTGCTTTTCATCAGGTGACCCGTTTGCTCGTTTGCCCCCTTATTTCATAAAAAAGTAAATCCAATGATTTACTGCTAATGCACATAAATCAAAGCTATACATTAACTCAATGAAATCCTACAACTCTCAGCCTATAACTCTCATCTCTACAATAGTAAACGACGGACATATTATTATTCACTAGATGGTTCCCGCAACTCCGTTGCGCCAAAATTCGTTTATGACGCGGGAACCGTACATTTTTCCGGGATAAAAAGTATCCTATGTCCTTTATCGGGACTCAGAGTATCTCCATACCAAATTTCAGCAAAATCGGTTTAGCGGTTTGGGCGTGAAGAGGCGACAGACAGACAGACAGACAGACAGACACACAGACAGACAGACAGACAGACAGACAGACAGACAGACGGACAGACAGACATACTTTTCGCATTTATAATATTAGTATGGAAGTATGGATAGTTAAAAAAAAAATCAGTAAACTCTGCATATTTTTATAGATCTATCGATATTTCCCATGCCTAGTGCTGAGTATGGGCGGGATGGGGTGGTTTTAAGAACTAAAAGCACAGCGTATATCTAGCCAGACGCGGCACAAAACCACAAAAGGCCGTACAATATGTACCGACACAATGGAACAGCCATTGTAGGCTTCTCATAATGAAGAAAATAACAATTTTTCATTATATCGAAAAAATATGCCCATCTCTACACTATTTGAAATTACTTTTTTATGAATAGCTTGTAGTTCTTTAATGAAACTTTTCTATAGTCTACACTCTACAATGTAGGGCAGCAAATTTTAATCACAAGTTTCTTTCTGTAGAAAGTCATTGTGAGGATTTCTTTTCAGCATAATGACAAGAATTTCCTACTAGGCGGGTTTTAGCCTTCTTTCTAGTTAAAATAGTAATTATTAGATTATTTTCTAGATTTGTTGCTGTTTGATTAAAAATATGACAAGCTCTACGTAGAGTGACTCCTAATGCATTTAATGGGCTTTAAAATTTTAATCTATTTGCAAACCTTAATTTCTTAGTACCATATCTACGCCTAACCCCTGATTAAACACAAACATAACATTTAATATTAACATGGTGCACTTAAAAATCTCGTTAAAGTGCGGGTAGCTGACGACGGGCGTCTGCCGACTTTTAATTTATCATTTCCACTCCAGCTGAAACTTCTATATCGGGGGCCCGGAGACCTTTTAGAATGTCTTTTGGGAAATTCGCGCTAAAGTTTCGCTTTAAATATTTTAATAAACTCGAATTATACCCGTAAAAAACACTTTGCGCGCGCATTTTTTTCCCGCCACCCCAATGTACAATTTACCGCAAATTTCGGGTACACGCTGTAGATGGTCTCGGGGAGAGTTTATAGAGGGTGTTTCATTATTCATACGGCTTTGTTCCTGGTTCGAGTCTGCTCTAGGCACGTTCTGTTTATGATTTTAAAAGGGTTGCCACGCTCGTGCGCTCTATACCACCTTATTAGAACACGTAGTGCAGAGGTCACCAATTAGTTTCTCTTGGGGTCCGTTTTAAGACATGAAATGAAATTCGCGGTCCACACATATTTTATAAAAAAAAATAAACAAAGGTAATTACGGAAATTGCAATGGTATTTATTTAGATATATTATGTATGTATCAATGAGATAAGAATGAATATCTCTGAAGTTTTGAGTGAAATATTGGTGCAAGCTGTATATATTGACATTAAATCCTGGAGATGAAGTCCTAAGATGAACGAAGATCATTTTCGAACTATGCTTGGTCCGCACTCCGCACACAATGGGTCGGCGCGGCGGTCCGGATGCGGACCGCGGTCTGCCATTTGGTGACGTAGCGTATCATAAAAAGCTCCCAAAAATCGATTTTCTTTTTTCGAAAATAAAACACATGCTGCATAATATCGTTATTACCTAGCCTAAATTTAATAATGTTACTCTATAGATATTAATTATTATCACAAAAGCTATTGACAGTTTTGAAATCATAATATTGGAATCCCGGATTTTCGGGTAAAAGCTAGTGCAATAAACGGTGGAAATATAAAGTGTTGAGGGAATACCTCTGATATTACACGCTTATGATAATAAGAGATTGGACGCATAATGCGATGACGGCGGTACGATTTACGTACATTTTGTGCGGGAAATCGGCATGATACGTGCATTTTACGATGTAAATTTATAGATTTATTTCCCTTTATTACGGCACAAAAGGTTGGTGTCGTAATATTTAAATTAAAATTTGTAAACACGTCATATTTTTGAAGACATAATTTCTAGTTAAAATACCCTACCTACCTACATTATTAGTCTTTGTCTTAGCGTGTTAGGTTACTACATAAGAATATTAGAACTCGGTAAGTACCGAGTATTGTATAAGTATGCAATACTCATGGTTTTTAAATCACTAGGTAAGAGTATAATATTTTTAACAAAATACTACATTACACACATAAATTGTGATAGATGATAGTTAATATTTCATCATAACCGATGTACGCATGTGACACACTACACGATTTATGAAGCGTTCATAGTCAATTGATATATAAATCATCATTGAAAACAAAATGGCGTTCCTATGACTTCACAGAAACAATAGCGAAAGTATATTATGCTTGCTTATCTTTGGTCTTTGATTTCCTCTGTGTATTTTGGTGAAAACCCTTTCAAAACACTGCGCTGTTTTAATTTTAACCCTCAATTCACTAGGTGAAATTTACTCACGTAATTACCTTCTGTGAGTCCCTGGGACTCACATATTTTAAATGTATGTTTTTATGAAATGAAACAAATTTCATCAACATTTTGTTTAACAATCTTCTTAAGTACTTAGTAAATTATAAGAATAAATAACAAAAGTAACCAAACTTCAGAGATCCTCTTGAAAATTAAAGAAAAGGCACTTATCAGTCTTTTACAACCATGATATTTTTAAGATTTCTCTAAACTAACAAATATTCTAAAAATTAAAAACAACTTAACGTTTTTAAGCCAATAAAGGTACACAAAATAAAATAAAATAAACATTAATGTATGCTTCTATACAAAGAAAAAAATTGTGCAGTGGGCTTCTACCACTATCTAAAAGGCATATCTTTTTTTGAGCAAGTAAAACATATCAACTTTAGACATTTTGTGCACAGTTTTTGTTCTCTTGTTGTAGTGGCATAAATAGTAATACTTTCCCTCCTAGCTAACTTGTTTCAGGGCGGCTCACATCTTCAGGAATATCATTTTTTCGTCCAAATCTTCTAGAAACCAGGCTTCCAGAATGGAATCTGCTCCGTCTTCTCTTAGATTGATAAAGTCATGTTTTTAGAGCAATTTTACAATTGTACAACAGAAGAATAAAGCATACATAATTTAAATCATAATAACAGTGAAAAATCAACATTTCCAAACTTTTGTATATAAAAATAATCAAAACGTAATTCACTAGTATGAGTCCCTGGGACTCACTCGGCATAATAACTCACCAAATATGGTATGTACGCACTCATCCTCTCGGCACCATGTCGCCCGCGTAACTTCATGAAGGTACTGAGACGTGGGAGAAACTAGCTGCTAAGACTTTTGAATTATGACCGTTTAAAATTTTGATGTGAGTCCCTGGGACTCAGGAAGTGAATTAAGGGTTAACTTGGTCAAGAGAACTCTGATTCTTATACCTTTGTGTGGTCTCTACAAACTTGGCAAATGATCTACTGCTTACATAAAGACGTTTATCAAAAATATCGAAAATTGTTTGCTGTCTCCCATTACTACGCTTACGAATACTTGCAGCATTGTTAATTAACCGAGCTTAAATAAAATTGCATGTTAACTTTGATCCCAGAATGTACAAAAGAATAATCGCATAAAATCCAAATACCAGTAGATTGAAATTTCATTTGTAAAACAAAACTACAGTCTGTAAAAAGGAAGGAAATTTTCATTGGAATGAAACACGAATCCCTTTGAAGTCCGAATTGAAAGCATAGGTAATAATTGAATTTCGGTTACCACATGGTTCCTTTATAATCCCCATGTCTGCCCGCTCTTTTTTCACGCCTTGTTTGACAAACACGAACATTTGAATAGAAAGTATCGAATTGGAATTCACTTCAAAGAAAAATTGGCAAAGGCGAAATAGATTGAAAACTAAAGTTACATAACTTATTTTGTTTTGCGTAAAGCAGTCGAGTTATAGGATTATTTTGAATACTTATCATGATTTTTTAGTACTTAAACAAGTTGTCTGACTATTCTTTTTATTGAAAATCTGTCAAAGTAACTATTCCTTAGTTAGAGATAAACTACGATAACATGGCGCGCCCCTCCAAAACTCAAAACGTTTGAAGTGCGTTATCTTGCGCGGTAGGCTAGTTATGATTAGTTGACCAACAAATCTTGGTAATAAGTGGCATAAAGATATTACGAGTAGGGTACTGGTTGATTGGTTGAATACTTACTACATACAAACTCTTTCATAAAGATGTGACTACACACATTGAAACAGTAATTTGGAGGGGCGCGCCATGTCATAGTAGTTTATCTCTAAAGCACGTAAAAGTTTGTCGATGAAAAGGCCTTATTAATTAAATGTACTTCATTCTATCACGGTGGAAACATATTTCTAGTCTTTTATGTCGAATCGAAAAGGAGACAGGCACCTTTGACACCAAAACACTCACCATTTCGAATTATTTCCAGACGAAATTTTCAACGAATATGAACTCATATTCTGTAAAGCGACTCCGTAAATGAAGAGTTCGTTTTCCGTAAATTATTATAAACAGCGTCAAGTCTGGAGACTGGAAGTCTGGCCGGCGTATAATGGGATTAAGTCACCGAGTACGGGTGCACCAGTCACCACTCACCACTCACCGATAATATCATATTTACCCTTCTAGAAAATTATTTTTGCATGAAATTGTTGCGTAATTTTTAATATGATAATAAGAATTTAGAGTAGCTTTGTTGTTGGAATGTTTGTTAGAGATAATGTAAAAATCATGCGCCTGTGATTGTGCAATGTGTATCTAGCGACAGCAAAACTACAGACGAAAGTTATTGTACTATCAGAGAAGTTGATCCCTAGGCAGATGGCGGACCCTCAGGCGGACCTAAGTTGGTCGCGTTATGTCAAGCCCATCCGACCGATCACAGCTAACATTGAATTGACATGATCCGACCAAATGACGTAGGTCCATCAACTGCCTAGGAATCAATTTCCTCGATGGCACAACATCTCCTGTCGATTCTGCCTTTCAAAATAATATCTTGAGAAATCTCTCCTTTGATTTATCTTGATAACACTGCCACGTGTCACGACGTAATGAAGTCATCAAATCTGGTTTCAAGATATTATTAACACATTAATATATTAAGTGTTGAATGTTGATCATTTAAATGCATAATAATATAAAAATTACCTTTTAATATTCTTCTCGGCGTATATTTCATCCAGCATCTCCTCTAAGTCCGTCGACAGACTGCTGAGTAGCTGCAACAAAAAAAAAAAACTTTTGAACTTGTGAATACTGACGTTATTACATCGGATAGTAGTGGACTAAATAGTATACAGGTAGTTTAATAAAGGCCAATTCAGATTATTTTATAGTCAGTTACACAAATAGTAGAGATCAACTACGATAACATGGCGCGTCCCTCCAAAATTCAAAACGTTTGAAGTGCATTGTCAAAACGTTTGAAGTGTGTTGTCTTGCGCGGTAGCCTAGTTATGATTAGTTGACCAACAAATCTTGGTAATAAGTGACATTAACTGAAAAATTACGTGTACTGTGATTGGTTGAATACTTAGTACATACAAACTCTTTCATAAGGATGTGACTACACACATTGAAACAGTCATTTGGAGGGGCGTGCCATGTTATCGTAGTTGATCTCTAATACTTAAGTATTATTTTGCGAAAGTAATCCAAAGTCCTTCTCTCTAGAAGGACTTTGGATTACTCTCTAGATGTTCAAAATCTCAAATAAAAAATGCGCAACGCACTTACTTTTTCGTGATATTTTTTTCCTCACCCCTCAAATAGATGTTTTACATATTGAAGTATCGATTGAAACCTGAATCTAGGCAGTAATTACGTACCTAGAATACCTATCATCGGAGCGATGGATCAATTTTCGCCCCCGCACGGTACATATTGGGAACATTGTAGTGGAAATGAGTTAAGCCCCGTACACCCGCTCACTGCGCGCTGTTGTTTGATTTGTGACACACGGACGTAAAGCATAGAGATTAGAGATCTAAAAAAGCAAAAAAAAATATAAAATATACGAACTGCCTATACAAATATCGGAGTCACTGAGCAAATCGTTCAGAGTTTGGTTAAAACGCTTTCCATCTTGCAGGAACATTGGTTTTATTGTGCAAGACGTGGAGTGCGCCAATACCAAGCCAGTCTAGACTTTTTTCTTATCTTGTGACAAATTTTCATAATTATGCCTTTTCGAAAATACGAAGATCTAGTTTAAATAGGTGGAATGATTAATATTGTTTTGATATTAAGCCGCCAGTCCACCGCAGCGCACGGAGAGACTACGCACGTGCGTCAAGCTACGCTTTGCAAGAAAATATATTATGTGTCTGTGTCCACTGCAACCCACGGACACGCTACGCACGAATCCGACCGATCACAGCTAACATTGAATTGACATAAGCCGACCACACGTGACATGACGTAGGTCTGTCAACTGTTTAGGAATCAATTTCCTCGATGGTACTTTGATTAACTATGCAATTGCTCTTAAGTACGGTTATATTATATAATATGTTATATTATATTTATTTAATATTATATTCTTTATCCCTGACCCCATATTTATGCTTACAATTTAGATCTATTTGGTTATATTGTCCCAACTCCCAACACTGTTTATTACTTAGGTACCTATTCACCAGAATATGCTCGCTTTACATCCTTGCCAGCCAGTGTGTATTCAAGTAGTTATTTGCTTAGTTCGCAGACTGGGTGGCTCGCGGTGGGGTGTGAAGTTTCTCAAATAAAAATCTCAGCCCAAACCGCGGGCCCCGCTGACGGCGGCGTTTATTACGCCCCTGAATCTGAATCCGCCCCTGCAGGGGGCATTACCATAACGCATGTAAATGTGACAATGTTTACAATAATCATGCACAGATCCTAATTTAAAATGAGAATTGAGACATTTTTGCTGAATTGAAAAAATAAGAACGCGCACACGAGTGTTACTTTGTAGTTAAACATGGAAGAAAATTACCTTTTAGAAGAAAATTAAATATTCAATAATGATTATAGGTAACTTAAAGTGCATGTATAGTGTATAATTCTCAAATTTCTGGAATTCGACAAAAATATTTTATGTAGAGTAAATAAGTGAGTATTTTGCGGGACTTCAATGTTTAATTTTTTATATCGATTTACCAACAGAACAATACTATTGTATACTTACATAAATCATCAAAATTATTACTATTGTTCATACTAAAACTGATATACATCTAACAATCAATTCCATTGATTCATCAAAATAGGTCATCACTATCGTTAGGACTGTTTCGTTGTAAATGATTTCAGTTGTATTGAGGACGATGACCGACCCTTCCGTAAACAAACCGTTGCTAGGCAACCGAAATGAAAACATTAGATACGAGAAACGCAATGTTAAATAACATTCCCGAAATAGCCTTGTATCCATCCTTGTACCCCTGATATAGGTAAGCCTGTAATGACAAAAACGTCTTGAATCTAAAGTTTTGAAGAAAAAATAAAGAAATTTTAAAGAGCTATCAATGCATTTTCTTGGATTCGTAAATTGTCCTACTTTGATTAATCAAAGTAGGATGTAACTATGATTAATCATAGCTTATTCAATTTTCGAATATTTTACAGGGGCGACAGATATTCCATTTTCGAAAAATTTCAAAAGTCGAAAGAATTTCCAAGCAAACATTTATTTCATCAAACCAAAAGACGGTAAGTAATCACTTAGCTCTCGACACATTCGCTTTTATGAAAAAATATTACATTTGGTACCTATTTTACGCCGCGAATTCTTAAAAGAAATTCCTTTCAGAAGCCAACAGGTTAGCGAGTATGAGTCATGCATTTTCATACGTTTCTTCACACTTCAGCAAAGTGCTTAGCGATAAACTACGATAACATGGCGCGCCGCTCCAAAATTCAAAACGTTTGAAGTTCGTAGTCAAAAATACGTTTGCAGTGCGTTGTCGTGCGCGGTCGGCTAGTTATGATTAGTTGACCAACAAATCTTGGTATTAAGTGAAATATTACGAGTACTGGTTGATTGGTTGAATACTTACTACATATAAACTCTTTCATAAGGATGTGACTACACACATTGAAACAGTCATTTGGAGGGGCGCACCATGTTATCGTAGTTTATCTCTACATCTAAGTTCTTAACTGTTTTATTTATTTTGCCAGACTGATGCCGTCAAGAAATATTGTAAAGATAAAATAGAATAATAAACGTACCAACTGTGTTTATGCTTCTATTTACATAGACATAGATATTAGAATTTGAACTCAACAGAAATCTTTTCTTCTTCAATGCATTTTTGAGAGTTAACTCATGAAAAACTGTTGAATTAATGACCTACGTAACGATTTGAATTCTTTTAAAGCAATTTTGATATTTTCGTGTGTTACTCGCAGCTGGAAACAAAACGTTTGCAATCTATACATAATATTTTATAACAAAGTCGCTTTTTTCCCTCATGTCCCTTTGTTCCCTTTAGTCTTTAAAACTACGCAACGGATTTTGATGATTCTTTCGGTGTTAGATAGCTCATTTATCGAGGAAGGCTATAGGTTTATTTTATCACGCTAAGACTAATAGGAGCGAAGCAATAGAGGAAAATGTGGAAAAAACAGGGAAAATTATTTGAAAGGGCTAACTTGAATCTCAGGAACTACTGATTTTGAAAAAAATTTTCAGTGTTAGATAGCCCATTTATCGAGAAAGGCTATAGGCAATATTTTATCACGCTAAAACTAATAAGAGAATGTGGAAAAAACGGGGAAAATTATTTGAAAGGGCTTATCCGCGAATTACTGGAGCAATTTTATGTTTTTGGCCTGTTATCTGTATAAGTTGACCACGTGAAGGATGCTAAGTAGACCACGTGCGACGCCGGGGCGGGTCGCTAGTAATAATATAATATGTAATATCAAAACAGTTAATTTTGGCTGCACAGTAATACAATACGCAATAATTTCAGATAAAACATTTTAAAACACAACAAAGCTAAAAGCACAACAAAGACAACATAAAGGGAGCTTCATAATTATGTTACATTATCCACTCTTTACGGACTCGTAAAGTGCATAGAAGTTGAAAGAGTGCTTCAAATTTCACATAAACCTAACGAGCCCCGTCTAATTGTTGGGAAGTGTCCCGTAATGCCGGAGGTTCGCTCAACTTATTATTTCTTTTCAGCGTTTAATGTTATGAGACGATATTTTATATAACAGTATATTAAAATGAGGAAGATAAATTGCTGCTGGTAATTTGATATGGAATTTTTATATTGGGTATGTTTTGTTAATAAATACGGTATTATGTTTTAGGGTTGTAATATCTTATTTAGTGCAAAACCTTTGTGGCTTCAATCATCAAGGTAAACAAAAATACCTCAAAATATAAAGCATAAAATGTATAAAGAAAATTTTGTAAATGATTAAACAATTAATGCTTCGATCGCAGATTCTTGGAAATCCTTTGTTATTCTATTGTTGTCGCGATCACCGGTGCTCTTATGGGGCTTGGTGGGTTAATTAGTGTTTTTACTTGTTAGTAACTTAAGTTCTTGATGCTTAGTTTTTTATAAAGCACCTCCTACGTCTCCAAATAATAATGTTTGAGAGTGCCTAATGTTCGTTTTATCTAGATTTGTGTTGTACTATAGATGCAAATTGTAACATTAAACTGCACGTCCCCCGGGTCTGCTGGATGGTGAATAAAGTGACGTAATATCTCGCCGCCACGTCATAAACTGACACGTACACTCCCCGACAACGGCTTCAAAAATTATTCTTGAACTAGCGACCAGCCCCGGCGTCGCACAGGTATAAAATATATAGCCACTGAAAAAAATTATTAAAATCCTATGATCCTTCACGTGGTCTGTGCCAAATAACATAAAAATTGCTCCAGTAGTTCGCGAGATAAGCCCTTTCAAATAATTTCCTCCGTTTTTCCCAGATTCTCCTTAGTCTTAGCGTGATAAAATATTACCTATAGCCTTCCTCAATAAATGGGCTATCTAACACAGAAAGAATTTTTCAAATCGGACCAGTAGTTCCTGAGATTAGCGCGTTCAAGTTAGCCCTTTCAAATAATTTTCCCCGTTTTTTCCACATTTTCCTCTATTTCTTAGCTTCTATTAGTCATAGTGTGATAAAATATAGCCTATAGCCTTCCTCGATTCCTCGACTATCTAAAACTGAAAGAATCATCAAAATCCGTTGCGTAGTTTTAAAGATTAAAGGGAACAAAAGGACATGAGAAAAAAGCTACTTTGTTTTATAATATGTTAATATTATTTAAAACATTAACATTTCATGAAGTGTTACTACTTATTAGGTGTTATATTATATTTTATTTCCAAGGTTTTCGTTTTAACTTTATCATATTTTGTATCTCTTCCAAGTTGCTGACCGTAAAGGTTGACAACTAGGTAGTTTGTTGTTGTTAAACAAATGCGGTTCTTTTAGGTACCTATGAAGTTTTACGTGATTTAAGAAATACTAAACCGGTTTATTGAGGTGTCACAAATCGTGTGTGACCTTTCGATGGTTAATAATAATCAACTATGCCTTTGAGAACTAAGAAAATAAAAAAAAAACCTACAAAGCAATCTCAACTGCTACCACGTAATAACTCTAGAGTCTAGCTATAACACACATCTCGGAAATGTACCAGAACCTCTTATAATTTTTATTTCCTTTGTCAACGCGCTAACGGGCAATAATACAAACGCTAAAGAGGAAAACGTCACATAAGAGGTTTTTCATTCGTCGCAATGTGGCGTAAAAAATAGGCCAATAAAATTGAGACAAATGATCACGCAGCCGTAACAAATGACACCCTTTACTTAATGTTATTGGAACACACAACTTATTACGACGAATTTATTACCTACTAACATATTTCGTGGATTATTATCGATATACCATATCGAAAAACCACGTAAGTAGCAATTTACATTTTTTTTTCACAAATAAGTTTTTTAACTAGTTTACAATAATGTAGCATGGAAATTTTACCGCTTCCTGATAAAATGCCGGATATGCTATCCACAACTAGTTTGACAGATTTTTCATACTTTATCTGTCAAGTTTAGTTGTGGATAGCCTATCCGACACTTATCAGGAAGTGGTGAAACAGGCCCTATTCCTAAATGTTCTAGATGTGTGCAAATACTTGAAGCTTTTTCAAAATTAAAAGAAGGTAAAGCTAAGAAGGTATATTACAGCTAAGACTAAACGTAGACAAAATTATTCAGAGCTCATAGAGCCTACTTAGTTCATTACTCGTCGAATAGTTTCTATTTTTAATTTAAGACTCTCGATACAATGAAATATCGACGTCTGCAAAGTTGCAAACTACCCACAGATTGTATTTTTCACCACGCTCTATTAAAACCGGACGATTGGAAATGAGTAAAGTTGCTAATAATTGTCGGGGAGTTTTCGCTGTGTGCGCCCTTTTCCTACTGTGTGCGTCTCTTTCCTTTTATGTGCGTCTTTTTCCTGTTGTGTGCGTCGTTTTTCTTTTAAAAACAAATAGCTGCTTCTGATTTCCCCTGTATCAGTAATTTCCCTATGGCTTCGATTGTGCAGACCCTTTGCCTTTGTCCGCGACAACGCTAATGAACAGTATTTTTTGCGCGTTTAATTTAAATTTGATGAACATGAAATGGCATTACGAACAACAAAGACAGTGATTAAAAAAGCTTTATGTTATAGTTTCTATGTGTCACGAAGTAGAAAATATGTATGGTAAGAACAGTAAGGGTGGGTTGCACAAGAGGCGTGGTTAAAGTTGTGGTCTTTATGGTTATATTTAAGGCTAACTTAACTTTTGACGCTTTTGACGCCTCCGTGATTCAGTGGTTCGATTCCCGCGTTGGAAACATGTTATTTCCAAGTTTGGTTAGGACAATGCAGGCTGATCACCTGATTGTCTGACAAGTAAGATGATCTATGCGTCGGATGGGCATGTAAAAATTCGGTCCTGCGCCTGATCTCTCGCCAGTCGTGTCGGTCATCCTGGGTTATTGAGAGTAAAAGAAATAGTGAGTGCTCTTGTGTACTGCGCACACACTTGGGCACTATAAAATTACTCCACCGTAACTGGCCTTGGTTTCAATTAAATCGGCCACCGTCACCGAAACCGGTGCGGGAGTTGTTATTATTATTATTAACCTTACTTTGACTACGGATTTTGACAGATATCTGTTGCGTTTATTTTTTTGTTAAAGCTACAGTTACAGTATAAAATATAAATTATCCGTAAAAATCGACAAGAAAAATTACTCACCTCCGGGAGGAAAACGTCAACTTTCTTCCCGCTGTGCTTACCGATGTTGCCGTTTTCCGCCTCCGTCGATGAGAAAAATAGTATACGCACCATGGGCATTAAATAAGAAAGCCTCAGATCACAATATAGGCTTCGCCTCGGCCAACAATTACAATTAGTGATCTGAGACATTTCTTATTTTCCTGCCCTAGGTGCGTAATGTACTATGTTATAACAACACTATGATCCATTGTAAATTTTCACGAAAAAAAATCGATATGAGTAACTTTGGGCGGTTTTGGTTATCGTTAAATATATGGCGTCCTTAACCAAAGATTTGCAAAACATTTTGCACTATAGTTTTTTTTTTTAATTTATTTATTTAATAATAAAATACATACATTTATAGGTATTCTCCATAAACCACTAAGGTTTGTCCGGAGTGTACTGTTGTTTTATAATATGTACTACATTATTTAGGAAACTTAATTCAATATTCTTTTACACAATATATAAAATGAAACATAATATGTAACACTTAATCATAACATCAGAAAACAAAATATTTAAAAAATGATTACATAACACAATATCAGTAACAACTAACAGTAAGCAAGTAACAAGAATATCTTATTATCCTCTTAGTCGTTTTCATTTAAGGTGACGCCGCGTTAAAGTAAGAAACCGTGTTGGATATGTTTTAGATTGCTTGTTTTCTATGAGAGGCCGGGCCGGCCTCTCATAGAAAACAAGCAATGGAACAGCAAAAAATGGAAAGGGCGTAAGTGACAAAATGATTTTTGTCGCGTAATTTAAAAACCATAAATACATTTCATATAAGCTATGCACATATTAAAGTGTATGCTTCAACCAATTTATGTACAAATTTTGGAACCTTAAATCACTCTCCTCTATTGGAAAAATAGGAATCCCTTTTTTTACAGACGTCTTTTCGATTGATAATTCTGTGTTATAAAAGTTGTCCAATCGTGTTATGCTATGGGCAATTCAAAGACAAAGACACGATGAATACTGACAATGAACTTTAGTTTCTTAGCTTTAGTCAATGCTGAGAAAAATCGGCATCGCTACAGCCAAATTATCAAGGCGTCGCCTTAACAGTTTATTTAAATAATATGTTTTTAGTTTATTTTTAATATTCCTTTCAGTAATCTGGTTTACAATTGTTTTGTCCAAATTGTTGATTAATCGAGGTACAATATAATCGGTTGTTCTCTCTCCGTAAACATTTACTGCCCTTGATATGTTTAGTTTGTTTTTTGTTTTCTGTCGTGTCTGAATATTGTGACTAATATTATATTTCTGGAGATCGATATCAAAGAAATGATCTTTGAGGATACAATATTCAGTTTTAAGTGTAATCGGAAGTACTTTACAATATCTATATATTTCTTTATCATTTTTATTATACTTTTCTTTAATATTAGGTGGCACAATGGTTTTTAAGATTCTTGTTTGTAAGTTTTGGATTTTATGCAGGTAGGTTTTGTAAGATCTGCCGTAGCTAGTTAGTCCGTAATTTATGATAGAGTCAGCGAGGGCGTTTTAGAGCATCAGTCTTACTTTAAATGGCATTTTGTTTTTAATTAAATTATAGTTAAAGTTAAAGTTATAATTAAAGCTACAGTTATAGTTAAAGTAATTAGTGAGTTGGTGCAACCCACCCTAAATGAAATAAATAATGACAATCAGTCAGGCCTACCTACACGAAATTATATTTTAACTAAATTAAATTTAAAAATGAGATACCATTTTAAAGTTTACACTGTTTTCTAGTAGCATTCAAATTTTCTTGAAATCTTTCTCAAACTTATAATTGAACCAAGTAAATCGATTGCTGCAGCAAAAAACAGCAATTGAATACTCTGAACAAAGATCCAATAAACTATTCAGGGACGTGCGGCGCCGCTTCAGAAATTGGACGTCAGCTAACTTCCAACTTCGGACTTCGAAGTTGTATCAAGCGTTTACACTCGTTAGCACTACAATAGTTTATGTAGCAAACTAGCAAACTTGCTGTTGCTATCACAACTTTTGAGGTTTCCACTTATAGTTATAGATTCCTAAACTTTCAGAAACTGTGGTGAGACGCGCCTATAGTGAAAATTGTTACGAAGGTGATACAGTTATTTTTCTTTTGTGCAGCCCTTCAGGACACTAGGGATAAGCAAAATTCCTGTATCTTTAAAACTACGAATATTGAACACTATGGAAGAGCAACGAAGTAAAATAATGGTTCCAGAAAATGCAGTATCTACGTTTGCATTTCGCGTAACTTTCGTACTTCCAGTTGGTTGTAAAACTCGGGTCATTCATAAAATTTTCATATCCTCGCCTACGTTTTTATGTCATTAGCTGGAGCTAAATATTTTAGTGGTCAAATGTATGTGTTCTACAATTTCAATTAATATTCCGATGATATTTGAAGAGAAAATCGACGTTAATGGGCGACGATGATGCGATTCAAAAATGGAAGGTTGAATATTAATTATGGAATTCAAAATTAACGAATAGACTCGTAATTAACCCTGCGGTGAACTTCTACGGCTCCTTGTCTGTTTGTTGAGTTCCCCTAATTGACAATTCCCAAAGTCAAAGTTTTAACGATCATTTTGTAACTTTGCAGCGTTTTAAAACTTTGATGTTATTGGATTTGAGTGTCTTGAGGCTTATTTGGAGCTTGATTATCGTCTGCTTCGCTCAAATTGCTTTTATAATGTGAAAAGCGTAAAATATTTATTTTCCTATGAATATTTAAGGAAAGAAAAGCGGCTGCGAAAATTTTTTCTAACTAAAAAATTGGAAATGAAATTGTGTTACATTTATTAATGGGACAGAACGGTGACTAACAAAGTGAAATAGACAATTTTCATGCCTTATATTTTAACGTTAACTTTTTAACATTGTCGTAATAATTAGATAGAAAAACATATAATGGGAATTAACATTTAAGTGAAAATAGAATAACTTGAAAATATGACCACAACGGACAAATGTCCACAGCAGGAAGTGAACGCGTCAAATGCACAAACCGCTGTGGAGGGTTATTTCAGAAATATGGAAATGAAATGCCTACACCGAGGCATTTTAAACAGTATCTGCCTGTATTATGGAAGCAAATCGTCCAAATTAAATTAGGTTTCCTTTATTTACCAGAGGCATAAGTGGAGAAAACATTTGCGATTTTTTAAACAGGGCTTATGACGTTCCTGGACTTTACTAGCTAAGTATTATTTTCATTTCGCTTTATTAAGACATACCTAATAAATGTAGTAGACAAAACAATTATTATGTGCTTTACCTTCATGTAAGATCCTCCATTTCTTTCGTCGCAGTGTTTCTTTATGTATCGATGGCATACGTTAGACATTATTGGTCCTGAAACAAATAAAGTTTTTGAATTTGACTTATCACCTTTATAATAATATTAAATTATAAACTTAAGTATCATGTAGAAAACAGTACACTAAAAAAGTAAAGGCTGGCCTGGCAAATATAGTTTAGGATCTTTTCTGACAGTCCATTTGTAGACTAAAAATCTAAAGTGGTTACGAGTTACGACGATGATGCTCATAAATGATTACTAAAAATTTCATCACGTATCCAATTCGGTTATGGCAAAAACTTTTAAAATAAAAAGGGCCAGAATGTCGTTTTAAAATATTACCCTGAAACTTGAGTCGTACGCGTACCCTCCCAAATCGTTTTAACAAATTACTTGAAGCGTCAACGCTTAAGCGTCCTAGTTACAGGGTTTCGGGCTAACCAAAAATAAGTATAATTTAGCAAGGGGTTGTCGTGAGTTATGAAGCCCTGTCATAAACGGAGCCAATTTACATATGGGGAGGCTTTTAGGAGATGAGAGTTTATGATCGAGACAAACCGATGAAACAGTGTGAATTCAGAGTTACGTGGGATCTACGTGTATTACAATATTTACGACTATGAAACAAACATTACATACAATTAAATGGAAACAATAAAATGGACGATTAAAATTTCTACCAACATAAAAAAAGTAAAAATTAAACAATATAAGGAAATCTATATGTTGGTCCTGTGGTTTTTTATAAAGAAGATAATATTATTAACTAATATTTAATACTATACAATAAAGTATAAACTCAGACATTTTCCTATTCAGAAATCAGAATATTAATACAACAAATGAATAGTCTCTGAGCATCTACATGACCTATCATGATAATTGATACCTATATCATGTAGACATCGATTATCGCGATATCAGAATATTCATAATTACTAATAAGGTACCACCCACTATCTTAGAAAAGGCACTTAACCCCATATTAAATTTTTGATATAATATGGGGTTAAGTGCCATAGAATACGACTTCTATTTATTTCAATCCCTTGCGATTATCGATGTTCTGTCAAACGCAAGCTTAACTCCATCTTAACTTCAATATAAAATGGAGTCGATTTAAAAACGCTCGCTTTGCCAATTGAAGTGGAACAGCCAGCAGGCCTCACTCAGCAGGACATGTAGCGAGACGATAAATCTAGACACGCCCAAAACAGATACAGATTGAAGTTGAAGATAAATGTTAAAAAAGTTTATAAAAAAATGCTTGTAGTGAAGAAAATGTTGATTGATAAAAACAAAAAGGATGCAACAAAAATGAGCCCTGACAAAACTTACCTTTGATGTGGAAGTTGCAAGCGGAAAAAATGTCCTGTGTTGAAAACAAAGTAAGATTGTTGCAAAAGCTTTAAAAATATCTACAAATCTACTCATCATACTTTGGTATAAGTCAATTTGGGAAAATAAATTTTGGGCATGATACAGATGAGTTTTATGCACTTACTTAGACATAAAAAAAATATTTTTTAACACACTTTTCGTATTATATGAATATATGACTGTGAAATATGTCTGTAAAACTAATTTCATTTTGATAGCTAAAACATTGATTAACCATAACCACTATTGTATTGGAAAAACGTTTTCAAAATCGGTGTTTATTTGCGGATTTCATAGGTGTTTGAAACGTGACGATTGGCCATAATAGACCCTTGTTGGGATTCAACCTGTTTATTCCCGATGAGCTAACTGAGCTTTATCCCGGATACCATTTGAATTTTAATGATCCTCTGATCAAACTAAAATCCAAGTTTATTATTTGAACATCTTTGAAGCGAATATCTGCTTTTGAAAGATTGTTAGGTATTTTAGCCGACTACAGTTATAGGTAAGCCAATGGGAAGCGAGATGATGTATATTATAACAAAGCACCAAAACTGATGAATGAGGTTAAAATATTCGCCTGATTTTTGGAGGTTCTTTGACAGGAGTTCAGAACCAGTTGATTGATTTTCGTTTTGACCGTTGACGTTAACAATTTAAGAGAGCTAGTAAACGTCTATAAAATATCTATAAAACAGGACATTACATGACATTACCACACATTACTCAGTTTTGATTTAAAAAAAAAACTTGAACTTATTATTTGTGAATTCAAGTTACAGATACAGCAACTAGCCAGCTCATCACACCGCAAAACATACTAACGCAACAGTATAGCAATATTGAATATAGGGATATTGCTATACTGTGCTAACGCTGAGTATTTGAACTGGAACTAGTGAGCTTAAAATCACACAGGAAGATGCAAATGTTCAATGTTGGTAATACAATATTACTTACTAAACAAACGTAGACACGACAATTTCCCCACAGCGGGTAATTTTAGTGGAAACTGCCCTGATCCAGACAGGATTAGGAACGTTTGCGTATGATTCCAGGATTCATGTTTGCTGTTAGAAGATGAGCGAACACGTCCAAGAAACGTTTGAAAAGATATTTGAAGTTTGTTTGCAAAACATGCAAAAATATACATATTATATGAAATGAGTTTTACTGAAAGTAAAGGAAACTTAGCATATAGAAAGTATTATTTTAATGGTTTAGACATAGTTAATTTTGGATTTTTCTTAGCCTTAAGTTTAGGAGCCCTGTCCAGTCTGTAGCTAGTGTATGTGCTACCGTAGTTCAGACTTCAGGCTAGGTAGTAAGCATTTAACTTGTCAGTTGTCAGGCTATCTTTTCCTAAGCCAGCTCTACAATCTACTGTAAATAATATTGTCCCACCAAAAACATAAATATAAAAATGGACAGCCAAGTTCCATACAAACATTATTCTTATCTATGGACTTCGCCGTAAAAAGGATGGAGATATAAATGAGTGCCAAGTTCTATGGAAAATTGAAATATGTTTGTATAGGAACCGAATAACATTATGAACAAATAATAGAGTATATTTCTTTGCTTTATTAAATATCTATAACAATTGATGTTATTAAAATAATGTTAGATCTTGAACTAGATTAGATCTAACTTGGCCAGTTTTCATTACATCAGTCATATCATAGAGTTATTCAATATTTTAATTCTGATGAGAACTAGCTCTACTAAATGTAAATTTTTGGACGTTAATATCTTAATAACCGTTTGAGCTGTGTTTATGAAATTTAGATTATATAGTTATCTCGCAAGCCTCATTATATGAGCCAAATTTGAAACGTTCATGTGAAATAGTTTCTGAATTATGTGGGGGTCAAAAGTAGCTGCAAATGGTTCGTGTAATATTACACACGGTGCTGCTCGCCAGTAAATTTCTATGCTGGAACTTGGCTTGACACGCTACCGCGTGTCTAGATTACTGATACGCTATTATTAGCGATGTAGAATTATTCATATCATAATAATATGTGGTACCAGCTGGGTCCTTACATTTTCAATAAAAACACATGAAAAACTTCCATTACTCTCCCAGTTTTTGCACATGTCCTACAGGGGAAGCAATCGCGCGGGGATTACGAGCAGGTGATACAGCCCGCTCATTAGCCGCGCTAGTCGCTCGTTTATCAACGCCCTTCCCGAACTACGCACTTTTTATTAACGCCAGATACACCCTTGCAAACGACCGCCATTTTTTATCCCGGTTTTGCATCATCCCTCGCCTCTTTATTAAAAGCACGCTTTTCAATGGAAAGATAAGATTTGAATTCATACCAAAGTCCGACGCAAGTGATAACCAAATAAAAGACTTTTTCGCTGCGGCTGAATATAATATTCAAATAGAGTGGCCAGTTGGGAAAAATAAAGGACTTTCCTAACCGTTTTTGTAAATCCTTGAATATGAAATAGCATTCGTGATTCCAGAGATATTGCTTTTCTTTTTAAACAGGCACATAATAAACAAGATCTAAGAGAATATTGTTGTATTAATTAACCTAAATAAAGAATTGTTATCGTTTGGGATGCCTTGAAACTACACAACTACAATATAATATAGGTAAAATTATTAAGTACTAACTATAATAACATTATGTACCCGAACATGCAGGTCGCTTCCTCGCTTCGCTGAGTGCAAACATAGGGCGACTTGGTTTCCCGCTAACTGTGAGTCATTTAACGATATCTCCTAAACCAAAAAAATAGGGAAGCATAGCTTCCTCATTACTCATCTAATTACTGGAATCAAAAATTAAAATAGTAAAAAATCTCTAAGCTGATTCTAATAATAAGCATAACCTGGATCAAAGTCGTAGAAATAAAAAGACATTATCTCGAAAACTCGTGATAGCTTTTAATTATTATTAGAGGTTCGAACTGTCGCAAGTTTGATAAACGAGAGTCGACTGCATTAAAAATAGCAGTATCGAGGTACAAGTTTCCATCAAAATATTACTTAAAACGACAACGAAGACTGCGTATCTGGGTCATCTTTTCAGATTTCCGATGCATTTTAATCAGTGCAGTTTTCATCTCGACCCGGCTTCAGCAAGTCATTAGCGAACACAAAACCCGGGGAAAGCTTCGAAATGTGGGACACCGAACAATACCCCACCTAAATATAACTTGTGACACTAGGCCTATTATACTGTAATGAGAGCGCGCTGCATGCATAATGGTATTTGTAAATATTAAGTCTAGAATACTGGAGAACATTGTAGCACAGATGCTGAAGGTGAAATAGGAGAAATTAGACTAAGATTTTTGTAGAAGTGCTGTATAACGAGGAATTTTGTGCCTTCACATGCGAAAAAAAAGTTTTATTTCAAATAACATAATAGAGGGACTTCACATGGCTATTTGTATTTGTGTATTTAATGTATTTGCCAAACAATCACCATATGTAGACGGTGTGTTTGACAAATATTGGCCTTATTTGCCTATTTGACAAATATGACCAATACCAAATACACGTATCCGTAACTTTGTCGGTTTTTGACGCACATCAAAGGAGTCAAATAGGCAAGTAAACAAAATCAAGTAAAAGTTTGGTACTTGACGCCCATGTGTGGAAGGTCGTATTTGCCTTTATTTGCTTGTTTGCGTATTCGTCAATAATGTTGGCAAATACAACAAATAGCCATTAGCAAATACAAATGGCCATGTGAAGTGCCTGCATTAAAAAGTAATTTATACTTAGTTCCGAGTAAAAAAGTAAAAAAAGCAAATTAAGAAATTCAAAGTCAAACAAATCTTTAAGTACTAGATTTTCGAGTATGAAAGTTAGATTTTAGAGCCTACATGGGCGTAGCAAGGATTCTATGTAGAGGGGGGCCATAGGTCTTGGTCCCCTGCCCGTACCTCGCTACGCCCATGGAGTCTAATCAATCTCATAGATTGCTGGAGTTTTTAAGTTAACTAGAGAATTTCGAATACAAGGAAACATGGACTGAATGTATCGTTCAATAACAATAATAATCAATTACTACATTCAATAATGCACTCCTGTAAATCCAGTAAATATAGTTAGCTTTGTAAAAAGTACTATGTTACTTGCTATACTATCGAAAATTCTAACAAAGGGTAGGATCAAAGGCCCAAACACATCATTCACAGCTTGCTGTCGCAGTCAACGCAATCACAAATTGCGATCCAATTGATACTATATTACAGCTCCATCTATCTGCCGTGTCAACTTACCGGCGAAGTCTGTACAGATTTAATTTTCCTCCGTTAGAACTTTTATTACAAGGACATAAATATCACTCTCCTGGTAACTGCCAGGCAAAATAACTCTGAATGGCTGTAGATCGACGTTGATCGATGATTACCCAAACTGGAATGTGATTTTGTTAAAAGTGAATCGATGCAGTACATTTTTATTTTGATTTTTGTCTAGCTACTGTTCTAAATAAGCTAGTCTGTCGTTAATATTTCTGTAAAACTTAAATAAAATCAATTTTACTTCAGTAGGAATCATTAGGAGCTTATAGTAACATTTTGGTTAATACTTAGATGGATTTACTTTATCTTTCTTTCACTCTTTTATGCCTTTACTCCTAAATCACCTCCACTTTCCACTTTTAAATCGGATTTCAAATTCAAAGGAATTAATTGTTCTATTCAGTGCAATTACTTAATCCATTTATCTCGGCCAGACCATTCGCTCCCCTTCCCCCAAATTCCTCCGTTCTTTACGAGAAAACTACTTACGAACCATCGGTAAGATACGAGATACTTTTTTCACCTATATATCCCGTAAAGAATTTAACACATGAAATAAAGAAGGTAGCGTGCGCGGTAGAAAATGTAATATAACTTGATATAGGTCGCCCTGGATGTGGCTTCAAATTCACGCAATATTCCTTTATTAATATCCCGGTGAAAGTAGTGTCACTTATAAAGTATAAACCTTCCCTGGACTTTCACGG
This sequence comes from Lysandra bellargus, assembly GCA_905333045.1. Classification (NCBI taxonomy): domain Eukaryota; kingdom Metazoa; phylum Arthropoda; class Insecta; order Lepidoptera; family Lycaenidae; genus Lysandra; species Lysandra bellargus. Next base: position 6,928,193 of record HG995355.1, read on the forward strand.
TTAATTTGAGACTAAAATCAGCAGAATCTGTTCAGTCATTCTCGGATTATAGCGAGACTAACAAAATTAATTTTTATTCATTTTTATTTATATAGAAATAATGTAAGTCACGAATAATTTCCGTGAAGAATGTAAACGATTTGTAATACTAATTTATTTACATAAATTGATTTCTAATAATGACTACGATTATAAATAAACATTTATAATAATTATCTTCAACATCGTGTAAAACTACACGATCAATTTAATTCGAAAGAAGACAAAAAATGAAGTATTTAACTTACTTTGGATGAATAGAATTCAACTTATATTTTACACTGCAATACTTTACACGTATAACTTAATTCAAAGAGCGGCTCTTCTAGATTGCTATGCCATTGTAAATAGGATTTTTTATTGGCGGGGCTCCTGATGTATCGCGGTGCTAATCGTAAATCTGCTTTCCACGAAATAAATAATTTAAAAACAAATAAACCTTCGGGTATAGAACCTTTGCCTTCAGCTGTACAGAGTAAATATTTTATTGCAATTTTCGTATTTAAATGAACCAACTTGCCCGCATGACTTCGTTAGGTTTCTGTATTTGGTTTGATTTTTATGTGTTTTATTCTGTTTTTCTATAAGCGGCAAAGTTATGTTTGTAACAAATATATCATTGTGGACCAAAAACTAAACTCTAAAAGGGCCCATTCACTATCCTGCATTGCAGTCCTGCTGCAATCCGCCGTGCAGGCCTGCAACACCATTCACTATCTTGATGGTGTTGCAGGCCTGCACGGCGGACTGCAGCAGGACTGCAGTGCAGGATAGTGAATGGGCCGTTTAAAATAGTTTATATATATATATATATATATATATATATATCAAAGGCGTATATTATCTTATCTGTCTGTGACTTTAAGGGCGTTTCGCAACTGTTAATCTGTCACCAAAACCAAGTAGGCTGGGCATTGTTTGTGAAATATAACCGCAGCGTCCTCTAATCTCATTGTGGCCAATTGTGGTGCATCCACCGTAAAACAATCTGCAAGACCATCATTATGATTAGGAACAATGAAATCACTTCGCAACACTCAACAACCCATGAACGGGACTATTGTCTTACAAATTGTCAAATAAGCCCCTCTCGGCTTTATAAAGTCCACCACTTCTATGTTAGTTTCTTCAATACCATATGAGTTGTGTGCACCTGTGTTTGCGTCGTCAATATGTTAGTAGGTTTCGTATTTTACTGTATTGGAATCGTATTCTGGTGTCCGGTGGAGTGTAATCCTATCACCAACGTGCATTTCAACGAGGAGATCAGAGAATTTTCTACGAAAGAAGATGGGTTTGTAAGTGGTGTTTTTATTTAAGTTGATATTTGCATTCTCCTCCCTCCCTTTCAACATTCCATAGTGGCTAACCATGAATGGCATCATGAATAATAATAACTGCAACACCGGTTTCGGTGACGGTGGCCGGTTTCATTGAAACTAGGCCGGTTACTCAGGAGTAATTTTATAGTGCCCAAGTGTATGCGCAATACACAAGAACACTCCATATTCCTTTTTCTCTTATAACCCAGTGGGACGGAAGACCGACACGACTGGCGAGAGGATCAGGCGCAGGACCGACTTTTAACATGCCCATCCAACGCATGGATCATCTTACTTGTCATACAAATCAGCCTACATTGTCCTAATCAAACTTGGAAATAACATGTTTCCAACGCGGGAATCGAACCCTCCGAGTCAAAAGCCACGCTCTTAACCACTGGACCACGGAGGCATCATGAATGCACAAACAACATCCATCAAGAGACGAATATGCCCCTCTGCACTATCTTTATAATTTGAGTATGTTCATACTGACCCAATGTAGAGGACCACATTGTGATGCTAAACACGAAATATATCACTTAATCCATGCTCTAAGCTTCGATCGTTTTAAATGTTAGAAATGAAAGACACAAGATTATCAAGCTCTCACAAATATTATATCGTTGCAGAATTCGAGTAATGCAAAGACTCTGTTGAAAGAGGCTCCCGAGCTGTATGCTAATTTTACACCCATCCGAAGTCCCGTGAAATTTAAGGTAAGCCCGACAAAGGTATCCACGAATATCGCTTGAAATGTAAGTTATGTTCTAATATTGAAGCAAGAACTTATTTACTACATACATTATCAAGAACACATAGATAGCACAGTCATTAACTTTACTGAAAGCTTAGTAGTTGAAATTTATTTAGGGCCTGTTTCACCGCTTCCTGATGAGGTGCCTGATAGGCTTATTTGACAGATTCTCCATACTATATGTGTCAAGTTAAGTAAGCCTTATCAGGAAGCGGTGAAACAGGCCCTAAGAGTTTCAAATTTAAATCTGACTAGTTTAATAGTAACCACTGCGATGTAAAAAGAAGATAAGCTCAAACAGCACTAGATGAAAGAAAACAAAGGCGTCTCGGTAAAAAATGGTTCTCAACATCTCCATGTCTTACTGTTTCATATTTATTTTGTTTTAGTCCTTACAAAAACTTCATGATAATGTCACGTAACGCTCCTGCGTTTATAATGTAGTTAAGCAAGAATATGCATTTAATGTGATACCACAGTATTATTATTATTTACAGTAGAGTATGTTTATAGTAGACTGCTGGAAGCTGGAACCGAATGCACGCACAAATTAGCTTAATTTAAATAATCTAATAGAGCATAAAACGGCCATTCTCCGGTTTGGCATTATTTGCCTCACTACCGTAACCATTTTTATATATTAAAGAAATGAAAGATACGAACACAATAATAAATGTGGCGGAAAATGAGAGTTAAAAATTTATGGGTACGGTAATTACACAAATGTAGTGTTTTACGTAACGATACAACGATACAATTGATAAAAACTAGCTTAGAGCAAAGTAAATAGGCCAAATTATGTAACATAAACATAATATACATAATAAAAATCTAATTTAAACATAATTGAAAAGTAACGATTACGGTAATTAGACAAGTTTGTAACCAAAGCTACGGTAATTAGATACTAATGTGCTTTATCGGCAGCACACTAACATTAATGACGTGGGACCGCTGATGGGCCATGGCACACACTAAGGAGAAGCAACCCGTACACTCGTAATGTGCCAAATCCTGATATTTTTGAATGGGCATCCAAAAACAGCAGGTGTTACGGTAATTAGGACTTTTGATCGGACAAGCGATTATTTCATGATAACTATTTATATGCTGGGCCTATTGAGTCGATATTTTGCAATGCGATAACCAATGTTTATAGGCGTTTGAAACCATGAATAGATTAAATTAAATAGGTACGTTATAAAAATTACAAGCAAGTTTCGAGATCAAGTTGGCGTGGGGACACGTTACGGTAGTTAGAAAAACATGGTTTTTGATCACGAATTCAATTAATTTAGTCTGAATTACTTAAATTAGAAGCGTGCGTTTAAGTTTGTAGCTAGATACTGATGCAAACTACCGTTTAAAAATATTAAAATATTACATACTTGAATAAGATAATATTACAGAGTATACAAGCCCGGGACACGTAAATTTTGCTCTCCTGAGAATGGCCGAAAAGTGCACTTACAAGTTACAAAGTTTCACGCGGGCAAAACTTAGGTATCTCTGCGTTTCACGAATTTGATTTCAAGGACACGGCTTAGTTACTCTACTGTTTGACATTTATTCTGTGGTAATACGTCCCACATTCTCGATAACTTGTCTCGGCGGAAACATGACTCAGTATTGATATGAATTAAAACATTTTTTTCAACTCTTTCAAAACAGAGTTCCCAGAGATGTGAATCGTGCAACGAAATCTGGAATTCCATGGAATAATTTCCCGTGACGAAACACACATAGCATTTGTTTGGGAAAGTGCATAGGGCATTTAATTTCTGTGTACCTTGATGTAGTTTGAAAGGCGGTTCGAATTGAAAGTTTTTCAATTTGTTTTGTTTTAACATCATTGGAATTTGGAATGTAAATTGAATTGATATGAACGTAAATAATGAAATGTTTTCATCATAAAATTATTTTGTTAAGTTACAAGCAAGCTCTGCTACAGAATACACAATAAATAATCATTTAACCCATCAAGCCCCATAAGGACACCGGTGACCGCGACAACAATAGAATAACAAAAGATTTCCAAGAATCCGCGATCGAAGGATTAAATTAGCCCACACAATTCTGCTTATAACAATGATGGCACCAGATTTCAAAGCGTCAATGACTCAGGTCTTTCGCTTTCTAAAGGTAATAAAAAGTATTAACTAGGTAACATTTATGACTGCGGTGTCCATGTTTTAAGGTGACGTCGCATTAAAGTAAGAAACCGTGTTGGACATGTTATAGATTGCTTGTTTTCTATGGGAGGCCGAGCCGGCCTCTCATAGAAAACAACAAGCAAAAAATGGAAAGGGCGTAAGCGACAAAATGTTTTTGTCGCGTAATTTAAAAACCATAAATACATTTCATATAAGCTATGCACATATTAAAGTGTATGCTTCAACCAATTCATGTACAAATTTTGGAACCTTAAATCACTCTCCTCTGTTGGAAAAATAGGAATCCCTTTTTTTACAGAGGTCTTTTCGATTGATAATTCTGTGTTATAAAAGTTGTCCAATCGTGTTATGCTATGGGCAATTCAAAGACAAAGACATGATGAATACTGACAATGAACTTTAGTTTCTTAGCTTTAGTCATTGCTGAGAAGAATCGGCATCGCTACAGCCAAATTATCAAGGCGTCGCCTTAATAATCTTCCCTGTACAGATATCGTTCATGTGATAACTATTTTATTAGTCAGATGTTTGACCAGTTCTCAGTATAATGAATAATACACGATCGTAAGACATTCCACCTGGACCGTTATTAAAAATCAAATGTCAAGGCCGTTCATACGTGAAAACTCATCAATCATATTTTATGAAGAGAACAAGCCTTATTCCATAGAATACGTAAACGCTAAGGTGATAATTTTGATGTATTCTAAAATCCGATTTCTATACCTTCAGAAATAATTCTCAAATACAAAATAGAAAGACTAGTCTGGGACTAATGGGTAGATTTCAGCTTCCTAAAAACTATAGCCTATTTACTTTTACTAAGATATAAACTACATACTATTATGACGCCCGCAGCTCTGTTGCATCGAAATTCTTTTATCGCGTAAGAACCATACATTTTTCCGCCACAAAAACTTTCCTATGTCCTTTTCATTCCTTTAAGTATCTACATACCATAATATTCCAGCGTGAAGAGGTAACAGACAGGCGTCTGCCTGTCTGTTACCTCTTACACTTTACACTTTCACTGTTATAATATTAGTAGGGATAAAATATTGCAAGGTAAAAACTCTATTAGAGCTTGTCTAACTTTAAATGACGCGCCCCACCACTTCATTAGTTGATTTATATGTAAAATTTGGTACTGTAAATACGAGAGAGGGGCGCGTCATTTTAAATTGGACGAGTATGCCAAAGCAGAGGCTGATACTACTAAACGTAAAGTATCAATTACTTCAAGTGAAGTATTTTACAGCAAAATAGAAACGGAAGAGTAACATTAAGAGTCGTGTGAAAGGGGCCGGCCAGTGACTAGACGCATCGAACCGAGGACTCGAGGACTCGCTCTAATTGGATTTAATTATTCGAGAGAAAAACTGAGACTCGATATAAGAATTAAGTGCATTTCAAATTGTAGTTATTAGTTTTTTTTTCTTTATTTATTAAAGAGGGTTTGTTGTTCTATTGAAGTACCTACCTAATCTACTTGCTAGTCACTTAACGTCAATCAATATTGATTCTAAACACAATGATAAAATCCGCTATAAATTGTATTTTGGTTATAATAATATTGTGAAAAATATTATTACGGAGTCAAAGTCTATCTACCTCAAACATCTACAGGCTCACTCGGCTTCTCTTCGACATAAGCCCATTTTCTGAAAATGCTAAGAATGTTTGCTACATATACATTCTTAGCATTTTCTAGAATTAGATTAAATATAAAAGTATGCAATCCGTCTTCAAGAAAATATTTTCTGATTAAAACTTGTAAATTTATTCGGGTTGCTCAAATGTTAGGCTTAATTTAGGTTTACCCTGCAGTGCATGCTACATTTTATTTATCAAGCGATGGCCGTTACTAATTAGTAATCACATAACACGCTATAGCTTTAAAATTAACATACTATTAAGTTTAATACTATTATTACATAGAATATCGGTAAATTCAATATCTACTTCACTAAGCTTTAAATATTTCTCCAAACCTTTTAAAGCACCGACCACTTGAAAGTTATCTCGATACTGATGACAGGAACACTTATAGCCAAGCTCTACTCATGAGAAAAATCAAGATCATTCAAGGACCTCGTGAATATGCTAATGTGTTCTTCCAGGATCTCCAGGATGATGCACAGTCTAGTTCCAGCTACAGTCGTGGACTAATCGATAATGATCATCCAGGTAATGGTTCTATTATTTTAAAAATGAAGGAACATTATGCCATTGTCCAATATGTGCTAGCGATATATTATAATTATTAATTAGGTATTGTGATCTGCATGCATTCTTCAATGATTTGTTTTCTATCTCTTTTAGAATCTTTTTTTCTCACCTCCGGGCGGAAAATTTCAACTTTCTTCCCGCTGCGCTTACCGATGTTGCCGTTTTCCGCCTCCGTCGATGAGAAAAATAGTAAAAATTAATAAAAATTAAATAGTAAAAAGCTTCCTTCATGTCAAAACATGGTCGCGGAATAAAAGGCATGTTCCGATATGCACTGCGACCACTGTACAGTGTGACGTCAATTTAGTGAATTGTGAAGCCGTTCCCTTATAGTAAGTTATACTGGTTACTATTTAAAACGGAACGCAATCCCGCACTGTCTGTAAAAAAACTGTTGTTGGATTACTGTTAAATTAAAAATATTTTAATTGATATTAATTGCGAATTGAATTTATTATAATACTATAATAAATGTAAGTAGTTTTTATTAAAAAAAATATGTTTTTCATTACTTATTTTCAACGCAGTCTAATAAGGTTAATTTTGCAATTCTTCCATTGTTTTATTTATTAATCCTTCAGGTCCCGCGCGAGCACCGGTGATCGCGACAACAATAGAATACAATAGCAATTCCTGGAAATTCCGACTGAAGTATTAAGCCAAATTAATTACAGAACTTTATAACTTTGGGATTAAACTGTCCTGTATTGATTATAAAACCTTAGACACTCGAGTGGTTTTGACTGATCACGTGATCAAAGTACTGCGAAAACCTTACCTCGAAAACGCTAGTGCTCACAGTAGAATATGGCGACGATTTATGACGTCATAATATATTTTCCTAGGGTACTGCGGCAGTATACTGGCAGTCCTTAACGGAACCAATTTTTCTACAGTGATAGCACTGTGCAGTGCTCGCAGTGCATATCGGAACATACCCAAAGTTACAGCAAAAAGCATTAGGCTTTGCTATGTCGGTCTTTATGAAACCGACCTATAAGTACTGCCTTTGAATAATTTGACTTAGTTAGCTATCACCTCAACAGAGTACACAGAACGCGAGTACGAAGGACCACACGACTACGGCCACGGATATCACTTCCCCGACCATGGATATCATCACGGCTATGACCATCATAGTGTAGATCATTATGGTCATCACGGGCATTACGGTGATCATCACTATTATGATCATCATAAATATCACCATGTAAGTTATTTTTTTAACTTGACGACTTTTGGTTGTTGTGAAATCTCAATATTATGTATTAATCAATGCAAATTAGGAAAGTAATTTAAAAATACTTTAACCAGAGGATCAATAGGAATGTACCACATTCTCCAATTGAGAGTCAGGGACATAAGTGAGAAGATTGAGGCAGATTGCTCCGTGCAAAGGCAAAGTGCATCTGCATAACAAACAGCACCCAGTGACAGATTCATCAGGTTTTGTTAACATCGACCTACAGTCGCCAAATTACCGTGAATTGTGCTTGTTTGGTGTGTGAATTTGCGCAATGGTCCAATAACTAAAAATCTCCTCTTGAATGTTAACATTCGAAAGGAGGAGATTATTTAGTGAAAATGTTCTATATGCGTTAAACAAGTAGTTATCTTGCAAAACATTACTAGTGCGTAGGTACTGACTACTGACACTACTATTTATCAGCTATTTTTATCTGACTTCCGTTTAGTTTGTGCCTTTTTATTACTAAAAGGTAGTCGTACACACGGCTATCGTAAAATACTTAGAACATTAAAATAAATATCCAAGCATTAATAATTCCAGTTGAACAGATTTCATGAAGTGATAAATCGTGAACGTGGATAAATTATTTCGTAGAAATCTTTTTGTTTTTCTGAATCTATTAATATTTTTTAAAGACTTGGATTTTCAAAGAAACTGATTGTCAAAGAAAAGTATTCTTAGGGCCTGTTTCACCGCTTCCTGATAAGGTGCCCGATAGGCTTATTTGACAGATTCTCCATACTCTATGTGTAAAGTTAACCGACTCGTGGCCACTGCCGCGCCCAGCGCGTCATTTAAAAAGATTCAATGAGGCCGATGACGCGCCAGGCGCGGCATACAAGGATTGTTAAAAACGCGTTAAAACTAATTTATTATACTGTAATTACAATTCCTTGGTCTAAATGTGCATAAAACTCAACCAGTAGCCAATGGCGCACGTGGGGCGTCATCGTTTAGCAGGGCCAATGACGCTTATGGCGCGTCATAGAACAGACTGCTTGGCCTGTGGTAAGAATTCGTGAAAATGAAAGTGGCAACGAATCGGTTTTAAGCGGTGAAACAGGCCCTTAGAGTGCCTTAGACTATAATATTTTTGCTGAATATCTTGTTATGTTGCAGTTTCTTTAGCTCAATTAAAATATTTGTTTGGTAAATAGCACATGCGCAGCGTATGTAACGGATATTCAGTTTTTATAGATCCACTTTCTGTTTCCTGTCAATGTATTCGTGATAATGGAGATACTAATTACATAGGCTAGTTATAAAAAAATATTGTAATATCTCGCCAATTAATTATTGTCGGTAGGTGAAGCATAAAGCATACTGGAGAAAACAAATGATTAATTAGGAATACTGATATTTTTAATAATTCTCGATTTAGGTATTCAATCGAAGAAGATGAAAGTTTGAAGAAAGCGAAATTTAATTAAAACTCATAATTTGAAACAGATTTTTTCTAAAACGTATAGAATAATTCCAATTAATAAAAATAAAGAGACTGTATGTTTGAAATGGAAAACGATTTGAAAGCATTACTAGCTATTTACCATAGACAATTATTGGCAAAATTGATGTCATTAAATTATTATTATTATCGGTAAGATAGTAAGATAACTTTTTCAATTAAGTATAAAATATATTGTTAAAACTAACAAGAGAAAGTTAGTAAGCAATATATAAGTCCATATCTGGGTGCACGGTCGTGCACCCGCCGAGACGAGCCACGCGAAGCGCAAGGGCGCTACCTACCTTTTCTCGAAGTGTTTCGCCGCTTTTTTGAACCTTCATAGAATTGGTTTCCTTTGTAGCAGATAGTTCATATTTTCAAGATATGATGTCATCAATGGACTTATTAAGCATACAAAGTCTCAATTGAATAGCTCTTATACTTCAGATTTTATTGATATCTAATATACCCCGATTTCGTCACTGACACACTGATGGTCATCAAAATGTTTGGCCACTTCCTGAAGTGCTAGAAAGCTGAAATTTGGTATGTAATCTAAGTTTAGTATACAACCAACAAAAAAATTCATAAACTTGTAATTTTCGTCCCCCATCCCCTAAAATTGGGGGGTGGAAGTTGACCCTTATAGAGTTGGTCTCCGATGTGCCAGATAGCTTATATTCTCAGGATATGATGTTAATAATAGACTTATTAAACATACAAAGTCTCAATTGAATAGGTCTAATACTTTATATTTTATTGATATCTAAAATACGCCGAAATTTGGTTATAACTTATACGCCGTAAAATAAGTTTAGTAATTGAAGTTTAAATGAGACTTTCACCAATTTTATGTAAGGACAAGAAAGTTTCCACGGGATGGACATTAACTTAATAAAAAATAAAAACACTAAAAAGACTAAAAAGACTGCCTAGCAAGTAGCAACTTACAAAAAGGACTGAAATCCCACCAAAAACATTTCATGTAAAAGTTACCTCGACGACCACAAAAGGCTTGCCCTGTGAAAAAGACATCAGATCTAAATTAATGTAGAGCCAAGCTTCTGAATCGACGCGGCCTAACTCTATCGACCCATAACTCCAACAAATTCTACATAATATCAGTAAGTATGTATCTATGGCTTGGCAGTTTAGTTACTTATTTCAGATCAGAATTCAGAAACTAAATATTCGAAACAGCGAAGCCATACATACTTGCGGATATGTAGAAAGTGTTGGAGTTATGGGTCGACAGAGTTAGGCCGCGTCGATTCAGAAGCTTAGCCCTACATTAGATCAGATGTCTTTTTCACAGGGCAAGCCTTTTGTGGTCGTCGAGGTAACTTTTAGATGAAATGTTTTTGGTGGAATCCATACTTCCATACTAATATTATAAATACGAAAGTGTGTCTGTCTGTCCGTCTGTCTGTCTGTCTGTCTGTCTGTTACCTCTTCATGCCCAAACCGCTGAACCGATTTTGATAAAATTTGGTATGGGGATACTTTGAGACCCGAGAAAGGACATAGGATACTTTCTGTCCCGGAAAGATGTGCGGTTCCGCCGCGATAAACGAATTTTGGCGCAACGGAGTTGCGGGCGTCATCTAGTAATATATAAATAATTATGATCTATTATGACGATTGTCATAGTTACTTAAAATTTTCCATTTAAACTTTAATAATTCGCAATATTTGTGTTGAATCTTTACTATAGTTATTTTTATTAATATTTTAGGAAATTCTTGTAATATACGTCTTGTAAACTTACTAAAATTACGTATTTGGTCAGAATGTTTACGTAATTACTAATTTCATATTCTAATTTATAACATGAATGACTATGATAATAAAAAACAGTTTTATTCTAGGGGCTGGCAGTAAAAACAGTGCTTTGGCCAATAGCCGGATTGGCACTTCTCGGTGCAGCTGCAGCTTTGGTCACAAATCCAATTCTCCTCCAAATAGGAGTAGCATCAGGGAAACGAAGAAGACGAGATACAGAAGAAGATTTGGAACCAAACGTAGATATCGATCGTTGGTCGACACGTGATGATAGCAATGATGGTTCAGAAAGCTCAGAAAATAAATTGAGAGACAAAGAAAAATCTAAAACTAAGATAAACCAAAGACTAAACTTGCTACAAAAACGTAATGGCCTAAGTTACAGACGAAAGAAAAATAAAATGATATCTCCAACGGAGGGCACAAAGTATATAGACCCATATACGACTTCATACTCAACTACACACGCTATTGATAATGACAACCTATTCATACCGGTTCCGATAAAAATAAAAGATGTGCCGTAAAAATACAAGAGAAACTTTTGCACGTGTTTTGATGTTAAATAAAATATTAAAATATTCGTTTCTTCTCGTCTCCTCCCTGGGGCTTCGCCGAATATCAAATGCTAATAAGAGTCACTGGGTTGATCTAAAATATGTTATGAAATTGGAGTAGGTAGCATTCGGTAAGTAAATGTTAGCTTTTAGAGGTAACGCCTATCGTCTACTATTATTAATAGAATTAATTTTAATACTCAAGATCAGCAAAAGAGAAAAATCAAGATTTATAAATATTACAGTAATAATAATTAGATAGGTAATACGCTAACATTGAATTAAATAATCGGCCAAGTGTGAGTCGGACTCGCGCACGAAGGGTTCCGTACCGTTATAGAGCAAACATAGACTAAAAATTGTGTTTTTTGTATGGGAGCCCCCCTTAATTTTTTATTATATTTAAATATTATTATGAATTATTAAATAACATATATATTTAAGGCCTTCGTGAAAGTTTCAAGTGCCTACCGCTTATCATTATTGATTACGAGCAAAAAAGGCCAAAAAAGTCACGTTTGTTGTATGGGAGCCCCCCTTAAATATTATTTTTATTTTAGTATTTTGTTGTTATAGCGGCATCGGAAATACACAATCTGTGAAAATTTCAGAACTCTAGCTATAACGGTTCTTGAGATACAGCCTGTAGACAGACAGACAGATGGACAGACAGACGGACAGACAGACGGACAGACAGACGGACAGACATCGAAGTCTCATGAATAGGGTCCCGTTTTTACCCTTTGGGTACGGAACCCTAAAAAGCACCAACTGGTATCTTTAAATCATAAATTAGAAATAGCATAAAAGCTTTTAATTTGTCTGCTCATAAAATAGTAAGTTTTACTGATAATTTTATGTACGTAAACAAATACATACTTACACATATAAAACTAAACACTGTCAAAACACACATAACCGAATCACAAACAAGCCGGCTTTTTCACAAACACTATAACAAAAACACAAGACACTGAAATACACAAAACAAACACTAGATCACACACTGTGCATACAAGTATTGACAAAACAACTGTAACGATGAATTATTGTTATGAGAAACGTCATCAATGAAACCGATTAGTGAAGTTGTCGCGAGCGGCCGCACTCGACACGGACGCCGGGCGAAGTAGTCACGCTTGTGGCTGCACTCACGCGCAGGTCGGAGGGGTGTAAAACTTGATCCGATGAACTCAGCTGAACTACGGTGCATCTCGATTGGGAATTCCCAAACTTTTACTCGTAGTTTTTGTGGCGTTACCATTATCATTTTGTTTTTTAAGATTCTCAGGGCCTGTTTCACTGCTTCCTGATAAGGTGCCCGATAGGCTTATTTGACAGGTTCTCCATATTTTATGTGTCAAGTTAAGTGGTGGATAGCCTTATCAGGAAGAGGTGAAATAGGCCCTTACTCGTATTGCAAAGCTAAAATTGGCACTAATTTTTATACATTTTCTAATATTATTATGCCTTGCAAAAGATATTTGGATTTATAGGGGTACCAGTTACCACAGTTCTCCACCCAAGTCCTTACTTTTTTTGTCATGTTCTTAGTTCTTCCTTTAAATAATTAAATTAAGATAAATGGGCATTTTTCTCCACAATTAGGTAAAGTAATTAGTATTGCGAAAATAATTTTACAATTAATGCAGCAATATCTGAAAGTCACTATCAATTAGAGGGCACTACTAACCACACTTCCATACTAATATTATAAATGCGAAAGTGTGTCTGTCTGTCTGTCTGCTTGTCTATTACCTCTTCACGCCCAAACCGCTGAACCGATTTTGCTGAAATTTGGTACCTATGGAGATACTCTGAGTCCTGAGAAAGGACATAGGATACTTTTTATCCCGGAAAAATGTACGGTTCCCGCGCGATAACCGAATTCTGGCGCAACGGAGTTGCGAGCGTCATCTAGTACTCTATAATTATTTAGATCACTTATCAATATCCTGGTAAAGTAGGACCAAGGACAACGGTTTAAATTAATCGAGTTTTGTTAAAAACTGTTCACAAACATAATTTATTCAATTTACTACAACCAAGTACTTACTATTTCTATAACCCGTATTTTCAGATTTTTCACCGTAGTTTTAGACAAAACATTAGATAAAACAGCTAGTGCGACGTGATCTGATGGCATTGACCTGAAAATGCTGAATTCCGGTAGAACATCCTAATATATACGTGGGAGAGCCATGCTTTGGCACGAATGGGCCGGCTCGACCGGAGAAATACCACGTTCTCACAGAAAACCGACGTGAAACAGCGCTTGCGCTGTGTTTCGCCGAGTGAGTGAGTTTACTGGAGGCCCAATCCCCTACCCTATTCCCTTCCCTATCCTCCCCTATTCCCTTCCCTTCCCATCCCTACCCTCCCCATTACCCTATTCCCTCTTAAAAGGCCGGCAACGCACCTGCAGCTCTTCTGATGCTGCGAGTGTCCATGGGCGACGGAAGTTGCCTTCCATCAGGTGACCCGTTTGCCCCCTTATTTCATAAAAAAAAATATACTTAACTAGCTGTTGCCCGCGACTTCGTCCGCGTTAGCATAGTAGACTGTAGATCACATCCCAAGCATTATTTATTGTACAAAAATTTTCAATGTACAGAATTGACTTTCCTACGATTTTATTATATATAGATGTTCCGCGCGGCTTCGCTTGCGTAATTTAGGAATTTCACGCAACCGTACATTTTTCCGCAAAAAATAGCCTATGTCAAGGGACATGTACGACATATAGGACACGTAGTTTATTCTTCATGTTTACCAAATAACATAAAAATTGCTCCGATAGTTTTTAAGATAATAAGCAATTTCATATAATTTCCCCGTTTTTTCCACATTTTTCTCTATTTCTTCGCTCCAATTAGCTTTAGCGTGATAAAATATAGCTTATAGCCTTCCTCAATAAATAGGCTATCTAACACTGAAATAGTTTTTCAAATCGCACCAGTAGTTCCTGAGATTAGCGCGTTCGAATAAGCCCTTTCATATAATTTCCCCCGTTTTTTCAATATTTTCCCCTATTTCTTCGCTCCTATTAGTCTTATCGTAATAAAATATAGCCTTTAATTTTCCTCCATCAATGGGCTATCTAACACTGAAATAATTTTTCAAATCGGATCAGTAGTTCCTGAGATTAGCGCGTTCAAATAAGCCCTTTCAAATAATTTCCCCCCGTTTTTTCCACATTTTCTTCTATTTCTTCGCTCCTATTAGTCTTAGCGTAATAAAATATAGCCTATAGCCTTCCGCGATAAATGGGCTATCTAACAGTAAAAGAATTTTTCAAATCGGACCAGTAGTTCCTGAGATTAGCGCGTTCAAACAAACAAACAAACTCTTCCCAATTGTAATATTAGTATAGATTGACAATATCATAACATAATTTCCTATACATAGATATCAAAGTATAATTACTGATAAGCAAACCTTTTTAAAATTGGATAACAAGTTTAGACGTTACAATGCAACAGACATACAGTCACATTATACTACCAAAATCTTCGGACAAACGAAACAAGGCCATCTTTTGAAATTCTATTACACTAGTCTTCTATTCGTCTCGACATCTTGTTTGAGGTATTTAGTTTGAAGGTACATGGTATTTTGTATAGATGGCGCTGTTGGTAGTTTTGTTCAAAAATAATAAATGTATAATTTTTCAATTTTTTCATTCAGATATTATGTTTAAAGATTTGATTCTACTATAATATAGTAGCAATTAATATCTTATTAGTTTTCAAATGAATAAAGGAATAACTAACTACAAATCATATTTTGTAAACTTTTTATTAAATTGCATCTTCTCAAACCTTGCTTTTCTTTTGAATTCCACCTCACTCAAGTTTGAATCCATACTGTAAAGAAAGAAAGCAAAGTGTCATAAGTTGATACATTGGCTTTTAATTTTTTTTTAAAGTTTTACTACCATATTCATAAAACAAGTTAGTTAGCTTCTGCGATTTTTTTTTATTAAATAAGGGGGCAAACGAGCAAACAGGTCACCTGATGGTAAGCAACTACCGTCGCCTATGGACACTCGCAACATCAGAAGAGCTGCAGGTGCGTTGCCGGCCTTTAAATATTCAAGAAGTAGCCACATACCTTTGGAGCGTGTTCCAGCATACATTTGAACATCAATGCAGCTCTGTCACATCCCTTCGCACCATCAGTTACAGGCTCGTCGTTAACTGAAATGCAAATTAAATAAAAACAAGTTGTACAATAATATTTTTTCTCATAATAATTCATCATCGTTATCTGCAGCAATACTAGAACTGTATAGTTTTGTGGCAACAGACAAAGTAAGAATATTACATTGCAGAGAAAAAAATATGTAGGTATTTCTTCTTTTTTATTTGCGTTAATACCTACCTACATCTCACAAAGTTAAATGGTATAGAATAAACAACGTAATGATATTTTAGTGCTGCCACATAGCTTAGCATTTTCTTTACCAGGCAAAGAGTCGCGGGCACAAAATACAAATTAAATATTTGAAATTGCTATTTTAGAACATAATTTGCCACTTACCGGCGGAACATATATCAGCTACTTTCTTTCCATTTTCAAGTCTCTTGGGGTCACCATCTTCCATTACCTTAGCAAACTCGTATCCTTTCTTTACGTCGTATTTTCCTTCATCGTTCATCTATGAGGTACAATAATTCATTAAATTCTTTTCCGCCTTTTACGTTAAGGCGCTATATTGAAAAAACTGTCCTTTTTGACGTAATACTATAGGACCCTCAGAAATGTTACAAATCTGGTAATGAGATATACATATCTTCATAGCCTTATCTAGGTTTGAGAAGAACTAGAAACATGATTAATGTATTTTGCCTCGATACATTTAATTTTCGAAATGACCTCTTAAAAATACGAAATTTGAAGATTATTTTTTAACGAAAATAGATGTATTGTAGGAAATTTGTCTAATTGATAGACACCTTTGCAACTCAAAATCGTGTAGAAGCATTTTGCTTAAATGCTCCTAGTTATTTTTTAAATGATTATAATTACGTTTTTTCGCATGTTTTCCGAGCGAGCCGATAGCTTCTGGCCGCAGCGTATTCACGACTTTATAGTCATACAAATTAAGTATAAAATTGTCCTTGCGGTAAAATTACTTTCGATAAAGCGCCTATGTTAATTTTTTTATTACTTACAACTTTAATTTTCATCGATAAACATAAGTAGTTATTTAATTTTCATCATAACAGGAGGTATATAAATACTTTATTTACATCAGCAAGACTTTTCTCCGTAGCAATAGTATTTACTTATTAAAGCATAGCTTAAAACTTACAGTTCCTATCGTCTTATACGCACAAGCCAGAACGCACTTGACTTCTGTTTTGGTAGGCACTTCTAGTTTATGAAGTCCTGACAAGTCTGCCTCGTCAACTTTGAGATCAGCAGCACATTTTTTTACGTGTTCCTCAAACATCTTCCTTCCTTCAGCATCATTGAGGGCCTATTGCCAAAGAATTTGAGTGTCTGCTTCAGATAGATTCAATCTCACTTACTAAGCAATAGATTATTATAGCATTTAGGTATAGCTTTAATTTTTAGGTATAGATTTCATTGCATTTTACTACATACATAATATTTAAATTTTACCTTTGCATTATAAACACAGAATGTAACTAAAAGAATTGTAACGAACATTTCTGAAAATTAACAGATATATGTTTTCAGGTGAAACAATGAAATGATTCTATTCAGAATCATAGTGAACACACACTTTATATTATGATTTAGTATTTAATCAAATTGGATGATTTTTATCTACAAACCTATATACAATATATATATATAATACTGTATATCCTGTACTTTATTAATGTATATCCTGTACTTTATTAATGTATAATTCGGGTAATTTTACTCTATAGTTGTCATTATGTTTGCAATTTTTCTAATGACATTAGGTACGGTACTAAATAAACTACTATCTACGGCTTTAGTAACATTACATAATAGCATAATCCCACCAAAAACATTTCATGAAAATGTTACCTCGACGACCACAAAAGGTTTGCCCTGTGAAAAAAACATCAGATCTAAATTAATGTAGATCCAAGCTTCCGAATCGACGCGGCCTAACTCTATCGACCCTAACTCCAACACTTTCTACATATCAGTAAGTATGTATGGCTTCGCTGTTTCGAATATTTAGTTTCTGATCTGAAGTCAGTAACGAAACAGCCAAGCCATACATACATGGTCACTGATAAAAGGCTGATTTACATTGATACAGTAGCAGCACTGGATTGAAACATGTTTACATTGATACAGTGCTGATCCAGCGACGGAATCCAGTGATGCTGGCGCCAGCTACTGTATCAATGTAAATCAGCCTTTATGTAGAATTTGTTGGAGTTATGGGTCGATAGAGTTAGGCCGCGTCGATTCAGAAGCTTGGCTCTACATTAATTTATATCTGATGTTTTTTTCACAGGGCAAACCTTTTGTGGTCGTCGAGGTAACATTTTCATGAAATGTTTTTGGTAGGATTTCAGTGATTTTTGTAAGTTGCTAGTTTGCCAGGAAGTCTTTTTAATGTTTTTATTTTTTATTAAGAAGTTTTTAGTTAATGTCCATCCCATGTAAACTTTCATGTCCTTATTCATAATATTGGTGAAAGTCTCATTTAAACTTCCATCCCTACTAAACTTATTTTACGGCGTATAACCAAATTTCGGCGTATTTTAGATATCAATAAAGTATAAAATATTAGACCTATTTATTTGAGATTTTGTGTGTTCAATAAGTCTATTATGAACATCATATCCTGAGAATATAATCTATCTGGCACATCGGAAACCAACTCTATAAGGGTCAACTCCCATCCCCCCATTTTAGGGGATGGGGGACGAAAATTACAAGTTTATGATTTTTTTTGTTGGTTGTATACTAAACTTAGATTACATACCAAATTTCAGCTTTCTAGCACTTCAGGAAGTAGCCAAACATTTTGATGACCATCAGTGTGTCAGTGACGAAACCGGTGTATTTTAGATATCAATAGAATCTAAAGTATAAGAGCTATTCAACTGAGACTTTGTATGCTTAATAAGTCTATTGATGACATCATATCCTGAAAACATAAACTAACTGCTACAACGGAAACCAATTCTATGAACGTTCAAAAAAACGGCGAAACACTTCGAGAAAAGGTAGGTAGTGCCCTTGCGCTTCGCTTGGCTCGTTTCGGCGGGTGCACTACCGTGCACCCAGATATAATGAGGTAGGCCGTATGCATATCAAGGCTATTTAAAATTATTTGTGTCATTGATCCTATAATAATATGGCGAGTTCCAATTTAATGTTAAGAGCCTGCTGCCAAAAATTTCAAAGCACGCTAGCCCCGCCTACACACCCCGCTATCCTTCAATCGTGATATTATAATGATTCCATGAATCGTGCTCCCGAGCAATGTGCTTTACGCTGTAGTTAATAGTGAACAATATCGCGTAACAACGGTTTCCGCATTATAGCACGAAAGTAAAGGTCGTAAGTCCCAAAACTGTTTTTGATGATTACTTAAAAATTAAATGCAATACTTATATTTCCTTTTGTTATTATTTTATAAAGTGTGTGATTGTAGTACTGCAAGTTATTTGATAATAGTAACTCAATAAATGTAACAGATATCTGTTGAAAAGCCCAGAAAAATATAACTATTGAGTCAAAATAAGTGAATCATGTTTTCCGTTTAGCAAATATACTAGCTGTTGCCCGCGACTTAGACCACGTTAGAATAGTACATCACGTCCCAAGTATTATTTTTCAAAAATATTCAATTCACAGAACATGTGGTGACCCGACCTCTAAGTAATATTTGTGCAAAATTTGAAGTAAATCCATATATTCAGTACTTTCTGAGTTTATACCGGATATACATACAGACAAACAGATTTAAAACAGACAAACAGACAAAAATTCTAAAAACTATATTTATGGCTTCCATATCATTGTAGATTACGTCCCAAGTATTATTTTTCAAAAATATTCAATGTACAGAATTGACTTTCCTACGATTTTATTATATTATGTTTAGATCAGATAAATATATAATGATTAAATAAATTTTAATTTCATTTAAGTCAATCGTCTTCCGGGATCGTAATACTTATTAGACGGCATTTGGCAGCCTGGTCTTAAACCCTTTTCATTATTCATATACAACTGATTTTCTTATTAACAAAATATCAAACATTTTAAAGGTAATAATAATACACCGATTGCGGTGAAGTTAAGGCCATCCCCCGAGCAAACGACCTTGACCATACATTTGCCGCGTCGCCGAGATCGCACCAAAACCCTATTTTTATTACTTATATTAGTTCAAAATTGACCTAAAAAATTATAAACGTGGAATATGTAGTTTATGATATTGTCGATCTATTGGCGATTGTTTCAAATAACAGAAATTTGTAAATATCTTTCTTGTCAGACCACATAATGGTGATCAGCCTGCATTGTTAGATATTAAACTTTTTCCAGTAGGAGAATCACGGAAAACCTCGCTCTAAAGTCTAAACTATCACGAGGATAGAGGTTAATAATACACTATAAATAACAGGTTTTATTATGATAAGAAATTAATGAGAATTGTATATTTTTTTATTCCAAGCCTTTGATACTAATTTTATCAAAACATTCCTAGAATGAATCTCCAGATTACCTAGTTTTGAAGACAGTACATACATTACCCTATTATAAATGAACTTCATTTACTAGTATTAACTTAACAAATTGACCAATCAACTTTCTACAGGATTCAATGAAGCCGTAATACAGGTAAGTATTGATAATCTAAATTTTAATTAATACACTGTAAATAATTTATCGATCACAAATAACATAATTAAATGTTAATGTATTATATTTAATTGTGATATCTTAGGTTTGTGATGATTTAATCAGCCGTAAATGATAAATCTTTCATAGAGAACTGGAAAGAAATGTCACGGGGAAATAAAAACAAGTCACACAAGTCTTTTAGTCCTAATTCCTAATCTTTCAGAAAATGTTAGCGACTTTTTACTTACCTTTTTTTTTTTATTACGCAGGGGAAACCCATCATGGGTGCCCCGGGTTGGGTACCCCGGGGGTATGTGAGACTTCTACTCACTAAAACCACCTGCGGTTCGCCTTCAACCGTATAACGGAGGGATGTCCCGGATCTAACAAGCACGAGACTCCCTCCACGACCGGCCGGTCTACTTCGGGACCGGACTTCCACCAAAAGTAAGGGAACGCTTAGGAAAACTAAAGCGTTCCCCTCGGCGCCGGGACTGGCTAAGCCGGGGAGGTTCCCATCCTCTCCCGGAGCCCCGTTAGACGAGAGTTAGGAGGTTCGCATAGCGTCGCCTCCGCACTCCCGTCCTACGCCGGCGGAGCGGCAGAGAGGTGAGATCGTTCTCTCTGTCCCGCTCCGTGGCCTCTTTCTGCGATATAACAAATTCGCAGAAAGAGACCGCCGCCTGCCAGGCCTCATCGCTCTCGAGCATGCAGCGCACCATGTTCGGGAGCGAGAGGTCCCCGCCTAGTACTGCCACCAGATCGTGGCGCTGTACGGCCCAACGATCGCACACCTCAAGGGTGTGCTGGGCCGTGTCCTCCGCAGCGCCACAGTCGTGGAACTTTTTACTTGCCTACCTCAATAACCAATATTGTAGTTGTCTTCTGTTCTAAATAATCTACATTAAACAGATTGTTTATGACCATTTTTACTATTTATGGTTTTTTATTAAATTACAGGGTATTATCGACCATCTCATGATGTTGGGATATCACTTTCGATACAACAGTCTGGTGAGACTATTATAGATTGTCTTAAAAAAGCATTGAAGTTTTTTCAATTTTCAAATTAAAAAAAAAAAAATTTGTATTGAGTTAACGGTTCTCAAACTGTTTGATAGCTTAAAATGGTTTTTAAGAAGAATCTTAGACGGAATCCCAAAAGAAATAATGTCTTTGAATAGATTGTCTCCATGCTGATAACATTTTAATTTAAATCAATTTATGTATTGCTGGCGAAACCCCTGCAACTAACAAGGCCTTTACGGAGCCGAAGGGCTCTACGGTGCAGACTTTGATAATGGCTGTCACCATACAAGACCGATGCGTCTCAAGTTAGCCTCACCTTTATGCTTGTAAAAAGATTCAAAATAATTATTGAAGACGTTGGTGGATGACGAAGGTAAGTAACAAATAAAAAAACCGGCCAAGTTCGTGTCGGTCCACGCGCGATATAGGGTTCCGTAATACCGCTAGTTTTTTTTAAATTTTTATATGGTCAATGAATGTACATTTATAACGTGTTTTACACTGCCAACAACATCATCTCAGTTACTTTCAAAGGAATTCGGACGAAAAGTTCCTTTATGCTTCGCCGAATACATTTTTTTAGTTGATCGACTATTACTCAATAACTTATGAATACCTACTTCTTAGCCGTGATATTTTTCCTTTTAAATTTAGCATATTTCCTACTCCTGTGAATTTTTTCACATTTCCAGAAACAACCGTTTAAATGGTAGAAGGGGGGGGACACTGGACTCTAACGATTTTTTTTCACCTTAATACTTTTAAAATATATTTCACAAATGGATCCCTAAATCGGAAAATGATCGTTGAATACTCATAATATTTTTTAAAACCCTATCCAACGACACCCCACACGATGGGGTGAACGCGAAAAATAAATTCATCCCCGCTTGATGTGTAGGGGAGGTACCATAAAAAATATATATTTTTAAGATTTTATGTACCATTTTGTCGGCATCATTAATATGTGCATTCATGCCAAATTACAGCTGTGTAGGTTATAATATTATATTCTCTGAGCAAAACCGCGGACAGACAGACGGACAGACGGACAGACTGAAACTATAAGAGTTTCTTGTTGACTACACAACCCTAAAAATTAAGTTTTGTGTATAGCCTGATGTTCATCATAGCTGATGTTCATCAAGTAGCAATTGTTCAGATTATAAGGAAAAAATGAGAAATTTGTCCTTATATTGTCATTAAATGTGAGTTATCCGTTTCATCCACTTACGTCTTCAATTCACTCATAATATTTTACCACGTTCTTCTTAAGGAGGTTCATTGTCACTGTATACGATGATTCTATCATTGTTTCTATCTTAGGTTTAAAAAAGAGACAAAATGTTGAGGAGCTCCTATTTATTTAATATCATCACAATTATTTTATTATATTAAGGTATACATTGATCGTTCAAGTTAAAGCCAAGGTCGTCGTTGGTTCTTACTGATTACGTTTCGCCAATCTCTACATTAGTTTGAATCCATGCTGAAAAGAAAACAATATATTATTATTTTTTAAGAACTTTAATATTCTGTTATCAATCTTTATTTTCATTGCAATAAACAAACTGGTAATATATTAATGTTTACTGTTCAAGACTATTTTTCATCGGAGTAACTCTTCAGGACTTTACCTGCAGTAGATATAAATTTACTTTTAGATATTATTTCGTTTATTGGAATTTCTCTTACCTGAGGAGCATTTTTACTGATACACTCGAACATTAGTGCGGCTCGATCACAACCTTTTTCGCCATCACTGACTGCTTCATCGTTCACTGTAACCATTTTTTAAATTGTATTTTTTTTTAATATTATGGTGCTATTGTAAATATTATGTTTTAGACCCTGATTCCGTCTATTTCTTTTTTTTTAAATAATGCAATATTTACATTTTCAATTACATTTTCTTTCTTTTTTGAATATCTAATACCTTTAATGCAAATATCCGCGACCTTCTTTCCATTTTCCAGTCGTTTTTCGTCGCCATCCTTCATTTGCTCTGCCAGTTCGTAACCTTTTTGCAGATCAAATTTGCCATTTGCACCTAACTGTTAACAAGAAAATATTACTTCTCTAAAGATCCCTAAATTCAGAAGATTGTTATCTGCGAAGTCTTCATGTTGACTCGAGTTATAAGGACGAGTTCATACCAAAACGAGACGTAACGAAACGCAACGAAGTGACGATATGAGATTAGCTTGAATTGAAATATCAAGCGGTGTCACGCTATTTAGCATTTCAACTTTGTATTGATATAAGTATTGAGCGTTTCGTCTTATCGTTTCTTCATGTCTGTAATTTGAAGGTTAACTTACAGTCCCCATAGCTCTGTAAACGCAAGCCAACAGGCATTTCACTTCGGTTTTAGTGGGTGTCTTCAATTGTTGCAAGGGTTCTAAATCAGCTATTTCTACTGAATTGTCTTTGTTGCATTCCATTGCGTGAACCATGAACTTTTCTCTGGCTTCAGCATCGTTCATAGCCTGAAAATTTTCATTAGTATTAATATATTTGACAAGAATTATATTATACTAGATGATCGTTGCGCCAAAATTCGTTTATCGCGCGGGAGCCGTACATTTTTCCGGGATAAAAACTATCCTATGTCCTTTCTCGGGACTCAAAGAATCTCCATGCCAAATTTCAGCAAAATCTGTTCAGCGGTTCGAGCGTGAAGAGGTAACAGACAGACAGACAGACAGACAGACAGACAGACAGACAGACAGACGGACAGACAGACAGACACACTTTCGCATTTATAATATTAATA
Organism: Lysandra bellargus; assembly: GCA_905333045.1. Classification (NCBI taxonomy): domain Eukaryota; kingdom Metazoa; phylum Arthropoda; class Insecta; order Lepidoptera; family Lycaenidae; genus Lysandra; species Lysandra bellargus. The sequence continues at coordinate 6,952,374 of HG995355.1, forward strand.
TGGATTGCAGCCTCTCCACGTTGATACGTGATGAATATATTATACTTATACTATGGATAGGGACGTAAGTATAGAGTTTCTTTTTTTTAAAATAATGTCCATGATTGTCGTTTCTCTTAATGAAGACTAGCTACTTGACCGAGCTTTGCTCGGTATTCGATAAAACACGAATAAAATGACATTTTCTAAAAATGTTTTCTAGCTAGATCGATTTATCGCCCCCGAAACCCCCTTTACACTAAATTTCATGAAAATCGTTGGAGCCGATTCCGAGATTCCAATTATATAATAAAATTATAATATATATATATATATATATATATATATATATATACAAGAATTTCTCGTTTAAAGATATAAGATAGTTGAGCAATAATTATCCATCCAAGACTAATGTGAAGAAGATTTTACTTAACTAGAAGGTATTGCAATATTTCAGTACGTTTACTGCTCTTACCTTAACATTATAAAGAGATAGAATAGTAACAAAAATAAACTTAATCATTTTTGCAGAAACAACAACTACTGATCTACTAATAAGAGTGTGTTCTAATGCAACTAAATATATTTTATACTTTTTGGTTTTACATTTATTATTGTAATAAGTAGTAATTTATTTTATTGTCCTTTTAATCGGCTTTTTTTTAATAATTCTAAAATTATACAAAATGAAATATCATTCAGTAAACCATTAAAATAACATAATACATTTTAAAATTATTTATAAACCATTGTACTAAAGATTCATATCGTGCAATGATTTTTTGATACTAATCATAAAATTCATGATTCGAACTGATATCGTGGCTATTCAAATTTTGACTAAAATTACACTATAATATTATTATATGCTGCAAAAAAGAAGATGTAATCTTCTTATATATAAAATTCTCATGTCACAATGTTAGACCACGAACTCCTCCGAACTGGCTTTACTGATTTTTACCAAATTTTATATGCATATTCAGTAGGTCTGAGAATCGGCTACTGGGTACTTTATATATTGATAAGTGCATTTGTTGAATAAATAATAGTAAATTATTACAACCTGAGACTGACGGCAACCATTGTTTGTGCGACGGGATGGCGATCGACGTTGCCATGGCGACATACTTATTTAGTCACTGCAATAAAATAATATGGGCGAAATACTTTATATTATGGCAAAGCGACGTTTGCCGGGACAGCTAGTATACCTACTATAATATAGTAAATTACACAAAAGCTAGCAGTTATTTAAAATTAAAATAATATTATCCTCCATACGAAAAGATCCACATTGTCTTCAAGATCAAACAATTCTTGAAGTATAGTGTATGAGATAAAGAAAATATTGTGTGGATCAATGATATTATATAAAAAAAACTCATAGAATATCATTGGTGTGGATGCAAAATATTAAAAAGAAAAAAAAATGTTTCCTGATTTTTCTATTTACAATACTTGTATAATGTACTAGATGAAGCCCGCAACTCCGTTGCGCCAACATTCGTTTAGCGGGGACCGTACATTTTTTCGGGCTAAAAAGTATCCTATGTCCTTTCCAAAGACTCAAAGTTTTTTTTTAATCCATGGACGATTCACACCACGTCAGTCTGGCCCCGTGCTAAGTACCTGAAGGACTTGTGTTAAAGGTACCAGACAACGGAAATATATTTACTTAATACTTTTATACTATACATATATTTAAGATTTTTATTATATAATACACATCCAAACCCGGGAATATTGAAAACTTTTTGTTCCGTCGGCGGTATTCGAACCCGCGACCCCCGGCTTGAGCTGCCACACACTCAATCAATTGAGTCACAGAGGTCGTCACCATACCAAATTTCAGCAAAATCGGTTCAGGGGTTTAGACGTGAAGACAGACAGACAGATACACTTTCGCATTTATAATATTATTAAGTATAATATTAAGTATGGATTATGTACGCATTTAAAATAAGTTATAAAAAGTTGACAAACAACACGACGGAAGAACAGAACATTCTAAAACAGTAGGAGGTTGTTGGAAATCGGTTGAAAAAATTACACACTGTAGACTGAAAATATGTAACGAAATTAATATCATAACTTTTGATGACAGATTTAGAATAATTTATGATTCAGATTCAGAAAAACTACGAAGATATTGTGTCTAATGCAAGTCAAATGTCTTGACCTGGCCACAATTTGTTCCTCAAATTATTATTTTTAACAAAAAATTAAAACCGACTTCCAAGGTAAAAACAATAAGTATTTATATGAACTAAAAAGTCTTAAATAATTCTTACTCTTTAATAGTGCCTCTTTCATAATTCGTCTAAATCTCAACTACTTCTGTACATACTATAGCTTCATTATTTTGAAGTCGGTACGCCTATCTCTGAAGGCTCTAGAGTTCTGGTTCAGTGACTTTCGTTGTATGGGTCTAAACACACTAGGCTGAATTACGCCGGCGTAAATTCCGCTGCGTTTAAATTGCATACAAAATACGGGCCGAACGCGAGGGGCGACACACTATTATGTCGTACTTTGTATGCGTTTGACATTTGCGGCGGAAACTACGCCGGCGTAATTCAGCCTAGTAAACTTCCGCATGTAAACTCATCAGCTCAACATAATAAAATATTATACTTTAACTACTTTAAGCTACAATAATATAACTATATATTATGTCCCAATCATGGAGTTTCCTAGATCAAATTACCAACTTGGTAACCACAACAACAAGTTTAAATCATTTACTTTGTAACAACATTGATACAATTTTCAAAATCACTCGACAAACTCGAGTCTCAATTGAAAATACTATGAAAAGTACCAATAATAGGGTCGTAACTCATAACGATGCATCGTGTGATGGTACTGATAATTATGATGATGATGATAATGAATGTAATTTGCATAGTAGCATATGCTTTCAGTTCTTAAAATATCGCCGAAAGTCCCAAACTTGTATCTATAAGGAATCCGGAGTTCTCTTAGTATCTTCGGAACCATAGCATGCCTTGGTGTAAAATCTTACTTTTTTGTAGCATATGCCTAGGATTCTTCACATAAAATCAAAATCACTATATGTTTTCATATAAATTTTGAGGAGTTCCCTCGATTACTCGTGGATCCCATCATCAGGTCACCACTTTTGTGAACATGGTACCAAATTGGAGTTGAACCCTATACAACAAAAGAAAAAATTTGAAAATCGGTTCACAAACGGCGGAGTAATCGTTGAACATACACGAATTAAAAAAAAATGAAAAAATATATCCACAGCCGAACATACAACCTCCTCCTTTTTTGGAAGTCGGTTAAAAAACCTCTAGTGCGTGTCTAGAGGTGGTGGTGCGTGGTATTAGAATGGATGCTGTTAAGCATTGGTGTACCATTCCACATAGAACTAGTTTTGAGTAATCGGCGTTTTAAGTTTTTTTTGGATTATCTTTATTTTCTGCTTATTTTAAGCAAAAAAATGTTAATGTGCGGTATCATTTTTTTTTTTGTTGAAATGCGTAGATTATGATTATGAAAAAACATTTTAATTTTACATTCAGTTTTAAGAGAAAATATTATATAAAAATGGTTAATGCAATATTGCTATAGGGCTTATTACATAGCATTAATGTCCTTTGTGATATTTCACATAAATGCAAAATTCTGATTTGTTCTTTCAATACAAATTTATGTGCTTATGTGCACAAAATGTTATAAAATAACCTCGTCACGCCCAAACCGCTGAACCGATTCTTCTGAAATTTGGTATAGAGATACTTTGAGTCCCGGGAAAGGACGTAGGGTCCTTTTTATTCCGAAAAATGTACGGTTCCCAGGCATTAAATAAAAATGATTTCTGCTTATACCGCTACGTGGATTTCGATGATTTTTGGTATACAGATACGTTATGTCTCGGAAAAGGACATAGGATACTTTACATCCGGGAAAAAGGTACGGTACCAGTGTAGTAAACAAAAATGATTTACGCCTAGACCGCTGAACCGATTTTGATGAAAATTGGTGTGCACATACTTTGACTCTCGTGAAAGGACAAAAGATAATTATTGTCTTGAAAAATGTACGGTTACCGCGTTATAAAATTTCCTATTTTGCGCCTAAACCGCTGAACAGATTTTGATGAAACTTGGTATGGAGATACTTTGAGTCCCGGAAAAGGCCATAGGATCCTTTTTATCTCGGAAAAATGAATGGTTCCCAGCCGTTAAATGAAATGATTTCTGCTTATACCGCTACATGGATTTTGATGATATTTGGTATGCAGATACGTTATGTCTCGGGAAAGGACAGAGAGTTCCCGCTTCTTCTTCCCTTCCCACGCTTCCCTCAGTGTGCTCTTTGTGCTATTGCGCACACATTTGGGCACTATAAAATTACTACTACTTAACTGGCCTGTTTTCATTGAAACCAGAGTGCTCTTGTGTATTGTGCACACACTTGGGCACTATAAAGTTACTCCTGCGTAACTGGCCTGGTTTCATTGAAACCAGAGTGCTCTTGTGTATTGCGCACACACTTGGGCACTGTAAAATTACTCTTGCGTAACTGGCCTGGTTTCAATGAAACCAGAGTGCTCTTATGTATTGCGCACACACTAGGGCACTATTAAATTACTCCTGCGTAACTGGCCTAGTTTCATTGAACCCAGAGTGCTCTTGTGTATTGCGCACACACTTGGGCACTATAAAAATACTCCTGCTTAACTGGCCTGGTTCCATTCAAAACCAGAGTGTTCTTGTGTATTGGGCGCACTATTGGGCACTATAAAATTAGTCCTGCGTAACTGGCCTGGTATTTATTGAAACTGGCCAACGCCACCTAAACCGATGTGGGAGTTTTTTTATTTATTATAATTACCAGCATTGGACATCCATACTTCCATACTAATATTATAAATGCGAAAGTGTAACTGTCTGTCTGTCCGTCTGTCTGTCTGTCTGTTACCTCTTAACGCCCAAACAGCTGAACCGATTTTGGTATGGAGATACTTTGAGTCCCGGGAAAGGACATAGGATACTTTTTGTCCCAGGAAAATGTACGGTTCCAGCGCGATAAAAGAGTTTTGGCGCAACGGAGTTGCGGGCATCATCTAGTTGGACATAATTATTGAAATACTCGTTAGTCTTATTAAATTATTAATCTTATTATTTCAAACTAAAATCAGAATGCATTATATACATAATATTATTTTTAATCAACTTACGGGTAATTTCAGATGCACAATAACTTTATCAATCTGATTAATTTGTAATCTGATTAAAATTACTAATTACTTTTTGCCCAACTCTGCACGTGATAAACTAATTATTTATACATTAACTAAATTTATTCAAAATCGGTTCAGCAGCTTAAACGCAAATTAATAAAGTTTATTGCGTGAAGCCGAACATTTTCCATGATAAAAATGATCCTATGTCCTTCTCCAAAACCTAACGTAATATCTACAATCTACATGTACCTACTCAATATCGATATCATAAGCCAAATTCATTTTTGTTAACTGCGCGGGAACCGTACATTTTCCGGGACAAAAAGTATCTAATGTCGTTTAAATTGATTCAAAGTATCTGCATACAAATTTTTATCAAAATCGGTTCTGCGGTTTAAGCGAAAATCATTTTAGAAATATAGTACATGCTATATACAAAACCTTACTTAGACGAATAAGCATTAACCATTTTTGTACTCTAGAATATGCTACAGTGGGTTTTCAAAAAAATGGATTTCACTGTCGTAAGCCTTATATTCTAAAGAATAAAACTGCATTATTAACTCAAAAACCGATTTTATGTGGAATGGAACACCAATGCTAAACAGCAGCCAGATATAAGATTTAAGTTAATATTATGATTACTGCAGTCTAAAAATAGAGGGTTGGACTTGATGTGTATTTAAAATTGCCTTCGTGTTTTGCCAGGCGTTAAGTTTAAACTTTAAGCTAAAGCATAGTTCTCATAAAACGGGATAAGTACTTATAATAAATAAATAAAAAATTATTTATTTGCACATTAAAACACAGCATTACAAATATTATAAAAATAAAGGATTTGCGCAAATTGGCGGTCTTAAAATATAATGTAGTAGATAGTAATTACTATAAAATGTTGTTTGTAAATAAAAATGTTTGAAAATAAAAAAAATTTTTTTTTCAAGTTTTCTCTAGACTTTTTAATTTATGCATCTTTTAAATACTTTTTTGAGTTTAGTTTTCATTTATTTAGGAATAGGAAAAGTCTGATTGTGTTGGTTTGTTCAGGAATGTATTGATTTTTCAAACTTCTTATTTTTCATGTAGCTTTTTTTCCTTACCTACAATAAAATGTATTAAGATAATTATTTTATGTCCATAAACTGTAAAATATTATTCTGTAATTGTATAATTATTATTAGCCGCCCAGGAACAATAAATAATTATCAAAAAATTCTATTGCTTATATTTAATTACCATACAAACAGACAACAGTGAGTAGTGACATAATTATATTATTAAGATTAATAAAATTATTCGGTGATATCAAAATTTACTCCGCAACCTGCGATGTCCGTTGAATCGCTGATCTTTAGTTAATCTTGAATCCAAACTGAAAAAAAGAAAATAATAATTTTAAGAGTACTTACACATTAAAAAAATGGTGACTACACAAATAGGTAACACTGATAATTGTAATAATTATCGTATAGAAACAAGACATGAAGATTGTAATAGATAGATATAAAGATTTTATGGCTATCAGCAAAGAATACATCTTATGGTATCATTTGTGACTCACGCTCACAACCTGAATAGACTTTAAGGGCCTTCCCTACGGAGATTCCGTAATTTACCGTATTTAGGGGCTTTTAAACTCATAATTTGAAAGTTACAAAGTTATAATAAAAATACATTAATAATCTTAAGCATATCAACATTCCTTTTCACGTTTTTAATTTCCCATTTTTGTTTATTATACTAATGATATCAGCTTCCAAAGTAAAACCGATTTATTAACATTCAAGCAAACATTCAGCAGCTCCTTAGAATTTACAAATTACTATTATTTAGAAGTCACGCCAATAGATCGACAATATCATAAACTACATATTATTCCACGTTTTAAATTTTTTTAGGTCAATTTTGAACTAAGATAAGTAAGTAAAAAAATAGGGTTTTGGTGCGATCTCGGTGACGCGACAAATCTATGGTCAAGGTCGTTTGCTCGGGGGATGGCCTTAAGAGAGATGTGGTAATGATAGGAAAAAGTACCTTTGGTGCAGTTTCAACAGTGCACTTGAAGAGAAGTGTCGCTCTATCACAACCTTTATTGCCGTCACCTACTGCTTCGTCGTTCACTGAAAAATTATTAAAATTGAATTCTTATTCATCTATATCAATACATGATAATCGGAACATAATTTAACAGCGCCAGGATACTTGCGTCCGCTACTATTAAAGCAATCAATTATTATCCTTACCATAGAGATATTAAACCACCGTTTGTTTCTGATATCAACTATCCTTTACGCTATACAAGTTCTTCATAAAATTCGCTACAGAATGAGCTAAGTAAAATATTTTTAATTCAGTCTAGCTGTTTGTTGTAATATAATAACTTCTGTAGCTACAAAAGCTAACTTTCTTTTATAATCATTTATTTTAAAATTAAAACTTTCTTGTCATGTTGTTAATGCTGAATTACTTGTGATATTATTAATATCATTACCTTTCGCACAAACATCAGCCATCTTTTTACCATTCTCTACTCTTTTGTCATCCCCCTCTCTCATGGTTTCAGCAATTTCGTAACCCCTAGTCAAATTGTATTTTCCATCTTTATCTAGCTGTAAAATATTGATTATTTTTATTAAATTATAATTTCAATTAAAGTGATAGTGATAGTGATAGATAGATCCCACAAAGTATTTTGATAATTGAATAGCAAAAGTCTGTTTGGTTATTAAATATTTTAGATAATATGGAAAATAGATGATCGTTTCTCATACCTACACAAAATTTCATCAGAATCAGTACGGCCATTTTGGAGGAGTTTGGCAACTTCAATACTTACTGTCCCAAGCTCTCTGTAAGTGCAAGCCAGTAAGCACTTTACATCAGGTTTTGTTGGAATCATGTGCTTTTGCAACGTCAGAAGATCGGCCATCTCGACAGGTTGTTTCTTAGTGCATCGCAGCAATGTTTTAAGAAACTGCTGCTTTGCCTCTTCATCGGTTACTGACTGTAAAGTAAAAACAATGATAAAATTGTTTAAAAAGAAAATTATAAGGCCGCCAATCATTTGCGATCGATTGTGTCAATCTAATATAAGAATCCAGTTCGTACAATTTTTTTCACATAGTATTTAAATCGATTCAATCGATCATAATGAGCCACTTATTACAGTACAAAAAATTATATCCACAGCCGAACATAATATAACTTCCTCCTATTTGGAAGTCGGTTAAAAATAGTAATCACATTTAGTTAAAGAAATTACTCATAATAAATATGTAGCAGACACGTACTAAGACACATCCACAAAATGCAAACACTAAAACAATACGCCAAATATTCTTTATACTTTCAGTCATTTTTACGAGAGGAATGAAACAAAAAAACCGGGATCTTGCATTATATGGATATTCCTCTGATTTTATCGTTGTGCGAAATCAATTATTAATTAAATGTAATAAAATAAATTTTATTATAACATTTAACATAATGGGCACAAATATCCTGCATATTGTGCTCGCGATTGTATGACACTATACAGTATGTGACATTTATTATTCGAACAAATCTAATCTAAATTTAAATCTAGCCCGTCATTATCTTTGCAATTATTTTAAGGCCTTAAATTTTTAGAGCCAATTTGTCAATAAAATATGCCATACATCATGATTCATGAATCATGACATTAAAGGATCGGACACCGATGTTGGGACACATTGTATAAGCATTTTTCATAATACAAAATTTTAATGTTAATCTACACTAATAATATAAAGCTGAAGAATTTGTTTGTTTGAACGACCCAATCTCAGGAACTACTGATCCGATTAGAAAAATTCTTTCAGTATTAGATAGCTCATTTATCGAGGAAGGCTACAGATTATGTAATATTCTTACGCTAAGACAAAAAGCAGCGAAGAAACAGAGAAAAATATGGAAAAAAAACGGGGAAAATTATTTGAAAGGGCTTGGCTACCGATAAAAATAGACAACGTGCAGGATCAGAGGCTATTAATTGTTTGTGGGATAATTTGTCTGTGAAGTTTTAGTCCCCAGTACAAGGAACTAACTTTTTTCTGATACATACAAATTTACCACTTCGTGAGTGCCTTGTTTACGATGAGTCCGACAAACTTTTCTATGCGAAAAATTTCGGCGCTGCTGCGTTTTCGAATGTTTGACTCCTGGAATTGTCGATATTTCGTCACCATGGCTCTTTGTACATACAACTTTTATTTTTTGGAATTTGTTTAATAAAGTTAATTTAAAAACTGTGGTCAATTTGTCCGACAAGAATCACGCAGCGTTTGGAGTGTCCGACATCCAAAAGATGTAGCTATTACGTCACTATGGCTCTTCGTACATACAACTTTCATTTTTTGGAATTTGTTTAATAAAGCTAATTTAAAAACTGTGGTCAACTTGTCCGACAAGAATCACGCTGCATATTGGAGTTTCCACCACCACAAAAATGTTGATGTGACGTCATTATGTCTCCCCGTACATACAACTTTAAATTTAGTAGTTTTCGATTTAAAATAGAGTTAATGACTAGTGATTGGACAGTGCCAGTCATTGGAAAAATACAAAAACACAATATTTATTAAGGTTGCTTTAAAAACTGCCTGTTTTCAAAGTATTAGAACGCCTGATTTTAAAGAAAAACAGGCAGTTTTAAGCAACCTTAATAAGGGGAAGGGGAAGAGAAAGCTCTTCAATATTTAATTAATCGGCCAAATGCGAGTCGGACTCGCGCCCGAAGGGTTCCGTACTATTATAGAGCAAAATTAGAAATTGTGTTTTTTGTATGGGAGCCCCCCTTAATTTTTTATTTTATATATAAGATGACGAATGTGATGGAGCCTGATTAAGGGTTAAAGGCGTCTTCACCACCACCGCCGTGTCCGTCCATATTTCACAGCCACTTTTCTCCGAAACTATAAGAGCTATACTATTCAAACTTAGTAAGTAGATGTAGTCTGTGAACTGCATTAAGATTTTGATCATCTAAATTCTAACCTTTGCGTGTAGGATATCTATTGATAGGTCTGTAAAAATCATATTGAGGTTTTTAAATATAATTTTTTCTAACCTGAATAGTTTGCGAGAGAGACTATTCCAAAGTGGTAAAATGTGTCCCCACCTCTAACTTCTAAAGAAGGAGCATGATAATTCTTAAAATATATATGATGTACATTACTATAAAAACTACCAACGAAAATTGGTTTGAACGAAATCTAGCAAGTAATTTTTTTATACGTCATAAATGGAAAACAAAAAACCTTAATTTAACTTTCATTAAATCAATTGAAATATAAAATATATCACAAACCTGTTAATTTTATAAAAATAAACCTTATTGCTAGTGCGGAACCCTTCATGGGCGAGTCCAACTCGCACTTGGCCGATTTTTATATTTTAACATATTCCTACAGGCTTTTCTAACCTTTGAATCGTCAATACTTGATATGGAAGCTTTTTGGGGTAATCTTAACAGATTAAAATCAGATGCAATGACGATGATAAAACACGAATAAAATGACATTTTCTAAAAATGATTCCTAGCTAGATCGATTTATTGTGTTTTATCGAATACCGAGCAAAGCTCGGTCAAATAGCTAGTAATACTAAATCTAGAAACAAATTATCATACGTTTTCATAAGTCGCAACTGATGGATGCGGCGGTTCATCCACGGATGCAAAAACATCCGGGCAGCCAGATTCTGTTCGAACGTCCGAAAGGTCAAGGTCGCGTCCGCGACTTATCTGAGACAAGAGCCTTAGTGTATTTTTAAACGACTTCAAAAAAAGGAGGTTATCAATTCGACGCGTATGTATGTAATATTTCCAGAACTGCCCAATTTTCGTATATGTTAGTCTATATCAGCGTCTGAACAAATGTGCAAAATTTCAAAAGTGTATGTATTTATGTATGTTTTTATGTTTGTGTTCGCATATCTCTGGAACTACCATTCCGATTTCAGTAATTCTTTTTTTTTTTTGTTGTACTAGGTATTGTTCAACTTGGGGAATATTGCAAGTTTCATCAAAATCGGTTTAGTAGTTTTAGAGATAGAGAGTTCTAATTTTCAATTTTGAAGTCGGTTTTTTATCTTTTAAAAATACGCTTATGTATTAATCAGATAGAAACAAGTCGCATACGATGAAAATATCTGATAATTTGTTCCCAGCTTATACATCATCTATTCGAAAATAGCTTTTTTTTTAACTCACCACGTGAGAAATCTGATTTATATACCATGATAACGAGAGATATGTCGGAAGCCTATACAAGCTTAATCCTTCAGGCCCCGCGCGAGCACCGGTGATCGCGACAACAATAGAATACAATAGCAATTCCTGGAAATTCCGACTGAAGTATTAATCAGACACGCTCGAACTTGTCGCGAAATCCCCTCTTCGCCTCCCTAACTATAATACAATATTTAAATAATACAAGTGAATACCTATTATTTAAAGTTTATTCAGTCAGAAATTGACAAAAAAAGTTCACTATTAGTAATGATATTTTTTTTCATTTTCTTGTCGGACTGACTATTTAACTCAATATATTTGTCGGACAAGTTGATATTAGCATTTGGAATAACATTATCTATCATTGCTATTTTTGTCCGACATGTATGTACGAAGAGCCATAGTGACGTAATAGCTACATGTTTGGGGTGTCGGACACTCCAAACGTTGCGTGATTCTTGTCGGACAAGTTGACCACAGTATTTAAATTAGCTTTATTAAACGAATTCCAAAAAATGAAAGTTGTACCTATGTACGATGAGCCATAGTGACATAATAGCTACATTTTTTGGGTGTCGGACACTCCAAACGCTACGTGATTCTTGTCGGACAAGTTGACCACAGTTTTTAAATTAACTTTATTAAACAAATTTCAAAAAAGTTGTATGTACTAAAAAGAGCCATGGTGACGAAATATCGACAATTCCAGGAGTCAAGCATTCGAAAACGCAGCAGCGCCGAAATTTTTCGCATAGAAAAGTTTGTCGGACTCATCATAAACAAGGCACTCACAAAGTGGTAAATTTGTATGTATCAGAAAAAAGTTAGTTCCTTGTACTGGGGACTATTTCTTATTTTGAAAGGAATGTACCTACCTAATAAATACGAGTACCTTATTATTTTTTATTTTTTTTACTAAAACAGATAAAAATTATTTACCACTCATTTATAACTAGTTCATGCCCGCAACTTCGTTGCGCCAAAACTCGTTTATCGCGCGGGAACCGTACATTTTTCCGGGATAAAAAGTAGCCTATGTCCTTTTCCGGGACTCAAAGTATCTCCATAGCAAATTTCAGCAAAATCGGTTCAGCGGTTTGGACGTGAAGAGGTAACAGACAGACAGACAGACGGACAGACAGACAGACACACTTTCGCATTTATAATATTAGTATGGATTACTCTCTTTCTAACTTCCCTATTACAATAGGACTACGTGCTTGTGTTATTTTCTGACTTCTTTGACGGAAGTTTAGCGGAAGCGGACTATTTAACAGCGTTGTTGATTGGTTAAGTTTGACTTGACTTTAGCCTATCAAAAACAACAAGTGAATAGTCCTGTAAAAACATAGCAGCCCTTTGCAACGAATAGACATTCGTTGCAAAGGGCTGCTATGTTTTTACAGGACTACTACTACTTCAATCTTCACCAGTTCACATACAGGAAAAAATAATAAAAAACATTTAAAGGTAAATTTTATTTTTACAAAATGATGTGTCATCATGAGATGATTTTCTACCGGATATCCTACATGCAATCAATGTTTAATGACGACATCACAGATCGTTACAGTCTAGCGAACGCCGAATACAGGGCGTTGTGTTGTTTCGGGCGTTTTTCTTCTACAGTGACAAATCAAACTGAAAAAAAAAACATTTTGTTAAATAAGTAGAGCTTAGACTAACTTAAAACGACGTGCTCTACTACTTCACTAGTTTATTTATTTTATTTATTTAATCTTCATGCAAGTTACAAAAATACGTTAAAAAAGTTTGAAATAATGCATCGGCGTACTTATCTCTTAAAAGAGATCTCTTCCAGCAAACCTTATAATTTTGTGGATGTATTGTAATAGAGGGGGCATGTACACAAAGAGACAAAAAAAGAAATCAAACAATCATAAACCTATACTAACTTATACTAACTAAAAACTAAATCTAAATTAAAATATAGATAAAAATATACTAATAATAATAATTACTTACATAAATACGTAAAATACATAATAAACTAATACAATACACATACCTACCAACAATAATAATTATTAACAACGTATAATATAATATATAAATATAATAAAATAATACATAGATATTAATAAATATAACAAAAACGGCAGATAGTGTGAAGACAGATGCACATTGGTTAATTAAATTTAATAAAAGAGAGAGAGAGAAAAAAAAAAGGATTACACAATCATTTAAAGTATCCGATCAAGGTAATGCCAAAAATAACGCTTTAATCTAGACTTGAAAGTGTTGACAGTTGGGGCTCCACGAACGTGGTCCGGCAGACCATTCCAGAGACGCGCTGCGACAGCCGAAAATGAGCTCTCATAGAATACTGTGTTGCAGTGTGGTATTTCTAGAGGCCTCTTCACTGTGCACGCTCGAACAGGCCTCTCGCTTGGTGGAGTAAAGCTAAACCTTTCATAAAGGTATGGGGGAGAACGAAAGCGAAGAATCTTGAAAAGAAGCGTGAGAATGTGCGAATTTCGACGCAATCGTATTGGGAGCCAGTTCAAGCGCTTGCGAAAATCTGAAATGTGGTCATATTTACGTAGACCAAAAACGTATCGAATGCACATGTTCTGCAGTCTTTCCAGTTTATTAAGCAACGCTTCAGACACATCCAAATAAACGACATCAGCGTAGTCAATAAGAGGGAGAATGAGAGATTGCACCAGTAACATCTTAGTTGGGATAGGCAGGAAATTCTGTAAGCGTTTAAGCGCATGCATAGCTCCATTAACACGCCTACTGACATCGCTAACATGAACCGTCCATGTTAGGTTTGAGTCAAAATAAACTCCCAAATTTTTAACCTCATCCGTTATATGAATGATATTACCATTATACGTAATGTTATCTAGGTTCGCAAAATCTATCTATCTATCTAGTTCACATAAATGGAAAACGTACTGTAAATACGAGATAAGGGTCTACGTCCTTTTCAGTTAGAAAAACTCTAGGTACTTATGTACGTATGTACGTACTATCAGAGAAGTTGATTCCTAGGCAGATGGCGGACCTAAGTAATATGGTCGCGAGGTCAAACCCATCCGACCGATCACAGCTAACATTGAATTGACATAGCCGACTACATGACTTAGGTCCGTCAACTGCCTAGAAATCAATTTCCTCGATGGTACAATACATATAAATCTATTAGTTTATTTGTGAAGAAGTAACAAAAAATCAATAATAATAAGGATAGTTTTACTTTATATAAATAAATAGGTAGGTACTTGAATAAGAGCATCCTCCAGACGCAAACCCATCATGGTAGGCTGGTATTTTTATCAGCCCCTAGTATTTCTAGGTCCTAAGTCCTGACTATAAGGACCTATAGGTATGTCTACGACATAAAAATCAATCTCTTATGAACTCCGAGGTAAAAAAAAACTCTGGATGGACTTAGCTTTCGCTATGCTATAATATATTAGCTTACCTGTGATGCCTTCTCAATACTGCATTTGAAGATCAGCGCTGCTCTGTCACAACCTTTGGCACCGTCGCTAACAGGCTGATCATTGACTGGAAAAATAATAAAAGTATTAGAATAAATACCATATTATATAATAGGGTGGATTCTTAAATGATATTTATTATTGAAAAGATCATTCTAGAAAAAGATAATGAAAACCAAAATGTATAAGAACCGAATTGATACGATTGCTAAAGCCTGCTACATCGCCAAAATTGCCTACTGGTGTAAAATAGTTTAATTTTTTATCTGGCTTTCCTGTTTTGTTCTAAAGAAGAAGAGCATAAACTGTTTTTGCTTATTATTGCATTTTTTTGGTTATTTACTGAATGTGAATATTTTAATTTAAATATCGGTGCGCCCCTCCAAATGACTGTTACAATGTGTGTAGTCACATCCTTATGAAAGAGTTTGTATGTAGTAAATATTCAACCAATCAACCAGTACTCAACCAGTACTCTTTCACTCAATTTCACTTATAACCAAGATTTGTTGGTATTAATCATAACTAGACGGTCGCGCAAGACAACGCACTTCAAACGTTTTGAATTTTTGAGGGGCGCGCCATGTTATCGTAGTTTATCTCTAACTGTAAGATCTTACCGTATTTACAGGCATCAGTGAACTGTTCAGCCTGATTCAGTTTCTCGGCGTTGTCTGCCAGATACATCTGCGCTAATTTGTTTACTCCTTCCACTGACAACATTCCTTTATCATCCATCTGAAAAAGTTTTTAATATTATAGCTTTAGTTAAAAAAAAAGAAAGAAGCTTGGAAATACTAGTGGTTTCTCACACATAATATGTAACACAGGGCGAGAATTAACGTACCAATAATAATTTTAAATTTTATAGTGCCCAAGTATGTGAGCAGATAAAATACCACTCTCTCTTTTCTTTAACTCCCTTAATTATGTGGGATGGATAACCAACATGACTGGCGAAAAATTAGGCTTGGAACCAAAATGTATATATGTCCATCCGACTTATTGATATTTCTTAGACAATCAGTTAATCTGCCTACATTTAGCTATCCCATAGAGGGAATCTACACTACCAAGAGTTAAGCTTTCCAATCAAGAGTTAAGCTTAAAGCGACATGGCCACTTAACACATTTCAATAAAAATAAAGTAAACGACATACCATTCCTGTCTTCTTATAAGCACAAGCGAACAGGCACTTGGAGGCTTCGTTGTCAGGCATCTGCTTCGTCTTTAGCATCTCTATGTCACCTGATGTGATGGGAAAACCTTTCGCGCACTCCATTATCATGTCAGCATACTTCTGTTTTAGGTCATCCATCTTTGAAGCATTAAAAAAGTAAGTAGGTGAAGAGATATGCTATAGGATAGCCAAAACTATAACGCGAAACACATAATATCCTAGATATACTGTGTGTTAAAAAACTTTCGTACCGTATACGTTTTGATTGAGTTTTCCAAAAAAAATTACGGTTCCCTAGTGTTATACAACTTGCATTCAATTTTTTTTACTGTGATATCCATACTTCCATACTAATATTATAAGTGTGTCTGTCTGTCTGTCCGTCTGTTACCTCTTCACGCCCAAACGGCTGAACCGATTTTGCTGAAATTTGGTATGGAGATACTTTGAGTCCCGGGAAGTCCTTTCCCTTCCTTTAGGATACTTTTTATCCCGGAAAAATGTATGGTTCCCGCACGATAAACGAATTTTGGCGCAACGGAGTTGCGGGCGTCATCTAGTTATAACTAATTTTAACTGACAAACGTACGTACCGCAACAACACATTTTAAAACGAACACAACAAAAAAGATTTTAACGCAGAACATTTTGTATTGCTCAGTGAAAACCCGACGTAAGTATGTGTGAATGACCCAAATTACATTTATATATGTTATCCTATCGAGTACATATAACAAATGGACAGGAAGCAGCATTGTGTTAGAAACAAAATGGCGTCAAGGGTGATACGTTATGGGACATTTTCCTCCTATTAAACCTTGTGTAAGATTAGCAGCGATTTAGATTGACGTGTGAAAATAATCATAGGAAAATCCTACTAGCATAATTATGTTTTCGACACTTCTATTTCCTTAATATTGTTTGAATGCAGCATACTACCGTCCCACTGTTAAAATATTTAATAACCGACTTCAAAAAAGGAGGTTATCAATTCGAAGTGTATGTATGTAATATTTCCAGAACTGCTCAGTTTTTGTATATGTTAATCTATGAAAGCTTCTGAACAAAATACAAATGTGCCAAATTTCAAATGTGTATGTATGTATACGTATGTATGTATGCATGTTTTTATGTTTGTGCACGTATATCTCCGGAACCACAAGTCCGATTTTAATGATTCTTTTTTATTGTACTAGGTATATATGTATTCAACTTTGGGAATACTGCAAGTTTCATCAAAATCGGTTGAGTAGTTTTTGAGATAGGGAATTTTATTTCTTAATTACGTACAAAATTTCAAGTCGGTTTTATCTTTTTAAATTAAAATACTATTATTATGTCGGTCTTAAGAATTGATGTTTGTTACTTATTTCTTATATTTGAAACAAAATACATGATTTTATTATTATTAAAATCCATAAAACTATTTTTTAACAACAATACCATACTTATTCTTACTTGGCATAAAACAACGGGTAAAAATTATATTATAATTAACCTAATGTACTTCCCACATGCTTCCCAAAGATGATTATTTTGTCATCATGAGCTGTCGATTTGAAAATTACTTTTAGAATTTGAATCTCGCGTATGGCATAATATAGCTTGTTAATTTTAATGTCACCTCCTAATTTTAGGTCTTATGTAATCTAATAACACACAAGCGACAAATGGACAACAATTTTTCGTATATAAAGCCAATTTTCGTGAAAAATTACCAAAATACTTTAAGTGTTTCAGAAGATAACTTGTATTCTCAAAAAACTTCAAATGTTTCAAAAGTTCCTTGTACTTTGTGTGTTTTATTTGGCGTTGTTTCAACACAAAACAAAAGTTGGTAAATTAATAATACACCTTATAAATAAGAGTAATTTCAATTCATCCCTCCGATGCCTACAGTGAAAAATCTGTGTAATTATAATCTTTAATTTGTAGCCTCGCGCTCGTTTAAGTCTTTTCTTATATATACCTAATACATGACACTCCTCCTTAAGTTAAACTTGGCTTAAATATGCTATTATATAATATCTCACGTTTCTCGTATTTATAAAAGAAAAATTTATAAATTCATTATTTTTAACCGACTTAAAAAAGCGTATGTATGTAATATTTCTAGAACTGCCCAATTTTCGTGTAATGTGTTAGTGAGTAGGTAGTCTATAATATCAGCGTCTGAACAAATGTGCCAAACTTCAAAAGTATATGAATGTATGTATGTTTTTATGCATGTGTTCGCATATCTCTGGAACCACCATTCCGATTTCAGTAATTCTTTTTTTTTTTGTTGTATTAAAAAAAGGTATAATTGTTCAACATAAGGAAAAGTGCAAGTTTCATCAAAATCAGTTCAGTAGTTTTGGAGATTGGGAGTTTTAATTCTCAATTACGTACAGTTTTGAAACTGTCTGTTTTATCTTTTATAAAATAAAGTTATTTAAAGCTCTCCTTTATCTCAAGTAAGTGTAAATTGGTCTAAGATCTCAAATACTTTGTGTTCCTATTCTAATTTCTTTTTTTTATATTGTTTTTTTTTTTCACTTTATAACTACTTATCCTGTACAATTTCAGGCAGCCATAACAGCGGAACAGAGGAGCATGATCAAGGAGCACTTCCAGCAGCTCGAAGCGACGTGTTTCAAGGAGTTTCCCATCTCGGAAGATGACGCCACCACGTTGAGAGCCAAGAAGCTGGCCAGCGGACCCAACGTGCCCTGCTTCCTGGGATGTATATTCAAACAAATTGGCATGGTGAGTACTTTTACGTATATCGTGTAAGATTTCCTATTTCCTTAAACTTAATCCAAGTCTAATCTTACAAGAAATCACAAAAAAATCCTATTCTCTCAAATTACATAATAAACGAATTCCTCTTCCTCTCCTCCTCCGGTCACCTTTGCCATTTCACCAGTTGGCTAAGCGTCGTCTAGCTGTAGTGTTGAATGATGCAGTCAACAAGTCCGCTAAACGACGTATAGCCGTGTGATTGAATTGCGTTGTTAGTTAATGAGCTAGCTGTTTGATTTAACAGCTATATTTTAAACCAGTTGGCTGCGACATACTATATAACTCGAATCTCACTGATTGTGTCACTCGCGTGCATGCTCTTTAACGTGTCTTTAACCCTCCATTTTGATATTCGATACATGAGTATAGGTCGAAATGAAGCAGGCGGGATGATTCACGATTTTCGGATCCAAATTTAATCCGTCGATCGCCAATTCCTGGAAATATCTTGCTATCGCGGCCCATATGGGCCTTACGGGGCTTGATGGGCTGGCATTGATAAGAACTTACCGAATTATTATTGATCAATGCTATTCGCAATTATTATTGGCTGTTATAGGGGAGTTATCGAACCCAAATCGAGCTTAATTACAATGGTGATTAAGCTCATGTTCCAGTTTTCTCCTACTCTTTCCTAGTTCCCAGAGAGTTGAATGGATTCTGACCTAGTACTTTAGGCTTATATAATTAATCACTATCATTACACTCACTAAGGAAAATGTTGGGGTTTCCCTTTTATTTTCTCTCTAGCCCGGGTTCTATTTTTTTTTTATTATGGACCAATTTTTTTTTATTACCATCAAGCTAATTTTTTTGCGAGTAGCTTCATTTTGATAAGACGAACAACAATGTTATCTGCGAAAATCTTGACAGTGGTAGCTAACAGAGATCGATCGCGAGTAGCTTCATTTTGATAAGACGAACAACAATGTTATCTGCGAAAATCTTGACAGTGGTAGCTAACAGAGATCGAAAGAATTTCATACTTTGATTTAATGGTCTATATTGATAGGTTAATAGTTATATAATTTAAGAGTAACATTGTCCTACAAATAGAACAATCCATACGACCATCAAATCAAAGTATCAAATCCTTTCTCTTTATTATTTTTTCCAATTTTGCAGATAAAAATATTGTTGTTCGCCTTATCAAAATGAAGCTACTCACAAAAATAGCTTGATAGCAATAAAAAGAAAATGTTCTACGGAACCCGGACTATAAGGTGCTTTAAATATTAAAACTCATTAATAATAATATAATTATACTCTGCATAGATCAACGCCGATGGTAACCTGGAGAAGGAGACGGTGGTGAGCCGCGCCAAGCAGGTGTTCAACACTGATGAGGAGCTGCAACTGCTGTCTGACTATCTGCACTCCTGTATTGGAAGTAAGTAAAGTTTTAAATACACAAAGCAGTAACGTCGTTAGAAAGGAGCGACACTTAGGGCCCGTATAAATAGTCAGTAAGTACTCAATCTCAATCCAAAACGATAACCTTGCACACAACCAAAGCCAAGCGTATACGCACCGCAATAAGATTCATTTTAGCTTGGCATAAAACTATAGTTACTAGGGGCGGATGTTCTCTATTTTTCATGTTTTTTTTTAAATATCTTTGGAAATAAATATTAAGAAACAAAATTGTTCGGTTAAGAGACCGGGCTACCCTCGAAATTCTCATACATACGTATTACCAAAATCATTTTGTCATACGAAAATATTTAACATGTTTGAGTTATTTTTCAGCTTAAAATAGTAATTACCTATGTTCCTGTACAAAAATTTACTTCAAAATATTTAAACACAAAAAAAAAATTGTGTATAATTTTTTTTTTAGTAAATTTACTACTAAATATTAAAACGCTAAAAAATGTAGTAAAACACTAAAAAATATATAAATAAATAGTAAATTTACTACAAATATTATTAAAAAACTAAAAAATATTTCTTAGAGTTTAAATATTTTGTAGTAAATTTACTATTTAATATTTTTTTTTTTAGTGTTTTACTCTTTTTTTTAGTGTTTTAATATTTAGTAGTAAATTTATTACAAAAAATTATACACAAAAAAAATTTTTTAGTGTTTAAATATTTTTAACTAAATTTTTGTACAGGAACCTAGGTAATTACTATTTTAATCTGAAAAATAACTCAAACATGTTAAATATTTTCGTATGACAAAATTATTTTGGTATTACGTATGTATGAGGATCATTTTGTTATTATATTGGAAGTGAGACCGGGAGTCACGGAATAACAAATTGGGGTTTACGCCCGCCTTAAGATGCAACCTGGTCTCAAGACGCAGTTCGGATCTGCGATTGGTCCAAATTTTGGCAGACTACCAATCACAGAGCCTGAACCGTGTCTTGAGACCGAGATGCATCTTGAGTACTGACGATTTATAATTATAGTGTCGCTTACGTGTGCATCAGGGGCGCCGAAGGCCAGCACTACCTGGGCGAGGAATCGTCCAGGGCGCTTGTAGTGCCAAAACCGGCACTGACACAAAGGCGTAACAAAAAAGTCTCACTTCTTATATAACTGACTTGTTATATTTAAATGCATACGCAGTTATAATTGATGGATATGAATATTATATTTTTATGTGTGGTGCGCGGGTATTTTCGCGTAATCTCAAATGCGTTTGTGACTGGTTCAGTTTAGTTCTTCATAATGTGTAATTGCACATTAGGTAATCGACTTCTCCAGCTTCTGTGGATAAAACAAGCTCTAGGCTTTTGTATTTTCTTATAGTATACTTGCCAGCATGCCATGCCAGCTTATGAGCTGGCATGGCATGCATGCATGGCTGCATATGTGCAGCTATGGTACCTTACAACAGCTGTTGGTCATAGTGTTAAGCCGCCAGCACACAATGGCCCACGATGGCCCACTGCAGGTTATCGTGTCGAACTATAGACTACGATAATTTGGTATTAATCACAATGGCGCATCCATACTTACCATACTTAGTACTTATATTATAAATGCGAAAGTGTATCTGTCTGTCTGTCTGTTACCTCTTCACGCCCAAGCTGCTGAGCTGATTTTGCTGAAATTTGGCATGGAGATACTTCAAATTCCGGGAAAGAACATAGGATACTTTTTATCCCGAAAAAATGTACGGTTCCCGCGCGATAAATGAGTTTTGGCGCAACGGAGTTTCGGGTGTTATCTAGTGGCTCACAATCTTGGCAATCCACTGGCCATCGTCTACACAATGGCGATGGCTTGTAGTGGGCCAGGCGCCAGCATGGACCATCGTGAAAATGTACCTTTAGGCAAAAGACGCAAAGTATAATATACTGTGTGAATTAATAATTTTAATTTACCTATTTACGCACTGTGTCTCAGTCAACGACAACCCGGTGACTGATGGCAACAAAGGCTGTGAGAGGTCGGCCATGGCTTTCGAGTGTCTCATCAAAAATGCTGCCAGTGTAAGTTCTGTTTACTAAGTAATATTATTATCCGTCTACCGCTATGTAATCAATAACCTTCCGTCTCCACAGCCTTGAGTAAAATCTTCTTATGGTTATGTTTAAGTTTAGCTCTTTATTGCCGTGTCAATAATAATTTTAAAGCTATTAAATATAAATTTTTAAACTGAAATCTGAAAAATTAATGTTTCTTTTACAGTACGAGTTCGAGTTCTAATGGCGACGTGAAGAAAACGACTACATAATAGTAACCTTCGACGAATTTATTTACTCTGTATTTTATAAGATGTTAAAGTAATACGTAGAAAATATAATAGATATTAATATAATGATTATTGTGTGATGATCAAATAAATATATTGCAATTGTACACTGTTTTTACTAACTAAAAGTTAACCAGGTAAAACATTACTTGATTTAAAGATGACCTAAAGCTTAATGGGTGTAAATGAAATTCTGATATTAAAATGCAAATTTATTAAAAGCAATATTAATAACTAAAAAATCTGACGATTCTTTTCTTCATCGCATAGCCTGTTGGATTTCTTCAAGTCGAAACTCTTGATCTCTCGTATCACGGTAACTTTACCAGAACTGTAGCAAAAATATATATAAAGTTGAAATATTAAAGGTTTCATATTTAAATTTAAAATATAATATACTCTAATGAGCTTCACGACTTTCAAAAAACAAGTGAGTGCTCTCGCAAATTGTCGTTGTAATGTAGGTATATTAAAATTTTATGCTTATTTAAATTATTTTCGGCGCTTGTTGGGGGAGCCTACCTTCAGCAGTTGGCAATCAATTGATGTCTAGACACGCGGTAGCGTGTCAAGCCAAGTTTATAATATACTCTAATGAGCTTCACGACTTTCAAAAAACAAGTGAGTGCTCTCGCAAATTGTCGTTGTAATGTAGGTATATTAAAATTTTATGCTTATTTAAATTATTTTCGGCGCTTGTTGGGGGAGGCCTACCTCCAGCAGTTGGCAATCAACTGATGATGATCATTCATTTTATTCATTATCATCTTTGCTTACTCACCAATTCCTTGTGGGGCAACATGCATTCGAACAGCAAAGCGGCTCTCTCGCACCCCTTGTCGCCATCACTCACGTCCTTGTCGTTCACTGGAATATAAAACACATCGTCGATAAGAAAACATACACACACATTATATTACATATAATCATTAATCTAAGGTACAAAAAGGCGGTGTCTGCTTACACTAATTTCCTTGAGGTTTCATACAATGAAGATGGAAAACAATAGGGATGATGACAAGGTCAAAGATTAGAGAATTTTGTTAAAAAAAAAAGAAATCACGGCAAAAAATACGTTTTCCCAAAATTTCAGCTCGATGACATTTGTATTATTTTTTTTGTTATGCGCCCTCAAAGTTAGATAATCAAGTCAATTTTTTTTTCAATTAAATTTCTTAACATTTGTATACCATTCGACAACTTAAGCAATTAAAAGCAACTTTTGGTACTAAACCACTTTCATAGACGCAATATTTAACATACCTATCGAACAAAGTTCTCTTCCGATCCGTACAAACTACGAAAGAGTAGCACTTTGTATGGAGCGTTTCGAGCAGGCCCATTTTATGAGATGTTTGAATTGTCATATCTTGGTGAATTTTTATGCTATCAGAGTCATTCTTTCAGCGATGTTTCTATTTTTTAAGGGTCTTTCAATTACCAATAAGAAAAAAAATTAGTCATCAAGCCTATTTTAAAAAATAGATAATATTATGTCACCTGTTGGATAAAATATGATTTTACGGGGCCCGGTGTATATTTTGTTTTTGTTTTTGTTTGTCATCCTATTAAAGCATTGTTTTTTTATAAAATAATTTACGGAAATATGTATTTTACCTATTGCTTGTCGAAGTAGCATTATGGGCAAGTGAATCTTAGATATTTTACTTGCTTTGGCGCCAGAGATAGACCAATCGTAATATATACCATCGAAGAAATTGTGTCGGGTTTTGTCAATTCAATGTAAGTCGGTAACAGCTGTCGGTTGTGTGGGACGTAACGCGACCAACTTATGTAGGTCTGCAATGCATACGCATTTTGTTGATTCAAGCAAATTGATTCATAAGAATCAACTTCTCTATCAGAGATATATTATTTCATTCGGTAAATTGTATTAATAGACAAAATAATATTTTCAATTCCGAAAAAATGTTGGAACAGGAATTGGTATACCTGAGGAGCATTCATCGATAACTTCTCCGATCTTCTTCTTGTCGTCTTCGCTAGACACGAACTTGGTGTTCAATTCCTTCGCCTTGGCTACATCGTACTTGCCTTCGCCGTCAAACTAAAATCAGGTAGTTAGGATGACACTTTAATTATTATGCCACTACTAAAAAACTGTAGGTAAAATTTGGTCACTGGTTAGAACTTATTTCAGCTATTGACTCTCTACTTGTTGCTTTGATCTTTCGCATACGTTCGAACATTTACATCCGGTTCAACCGGCGAAGTCCAGTTCCGATATCATCTAGAAAGTAGAAGGTAAGGCCAAATTAGCCTCGAAGAAGCTTGGTGTTCTTAACAGAGCGAGACAGCTTCAGTCCGGACCAACGCCTACAACTCTACAAGGCGCAGGTTCAGCCTCATATGGAATATTGTTCTCATCTCTGGGCAGGGGCGCCAAAATACCAACTGCTCCCTCTGGATCGTATCCAACGAAGGGCCGAATTGTTGACTGCCATAGCGTTTCAAACAGCTTGGACCCCTTAGAATTACGCCAAGATGTAGCTTCACTCTACATCCTCCATCGGTTGTATCACGGGGAGTGCTCTGAGGAATTGTTCGGAATCATATCACCTGCAACTTTTCGCAATCGTCCCACGCGAAAAACATACCATCCTCATCACCTTGATGAGTGGCAGTCTTCCACAGTGCGTTTTTCGCGTAACTTTCTGCCGCGCACTGTAAAACTCTGGAACGAACTGTCACCAGCAGTATTTCGGGACCTATACGACCTGCAAACCTTCAAGAAAATAGCGTACTCCCTCTTAAAAGGCCGGCAACGCACCTGCAGCTCTTCTGTTGTTGCGAGTGTCCATGGGCGACGGTAGTTGCTTACCATCAGGTGACCCGTTTGCTCGTTTGCCCCCTTATTTAATAAAAAAAAAACCGGCTCACATAACTTTAAACAGATACGAGATAATCATATTGGCTCGTCTTGGCGGGGGCACTGCCGTGCCCCCAAATAAGATTTATAGGCGTCGTTCGCTACAAAAAGACAAGCTATGAATTCCGTCCTACGACCGGGTAACTTACCAATTTAACTTTCTTCAGTATACACGCTAGGAAGCAGGGGTCAACGTCCTTGTAGTCGCCAGACTTCTTCAGGCCCTTCAGTAGTTCGTCACTGACGTCGTGCTCCGCGCTACAGTCCACGATGATGGGAGTGAGCACGGCCAGCACATCCTTTTTCTCTTGGTCTGTTACTGCCTATGATTAATTAAACAATTAATGTAGTTGTCAAGCATTAACGTTTCATTAATTAAAGTTACAGCATTGTAAACTTTATTTTAAAATATTATTTTTTTTTCTCACTTTTTTTGGTAAATAAAGTGGGCCCCGTGCGAGTTTCTTACGCCGGTCCTTCTCGCCGGGTTAGTTCCCGAACCGGTGGTAGGCAACATGTAGACTTTCAGAAAATATTTGCAAAAATTTTTTCTGAATAAAAAAAATTGAGTTTTTAGTTTGAATTTGAAAAAACGGCCGCATGGGCCGCTTAGTTGTTAATTTTTTATTATGGTAGGCTATCGTCAATAGCGCAAAGCAGGCCAAACCTTTGGCTGTGCGATTCCGTAGCGGTTGGCTTTGATTCTCTTAGAACTGAGAATCAATCCAGATGCAAGGAACAAGGATTGGAATTTGGATCTCAGAACTTGGGATTCGTTAATATTTTTTGAGCTTACTTAAAATATCGATTATTTACTTACTTGCGACTTTATGATATTAATAGCGAAGAATCCTAAGCAAAGCACGAATAATTTAATGGACACCATTTTTCTGTTGTTTGTTATCCGTTGGATCAGGTTGTGATGTCTCAAGTTAGATGACAACAGTTTATATAATATTAAGTAGGATTCATCGCTTTTTTTCTTCACACCAAGACTTAATGCTCAAATAATGAAGATGGCAATTTTCGAAATGACTGCCGTCCGGGCTTTTTTAACCCTGGTCTTGATGACAGAGGTTACCATGCAACAAAACGTTTTGGGTTGGCAAAAAATTATGAATTACTAGATGTCGCCTACAAATCCGTTGCGCCAATATTTGTTTATTGTGCGGGAACTGCACATTTACCGGGATAAAAAGTACTCTATATTCTTTCCCCAGGACTCAAAATTATCTCCATACTAATTTCACCAAAATCGGTTAAGCGGTTTGGTCGTGAAGAGGTAACAGACAGACATATTCGCATTTATAATATTATTAGTATGGATTGGATATTGCATTGTTACTTTTATTTTCGCTATCTCGTTGATGCTGAGGTAAGGGTTTTGCTACATTTAGTGCTTAATGTTAGTTAATTAGTATAAATGTTATGTATGTTAGTCTATAAGGTATATATAATATGGGCCAAGATGCCTGAGTTAAATAAATAAAAATAAATAAATAAATGAAAATGCAAAATAAGCATGGCTCTACTTTACAT
This sequence comes from Lysandra bellargus, assembly GCA_905333045.1. Taxonomy (NCBI): domain Eukaryota; kingdom Metazoa; phylum Arthropoda; class Insecta; order Lepidoptera; family Lycaenidae; genus Lysandra; species Lysandra bellargus. The sequence continues at coordinate 6,979,406 of HG995355.1, forward strand.
CTCATGCCCGTTTTCACCAACAGCACCTAAAATTTAGGTGTCCCGCAAGTTTTGTTTTCACCAATGTTTAAGTGACACCTAAACCATTATAATTTAGGGGATGAATTGACAACCCCGTAATACTTAGGTGACGTTTATTTGAAATATTTCAATTCATATTAAGGTGCTCCCAGACAGATGTTATATAACGTTATAACTTATAAAACATTGTGTAACACGATAACATTTTATAACATCGTGTAACATACGCTACAACATGTCAAAAAATTAAAGTGTATTTTGTTATAATTTGTTACAAAATGTTATAAAAAATGTTATCTAACGTTATATGTATAACTTCTGTCTGGGAGTACCTTTAGAAAGTTTTTGTTGATGTTAATTGCATAAGCTCAGGGCCCGATCTAAGGGGAGTAGAGCCGGGCATTTGCCCAAAGCGGCAAAAAATGAGGGGCGGCAAATTGACTTATTTCTATCCATTGCCAATAAAACTAGCTTATTAGTTATGGTTTTCGGTATGTAAAGGGCGGCGAAAATAATCTTTGCCTCGAGCGGATACAGCATAGGTCTCATAATCTTCATCTTATTAATTCAATTAAATATATTAATTGACAGAACAAGATAAGAACAACTAGGAAACAGGTAAATAATGTCGGTCACTCCACAGATCACTAAACCCCTTGCAATACCGTATGTAAACATATTTAGTTTATAAAGTCATTACTGTTTAAAATGTTTATTTCTTACAAAATTTTCCATAAATATATGTTTCCTGATATTTAGTATTTTAAAAGAGCATTAATGTCGCAACAAAAATAAATGAGGTACAACAATGATAGTATTTACGTAGGTCATTCCGTCTTCACTTTTTGCATTCAAAATACATAACGGTGATATTACCTGAACTATTACTATGCGATTTAGGTTAGAATGCAATGACTTAAAGACCTCTTTCACTAATGATCCTTAAAATAGCGACAAATTTTAGTTCAGATTTGCTAAAGGTTACATTATAAGAATTTACCAAATTATAGTTCCTCTGGTGTCTTATGTAATTTATAAACTTCTTAGGTAATTTATAAACCATAAAACGCCTATTAGTCACAACTAATAGGCGTTTTATGGTTTTATCTATGACTATACCATACTTCTAAAATTTTAGTAAGAGTTGTTATTATTTACTCTCTACTGCTATATCTCTGTTTTAGCGCCCCCCTTGTTTCAATTTAAAATGCATCCAGATGAAATAAATCACCCCCTAAGCCTCTACTGAACGCTCCCATTTTTTTTGGGTCCCGCACGCCCCCCTTTAGAACTTCAGCGCCCACAAGGGGGTGCTATCGCCCACTTTGGGGAAGGCTGCAGTTTTCTTTTGTTCCTTTGTGGCTCTTCTATCTTAAACTTGGCAAAAGATCTCCTCCAGGGCTTTCCACCTTTCCCTGTTCCTCCCCAGTCTAGTCCAGGTGCTACCTGCTACCTGTTTTATATCATCTGTCCATCTTTTAAGTTGTCTTCCCTTCTTCCTTTTTCCAGTAATTCTTGGGTACCAATCCAGGATGGTTTTGCTTCACTTTTTTACTATCGGCTTTACTATAGTAAAACCTGCTTAAATATCATAATCTTATGCTACATTCTTAATACAATTACTGTAAATTTATTACGATATTCTCATAACGACAAACATCTGAAGATAGTCGCTGCTAAAATAGTTGATCTTACGTTAGTCAATATAGCCTCAGGTATTACTCATTCTTAGTCGCCGCATTTCCTTCCAAGAACTCAACCAAAGTTACTCTTATCCTGTATTTTATTTATAAAAAGATAAAACCGACTTTAAAATTGTACGAAATTGAGAATTAAAACTCCCTATCTCCAAAACTACTGAACCGATTTTGATGAAACTTGCACTGTTCCCTAAGTTGAACAATGCTTAGTACAACAAAAAAAGAATTATCGAAATCGGACTTGTAGTTCCGAAGATATACGAACACAAACATAAAAATACATACATACATAACACTTGAAATTTGGCACATTTGTTGAGACGCTGATATAGACTAACATATACTAAAACTGGGCAGTTCTGGAAATATTACATACATACGCATCAAATTGATAACCTCCTTTTTTTGAAGTCGGTTAAAAATATGCCAGGGAATATCAAAATAATCTATGTTGTGTTTTATCTATCCAATGCACTTTTGTTGTAAGAATAATAAGAATAGGAATGGATTGACGGAGTGACGCTAAAAATTGACCCCAGCTCAGCAAACGCAGCAGCCAGCAAGCAAGCCCTGATATTCCTTAAGAGCCCGGGTTACCCTCGAAATTCTCATACATATGTAATACCAAAATCATTTTGTCATACGAAAATATTTAACATGTTTGTTATTTTTCAGCTTAAAATAGTAATTACCTAGGTTCCTGAACAAAAATTAACATCAATATATTTAAACACTAAAAAAAAAATTTTTGAGTATAATTTCTTTTTACTAAATTTACTACTAAATATTTAAACACTAAAAAATAGAGTAAAACACTAAAAAATATATAAATAAATAGTAAATTTACTACAAAATATTTAACAACTTAACTGTCCAATGAGTCACATATGACTCATGGTGGACTTTTGGAATAAGTTCATGAGTCACAGGTGACTCAAATTTATATGAGTATTCGGGATATATTTTTTTTATGAACGTGGCATAAAGAAGTAACAAAAATTATGTGAACGTGTAGCAAAAACCCTAACCTCTAATAAAATGAAAAAAAAAAACGCAAAAGTTTGTACATGTACATATCAGAGTACATATTCTAAAGATAAGAAAAGTAAAGCCATGGATTTCTAGGATTAGGCTTAGTATTTGTATAAAATAAGACAAACATTAGAAAAATTAAACGGTTTTATTTTGAAAAATATTATTACGTATTAAAAAAAATTATACGTTGTGCTTTTCATTGTAGCATGCCAAACAAAATGCTTTTTTACAAGCTTTGCACTCTGTGTGCACTTGTTTAGCTTTATGAGCCAACTGCCCTAGAGCTTTTAGATTGGCATAGCAGCCGCTGCATCTTTTTCTAATTAATTTATTATTTCTGATGTTACGCGGAATTTCTTGAAGACTGTGACTAGAAGTGGAGGCAATAGAAGATCTTGGAGTCAGAGAGAAGGAAGGTCTTGAAGGCACGTTAGATTCCATAGTTGTCGCTGCTGGCCCAAGAAAATGACGAACCAAATTTTCTTGAACTTGTAAAACAGATAATTTTGATCTTGGCGCTAACTCATTATAAATGCACCTAGTATTTACAACGGCCACTTGAAATAAAATGTCCACTGCGATTTTCTTATACCAAGTTAGGCTTTTGCGTAAAGGACTATGAAAGGATGCGAGCTGGTCCGATATATCTATACCTTTTTTTGCGTCATTGTAGTCAATAATGACGTCGGGCTTTATAACTTCACCTCTTTTTGTTGTGACCTTTGACATGCCATCTCCATGACATGTAGAGATCATAAGAACATCACGCTTATCGCGCCATTTCAGAACTGTATACTGATTGTCTTTTTGCATTGCAATTTGTTCGCCCTTTTTTAATTTTTTCTGAACAACTTCCTCTGGAAGATTTTTCTTGTTTTTGCGTAGAGTACCACAAAGGTCAGTCTTCCGTTCTTTCAAATATATTGCCAGCGGAACGCTGGTGTAATAATTATCGGCAACTATCAGACGACCGTCATTCAGAAGTGGTTCAGTGAGTTGGATTACAACTGATCCAGGTTTATCCAAGCCTAGTAACTGCTCTGATACACCGGAATAAATTTGATAAGACCAAGTATAACTATTTATAGTACAAGCTTTATAGATCTTCATGCCGTAGCGATCGGTTTTGGCGGGATTGTATGTTCTAATAACCAATTTTCCGTGAAATTTTACCATGGATTCATCAACTACTATAATATGGCCAGGTAAATAAAGGGAACGAAAATTAGCTACAACTTTTTGTATCAGTGGATCAATTTTATGCGTTCGTTGCGCTCCAATAACACCAATTTGAACATCAGTAAAGTGCCAGCATCTAAGTATGGTACTAAATCTATTATATGACATATTGATTCTATGAACAAGTGGATTGTAATATAGCACATCTAATTTCCAATAATGTTCAATGGAGGGCTTGGGGTTAAGACCCATGTACATAATTACACCGAAAAAAGTCTTCAGTTCCTCTCTATTTACATCTTTCCACCTTGACATCCTGCTAAATTGTGAATTTCTTACTTGTTTCAATAAATGAGCATAATTATTCGTATGAATCACCATTTCGTCAATTAAATCTTCGGAAACAAAATATTCGTATATTTTTGTCAACGAAACTTGTCCATTGTTAGAAATAGCCCCTATATTTTGCACCCCATGATTTCCTGTAAAGGTTTCCCTACCTATAGGTAGTACATCAGATTTCCATTCCGAATCAGGTAGGACAGGTGAAGATGAACTTCCTGGAGATTGCGATGATATTGGTACTTGAAGAGAACTTGAACTACTTGCCATAAAATTCGCAATTACCTCAGTATCTTCGCTGTCTTCATCGTCATCGCCTGGCTGATAATCATCATCACTGCCACTGCTGAATGGTTCTGCGTCGGAGTCAGAGTTTTCTAACAATCTCAACAATTCTTCGTCACTGAGATTTCTTCCAGCCATTTTAGCAAATATATGAATTTATTTTCAATTGTGAAATTAGTAAGCGCGAAATTATAAGCTCAAATGACAATGTCAATATTTTTAGATAGGGTAGGTATCAAAATAATCGTGACAGACTAAATGAAACTGCTATCAATCAATTTATTGTCTATAGTCCGTATGTGCATATATGACTCATTGAACGTAGGAAAGAAAGAAAGTTCCTCCACGCTCATGAATCATATGTGAGTCATAAAATAAAATGAAGGTAATTAATACAAAACATATATATTTTTATTAAAATACTTTGTTTTACAATACATATACATTAATTAAACCTAACAAAATAAAAAACATGATGGACGTGAGGTAGGTATATATTTCTTTGTATGGGGACAGTTAAGTTGTTAAATACTAAAAAATATTTTTTAGAGTTGAAATATTTTGTAGTAAATTTAATATTTATGTATATATTTTTTAGTGTTTTACTCTATTTTTTAGTGTTTAAATATTTAGTAGTAAATTTAGTAAAAAAAATTTATACACAAAAATTTTTTTTTTTAGTGTTTAAATATTTTGATGTTAATTTTTGTTCAGGAACCTAGGTTATTACTATTTTAAGCTGAAAAATAACTCAAACATGTTAAATATTTTCGTGTGAGAAAATGATTTTGGTATTACGTATGTATGAGAATTTCAAGGGTAACCCGGGCTCTTAACCCTTTGATACACTCAGTCATGACTCATGACCTTAGATGTACTGATAACTGAAAATTTATTGACAATCAGTAGGTACCAGTTATCATAATTTGTTCGCATTATAATAAAACTACAGTCTACAGTTATAGAGCTCCAAGGTTCTATTTACGCTTAACGCGTGGATGCGAGGAGATTCTCTAATGCACTTGAAATATAATATTTGGGTAACCAGTTGATCTACACAACTCCGTTGTGCAGAAATTCGTTTATCGCGCGATAACCGCACATTCTGCCGGAATATTTTATACATGGGATGTCCAATGTCCATACTAAATGACTTTAAAATTGGCTCAGTAATTTCAGCGTATAGAGGTAACAGACAGACAGATAGAAAAACAAATACAAAATTTCGCATTTATAATAGTAGTTTGGATGTGCATATATCACAGGGTAGAATTAATAGTCAGGGAGCCCCAGAACAATTTTTTTTATTACTAACAAGCTAATTTTTGTGAGTAGCTTCATTTTGATACGACAAACAAAATTTTTATTTGCGAAAAATCTTGAAATTAGTATATAACTATTATAATTAACCTACAAATATACAAAAAATCAGCTGGTTAGGGTTCCGTTTTAGGGTTCAGTAGTCAACCAAGTTTTGTTGATTACAGAACCTTAAAACGGAACCCTAACCAGCAGATTTTTTGTATATTGGTAGGTTAATAGTTATATAATTTAAGAGTAACATTTCCCTACAAATAGAACAATACATATTTTAGGACCATCATAATACCAAAGTATGAAATCCTTTCTATCTCTGTTAGCTACCACTTTCAAGATTTTTCGCAGATAAAAATGTTGTTTGTCTTATCAAAATAAAGCTACTCGAAAAAAATTGGCTTGATAGTTATAAAAAAATGTTCTAGGGCTCCCTGACTATAATATACAACAGGGTTCACGGAATAAAAATTTACAAAACGGCAGTGGCGAGGGGTGAATATTTTGAGAAGGGAAGCCGGAGTAAAAAATCTATTTACCAATTTTGGTAATTTATAATTGAATGACATGCTTTTAATTTTCAAAACTAAGTTTGGAAAACAAAGTTTCCTTCGACAGCAAAATATAATCTGTCAGACAACAGTCTTTCTGAATTAATGCCATATTTTCCGAACTACACGATTACGTCGTACGACTCACAATTCACAAGTCACAATATAAATTAATTTAATTCACGACACTCTTCTAAGTTCTAACGCTAAAACAAAATTTAAATTCGACAAAACAAAACGAACGACATGTTGTTTACAAACACACTATCCGCCATATTAATATGTCAATCTAAAAACCAGCAAAATAAAAATGTATTACGCGCCTGTCATATTTAGTACCGCTAAAGGCATTCTTAATAAAGTCGTATTACAAAAAATCCTACCAAAATAAAATGTATTACGCGCCAGCAAAAGTATAATGTCGCTACATTCATTCTTAAATTCGAATCATAACAATTTTACTTCATGACTCATCTATCTCGCTTGCACTTGTGCGTTGCTAATTAACCTTTCTCCGTAATAACTCGTCGGGCATCGAGTTATTTCCAAGTATATATCGCGCGTGCTAGAACGAGACAGAACATGACGACCAGTTCACAGGAATGAAAAGGACAGATGCTTACTATGAACTGTCGTTGTATGGAGAAATAAGCCGCTAATCCACGGCTTGATTCTCTGCGCCCGCACATTGCATTGCCTTTTAAAATTTGTAGGCGATAGTTATTAATTCAAATTATGTATTTCAAGTGAGAGAAAAATTTATTGCATATAACATTGTGAATTCAAAGTTTTTTAAGTAGGTATGTAAAATATTTATTAGATAAATATGTCGTTGGCCCATATATTCGATTTTTCTAAGCCCTAAGGGAAGCCGATGGGAATCGGGTTATATGGACGCTTCGCCACTGCAAAACGGTAGCGTTAGTTCAAATTTTGGTTATTGTCATAAAGTTAATATAGGTTTATTAAGGCCGTCCCCCGAGCAAACGACCTTGACCATACATTTGCTGCGTTGCCGAGATCGCACCAAAACCCTATTTTTTTACTTATCTTAGTTCAAAATTGAACTAAAAAAATTTAAAACGGGGAATTTATGATATTGCCGATCTACTGGTGTGTGTTTCAAATAAAAGTAATTTGTAAATACTAAGGAGATGCTGAATGTATGCTTGAATTCCATTTGGAAGCTGATATAATGAGTATAATAAACAAAAATAGAAAATTTAAAACGTGGAAAGGAATGTTGAGATACTGAAGATTATTGCTGTATTTTTATTATAACTCTGTAGCTTTCCAATTATGAGTTTATAAGCCTCTAAATAGGTAAATTACGGAATCTCCGTAAGGAATGCCCTTAACTTTATGGTCATTGCATCCTTGTAGTAACGTGCGTAACAAAGCATGCCATTTAACTATGTCGTCATTATAACACAAACAAATTATGAGTACACTTTACCTGCGCATGAACTAGATGTCATGTACCACGACATTATCCGTGCGATCTTTGTGGGTATTTACTTCATGTAATTGGGGTACAAAAATTATGTTGTACCAGGGAACAAACAGGAAACTGAGTTCGTACATCTAAAATTGCGTTATATCAACTATATATTGTTCTTTAATCTTTATTTTATGAATTGTAATAAAAAGGATAAGATATTTTTTTTAAATAAAAATATTTTATTAAATAAGTAATCGTCATATTTTGTTCTTTTGTTCAAATCAAAGAGTTCAAAGACCTTTAATTAAATTAATTTTAATATTTATCATTTTTTGATAAATTTAAAAATCTATATTATTACAAAACTTGTAGGTAACAAATGACAAAATAATATGGTCATTGAGTGTATTATAATAGGGTTCTTGAAACTAAAGAAAAACTTGAACCATTTTTTATTTAAATAATTTTACTATCCCATAAAAGTTTAATTATGAGAGTTGAGAAATTTATTGAGTAAAAAAAATCATATAATTTAAACATTTTATTGTAACCCAAACAATATAAGTAATATTTATAATAGAAATTTATTCATTCATTTTTGACAAAAAATAACAAATTCGATGCAATTTCCTTGTTCATTAGAGTCAGCATTTTCCAAAATTTTCCTTTCGTCTTTAGTTGCTAGTCTTCAGTAACTGAAACGGAATAAAATGTTAATATTTAAATATAACACTGTACATACCTAATATTTGCACTAATTTTTTTTCAAAGGTAATAATTTAATATAAAATTACATTAAGTGCACATTAATATTTAAATACATAAATTCCCAAAACTTAAAAGTATTTTACAGCACTTACAATAATTGGCAGATACGAAATCTTTTTTAACTGTATAGGACTGAAATTAAGAACTAAATTATTTTACATTATTATTATTATAAGCAGCAAAAATATCATAAATGTCGTTACAACAAATTTATAACATGATACAATATTCATTCCTAAATGTCAGTTCATTCCTGAAGAGCGTCCGTGGCCTACTCCTAGTGGGTGCAGGTTCGATCCCGGGTGGAGGCGTGTACCAATGAGACATTTTCTGATCTCAAGTACATAATACGTCGGACGTTAGTACGGTGAACGGTAGTTGGTCCCAGACGTATAGACTAGTTCTTTCCTCTGGACTGAGCTGACTATGTTGCGAGAATGCCGTATGTGCTTGGGCAACCATACGGAAATATTTTAAATCTTGTCCGAGGCACTACAGTATTTGAGGAGTGGTTACTTCGCTCTGAAAATACTGTATAAATCATCCACAACAGATGCAAAGGCCTATAGTTAGGGTTCCGTAGTCAGCAAGAAACCCTTAAAGTTTCGGTCTGTCCGTCCGTCTGTCTGTCCGTCTGTCTGTCCGTCTGTCTGTCCGTCTGTCTGTGGTTTACTTCGCTCTGAAAATACTGTATAAATCATCCAACGGATACAAAGGTCTAGTTTATTTACCAGTTCCTTATGAGGCAGAAAGCACTCCAGTAGCAGCTTTGCTCTGTCGCAGCCCTTCTCACCGTCTGATACCTCCTTCTCGTTTACTGAAATCATCGTCATCATCAATATCGTTATGCATACTCATCCATTTTAGGACCAATAAAAATAATGACCGGTTTGTAAGGTTCTTTGAAAGGTGTTAATTAATTAATCATCTTTCAAGAGCGTTATTGATTAGCTATCCCAAAGTGTATTTAACACATCTTATAATAATAAAAAAGGCTTAGAATTAATGGAACTAAAAAAACATAGGCTAAGTTCGCAACAAAGCTTGCAAACTTCTTTCAAAGCCGTTTAAGCCCGGCGGGACCGCACATTGTCCGAAATTTCTTATCAGAAACATTTGAATCCAGAGTACTCTGGTGTTTCGTCCCAAGATTTTTGGGCCCAGTGGGCATTGACCAGATATGAACTTTTAAAATTTTTTCATCCGGCGATTGGTCCCAACTCCCAAGTGATTATTTTTTATGACTTTTGGGCTTATGTCCGTAGGGCTAGAAAAAAAGTTGTAGATTTGAATAAAAAACAAAATAATTACTTTGTATGAAAACACTGAATGAATATATGATATTTAAAGAGAAATAATTCAATAGACATGTATAATAAATTAAAATTTCTTATGACATAAATAATAACAAAAGTACATATTTTCTAAATAATCTAATTATATTATTATTGTATAGTTATTTCAGTTTTAAATTTATTAATAATAATTATTTTTATATAAAACTTATATATTTCTTTAATTGTCAAATTATAATTAAAATTTTTGGTAAGATAACGACTAATTAATTAATTTATTTATTTTATATAAGTAAGTTTAATTCAATTGCGCGCCATTGTTATGGCAGAATGTTAGAACTATAAGTAGTTAATAAGACCTTTATATCAACAACATTCTGCCAATAAAGATATTTGAATTTGAAAATAAAAAAAATTGTATAACCCCTACTATGGCAACTTTATTCCGATAGGCGCGAGCGGCCATAACCCGGCCGAATTTTATTTGTTATTTGAATACAAAAAAAACTTCCCAAGTCTATCGTACTACTAAGATAGAATCATCTTACTGTGGGAAAACCATGGGAAAACAACCATTAAAATTTCACGCAGTACCTATAGAGCAGGTATTTTTTAAAAACTTGATTCGACGCAGTATGTTTAGGTATATTAATAATAATAATATGTTTTAAGGTGATAGTGTTAGATATGTATTAAATGTACAAAACAATATTATGTTTATAACTGATTATTTTTGTGCCAACCCACTTCAAAAAAATTTGCATGAACAATCTATACTAATATTATAAATGCGAAAGTATCTCTGTCTGTCTGTCTGTCTCGCTTTCACGCCAAAGCTACTGAACCGATTGTAATGAAATTTTGTACAATTTTGTACACAGATAGTCTAAAGCCTGAGAAAGGACATAGGCAACTTTTTAACTGGAAAAGAGGGTTGTAAGGGGGTGTTTATGCGTAAATTTGTTCAAATTAAGTTAGTTCCAAAAATTCTTAACAGATGACGCCAAGAGTCGCCTAGATCGCGCTATCGCTTACTCATATACGTATTTCTATAAGAGGTGGTAGCATGTTGAATCAGGTTTTCGATTCTTTTAATTGTTATACACGTTATTAAATAACTCACTAATCAGTACTTTATTTGTGCAGTGACGTAACCTTAAACTTAAACCTACCAATGATAAATAGTTTATGGGTTCAGCTGAAGTTGTGGAATGGGGGGCTAAATAAGCTAATTTTGGTATAAAAGTTTAATTTAAAAAAATGAAATATTATGTGCACACTGCACAGCTGTTTTGGGTATTTCCAATTTTGATTTGAGGGGTACCAGCTGGTTTTAAAAATCTTTTAAATTTGACACCAATTTTGTTGACACAGCGCGCTATAAACTGAACTCAACGAGGACGAAGTCGCGGGCAACAGCTAGTGGATCATAAATGATAAAAGTGAGACCAATCGCCAGATGAAAAAATGTTAAAAATTCATATCTGGTCATTGGGCCCACTGGGCCTAAAAACCTTATGATGAAGCACCAGAGTACTCATCCGATCGACGTCATCTGACACATAATGTCAGGCGCCCTTCGAAACGCACTCTGCTCATATATTTTGTGTCTGACGTCCGGTCCGGATGAGTTGTCAGATGCCGTCTATCGGATGGCAGAAATTTTTAATTGCGTTCCGGCGGGCGTCAGAAATTTGATGTCAGATGACGTCGATCACTAGCAGTTGAAATGTTTCTGATCAGAAAATCGGATCGCGCTCTCTCTTACATTTTGTACTGAGCCGAGTGAGCTCGAACACGCCGGAAGGAAATTTCGAATAGTGTGCGGTGTGGCGGTCCGGCCGACGTTCAAATGTTCCTGATCAGAAATTTCGGACAATGTGCGGCCAGGCTAAAGCTGCATGTTACCTGAAGCACACGATTCTGCGAGCTGATTCAAATTTTTCTGGTCATCGTCACTGGGGAAGAGCTTCTTACTTATTTTCTTTCCTTTGTGTTCATCGTACATTCCTTTATCATCCATCTAAGGAAAAAAATGATTAAGTTGTAATTATTGAAATAATACAGAAAGTAATATTTATCTATTAAGGCGCTATATTGAAAGTAATTTTACCGCAAGGGCAATTTTATACTTAATTTGTATCACTATAAAGTCGTGAATACGCTGCGGCCAGAAGCTATCGGCTCGCTTGGAAAACATGCGAAAAACGTTATTTTAATTATTTAAAAAATAACTAGAAGCATTTAAGCAAAATGCTTCTATACGATTTTGAGTTGCAAAGGTGTCTATCAATTAGACTAATTTCCTACAATACATCTATTTCCGTTTAAAAATAATCTTCAAATTTCGTATTTTTAAGAGGTCATTTCAATCGTGAAATGTATCGAGGCAAAATACATTAATCGTGTTTCTGCTTCTTCTCAAACCTAGATAAGGCCATGAAGATATGTATATCCCATTACCAGATTTGTAACATTTCTGAGGGTCCTATAGTATTGCGTCAAAAAGGACAGTTTTTTTCAATATAGCGCCTTAAGATCGTCCATACTAACGTCCGCCGTCCGATCTAAAATCACTTGTATTTCAAAATTACTTACCAATTTTAATCTTTTCATAACACAAGCTACTAAGCAAGGATTGACGTCTTCCAAATTACTAGGATTGTCTAGAAGTTTAGAAATATCAGCGCCTATTTCAAACTGAGAGCTGCATTCAAGTACATGTGGGAAGACTGTAGCGATCAGTGTACTTCTATCCTGCTGACTAATGCCCTGAAAATATTAAAAAATGTAGTGATTCAATACACAGCCATAAAATTAAAATTAAGTTGAAACCTCACTCGGCGTCACTACACTACATTGGAGCAACACGACACTTTCTGTGTAACAAAACAAAGTGTTATCGCTTTAGGGTGTGTATGTGTCCCTTATACAGTGTGTAACAAAAATAAGTGATAATAATTAAGGGTGTGTACGTATTTCTTGTAGAGAATTCACTGTGAAAGTAGCAACGCTGAAAGATTATTTTATTTTTCACTTTTGTATGGGCAAGGGCCCGAGCGTCACGAGTTTCTCCATACAAAAGTGAAAAAAAATGTTGGTCTTTGAGCGCTGCTACTTTCACAGTGAACTCTCTACAAGGAACACGTACACACCCTAAAGTATTATCACTTATTTTTGTTACACCCTGTATAGAGTTCACTGTGAAGCAATGCGGAAAGAGCAATTTTTTGCTATTTGTAATGGGCGAGCGTCCAGCGTCATGAATTTTTCCATACAAAAGTAAAAAAGGATACTGTTTCAGCGTTGCTTTACAGAAAAGTTTATATAGGGAACCAATGCACACTGTTAAGACGCTGATAACTGCCAATGGCCTTGAGAATTCGCATATCTCGCATCACTCTCGCACCTGTGTCGATTTTCATGCGAGACAGAGATGTGAAATGTTCACTAGGTAGCGTGGATAGTGGATACATTTTTCGTTTGTTAGAGGAAAAAATAAATATTATGGGAAATCTAGATGTCAGAACCGAAAATTGAATCTTACAAGCTTTGGATTTTTGTAAAAGGTATCAAATAAACAAAGGGCATTGGGTGACTTTGTATGGACCTGTGGCGTCATTTTTTTTTCCAGCGGCCAGGGATAAAACTATTACTATTTTGTAGCGCTATATTAGAGAAACATATATTAGTAATAAAAATTGTTCTAAGTAATATCGGAGCTGAGCTACGATTATTTTAGTTTATTTATTTTTGCACCTAATGTTCACAAAATCAATAGTAATTAACGTTACTTTAAGGTGCTATCCTTAACAAACAGGTGTAGAAAGGGTATATTTAATCTGTTGGATATATATTTCTCACTAGCTATTGCTCACGACTTCGTCCGCGTCAAATGTGAATAATTTTTCATACATATTTTAACACTGGGCTTAACTCTCAACCGACTAAAATATAGCCAGACTTGAGACTATATTTCATTAGACAGTGGTTTTCAAAGGGCCGAATGCAATATTACGCAATTATAATTATTGTTCTTATGCATTAATGTGTTGTGGGTAAAGTGACTCTAGACTCTAGAGTGTTGTTCCTATAATATAATGTCGATTATTTCCACTATTTAAGGAATTTTGGCCATTGTGCAGTATGACGGTGGACGTCACCTTTCGGCAGAATTTTCAGTCTAGCTTTTAATACTTCGCATTTTTTGTGTACGTAAATATACATACTTACACAAAAAATACATACATAATAATATATATTATTATGTGTCCCTTGTCCACTATGAGTACACACCCCCCCACCATGAGTACTGAGAACAATGAGAGCGATTTGTTGGACGACCCGACTAACACTCGGCGCCATTCGGTACCCGGGCCGAATGGTGTGAAATATGCTACCGAAGCTCCACTTGGAGGATTTATCAGTGTGTCTACCACCTCTAAACATTTAAAAACATCAATACGTAAACGTCATCGTATAACAGCCTGGGAGGTTAGAGGATTACTCAAACCAGGCAAACTGAGCATCGTAGAGAAGGAAATGGACACCAACAAAATCGATATACTGGCTGTAAGTGAGACCCACATGCGAAACAAAGCAATGTGAAAACTACCGCACATTGGCCCTAATATCACATGCAAGTAAAATCTTACTCCATATCATTAACAGACGCATTCGGCATTACTTGGACTGGCAAATTCCTCAAGAACAGGCAGGCTTTGTTAAGGGAAGGGGAACTCGCGAACAGATCTTAAACGTTAGGCAGGTCATTGAAAAATCATATGAGTATAACACACCTGTAATAATGTGCTTTGTCGACTATAACAAAGCCTTCGACTGCGTTAACTGGAATTTCTTGTAGCAGGTACTAAAAGAACTTAGGGTTCCGGATCATCTAATATATCTCATCCAGTCTTTCTATTGCAACAGCCGTGGTGTAGTAAGGATCAAGGATATGACGTCCCATCCCTTTAAGTTTGCCAAAGGAGTACGACAGGGCTGTATTCTATCACCAATTTTATTTAACGCATACGGCGAATACATAATGCGGAAAACCTGTGACCTTATAGAGGGGGGGCGTCCGCATAGGTGGAAAAAAGTTAAATAATCTCCGATATGCTGATGACACTACTCTCTTGGCTGCAAATGAAGTCGAGATGCAAGAATTGTTGAAGAAAATGGAGCAAATCAGCAATACCCTGGGCCTCTCAATTAACAAAGGGAAAACCAAAATAATGGTCATAGATAGAGGAAACACGTAGTGTGTTGACTGGCGCTCTAAAACTAGGAGTGGTTAGCGAATTCGTATACCTTGGGTCCACTATCACAAATAACGGCTCCTGCGAACCAGACATACGTAGGAGAATTGGGATGGCTAAGAATGCCATGTCTCAAATGCATAAAACCTGGCGTGACAGAAAGATTCCGCTAAAAACCAAGACGAAACTTGTGCACACGCTCATATTTTTCATCTTTTTTTATGGATCCGAGACATGGACTCTGAAGTCTGCAGACCGCAGACGTATCGACGCCTTCGAGATGTGGTGATGGAGAAAAATGCTCCGAATCCCATGGATTGCATTCAGAACCAACGCATCCATTCTGGCTCAACTTAACATAAAAACAAGGCTCTCTACCATCTGCCTCAAACGCATTTTAGAATATTTCGGACACATAGCCAGAAAAAAAGAGACAATCTTAAAAAACTCATGGTAACTGGCAAGATTGAGGGAAAAAGACCACGAGGTCGCAGTCCCATGCGTTGGTCCGATCAAATCCGCACCACACTTGAGTCCACCGTCTACGACACTCTTCGGGTGACGGAGGATAGGAACAGCAGAGTGAGTAAGACCATTAGAAGGAAGGTCATGGAAGGGGGAGGTCACGACCCTCAGGCATGAGGAACACGACTGGAGGAGGAGGAGGATGTGTCCCTTATATAGAGTTCACTGTGAAAGAAACAGCGCTAAAGACCATTTTTTTTGTGATTTGCGCCCTGGCGTAAAGAGTTTCCCCATACAAAAATGAAAAAAAAAAGTTCTTTCAGCGCTACTACTTTTACAGTAAACTCTATAGACAGGACTTATGCACAGTACACACCATAAAGTATTATCACTTAGTTTTGCTATACCCTGTATACAATATTATGAAGCTGAAGTGTTTGTGTGTTTGAAAGTGCTAATCTCAGGAACTACATGTTCGATTTGAAAAATTATTTTTGTGTTGGATAGCCCATTTATCGAGGAAGGCTTGAAGCTAATAAATAATGCCGTATTTTTGTATTTTCCTGAATATTCATGCTATAATTGAATTTACGTTTAGTTGAAAATACGAACATAAAACGCCTTATATCTCGGCTCCGATATAGTTTAGCTATATGTCCCCCATAATAAAGTTTACTCCCCTTGATATGTTCTTTCATAATATTCTGGTTTGGTGAGTGGCCGCGGGATTTGAAAATGACGCCAATATTACCCAAACCCCTTTTTAAAGCATAGCTTAGTGGGTGAATGTCCCAACCGCTTTTTTTCGCGGCTACTGTGAAATTGGGGGTGTGAAATGGCTTTTTAGGGTTAAATAAAATTTCATCGTATAGTTTGCGTGATTATCCATATGAGGCAACAGACACGTTTTTAATTCGATAACTAGAACATAAAAATAAAAAATTCTAAAGGTGGAAATATGGCCCTCTGTGACTGTCCCAACGACCTTTTTGGAATACCTTGAATAAGAAACTCAGAACTGATATTTTGACCTCATGTAGTTTATTAGGATTACCTAAAATATTGACTTTTGTTGATTTTGTTTATTAGTGTTTTGTTGATTAGCAAAAACAGTACGAGATAATATAATATGATTATTTAATATTAGAATTTAATGAATCCTATCAAAAAGTAGTTTTGGTTATAATAATGTTAGAATAATAGTTACTCAATTTTTACTTTAACTGTTTAGCTTAAGTATATTTTTATAACGAAAAATTTTAACTAAGCACTAGAAGATACCTTTTCGTGAAGTTGGCGCGTGGTAATTTTTATTCAAAGCAAATGTGTCAATTATTTCCCAGTATTAATATATTTTGTTATTTGTAATTAAAATCGTTTGTAACATGATTTTTTTTTAAATAAAATACATTGTTCTATCCACAGACATAGATCAAGATAGATACCGCATGTGTATGTACTTCGCGTGAAATGTCGCGTTCCCAAACGACGAGCAATGCTCGTCTTTCGAAAGTCTGTTCTTTAGTCTGCTATCGGAATCGGACATAAATCGGAATTTTAAAAATGCTTCAATGCCTAAAATGGCCGTATTGATCTGTAGAAATTCAAATAGAAACATTGGCCTTGATAATGGACACGTTTCTTATCATCGGTACGTCACGGAGGCAAAAGAGTTGTGCAATTATAGCTGATTTCGTGATGGATTTTTTGTGATGGATATAGGCTATGTTTTATTATGAAAAATATTACAGATAATTTCGAAAATTGCAAAAGTGTAACCCAAAGTGTCAAAATTTTTCCATAAAAATACATTATTTCGCTTGTTTTACAATCACGCTGTATACTATTTCGGTGAATTTTGTTTTCATCTCGGTGACTGACTTTTTCATCTCGGTGACAGCTAAAATATAAACGTGTGTGCTACGTTTGTTTATTATTTAATTTTTATGTCATTAGTTTCGTAGTCATAAAACATTAAAATTGAGAGGAAACTTCGGTAAAAACTCAAAAAAACATAGAAACAAAAAAGTTCACCGAAATGAAAAAAAATATGGACATGTTGAAATTCACCCTAGTATATTATTTTAGTTAGAACTGTTTTAAGTTCCTGGAAGATGTGAATTTGGTATTTTTTTCATCCAGTAGGAGTACATTATTTTATTATTTAAAAGAAAGAAGCTTTTCCAAATATAATCAAAAATCAGATATAAATTTTTTGTGCCAATCAATGAAATACATACGTCTATAAAACTGCAAAAAGATGTCGAATTGACAGTTGTCTTCGCTTTAAGTATTAATATCACTAATTAGTTTTGTTACACCTGTAGAAGTCTGAACTGTAGTGTCATGTCACGTAGTTCGTTCATACGAAGTGTATTTAATTTTGACAGTGACATGTCGCGTCGCTCCTCTACAGTGTAGTCTGGTAGTTCCTAGTGTAGTCTCACCTTTATAATTGTAACTAGGAATTATGATACCACTTACTTGTATACTCCCAAACTGTAACAAAACTATTCCTAAGGTAACAAGTTTAAAATTCCAACTACTCATTTTTAAAACTTCAAAACCCAAAAGGATACCTAAAGATGTTGCCTAGAATGCTATTGTTTGTCAAATAAATTATAAATTCTAGGAACTACACTTACATATAAAGAGACATTGATTTTTTGCTAGGTCTAATTTTCTTAGAGGAAAAACTAAATAATTTTCATGGAAAAAAACAGCATTAGTAGATTTTGATAGCCCTGAAATACCATAATGATGATTGACTAATGACTTATCATCGTTTGTCAACTTTTAAGTATCTTATTACGTAATATTATTCACTTGTGTTACGACAATTATGGTAGGTAGTCTTCATAAGCACTCAGGGCTGGTTTACACGTATTAAGTAGATAAGTAGTTAACTAAATTTTAACTTAATTTTAAGTTATTTATTGCATGTAAACACAAAATTTAGTAGCAAGTAGCAAGTTAAAATTTAGTTAAGTACTAAACAAGGAAATTAGAATTTTAACTATTTTCTGTTATGGTGGCAGGCGGGGCTTGTCATTTGACAAATTTCAGACAGGCACTTCAAATTAAGTTAAAATTTAGTTACTACTAATCTACTTAATACGTGTAAACCAGCCATTACTCAGATAAATAAAACAGTTTTTATTTTTTTGCTTGCGACTTTATTTTCCTTATAGATAGACAATATTACTAAAAGTCCGTTAAAACTAAGCTTCTTAGTATCTTTTTTAGGTTTCAGGTGATCTTAACAAGCCGGACTAACGCATTGGGAAAAACTGGAAAACAAAAAGTTGGTGAATTTGAGAATGTGGATTAATTTCTATATACTTACAGTTAAACATTTTAGTCACTTTGCATTCATTATTCAATGAAATTAAGAACATTAATGTGTTATTTTTTTTTCATTTAGATTGCTATTATAATTTTAATTATTATTTATTATGTTATGCTTAAATAATAATTATAATTTATTATGTAACCTGTTTCTGTAGCGGCATCAAACACTCATTCAGCAGCTTGCCTCTATCACAACCTTTGTCACCATCACCTACCGTCTCTTTATTCACTGAAAAGAAAGCATTAATTTTGTTAAGAGTACAACTGTAGTTCACGTACTGATTATAATTGTGATCTCAATATCGTCCCAGGGACGGAATTAGGAGCCCAAAAATAAATTTTGATAATATGAGTATTTTTGTTAAATCTACTTTTAAACTTTTACTAAAAGCGAGAGCGTTAACGCATTTTTGATTATTTCTAAGAAAAAAAAAGGAATAATGAAGCTAAAGTTTGTTGTTTAATTTATAACTGTAGTATTTTATTTTATTTTTTTAGAACGTTTTTAAAAAAAGGGGACGATATATGGCGACTGTATCTTATACAGGGTGTAAAAAAACAAAGTTATAATAATTTAGATTTTAGGGTGTGTATGTATCCTAATAGAATTTTAACAGCGAAATTAACACCGCTGAAAGAGCATTTTTTTGTTATTTGTATACGCAAGCGCTCGAGCGTGATGAATTTGCCTAAACAAAAAAAAACTCTTTTAGCGCTGCTACTTTCACAGTTAAGGTAAAAACATGCACTGTACACATCCTAAAGTATTATCAATGTAGATTTAATAAATATTTCATGGTAATTGAACCAATTTGAATCATTAATAATTATAATAATTGTAAAATATTTTTTATAGTTATTAATGATTTGATAAAGTTTCTGGTAATAATTAATTATACCGAAGTATCAGACTTACCTTTCTCACAAGTATGAATGAGATCGGTTATGAATTTCTTGTCGCTTTCATTTGTAAAGTATTTTATATAGTTCTCCTTAGATTTTTCCACGTCGAAGAATCCCTTGTCGTCAATCTATAAAAATACGTGTTTACAATCTTTTACATTTAAAATAATTCAAGAAGTGAGTGGAAGAATAAGGTAAGTAAGATGATAAAACTTCCCGTTTTTTCACTTCAATGGAGGCTTTAGGGCCGGAAAAATTATTTGAAATACAAAAACTATGGATTCTATGTGTAGCTAGATATATTAGCTAGGTTATGAAGTAGATAACTTACAAGTTTTATTAAAATAATTAGGGAAAAAATTAGTTATTGTCCGCATGTTACGAAATGTTACTTGTTCGATTCTTCCACTCACGTCTTCAATTCATAAGTATATTTCTTGGAACGTTCTTTCGCGGACGAATAGAAATTCGGCTACAGACCTAATACATCTTCGCGCATAATTTTTTGGTAAAATATGCTTGGAAACGAAACATCGATATTTTCTTGTGCAAGTAATTTTACTTTCAAGTACTTGCATATTCATGCAAGCAGCTTTTCAATGGCCGAATCTCTCGCTAGTGATCACAATAAACTCTGGCTTAGGGTCAAATCACACCGCAGAGCGACGCGTTGCGGCATTTCTAAATTTGTATTGAATTGACAGACTTGCATGACGCCTCACGCAATTTTTGAAGTCTGTCATTTCAATACAAAATAATATTATGTAGAAATGCAGTTGCAGTTTGCGCATTGAATTGACAGCCTTGCATGACGTCTTACGCAATTGAAGTCTGTCATTTCAGTACAGAAATGCATCTTATACGCGTCGCGTTGCGGTCTGAATTGACCCTTAAGCCAATGGCTGAATTTCCCTTTTTGAGAATAAACTCTGATTAATCCGTCGATCACCAATTCCTTGAAATCTTTTGTTATCGCGGTCCATATTATGGGCCTTACGGGGCTTTTGGGTTGTAAGGCTTTACCACATGGCTCTTCTTATAAATACACCCCATCATGCAGGACCCCATCTCCTGTATGTGGTCTGTGCCCTTAGCGTTCTTGACATCTTCGTGGTTGACGCCGTGTTCTGCAGAGCATTCTTGGACGAGTGGCACCATGTCCGCCATTATCTTTGCCTTCTCATCTTCGGGGATTCCCCGCACCTATACCAATACGTTGGGGTTGTATTATAAGTACTTTATTTACTTACCTTAACTTTCATAGTCTATGAATGAAACATAAAATAGACAAATTATTAATTTTAGATACCTACCAATAATGTCTATTTTATGGAGTAGGTATATCGATTCTCTTTGAACCTATTAGCAAAAAGTTTAATGGTTAGCAAAAAGTTTAAACTTTAATGGATAGTCCACTCTGTTATAATTATTATATTTAAATGTCAAGAACTTGTATATTATTTAATTCGCTAAGTGAAATAATAATAATCGTTAAGTATTACTTACATAACTGAGTCCCAAGATCAAAAATGTGTAAAAGACTGAAAACATTTTTTATAACTGACTATTTTTCATAAGTTACGAGTCGTTACGTATTTTGTAATACTTACCTAAATAATAATAACGGCTATTTATATTGTAACATTTGATGCTTGGGTTATCAGAAAATCTATTTAGGTATCTCCATAATGAGGCTTGTATTGTTTACTAATCGATTTTGGGGTTCAGTTTTTTAATAGAAAAGGTATTTCGAGATAAAAAGAAAGACTAAATAAATGGTTGCACTTTTAGTTTTTTTGGGCCATTTTGAGATTTGTGGTCACACATTAACGAAATTGACGTTAATTATTTTATAAAGACTTTTTCTGTGAAATAAAGGCAGCACAAGTGAGTCTACAATGTTTTTCGTGTGCATCGTGGAGGCCTTTGTGTTGTTTAAAGTTACTTATTTTATAATGATGCTGATCATTATGATTGTTTTCATGCCAATTTCGACCATGTCGACTGTTAAGTATAGTGCTGTAACAAATCTAGCCAAAAGCAGAAAATAATAATTTGAAAGTTTTAATTAGAATATATTATTAAGTCTGTAAGTACTTATAACCTGCAACCAAGGATAAATTACAGAACCATTGATGCTTTTTGTCGTTTATCACAAAAATAGATATTTCCTGTCGAACTAATAATGTACTTAAAAAGTAATTTTGGTAGCCTATGATATTGTACGAATCAACAGCAGTTTTAACTAACTATAGATGAAGTTTGGAAATTTTGCAGCTGTTTTTTTATCTAAAAGATTCATTATGTCTGTAGTGTAAGTAATTCTATAGATAAATGGTCCAAATAATACCAAATGTTAAAAATAAAAAGCTTTATATTTTGTTAACTTTAACAATAGGTTAGAAAGAAGAATAAAAAACAATAAGGAAGAAAAAGTAAAGGAAAATCTCGCTTCTAGTAATACTGCATTTTCACTGCATTGCACTCTTTGTAAGTTTTCTCTTCCAGTTTTAAGCTCCTGGGACGAACTGGAAAACAAAAATTTACAGTTTTACAATATATTCAATTAAGTAATTATAATAATTATATTTGTATTAGGTATTAAAGCACAATATATTATAATCTAATTTTTAGATATACATATCTATTTTGTTATACAACATGTGCTATAACACAAATACAACTTAGAAGAACTTAGATAACGTAGGGCATTATATTGTGTTAATAGAGATTTTCAATTTACAAGATCATCAGCTCATCCAAACATCTAATTGGATTCCAATATCTAGTATCTTTAAGGCGCAAACGAAAAAATGTAAACAGAACTCTTTTGCAGCCAAAAATGTTTGGCAATAAAGCAAAACCGATCGGCAAAATGTAGCCCACAGTAGCAAAATTAACCTAAGACAAAATTTTATCAAAATTAGATCAGTAGCGTAAGCCTATTGACGACAGACCCACGTATGTTGATAGGCAGATAGTGGGCTTACGTAATTTGGTATGTTTATTGTAATTTGGTTTGTTGCGTCAAAGACTAGCTGATTACGACTAATATTGAATTGACATAACTCGACCAAATTACGTAGGCCCGCATCTATGAATCAATTTCTCTGATAGTACAACAGAGGGTGCAACAATACCTGTGCCTTGAAGGGCTTGGCGCACTCTACCAACAACTTCGCTCTTTCACAGCCCTCTGTACCATCGCTCACAGCCTGGTCGTTCACTGAAATAAAAAAAAACACATTTTTATGAAGTACCTCATGAAACAATCTAACGGCGGTATAATCTAAATATATAAAACTCAAAGGTGACTGACTGATATGGTGATCTATCAACGCACAGCTGATATGACGTAGGCATCCGCTAAGAAAGGATTTTGATCAAATCCACCCCCTAGGGGTTAAAATAGGGGATAAAAGTTTGTATATAATAATACTTCTTAACGCGAGCGAAGCCGCGGGCTCGTAATATATAAGCTCGTAATATATAAGAATAAGGGTAGTTATAATATCGACATGCAATAAAACCGGAGAAAATATTACTGTCGGGCTGCCCTATCATGTCCATCTTAAAAAAGGTAGGTTTTACTGAAGAAAGCTAGGTTCTTCACGAGTTTTCTTAGAATTTTTATGTATAGAAATGGTTAAAATATGTAAATGAGAAGAAGCTATGTTATTATCAAGTCTAACCGACTTGACAATGCTACGAGTTAGGCGATAAAAAAATTAAAGCTAAGCTAAACTTTATATGTCGTGCTATCATTCTAACATCGTAGAAACCTATTACAGTGACTGTTTGATAATCTGTGGTATCACCTTTTCACTACCGATGTTCACAGAATTATCGCCTCCCTGGTCTAGTGGTTAGAGTATGGTTCTGGACTCTGGAGGTCGTGGGTTCGAATCCCGCGTTAGAAACATGTCATATCCAAGTTTGGTTAGAATAATGCAGGCTGATCACCTGATAGTCTGACAAGTAAGATGATCTATGTCGGTCCTGCGCCTGATCTCTCGCCAGTCGTGTCGGCCTTCCGTCCCACTGGGTTATGACTTATGAGAGTGAAAGAAATAGAGAGTACTCTTATGTACTGCGCACACACTTGGGCACTATAAAAACTACTCCTGCGTAACAGGCCTGGTTTTGATGAAACTGGCCACCGTCACCGATGTGGGGAGTATTATATTATCACATAATTAAATATTTTATAACACACACCTGAAGCACACTTGTTAATGCCCTCTTCAAGGATTTTGAGTTCTTCGGGGTCGGAGATGTGTTGCTTAGTCAACTCCAGGGCCTTGGCGGCGTTGAACAGGCCTTGATCGTCGATCTGAAAATTCGAATAAATGTTTGCTTTAGTCAATAAAAGCTACGCGGGTAAATAATAAGATGACAAACAAAAGTAAAAACAACAAATAAATTCAGTTATTTTAGCAATAATAAGCCTTCTCCAAAAGTTATATCATTCTTCAAGGGAATAAAAATATATCTATATTGCGTGTTTAGTACAGCCGTTTCAGTTAAATAATTTTACGTATCAGACGTAAGAAAGACCTTTGTCAAGCTTAGAAAATACTGTAGTTATGGATATTATAGTTATCCGTAACCCTATAGTCTCTAAGGGTAGACTTGTTACTTAATTAGGAGACCGGTAAAATAACAATATTTCACAAAACTGCACAATAACTCATAGGGTCTAGACACACTAGGCTGAATTAATTAATTACGTAAATTCCACCGCAAATGTCAAACGCATACAAATACGCGACGGAATAGAATAGTGTGTCAGTGCGTTCCGCCCGTATTTTGTGTGAGTTTGAAACGCGGCGTAAACGCGGCGGAATTTACGCCGGCGTAATTCAGCCTAGTGTGTTTAGACACATAGAGCTTTGGAAAGAATTCTTAAAATTTTTTTTTAGATGGACTTTAACTAATGCCTTTACAAAAGTGCTTTCCAGATAATTCGTTTGATTTATCAGATCATTCTTCCACACTTACGATGCCAACTCTCTTCATGATGCACTTGATGATGCAGCCGTCGAGGCTCCCAGCTTTACCCTCGTTCTTGATCTGATCCGGGGTGACGCTAAACTCCTTGCTGCACTCCGTCACGTGGGGCAGCATATCCGCGATTATTTTAGCACGCTCCTCATCACTTATGGCCTGAAAATTGTATTATTCAATAGCAATTCCTGGAAATTCCGACTGAAGTATTAATGTACCTTTATTTCTTTTTTTAGTTTGTACTTCATTATTGTTATCCATACTAATATTATAAATGCGAAATTGTGTCTGTTTGTCTGTCCGCCCGTCTGTCTGTCTGTCTGTCTTTCTGTTACCTCTTCACGCCCAAACCGCTGAACCGATTTTGTTGAAATTTGGTATGGAGATACTCTGAGTCACGAGAAAAGACATAGGATACTTTTTATCCCGGAAAGTGTACGGTTCTCGTACGATAAACGAATTTTGGCGCAACGGAGTTACGGGCGTCATTTAGTAATAAATATACTTATTATGGGAAACCGGTTATTGGCTTTATTATTAAAGTAATCATTATTAATGTATTTGAATGTTTCCCTATTCTTTATTGTTTGTCCAATCAAATCGTAGTAGTCCCATGGTCGAGAAGTGATGAGAATAAGCTTGGATATCAATAGAGGACTAAAAATTAAGTGTCAAATCCTTGGGGATGTTGGTTCTAAATGTAGGTGTTTTTTTTTCAAATATGGGGACTGTCATGGTGTAAGGTACCTTATACTTACTAGGATCTAGACCACTATAGTCAGTCAGTCATGTTATGTGCTATTGCATTATATTATAATTAAAGATATTGTCTTTGCCAACTGCCCACAAATGCCAACTCTCTTTATGATGCACTGAAAGTCTGTTAATTTTAAAATATTATACTTTTCATACTTTATTATGGATTCTAGAAAATGATCAAAGAACTAATGTAACACGAAAAATCTAATTTATTGAAATATACTACTCGAATCCTTTACTCGTCGTAGGAGAAGCACCAAAGCTTTTTTAAAGATAGATACTGATCTATCTTTAAAAATTCCCTAACCCATCCGTTTAGGTACTTCGCGACATACGAAAAGAACGTAAATAAAATGAATAAAGGTCGTCAACTTACAATAGCACTTTGGAAACTGATGGCTAGTACAGCCGAGCACAACAAAAGGAAACTATATCCGGCCATGGTGCTATCTGATCTCCACACTGATGCTAACGCCACTAAGGCACTGCTTATATACTGATGCCAATCTTGATCTTTGGATACTTATCTAGGGCTAAGTGTAGGAACTAAAGGTCGCGTTTTTGCCGCTTTCAATGTTATTCTTCCTTGTGTGATAAAAATTGATCAAACGTTTTTGGTAATAAATTAAGCTGCATCATTTAGTACATTTTATTTTTTGGTTCAAGATATGCGCTTGCGTACCTACAATATGTTGCATGAGTAAGAAAACATTAAATACCTTTGATCAACTTCGAAAAACGTGTTCAAAGCTTTTTTCTAATTTGACTTGTATATCCAGAAGTCGGAACTAAGGCTATCTTTATTGTGAAACTTGTACAAGAAGATGCAGCAGAGCATAAGCTACACTCTCTTTGTTATTAATATTACATAAATAAATTATAAAAAAGTTACTCATCATCACACTAAGCTAAACATAAAATACATCAACTATGCTTATCTCATGCTTTGTACAAAACATTTTACTCAACTCATTAAAACGGTTTTTCACCAGATTCATAAACTAATAATAATAAGTGCATACTAATATTAAGGGCGTTCCCTACGGAGATTCCGTAATTTACCGTATTTAGGGGCTTATAAACTCATAATTTGAAAGCTACAAAGTTATAATAAAAATACAGCAATAATCTTCAGCATATCAACATTCCTTTCCACGTTTTAAATTCTCTATTTTTGTTTATTATACTAATGATATCAGCTTCCAAAGTAAAACCGATTTATTAAAATTCAAGCATACATTCAGCATCTCCTTAGTATTTACAAATTACTGTTATTTGAAACACACGCCAATGGATAGACAATATCATAAACTACATATTCCACGTTTTAAATTTTTTATAGGTCAATTTTGAACTAAGATAAGTAAAAAAAATAGGGTTTTGGTGCGATCTCGGCGACGCGGCCAATGTATGGTCAAGGTCGTTTGCTCGGGGGATGGCCTTAAGTGCATTAGGTACCTACTTCGATTATTGCGTTTATCTTTAGAAAATCTTAAAAAAGTCTAGCGCAATACTTTATTCTTGTAGTTGAGTTGAGTCAGCACTAAGTATACATAACACGTTTTTGGTAAGTTAAACATATTTTTTTTATCACAAGTTGATGCGTTTATTACAACAGAAAACTTCCCTATGGGAAAGTTATGGAACTCGTTTTCCTGATTTCAAATGATGATGATGATTTCAAATGGATATAACTAAATTTTTTAAAAAATCGTACTTAATGCGTTTTTCGTAAGCACGTATTGTATAGGTTTGTACCTATGCTTTGTAGTTTTTGCTGTGGTAACTATTAGTGCTATATTCCAAACATACTATGTATTGCATAAGTTTAGAAAGGACATAGACATAGGCGTAGAACTAATTCAACTCATAAACTTTCATCTTCATGTCAACAAAGTTGTAAATATTTTCCAGTTTTCAACAGCTATCTCCCGAAGTAAATAGGTTTACCAAGCATAACACGAGCTAGAGTCTCTGACTAACTCTGAAGGTTAAAAAATGATTATAGAAATTTTTGAACAATAAGCTTATTTATTTGTTAGTATACACAGAAGATAAGAGAATTTAAAAAAGTATAAAAAATATCGCTTCTTGTACCACTGCATTTTTTTACATTGCTCTCTTCATTTTTTGTCTGTCCTAAATTTAAGGGATTGGGATGAACTGAAAAAATAAAAAAATAACAATAATATTACTTATCATTGTTTAGGTAACGGAGAGTTGCAACGCAGAAGTACCAAAGATTTTTCAACTTTGGTCCTAGTCCAAAAACTTTTTTTGGTTTTCACTAAAAACCATAAGGATCGAATGACGCTTGCAACTTTTCTCGCTGCAGCGTTATGAACATGTCGTAATGAAATAACGACGATATGAGGCTGCCTGGCTAGTCTAGCCAGGCTGGGTAAACTAGCCAAGCAGCCTTTGCCCCTTTGGACAGTATTGGTAGGTAAAAAAAATATAGTGGTAGACTTACCGCTCACTTGTAAGGCCTGGCGCATTCCACCAGCAGCTTCTCTCGCTCGCAGCCCTCCGCGCCTTCGCTCACTGCCTGGGTGTTCACTGTAATTAAAAAAAAAACATTTTACTTTCGAAAAAATGGAAACTCAAGACACACGTTCGGAAAAAGAGGCTGTGCCTTGTATTATTTAGTTATACACAATGCTCCTTAATAATTAAAGTTTCACACTCTATAAAGACGTTTTCCTTAAGTATTTTGGTCCAATAATTAGAGTAGTAAGGAGAAGTCAATGTATAACTACAACGATCTTTTCAATAGTAAGAGCGGGAGTGACATATGGCGTCATGTTCTTTCTTCTTTCTGTAAGTAAAAAACTGGTAAAAAATAACAACTTTTTAGGAGAGGGCAAAGAATCGCATAATTTTGTATAGATGCCATACTAAAGCAGGTTTACTATTTAATAATTATTTTAGAAGTTTTTGTTAAGCGATACGTGTTCCTGATTGGCTTAAATACGATACGTCTTCCGATTTCCTAGTGAATGGCATACAAATTTCAAAATAGCCAGAAAGCGACTTACGCGGTGTGAGAACTTAAATGACGATAGGCAGTAGACATACGACTTAAAATTAAAAGAAAATATCACCTGAGGCACAGTTGTTGATTCCCTCTTCAATGACTTGGAGAGCGTTGGCGTCTGTGATGTATTTCCTGTTCAGCTCCAAGGCTCTGTCTGGGTTGAACAAGCCAGCTTCATCCATCTGAAAATGCAAAGGTATCGATTGAGAAACATTTCAGATTATAGGTTCAGTATAATTATTATTAAGACTGTAAAGTAATTGGTGCCCGCCCTGGTGATATAAAGCTTCAAATATAAAGTAAAAACAAAATATCTCGAGATCAGAAGATTCTTGCTGCTGCTTCTTCTCATGACAAAAATAAAGATTAGAAAATCTTTATTTTTGTCATGAGAAGAAGCATTCACTCTGATTTTCCAATGACCGGCTTATGAGGAATGGAGGCTTATCTTTGACAGGAGTTTATCGTTGACCAACCAATCAATGGTTAATATTTTGACGTTAGTCAATCAAAGGTGCCAGTTATTAGAAAATCAAAAAAAAAATCTGAAACCGGGCATTACTCACTTTTAATTTTGATTTACTTACGATGCCAGCTCGTTTCATGATGCACTTGACGATGCAGGCGTCGAGGCTGCCCGCCTTAAACGGCCCATTCACTATCCTGCATTGCAGTCCTGTTGCAGTCCGCCGTGCAGGCCTGCAACACCATTTACCATCTTGCATAAGCCGGCGGACTGCACGCAGGATAGTGAATGGTGTTGCAGGCCTGCACGGCGGACTGCAGCAGGACTGCAATGCAGGATAGTGAATGGGATTTTTACCCTGGATTTTGATCTGCTCGGGGGAGACGTTGTACTCGTGGCTACAAGCCCTCACGTGGGGTAACAGGGCCACGATGATCTTCGCTTTAGCTTCGTCGGATAAGGCCTGAAATAAATAATTTAAAAGAATCTAGAAGATATTCGGCAACCTAGTAGCCGCTAGCGAGTAATGCGTTAAGAGAATATTCGTGGATTGTAAGGGTCAATTCAGACCGCAACGCGACGCGTAGACTACCTGTCTATTCAATACAAAGTTAGAATTGACCCTACGGATGTAAGGACATATGCGTTGATTAAAATACAGCTGCATATACAAGATGCAATCTACGATAAACGATTGCAGATAAACATAGGCGTTAAATTTAAAAATTTGAATTTAATTGAAAGGTAAAAATAAGAATGCTCACAGAAAGTAAACAAAGTACTTAAAATAATCTTGGATTAAAAACTTTTTCAATGTAATGAAAAATGTTAAAAATTTGAATTATTAGTAAATGTAGGTACTTACACTAGTACTTTGCAGACTAGCGCAAAGTAACGCGGAGCACAAAACGAAGAAAGTGGATGTGTTCATTTTGTCTATTGATTGATATCCTCAATTCCTGACTAATATACGGAGATTCCAGGCCGTTCTTAGACTTACCAAAGGTGTGAGGTCCAAAGTGTAGGATCTAAAGGTCGCTGTCTGTGGTTTCCTATTTATCTCGCGGCTCGCTGTAATAATAATTAATGTTACGAAACCAACATGTATAATGTTACAATATAAATGCCGCCTGTCAGCATGCTATTTCAGTTTCTCAGGTATGTTTATGCTACCCTCCGTTTCTGGAACTCTCGTCATTATATATTATACTAATTACTAACCTTAGTAATAGGGTAGTAAATTTGAGTACGGAACCCCAACAAATGTAATGTATGTCACTGACGAATGTCGTGTAGGACATTCGTCAGTGACATTTAAAATGTCCTGAAGACAGAATGTTTTTGGGCGGTCGGGTAGTTTAAAAAATAAAGATTATTACGTTCAAAACTTCAAAATATTCCTATTAATATTTCAGTCGGAATTTCCAGGAATTCCTATTGTATTCTATTGTTGTCGCGATCACCGATGCTCGCGCGGGGCCTGAAGGACTAACTGGCTATTGTCTGGTTAGCTAACGGGTATGAAAAAACAATTTTTCACGATATTAATTCCAGTTTACAATCCGTTATTTTTAATACTAATATTTGTTGCTTTGTATTTAATTATATGCGACTGAAAGTTTTGCCCTGTCTTTATCTTAATTTTTTTTATCGTCATAGTAATTACTGACGTATGATATAATATAATGATAAATATGTCTCTAGTCCTGGATTCAGCCTAGGGGCGGCAGCACCGGGTGGCGCGGGCGGCCAGCGGAAAGAAAGTGGCCTACTCTTATGAAAATATATATCCGGCACTGCATCCTTCTAAAAATGATTTTTGATCGCCAGGAAATCCAAATGCAAAATATTATAAGAAATTATAGCAAGCTAAAACTCTCATCATTACTATAACCATTATTCTTAAGTTTATGATGCCGTTATCCATACTAATATTATA
This sequence comes from Lysandra bellargus, assembly GCA_905333045.1. Taxonomy (NCBI): domain Eukaryota; kingdom Metazoa; phylum Arthropoda; class Insecta; order Lepidoptera; family Lycaenidae; genus Lysandra; species Lysandra bellargus. Next base: position 7,010,525 of record HG995355.1, read on the forward strand.
AATTCGAAAGTGTGTCTGTCTGTCTGTTACCTCTTCACGCCCAAACCATTTAACCGATTTTGCTGTAGTATGCTATGTATGTAGTAGTAGCTTTCAGTCCCAGGATTAGACATAGGATAACCTAAAATTACTATCCCGAAAAAAAACGGTTCCCGCGCGATCAACAAATTTTGGCGCAAGTCGCAACGGAACTGCGGGTGTCGTCTAGTTAATTATTATAATAGTAATGATTAAGTCTGTGGATTAGGGTTCCGATTATATTGTTAAATCAACTTGACATCATTATTATAACAATAACTTCCACACCGGTCTCGGTGACGGTGGCCAGTATCATTGAAACCAGGCCGGTTACGCAGGAGCAATTTTATAGTGCCCAAGTGTGTGCGCAGTACACAAAAGCACTCTCTATTCCTTTACTCTCATAACCCAGTGGGACGAAAGACCGACACGACTGGCGAGAGGTCAGGCGCTGGACCGACTTTTTACATGCCCATCCGACGCATGGATCATCTTACTCGTCAGACCATCAGGTGATCATGCCTGCAATGTCCTAACCAAACATCTTGGATATAACATGTTTCCAACGCGGGAATCGAACCTACGACCTCCGAGTCAAGAGCCGAGCTGTAAACCACTGGACCACGGAGGTGTTAACATCATTATTATTGACTTATCGTTACACCTCGTTGAATTAATTACCTAGGTAATGATGTTATGTGATGATGGTCAAATTATTTTTAAATTAGGTACATTATGACAATGTGAGAACTGCAAAAAATATAGGCTTTTCACGGTAAACTGACTGATATCAACACGTATACCTACGTACATATACCTAATAAATACATTCTTACATTATATACTAAAAGGATACATACCCTAACCTATCTAGGCAAATGACGAAATACCTGATAGACGGAAATATGTCTATCAGTTTGTCTGTTTATTACCTCTTCACGCTTAAGCGGCTGAAACCACTATACTGAATTTGATGATGCTTTGGTATGGAGGTGCTTTGTGTCCCGGGGAAATACGCAGGTATTAGGTAGTATGTAAGTTTTTGTACCGGAAAAGAGTCATGGCAAGATTGTACCTGAGTGTTTTTGGAAGCGTCTAAAAATGTCACATAAACAAACACTAATCATTTAATTTGCAGTTTTTTTCACGTTATTGTTTTTTTATGTAATAGCCGGAGTTCATTTGTTAATAAATAAAACTCTCAATTTATTTATATAAAATGGCCGCATCCAATGAAGTAAATAAAACGTCTCTGATTGGCCCGTATATCTAAAACATGATGACACTTGACAGTTGACTTGACGGAAAATGGCAGCCTTACGATAGTGAATTCAGAATTGCGAAAATGGAAAAGCAACGTAAATTGCAATATCTGCGTGAACATTCTTTGCCGATATCGGACCATTGACCAGGAACACACAATTATTATGTATAATATTATGTTCTTTACCGTGCATTTGGGTGCATCCGCAAATCGTAAGTTTTATTACACCTTTCGTAATATTATTCATTCATAATTAGTTAATGAGCAGCTTTTAGTTCTATTTATTCCAAAAAATAATAATATTCCTTTTTGTACTTAACAATAAGCTACATAATAATATGATAACCTTTTGTTTCAGATAACTGTTCAAGATGATTATGTTTGTGACGCTTGTTGGGAACTAGCAATAGGTAGCTGCAGTTAATCACAATATGCAGCAAACATGACCACTGACCAGTAGCAGTGATCAAGCTGGAACTAGCCAACGAGATCACATTCATGTATGCCTAGAAATGTGGATGTTCTATTGCACGAAGGCAAAGTGATATCAAAGAGAATATTGAGATAATAATAAAGTTAAAAACGAGAGGATGATTAATAAATACTTTAAAATATCAATTAGTTTTTTTTATTTACTTAAAACCATTAAAACGATATTTAAGCCATTATTCTTAATTCCTACAGTAAATGGTACTATGATAATTTATAAAATCGTATTATAGGAATATAAGCGTATATAAGGCGGGGGAGTCAATAATTAACTCAAAAATTAGTAGTATGAAATAGCACATAACCTCAAAAAACAAGTATATGAATAAGTTTTTTTTATGGCCTCGATAAGGCAAAATTGTTTTCGAATATGATTATGCAATGCATTTGCTATCTTTTAGATATTTTTGCAACCTTAGACGCCGGAAAAAAATTCAGGTAATTCGTTGTATGGAACTCTGCCAATGTTCTTTCGGTTCTTGAGTAATAAACAAATTATGGGGCTACAAACTTGCAACTTGCATGCAAGAACTAGTATTAATAAATTAATTATTATGTATTATTGTGTTACCAAGACGAGTCTCGTCGTTCCCAAGTTTACAGGAAAGACGTGTGAGCTATGTCACGTCTGACCAAAGGCCAAGATATCCAATACCTAGGTCCTGTAATAGGCGAAGCGAGACTTACTAGACCTTGATATAATTATGTTACTCGATACACATAATCACCGGAGGAAGCGTGACTCTGCACACATTGTGTTGCCGCTTTTTGTTATTTTTCCTTTTTTTACCGTGTAACCTTCCACTAATGACAGAAAAAGTTTAATTTCCTCAAAACAATCTCGTCACCTCTGACTATGGTTAATGCATCCGAAATTTCGACATCCTTTGTCAATCCGTAGAAGCGTTTGTAAGTACAGTTAAACTCGAAGAATTATCTCTTGCTTGAGATGGATAAACTCACACAACCAGAGAGAGTTCAGATGAAAGACAGGCTTGACGACACGCGACATCTCTTTCTTATTAAGACAATAATCAGCACGCAGTGTCTAAACTTGCATTTTTTTGATGGCTCCAAGGCGGGAATCGATCTCACGACGAGCCAATCGAGAGCCAAGCTCCAAACCATTAGCTCCATGCTCCAAGCACTAACGAAGGCGTAGGCTTGACTGTGCAGTGATGACTTGGCTTGAATTTAAAAATAAATGAAATAAAAGAAATAATGGTTACTATTTATTTAAGCAAAGATGAAATTCTTGGGGTCGGTATCGTACACACATTTGGCCGTCCAGAAAGACGCCTCGCAGACATCCTTGTATTTTGTAGCTGTAAAGAGAAAAAAAAAGCAAAATTACTAAAAATAAAGAAACAAAGAAGCAAAACTGTCTGCTTGTACATAAAAATTGGCGCCACGCCCTTTGTGGCAAGAGCCAGAGTAAACAGAACTAACAGCGCCAAGACCTTACAAATTATATGCCAAATTTATAGTATAGTATCATTTTTATGCTCACTACCGTCTTTGTTTGGCTTATTTAAAAACGACAGCCGAATAAAACAACCTCATTAAAAAAAACTCGAATGAAAAACCTCCAAACCAGCCATTTTAATGATACAAGCGCGGATGGAGTTAACCGCCGTCTTTGACAGCATTAGTATTTTCACCCAATTCAGAAATTTAGTTCGTATACTTACCAACATCTTTGCATTTTTCTAAGGCTACTTTTACAGGTTCCTTCAGCTCAGGCGGATACATCAGATCAATCTGCTTCAGTGTTGACTCATAGTTCAGCTTATTGTTTTTGATCTAAAATACTTTGAAATATTAGTTATTGATCTAGACTAGAGGTAATTTGTTTGTAGTAGTAACTTTGTACTAGGTTTAAGAATTTACTCAAACCTAGAATCGACAAATCTAATTTGTCGCTCGAAAAATATTTCGACTTAGTCACCAACTAGTCCAACAAACATCTTAATACAGGGGTTCCCAACTGTGCGCCGCGGCGCCCTGGTGCGCCGCGTAAAGGCAAGAGGGGCGCCGCGCCGCCGCGCCGTGAGTCGGTCCTCCATCACTATCCATAACTCAATTATAAAATAAAATTATAATATTATTATGAATTATACAAAGCATGCAGAAGAATAATATTTGTTTATTATTATTTACTTGCTTAACCTACCTGGTTTGTGCGGTTTTAGTGGACTGTAATTTTAAAAAATGCTATAACCTATGAATTGTCACCCGACAAGCTATAATCTGCTTCAGCGGCTATACACAATATGGTAGACTTAAGGACTTACCTTCATGGATGGATTTCGGTCTTCGGATGTTTTCATCTTCACATAATATAGTGTTCACAAGCAAATTTAGCGTAGCGGTTTGCGGTCTATAATACAAAATGCGGCGCGGATATTTTAGCGTAGCGGTTATTAGCGGCACACACGACGCGTCGCGAAGGCTTCAAAACAGCGACCCCAGCGCCAAACTTGCGTAGCGGGGAGTTGTGTGAAAGAGACAGGATATTAAGGATTGGGAATCGATAAGACCCTCGGTCCAGTCATAAAAATGCACAACCACAAAAAACAGATGGCGCTTATAAATTATACGGTAGACAATTCATAGCTATAGACGGCGCTTTCACTACATATAATCATTAAATGTGTTTATTTATGTATCTTTTTACCTAGGTAAAGTAGGGCGCCGTGACAAAATGTTGACTTGTAAGTGCGCCGTAGGCTGAAAAAGATTGGGAACCCCTGGCCTAATAAGTAGCTTGGTATAAAGTATGCAGCAACAAAATTAAGCTAAGCGGATTTTGAAAAAAACTTACAACTTGTGTCATCTGGTATATACAGGCTATGTAGCACATGACTGGCTTCTGCTCTATAAACTTGCCCTTATCAATGTCTCCAATTAAATCTGTAGATAGATAAACAATTAACTACAGGGAAATCATTGTGATACGAAACAATGTATTTTAGAATATTATGCATGTACTGAAAAACTAATCATTAGTTTTTATTTTTTGTTTTCACTTTAAAAGTTTCATTTGATAGGAATAGGTACCGTGTACTTTTATTGTTTAAGCACTGTACTTACCATCTGTTACGTCATTCTTACTCATACATTGTTTTTTGATCATCTTCAGGGAATTTTTCAGCTGCTGTTTAGTAAGCTGTAAAAGTTAAAACAATGACGAATGTTCTTAATTCTAGAATATTGATCTATAAGCAATATGGATCATACAAACTGGTATTACACGATGTTCAGGGATCCATGTCAATTATGCCAATTTAGGGTCGTGAATCCTAGAGGAGGCCACATTCTCCTTATCTACCGCGTCCAGAACGCATGTTACAAAACTTAATTGTAATACTTTTGGTTGTGTTTGGGTCCCCTGGGTATAAAGAGTTTCCTGTAAAAATAGCAGCGCAGAAAGAGTAACTTTTTCACCTTTGTATGAAAAAATTCATGACGCGGATGCGCTAGCCAGACAAATCAAAACAAACATTCAGCGATTCTACTTTCACAGTGAATTTTATATAGGAAACCTATACACACCCTAAACTCTAAAGTATTATCACTAAAGTTTTGTTACACCCTATTCATACAGAGCCTCCACAACCACGTCTGGAGGCTCATTACTACCACTACTGTGTTTTAAATTGTCACTATAGAGCGATAAAAATTTTAATTCAGCAGCATTAAAAAATATAAACCACTGTAATTCATTGACTAAAGAGTGTTGGTCTCAAATAGCTGCTCTCAGGTGTTTTTTCCAAAAAAAGCAGCAATAGTTATAACACTTGTAGAACTGTATTTATATTATAATAAATGGTTATAAAATTTAATTAGTAAGATTATCAATATTAATAATTATTATTAAGAACAACATAGGGAGTTGTTGAAGTTAAGGCGACGCCTTGATAATTTGGCTGTAGCGATGCCGATTTTTCTCAGCAATGACTAAAGCTAAGAAACTATAGTTCAGTGTCAGTATTCATCATGTCTTTGTCTTTGAATTGCCCATAGCATAACACGATTGGACAACTTTTATAACACAGAATTATCAATCGAAAATACCTCTGTAAAAAAAGAGATTCCTATTTTTCCAACAGAGGAGAGTGATTTAAGGTTCCAAAATTTGTACATAAATTGGTTGAAGCATACACTTTAATATGTGCATAGCTTATATGAAATGTATTTATGGTTTTTGAATTACGCGACAAAAACCATTTTGTCGCTTACGCCCTTTCCATTTTTTGCTGTTCCATTGCTTGTTTTCTATGAGAGGCCGGGCCGGCCTCTCATAGAAAACAAGCAATCTAAGACATATCCAACACGGTTTCTTACTTTAACGCGGCGTCACCTTAAACGAGTTCTACATCGATTTTCTTGTAAACGATAAAACCCATGTTCTAGAAATAGGATAATTGATGCAATTACGTATTAAATGGTGACATAATAGTATGCTGCCGCTGGTCATTTTATTCTGCGTCACATAAAGTAACATGTAAATTTAATAAACGACAGAAAATGTATTAAGGGCCTGTTAAACCTGTTTCGCCACTTCATGATAAAGTGCCTGATAGGCTATCCACAACTTTTTAACAGATTCTCCATACTCTATATGTCAAGTTAAGTTGGTGGATATCCTATCAGCCACTTATCAGGAAGTGGTGAAACAGGCCATAAGTGCTTCATGTTTTATTTGAGCTCGTTTCTTAGTCATTTTATAACTACTAAGTTTATACAGCTCTACAATGAAGAAAGTTCCAATTGCACTTTTTTTGTCAATTATGTCAATATCGAGGTTCTGACGAAGTCGGTAGGGATTCTTAGACATTTCCAGTCCTGGATTTATGGCATATATAGGCCGCGGCCTACGGCAGCAGCGTCCTGGGGGGCGGCAGATTATGTAGATACTTTTGGCAGCGGAAAAAAGTGGCCTTCACCCATAAAAAATATAAATCCAGCACTGGGCATGTCAAAACCTTGTTAATTTGATATAAGATTTTGTAATAAATAAATAAAATATTTTGTTAATTACTTCTATTATAATAAGTATGTCAATCTTTCTATTGTCCTCAGATTAGGCAAGCTTTTCACTGAACACTAACTTTAATTGGAGAAAATCTTAAAAATTAAGGGTAAAAGTATGGGTCCCAAACTTACAGCATTACTCCCGTAAATAAAGGCAGCGAAAATCAACAAAAAGACAATCCGTGACATTGTTTACTTCCAACTGTATGTTTATCATTCTCCCGTGTTATATAAAGACAGAATAATAATAGCGTGAAATGGCAAAATGCACTCGTTGAACAAATACATGTCTATTTTCTTTCTAATTCTAGATTACACGTTGACTTTAATTTGTAACAAGATGGAGTCGTTATAATTTTTATACGCTGAACATTTATTTGAAATTGGTTATTTCCTTTGTTTATATCAAAGTTGGTGATGTATCTTTTATAATAGTAACCTACTTATAAGACACGCAAGTCCTTTTGCTTTCATTACTTCTAGTAATTTATACTAGTGCTACAAAAAGCTGTTATAACAATCATGATAATCTGTTGGAGTTAATTATTACGCAATATACTTATAATGTTATACTGTCGGACATAAAACAATAAAGACCTAGGTAGCAACACACAGAGTGCAGGAAAAATGTTTCTGGGAATTAAAAACAAGATGGTTGCTTATTATTGATATGGACTTCGCTACTATTAACCGGGTAATAAAAAGAAGTAATTAGCAATTTAGGTGCATAAGCATTACGTTGCTATTTTTGACATAATAGACTTGATTACTTTATCAAAAATTTGTTGATTAATGTGCATATTCGTAAGTTTTAAGGAACCACACGATAAACATAAAAAAATCCGAATTTTTATGTGTAGTTTTAAAACTACGTACATCTAGGAATCATAAAAAACAGATATCTATTTATTTTTTGCTATATTAGTAAAAAACCACTAGCTTACTTACATTTTAAACAAAACAATATAAGTACGGGATGTACTGTTAGAGAAGTTAATTCCTAGGCAGATGGCGGACCTAAGTAATTTGGTCGTGTTAAGTCAAACCCATTCCGACCGATTGACATAAGCCGACCACATGACGTAGGTCTGACAACTGCCATTTCCTCGATGGTATGTACAAAACTACACGCACTTAATTCAAAGAAATTCGCAATTTCGTTCCAGCGGCCTTATAATTTATTGTGCCAGGAGCATTAGAAATACATAGAAGTGACGAATTTCAACAACGTTTTTCATATGGGAATTTTTTATGCGACTGTAGTAATTCTGAAAAATATTTTTTCAGAGAAGTTATTCAGTTTTTTAGGGAAATTACTCATATTTCAATTGATTATCATTTTATCCGAAAAAAAGAGTTGTCATCATGCCTATTGAAGTTTTTTAACCAACGGCAAATAACGGGATGATTTAAATTATTTAAACGGTATTTAATAAACATATTTGTTAAATGCCATTTAAAATATTATCAAAAAATAGCACATAGCAACAAGATAGTTTCAATGTCAAATTAGCTATTAGTTATAATAAATAATCAAGTCTAAAAATTTATTTACTTACTTTAATAGTATTATTGTGTAGCTCAGCATGACATACAAGAATTTGAAGGTTTTGTAGTTAGAGGACTCCCATTACCTTAATTAGAAATAATAAATAAAATAGCATAAGTATTCGAAATTATATTACAGAATATTAATCTTATGTAAGAATAAGAATCCTTGAATGAAAACGGCCTTGTATATTATATTATCAATTTTTCTCTATGGGATTTTGGAAGAGAAAAAAATATGAACCTAGGTCCTAGCCCTGGGGAAACCTCACGTTTTTAAGTTTCTTGCTTTTTTAAACTCGGAACATGGTTCGGTTTTTAGCTATTCCAGGTATTATCAAATTAAAAAAGGATGCTTCGTTATGGGAACACGAAGTTTTCAGCGTCATACTCGTACATACATTTGGCGGTGTAGTAAGAAGCTTCACAGAGATCTTTATTCTTTTTCCCTGAAAAAGATGATCAATTTCATAAAAATGTTTTTCATACTTAATTAAGTAATTTCGACATGTAAGGGACGATGTTATAAGTCTGTTGTATCTGTGATATTGTTTATTTAATCGATTAAATTGTTTTGGATCTAGTTTTTTATTTAAGAGATCACTTAATTAAGAATTTTAAAATTAAATGAATCATGATAAGCTATGAAATTTGTATGATAATAATGACAGATCAAAAAAACTTAAACAATAATTTCCAGCAGCTGTTTTTTTTTTAATTATTTACAAGACGATGATGATGATGATGAGGCGTAATTATAATATCTCATCGTTATTATCATATACATCATCGTCTTGATACATTGTAACAAATCAGCTCAAGAAATTAGCTTAATTGTAACATGCAGCTTATATTATTAATTGCCAACAACTTGTATCATTATATTGTTATAAGTATAGAGTAAAGAAATACATACAACTTACCGATATCTTTACAGTGATCTGCTGCAGCCTTGACTGCGTCCCTCATCTCGGGAGGAAACATTATGTCCACTTGTTTGGTCACTGCTTCGTAGTTTAATTTGTTATTTTTCACCTAAAAATAAAAAAATACCGGCAACCATATTTACATTGCGCGTTTTTGTCTATTATATCTGTTATGGCAGACATTAGTCTTATTAGAAAAGTTTTTGGTGGCAAAAAATATTTAATACTTTTATCTTTATTTTGCAATACTTACAACTCCCGTCATAGTGTAGACGCAGGCTATGTAGCACATCACATTTCGTTCTTCTATGAATTTTCCCTTCTCTATGTCACCGACTTGCTCTACAAATAATACAAGTTTTACCATATCAATTTGTGCAATGTGCACAATGGAACCATACATTTTGCCCAAAGTGGGCAAATGTACGGTTCCATCTCGAGATCTACTCTATATTACTCTTCTTATAGTATAACTAATGTGCGCTTTTATAATTTTGGACGTGGCGGTAATAGGTATCGTGGATGTCCGCGGTAAAACGATAACTTATGGAAGTAAAATGTATGGAAATATATGAAGACGCTTTTAAATTTGTATAACTTTTTAACGAGAACGCATTTTACAGCAGATGTCCACGATATTACCGCCACGTCCAAAATTATAAAAGCGCACAATGGCGGCAATAACGGATACAAGGCTTAACTTACCTTCAGTTACGTCATTTTTGGGCATGCAGTTTTTCTTCATCAATTTTCCAGTGTTTTTGAGTTGTTGTCGAGTGACCTAAGTACAACGAGAAGAGCCCTATATTTAATTTGGTATATAGGGAGTTTCGGAGGCGATAAATCGATCTAGCTAGGAATCATTTTTAGAAAATGTCATTTTATTATACTTACACAAAAGATAGAGTTGAAACTTCCACTCACTAAGAGCAACGCTATTAACCAGTGAGACATTGTAAAATCCAAATCCAAAATTCTTTACAAAACTATGGACCACAAAATTCTGTAGAAGACCTTATGGATCCAAAAAATTATCCAAACTGACTGCTATTGCTATATTTCACAGTTACTAATTGGTGGAAACGTTTAATTTTGTTAATTTTAGGTTGAGACGGAAATTTAGAGGATGTCGACAACGACAACTCCTAATACCCTGTTATTATGAGGTTGAATACTCGATGGTCCAGTGGTTCAGCTTAAATTTCGACGTCGAAGATTGTGATTTTGATTCTAGGAAACAACGAAAAATGTTGCTGTTCGAGGAGGATAGAGATAGAGGCGAATAGGGAGAAAAAGCATGCACAGATCGGCCATTTACATACCCGTTAAAGGTCGATACTTCGCATGATTTCTTAAATTGGCAGGAATTAAAAAAAAACAATCATCACATTCCACAAACTATATTTGGCATACTTTATGGAAATACAAAATTTTGTGGATCAAAATCATACATGCACTTGGCCGTCCAGTAGGAAGCTTCGCAAAGATCTTTGTATTTCTTAGCTGAAAGAAAACAAGAGGCTATAGGGCGGTGTAGGATGACAAAACTTTACTCGTTTTGAGAATATTATAAGAAGTCGATCTATTATACTGTACTCGGCGAAACATGGCGGTAGCGGTCATTAACTCCCTGTCAAAAACTTGTCATTTTCTATACAAAGCCGCGATTGACAACATCTGAAACTTTATTGTCAATCACGGTTTATATAGAAAATGCCAATTTTTTACAGGGAGTCAATGACCGCTACCGCCATGTTTCGTCGAGTACAGTATAGTAATCTTTAGAAGCTTTACAAATTAGGGTGCATGTAGATTACGGTAAATACCGGTAATTACGGTAATAACCGTGACCGTGACATTTAAGAAGTGTTTGTGTCTGCACCGTAGACGAGTATAGTCTAATCCCGATCCTAAGTCGCCGGTTAGACGGTAAAATTTTCATCAATCTGATCCATCAATCTGATTGACGGAATATTGATGGGCTTAAAGAGTTCATATTAAAAATACGATCAATCCATCAACCCGTGGCGTATACGATCAAATTTTCGTCAATCCGTACCGGATTGATGGATCAGATTGATGAAAATTTGTCCGTGTAACTGGTGACTAAGAGCGATTAGAGATCAACTACGATAGCGCCCCTCCAAAATTCAAAACGTTTGAAGTGCGTTGTCAAAACGTTTGAGGTGCGTTGTCTTGCGCGGTAGGCTAGTTATGATTAGTTGACCAACAAATCTTGGTAATAAGTGACATTAACTGAAATATAACGTGTACTGTGATTGGTTGAATACTTACTACATACAAACTCTTTCATAAGGATGTGACTACACACATTGAAACAGTCATTTGGAGGGGCGCGCCAAGTTATCGTAGTTGATCTCTACGTTACTTGCGACAAGTAAGCAACCGGCTAATGACGGCAGATAATGTTGCAATTTTTATACAACTTTTTTGACAGGTAGCAGATATTTTGCAAAATCTGCTATCAAACGCCTGTTTGCAACAGTAACGTAACACACGTTACAACGCCTATTGTAAAAAGTAATATACTGTATGTATAGGCCTACCAGAATCTGATGGCGAATTTTGACAGCAGTTTTAAAAAAAATATCCTAGATCATTGGATAAATTTTTATATTTGCATGTTTAACACACAGAGTCAGCCGCTATAAGAAGAAAAAAGGATCAAAATGTTTTATTCCAATTACCCCGGTTGCTAGAGACAATTTACTTTCTCACTTTTTGCCATCAGATTTTGGTAGACCTATAATCCTCTGCCAATTTACAACTTTCGAACCTTACCTAGGAATACGGTTAAAAAGTCGTTAAGTGCATCTGCCTCCTATTATACACAGACAATGTCACGTTACGACACACAATTTATTCTTATAAAGTCCGTTGTCCGGTCACAGTCAGGTGTCCACAATTACTAAATCTGAACCCATCCTAGTACAGACAATCATACACTCACCAATATCTTTACAGTGGTCAGCAGCGGCTTTAACCGCGTCCTTCATGTCCGGCGGGAACATCATGTCTACCTGCTTCACCACAGCATCATAGTTCAATTTGTTGTTCTTCACCTAAAAGAAAACAATAAAATAGATGTACTATCAGAGAAGTTGATTCATAGACGGATGGTGGACATACTGGTCGTGTTATGTTAAACTCATCCAATTATAACATTGAATTGACATAATCCGACCAAACGAGGTAGGTCCATCAACTGCTTTTGTAGTTTATAATTATATTATATTATGTTAGCAGTAGAATTTCAGCTTCAAAACATTTACTTTAAAGCAATATAAGTAAATACAAATAAACCATTTAGATTTTAGCTCTTACAAAATTATGCTTAACTTAAATTCGTTCTTTATGTGCCTAAACTACTTTAATATTTATAACATTTTAAGAAACTATACTTACAACTTGTGTCATTGTGTAGACACAGGCTATGTAACACATAACATTTCTTTCTTCTAAAAATTTCCCTTTGTCTATTTGACCGATTTGCTCTGAAAATTAGTGTTATTTATTTTCTTACTTAGCATAAACTATTTGCAGCTTAAAAAGCACTCAGGGCACCCACTAATTAAATAAATAAAATAAATAAAACTTGTTTTATTTCTGAATAAATTTGAAACAAATGTTCTCAGAAAGTCTACATAGTGGGCAGTGGCCTACCACCGGTTCGGGAACTAACCCCGACGAGAAGAACCGGCGTAAGAAACTCGCACGGCCTTTTACCAAAAAAGTGGAAAATAACAATAATAGCTTAAACTATCGAAACTAATTTCGATAGTTTCGATACATCGAAAATATACTAAAATGAATTGGTTTCTGAAACGAATTCCTAAATTTTATTAATTTAAACGAATTTCGAAAAGGCCGCCCTTAAATGATAACAGTAGATTTAGTTACCTTCTGTGACGTCGTTTTTTGGCATACAAGTCTTCTTCATGAGTTTTCCTGAATTCTTTAGTTGCTGTCTTGTCATCTATGGGGTAATTTACTATTTAACTGAGACAGAAAGCATAATACGATAGCACGCGGCGGAATCCTCAAGGCTATCGCATTATGCTTTTTGTCTCGGTCTAGCAAATGGCAGTTCTAAGCGACAGAAAGAGAAAGGGCGACGGAAAAAGGCGATTCCGAGCTGCCAGATGAGGTCCAACCCTTAATGTCCAACAGGCTTACTTATCTTACATTATTATTATTATTAAAGTTGGAATAACTATAATTGTAGTCACAATTGTTGAGCTACCAACATATTAAAAACATAAAATATATTACGTAGTGGACTTAGAAGTGTCATCGACGACAACATAAAGAACACTCGCAGGAACAGTAAAGTTTTGCTCAAGGCTGGTGCCTGTAGCTTACCCTATATTTCATTGTGAGTTAAATCAAAATTAGCGGAATATTTTAGGAAAGTAAATATTTCTAAATTATATTGATATAGATAGACTTACAGCACAAGTGTATCTGAATGCACAAAAATTAAAGATCACGAGGAAAAGAATAGCTCTAAAGGTTTCCATGGTGGGACACAACAAAACGACACTTAATAGAACCACCTTTATTTATGCAAGAACATAAGCAATATTTAGTGTTCCTGTGACGGACTGATAACATACGGACAACAGACAGGTCTTCAATTAGTGTCATGTTTAAATCTCAATCGGCGATTATAACTAACGAGCTGTTAGGTGTTGTGTTTGCATTACAAGACATTTCCTAGACAAGTTAAAAAAAACTAACTAGTTGTAATTCACAGTGTAGCTAGACCATCAGTCATCATATGGTCTGACCAAGTGCGTGCTACACTAGATTGCGGCCTTCGGTGCTTTCTATTCTGCCAAGGATCATCACAAATGGTGTAATGTGGTCACCACCAAACTCCTTAAGGGGGATCACGACCCTCGGCAATGAGGAACACGAGCTAGGAGTCGTAATCGTATTTTAATAGGCATTGGACGTCACACATTCCCATCACTGCAAACCCTGAATCCAGGATCGACAGTGGAAGGTCGAAACCCTTGGGCTAAGTACTTGCGCCGTCGCACCGCAGAAATGTACAAAGGCGGATAGCGGACAATCGTAATTTGGTCGCGTTATGTCAGGTGCCGGTGATCTTTCGGAGCCCAAAAGCAGAGGCGGTGCAAGGCGTGGGCGGTGTGGGCGACCGCCCACGGCCTCGCAGTCTAAGGGGCCTCGCGCCCCTTGGACCACGAGGTTTTTTAAAGGTTTTAGAGTTGAAATACTCAAATATTTATAAATAAAAAGTTTTATAAATTAAACTTTGGGTATCAAAAATTATTTCTCTCAACAAATCCGTTTTTAGCATTATCCATCAGGGGGCCTGGCATAATATATTTTAATGGGCCTCGCAAGATACATCTTGCCCACATAAAATGTAAGTCTTGCCCCGCCACTGCCCAAAAGCGCCATATTGTTACTTAACGAGGCTTTGAGTCGAATCTCATAATAATAATTATTATTAATCCATTCTTCACCCCATAGGCCCTTGTCACTTCATATTATGACATAATATAGCTTAACTTTAAATGCTTATGTTGTTGTTGTTATTATGCAATAGTATCTCTATTAAGCATGTCATCCTAAATTATATGCGATGATTGGTGGGCGGGAAACCGTTTATGTAGTCTGAAACTTTATAATACGTGTAGAGTAACCATGATTTGTGGTGTTTTATGAAATTATGAATCCTTTACAAAAACAACTGTCAATACTTACATTATTTAGAATGGTAACTTTGTGACATTGGATCAGGGGATGATCTCCGGATCTGCTAAAGAAGTTATAAAAATTATTTCACCAAACCCAAGTAATTTGAGTGTCACAGACTACACATTTTAGAAGAGTTACTCAAAATTCCTCTGGGAGTTTATCAGGAGATCAAAGTTTGTACGTGACGAATAAAAGGCAAAAAGGCAAAAGCCTGTTTAAGGGGAAGACAGCTGCCAATTCGACATCTTTGTGCAGTTTTCTAGACGTATGTATTACATTGATTGGCACAAAAATGTGATTTTTGATTATATTTGGAAAAGCTTGTCGAATTTAAATAATAAAATAATGTACTCCTACTGGATGAAAAAAATACCAAAGTCACATCTTTCAGGAACTTTAAACAGTTCTAACTAAAGTAATAATACAATATATGCTTTAAAAATTTGTTCATTTGATACCTTTCACAAAAATCCAAAGATTGCCGGATTTAATTTTCGGTTCTGACATCTAGATTTCCCATAATATTTATTTTTTCCTCTAACAAACGAAAAATGCATCCACGCTACCGAGTGAACACTTCACATCTCTGTCTTTCTGGCATGAAAATCGACACAGGTGCGAGGGTGACGCGAGATCAAGGTCATAGGCAGTCAGCGTCTTAATATGAAGTAGAGTGTATTGTAGATCACCTTGTAGTTTACATTATAGCCACTTCTTATTTGAATATGTCCCATGTCTTTCACAACACATGGTGGCTCTTGTAGCACCATCAATAGGTGCTAATTGTCAATCATTCATTAATCAATTACTCGACTTGATAAAAGCGAGTTACATTATTTTCTGAGGCAAAAAGATGTCCATTTTGCTCGCTGCTGTCAAACTGTTGACCGTGATTACTATTTGTGATGCGGTATGTAAAATTTTTATCTAGAAGTATTAAAGTGGATACGGTTAAAACTGTGTACCTTATAATATTTTTAATCTTCTTTCTTACGAGTAGTCTTAGGAAATTTATTATACTAATTTACGTTTAAAACACTTAATTATTATTAATTTTCTGTCCCAAATACCTACCTACCTTCGTTTTTATTATGTTTATTACAGCGTCACAAGGATGCTGTACTTTTGGCGAGAAAAAATGTCTATTATTCGATACCTATAATACAATTATAGTATACTAGATAACTAGATAAATCATAAATAAACTAATACTAGGTAACAGACAGACAGACACACTTTCGCATTTATAATATTAGTATGGAGGAAGCATGAAAGTGTGGATTAACTCCTTTTCACCGAAATGTCCTTTGCGATCATTGAAATTTTTGATATCCGATATACAGATTACAGATCCCATGTATGCTGCGGCAAATTCTGTTAAGAAATTTGACAGGAGAATCGATAATAACTAATAGTAATTCGAAATATTTTTGATTTGGAATGATAATAAAATAAACGAATCTATTGGCCAAAAGCCTTGACAATTAATAATACTATCGACATTGCAGATGACGATGAAACAGTTGAAAGCAACAGTCAAGACGATGCGTAAGAGCTGCCAGCCGAAGAACAATGTATCGGATGGTGAGTATTTTTAACTGACTTCCAAAAAGCGGGAAAGATAAAATATTATTTTTGACATTTTAGACTTGAATATTATGTGGTAACGTAGAAAAGGACGTATACCCCTATAAAATAGGTATAAGGATTACCTTATACCTATTTTAGAAGTAAGAACCAATTTATGTTATACTCATTAGAGTATAACATAAATTGGTTCTTACTTCTTCGTTCAGATTGTTGAATTAAATATTAAAAAATAAAACAATTCGTCTGAAAGTACTTTTAAAAAGTATAATAATTAGAGATGTGCCGACTAGTCGGTAAAGCCGACTATCCGGCCACTTTTGTAGTCGGCGAATAGTCGGCAAAAAGCGCCGACTAGTCGGCTTTTTACTTTGTTGCTATTATTGAAATTACATTAAAGAAAAACATTGATTAATATTAATTTTATAATATTGTGTTCATATCACACTCAATCAGTGTTACATATTTTAAGTTTATCTGAAATTACTTGCTAGTAAAGAAATTATTTTTGTAAATATAATTTTAACAACAAATTAAGTATGTATTATTAAATCGAGATTTCATGTACATGAAATATTTAATGAAAACCATCAACTGTATCATAGAAACAAAATAAAGTAACGAACACGAAGTAAACATACGTGTTAACTCACGATTCGACACGTTTGCAGGCAACGTGTGCGACTTACCCGCGAAACAGCAGTAAAAAAGCGTTACGGAAACTTCCGAAACCATGATCGGCTTGGCCGACTAGTCGGCCGATTAGTCGGCTTCTTTGCAGCCGAGTAATCGGCTAGTCGGCCAAAGTCATGATCGGTACATCTCTAATAATAATATGATCTATTTGCAGAAAAAATAGATCCAATAAACGAGGGCGTATTTTATGAAGAGAAAGAAGTGATGTGTTACATGGCCTGTATTATGAAAATGGCAAATGCGGTAAGATTTACTCATTATAATTATTATAATCCAATCTATGAGACGAGTTACGAAGTTTTTAAAGCTTAAATTAAGTATTAATAGCTCCCACACAGTGGCCGGTTTCATTGAAACCAAGCCAGCTACGCAGGAGTAATTTTATAGTGCCCAAGTGTGTGCGCAGTAAACAAGAGCACTCTCTATTCCTTTATTCTCATAACCCAGTGGGACGAAAGACCGACACGACTGGCGAGAGATCAGGCGCAGAACCGACTTTTTACATGCCCATCCGACGCATGGATCATCTTACTCGTCAGACAATCAGGTGATCAGCCTGCAATGTCCTAACCAAACTTGGAAATAACATGTTTCCAACGCGGGAATCGAACCCACGACCTCCGAGTCAAGAGCCGCGCTCTTTACCACTAGACCACGGAGTTGTCAAATAAATAATTAAATTAAGTTTAATATCCATTTGCATGAGTGATTTATCTGGTGATGATGGATAATGCCTGTCCACTATACCTAAAACTATCCAAAAAACATTAAGCTATAGGCTTCTACTAAGTCAGTATAGTATATTCTGAGATTCTGAGATTTGTAAAAAGCAATCGTAGAAAATTTAATCAGAAATTAAGAAAGTGGTGATAATGTGATCAATTCATTCAAGTTTCTAATTTTCATGGTTTGGTCTGTGCGTTAATAGTATCAGTCCACCAGCTTTGCTTGTACATAATGTGTAGAATAAGAATAGATATCATAGGAAAGTTAAAAATACCTTTCAGATAAAAAATAACAAATTAAGCTACGATTCTGCGGTGAAACAAGTGGACCTTCTGTTGCCTGAGGAGCTGAAGGAACCTGCCAAAGCGGCGCTGGCCGCATGCCGTAAAGTTGGTAAGTAAATTATGCCTAAAAATGAATGATGAGCTTTGTAGAATAGCGTTAGAGTGACCGCAGACTTACAATTTTAAGTTGGTCAACTAAGTCGCACAGTATACCAATTATTATAGCTATAGCGACTTAAGAGAGCTCGCACATTTTTGCAACTAAATTCGATTCCTTTCCGATTACCTACAATTTAAAAGTTGTCCAATTAAATTGCGATATTACGTGAGTAATTTAGTTTAAATACGATAGCCGGACAACTTGAAATTGTATATCTGCGGTGACCCTTAGTGCCCTGTGTAGCTCCTGAAAATGATTCTGATTCTGATAGAAATTTCAAATCATTGTGTTAAAATATTATGTCAAAAGATACAAAAACGATATTATAAATAAAATGTTGGAACCTGGCATACGTTGGCTCGCTATTACATTTCGAGTGTGGTTTGCTATTGAATATACTTCAGATAAAACCTAGAAGAGGACCTGAAAGGAAGGTGTCATCAATGTGCCCGTTATTGTAGACCGTTGAAAGGAAATAATATTTATGTGAACTTAATATAATATTAAGACGATTACCTAAAAATTGTAATAAAGTATTTGCAAATAAAGTTCCAAAATTAATAGTATCGCACAGAAATCCTATATTTGGGAGCGATTAAAATTATTCCATGCTACCGGGACTTAATAGTTAGTTAATCTTTCTCCATATTAAGTAAGTACCTTAATTTATTCATAAAAAGGTAACAGATTCGCAGACATTCGCACAATTATAATGGTTGCATTCAACTGCTGACTATACATATAGGCGTCATTTTATCTTCAATAGTCTTCAAAATATTCAGCCAAACCTAGACAGTAAAATAGACTATCTCAATTATGGTTATCGCTAGTCGAGTGTAACAGTTACTGTTAAGTGTTAAGTGCTTCCGATGATACTCCAGTCTCCAGATATAGAAGTTTTATTACAGGAAAAATGATAATAGGCATGATGACAATTTTTTTTTCTTATCGGTAATTGAAAGACCCTTAAAAATTAAAAACATCGCTGAAAGAATGACTCTGATAGCTTAAAAATTCACCAAGATATGACAATTTCAAATATCTTATAAAATAGACCTGCCCGAAATGCTCCATACAAAGTGCTACGAAAGACTGACGTCACTCTTTCGTAGTTTGTATGGATCGGGAGAGAATTTTGTTCGGTAGGTATATTAAATATTGCGTTTATAAAAGTAGTTTTATAACAAAAGTTGCTTATAATTGCATAAGTTATCGAATGGTATACAAATATTAAGAAATTTAATTGAAAAAAAAATCGACTTGATTATCCAACTTTGAAGGCGCATAAAAAAAAATACAAATGCTATCAAGCTTAAATTTTGGTAACACTTATTTTTTACCGTGATTTCTTCATTTTATTAACAAAATTCGCTAATCTTGGTCCTTGTCATCGTCCCTATTCAACTAGCTGACCCAATAAACATCGTTTTGCCATTTACGTTGTGGGAATTTGCTTGGAAGTCTGGAAAATCTTCTTACCGAGCGACGAGTTATGATTTCAGCCGCTGTAATGATAACTTTCTTTTCTGAACCTCCAAATTTTAGACTGACTTGTAAGAAAGATTTTCTACAATCCTAATTAATCAATTTTAAATATGAAAGATTTTGGACTAATCTTTCTCTTGGTCCGTCCGATAAGTTTGGAAGCAAGCGCTTCGACACAAAAATTTCATTTATTTTTTTATATTTTTTTCTCCTTTTTTAATATTAGTTCTCATTTTTTTACAGCCGAAGGATACAAGGACATTTGCGAAGCAGCCTTCCACACAACGAAGTGCATTTACAACTTTAATCCCGATATATTTTTCTTCCCGTAATAAAATATATTTTCATCATAATCAATTCTTTTCTTAACTATCTTCCAGTGCGTTTCAACGTTGTTTAAAAAACTGCAATCATCAACCCCTATTTCGATAAAATTGATGAGTTTTCATGCGAAGGTGTTTCCTAGGCCCGAAGTCACTGAAAAGAACTCATAAGTCTTAAAAGATTTACGTTTGGAAACTTCGGAATTGCTTTAGCATATTTAAGCATTTCATGTTTCGCATACAATAATCATTATAATCATCACGATCACTCTTCATTTTTCAACGATCTTATACATACTTATACATTATATGTATTATACAATATACAGTATACACAATTATAGGTGGCGCACGGCACATTAGGTTCGCTCGGAAAAATTTAAAGGAAATGCCTAGAGTGATTTAGCTTTTTTGGCATTGGAGGAGTGATCGACGCTATCAGTGATCAAAGAGGTTTGGTGGATTACTCACACATTGTGATCCATTATTAGTAGCTATTTTTATCTGATTTACATGTTTTTAAATTTGTAGAATTCTACACTGGCTCTATACTGAGCAATCTAAAAGTTGTGTACGGCACATACCTAATTAGACACTATCTTCCACAATGGTTTCGTTGTTAATTACTTTTACGAGTGATAATAGTTTTATAAGTATGTCAAGTAGTTTTGTATAAAAAGAACTATCGTTCGATCGAACATTGTAGATTTTTCAGTTACAATGAAAAAGAAGACGATTTATATTGTGGCAGCTACGTTGCTGACGGTGACATTTCTTTGCGATGGGGTAAGTTTTTTTGCCCATTTACTAGTAAAAAATAAACATAAAACGGTTAAGTTATTGCCAATACTTCTAACGTACTAGACCAGTAACTCCCAAAGTGGTACAGATGGAGTGTGACTGTGGACCCCCAGAGAGACCTGAGAGTTGAGACTCGACGCGGCCTACGTTGTTGTAGTTTGGAAACCTCTGTTATATACAGATTTTGTTAATTTTCATGTGTAAATAATATTTCTTCTTATACTGCTACTATATTGTCAGATGTCGGTGAAGCAAATGAAATACATGGCAAAGCTTGCACGGACGAGTTGTCAATCGAAGAACAACGTATCAGATGGTATAGTATTTTTTTTATATAATATTATAATGCCATAAAATATATGAAGTATCAGTTATCACTATACTGCCTTATATAGGCAGATGGCAGACCTACGTAATTTGGTTGAGTTATATCAATGTTAGCTGTGAATCAGGCACGACATAATCTATGTAGGACTGCTTATGAATTTTCTTTAATGGAAAAAGTCGTTTCAACAACAAGCTTTTTATTCGGGGTAACCACAGACATAGATCAAGATAGATACCGCATGTCGTCTGTCGTCGTTTGGGAACGTGATATTATGGCACGCGAAGTACTATCAGGGAAGTTGATTCATTTGCAGATGGCGGACCTAAGTCATGTGGTCGGCTTATGTCAATTCAATGTTAGCTGTGATCGGTCGGCTGGGTTTGACGTAACGCGACCAAATTACTTAGGTCCGCCATCTGCATAGGAATCAACTTCTCTGATAGTACATACACGTCATGCGGTATCTATCTTGATCTATGTCTGTGGGGGTAACCAATAGGTATAATAGCCACTCATTTGCAATCGATTGTTTTGATTTGTCACAGATTAATAGTTTCTTATGGGGACTTTCTCGAAATCAAGAATAAAATAGGAAGTACTTCAACTTTTCCTCCCTGACCAAAATACGTTACTTGTTTACTCAACCCAAACAAAATAATATTTTCATTTAATATTAGTAGTTTTAGGTTATATTATTTTGTTTAGGGATACCAACGTACTGCTGAGTCTGTCTGCAGTTACTGCTATTATGTTTTCAGGTGAAATTGATCTTATCAAAAAAGGTATATTCAGTGGAGCTAGCAAAGATGTGCAGTGCTACATGGCGTGTATGATGAAAATGGCCGGCACGGTTTGTTAATTTATTGTAACTTGACATTTGGCCAGTATCTAGCCATGCAAATGATATATACCCAGCATAGTTGATGCTATAAAGGGGGTGACAGACACGCGAGTAAGTACGCGGACTTATGGCTCGACGATCTTAATCGCCCGCCTGTGTGTCAGCAAAGCAAAGAGCCGCAAGCCGCAAGCCACGAGCCGCGAACCTGGGGGCATGGTAATTCAGTGTGAGCGATTCTCGTGTGTCACGGACGCGAGCCGAGTAAGTTCGCGAACTTGAAGGGGGTGACACACGTACGAACTTAAAGTTCGCGAACTTACTCGGCTCGCGGTTGTGACACACGAGAATCGCTCACACGCGCCGCAAGTCGCGAGCCTGGGGGCGTGGTAATTGGTAACCTCCAGGCTCGCGGCTCGCGGCTCGCGGCTTGCGGCTCTTTGCTGACACACAGGCGATTAAGATCGTCGAGCCATAAGTCCGCGTACTTACTCGCGTGTCTGTCACCTCCCTAAAACCCGCGTACTTTGAGTTCGTACGTCACCCCTTTAAAGTAAATGTTTTCCATCATAAAGTAGATGTTTTCCACGGCTGGGTTCATGCACAAACACGTAAGTATATCGCGATAAACGATTTTCCGGGACCTTGGATAACCATAATTATACCGAATTTTATCAAAATCGATTAAGGTGACGCCGCTTTAAAGCAAAAAAAAATCGGTTGTCTGTAAAGTCGGTTTACTGACGATAGTTGAACGTGACAACGTATGACGTTGTCACGTTCAACTATCCTTAACCCCTTAACCCTCGCTTCCGAATCTCTATAAATAGAAACAAACTTTTTCGAGTGTAACCTAAAGTTATTTCGATGTATTTCTTTGAAATGATTGTCTAAAAATATTTATAATGAGTAAAATAAACTATTCGCAATACAAAACGCTACTGTATACATTCGTGAAATCCAGTAAAAAAAAATTAGAATCCCTGTTTTTATAGAGGTATTTTTGATTACTTATTCTGTGTTATAAAAGTTGACCAATCGTGTCATGCTATGGATAAAGACAATATGATGAATACTGATAATGAACTTTAATTTCTTAGCTTTAGTCATTGTTGAGAAAAATCGATATCGCTGCAGCCAATTTATCAAGGCGTCGCCTTAAGGCGAGGAGCAAGCCCATTTTGTTATTTCGTGACTCTCGGTTTACCTAGTTTTAATATAATAAGGCAATGTAGAAAAATAGGAGATATAAAGCACAATATTTAAAAGGTTTTAAACCATAAACATTTTAATAAAACGTAATACTTTGGCTGTAATTAATTTACAAACTCACCTCCGACAAATATCTTTGTCATCGAAATATAAGTATTAACTAGGATAACATACATTTTATTTGAATAAATTGTTAGTAAATCTATATTAAAAAATTCTGAACCGAACAATTTTGTTTTTTAATATTTATTTCCAAAGATATTTTATTAGTGTTATTAAATAAACATGAAAAATAGAGAAGATCCGCCCCTAGTAACTACAATTTTATGCTAATCTAAAATGTATCTTATTGCGATGCGTATACGCTTGGTTTTTGGTTGTGTGCAAGGTTATCGTTTTGGATTGAGATTAATTCCCGCCTTAAACAGCAGCGTGAAGCGGCAGACAAACACTTTCGCGCTTAACCGCTGAATCGATTTGGATGAAAAATATTTTCTTTCAATTCCTGCAATGGTCATAGGACTCCGGTAGGAAGAAATTTCTATTTAAAAAAGATCTAGTAATATACTTTAATCGCTTTTTGATTTAAAAAATGATGAACTTTTTTTTATGAGGTCTAAGCTACTTTATGTAATAAAAGTTAAGTTTGTAAGCAATTCTTAATGTCTATTGCAGTTGAAAGGATCTGATTTCAATTATGAAACTGCCATGAAGCAGGCTGACTCAATGCTACCAGAGGATAAGAAAAAACCGATGAAAGAAGCAGTAACGGCTTGCAAAAACTCAAGTGAGTAAAAGTGCAAGACTTTCGTTGTTTACGCAGACTGTTCAATGTTCACTGTCCGT
Organism: Lysandra bellargus; assembly: GCA_905333045.1. Taxonomy (NCBI): domain Eukaryota; kingdom Metazoa; phylum Arthropoda; class Insecta; order Lepidoptera; family Lycaenidae; genus Lysandra; species Lysandra bellargus. Next base: position 7,034,844 of record HG995355.1, read on the forward strand.
CTGTCACGACATTAATACATAAGTGTTATGTGTTCCCTCTGCAAATATTTGGTTAAATAAGAGTGTTTTAGACACAAGTTATAGCAACTGACGTGTTGTGTAGTGAGGTAACAGATAAGATGACAATATTGAGGGAGCCCTAGAACATTTTTTTTTTGTGATTACTAACAAACTATTTTTTTTTGATTTTGTTAAGACGAACAACATTTTTATTTTCGAAAAGAAAGTGGTAGCTAATAGAGATAGAAAGGATTTCATACTTTGACTTGATGGTCCTAAAATATGGATTGTTTTATTTGTAGGACAAGGTAACTCTTAAATTATTTATCTATTAACCTACCGATATACAAAATATCTGCTGGTTAGGGTTCCGTTTCAGGGTTCTGTAATCAACAAAACTTGGTTGACTACTGAACCCTAAAACGGAACCCTAACCAACAGATTTTTTGTATATTGGTAGGTTAATAGATAAATAATTTAAGAGTTACCTTGTCCTACAAATAAAACAATCCATATTTTAGGACCATCAAGTCAAAGTATGAAATCCTTTCTATCTCTGTTAGCCACCACTTTCGAGATTTTTCGAAAATAAAAAATATGTTGTTCGTCTTATCAAAATGTAGCTACTCGCAAAAAATTAGCTTGTTAGTAATCACAAAAAAAATGTTCTAGGGCTCCCGTACTACAATGCAATGTCCAGCGACGCTACAGGGTCTACGAATTTGTATAAAATTCACTTGCTAGTTATGTTGCTTACTACGTATGGAATTTCATAGGAATTAACAAAAACTAGTCGTTGCCTGCTCTGCTACTAACCTGAAACTATTTACCTTGTACATACAGTAAGAGCATAATATTGTGTAGATGACAAACACCCAACTGCATTTTATTTGCCAAAAGGATCATTAGCATGTGCACAGCCTTTATCATCTTAATATATCTTATAATGCGATTCCTATATTACATTTTTGAGACTTCAATCGTACTACAATGATTTGTAAAACCAGAGTAGTCCTTTCAATAATGTATCATTTATATTTTCAGGTGATCCGTACAAGGACCCCTGCGAGGCTGCTTATCACATAAATCAATGTTTCTACAATTATAATCCTAAGATGTTTTATATTCCGCAATAAAGGACAATCTTTGGATGTGTGTTTGTACCTCTCTCCTCCTCCCTAGTCTCCGTAAAATTAAACACGAAAAAAAAAAAGAAAAAAAGATACACACAGCCGAACGTATTACCTCCGTCCTCCTTCTTGTAGGAAGTCGGTTAATTAAGTATTTATTCTAGAGATAGTCGGCAATATTTTGTCTTAGGTACTACACTGTACAACTGATAGTAATTACATATAGTATACTAGATGAAGCCCGCAACTCAGTTGCGCCAAAACTCGTTTATCGCGCGGGAACCGTACATTTTTTCGAGACAAAAAGTATCCTATGTCTTTTCCCGGGACTTAAAGTATCTCCATACCAAACAGCGAAATCGGTTCAGGGGTTTGGGCGTGAAGAGGTGACAGACAGACAGACAGACAGACAGACAGACAGACAGACAGACAGACAGACAGACAGACAGACAGACAGACAGACAGACACACTTTCGCATTTATAATATTAAGTATGGATATTACTAGCTGACCCGGCGAACGTTATTTTGCCATATAAAATATTTCTAGTATCAATATATTCTATAAAAAGTAAGTAGATAAAAATATATTCTCAGGCCCGAATGTACACATACAAAACTTCATTAAAATCAATTGAAACGTTTTTGAGGAGATCGCACACAAACACTGTGACACGAGAATTTGATATACTTACTTATTAGCTATATATTTTTTTTTTATTATTTTATTCGGAAAACTTACAGCTTGCAGAAATTACAGTAAGAATACATTTAAATTAGAAACATAAAGCCAATTATAAAGTTTCCGCAATTAGATAAGATGTAAAGAACATAATCTATGATTCTAGTGACAGTTCTAGTGACAAAAAAAAAACAAAAACAGTCTATAATACAATTAGACACTTTACACAACATTTTTTTTAATTCTTCGTTAGATAATTATTACTGTGTACTGTACACTTTCAGCAAGTATTAATTATTCAATTTACACGTCAAGTGTTTCTTTATAAACGATCGTTGTAGATTTTTCAGTGACAATGTCAATTTATATTGTGGTAGCTACGTTGTTGACCCTGGCACTGCTATGCGATGGGGTAAGTATTTTACCACTTTTTTTATAAAATAAACGAGCAAACGGGCAAACGGGTCAGCTGATGGAAAGCAACTACCGTCAAAAATTAAACTAAATACCATAAGTTTCTTGCACTATTTCTTGTTCAGATGACGATGAAGCAAATAAGAGCAATGGGGAAGTCTCTACGGAAGAATTGTCAACCGAAGAACAACGTATCTGATGGTAAGAACTGGTTTCATAAGGAGACATGGGACATATTAATGCTGCAAGGACCATCTTAGTTTATACTTTATCAGAAGAAAATAGGAGAAGGAAGTATTCCATATTTTCATCCCTAAAAAAATTACTCTTTTGTCTAGCATTCATACATCTGAGTTTGACAGCCACTATTTTTAACCTTCTTTCAAAAAAGGAGGAGATTCTCCATTCTATTTTTTTTTTTCAGAACAAGTCGATCCAATCGGCAAGGGTATATTCAGTGGAGCTAACAAAGATGTGCAGTGCTACATCGCGTGTATCATGAAAATGTCTGGCACGGTTTGTATAATAATTGTAATTTATCAATACCTACCCATATGACATATCACATATCCATACTTCCATACTAATATTATAAATGCGAAAGTGTGTCTGTCTGTCTGTCTTTTACTTCTTCACGCCCAAACCCCTGAACCGATTTCGCTGAAATTTTTCATGGAGATACTTTGAGTCCCGGGAAAGGACATAGGATACTTTTTGTCCCGGAAAAATGTACGATTCCCGCGATAAACGAGTTTTGGCGCAACGGAGTTGCGGGCGTCATCTAGTCTACAATATTACATACCCAAGACTTCTACCTATATCCATAATTCCATACCAATACAGTTCAGCGGTACGGTGCAGCGGTTTAAGCTTAACTCATTCACTGCCTTTCCAAAAAGTAACGATGTTACCCAGGTGCCGCCATACCATACATGCATCCTGCCCATCGGCGGTCCCGGCATCTCGATTATATTGTATTCTTGTCCGCAAATTGGCGTTTTCGGCATGAGCCTTCAGATCTGACATGAATCGTTTCAAATACTCTGTTTACATGTACTGTATCGTGCGTAAAACGTGTAGATATAAAATGTGCAGTTTAAAATCAACCCACCCATGGATGGGCGTGAAGTCAAAGGTACCATCGATGAAATTGATTTATAGGCAGTTGACAGACCAACGTCATTTGGTCGGATCATGTCAATTCAATGTTAATTTGGCTGGGTTTGACATAACGCGACCAATCAACCCGCCTGTGGGCGGTCTCGGCATGTGAGTTAAGAAAACTCTAAGAAGACTCAGCAGTGAATGGATTAAAGAGGTAACAGACACTAGACAGAGTAATGTTACACTTTTGCATTTATATTAACTATCTAATATCTATATTTTTCTTTAAAATTAGTTTAGGGTGACAGACAGACAATAATATATTGTGTTTGTGCTAACATGTACATTGTACAGTCTCCACACGAAAATTTCAACTAAACTTGATGCGTACATTTTATTTCAATGCACAATGAAGTCAAAGGTACCATCGAATAAATTGATTTCTAGGCAGTTGACAGACCAACGTCATTTGGTCGGATCATGTCAATTCAATGTGATCTGTTGGCTGGGTTTAACATAACGCGACCAAATTATATAGATCCTTCATCTGCCTAGGAATCGACTTCTCTGATAGTAGCTAAAATCATCCTACGCAAGTAAAATCAAAGTTTAAGATCATTTCTTTCTTTATTTTAGTTAAAGGGAGCAAAAATGAATTATGAAAATGCCATTAAGCAGGCAGACACGTTGCTACCGGATGACATGAAGGAACCGGCGAAAGAAGCGCTGACGGGTTGCAAAAACTCAGGTGGGTCTTGCATTTTGGTCCTGAGCAGTTCACATCAGTTAAATTACAATTCTCATACCGTATTTTAACTACTACCGACACGTAGGATTGCATTAGGAAGAAGATTGAAAATCTAGATTCTGTAAATTAAGTCAACACTCGTATCCAAAGATGACAGACGCGGCCTGCGGTGGCGGTGGCGGTGGCGACACAAACACACGCGGCCACGCGGCCAAGCGGCCAACTGACCGCCACCGCCACCGCCACCGCAGGCCGCGTCTGTCTGGGAGACGCTTTCGTATTACGTTTTGGAAAAGTTTCTGCACAGTAACTTTTATTAATTTTCAATAATTTTAGTTAGCTACTTCATCTACTTCACATCGTTATTATCTTTTTCTCCTCCTTACTTCCTTTTAATTCATTTTGCTGTGGGTACCAAGGTGGTACCGAGACAGATTTAGCTTGTCCCTCGAGTACTCCTGTGTTCATATAAACGGGGTTCTGCGGTTGGCTACCAGGCTACCACGGGTGTTCCTGGCAACATAGTGGAACCGTTAAAAAATAACATTAGATCAAGCTTATTTACTAAGTCAGAGTTTAACTAAAATCAACTACATACTACATCTAAAATGAATCAAAAATATGAAACTAAGTATACGAAACACTTGGTCATTTTAGACGTAACTAAACGATACTTGGGAGAGCCATGCTTGGCACGAATGGGCCGGCTCGACCGGAGAAATACCACGTTCTCACAGAAAACCGGCGTGAAACAGCGCTTGCGCTGTGTTTCGCCGAGTGAGTGAGTTTACCGGAGGCCCAATCCCCTACTCTATTCCTTTCCCTACCCTCCCCTATTCCCTTCCCTTCCCATCCCTACCCTCCCCTATTACCCTATTCCCTCTTAAAAGGCCGGCAACGCAGTTGCCTTCCATCAGGTGGCCCATTTGCACGTTTGCCCCCCTAATTTCATTAAAAAAAACTATAGTAGTTTCGTGAAATTCAGCCTTGAAAACTATGACTTTTACCCAGAGGAGTTATTCTTATAACCTTAACTTCATTTTCAGGAGATCCGTACAAGGACCCCTGCGAGGCTGCTTATCACATAAGTCAGTGCATCTACAACTTTAATCCTGATATATTTTATTTTCCCTAATAAATGCTACCCAGGCTACTATTATATTTTTTATTGAATCAGTTCTTTTAATTGAATCAAAATATAATTAAATAGAAGAAAAAGAAGAACGGTTATCTGAAAGTAACCGCTTAAAGCAGAGGCTGTCATTTTGTACATTTTCTAAAGTTTTGTTTCTTTTGTTTTTGCTTCAATGCACACTTAGAGTGGATTCCACCAGAGGCGTGGTTATAGTTACAGTTATGGTCAAAGCTGTTATGGTTATATTATAGTTAAGGGTAACTTAACTTTAACCTTACCTTTGACCACAGAATTTGCCAGATGTATGTTGCTGGTCCGACAAGGATTTAAATAAACGAGGGCGGGGGCGCTGCTGGTAAAGGAGAACTGTCAAAAATGGCGGTTTTGTATGATGACAGCGTTAGTTCCTTTTTTCGCCGCGTTCATTTAAACTTTAAAGCCTTGTCGAGCTGTATGGTTATCGTTATATAAATGGTTAAATATGACGATTGACGTCCATTATTGACTTTAACCAAAGATTTGACATTTTGCATTGTAGTTATAGTTATAGTAAGTTGGTGCAACCCACCCAGGTGGAAATAAAGGGTTTATAAATAAATAAATCGGAGGAATAATGTTGATGACGTAACTTTGCAATCTGAAATTACATCCACCGTGTAATTTGGCCGAACGTATTTTTTCCGCTACGACATAATTCATACTTTGTCCTCTTCCTTATATCACCTTCAATTATATGCGGTTCTAGAAAAATAAAACATAAGACGTATCTCCATAGGGCATACTTTGTGCTTATATATGTTGCAGTCATCTGGTTCAATCTGCGATTCGATTGAATGACTAGCGCATTCATTGAATGACACCATTCAATTGAATGACTCGGCCGACCGTCCATCGAACGATCGTCCCTCAATGTTCAACTAGTTAGTACTTAGTGATTTGTAGCATAGCGTTTTGAAGATAGCGGACATGAAATCAGTCAGGTAATTGAACGTATTTCATTTTCTTCCTACTGCGGCGTCCGATTACCTGTACCGATTTGTGCCCCGTATAAAAAAGGATGAGTACTACTGGCATGCAGTATAGAGTAGTATTAGTAATAGACTAACACGGGTTACACAAATGATTTTACACAACCGACTTCCAAAAGGGGGACGTTGGCCTGTCAACTGCCTAGGAATCTGCAATTTCCTCGATGGTACATTGTTATATTTCAGTAAACGATATTATTTACCTTCGATGGCCCAGATAGTAACTGCGAGCGCGCGTCTGCAGTCTGCTTTAGCAAAGTGCTTGTCAGAACACTCTAATAAGGTAAGTGGTTAAATAGTTAGGTACCTACTAAGAAATAATGAAGATTGAGAACAGAAATACTGAGTACAGAATGAGAATTAAATATTTGATATTTTTTAGTTCATTTAAGAATATTACTATTATCTTTACCTTGGAATTCGGTTTTAATTTTTTGTTTAAAAATAATAATTTTATTCTTTTTAGTTATTATATTCGTTTTTATCTACAACTTTAGGTTTATAAAAAGTTATCAGGTCGTTGGTCAACTACTATAAAGATCACTGTCACAGGTCACTACAATAGGCATGATGACTATTTTTTTTTTTCACATTGGTAATTGAAAGACCCTTAAAAAATAGAAACATCCCTGAAAGAATGACTCTGATAGCTTAAAAATTAACCAAGATAATATGACAATTCAAACATCTCATAAAATAGACCTGCCCGAAACGCTCCATACAAAGTGCTACGAAAGAATGACGTCACTCTTTCGTAGTTTGTACGCATCGGGAGAGGACTTTGTTCCATAGGTATATTAAAGTGGTTTCATAACAAAAGATGCTTTTAATTGCATAAGTTATCGAATGGTATATAAAAAAATTCGACTTGATTATCCTGTGGCGGTACCCACAATTCGCCTAACATTCCTGCATGCAATCCAACTTTGAAGGCGCATAACAAAAAAAATACAAATGCTATCGAGCTGAAATTTTGGGAACACTTATTTTTTACCCTGATTTCTTTATTTTATTAACAAAATTTGCTAATCTTTGACCTTGTCATCATCCCTATTGTCACAATAAATTTCTAGGAGTTCCCTACATACCTGACATGAGCCCCGTATGATCCCACCTTGGTAACCATAACATCAAATTCGAATAATAATATTATACTTCAAAAAAACTAAATACTTAATATTAAAATCAATAGACAAATTACAGAATAATGATCGAGATCGAGACTGATATAACATCATCTTCATCATTACACCATGCATCATATTGTGATGATGCATGGTGTAATGATGATGATGATGATGATGAATGCAATTTGCATAGCAGCATCTGCTTTCAGTTCTTAAAACATCGCCGAAACCCCCAAACTTGTATCTTTAAGGAATCAGGAGTTCATCCGTGCTAGCATACGCCAACGAGAAAATTTTGTCTACACGTTTTCTCGGTGTTAACTGGTTTATCTCTTCATCTCTATTAACCCTAACATACATGTTTTCTCGTGTAGATCTGTCGTCAAAATCTATCGACATAATGTCAAAAAATGATTTTGACATTATGACGTTATCGACAATATAACTACACACGAGAGTGAGATATCCACGAGATATCTCGTTGGCGTATGCTAGGGGGGCTGTTCAGAACCTTCGGAACCGTGGTATACCATATGGTAAAAAATCTTACTTTTTGGTAGCATATGATCACATCATATAAAACCAAAATAAACATATGTATCCATTTGAATTTCAAGGAGTCCCTTCGATTCCTCATGGTTCCCGTCATCAGACCACCACTTTTGTGAACATGGTACCAACTCGGAACAAAACCATATACAACAAAAGAAAAATTTCGAAGATCGATCTATAAACGGCGGAGTAATCGTTGAACATACATAAAAAAAATATCCACAGCCGAACGTTTAACCTCCTCCTTTTTGGAAGTTGGTTTATAAAATAACCATTGGCGAGCATCAAGCATCGCTAATAATTACAAGAAAAGTTAAGAACCATTAAAATCCTAAAATTGGGAAATGTTTACCTTTTATAGAGTAAGAGTCTGGATCAGCCAGACCTTCCTCAGTTTAGGATAGCTGAAAGTTTACCTGCTTGTGACATTTACAGAGGTAAGAACGTCCACCAACTATGGAATTTCGGTCGCGGTCTTTAGGAGGTATTCAGTTCTGTAGGTCTATCTGACCTTCCAGAAAGAGTAAAGATCAATTTCATAGCTTATATAATTCTTCGCGGTAAGTGGAGGAATCTCGTCTTCCAATGCCGGACATTTTTGTCAGTTGCAGTAGATGCTGGTCGTTCTTACCTCTGTAAAGGTCACAAACAGGTAAACATTCAGCTTTTCTAAACTGAGGAAAGTCTGGCCGTTGCAGACTCTTGGTCCATTTCGCGTCAAGGAATAATTAAAAATTTGTACTGAGTATCAGAGAAGTTGATTCACAGGCAGATGGCGGACCAGCGTAATTTGGTCTAGGGTTGCTGAGGATTCCTCTTCCGCTTCCTCATTATGAGGAAGATCATCAGCTCACATTGAATTGACACAATCCGAGCAAATAACGTAGGACCGTCAACTGCCAAGGAATCAATTTCCTCGATGGTACAAAAGAATCTAAAATTAGAAACTCTATTTCAGCCTTGATAGGTCGAAATCGTATATAATTAGAAGCCATCCTGAAATCAGAATTAAAGAATTTCAATATAAAAATATGGTTCAAGCTATTTTCCACCTGAAGGACTTAACTTACCTATGACTACAATTAATGAAAAATTCGGAAACAACGGACTTTTCACTTATTTTGTTTGATCAGCCTTTAGTTTGCATAACTAGCAGCTGATCAAACAAAATAAGTGATATAGATAAAATAAAATCTATTATTATTTTAAAGTTTAACTTTAAACTATAGAACTCCCATCGATCTACTCATTTAAACTGTCTGTGCTCTATATACCTAATATTTATTGTTTGGCTATGTAGAGATCAACTACGATAACATGGCGCGCCCCTCCAAAATTCAAAACGTTTGAAGTGCGTTGTCAAAAAGTTTAATGTGCGTTGTCTTGCGCGATAGGCTAGTTATGATTAGTTGACCAACAAATCTTGGTAATAAGTGACATTAACTGAAATATTACGTGTACTGTGATTGGTTGAATACTTACTACATACAAACTCTTTCATAAGGATGTGACTACACACATTGAAACAGTAATTTGGAGGGGCGCGCCATGTTATTGTAGTTGATCTCTAGTATATAATCCTACATGTAATCTAAATGAAATGTTGTTTTAAACGCAGGATGTAATATGGGTTTAATAACAAATAATAACTTCATCTACATTGTGATATTTGCGAATAATAACAACGGAAATTAAATGCAGTGTTACGCGATTTAAAGTCAATTAGTTTACTTCATTTATTACCTTTATAAAACGTGAGAAAATATTTTGGATATCTATAGTTTTGTGGATCAAAATGTTGCGGCTGTTGTTTGTGGTTTCCTGCCTTTATGTTGGAAATACTTTGGTAAGTGCTAAAGTTTTTTAACAGCTGTATATTAGGTTAAATTTAAGAATTGGGTATGTCGAGTACCAGCCAAAAATAATAATTAACTAATTATTATGGTTGTAGCACAATAGACATAACTGTAGCTTATCCGATATATTTTGAACACATTCCTAAACTGAAAGTTACGTCTCTACAGTCTACATAAGTCGCTACTAAAATCTTAGAATGGCAGAAATGGCTAAAACCATACCTATATTATATAAGAGGTCTCACAAAACTTCATACCTACTTAAATTTGCAACAGCCTTTGTAGTTTGGGCCATGGTTAGATTTACTCGTAGCTAGAGTCATTAAAAAGTTTCATCACAAAAAAATCCAGGGTAACGCAGTAGACAAAGAACTACAGCTATGGTTCATGAAGAATGGGGTAGAGTGCAGTAAAGAGTACCCCGTCACCATGGAGGAATTCGAAGATCTCAAGAAACACAAGATCCCCGACACGAAAAACGCTAAGTGCCTTCTCGCCTGCGTGTTTAAGAGGATAAACTGGGTAAGTGCCAAATATAGCGCAAAAATGCAATTTGGGTGAAATCCAACACGTGCTTTGTTTTAAAAGAGTAAAAGTAGAGTAGTATTAGGATAGTAATTTGGTACAAAAGTAAATATTATAAAAGAATTAAAAATATATATATGAACACATACTAAAAATATCACATAGGCACCCAAAATATCCACCCACCCCGCTGATGCCGCAAAGTGCCCATACCTTTAAAAGTATTTTAATTTGACTTGAAGAATTCAGTTGTAATGTTGGTTAACGTTAAAGCGGCTATTCAAACGGTCCATTTGAAAATTAAGGCGAGGCCAGTCCGAAAAGACTGATTTTTAAGATTCCAGTCTGAAGAAATTATGATAATTGATCATGTAGACTCAAAAAGGAACAAAGTAACAAAATAACCGAACAGAATATTGAAAAACCGACCAAGTGCGTGTCGGGCCACGCGCAATAGTGTTCCGTAGTACTTTTGTATGGTCAATGACATTTATAACGTGTTTTATACTAAGTACTAACAACATCATCTTAGTAATTTCAACGAAAAGTTCCTTTATACTTCGCCGAATACATTTTTTTTAGTTGATCGACTATTACTCAATAACTTATAAAGTCTTCTTAGCCGTAATAGTTTTCCTTTTAATCCTTCAGGCCCCGCGCGAGCACCGGTGATCGCGACAACAATAGAATACAATAGGAATTCCTGGAAATTCCGACTGAAGTATTAAATTCAGCATATTTCCTACTCCCGTAAATTTTTCACATTTCCAGAAGCAACCGTTTAGCTGGTAGAAGGGGGGGACACTAGACAGTGGACTCTAACGGTTTTTTCCACTTTAAAACTTAATATTTCACAAACGATAGGAAATAATAATAGGAATAGGAAAATAATCTATGAATACTCACAATATTTTTTTTAAAAACCTACGACGGACAGACAGACAGATGGACAGACAGACGGACGGACAGACGGAAACTATAAGGGTTCCTTGTTGACTACGGAACCCTAAAAATGGATCTTGAATATCACCATAAAAATACACTTCAAATTCGAACATCTCGTAATTTTCAATGACAATGATATGATTTTTTTTATAAAAAGGATAGCTTTTTTATAGAATTCTAAGATTTTCTTAGTTCTTCGAATAGTTTTTTAAATAAATGATTCGGTCATTAAAAAAAAATAAAATAAAATGTATAAATTTCTCCTATTTCGCCCTATTAAGAACGCTGTACTGTACGTAGGGGCGCTGATATGAATGTTATTTTAATGTCCTTTACATGGGCGTAGCCGGGATTCAGGGGGCAGATTAAGAAAATCCTAAACCTGGAATCTCACAATAGTATTGAATGTGAGGTAAAAATTAAAAACAAAATATGAGCGAGCAAACTGGGATTGAATGTCTCCCCTCTCACCCCGCAACTCTCTCCGCTCCACGTTTAGGTATGAAACTCGTGAGCATTCGCTCTTCCGATCGCTCTTGCCCCCTGTCCGTACCTCGCTACGCCCATGGTCCTTTACGTCGATATTCGTATTGATAGACATCAACCTGCTAATTTTAGGGACAGCCTTGCCTTAAGTAACTTTTTTATAGAAAGCAAATAAAATATAAGGAAACACAAACTATTATATAAAAAAACTAGTATACCTCGATTCTCCAACCTAACTCATAATGAAGTTACTTATTTTCTTCTAAATTGTTACTTACAGATGGACGACAAGGGTATGTTCGACGACGAAGCCGCGTACAGTCTCTCCAAAAAGAAATATACGGATCCCACCAAACTAGTAAACGCCAGGAAGTTGTATGATATCTGTAAAAAAGGTTAGTAGGGGAGGGCGTGGTAAAAGGTTCCTCTGTGTATACAGACGTTGCAGTAATAGGTTTTGTTATCATGTCTGGATATGTTTCCAACATTTCCAATATAAAGTTAAGTTCATACCTAAGGTGACCATACGTCCCGCTTTGGGCAGGACAGTCCCGCTTTCAGGCAGTCTGTCCCGCTGTCCCCCGCGAGGCTGAAATTGTCCCGCTTTCGCAAACAGACCAAAAGACAATTTAAAAGTATTTTTATGTTCGAAATGCCGAGGCAAATGGCAATGCCCTCTCCCATACAACAAATAATGTGATTATTCTGCCATATTTTGCTCAATACATTGGTATTGAGCAAAATATGGTAGATAGGTACAACCTTGTTTTGGACAACAGACAGGCACTTGAAATATTCACAAAATAGCTACTCAATTGTTTACCTCTATACTTTAATAAAATGAAAATAACATTAATTATTATGGGTGTGGGGGGGGGGGGGGTATTCCGTAGATGTCCCGCTCTGACAAATAAAATAAATGATGTTATATTCATACATATTTTCGATATATATTTTTTAGTAAATGACGAAAAAGCTGAAGACGGTGCGGCGGGCTGCGATCGCGCTAAAATTCTTGCGAAATGTTTGATGCAGAACTCTGCAAAGGTAATCCTGTTTATTGAATATCGTACCATAGTTACTGCATCTTGCCACATCATCCCATATTAGCTCATGTCAATAATAGACTTGTTACAACCAAGGACGGATATAAAAAAGGCGGACGGAGTCCCACCATACACAAAACTATGTCCGTCAAGAGTCGGCCAGCTGACTGCATGTACACGGTCCGCACGCACACATTATTACGCTAGTCCATACCATTTGACAGGCGTAAGAATGTGTGCGTGGCCGACTCTGAAGACACAGTTCTGTGTATAATAAGACTCCGTACGCCTTTTTTTTCTATGTTCATGGTTACAACTATTTCAATCTATACTAATATTATAAATGCGAAAGTATCTCTGTCTGTCTGTCTGTCTCGCTTTCACGCCAAAACTACTGAACCGATTGTAATGAAATTTTGTACACAGATAGTCTAAAGTCTGAGAAAGGACATAGGCTACTTTTTAACTGGAAAAAGGGGTTGTAAGGGGGTGAAAATGCGTAAATTTGTTCAAAATAAGTTAGTTCCAAAAATTCATAACAGATGGCGCCAAGAGTCTCCTACATCGCGCTATCGCTTGCTCATACGTCTTTCTATAAGAGGTGGTGCCATGTTGCCGACCAATCCCGATAAATTTCAATTGTTATACACGTTATTAAATAACTTACTATTCAGTAGGTACTTTTATATATATACCAAATACCAATGATAAATAGTTTATGGATAAAGATAAAGTTGTGTAATGGGGGGCTAAATAAGCTTTAAATTTGGTATAAATGAAGTTTAAATTAAAAATGAAATATTATTATGTGCACACTGCACAGCTGTTTTTAGGTAGGTATTTTGATTTAAGGGGTACCAGGGTTTTAATTTAACACCAATTTTGTTGACACCGCGCGCTATAAACTGAAGACCACGCGGACGAAGTCGCGGGCAACAGCTAGTATGTATTATATATTCCACATTTGTTTTTAATGGTTTCAGTTGGGGTTCCTGAATGCGGATTGAAGATCCACCTTAATTTTTTTTCAATAAAACCATACTTACATTTTCTAACATTTCGGATTATTATTTTTAACTTTATAACGTAAAGCCAAGTAATATTATTATGAATATTTATTTATAAGGGCCTTACCAAACTTACGATTTGTATTTCCAGTTTCTTAGTCATACATGCCTTATTTTTAAAAGGGCGAATCCTAAGAAATAATACAAAAATGATAGTGCCATAGACAAAGTGTATTAAAAAATATTGAACAAAAACACAAAAGTCTGCAAACAGTAAGAAAATAACTACGAGATTTTTTACAACAGAATAAAGAATATCAAAATGAGCTTATTTTATGCAATATCATGGCTTTTTAATATTGCTTACATTAAAATCTATGATTATTACAAAAAATTTAAAAAGTTCCTTTTATTTATAACTTAGTATAACATTATTCAGAAAATATCATTGCATTTAAATAAGAAAACACAAAATGGAAGTTTATTATTTTAGTATTAGCTATGGTAACTAGTGGAGTTTATAATATTCGTGTTTTAACTTTGTTAGATCATACAAAGTTGTATTTCAGAGCCATAAAAATTAATGATGAATTATTTACAGGGTGTAACAAAAATAAGTGATAATACTTTAGGGTGTGTACGTGTTCCTTGTAGCAGTAGCAGCGCTGAAAGACCAAAACTTTTTTTCATTTTTGTATGGGGAAACTCGTGACGCTCGGGCCCTTGCCCATATAAAAGTGAAAAAAATAATTTGTCTTTCAGAGCTGCTACTTTCACAGTAAACTCTCTACTAGGAACACGTACACACCCTAAAGTATTATCACTTATTTTTGTTACACACTGTATAGTTGGTGACTTTTTTATTCCATTACATTACATAATATAAATATTTCAGTTTTTAAATACTTTAGCTACGAAAGAGTACTACTGTAACTAACATACAATTTTTCTAAAACGGGATAAAAAATCACCTACTAAGTATAGCTCATATTCAAACAAATATGAAATAAACTTTACCCATACAGTAAAATTAGCAGTGTTCTTGTGCTATCTCAAGTGAAATAAAAATATAACAACAAAAGTGTAAAACTAGACTAGACAAACAAAATCCTGTTTTTTTAATGGCGACTCTGAGAATTTTGGCCAACAACATACTACAATATACTTAAATATCAGCTGTTGATTAGCATAATAATGATTACATATTAAACTTTAATTTACATAATAAGATTCACAATTACTTCACTGTGTTACTTCACAATAATAATTAACACAGTAATAGCATATTGCACAGTCGAATACAAAAGTTAATATCCATTAATAACATCAAAACAAGCATTTATGATTTTGACTGTAGATCTTTTGTAAAAATTCGCGTTTTGCATTAGCTCGGATAAATATTACAACTAGAGTAATATCAAGTAGTACACAAAATAGTTAAACATAACTTTATAATAGTTTTATTTTACATACAAAAGGAGATTATAGACACATACAAACCTTACGCTAATAATCACCTTTATAAGTATTCGTATCAAAATCAAATCTAATGTCTTTTAAAAATATATATTTATCAGATCATAGAAGAATAAATCTTACCACTACTTCAATTTTACAAGAAAATATTATAACATATTGTAGTAAGCTTAATTGATAAATTAATCAACCATTTTAATATACAGCCATTCTTGAGAATAAATTAAGTATTTAATGTTGTAAAAAGTGTTTAGGTCTATAATATCGATACGACTTATTCCGCTATTTGCTTTTCTAAGCATTTATTACTGGCTAGCATGATTTTTACACTAATCAAATACTTATACTAGCCATTAACAATTATAGTGGAATAGTTTAGTGCTGATTTTCACCAGAGACATCAGACATATTGGACTGGGTTACACAAATTTACATACTACGGATCCAGCGCCAAAGCCTATGCCACTGGCGTAAGCTACTGTATATATGTAAATCAACATTCGAAATCCGTTTTCACCAGCCTAACGCTAAGTGTTCTATAAAGGTATTTAAGAGTCACATATCTCTCAAGATAGAAACGGTTTTACCAACACTCATAAGTTGTCACCTAATTCATTAGGCACTATATACTATTATGTTGAAGAAATCTTAGAAGAAACATAGACTTAATGCTTCCAACACTTGTTGAAAACAGGTATTAGTGCCATAGCCATTTTTACAAAAATATAGGGTATCAATTAGACAATTTTACCGATAGTGGTTCACTCAATCAACACTAACTGACCTTCCGGAAGGGGGTCATCGGTCTGATGTTATATGCTGTCGTAGCTGTTGGGGTCGGGTGACGTCACAGGGCCGGCGGCTCGGGCGGGCAGCTTGAAACCGTTGAGGGCGAAACTCCAGCCATCCTGAAATGTTAAGAAAAAAAAAATGTGAGTCGCTAGGCCATAAAAATCATAATAACAAACTCCCATACTTCAACCATTGTGAATTTGGTTTCTTTTCGCACACTAAAATATGACAAAAGCTACGAAACACCACGCAAATTTACGAAATAAAGCTTTTGACAATAATTGTCACTTCTATATTTACACAAAATTTTGTACCGAATACATAAAGTATGTTACATGCTACTTTACTATTCGTACATGTTAGTACTGTCTCAGATATTAAGAAACAATGTTACATATTACTCTATCACTTTTTCGCTGCTTTTTTGAGGTTTACGTTATCAGTGTACGAATGGTTTTCAAGAACAGGTTAGTTAGGCGAGCCAGTTTATTGAACGTAAATAATAATAATAAATAGTGTTATCAAGTACACACAGAATTGAGCAAATAGTAAATGAACAACATATAAAATACAGATTACAAAGATAAGAATAACTTTGCTGTTGCAGTTGCTATTTGTATAACGAGTAATGACTATTATCACTGATCTCTATTAAACAAGTACGCTGTATCAATGATACCCACCTGCTTTTTGTGCCTATTTGAAGTGGAATCAGTGCCCCCATTATGCGGACTGAGAACTAAATCTGACGTAACCTCAACCAATAACAACAGTTGTCATCACTAGCATTAGTTCCAAGTACTCTCACTACTGCTATCAGCGCTAATATGGCGGCTTTCAAACGTCATTTTTACGTCAGATTTAGTTCTCAGCCCATTATGGAATGGGGGCCCTGATTCCGCTTCAAATAGGCACAAGAAATAGCTGTAATTTCAAAGGGTATCATCGGTCCAGCGTACTTGTATAATGGAGGTCAGTGACTATTATACACAGTGCAGGTTGCAGCTGTATTACAAGTAGGATACAATATGTGTGTAAAAACGTTAGAATACAGGTACAGGTGTTTTTTTTTTTTTTTTTTTGCCAAGTTTATTCTTGACATGCTTTTTCAAGTAAATATTATATTTAAATATGTCTGATATTTAATTTAATGTCTAGCAGGGTAATTTTATTCAAGTGTATATTCCATTTTGTGAGTGTAATATTCTAGTTGGTGTTGTCTTTAATGGAGGCACTTCACATGGCTATTTGAATTTGCGTATTTGATGTATTTGCCAAACAATCACCATGTGTAGACGGTATGTTTGACAAATATAGGCCTTACGTACCTTTGTCGGTTTTTGACGCACATCAAAGGAGTCAAAAGGCCAGTAAACAAAATCAAGTAAAAGTTTGGTATTTGACGTCCATGTGTGGAAGGTTGTATTTGCCTTTATTTGCTTGTTTGCATATTCGTCAATAATGTTAGCAAATATAACAAATAGCCAATAACAAATACAAATAGCCATGTGAAGTGCCTGCATAAGACATTCATGTATTTGATTTTGTGACAGAAAAAGATTTTCATAAAAGATAATATGAAATATTTTATACCTTGACAAGATTAGGCAGATCTGACCAGAACACCAAGTTTGGTATAACCTCCACTCCGACAGCTCCCATCAGGAATTTTTTGGTACAAATTCCGAGGACCAAGTAGAACACAACACAGGAGAAGAAAATAATACAAAGTGTGGATCCCACTGATCTTCCATGCTCTTCTATTTGCTTCAAACATGCATTTTCTGAGTAGAATGATAACACCTGAAATATAGAGAAGAAAGGTGTTAAAATAAAACAGATTAAAACATTTGAAAATACATTTAATATATTTAAATAATTAATAATAATTATGCAAAAAGCCTTGTATCTAACAAATATAACAATTTACTTCTAGGCATTGGCGTAGGGTGGTACGCGCAGGGAGGGGGGGGGGGGCAGCTGTCCCACTCTACAAGAGCGATCATTTGTGCTCACAAGTTTCATACATAAACGTCGAGCGGAGAGAGTTGCGGGTGAGAGGGGAGGCATTCAATCCCAGTTCGTTCGCTCATATTTTGTTAAAAACGAATTCGAAGTTCACGATTATCTTAATCTGCCCCCCCCCCCCACCCCAAGAAATATGCCCCCCTCCCCCCTATATAGAATCCTGGCTACGCCCATGTTTCTAGGGGTTTAACAACTTTTTATAAAAGATTTTAAACTGCAAATGAGTTACAGAGAAACTTTTTTAATATTCTTTTCTGGTTGAGAATTGTTCATCTATGCTATGTGTAAAATTACAGCAGAATACTTACAATTTTATTAGGTTCAGCCAATGAATATACACTTAGTTGGTCTGGAGTTTGTGCACAGACTAGCATAACCACGGTTGACCTAGGAATATAAGGAGAAGGTATTATATCACTTACTAAATATCCATTCACCAGCTGTGGTTGGCTTCATGTTTCATTACTTATATTGTAATCCCCTTAATCCATACTAATAAAAAGATCTACACTGTGTACAAACAGATTTGAGACAAGGACTATATTACATACATATAACACCATTGGCATGGTTTAGATATTTTAATTATTATAATGAGGCAAAGACACATGTTACTTTATACAAAAAAATACATTATTAAATGACTCTAAAGGATGATGAAGTAAAAGTATACTTACGACGGCCCATTGTAATATATCAATGACTTTCCGTCGGCACTGAAGTCAGTGACATTTGAACTTCCCATAAAGTCTGCAGTTTCTTCACCTTTGTATGTAGTGTTTGAAAGTATCGTCATTTTGTTGACATGTCGGCAGATCTAAAAAAGGATTATTTATTGTTAGCAACAAACAGGTTAACTAGCAAGCCATCATTCATGGAATAACGTGTAACAGAACAGCTTTATGGAATTAACATAGGAAGGTAATAAAAAACCGGTTTTAAACCCAACGCGCATGGTACCGATTGAAGTTATGAAGACAATGAGGAAAATACATTACCGATAGAGGCACGTTACAGGTGCCGGTAGTAGTGGAGTTTAGCTGGGGTAGTTCATCATGACACGGATGATATAAATACGTGCTCAGAGCGTATTGCGTTCCATTGTTCTTTAATTCGTACGTCTGCGTCGTATAAAACGCCTTCCCGCTCGGTGACAAATCTATACCGGTGCCGTTACTGAATTCACATGAACAAGGTCCTTTCTTTGTACACACATCTTGAGCACTTGTTGAAAATATAAGAGCTAAGTATAGGAAAGATAGTAGCAAAATATTTTTCACGTCCAACATTTTTTGGTTAGATATAAGCACACAAATCACTAAAACTGATATGGGATTAACCATGGATTAACTAAATAAAATTAATAACTTGTGTAATCATTAGCGAAAAGGGTATAAATTCGTACAATAACTAATCAATTAAATAGAAATGAGATTCACCCGACATTACGAAATTGCTGATTTTTGGAAATTGAGGTTTGACAAATGTCAGTCAATTGTCAAATAATTGTCAGAAAACACTGACATTTTTTTTGGTTTGATTCGTTCCATTCAGAACAGGCAAAGGGAACAAAGTCCATACAGCCATGTCTTTTGTAGTACTACTGTCTTAAATCCTTTTTATTTAACAGGCCGAAGCCTTGTCTTCTTTTATTTTCCTCATAATTATTTTTTATTTTATTTATAAGGCCAAAGCCATGTCTTTTGTTCAAGCAGGGCTTCAAATAACGTTATTTTTTCATAACGTTATTGCTTCAAGGGCATAGATAACGTTATGAAAATTTAACCGATACTAGAAATAACGTTATAAATGTATTTAATAACGGTAAATGTTATAACGTTATATAGGATTTATAACGGTAAATATATGTTCTTTGATAACGTTATAATCCGTCAAGAAAGTCATGACAGGCGGGAAACTTTTCTAAACGTAATCACGCTTTTAAGATGTATTTTTTTTTTGTATTTTCACAGAGAACGCTTATTACATTTTAAATATGAGTGAGATTTGGCGCACCGTGCACGATCGCATACCTGATACCAGAAAATAACGTTATATTTACCGTTATTATTATAACGTTATTTTTTTGTTATGCCATAACGAAAAAATAACGTTATAGTAATAACGGTAAATATAACGTTATTTTACTAGATATCGTTAAAAAAATAACGTTATCTGGCTACCATTATGAAAATAATGGTACGTAACGATATTTTTTCTGTTATTCGATAACGTTATGAAGCCCTGTGTTCAAGTATATTTCTTGTCAATTAATCTTGTATTTTTTCTTTTCAATGTCGAATCCTTGATGTAAAGTCATTTTTGGTATCTTTCATTGTCAAAATCAATATTAAAATAACGATCATTGGTCAAATCCTGAAATTAGCTGGAACAGCTCAACCAAAAGAAACATATTAGTATTAATTACATATTTACAAACAGCAATAATTAGATTTCATTAACTGTAGAAACAATAAACCCATAGACTGGCGAAAAGCATTCTTGATTGCTAAGTATCTGCTGAAGGGAGCGCGGGATATACTCAGCAGTCTTAAAAATACTTAAAAGTTGGTCTACAAGGACCATCCTTTGAAAATAAAACTACGGACAGTGTAAAAATATATGATCGAGGGTTTCATCAGCACTATTGCAATATCTACAAGTTGCAGAATCAAAAACACCAATCCTAAAAAGGTGAGCACCAAATCTACAATGACTTAGACGCAAACGACAGATTGTAGTGTAATACTTTCTATTGAGATAGTCACCACCCCGAGTAAACCAGGGGAGGAGAGATCTTTTTCTTTATTACAGCTAGCCATTTTCCTTTTGTCTGGACCACCTGCTGCCATAAGTTGTAAAATTCTTCCTCTAACGTGAGTTTGAAAAGATATAGAGCGTCTGATGAAGGAATCAAACAATCGATTGTGGACTGAATTAGTAATAAATTTAGCTAAATAGTCTGCTTGCTAATTACCATGCACACCAATGTGAGCTAGTGTCCAGAAGAGGACTATTTGTTTTGTTTGTGACAGAAGGTAATACAACTCCCTTATTTTACATATTATATAGCTGGTTTTCAAATTTAATTGTGGATTTTGTAGTGCCATCAATAAACTTAAACTGTCAGTTATTATAATCCACTTTTGATGAGACTGTGTTTGAATGTGCTCCATAGCTGCATACACAGCTATGGATTCAGCGGAGTATATGCTTGTGAGTGGATTCAGCCTATGACCAAATCCACTTTTGACATGACTATCATAGACAGCCATAGAGACTGCTTCGTTGTTCTTAGACCCATCTGTATATATCTGTCGATATCCCTGCCACCTATCAAGTTCCCTATAAATATCTTCCTTATACTTTGAAATTTTTTTAACTACAATTTTAATCTGAGTAAACTTAGACTCATATGACCCAGAGTAACAAGGCCATAATTTGCTAGAATAAATGTTGTGTTCATTAAAAAATTGATCTGTTTCAGAGAAACCTTGCAATAAATATGAATGATTGTTAACAGTCCTGCCCCGCAATTTAACAAGAAGAGGATGATTACTTATGGAGAGCAACCTTACAAAAAATTTTGATTGTAAGTATTTAAACCTAAGTGCCAATGGAGGTATATTACATTCCACCTGCATTGACACTATAGGAGTAGTTCGCATCGCACCCATTATGATACGCAAACATTTGTTTTGTATCTTTACCAATTTATCCACAATAGTTCCTACTCCTGCAAAACAAAGGAATGCATATTCAAAATGACTCCTTACTAATGACTTATACAGTGTTAATAAAATCCTTGGATCAGCACCCCAGTATGTACCGGCCAAAGATTTCAAAACATTGCAAGCATTCAAAGCACGACTTCCAAGAATTTCAGCATACTTGTTCCATCTAGAATTGTTCGATAAAATAACGCCTAAAAATTTTACAGAACTATCTACAGACAATACATTATTATTGAACAAAATATTTACATTCCTATTTCTAATAGCATTCTTTGCGAAGACAACAACTTTACTTTTGTCAATGCTCACCTCCAGCCCAAGACTTTCAAAATAGTCCTTTAATTTCTGGAGAGCAGCATTGAGGACTGACTGTACACGTAATAAACAAGTATCAGAAAAATAAATAACTAAATCATCTGCAAACTGCAGATTAGAAACTTCACAACCCAGAATCGAATTTAGCTCATGTATAAATAAAATAAAAAGCAGGGGGCTCAGTACACCACCCTGTGATACACCCCTACAAGAATACCTTGGACCAAATAGCTGATTGTTAACCTTAACAAACACCTTCCTATAGATAAAATAATTAAAAATCCAATTTACAACTTTTCCAGGTACCTTTAGTGATAAAAGAATTGAAGATAATTTTTTCAGATCTACATTATTAAAAGCCCCTACAATATCAAGAAAAACTGCAACTAACATTTTATTTTCGAAACGAGAATCATGAATATCCATACAAAAATGACGTAGACTCTCAGAAGAAGAACGTCCACAACGAAAGCCGAACTGATTATACGGTAAAAGGTTATTACTTTCTATATGAAAAATTAATCTCTGTTTTATTAGTTGTTCAAAAATTTTACCAACACATGAACTAAGCGTAATGGGACGATAAGAATCAGCAGAATTCGAGTCTTTGCCAGGCTTTAATATTAGTACTATACAATCAGTTTTCCAATCCTATATAATGGAAGACGACCATAGGCTATTTAACAAACTTAAGAAAATAGATAGAGTCTGAGAATTTAAAAGTTTAAACATTCTGTAGGAAAGCCAATCCAGGCAGAATCTTTTCTAGAGGCCAAAGCAGATTTTAACTCTTGCAAAGTAAAACAACTAATCATGTACAAGTTATCGCTATTTACACCAAGAGCATTATCTATACTTGTCTGTTGTGAAACAGTATCAGGTGTGTATTTGTATAAAAATGTCTGAACCCAATTAAGGTGAGAAAATGGATTAGCACTTGAAGAGTGATTTTTGAATTTTCTCATTTTAGCCCAAATGCGACTTATTGGTGTTAAGCGATTTATTGATGTGCAAAATTCAAACCAACTTTTACGACGTTCTTCTCTTAAAGTGCGTTTTTTAATGGCTTGAGCCCGTTTAAACTTGATATAATTTTGACTGTTAGGATTAGCTTTGAAATAAATGTAGGCATTCTTGCAATCATCTACTACCAATGAGTATATATCATTCCACCAAGGTACTTGACGCCGCTTTCTAGGACGGTTATAAATATTATTAGATGCATTATGATTTAAACTAGGTCCAGAAATTTCAATTGCCATAAGAATAATGGCGCAAAACTTTCTGTATGAAGCAAGCAGATCACATTTGTCAACTTTAAAATTTATTAACATTTCATTAACAACTTTTTCATACCGATCCCAATTTACTAATTTCAGGTTGCTATGAATATAGAATATAGTATAGAAGGTTCATGCTCGTCTCTTACGAGAGTAAATTTTGTGATAGTTGGAAGATGATAACTGCCTAAAGAGTCCTGATGAACTTGCCATTCACAAGAAAGAAACAATAAAGAAGACACTATTATTAAATCTAAACCGTTTGGTTTCCAAATATGAGAGCCTACTGTTGTTGGTTGGCCATTATTTAAAAGCATTAAGTCATTATCATCCAAAAAATCCATAATAGCTCTGCCCCGAGAATCTATACGACTACAACCCCAGAAGGTATGATGTGCGTTAAAATCGCCTGCAATTATTAACGGTTTCGGAATAGTTTGCAATAAACGATCTAACTTCGCCTTTTCAAAAACAGAAACACTATTACCAGGACTGTAAAAACTAACCAAAGAAATGGATTTATGTTTCAGTTTAATAACAATCACTATATTTTGTAACGAATCATCATAAAAAGTATCTAGTTTAGAGAAATGTATACCATTTTTAATAAATATTGCTACGCCATTATGATCATTACCGCAGTCATTCCTAATAGTGGAATAACCACGAATATTAAATTGAATGCTTGGCTTAAGCCAAGTTTCTGAAATAAGTGCAACATGTATATTATTTTGGTATAAAAAATTGAAACTCAAGTCTGTTACTTAACAGACTTTGAGCATTCCATTGTACAATATTTAAGACTTGATGATTGAATGTGACGGTTTACTATTTTTATCCTGAATAGTTTCTTTAATTGTTGAGCTAATAAATTGTGAACTAATACTGACATTTTGAGTTTTATTTAAAGTTATTACTTTTACTATAGATTCTTTTCGTAGAGTCATAGCTTCCGAGTTTGATAAAATGGCTTGAATTACTTCTTGAGTATTCAATTTTTTATTTAATGAAGTTGTACACCTTTCACAAACCTAGTAAAACAAGTACTGAGCGACATCATATCCCTATTACCTAGTGGAACTTCATTCGTACTTTCAACAAATACAATAAATTCATATTTGGCCTCCGCATCTTCAGGATATTGCCGAGAGTAATCAGCGACCCTAAAAGGAGCGAAGGGATCTGCATCCTGCAATACTTGCGAGTACAATCAGAATCGCTACTGGTACTGGAAGGCGGAGACTCACCCTCATCCTTTTTCTTACGTTTCTTCCCCATCTTTCCACAAAAACACTTACGTACAACCTAAATTTAAGTTATTTACAGAAAAAATAACCAATATTTACAAATAATACAATAAAATTATTTGAAATAATTAAAATTTTCAAAAGCCCGCCTTAACTTTTCAGTTCCCGCGCTCTTTTTCGTACGAAAACACTGACAGTGAGAAGTAAATTTGAATTTCCTATAATTTTTAAAATTAGGGAGTTACTATTTAAATGCTATTGTAGCAACATTCAGGTTGTACTTGCTTGGATCCCTGGTCATAATGGGATTATAGGAAATGAATGTGTGGATATATATGCCAAAGAAGCTGCAAATTCTGGTGGTTTACGCAATTTCCAATTTTTTTGCCAGGATCTTTTGCCTCTGGCCAAGTCGCATTTGACTTTGGAGTGGAATTCTGTTTGGACTGAGTCGAGTAGATATAAAGGACGTTTTTACGCTGAAATTCAAGATTCAGTACCTAGTCGACCGTGGTTTTTAAATATTTGAAAGCTAATAAGCCTGTATGCTCTACTATCTGTCGGCTACGTCTGGGTCACTCATGTAATCCAGTATTTCTAGCTAAAATAAGGGTGAGGGATAGCTCATTGTGTGAATGTGGCTTGGTTGAAGGCTCTCCAGATCATATATTTTTTGCTTGCGAAAACAACCTTTCATTGTACGATTACCTTCCTCCTAATATTCCTCGTCCCACTAATCTTAAATCTATTTTATCGTTAGTATATTCTCCATTTATAGGCACCTTATGCTCGTTCATTGCTCACAATCACATTAGGCTCTAGGTGTAATAAGAATTCTCTTTCTTATAATTATTATATTATTTATTGTAATTATGTTTATGTATTCCATGTATATTTAAAGGCTAAGAATATTTAATAAGCTAACAATATTTTGCTTTATATTTGCTTGTTCTGGTTTTTTCTGTTTTATTATATCTTGTATTTGCATGGTCGCATGAAGACATCACTCATTACCCGTGCCCAGTGCATATTCTCGTGTCACAATGTTAGTCCACGAACTCCTCCGAAACGGCTTTACTGATTTTTACCAAATTTTATATGCATATTCAGTAGGTCTGAGAATCGGCTACTGGGTACTTTATATATTGATAAGTGCATTTGTTGAATAAATAATAGTAAATTATTACAACCTGAAGTCTCAGGTTGCATCTCAGGTTGCCTGAAGCCGTCAGTCGACGGCGACCATTGTTTCGATTCGATATGGGATAGCGATCGACGTTGCCATGACGACATACTTATTTAGTCACTTCAATAAAATAATATGCGCGAAATACTTTATATTATGGCAAAGCAACGTTTGCCGGGACGGCTAGTATTATATAATATGTTATAACTGTACATATTTTTCGCCTCAACTCTGACGCTGGCAACTCCTAAACGGGGAGGCTTACGCCAAAGAAGAAGAAGAAGAATATTTTTTTAAAAAGAAAATATAATATGATAGCGGTAGGTACCTTGTTTCTATAATCATTGTTTTCTACTCCTACTTCTACTCTACCGCCTAGCTGTGGCTGTGCTTCATAACGTTATCGAATAACAGAAAAAATATCGTTACGTACCGTTATTTTCATAATGGTATAGTGCGTTTCATCGAATAGTTCCTTTGCCGTCATGTTGGCATTCCTGTCTGTCAATAATGTAAACAAGGTTGACATGCTCTGCGAGTTTTCATAAGTTTTACTGTGATTTAGTGAGAAAATCATGCCGGAAACATTAAAGAGTGGTGAAAGAATGATGGTGCTAAGAGTGAAAGAGTTTTGTGAACGTGAAAAACGTAACTAGACCCCAATAATTCCATTAAACTCGGGTTGCCGCCATTACGGCTTAGTGAAATAGGGTTACCAGCGTCAGTTTAATCACCCTAAAAACAGTAAAACTTATGAATACTTGCAGACCATGTTTACGTTATTAACAGAGAATGCCAACATGATGGCAAGGGAACTATTTGATGAAACGCACTTCTAGTAACGAAAACTACATAAACGCAAACGAAGGCGCGGGTAAAAGCTAGTAGAACAATATTATCAGGGCGAGTGAAGCGAGCTCTAGTACTTCTCACAACCTGTACATTTTGTGGTACACTTTACGGACAAACTATCACACCTATTGATTTGTGTTTTAACAAAGTATTTACATGTAAATGTGTTATCATCAGTTAGTGAAGGTGTGATGACGCGAGCCCTCACACAGATCGACTTTTAGCTAGTAAACGCCTTCACACATAAAGTACTAAGCGGATCATCATAAAACTTTCATAGGTACACGTTGTCTGGAGTATGGAGAAGGACATAGGGTACAGGGTACCTTTTATCCCGGGAAAAAGAACGGTCCTCGAGAGATAGACGTTAATGTAGGCAGAGCTGCGGGTGAAAGCTGTTAGAATTATGTACAATTTTCTTTAAGTGTATTTTGTGATAACATATTATCTCCCCTAATTTAAGGTAGCACAGTAAGGGTAATGTGGCAACATTAATTTGTATTAGTGCCAACATGACGGCAAAGGAACTATTCGATGAAACGCACTATAGCCAGATAACGTTATTTTTTAACAATATCTAGTAAAATAACGTTATATTTACCGTTATTATTATAACGATATTTTTTTGTTAGGTATAAACGAACAAATATCGTTAAATATAACGTTATTTTCTGGTATCAGGTATGCGATCGTGCACGGTGCACTATTTAAAATGTAATAAGCGTTCTCTGTGAAAATACAAATAAAAAAATACACCTTAAAAGCGTGATCACGTTTAGAAATTTTTTCCGCCTGTCATGACTTTCTTGACGGACTGTAACGTTATCAAAGAACAAATAATTACCGTTATAAATCCTATATAACGTTATAACATTAACCGTTATTAATATCAATTTTTAACGTTATATTTAATATCGAGTTTTTCATAACGTTATCTATGCCCTTGAAGCAGTAACGTTATGAAAAAAGAAGTAGATGTGAAAAAAGTAGAAGTAGAAGTCAAAGGTGTGTTATTATTTAGCGTTTTGTTCAGTTTTGTTTAATTTTTTGGGAAAAATTAAAGAAATCCCTGATTATGTAGCAAATATTAACAAAAAATAATTATAAGTTCTAATTTAAAATTTGTATCATGGCAGATAAGAAAAAAAAGGTAAGCAGAAGAAAGTATTTAACAGAAATTATTGTCCACATAAAATCCCCCGAAATTGCCATTAGAGAAGAAATAATAATAATAATAAATACGTTTTACGTATACACAACAATTATTAAATTCAATTAAAAATCTTAGGATCCAGCCATACCAAGGAGGCCTGTAATATTGCGCTCAGATAGAGATGTTGTAAAAGAACCGGCAAAAGAGAAAACTGAGAAAGAAAAGCAACCAACAATCATCTTAAAAACTCGTGAGCAGAGTGCCACCAAAGAAGACCGGCCGGTCAGTCCAAAGGCCCAGGCTGAGACTGAAAGGCCACATGCCCCTAAAATAGCACAGAACGAAAATAAGGACAAAAAAGGTAGGTGCAGTAACTACAAAACTTCTGTTTTATCATGTTTTATCCATTGAGTTTTAAGTCTTTGATACAGGACTATAGTTGCAAAACTTCTGAAAAATTCGGAATAATTCCGGAATACTTCTGGGAAAGTTTCTTTAAATTAGAATTATTCAAAATGAATTTAATAAAAAAAAAAAATATGAATTTTTATTTTTGCTGAAAAATGAAAAATAAAATTTGCATCAATCGTCGATCGCCGCCGCGCATAGAGCGTCGCCCGCCGGATAAAAAAGTACTCTGTGCCCGCCGGGCGCCGGCCGCTGCCACCGCGTCGCGCGCGCCGACTGCCACAGCGAAATATTCAAAGGAAACATTCGATTGCGGGGTACGAATCTTTCCGCGGGGTGAGGGAAAACTTCTCCGGGGAGCATCTCCCTTCCGGGCCGCCATCGCCCACTCGACGGGCGAGCGAGTAGTGCTAGCAGGTGACGGCGGCGCGGAAGGGAGTTGCTCCCCGGAGAAGTTTTCCCTCACCCCGCGGAAAGATTCGTACCCCGCAATCGAATGTTTCCTTTGAATATTTCACCGGAATAATTGAATAGAAATATACGTGTTTGTTTGTGGTTTGTGGCGGATGATTGAATTATTTGTTCAGTGGCACATACGTAAGTTAAATATAAATGTTTATTTATACTATATTAATATTATATTATTAAATATTATTAAATAAATAAATATTATTAAATAATAAATGCGAAAGTATGTCTGTCTGTCTGTCTCTCTGTTACCTCTTCATGCTCGAACCGCTGAACCGATTTTGCTGTACAGTTCCCGCGTCATAAAAGTCAAATATCAGCAAAATCGGTTCAGCGATTCGAGCGTGAAGAGGCAACAGACAGACAGACGGACGGACGGACAGACAGACACACTTTCCCATATTTTATAATATTAGTATGGATGGGATTAATTAAATTAAATAGTAGCTACTATTTATTTATTGTGTTGTGTCACATTTTGTATGAGAATTGTGTATTTAACACTTTAACACAGAATCAAATATCATTGTTTGTCTATTTAAGTTAAAGATAAATAGTTTACAACTTCCAAGCGCAATTTTCCTCGTTTTTAGGCAGTTGAAATATTCCCAAAGTTTCGGAATATTTCGGAATACTTCCGAAGTATTCGACGGGAATGATTCGGAATTTTTCCCGCCAGCATCTATATACAGGACGCTCCAGAATATAAGTGACGACAGACGAGTACTGCAGACTTGGTAGTAGGTAGTACTACTAATTGACACACCAATACAAGCACATTTAGACATCACCATAGTAGCATATTATATAGTTTTTCCGTAGAAAGAAACTTTTATTGGTTGACCATAATATGCATATGAAGTTATTCTTATATAAAATATTATACTGTATTTACTGTCTCTGGCATCCATATGTGAAATTTGAATCTGAAGTCAGACACTCAAATCTGAAATTCATCTTTTTGTCTTAGTTTTAATAGAAAACTGTTTTTTTTTTCAGAACAGAAAACAAGTCAACCATGTAAACCTATGCTGCAGCCAGTCAAGTTGCTGGATGAAAACTTAGAGTTCAACAATGCAGCATTGGAGTTTCTCAATGATTCTAACACTAACTACTTAGTTGTTGGAATTATGGGTATGAATTATTCTTGTTTTTAACCCTGCTTCCTTATATCAACTTAACTTTGGAAAACGAAAAAGGTTTGTCTCACCTCCCAATTTAAAAAAAGAACTGTAATGATTATTCTAACATTATTACTTATCTCATTTCAGGAACACAAGGAGTGGGCAAATCTACAATATTAAACCTTTTAAACAAAAATATACCATATGAAACACTGTGCTCGGACATATTAAATTCTTGTCACCAAAGTACACCTCAGGACTCAGAGCTTGAGCAAAATGATGAAACAACACTAGAAAATCAAATAGAAAACTTAAATTTCATAGAAACAGATGAAAATAAGACTGCAGATAGTAAAAACTACTTTAAGTTTAAAATGCAAGACTTTGATCAAATTGAAAGAGGTGCACATTGTACAAAAGGTAATCTTTAATTTTAAGCGGTTTTGTGCTTACTTTTCAGAAGTATGTAGGTTTGTCTTAAATCACATTACCTATAGTATTCTTGCCCCACTGCCTGCTTTCGTGGCCGTGGCCTTATAGTCCAATGATATAGTAAGTTCACCTCGGAATTCAAGATACATAGCTGTAAGTCTGTGAATATTTATATATTGGCACCCTAAATATTGTCTCAAAACCTACATATGGTAGGGTGTGCACAACTATTAAATTTCAAGGTCAAAAGGTCCCAAAAATCACTTAAATTTTGGTTTTTCTATGTTTAATTCTACGAAATTCATAACAGACCTTTTTTATATTCATAGGATATTTACATGAGAAGTATTGGTCAGATTAGTGTGAAAGCCCGGGAAAAACTAAAATGGCTGCCATTTTACAACCTTGAGAGAGAGAAAAAATTTGAGAGCCAATTTATTGAGGAAATATGCCATACATCACGACATTAAAGGATCGGACACTGGTGTCGCGACACATTGAATATGGCGCGTTTTCGACCGGAGGCACCAGTTAACCTGAAGTGATACTTTGACCGCGCGCTCTCCGCCCTCTTTATCGGAAACTGTTCACCGTATAAAAATTTTTTTGAACAGAAATTGTAGAAAATTTTGTATTCTACATCATGGTTATAAATACAAATACCAAAAAACCCATAGGAAATGAAATATTTACAAAAAAAGGGCAAAAACCGATTTTTGTGATATTTTGACCTTGAAATTTAATAGTTGCGCACACCCTACCATATGTAGGTTTTGAGACAACATTTAGGGTGCCAATATACAAATATTCACAGACTTACAGCTGGGTATCTCGAATTCCGAGGTTCCTACCTAATTTAAGCCTAATTTGACTGGACCATTATGCGCAAGCGTCGTAATACTGCATTTTTCTGCTCTTATAAAGTTTCTGAAATCACTGATTTGTGTGTGCCCCTGTGCAACGTCGTAACTATAGGGTGGCAGGGCTGGCAAAACGCCACGGGCCCCCGACCCAAAAGGGCCAAGCGGCTGAGGTCAGAATTTTTTATATATTGTTTTATTATTAATGTGATGATTTTTACTGATAGGGCCCCATCAATTTGCCACGGGCCCTGGATGTTATAGTTACGCCACTGCCCCTGTGATTATATGCAAAGAGAGGTTCTCAGAATCTACAAATCTTTTTCCAGGAGTTGACATGTATGTAACAAGTGACAGAGTAATACTACTAGACTGCCAAGCTCTGTGGTCCCCATCGTTTATAGAAGAAACCAGCACTAATCCTGTGACCGCTAGAAGTGCTAATATATTGACAGTAGATTGTCTACAGATAGCGTCATATCTTATGGCGATTTGTCATGTTGTTATTGCTGTACAAGACTGGTTTGTTGATTATAACTTCATAAGGTTAGTGAGCTAATAATCTATACTAATATTATAATGCGAAAGCGTGTCTGTCTGTTACCTCTTTATTGCCTGAACCGCTAAGCTAATTTAGATTTGTTTAATGCTCGATTTACGCGGGTGACTAACGGGTCGATTTTAGTCGCGCGGCAAGTCACCAGTCGAATCGCCTGTCCAACACGAATCGCCACCCCATTTACACATTCTACAAAAATCGCCTGTGACTAGTGCCTACAAACTATGTATTCGCAACAAGCTATCGCTTGCGACTGAGCGTTACACGGTCGATTTTAGCCATTGGCCGCACGACTTTGGGGCTTGCGGCTTTAGCCGCATGCAGCGTAGTTGAACTGCCATTTAGACGGTCGATCTTCGCCGTGCGGCGTAAATCGTGCGGCTTTAGTCACCCGTGTGAATCCAGCATAATACTTTGATTCTTGGGATAGGATAATTATGGACACTCAAGCTGCGCGTTCAGTCAAATGTCGATGTTAAACATGGTTTGATTCCAATGCAGCATACTCGTATCTTTTCCCTGAAGTTGTCTGTTTCAATGCCAGCTGAAGTATTTTTAGTACTACTAGCTCCATCTGTTTGACAATAATAGCAATAATGTCAAACAGATGGCGCTACTGTGGTAGTACGTACGTAATAAATACGCAACATTTTCTGTGTTTTCAAGATTGAATTAAAATATTCTACTACCTATAAGCAATTAAAAAGTAGTGTAATTATTGCAACATTATGTGGAAGAATATCGTAATTCCTGATACAGTATATTTTAAAACATTTATAATGCATCACATCGCAAATATCTGCGACAAAACTCATAATAAAAATGACATTGCGATTCGAATTCGCACAACACGAATTCGCAGTTATGTGTGGGAGCCCTTCAGGAGGGACTCTAAAGCACTATACTATCCCAACTCACCATTTCAGATACATCCAAACAGCAGAGATGCTGAAGCCGTCACTCTCAGCGTCGAGCTCGGTCAGCAGCCCCGAGGGCTCGGAGTCCACGGGCGTTGAGAACCACCCACACCTGCTGCTGCTGCAGAACCGGTGTCAGATGGAGGACTTCCTGCCAGAGTCGGTGAAGATGATGCAGGATTTTTACAGGTTAAATCTAAATTTTGTAGAATATCCAATATAATATTATATAATTAACTATAATTAACCCATCAATCCCCAAGCGGTACCCGGCTGTCGCATAACAATTGAAAATATATTGTGTTTGCGATTCCCACTATCGAGGTATTGCTATTATACATGAGAAAGTGTGTCTGCTTATCTGTCTGTCTGTCTGTTACATCTTCACGCCCAAACATGATGTGAGTCCCGGGAAAAGACATGGTATACGTTTTATCCCGGAAAAATGTACGATTCACGCGCGATTGACGAATTTTAGCGCGACGGAATTGCGGGTGTCGTCTTGTTATAAATTAAAAGGCTTTTAACTACGCTGTTAACATTGTATCATATTATAATATAGTGCCACAGAAAATCTCGACTCGTAATGTGAATCGAAAATCTAATAGTGAATAGGTACAAAGTATGTATATTAATTATTAATAGTGAATAGTAATATTGATAAATTACAATTGACATGAAAATCTACTATTGATTTTATGAATAGGCAGAAAAAAGACATTTCGTGATTTTTAACCAAAGATTAACAAGTCATACCTGGTACAGTAGGCATAATAATTAATTATTGTTCTCATTACTAAGTAGATGTTGCCCGCAACTTGTACTGAAAGACAGACAGACTCGCATTTTACATGTGAGACTGTGTGTCTTTCTGCCTTTACATGGCAATATTATTAGCACAGAATATAATAACATATTCATATTATTTTTTCTGTCTACAGAAAAGCCTTCCAAAGGTCGCACCTACAGCTCAAAACTGGCTTGTATATGTACAGCGACTGTAACCAGAATGGTATCAACATAGACAGTATAAGCAAGTCTTACAGTACTGAGGCATGCGGTAACCCGCTTAACTTGTTCCTGCTGCCTGAAGTTTATAGTGATTATGGTATGTTATAAATTTTAGGTACTGAGAGAAAGTCTATTTCACAATGTATAGGCTATTTAATGTTGAAAATGAAAAAAAAAAACAACTTAAATTAAATTAAGCGTTTGATAGATAATGTAATAGGCCTAAAAAATATTCATTTAATTACAGTTAAACTTAATTAGTATTTGTCTCTGAGTGCAGCAGAAAGACAAACTTTGTATAGCTTATTTATTGTGAAGCTTTCTTTTATCAGTCAGAGTGTTAGTAAATAGCTATGTCCACACTATGCGCTTTCGTCTTCAATTTTCGTCATCTTGTTTCATTCAACTTTCGTATTGGCGCATTCAATAATTGAATGCATCAACGAACGTAACGCCAACTGTCATTTTTAATAACAAAGCGAAAATTTTGGATACGGTCAGAGGCATGCGTCGCGGGCTTGCCTCACGACCCAGTCGACTGCGACATAATCTATATATATATATATAAAATAATATATATTGTTACCTAAAGGGAAAATGGGTAAGATAGGACCTTCTTCAATAGGAATAAGATTTATTATCTCGTCGGATCATACATCTTATTCCCATTCTTTTAGTCGTATTTTCAATTGGAACAACAACTGTTACTGTTTTTTTTTTGTTAAGGAATATTTACTGTTTTTTTTGTTAATGAATACGACTGAACGTCCGCGGACGCGTCCCCGCGCCCCGTTCATAACGTATTTTAATGAGAAATCCTCGAGACACTGGCTCACTAACACACCCAGTACCACTTGTGGAGCGCACGTCTATTCACTGTCACTGCCACTATGCAACTGAAACCTGTGACTACTTGACAACGACTTACATAGACTGCCCCCACTACTGGTGTGCATGAGACAATGTAGTATCTACTTATGTAGATACACTGCACATACACTACATCCCTTCCCAGACGTCCGAACGCTCAAAGTCGCGTCCGCGACTTATGTCAGACAATGTGCACAGTTTAGTGTATTTTGTATTAACCAGATAGAAACAAGCCACATCCGAGGAAAACGTCCGAGGACAACGTCCGATTATTTGTTCCCAGCTTTAATCCTTGGTTATTTGCGCTTTTGAAAAGTAACGTAGTCATGGGAGGATACAAAAACTAATTAGATTTACTCAAAAATCGTTACTCATAATTTATTTCAGATTAGTAATAATTAATTATTATGATTGTGAGTATCCTATTGCTACAGCGCTTTTAACTTTTCCAGAAAACAAAGACATATACCGCGGTCACCCATCCTTCGAGGCGCTGGCTAAACGTCTCCGCTGGATGATACTAGGTGTGAACAGACATCAAGTGACCAACGTTCCCAATCTGTCGGAGAAATCCTGGCACCAGTACTGCAGTAAGGCGTGGGAGACCATCAGAAAGTGTACATTCTTTATGGAGTATGAACGGTTTCTACCGTAATAAATGTTGATAGGTATGTTTGCTTTTTATTTTTTATACCAGAGGCCGTAGACAAAGTCCCTTTCGTTAAAAACGATGACGAAATTCGTTATCAAAATGTATGGGATCTGACATTAGTCTTCGCAAGCGAAATGTCATTTAGCAATGACTTATGTCAAACCGCATACATTTTGATCACGAATTTTGTCATCGTTTTTAACGAAAGATACTTTTTCTAAGGGGGCTGAGTGTAGTCCAGCAAGGCTGGATTTATATTTTTTATGAGTATAGGCCACTTTAATATTGCCGTCCCTATGTACGAACTCTGCGTCTTCCTAGGACGCTGCCGCCTCTCTTAGGACGCCATAGGACGCTGCCGACCATAGGCCATGGCCTATACTGCCTATACATCCAGAGCTGCAGTAAAGCCTGATTCTGTTAATAGACCTTAAAAGTTGGTATTTTAAGATGCTTATAATGATAGGTAATCATCACGTTCGAAACAAGTGAAAGTCGGTTTGAGCTTTTGTCACTACTTTCGACTTGTAAAAATGTCAACTAAGTATCCAGGCATCATATAAATGGGACTGTGTTTTGCCAAAGTTAAATTGTGATAACTCGTCTAGCTATAATCGCCAATGCGACAAAGCATTTGATTATATTAATTTACCCAAAACGTTATTTACCCAAAAATATTGTACTCAGTCCTAAATTGAATAAATTAGATATGCAAAATACTTATACTACTTTAATTGTATCTTAATATGCAATATGCATATTTTATTGTTAAATACATTTATCTGAAATAAATAATGAGAAGGACGCAGGTGGTATTTAAATGATAACACACATCAAAGGGCAAAAGTTTACTTTCATCAAGGATATAAGAGAATTACTGTAAATTGGTAAAATACAAAGATATTATAAACTGTTGTCATTAAACAAAGAAAGCGCATCAGACAAAGTCTACATACCAAATAACTATAACACTTTTGCCTCCCTTTCTATGTTTAAGTCAGTTTTTAACAAAGAACATTTATGTTAGCTGCTTTAGAACTCTTTTTTAAGTTATACTTACACTACTAATTTTAAATTACAAACTTTAAATAGTTTTTGTGGATTTGGAGTTTCTACTTTTGTTTATAATTTTAAACCTTTACCATAAGGAATTTACGTTCAAGTTTATGAGAGAGAACTTTCATCGGCTGTCAAAGGTAAAATAATCTGAACAAAATGTAAAGCACATTCAGTTCAGAATCATTTTGCCTTGATCATGTACCACCAGAGAAATTCTGGCCGATCACAACCAACATTGACATAACCCGGTAGTCCCCAACCTTTTCTTCATGCGGGCCACAAACATGTATTAGTCTTGGTGTCGCGGGCCTCAACAAACATTTTTTGGGGTTAAAAAATAACATTCTTCATAATTAACGATTTAAAAGTGGAAAAAATTTAACGATTATCACGTAGACTTTACGTTATTTTGCCGGTGGGTGTGAATTTCAGAATTGTTAAGACGCTGACAACTGCCAATGACCTTGATCTCGCATCACCCTCGCACCTGTGTCGATTTTCATACCAGAGAGACAGAGATGTGAAGTGTTCAGTCGGTAGCGTGGATACATTTTTCGTTTGTTAGAGGAAAAAATAAATACTATGGGAAATCTAGATGTCAGAACCGAAAATTAAATCCGGCAATCTTTGGATTTTTGTAAAAGGTATCAAATAAACAAATTTTTAAAGCATAGATTGTATTATTACTTTAGTTAGAACTGTTTAAAGTTCCTGAAAGATGTGACTTTGGTTTTTTTTTTCATCCAGTAGGAGTACATTATTTTATTATTTAAATTCGACAAGCTTTTCCAAATATACTTAATCAAAAATCACATATATTTTTTTTGTGCCAATCAATGAAATACATACGTCTAGAAAACTGCACAAAGATGTCGAATTGGCAGCTGTCTTCCCCTTAAGCATCACGCGGGCCACAAATAAAGTTGTGTTGGGGATAGCGGACATAACCTGACCAAATAACGCAGGTCCGCCATCCCATGTATCAATTTCTATAATGATAATAATACAAGGCGTAACAAAACTATAATATTAGCCATAATACTGTAGTGTGTGTATGTGTCCCTTATACAGGGTGTAACAAAAATAAGTGATAATACTTTAGGGTGTGTGCGTGTTCCTTGTAGTTCACTGTGAAAGTAGCAGCGCTGAAAGACCAAATTTTTTTTTACTTTTGTATGGGGAAACTCGTGACGCTCGGGCCCTTGCCCGTTGTAGAGAGTCTATAAGGAACACGTACACACCCTAAAGTATTATCACTTATTATTGTTACATACTGTATATAGAGTTTACTGTGAAAGTAGCAAAAAAGAGCATTTTTTTTGCGTATGTATGGGCAAGCGCTCCAATGTCACGAGTTTCCCCATACAAAAGTGGAAAAAAAATTGTTCATTCAGCGCTGCTACTTTCACATTGAAGTCCATAATATAGGGGACCCACACACACACACACACACTCTAAAGTATTATAACTTAGTTTTGTCACACCTTGTATACCCTTAAATTATTTCTATACCACCCACACTCTATTGGTACACGCTAGCTATGAGTGGCTTTCGGCGCTGCTCGGGCGGTTTGTAAGCGTGCTGGTACACACTAGCCAGCCTCCAATGCTCCGGATATCCGGTAGCATTAGCGTCCCTCCAGATCGTGAATGGGGGCGTTAAAGTCGATATAGTATACGACTTCTTCGTATACGGATGACGCATTTTCGGAATTTTGACCCCTTTGGAGTCTTTCGAACTGTCGCTTTGAACAGAATTGGGATTGCCAGCTTTGAAGGCGAATTTGTAGTCGTCTTTCACCGTTTTGTCGGCCACTGGCCTTGCATTACATGAGGTGCATTGCCTATGCTTTGCGTTGTTGTTTTTCGAGTGACTCGATCCGAATGATTCGTTCGGTGAGCTATGTTTTAATTTTCCTTGAGCTAGTGGTGTTTTATCGTAAGATTCTAAGCTCTGATTTGAATTATCTCTACCGTTTTCTTGTTTCGATTTTGCGGTGGAACTTTGGTCGGATTTAGGAGTACCGCAGCCGTTTTTTCCGTCGCACTTTTTTACGGAGTCGTTCGAACTCTTTCGACTGTCCGGCCTCGATTTGGGACGATCGTGCTGGGCGCAATTTTGAACTTCACAAGAATCTTTCCTTCTCTCTTTGGTCATATCTTTCTCAAAGTATGGTACACTGTGTTTGCCGTCGTCAACAATTTGGTTTCTATTGAATATTGAGTACGCGTGTTCTCCCATTGTTTCTAGGACCTCCTCTTTCGGAGTATGGACCATGGTAAAGACTGCGGGAGCTAAGGAGCCGTTTGATCCGTCGATATGTTTAGGCGGTTTCGGTTCCTGCTTCGTATCATTAGGCTTGAAATCCCAGCATATAGCTAGATCCATTAGTGATAAAGGTTTCTTGTATTGACCACCTAAACCCAGGACCGAAGTCGCTGGACGTTGCTTGGTATTCTTTTCATCGGCAGCTTTTTTGGGCTCGCATGTCTTGGGTCTATGGACGCGCATTTTGGTGCAACAAGTTGGTCCCGAAGCGCCGTAGCCCTTCCAGCCTATAGCGTACGGTTTCACTACGATATCAGAATCCCTATGCTCACCGACCTTCGGCAGGAGTCTGTATCCTAGAGTATCAGGCAACGGCTCGTGTTCCAAATTACCAGTGTGCATTTTCTTAGCGAAACTGAAATTTTGGACGACATTTACGTAGGGCAACTTGGTGCCAGATTTTCTATCAAATTTCATGTTTTCATCTTCCTCAAAATTTTTCGCATTCTCGGCTACTTTTCGCCAGAATTTGTCCTGTGGATCTTCCTGCGGGCCGTGTAGTTTTTCGACTGCGTCTTTAACTAGCCGATCATAACTCTCGTGTCTTTTATCTTCTTCAGTTTCTGCTCCTGGTACGTAAGGCCCGTTACCATCGCTATCTACAGGTTCTATTCTCTTGTTAAGTTCCAGAGGATCCTCGTAATTTTTTACTTGTGGATTTTCCGCTTGAGATTTGTTATCTTGATCCTAATAATTTGGTACAGACATGTAAATTTGGAAGAGAAAATTAATATTGAACGTATGCTCAGTATCTTCAATACAATTTAACATTTAATATCTTTTTTGGTCTATTTTTGTGATATGGACATTCGTTAGCCTGAAATAAAAAAAGGGATGTAAATTATCGTCATCATAACAAACTAATTATTTTATTTATTTATTTTTGTTCAATACATAACAATGTTACAAAAGTATAAAAAATCTTGCCGCAAAAACCACAATAAGTCAGTCAGTAAATAGTAATATTATATGAAAGTTTTTTTTGCTGTTGATGTTGCAATGTTTAAAATTTTTATTGCTTTGGAATTTAAATTGTTGTGGCTAATAATATCCTACTTTATCCAATGCCTTCAAATAATTGAAAATTACAATTCAATTTTAACTATCAACGTGGCATAGACCTTAATCAGTCATTTTTCTACTAAAATATGTAATCACTGTAAGTTTATCGACTGCAGTATCTTATCTCCCGTCAGGTGTTAATTTATCTACGAAAACACATTTTACTTATTACAACATTGTAGTTAGGCACTTCAATAAATAGAACAGTCAATATGATGTTACACTTTGATTAATCGTAAAATCATTTTTAGATATTCATACTAATATTATAAATGTGTATGTCTGTCTGTCTTTCTGTCTGTGTCTGTCTGTCTGTCCGTCTGTCTGTCTGTCTGTCTGTCTGTCTGTTACCTCTTCACGCCTAAACTATTTATGGAGATACTTTCAACTTTGAGCTCTGGAAAAGGACATAGGATACTTTTTATCCCGGAAAATGGTACGGTTCCCGCGCGATAAACATTTAATGTGAAAGTTTTTGTCTATCTGTAACTCTATTGCGTTTTTCACTTAAAACGTTGAATCGTTATGGATATGGACTAAAGGTCACCGCAGATATACAATTTCAAGTTGGCCGACTATCGTATTTAAACTAAATTATTTACGTAGTATCGCAATTTAATTGAACAACCTTTAAATTGTAGGTAATTGAAAAGGGATCGAATTTAGTTGCAAAAATGTGCGAGCTCTCATAAGTCGCTATAGCTATAATTGGTATACTGTGCGACTTAGTTGACCAACTTAAGGGCGTTCCCTACGGAGATTCCGTAATTTATCGTATTTAGGGGCTTATAAACTCATCATTTGAAAGCTACAAAGTTATAATAAAAATACAGCAATAAATAATAATCTTCAGCATATCAACATTCCTTTCCACGTTTTAAATTTTATATTTTTGTTTATTATACTAATGATATCAGCTTCCAAAGTAAAACCGATTTATTAAAATTCAAGCATACATTCAGCATCTCCTTAGTATTTACAAATTACTGTTATTTGAAACACACGCCAATAGATCGACAATATCGTAATTTTTTTTTTAGGTCAATTTTGAACTAAGATAAGTAAAAAAAATAGGGTTTTGGTGCGATCTCGATGACGCGGCAAATGTATGGTCAAGGTCGTTAGTTCGGGGGATGGCCTTAAAATTGTAAGTCTGCGGTCACTCTAAAGAGATACATATATACCCGAAAATATACAATAGTTTTCGACCGCGAAAAATATACAGTTTACTATGTATTAACGAAATGGTGCTCAATTTTTAACCGGCTTAAAAAAGGAGGATGTTATATGTATGGCTGTATATATTTTTTAAATCGAAGTTACTTACTAATTAGTTATACCTCCAAACACAAATACGACTTAAGTCATATACACTCAAACTTTTAACAGTAAACAAAACCTGCCCTCTAGCTTCTCAACTTACTCTGAAGTCTTCAGGTTTGCTTTTAGCAGTTTTGTCGTCAAAGCCTTGGTCCTCGCGCCTGCGCGCGGTGTCCGCTCGCTGCTCACGCAAATGGAGCCAATCCGAGAAACGACCGTCCGGAGGTTCCTTTGATAGTTCCGCAGCTACAAATAAGTAAGCAACTTGGTAATGACAGTAAGGCCCGTATTTTTGGTCAGTACTCAAGACGCATCTCGGTCTCGATACACGGTTCAGGCTCTGTGATTGGTTGGCTGTCAAAATTTGGACAAATCACAGAGCCTGAACCGTGTCTTGAGACTGAGTTGAATCTTGAGTACTGACTATTTATACGTCGCATCTTAAGGGTCCGTATACAAAATTTGCGGATTTCGCTGATATAACAGACGTGATTTAACAGTTAAAATACAGTATTTCTATAAGTTTTAATGCACAACATGTAAGATTATTTCAATTATAATCTAATGTTGGAGCTAGATTTTTTTAAAAGTATTTTTAAATAATCCTATTCAAACCCGCGACAGTTTTGCGATTTTTGCTGTAAAAGGTTTAGAATATCACCTGTTTATGGATTGTATTGACGTCTTAACGGTATGAAAAAAATACAATGTACTGTTGAGAAAGTCGTCTATAAAATGTTGGAATTACTTTTTACCACTTTAAGAAATAGTTGAATAAAAAAATATGTAACTCGGCAAAATTTTAGAGAAAATAGGCAAAGAATTGCTGTTAATTTCGGCAACTTGGAGCTGTAATTCATAAAAAGAAAAGAAAATAAAAATTAAGCCAGAAAAGTCGCGTAGGAAGACAAAAAGCAAATAATTCATTATTCGCTAATGTCGTTTTTATTGCTTGACAAATGTAAAGGTAAATAGCGTGCAATATATTAATAAAAAGCTATGACGTCAGCAAGCGCTCAAGTTTGGGCAAGATGTCATGTAAACTGCGGTAGAACACGATATCTAGTAGGAAGTGTATTTTTCATGGATATTTCAATATTACATTACAAGTTGTAGAGCTTCAATTGTTATTGTATGCTCAACCTTTTAAATTACTTTGAAATGACTTTGTTGCTTTACCGTTTTCATGATATTATTGTTTCGATGCACGTAGAATTATTTAGAAAATGCGACTTTAAGAATTATGTAAAAAACCATTTTACTAAAAGTATCTTAGGTAATAGGTTAAGCAAGTTAACACAACCTAGATACTAGAGATAAACTACGATAACATGGCGCGCCCCTCCAAAATTCAAAACGTTTGAATGCGTTGTCTTGCGCGGTCGGCTAGTTATAATTACTTTACCAACAAATCTTGGTAATAAATTAAATGAAATATTACGAGTACTGATTGATTGGTTGAATACTTACTAGTTACTACATACAAACTCTTTCATAAGGATGTATTGAAACAGTAATTTGGAGGGGCGCGCCATGTTATCGTAGTTTATCTCTACATACTGTCAACGAACTTATCAATTAGGGCTTGATTACACCTACCGAGTAGTGGCGAGACAGTATCAAGGTCAACATACAATTTGATTGGTCGTGAGCAACTCCTTCCACAGGGCTTCACATCTCATTTACTCTTGGCGCCCAACGTGGGGCTCGTACTTACCAACTTGCCTAGTAATCTTCCTCGGCATGTCCCAAGTGCCCGTATAGTGTCCGAAGCACTTCGAAGTGCCCCGGGGCGCGCCTGGCAAGAAGCGGCCGTTTATGTCACATATCGGCTTCGGCGCCGGCCGCATCTGGACAGGCCGAGCTCGGGATGGCGCCCAACGTGGGATCTCCCAGTTGCAGAGACGCCGAGGCGCTGTTTCCTTGTTGAACTGTGAAAATATTGATATCTTTATAGGTAGTAATAGTGGCTGTAGTTGTGCTATGGATGGTTCATCAGACAGAGATAGAATAAGATATTATTGAAGTCTTTATAGATACCTAGAGTAGAGATAAACTACGATAACATCCAAAATTCAAAATGTTTGAAGTGCGTTGTCTTGCGCGGTCGGCTAGTTATGATTAGTTGACCAACAAATCTTGATAATAAGTGACATTAAGTGAAATATTACATGTACTGGTTGATTGGTTGAATACTTACTACATACAAACTCTTTCATAAGGATGTGACTACACACATTGAAACAGTAATTTGGAGGGGCGCGTATGTAGTTGTGCTATGGATAGAGTTCTTCAGACAAAGATAGAGTAAGCAGAGACAGGTGCCCATGGATTCTTTGTTTGGACTGTAGTTGTGCTATGGATGGTTCTTGAGACAGAAATACAATAAGATAATATTGAAGTCTTTATAGGTACCTAGAGTACGCATAATGTGGCTGTAGTTATGCTACCTATGACTGGAGTTCTTTACAAAAAGATAGAGCAA
Source organism: Lysandra bellargus (assembly GCA_905333045.1). Classification (NCBI taxonomy): domain Eukaryota; kingdom Metazoa; phylum Arthropoda; class Insecta; order Lepidoptera; family Lycaenidae; genus Lysandra; species Lysandra bellargus. Next base: position 7,078,247 of record HG995355.1, read on the forward strand.
GTAAAATATAGAGTTTAGAATTTAATGGTAAAAGTCCTTTCCTGGTACTTAAAGTACCTCCAAACTAAACTTCATTAAAATTGGTTTGCAGATTTGAATATAAAGAGGTAATAAAATATCTCATTTTAATAATAATATCTGAATACCAAACTGGCTGGTATAAATAGTCAGTACTTAAGATGCGACCAGGTCTCAAGACGCGGTTCGGCTTTGTGATTGGTCCAAATTTTGACAGCTAACCAATCACAGGGCCTGAACCATGTCTTGAGACCGAGATGCATCTTGAGTACTGACTATTTATAGCAGCCAAAAGTACCAAGACACAAGCGAGTTCACTGACCACTCTTTCGAGTATTCAAATTCTCTATCTCATGAGACACACAGAATTGGCCACAAACTCTCCCGAGATGAAGTCACAGGGAGGTGGTGAATAAAACATGCGGAACCGCAGCGATGAAGGGTGGCGCGTGACAGTCGCGTGGCGCAGAATTAAACTTTCATGCGGACCCCTATCGACGCTGAATTTTTAACGACAACTGCCAACAAACCACACTTCGATGACGTGTGAGTTTATTTATGCTATCAAACGAGCAGACATTTCTCTAATCTTATTTAGCCATATGAATTAACTCTTGTTAATAGTAAGATGAGGTTAGTAGCTCTTGGCAATATAGTAAAGACCACACCACATTAGAGGTGTACATGCCTTGGCCTTGTTTGAAGTTTTTTTGGGTTTTATAGTGTTTTTAATACATTATGCACACGAATCATAAAAAATCAGCCAAATAAGATTGTTACCAAGTGCGAGAATTGGCGAAAGTTATGTTATTAACTCCAGCTATTACCGTTCTTGAGATACAGCCTGGAGACAAACGGACAGACATCGAAGTCTTAGAAAAGGGGCCCCGTTTTTACCCTTTGGGTAGACAGATTTATAGTTGACATACAATATTTATTACATAAGATTTGTTTCATAAAGATGGCACGTCGACGTTGTATATTTGACTGAAAAACCCTTTACACAAAAAATGTACACCGTGTACCATTTTACGCATATTCGATGCTCTTAGTTACTCCATGATTATTGTATACGTCTATGACTATACTTTAAATAATTACAAACACTATAACATGTAGTTACAATAATTAAATTTAAAAAAGCTCATTCAATACGATTGATCAGGTGTCAGCTACCCCTTCAGCCCCTTGTTCGGGGCGTTATAATCATCTATGGGGTTGCAAATTATTATTTACCCCATATACGTCACTCGGATGACTAAATTTAAATACCCGCAATAATTTAGAATTATCTCGTCGCACCCCTTTGTGTTTATTGAAAGTATTGTTAAGGGTCTACACAGACGGACTGCATTTCAACTGCAATCCAACTGCAAATTGCAGTTGGATTGCAGTTTGAATGCAGTTGACACGACTGCAATACGACTGCAATAGAACTGCAAGCCAAACGCGCAGTCGGATTGCAGTTCAGTTGCAGTCAGCGTGCAGTCATGTGAACTGTTTGGTTTGCAGTTCTATTGCAGTCGTATTGCAGTCGTGTCAACTGCATTCAAACTGCAATCCAACTGCGATTTGCAGTTGGATTGTAGTTGAAATGCATTCCGTCTGTGTAGACCCTAATGCTTTACGGCAATTACAAATATGATTTGCATATGAACCTAATATCGACAAACCAGTCAGTTTTTAAAAATATGCATTTGCTGCAGTAGAGCACCTCAAAATTTTAACCGCAACTGCAAGCGTAGTTAACCAACATATTCACGCGTTTTAGTACGTAGTATGCGTGAACGTGATTCAACAGAGCTGCTGAATTTTTTGGTACCTATGCCTAATGCCTGGTTAATCGACACCTTAGTCGGTAGTAGATGTACCTAAATAATAAATATGTACTTAATTACTCAAGCTTTTAAGGTTTCAAAATAGAAGAAAAAGAATACCCCTACCTACGTTCTTTCTATAGAAGTATTTTCGTCATACCTGTCCCTGAACTTCAGAAATGATTAGCTAAAAGCTTACTGAAAGCTATATTTAGATTCTAGTCCATTGTTAAAGTTACAATTACATTACAGTTTAAAAGCGAAACCATATATATTTTACTCCGTTGCGTAACGGTGCGTCGCCACAGCGACGATTTTTATATAAGGTAAGTACATACTATAAGGTAATTGACGCGTTGGTTCATCGGACTCGACGTTTAACGAAACAATGGACAAGAGATAGAGACTGCACTAGGCATAGTAATTGAATAGAGACTGCACTAGGCATAGTAATTGAATAGAGACTGCACTAGGCATAGTAATTGAATAGAGACTGCACTAGGCATAGTAATTGAATAGAGACTGCACTAGGCATAGTAATTGAATAGAGACTGCACTAGGCATAGTAATTGAATAGAGACTGCACTAGGCATAGTAATTAAATAGAGACTGCACTAGGCATAGTAATTGAATAGAGACTGCACTAGGCATAGTAATTGAATAGAGACTGCACTAGGCATAGTAATTGAATAGAGACTGCACTAGGCATAGTAATTGAATAGAGACTGCACTAGGCATAGTAATTGAATAGAGACTGCACTAGGCATAGTAATTGAATAGAGACTGCACTAGGCATAGTAATTGAATAGAGACTGCACTAGGCATAGTAATTGAATAGAGACTGCACTAGGCATAGTAATTGAATAGAGACTGCACTAGGCATAGTAATTGAATAGAGACTGCACTAGGCATAGTAATTGAATAGAGACTGCACTAGGCATAGTAATTGAATAGAGACTGCACTAGGCATAGTAATTGAATAGAGACTGCACTAGGCATAGTAATTGAATAGAGACTGCACTAGGCATAGTAATTGAATAGAGACTGCACTAGGCATAGTAATTGAATAGAGACTGCACTAGGCATAGTAATTGAATAGAGACTGCACTAGGCATAGTAATTGAATAGAGACTGCACTAGGCATAGTAATTGAATAGAGACTGCACTAGGCATAGTAATTGAATAGAGACTGCACTAGGCAGTGCCCAGCTATGTCGCAAAGGAGTACCACGAAAGTTTATGGCCAAATATTCTTCACGTGTAATTGTATCACCTAAATTCTAAAGTCTAAACAGTACTGTACTGTAGTCTAAACAGTGTCAGACGTCAGTACCAGGCACCAGCACCTGTAGCATGGCTATAGTAGAGATGCGAAGCTGCGGAGATAAACTGAAGGTGCTGTTACCGCGGCTAGCCGCGATCGACAAAAAATCAATTAAAATGCCACTTTTTGACATAGACTATAGTCTACGTCACACACTGGTCCCAAAGTAAAATAAATGGGACATTAAGAATTTTCGGATCGAAGGTCAACGGATCAGGCTGATTTTTTTTTGTAGACAGCTGATGCAATTACAAGTCACTTTTATAGATGTCGTTTTTTTCAAATATGCCGTATCTACAGAGATAAAAAATAATAATTATTTTTTTGTAACGAATTTTGTTGACGAAATCATTATTTTGTCATTTTCTTCCAAGATTCAAACGTATTCAACATAAATCATAGCACAGCTTATAGAGGGACTCTTGTCGTACATTTTTGTCATAGATGCACTGCGATTTTTGCGCCTTTAAGAGCTACATGCACTGTAATTTTTTTTGTCAGCGGATGAGGCCAATTTTTTTTTGTAGCATCTGATGCAATTTTACAAGTAACTTTTATAGATGTTGTTTTTTTCAAATATGCCTTATCTACAGAGAAAAAAAATGAATAATTTTTTTGTACGGACGTATTCATACGTACGATATACGTATTCAACATAAATCATAACACAGCTTATAGAGGGATTCTTGTCGTACATTTTTGTCATAGACACTCAACTGCGATTTTTGCGCCTTTTAGAGCTACAGGCACTTTATTTTTTTGGTCAGCGGATGGGACTGTTTTTTTTTTGTAGCATCTGATGTAATTACAAGTAACTTTTACAGATGTTGCTTTTTTCAAATATGCCGTATCTACAGAGAAAAAAATTATGAATAATTTTTTGTATGGACGAAGTCATAATTTTGTTATTTTCGAGTATTTCATATGGATTTTAATAAATATTGTTAAGGATAAACAAATAATAATGTTTCCTTTATTGACAAGTAAAGTAACTCTTACTAATGTCTTATTCATAAAAAATCCCATATAATATATACCTGAACTAAACAAATTAAAGTAGAAATTTCAAAACATGTACGTACAGGTAAATTATTTTGTAATGACTCATTATTTGGTAATGACTCATTGCCTAATTACCTCTGTACTTGGAATTTGTACTCTGTTTTGTTATTCAGCGCTAGCGAACGCTTCGAAAACGCTAAATAATAAATAGGCACATAGATTGCAATTCAAATTTTTCCTTCGTACTTTTACAGGCTTAGGACCGTCAAAATACAAACTTGTATGATTATATAGGTAATGTATTTAGGCGTACTTAAAAAATTTGAATTACCTCTAAAGTTTACATACAATTATTATTATTTTTTATTATTTAATATACAGAACATCAATTAATATTAAACGCCTTTACACCATTAAACCTATAAAGGTATGACTTGGTACTAGACATTCCTTTTACAATAAATAACTTTAAAATTAAGAACTTAAATAAACTATTAACTTACAAACTTAAATAAACTAACTAATACTTGATTACAATGTGATTTATTGTAACGGATCTTGTGGGGGGTTATTTTAAATGTCAACGTATACTTCTTCCTCTTCAGTAACTTCTATTCCAAGGTCGTTGGGCGAATCATCCCTGAGAAGATTTTCAGTTTCTTCGAACCTCTGCTGCTTTTGAATTTTGGTGAACTTAGGTCAGCGGGGCTAAAATGGTCGCTTTGGAGGATCATATTATGAATCATATGATTCATTTTGTTTATTCATTTTAAATTTATGTATTTTAAAAAATTTTAAATCACAAAATGGCATCAAAATGGTCACTCTGCAGTTTGCTTGCAATTAATGTCTAGTAATTTGTACTAATTTTACATTCGTAAGTTTGACTGTTTTGACGATTCAGTTTCTGAATTGATTTTAAAGGCATTTCAAAATGCGACCATTTTAGCTCCGCTGATGTTCGTAATGTACGAATCTGAGCTGATTAATAACTGGTGTATAATGTCTTCGTTTGTTTGAATTCTGCCTATCTTTCTCGTATGCTTTTCTCTGACTGAACGAAATTTCAAATTGTCTTTTATTTCTTAGATGCACCCGCTTATTATGAAGAGCATATGATAAATTATGCTCTTTTTCTACTTCTACGTCTTCCATGGTATATTCTGGATCAAATAACATAGGGAAATTCACAGATGTAGAAGTTGGCCACACAATTTTAGACTCCTGTTCCTGCCTCTCATCGGGCCGCGCGGCGCTGGCGGCCAAACCAGTAGCCCCCGCGCGCCTGCCTTCAGCGTGCACCTCCCCGCGCGCCTCCCTGCGACACCCGCGGCCAGCGAGGAGCGCGTCGGAGCCGCGCCCTTTCACTCCACCGGACCAACGGCCTACGCGACGCACGCACTGCGGCTATACCTCAAATACGGCTATACCTATTAATACAGTCTATTCTCAACGAAGACATCTTTTATTTCTGGCGGAGACCACCAGCATCACCCCTGGAGCTTCGCCCCCTACAACTCCAATCACTTTGTTTTTAGTTGATTCGCCAAAGTGTTTGTTCCTACTTGATCCTTCCCATCTTCTAGCTAGGTTTGACGTGTAATTTTGGCAAAACTTTTTGATAATTCGGAGCTCTTCATTTGGAATTTCACTTGGAATATATTTAATAATGGTTTGAAACAATAAATCACTATTTTAAGGCACCCACTATTTTTTAAAAAAAGGTAAAAATATGTAAATTAATTACAAACCATCTTAGTAAAAAAATACAAAAGTAATTATTGGTATTAGCAATTAAAAAAATTAAAATATAATATGGTGATAGTTGATGAAAAGTTGTTGTTTTTACGAGCACAAGACGCGTAATGAATGAAAACCGATCATGAAAGCCTCATATTATTTCAAGTAGTGGGGGTAATTAGACAATGAGTTATAAAAAAATGCTTGCAATACGGATGACTCACGCAATAATCCTTCGAGCCCCAAACGGTCGCATGCGACCGCGATAACAATAAAGGCTTCTATTGTTATCGCGGTATAACAATAGAAAGGCTTCTATTGTTATCGCGGTTGCATGCGACCGCTTGGGGCTCGAAGGATTATTGCGTGAGTCATCCGTATTAGAGGTTCGAAGAAACTGAAAATCTTCTCAGGGATGATTCGCCCAACGACCTTGGAATAGAAGTTACTGAAGAGGAAGAAGTATACGTTGACATTGAAAATAACCCCCCACAAGATCCGTTACAATAAATCACATTGTAATCAAGTATTAGTTAGTTTATTTAAGTTTGTAAGTTAATAGTTTATTTAAGTTCTTAATTTTAAAGTTATTTATTGTAAAAGGAATGTCTAGTACCGAGACATACCTTTATAGGTTTAATGGTGTAAAGGCGTTTAATATTAATTGATGTTCTGTATATTAAATAATAAAAAATAATAATAATTGTATGTAAATTTTAGAGGTAATTCAAATTTTTTAAGTACGCCTAAATACATTACGTATATAATCATACAAGTTTGTATTTTGACGGTCCTAAGCCTGTGAAAGTACGAAGGGAAATTTTGAATTGCAATCTATGTGCCTATTTATTATTTAGCGTTTTCGAAGCGTTCGCTAGCGCTGAATAACAAAACAGAGCACAAATTCCAAGTACAGAGGTAATTAGGCAATGAATCATTACCAAACAATGAAGTATATAATATTATATAGGATTTTTTTATGAATAAGACTACGAGTAAGAGTTACTTCACTTGTCAATAAAGAAAACATTATTATTTGTTTATCCTTAACAATATTTATTAAAATCCATATGGAATACTCGAAAATAACAAAATTATGATTTCGTCCATACAAAAAATTATTCATAATTTTTTTCTCTGTAGATACGGTATATTTGAAAAAAGCAACATCTGTAAAAGTTACTTGTAATTACATCAGATGCTACAAAAAAAAACAGTCCCATCCGCTGACCAAAAAAATAAAGTGCCTGTAGCTCTAAAAGGCGCAAAAATCGCAGTTGAGTGTCTATGACAAAAATGTACGACAAGAGTCCCTCTATAAGCTGTGCTATGATTTATGTTGAATACGTTTGAATCTTGGAAGAAAATGACAAAATTATGATTTCGTCCATACAAAAAATAATTCATATTTTTTTTCTCTGTAGATAAGGCATATTAAAAAAAACAACATCTATAAAAGTTACTTGTAATTGCATCAGATGCTACAAAAAAAAACGGCCTCATCCGCTGACAAAAAAAATTAAAGTGCATGTAGCTCTAAAAGGCGCAAAAATCGCAGTTGAGCGTCTATAACAAAAATGTACGACAAGAGTCCCTCTATAAGCTGTGCTATGATTTATGTTGAATACGTTTGAATCTTGGAAGAAAATAACAAAATTATGATTTCGTCCATACAAAAAAATAATAATTATTTTTTATCTCTGTAGATACGGCATATTTGGAAAAAAACGACATCTATAAAAGTGACTTGTAATTGCATCAGCTGTCTACAAAAAAAAAAAAAATCAGCCTGATCCGTTGACCTTCGATCCGAAAATTCTTAATGACCCATTTATTTTACTTTGGGACCAGTGCGCGTCATAAAGTAGGATTTTATTTGAATTTTTAGGACTATTAGTACCGAAGCCCTAAAACAAATTTTTTTGTGATTACTAACAAGCTAATTTTTTGTGAGTAGCATGTGAGTAGCTACATTTTGATAAGACAAACAACATTTTTATTTTCGAAAAATCTCGAATGTTAGAATGTTAGCTAACAGAAATTTGCTCTAGGCAAGCCCCCGTTTGGGGCCTTTGTTTGGCCTAGGAGGTTAAAACCTCCGACATAGAGAGTGGCCTGCGTGTAGTGTATATGTTACGCTCAAAGACCGAAATCGCTCAATGAGCGAAAAAATGGCTCACAACGCGTTGTGGTCACAGTGAAACAGCCACGACGCGAAATTAGCGTCGTGGCTCTAATGAAAACGGCCACGACGCGTTCTGGCAATCACAAAAAGGCAATCACAAAAGAAATTCGTGTCGTGGCTGATATGCTATTCGTTTTTCTTGATTTGTTCTTGATTGATTAATCATCCATAGGTATGGAAGATTATATTTGAATTACCACGCGTACTACAAAATATTTTTTCTTTTACAAAATCACTGCATATCAAGTTTTTCATTATATCAAGTTTTCCATAATATCCGTACTAATATTATTACTGTCTGTCTATCTTGCGCAAAGTGCTATTGTTCGTTATTGTTTTTTTTTTTTAAATATAAGGTAATCTGATCTTAATAAATAAAAAGTATTTAGTTTTATTTTTATATAATGTAAATATAATACTACTAGTTGATGCCCGCAACTATGTTGCGCCAGACAGACAGACAGTAATAATAATAGTACGGATAGTATGGAAGTATGGATATTTTAATAATAATGATAAACACGTTATGCAGTGATTTAGTAAAAGAAAAAATATTTTGTACCGTAATTCAAATTAATATAATCTTCCATACCTATGGACAATTAATCAATCAAGAACAGATCAAGAAAAACGAATAGCATATAGGCCACGACACGAATTTCGCGTTATGGACTTTTTTCGATTGCCAGAACGCGTCGTGGCTGTTTCACTGTGACCACAACGCGTTGTGAGCCTTTTTTTTCGCTTATTGAGCGATTTCGGTCTTTGAGCGTAACATACTTATATATTCTTTGCCTGCGTTAAGTAGGCGTTGCGCTGTCGGAACTGCGGAGTAATGTTCCATGGGACCCGTGCATCCGTCAGCAGCAAGAGAAGGAACATCGCAGAGTTTTAGTGGGTAGGGCCGCGGCACCTACCATCTTCGCCGCGGCGAACCCCACATATCCGCAACGGGAGTCCCCACCCCCCTGCGTCGAATGCGTCACAGCATTTCTCTGCGTAAAAAAAGGGCATCCGTACTACATAGTCTATGTCATAAAGTGGCATTACTTATATTTGATTTCAAGTCGATCGCGGCTGGCCGCGGTAAAGATCGGAACGGCACCTTCAGTTTATCCCCGTAGTTTGTCTATACTTTCGCATCTCTACTGTAGCCATGCTACTTGTGCTGACAGTGGAACTACACAACTGTCCAACTTTGGCACGCCGTGGTAGCCGCAATGTATCGAAAGATACTATAGCTTTGTCCACACTGTGCCTTTTTCTGTTCATCAAGGGTATGCGTTATAGCGCAGTCAACAGCGAACGTGAGGCATGCCCGCGACGCATGCCCTCTGACCGCATCCAAAACTTCAAAAATGACAATATTGGCGACGTTGGCGTTGCGTTCGTTGACGCATTCAAGTTGAATGAAGGAAAATGACGAAAATTAAAGACGAAAGCGCATAATATGGACATAATATGGACATAGCTATTGCGATTCCTAAGGCTGACCGCATACACAATTTACATACGTTTTCCGTGTTAGATTTCTACGCCTTACGTAAATGCCTAAAAAGTTTATATTTAGCACACATGGAACCTCGCGGACTATTTTTATAGTCCATTTGAGGTTAGGCGTTTAGGCACAAGTCGGGTCGAGCGTAAGCTTCCGCTTCCGCAAGTAAGTCACGCAAGGGGTAGAGACAAACACTGTAGTACTATCATGTTTTTTGTATGTATTTTATCATTGATCATGAATCATGATAAAAAATATATAATATGCAGTAGGTGAGTAGGGTATTAACCATTTTAGATCGCTTTTACAGTAATTTGCGTCTTTGCATGCATTATGTAATTGGTATTTTAATGCAGAGATACATAGGAGTACCTACTTACTTCGATTTTCTCCAAAAAAATACAGGCTCCTAAGCTGCCAAAGCTAAAGTCTATAAGCTACAAAACATTGCGCCTCGCACTCTCCATCGTGGAATAGAACCCCAAAAAATAGAGAAACTATAAAAAACTAACAATAGATAAAAGATAGCCATTAATAGTGGCTATTGGACAGACGTCAAACGAGGATTAAAACGCGTAGGAGCCGTGAAAAATAGTCACTCGCGACCAAACAGAATCGCACCCCTGCTGCAACTACCAACTACCCCTCGTCATTTTGCATTTTTAGACTTTAAGGGTGTCTTAATAGGGTGGATATTGGAATGGCCAGCTTTTCGAGCAATGCTTACAACGTAATTGGATGTATCTAAGTTGGATTAAAGGAATTACAATTTGTTAGCAAATAAAAAATGTTCTTCGCGAAATAGAATAGGGGAGGGTTGCAGGTGGCGGCGCTAAAAACGGGATTACCAGCGAGTCAAGTTGATCTGTGTTTTGCTGGAAACAATTGATATGAAATCGTTTAGGAATAAATTATGTTAATGCTATACAAAATTATATAATACTAGACGTGCCGCGCGGCTTCGCCCGCGTAAATTAGATATTTCACAGACAAATTACTCCACAAAAAATAGCCTATGACCCTTCACGTGGTCTACTTCTTATCTGACCCAAATAACAGAAAAATTGCTCTAGTAGTCCGTGAGATCGTAGTTCTTTCAAATAATTTCCCCCTTTTTTTCCACATTTTCCTCTATTTCTTCGCTCCTATTAGTTTTAGTGTAATAAAATATAGCATATATATATATAGTCTTCCTTAATAAATGGACTATCTAACACTGAAAGAATTTTTCAAATCGGATCAGTAGTTCCTGAGATTAGCGCGTTCAAATAAGCCCTTTCAAATAATTTCCCCCCGTTTTTTCCATATTTTCCTCTATTTCTTCGCTCCTATTAATCTTAGCGTGATAAAATATAGCCTATAGCCTTCCTCGATAAATGGACTATCTAACACTGAAAGAATTTTTCAAATCGGACCAGTAGTTTCTGAGATTAGTGCGTTCAAACAAACAAACTAACAAACTCTTCCGCTTTATAATATTAGTATAGATGTTTTTTAATAATATTTATTGCAAGTTTCGGATTATGACAAATCTAGGAGAAATATAATCCTTCGGTAAGTTATCCGAAAAATTCTGTTATTCAAACCTGACATGAGATTTATAGGGATAGGTACCTTTTTTTTTGATGCACAGGGGAAACCCGTCATGGGTGCCCGGGTCGGGGATGTGCCTCAGTTAGCTGAAGCACCCCGGGGTATATAGGTACCTACTTATGCTATACTTATATAAAAAAATCCGTGAGTCGTGACCAGGAACCCTGAAATCCCTGGCAATATTCGAAGTTCGGACCCATGACTTTCTACTTGAGCTACTATAACGATGTAATATTTCCAAATTGAGTGTTTTAGTTAAAAGTTGCATTTTATTCATATCACATGAATGCACAATAAATAAATGTACGATAATCTAATCATATCCTTAGATAAACAGATGTTAGTAACAAGGCTTTGAACACCTGTTTCACTTTTCCGTTTGGACTTAGTACCTAAAACTTGCAAAAAAGTATTGCGCGATAAGAAGATAGCCTGATAATTAAAAATATCGGCCAAGTGCGAGTTGCGACTCGCGCACGAAGGGTTCCGTACCATTATAGAGCAAAATTAGGCAAAAATTGTTTATTTTAAAAATTATTAAACTATAAATACAACTGAGTATTTTGTGAACATTTCAAGCTTAACAGCTAGCTCGATATCAATAATGGTAACCCATTATTGATATCGAGCAATAATTAGCAAAAATATCCCGTTTGTTGTATGGGAGCTCCACTTAAATATATTATATTTAATTTATTTTGTTTTCAGTATACTTAGTCGTTATAGCGGCAACAGATATATACATAATCTGTGAAATTTCATAAGTCTAGCTGTAGCGGTTCTTGAGACACAGCCTGGAGGCATACGGACAGACATCGAAGTCTTAGTAATAGGGTCCCATTTTTACCCTTTGGGTACGGAACCCTAAAAGTAGCTTGAGCAATTGCGGGAGAAGAGGCAGGCGTGTTCGGTGTTGGTTGGTATTGTTTTAACCCCCGACCCAAATGAGGGGTATTGAGTTTTGCATGTCTGTCTGTCTGTCTGTCTGTCTACCTGTATGCTTGGTAAGATGTTTGGGTTCATGATTCATCATCATAAGCCCGCTCAGTGCTGGAAAATTTAAGTTTATCCATTGAGATATAAGTACTACGTGTTTATCTATTTCATGAAAGGCTGTAAGCAACTTTCGGTGATTTGATAGGTTACATATTTTATATTCTGGTTCCCGATACTTATAGAGTTTTTAACCGGGGGCTGTTTATAAAAATACTTTATTACTTTATGCCTGAGCTGTAGTGCAAAAATTTGCTGACTGCTGAGGAGTTAGGGAGCAAAGGGGCAAAGTTGTGAGCCGCAGCAGTAAGAGCTTTAAAGCAGACAGTTTAAAGCTTACCTGTCCACTGTCGAAATTATACGCCATATCTAAAAAGTCCACTCAGAAATTGTAAAAACCGATAAAAATATCACAGTGGGTTGAATGTTTGTAAAATATGTCAAAACACACATCAAAACATGTCGGAAACATTGTAAAAAAAACAAAAGTCACATTGTGTATGAAAAACTGTTTGGGAAATAAGAAAAGCCGGAAAAACTATCGGCCTAACTGATACGTAACCATGGTAACCTTAACGGATGTAGGTTGTGGGGTTATTTCAAAGCCTTTTGTGCGTTCAGAATTTACTTTAAAGGACCTTTATTCCAACGACATAAGGTTCACCATAGCATTTAGAAGGTAAATTAACTCCGATGTAATGTAAGGTATCCAGGGAGCAAATAAACTTTTAGCATACCTGATAAAAGGAGTAATCAATATCAGTGACAAACTTTACGAAAAAGGTCCTCCTATAGTTACAGAATCTATTCATGTCATACAAACATTCAATCTATATCAGGGGTCACCAAATGGCGGACCGCGGTCCGCATCCGGACCGCCGACCCATTGTGTGCGGACCACTGACCAAGCATTTTCGAAGATGAACTTCGTTTAATGTCAATAGCTTACACCAATTTCTCTCCAATCTTCATCAGACAGATATAATTAGCAACAACATTTGTCACTTTTCTCATTGATTGATACCTTTGTAATTTCCGTTGTTTAAAAAATATTTTTTTATAAAATGTGTGGACCGCGAAGGTCATTTCATTTCTTAAAATGGACCCCGAGTGAAACTAATTGGTGACCCCTGATCTATATATTTTTTGTAACTAGCTATCTACAATCATAAGAAAGATTAAAATATAAATTTAGAACAAATAGGTTTTATTACAGGACTGTTACCTAAACCGTGCCTAAACAGTCTATGAACTCTATTAATTCTTTGGGTCCCAATTTATACAAATTGTAAAGCTGAAGAGTTTGTTTGTTTGATAGCACTAATCTCAAGAACTACTGGATCTATTTAATGGCACAGATATAGTGTAGGCTACGGGGACGGAGATAGGCTACTTTATTTCCAATAAAATGTACGGTTTCCTACTTATGCAGGCGGAGCCGCTTTAGTCTATATCTATATCTATTCTTTACTTATTATAAAAACAAAGTCGCTTTTCTTCCCTCATGTCCCTTTGTTCCCTTTAATCTTTAAAACTACGCAACGGATTTTGACGATTCTTTCAGTGTTAGATAGTCCATTAATCGAGGAAGGTTATAGGCTATATTTTATCACGCTAAGACTAATAGGAGCAAAGAATTAAAGGAAAATGTGGAAAAAACGGGGGAAACTATTTGAAAGGGCTAACTTGAACGCGCTAATCTCAGGAACTACTGGCCCGATTTGAAATATTCTTTCAGTGTTAGATAGCTCATTTATTGAGGAAAGCTATAGACTATATTTTATCACGCTAAGACTAATAGGAGAATGTGGAAAAAACGGGGGAAATTATTTGAAAGGGCTTATCTCGTGAACTACTGGAGCAATTTTTATGTTATTTGGCACAGATAAGAAGTAGATCATAATAAGTTGATTTTAATCATTTTTTCAATGGCTATAATATATTTTATACCCGTGCGACGCCGGGGCGGGTCGCTAGTGTTTGATAAAAGCTCTTACTAGTTTAGAAATGCTCAGGGAGTCAAGGTTACTCTGTTATTTATAACATAAACATGGCTACGAATCTTGCCTGCATTTTGCTGAGCAAAAAATACAATGCAAATATGACAATAATTGTCCTTTATATCAGTTTCGTGTTTGCAGAGGCAAATTACGATACAGTTGCGTGCGCCCGAGCCATGAGACGGGGAATTAAACCGTGACCTTCTCCAGTACCGTATACCCTACTGATTATAATACCATTAATATCGGAGACTGTCATCGACGTGCCGTACATGTAGACGTCGCAGAGTACTGGCATATCAGTCTAGTTCCAGACTACTGAATTGTCAATCAAAGTATTGGCAAGGAAAAACAATAAAGAGCAGTCAATCGCAAGCCTATTTGTTTAGCCACAGCAACTGGGCTGGTAAGGTTTGAGCACTGTCATGTTGATACAGCATTTAAGTCAATATGGTTAGCATGGTCTCAGGGCTGCTAAGCACAGCCAGTTGTGTTTTTCTAATCTAACCGAGTAGTAGGTATCATACCACATTCACATAACCCCATTCACATATTTTTAAGGTTTTCTAATCCGAAGATGTATGGTTATTGGTCAATGGTAATGTCCTACATAAAATATGATACGAAAGCTCTAGTCTCATTTATGTAGATCAAGACAGTCTCTAGAAGAGTTGAGTTGAGAGTGTTCACAGAAGACTTACAAGTTACATATGTATTTGCAAGATTGTCTCGTTAAAAATATATATATAATATTACTTAAGACGTTCCGCGCAGCTTCGCCCGCGTAAATTATATATTTCACAGACAAATTTGTCACAAAAATAGCCTATGATCCTTCACGTGCTCTACTTCCTATCTGACCCAAATAACAGAAAAATTGCTCTATCAAATAATTTCAGCCGTTTTATCCACATTTTCTGCTGTTTCTTCGCTCCTATTAGTTTTAGCGTGATAAAATATAACTTGTAGCCTTTTTCGATAAATGGACTAACACTGAAGGAATTTTTCAAATCGGACCGGTAATATCTGAGATTAACGCGCTCAAACAAACAAACTAACAAACTCTTTCGATTTATAATATTAGTATAGATTATAATATTACTATAGATAATTTCACACTTTATTAACACACTTTCAATATAATATACTAATTCCTAAGTATGGTATGTCAGTCGACACAGCATTAAATGGTGGGCGGCTCGGGATGGTACATAATTTGAGTTATGCTCAATACCAGCCATGACAATTCTCGGTTTAAGGTTCCTACAATTAAATGTTGAAGTTCAGTTAACCTTTCACTACATTTAACTTTAAAATATTGCCAAATTAGACGTATTACTTTGGACTTAATTTATAACTATAGATGCACGCCCTCAGCTCAGTTACGTCAAAGTTGTTTTATTGCGACTTTTTAAGCATACTTTAAGTACGAAATGTAACTTACATCATGTCTTAGATCTCAAATTAGTCTGTTTTTTGTCTCACCTGAAAAACTCCCTAAAATGACTTACGCGGTGATAATATAACTTAAAAGATAGACCAAAATATACCAAAGTATATAAATTATAGAGACGATGAGATGTTGGCTACAGACTACAGTTAAAATAATTCAGCCATTCTTAATTGTTCTTTAAACTATTTCCATATTATTCCGTTCGAGTTATCAAATATAAAATTTCGCGTATGTAACTCCTATATCCGGCGCATTAGGTATCTGAAAACAGTCATTGTCACACCTGACTTGTGATAAAGGCAATTTAGATAATCGGTTTTACAGTCTGGATGACTAATTTGTTAGTGGTGATAAGATGATGAAGTGGGCTGGCAGTCAATCCGACTAATATTACAAAAGACTGACTGTCTTTATGGTACCTAAGCCTACTCAATTGAAGATTATGGGACTTCTCATTCATTTGTTTAAACATGTCTTATTAGGGAATAAATAAAACTCGTGCAGGATAATCGAAAGTTTTAATTATTCCTAATCAATCATATTTGGTATTTTGAGATCAAGTGATGGTAATGTGACCCTCCGGGGATGTCATATTAAATGTATTGCACAAGTGAAACTTAACGGCAAAAATCACAAATGTAATAGTCACCTTTGGAGCCTTCACAGTCCATTAGTCAAAAATTTGATACTATACCCACTACCCATGGCTCTCCAGCTCTGTCATTGGAACCACATTACGACCAATGTGAGGGGGCCAAATTACAATCATTGCTAATATTTAAGCAAAAGTACCAAACATATTTATTAAATGTATAATTTTATATTTACCCATTTAAATTCCGTAGGAGAACAGTTTGATATATCCGATGATTGAACACAAAAGCCAAATATTTCTGTTTCTTAACAACTATCGAAATAAAATCACAGACACTTAAAAGTTTTGCCGGTCGCAAGTTTAACTCGATCGAATGACAATCGAACTTGACAGCCTCTGTTGGATGTACGATGCTAAATTAGTAGCATGCCGCGAGCATCCCGTTCCACCAAAATTATACTGGATAGCGTTGTTAGAAATTAAAATATTGAAGGGGGCAATATATGTGCAGGGGCCACATTACCACCTTTTCCCTGTAACTGTAAGAAATCTAATAATATATCTAATAAAGTGGAATAAGTGCAAGAAAACTGTACAATTATTGAATCTCCATAACTTCTTCACGTTTTATCAGCTAAAACGATCTAGATAAACAAAGAACAAACTAAAAATATAAATGCAAAAAGGTTTTGTTTGTCTGTTAAACCGTCGATCGCCAATTCCTGGAAATCTATCGTGGCCCATATGGGCCTTACGGGGCTTGATGGGTTAGTGCGTAAAAAACCGATTACCGTCCATTTTAAAGTGTATATGCCAAAGCGTACAACAGGCATGGCATAGCACAATTTAATCAAAGCAAAATATATGATTTCGAGCTGTAAATGAATTTGCGACCAACATCTTGATTCTATATTATTATAATTTTTACTTTATATCCCCTTTTCCACATAAAACCATTCTTTAAGGCTCTGCAAAAAGCCAAGCCATATTGATGATACCGAATTTGATATCCCGGTATCGATTTTCAGGGGGTTAGCACCTGTGTCCAGGGTAAGGCTTGCGGAGGCGGGGCCAGCGGGATTGGCCGGGGCTGTGGGCGGGGCGAAGCTGGAGCAGATGTGCCCACGGATTATGTTACAATGATTTGAAAGTAAAAATAGGCTGTAACGTACCATGAGAGAAATTGGTTCATAGATATAATATGGCCGATGGAGATTTTTTTAGTTTATTACTAAAATAAAATAATCTCCATAACGACTAACATTAATTTGATATAAATTTATATCAAGTTAATGTTAGTCGTTAGTTGGTTGGGTTTGATATAACCTGACTAAATTAGACATGTCCGACATAATTTGCCTATGAAATAATTAATTAATCTTCAGACAAGGAAATTTGATCGCCGTCGATCGTAGCGTCGTTAGGCCAAGGTATCCGTCACAACAATAAGTCATAAGACAGACTTAGATGTTATGATACAATTTCAAACATTCTATTACCTCTAGATCAAGTCCTTAAAAAATAGGGCCATTAAAGTGGGGTCACCTTTTACTTCAACATGCCTCGTCTCTAAATGAAAGTCTATGTACATATTTCTAAATATTTTGAGACACTTCGTAATAATGTAAAAGTTTGTATGTCTAATACCAATATTCTTACAAAACTGACTATGATGAGTCACTGGTTGTTACTCTCACGACAAAGTCAAACCTAATAATAATTATATGTATATTATTTCTCATATCAACTCTCAAATCAAAATGCGACAAGCCGTTTATGCTCTAGACTTTGGAATGAGGCGGTAGCATCATTAAATAATGCTCATATCTATTTATCTCTATCATCTAAAGATAGATTTTTTTTATCGTATAATATTAAAAAAATATACGATACCAATTTTCAATTATGAGTTTGAGACAAAAAACACATTGCACTATCAGAGAAGTTGATTCCTAGACTGATGGGGGACCCACGTAGTTAGGTCGCGTTACGTCAAATCCAGCCGACAGATAACGATTAACATTGAATTTGACATAATCCGACCAAATGAAGTAGACCCGCCATATGCCTATGAAGCAACTTCTCTGATAGTACATAAAAAAACACAACATTTCCTTTCACAATTCAAGACGTGAGCGGAAAAATAAGGTAAGTGACATGAAAAAACTTCCCTTTTTTGCTTAAATGGAGGCTTTAGGGCCGGAAAAATGATTTCAAATAGAAAAACTATAGATTATATATGTAGACAGATATATTAGCTAGGTTATGAAGTAGATAAGTTACAAGTTTTATTAAAATAATAAGGGAAAAAATTAGTTATTTTCCGTATGTTACGAAATGTTACTTGTTCGAGTCTTCTTTATTGTGTAATTTAATACCCGTAACACGTTACATCTTTTCTCGTTCAATTAATTCAATCATATACTCAATTTGAATGTAATTTAGCCCCGCCCTCCGAGAGGGACATCCCCTCACAGAGGGCATAAAAGACGAGGGATGCTGCGAACTGGACCAGTGCGGAATTGTACTCTGAACTTGTGTGAATCGTGTGGAGATACCTTAATTTTGACTTACAGCAATTAGTTTGACTTTGAAGATGTTGAATTTTTACTAAGATCGGAAAACTTGGATATTTTCATCCGTGGAGAGTGAATAAAATGTAAGTTTTGAATTATTATATTTTTATTATTTATGCAATTTCTTAATGAAATACCTTGATAGATAGTTCCAAATTACTATCAATTAAATACTTGACTTTTGTGAACTGTAGAAACACAACCAATGTTTTAAGAAGTTTTAACTTTACGGGCCGTTCTAAGATTGTGTTTAATAAATAAAATATTATAAAGAATTCTCTCGCTAGCATAAAGTACCCCGCAAACGATCAAATTTGTTTGACAAACATGTTTGATGTAATTTAAGTTTTCAAACAGCAGCGCAGACGATCAAACGTGCATCAAACAAGTTTGTCAAACAATTAGCTAGAATCTGTTTGAGATCATGAGATCTTGTTTGACAAATACAGCGCAACACGTTCAAACACGTTTTTCAAACGCTATGCAAATCCAAATTTTCTTCAAACAGGTCAAACACGTAGTTTGTTTGACAAACGCTTCAAACAAAGCTGTACACTATCAAATTGTTTGACAAACAGGTAAAATTTGAAAAACAATTTGATCGTTTGACTTAATAATTAATCTAACACCTTAAAACTAGCCTACTTCAGCAGAAAGAGACAAACTGAGGAAGAGAGAGAGAGAATAAATAGGGCCGCTCAGGTGTTTCTAGTATTGCTACGTGTTTGTCGTAGCGCCCGCCGTAGCGTCGTAGCGGGTCTACGGAGACCTGCTACGCCTATGTATAGTATTCTTTTTTACTTTTTTTTTTTTTACTAACCAACTTCTTACTGTAGTATATTACGCCTATTATTTTATAACTCCTATGTACTATTTCAAATATTATTTATTTCTGCTACGGATACTACTTTTTTTTATTTATTTATGTGACATGGAAAACTTACAGCTAAGTGATATCGGTGGAAATTTTATATGTGAATCAGAAAGCCAATTACAAGTTTTCACCTCTAAGTAACAGAACAATTGAATACAAGATATTGTGAACGGTCTTAATTAGATACAGAGATGTTTTTAAGTAAGATAACAAAACAAGTAAAACAAAAACTTTAAAGGTAGGTCTGATCAAAAACCAGAAAGAAGAATATGCTAATTATATCGTACAATTTGACATAGTATTGTGGTTTGAACATATACAAATTTAGGAAATCAAGTTATCAAAAAATTTGCAGCTCAAGCTCTTTCTAATCGACGTTGTCTTAGTAGTGAATACATCAAGATCGTAATCACGGCATAGCTTGTTGAAGTTGCGACTCGCTCTCACAACATACGAGTTTTGTCTGTAGTTAGTGGAGGCTTTTGGTACCGCTATTGGTGGGTTGAATCTTGTGAATTTAGTAAGAACATTAATCGAGAATTTGGAAAGTAGTTGCGGGCAGTTTAATTCATTTGACATCGTCTTTAATAGCAAAGAATAATCAGCTATCATGCGTCGTGTTTTTAATGGTAGGATATGAAATTTCTTATAAAGGCTTAGATAATTGTCCGAATGGTATGCAATTTTTTGATGATAGCACAAAAATTTGATAAAACGTTTTTGAATCGCCTCTATACGGTCTACATATTTATGATAGTAAGGGCACACCTGCGAGGCATACTCGAGATGACTTCTGACATATTATGTGCAATACAAAATTTTCAAAGTTTTCGCTTCAGTAAAACAGTTCGACATACGCATCACAAACCCCAAGGCCTTGGAAGCTTTATTAATAATCGCCTCGATCTGAATATCAAAAATTAGTTTGCAATCATGATGTACCCCCAAATCACGAACACAGCTTGACCTAGATAAGATTTGACCTTCTAATGAATAATTCTCGTTTATGGCAAAGCGTTTCCGAGTATGCGTTATTATAGAACATTTGGTAGGATTAAGATCTAGTTTGTTCATTTTACAATAGTTTTCAAGGTTGGAAAGGTCTAATTGAAAGTTACGAGCATCTTCAGATGATTTTATAATAGCGTAAATTTTCATATCGTCCGCAAAACATAATAGTTTTGCGAACTTTAAGCAGGAAGAAATGTCGTTTACGTAGATTATAAATAATAAAGGCCCGAGTAGCGAGCCTTGAGGCGCACCGCTCGGTACACGAACCCAGCTAGATATATAATTATTGAGTACTGCAGCCTGAGCTCGATTCTCGATGTAAGATGAGAACCATCTAAGAAGATTTCCATGTATATCTATATTTTTTAGCTTAAAAATTAGTATTTCATGGTCGATGCGGTCGAACGCTTTGCTATAATCAGTGTATACACAGTCAACTTGACTACCATTGTCCATTGCGTTTGTAATAAAATCATTAAATAGTATAAGATTTGTGATGGTCGATCGACCTCTTATGAATCCATGTTGAAAAGGACTAAAATAATTTTTGAGAGCACCACAAACTTGATTAAATATTATTCTTTCGAAAACTTTGGCAATGATACACAGTTAAGAGATCGGTCGATAATTGGTTAAGTTAGTTTTTGAGCCCTTTTTATGAATAGGGGTGATAAAAGCTTGTTTCCAAATTTTAGGAACAGTACAAGAGTGTAAGGATTTCTTAAATAAAATTGAGATTGGTCTGGATATTGAAGACGCACATCGCACTAAAAACTTTGCTGGTATGTTATCAGGGCCCGCTGCCTTAGTAGTGTCAAGTTTACGAAGCAAGCTAGAAATCTCTTCGTCGTTAATTTTAACACCAGAGATATCGGAGATGTTGTTATTATTGGCACATCTTGGGGGGGGCTGAAGTTGGAAGTGATTGACTAAGAAATGTGGAATGAAAATAAGAGGAAAACGCTTCGCAGATGCCTTCCCCAGTTGAATAGATCTGGTCATTATATTTAAGTGAGCTGGGGATTGCATTACCGTTGTTTCTGGTCTTGACGAAGGTCCAGAAATGTTTGGGATTATTTAAAATAGATTTCTCTGTTAATTTTAGATAATTTAGGTAACAATCTTTTTCGGTACTTTTAACTTTATCGCGAAGAGACTTGTAAGTTAATTTGTCACATAAGTTATTAAATTTTTTTATTTTTAGATAGGTTTTATGTTTGTCTTTTATTAATTTTATAAGCGGTGATGTATACCAAGGCGGATAAGTTTTATTCCGTTTATGTTTTTGCGGTATGTAACAATTGTGTAATTTAATAATTCGCTGGCCCCGGGCAACAAAGTGGTAAACGCCGGTTACGCCCTTTTTAATGTTATTTGATTTTTGGCTTCTCTGAGTACTAGTCTATCACCCCTATTTATTTCATATTTTTTAAAATAACATAGATTACAACAGCTTACAATAGATGACAACAGCTTTATGGAATGGAAAATTCTCTTACGACTAAAACTGTATTCTTGCATTACTGTATGAAACTTAACTAAAAAAACCGGCGAAGATACGATACAGCTAAGTTTTCGCTGTAAAATTCCCCAGAAGAAGGGAGTAATCGGCTGGTACGCTCGAAATCTAAAGCGAAAAATACGTCGTATTATGTTCTTACAGTCGTAAATCTTAAGCGGTTTGGTGTTTTTATAAAGTCAATAAACAATGTTGCAATTGAAACAATATCGCTTATTAGTTGTATTATACATTTTTTCAATTATTTCAATAAATTTTTACACTGTTACAACTATTTTGATATGGTTAAATAGGTAAAAAAATTAACTTTCATATGACAATTCAAACGCTTATTTTGGACCACTGTACGCTGCACTATAAACAAATTAGTTTATTTTGTCTCTCCTGAACAAAACGATTTTTGATATTACGCCTTTATTGCCCGGGGCCAGCGAATTGTTTTATTAAAGTAATCCACCGACTCATCCATACCAAGATTAGCGAATTTGCTTTCCCAATCAAATTTTAAAATTTCATTATTGATGGAGTCAAAATCCCCCTTGTCGTATAAGTATAGGGTTCTAGGAGCCTGGTGTAACAAGGAAGTCACTACAGATTCAAAATCTATCAAAAGCCCGGGGTGATAGGGATCAATAGGTACTAAGGGATCGAGACATTCGGAGACTTCAATTACCTCGTAAGGTAAATATCTTACTTCAATTACCTCAAAGGTAATATAATTTATAAATTATATTACCTTCTTATATCATATTTAAAAGTAATAACTTTATAGTAACATTTTATCATTAACACGTACATTACATGGGGAGGTAAATGAAAACAACTTTATATCTTACCATGTGGTTAACGGTACTTTGAAAATATGTAAATACTTTGTTTCTAAAGTGCCTAACAGGTGCGCTCCTATAGTTTATTACTATGTTATCTACTATCTTGTTCATTTCAAATAGGACAGCTGTTAAATCCACGTGTTTTACGAAATACTAATCATGTGATATCGCTTATCTGTATTATCATTCACAATAATAATAATACTCCCCACACCGATTACGGTGACGGTGGCCAGTTTCATTGAAACCAAGCCAGTTACGCAGGAGTAATTTTTATAGTGCCCAAGTGTGTGCGCAGTACACAAGAGCACTCTCTATTCATTCAGTCTCATAACCCAGTGGGACGGAAGACCGACACGACTGGCGAGAGATCAGGCGCAGGACCGACTTTTTTACATGCCCATCCGACCCATAGATCATCTTACTTGTCAGACAATCAGGTGATCAGCCTGCATTGTCCTAACCAAACTTGGAAATAACCTGTTTCCAACGCGGGAATCGAACCCACGACCTCCGAGACCTCAGAGCCACGCTCTTAACCAGTAAACCACGGAACGCCCACATTGTTATGTCTATCAAAAAGTATTGCAGCGCTACAAAACTTTTTACTTAGTTACCGACAAACAAAATCCGGCTCTATCTATACTAATTATGTATTCTGTGTATCCATCTTAATATATAAAAATAAGTGGCAATTTTCGTTGTCACTTTATAACTCAAGAACGGGCTCACCTATCCAAACCAAATTTTCAGGGTTTCTTTGGACTATTTAGTAGATGGTTTATGTGAAGTTTGCACAAAATCGGTCAAGTGGTTCTTCATTTATCACATTTTTTGTAACAAATGAATTCAATAATTGGTTAGATTTTTTAGACGGGAAGTTAATTTTGTTTTGTTGTACAGGGTAAGGTCGTGGATTGGTATCATGTTCATAAAAGTGGTGATCTGATGATGGAATCCAGGAGTAATCGAGGGAACTCCTCAAAATTTTAATGGAAACATGCCGACTTTGCTTTTGTATTAAGTACTCCAGGCATAATATGTTTAATGTTACCAAAAGTAAGATTTTGCACCGTGATATACCATGGTTCAAAGGTACTGAACAGAACTTGGAACTCCATATAGATACAAGTTTTGGAGTGGGGCGCCGTTTTAAGAACTGAAAACATATTATGCTACTATGCAAATTACATTCATCATCATCATCATCAACACTACCACATCACTCATCAGGGTTACTAATGTCACGTTACTATGTGCGTTACGCTCTGGAGTTAAGGTTGAATTTGTTATGTTCAATATTAGTGAGTCGCCTGTCCAGTATCCTGGATCCAAAGTCACTAAGCAGAACACAAAGGTCTTAACAGAAAGCCTTACAATAACTAACTTAAAAGGGTGAAATTTTATTTTTTCAACTGCATTGTCCCATGTTTAAATATCAATCTTAATCATAATCATAATCATCATCAATCTAATAAATAGATGCCGCTCCGGTTTCCTACATATAAAAATGTAATGTGTGGTATGGTGTATGGCACACGGCGCCGTCCGGTGCGCTCCGGCGCCGCACCGCACGCGCACCGGAATCGAGACGAGGCGGGGAGGGGTAATAAGGGTATATTGGTGGAGCTCGAGTCCATCGCGGCGCCGATGGCCTCCGGTGCGGCGCCGCACCGCGTCGTGTGACATGGCTTTCACGCAGTTCAATTGTTTTATATTGCTCTCGATCGTCTGCCATCTAATAATCACAATTAACGTTTGTGGTGTGAATTTGGAAGAATCATGTTTTTCACATGGCCAACTTTATGTTGCCTGTTCCAGAGTGGGTACCCCCAGCCGTTTGTTAATTCACACTCAAAATTGAAAAACAAAAAACTATTGTTTGTCCCAATGTTTTGAATTAAGTTTTTAAATAGCTAGCAATTAAGTAATATATTTTTTAAAGAAATGAATCAATGTTCTAACTGATTTTTGTATTATTTCACTTTATACGTAGCGAAGCACGTACTGGGCCGCTAGTATATATTATAAAACAAAGTCGCTTTTTTTTCCTCATGTCCCTTTGTTCCCTTTAATCTTTAAAACTACGCAACGGATTTTGATGATTCTTTCAGTGTTAGATAGCCCATTTATCGAGGAAGGCTATAGGCTATATTTTATCATGCTAGGACTAATAGGAGCGAAGAAATAGAGGAAAATGTCGCAAAAAACGGGGAAAATTATTTGATAGGGCTAACTTGAACGCGCTTATCTCAGGAACTACTGGTCCGATTTGAAAAATTCTTTCAGTGTTAAATAGCCCATTTATTGAGAAAGGTTATAGGCTATATTTTATCACGCTAAGACTAATAGGAGAATGTGGAAAAAACGGGGGAAATTATTTGAAAGGGCTTATCTCGCGAAATACTGGAGCAATTTTTATGTTATTTGGCACAGATAAGAAGTAGACCGCGTGAAGGATCATAGGCTATCGATTTAATCATTTTTTTCAGTGGCTATATATTTTATACCCGTGCGATGCCGGGGCGGGTCGCTAGTTTATCTATTTTATAGATAAAGATGTGAATATTAATAATATTAAAAAACCGGCCAAGTGCGAGTTGGACTCACCCATGAAGGGTTCCGCAGCAGCAATAAGAATTGTTTCTATGAAATTATAAGGTTTTTGATTTATTTTAATATTTAATTTTTGATATAATGAAAGTTAAATTAAGGTTTATCATTTATGACGTATAAAAAAACTACTGGCTAGATCTCGTTTAAACCAATTTTCGTCGGTAGTTTTTATAGTAATGTACATCATATATTTTTTTTAGAATTATTATGCCCCTACTTTAGAAGTTAGAGGGGGGGGTTTCACACATTTTGCCACTTTGGAAGAGTCTCTCTCGCAAACTATTCAGGTTAGAAAAAAATGATATTAGAAACCTCAATATGATTTTTGAAGACATATACATAGATACCCCACACGCATAGGCCAGATGAAAAAAATATTTTTTTGTTTCAGTTGTACCTATGAGGACCCCTAAAATTTTTAATAATTTTTTCATTTTTGTATCAAAATCTTAATGCAGTTCACAGACTACATATTCTACTTACCAAGTTTCAATAGTAAAGCTCTTATAGTTTCGGAGAAAAGTAGCTGTGACATACGGACGGACAGACAGACAGACAGACATGACGAATCTATAAGGGTTCCGTTTGAATGTCATGTGAATGTAATCTGACTAGTCAATCTATGGGCGGTGGAGTCCTGATCGCGGTCCGCCGGGACCTAGATGCTATGGAGCGCATCGACTGGCGTTCTTCCGCAGAAGACATGAGTGACCATCAAATATAAAATGAATTGTGGTAAGATAATTTCCAAGCTGCACATTTGTACAATCTATCTTTGACGGCAAAATGTCGATAATATCGCAAATGTTCAACTTGAAAATTACTCAAATAAATTATTCGATATTATAGTTGAGCACCCGGATGATCGATTTCTTATTACAGGGGACTTTAATTTAATTTTAAAAAAAAAAATTTAAAACACACAAGGTGAATATTTAGTGGACTCGGAGATCACTCTCAATCGCGCACAGACCACCTTCATAGATACTCTTGCCCAATGCGAGCTGTTACAGCGAAGCCAAATTAGAAACTGCAACGACAAACTCTTAGATCTTGTATTCTCTAACTTGGAAGTCTAAGTTGCAGCTTGTGATGACCCGTTGGTCCAGTGCCGTAAATAGCCTTTTTGTGCCCTGTGCGAGCTTCTATAACTGCACCCTTGTTGTTAACCGACTTCCAAAAAGGATAAGGTTATATGTTCGGCTGTGGATATTTTTTTACTACATTAGGAAACATCTCTGGGGCGCAGCAGGAACTTAACGGGAGCAAACCGAAAAAAGTCTGCCTGGTGTGGCCATTCTTGCGCCCCTCAGAGTCTACGCCCTGTGCCTGGGCACCGGTGGCACCGGCCTATTTACGGCACTGCGTTGGTCCCAGAGGATCTACCTCATCACAGATCAATATCTATAGATATACCTTTGTCTGTACAACCAATGTTAGGGACTAATAAAAGGAATAAATATTTTTACAACTCAGGAAATTATGAAGAGATATGTACTGTGCTCAATTCTATTATTTGGAATGACTGTTTAAATAATAATACATTGGAAGAAGCAGTTAAATTGTTTATTGTATCATAAGAGATCTTATAAATACGCACATTCCCCACAGGCTCGTATCCACTAGTACATTTCCCCCCTGGTACGATTCATCACTGAAAAAATTATTAAAAGAAAAGAGTAAGTACCATCGAAAATACAAAAAGTATGGCAATATTAGTGATTATTCTACTTTTTAATAAATAAAAATATTTAAAGTCTTAGAACTCCAACGATATGAACTTTATTTCAGTACCACAGAGAAAAATATAATTAATAATCCAAAATCTTTTTGCACTTTCATTAAAGCTAATAAGAAATCTCATAATGTCTATACTTCTACAATGAACTTTGATGACATCTCTGTAACAAATGGTGTAGAAGTCTGTAACAATTCAACACTTATTTTCAATCAAACTTTCTTCTATTAGTCAAAGCGTTACTTATAACACGGTGTATATTAATAATATTAATATAGGAAATATTAACATTGATGCTCTGGAAGTGCATAAGGCACTCAAGTCTGTCAACCCTAATAAAGGAGCAGATCCTGACAATTTGCATCCAATACTTATATTAAAATTCACAGACTCCGACACCAACATCGACGACGCAGTCATTAATCATTATACGCAGGCTGCATGCACCCTGCACAGATTGTCTTCCTCCCGCACGCGCACCCGCCTTGGTGACGCCAACTATCGTAATATTTTAATTTCGCCATAATTTCAAAACCAAATGTCCAATTTTATTCATTCAAAGACCAAATATTATCTACATAAACTGTACTTAGTAATGGAATAATTTATTTTGATAAGGATTAAAAGAATGAGTAAAATAAACGCGTTTAAATGTAGTCCAAAAAAATTTCAAGATTTTTAAACAAAAAAATGGTTATTGTGCCTCACTCGACATAGATAGGTATAGCGTGTCGCGGACTTTTTTGTAGATATTTGTAAGTTCTACAATTACTTTGAATTTTATGGTTCTATATTTTATAGTTTAGGCAGCGTAGGTACGTAAAATAAGTAACTTTTCTGGTTGATTTTTACACCTTGCGTCCGAAGAACCCAAATATCTTACGGAACCTTATTTTTTCCAAAATAAAATTCAGCCTATGTTCAGCAAAAATAATGAAGAATTCCAATGGTAAAAGAATTTTTCAAATCGGTCCAGTAGTTTCCGAGCCCAACATACAAAAAATCAAATCTTTCCTCTTTGTATTATTAGTGTAGATATATCGTTCGATTTAATATTAAAACTGCACGTTATATACATATTTAGAATCAGTGTTTAAAATTCTTTATTTTGATACCCCACTCGATATGCTTGGTAAATTTTTATTTTTGTTTACCTCACGATATGGCGTCAAACATCCGCCATTTTGGTTTTTTCTGTAATGTCACCTATCTAAGAACACTCGGGCTATTAAGACAAATCTAACGATACCTCAAATGTGAAAATCCGCTTAGCCGTTCTGAAGATACGAGGTAATAAAGAATATTACATACATAGAAGATACGCGCTAAACACATAACCCTCCTGGCAGTCGGGTAATAAAAGTAATTTAACCTACATAAAGCAAATACTTATATAATACTATATTGTTGGAGGAACACAAATCAATCCATACTAATGCATATTTTAAACATTTCTGTAATACGACCACTGTAAAAAATGTTACTTTATTTAATTTTAAGTTCTCATATAAGTGACTGTATGTTTTCTGAGAATAATTTATTTAAACCTAAACCTAAGTACTTTAGTGTTGTATTGGCGGAAACTTAATAATGGCTTACAGTTTTTAGAATAGTAAATTCAATAAATAAATAAAAGTAAGTTTGTTATGCTTACATACACGAAAACTATTCCACCGATCATAATGAAACTATGTATACCTACATAATGTTCTAAAGTTTTTATTTAAAAATATACAAAAAAATCAGACGTAAGGTTGGGTAAGTTTTTTACAACCCTGAGCCTAATGTAATAAATAGATTAATAACTAGTTATAATTAACTCATCTTTATCATGCCTAATACTTAGATGTCTATAATATCTTTATTATGACGTCAAAGTATCTAAATAACCCTAATTTCTACTAAACTCCCGCGAAAACGAAGTTCGCAATTGTGGGGGAATTCGGAATCGATTCGATACGGTAACCGAACATGATTCGATTATTATGGGGTCGAAAGGACCGGTATAAAAATAAATACGGATTTATTAACCCCTAAAGACCGCGTTAGTGTGAGGTGCGAACGCGCGTTGTATTATTTATGCCTAACCCTTGCGGCCAGCAAATTTGATTTGATCGGAATCAAAACATCTCGAGGTGTGAAGGGTTGATCTTTTCGGTAAATAGTTGCTATTGCTTTATATTTACAAGGAATATTCTTAGACCACATGCTCGATTCTACATTTATCGCTGGATATAAGTAACTTAATTGTTTAGGTCCATTTAATAATAATTATAATTTTAGTTATTAACTCTATGGGTCTTGTCATGAAATTGCGGAAAATGCTACCGTCTGTCTATCTCGGCCAATTTTCCTCCAATCACGTCCAATTTAGTCTTATCAATGACGAAAGTTTTATTTAGTATTACTATATTATGATCAAAATAAATATGCACTCAAAGTATTCAGCAGGCTTTAGTACCACTACATTTTGTCTCTAGATCAAGTAATGTAATGTCGTCAATTATTAGCTATACTTATAATTTAAAAATAACTTGCTATCCCGGCAACATTGTTTTGCCATATATAAAGTACTTTGCCCATATTATTTTATTGAAGTGACTAAATAAGTATGGCACCATGGCAACGTCCATCGCTATCCCGTCGCACAAACAATGGTCGCCGTCAGTCTCGAGTTGTAATAATTTACTATTATTTATTCAACAAATGCACTATAAAATTCAATATAAAAAGTAGCCAGTAGCCAATTCTCAGACCTACTGAATATACATATAAAGTTTGGTAAAAATCAGTAAAGCCGTTTCGGAGGAGTACGGTAACTAATTGTGACACGAGAATTTTAGAAAAAGCTTTGTATAAGACAAACTCAACAAGAGTTTTTAGGCTTAAATAAATAAAAAAATACTTAATCATCACATCATCAATGTGGCTTACCTTTGATTTTGTCACCTAGCAGCACAATGAAGAGTTGGCTGGATGGCGGCAGCATGGAGGAGGCGTCCATGACGTGCATGCTGGCGGAGCCCCGGGAAGCCCTGCTACCCATCACGGGGAGAGAGAACTTGGCGCCGAGGAAGAGGTGAGATTCTACTTATGTCAATTGATATACTTTTAATGATCTTTCTTTGCCTAGTAGCATATACGACAATATTAACAGCTACTAACTATAGTAGTACGGGAGCCCTAGAACAATTTTTTTTGCGATTACTAACAAGCAAATTTTTTGTGAGTAGCTACATTTTTATTTTCGAAAAATCTCGAAAGCTAACAGAGATAGAAAGGATTTCATAGTTTGACTTGATGGTTCTAAAATATGCATTGTTTTATAATTTGTAGGACAAGGTATACAAAAAATCTGCTGGTTAGGGTTCTGTTTTAGGGTTCTGTAATCAACAAAACTTGGTTGACTACTGTGACCTAAAACGGAACCCAAAAAATATGAAATCCTTTCTATCTTTGTTAGCTACCACTTCCGAGATTTTTCAAAAATAAAAATGTTGTTCGTATTATCAAAATGTAGCTACTCACAAAAAATTATCTTGTTAGTAATCACAAAAAAAAATGTTCTAGGGCTCCTTCACTATAGTAGCTGTTATACTAATAACATTATCCGTAACATAATGTTACTAAAAATCTGTTACTTAATAATTCGGCAATAAATTCTGTGCGTCGTTATTTTGATTGCTACTTAGTGAGCGGTATAATAGCGACTCGGCACTTTCAATAAAATAAACGCCTCCGTGGTCCAGTGGTCTAGAGCGTCGCTCTTGGTTCGGACGTCGTGGGTTCGATTCCCGCGTTGGAAACATGCTATTTCCAAATTAGGACAATGCAGGCTGATCACCTGTTTGTCTGACAAGTAAGATGATCCATGCGTCGGATGGGCATGTAAAAAGTCGGTCCTGCGCCTGATCTCTCGCCAGTCGTGTCGGTCTTCCGTCCCACTGGGCTATGAGAATAAAGGAATAGAGAGTGCTCTTGTGTACTCCGCACACACCTGGATACTACAAAATTACTCCTGCGCACCTGGCCTGGTTTCAATGAAACTGGCCACCGTCATCGAAACCGCTGTGGAGAGTATTATATAATAAGATAAAATTATAAACTTTTGACTTAAAATTATTAAATAAAAATATTTCTCTAGTCCTATTTACCAAGGCGTTTATAACATAAAACTAATTCCTCTGTTTAGAGAGCGCACCTTGGAGTCGTGCGCGTTATCCGAGGAGGCTTACCTCTCCGGCTCCAGCTCTCCCTGCGCCGGACTCTCCCGGGAGGAGAGAAGGAGACGACGTAGAGCCACCCTCAAGTACAGAACAGCACACGCCACCAGAGAGAGAATAAGGGTGGAGGCCTTCAACGCTGCGTTTGCGTCACTAAGACGTCTGCTACCGACTCTGCCGCCGGATAAAAAACTGTCCAAGATAGAAATTTTGCGTCTCGCTATCTGTTATATCGCTTATCTGAATCATGTCTTAGATGCTTAAAGCTGTTAGGTTTGATGATGACTTGATAAAGAAAGCTTTTACGTTTTCACCAGATGATTACTTTATAAAGAAATGCTCGGAAACTGTAAGCAGCCGCGATAAAAACTCAGTTATCCACTTTATATCACGCCCACTTCCAAGTATCATGAAAATGTGTCCAGTTGTTTCGTAGCCTACTCAATGTACTATCGGAGAAGTTGATACATAGACAGATGGCGGACCTAGTACCTACGTTATTTGGTTGGATTCTGTCAATTCAATGTGTTAATTGTGTAGACTATTAGACATCAACTACGATAACATGGCGCGCCCCTCCAAATGACTGTTTCAATGTGTGCAGTCACATCCTTATGAAAGAGTTTGTATGTAGTAAGTATTCAACCAATCACAGTACACGTAATATTTCACATAATGTCACTAAACACTAATCATAACTAGCCGACCGCGCAAGACAACGCACATCAAACGTTTTGACAACGCACTGCAAACGTTTTGAATTTTGGAAGGGCGCGCCAAGTTATCGTAGTTGATGTCTAACTGACGTCGTGTTATTAGAAAGAGAGCCTATTGAAATTAAACTATTTGAACTTGAATAATTCATCACGTATAGAGAATAGAAAAGCGGAAACAACAATTACATGTGATCTGAGACATTTCTTATTTTCCAGCCCTTGGTGCGTAATATACTAATATCGTTTTATTTAAATTTAAGTAACTTTAAGATATTAGTATTTTTGTCATAATACTAAATAATATTTTAATTGTAAATAATATGAATGTTCCTAAGTATTGCCTGTTGTATCGTCTTTTCATTGTTGTTATCAGAAAATTACAAATCTTCAATCTAGTCACTTGTTGTTAAGCAACAATGTTTATCAGTATTAGTGTAAGTATTGTCAAATTAGTATAATTACTTATCAATTATAATTAGGGCCTGTTTCACCGCTTCCTGATAAGGCTATCCACCACTTAACTTGACACATAGACTATGGAGAATCTGTCAAATAAACCTATCGGGCACCTTATCAGGAAGCGGTGAAACAGGCCATTAGTCTTGTTTCCAATCCCAGATATGTCTACCAGTTGTCGGGCCATATAACCTATAACAACATATTCAAGACGCTTTGAATATTACTTATATGTAATGGTGATAAAAAGAAAAATACTCAAAATTAGAAATATTTTAATATGTAAAAATTATGGTAACAATTGTATGATATCATAAGAATGTGTAATATCAATAACAATAAAAGATCTAGTCAATATGTTACTTTTTTTACACCTTATATTTTAAATCGTCAATGTAACTTAATAATACAGGGAAGAAAACCATTCCATGGAGGACACCTAAGATAACTATACTAAAAAACATCCTGAAAAAGAACACTTTTATGATTTCAGTATACGAAAAAGCAAGAACAATTATTGGAATGTTGGTGAACGTAATTCCAGTAATAATTGTACCCCCAACTCGTTTCAAAGCATCAGGGATTTTCTCCTTGAGAGGTGCCTCGCTTGTAGCATAGGCGTATGCCATGTGGCTACAGAACTCCACAGCTATACCGATAGAGACGATCAGGTTGATACAAGACACGGGGTTCAGGAGTATATTCCACATGAACATAATACCCATCATGTCTATCATTACCATAATCACTGTGATCATCAATGCCAAAGTAAGCACTATGTTGAAGCCTGTAGCTATTAAATTAATGACTAGAGTCCCTATCAGACAGTAGGAAAGAAATTTGATAGTGTCCGCCCACATCGTCAAGTACTGCTCGAAGAACACGTAAAAAACGGAATAGGGAAACACTTCAACATCGGTCCCCGTTTGTTCTCTGATAACGGCTGTGATAGAATCACTGATTTTGTAGCCATTACGAGTTGCAGCAGTTGGCCATAAAGTTAGAATCGTAGACATGAGCCCGACCGTCCGCGTCGAGTATATAGTTATACATTGCTGTAGTAACTAGCTAGCCCTCCTTTCGGACAGGCATAAGATGGGTCATCTTGTAAAAATAATGGTATGTATTTATAGAACGCCTCACTATCAGGTCTCAAGCCATTGGCGAATTCTCCTCTGTCGATGGAGCAATAAAAGCATTCAGGAGCATTGCTGGTGCTTGAACAGAAGCTACCATCTGTGACATTGTATTTACAGCAAGCATTTCTTAGAGTAGTCCAATCATAGAAATCGTCCAACCAAGAATTGGAACTTCTACTCATGTATGTAATGTCACTGTATTGTGTCGCTAAGAATATTTGAGTAGTCAAGGAATCGTCGCGACACATTTGGCTACCACAAATTATATTCTGATGATCGATATCAGTAAAATTTAAGCCACTTTTAAGGACAAAAAATACAGGGACACCAAGAACTAACTTTTCACTAACTGCTACCAAATATTTATAAACGTAGGAATCTTTTGGCAGTGCCATTTCTTGGTCCAAGCCTAGTACTATTTGAGGAATCAAAATGATACATATAGATAAAAATGTCATAAATACGATAGCTACAATAATTTTAACATGCCAATTAAGTAGAAACTTAGCATATGGTGTCATTAACTTCTTGGTTTTGCTTACAAAAGGTTTATTCTCTTGAAGCATTTCCTCGTCTTCTACCACTTTTTTCTGCACACAACAGAAAAGATCGAGTCTATTTTCCTTCAATCTTTTATAATCTATAGCTAATATCCCAACAACAGTCTTAACTTGGAAAATAAAAAGTAAAGCTAATGAAAATGACGCGAACAACGCAAAAGATCTTACAGCCGGTGAGTTTGCTAAACTTCCAATCCCAAAACAAGTAATTTGTGTTACTGAGGATACAAAAATTGAAGGTCCTATTTTACCCATCATCTTAGAAAATACAAAACACTTCTTTTATTCAAAGTTGAAGTTGTTATCGAAGTCATCATACTCTTTAATATTATCTTCTACCTCGTGTAAAGTATTAACTATTAAAAATACATTATCTACACCTACTGACAATATGAAAAATGGTATAACATTGACTGCTAATAATGTTATTGTAAATTAAGCATATCCTAAAATACCTAAGGCACAAGCGATAGCTACAAGAACAACTACTGTTGATGCAGTTCCTACTACAATTTTGCTGTCAATAAGGAAATCCTTACATTGCCTTATATTTCCTAAAGCAAAAATTACATAAATAAACATAAGCATATAGCTGATAACAATCGGTATAGCTTCTGCTTCGGATACTCTTTGAAGTTCATCTCAGTACCGAAAGCCACATCTATAAAATCTGATTTCCAATTTTCTTCGTAGTCGTGCATCAGATCAATAAATTTCTTTACCCATTCTAATACGGGCACAAGATCGTCTTCATTAAGTTCATTATTTATAGGGAAATTCAAAAGTAGCGTATCTGCTAGTAAAATATTATTTTCATAGCCTCCTACTACAATTTCTGGATCAGCGCCTCCTCCCCAGCTTACAATACGGTTAAACAGAAGATGATTGTTTAAACAATCCTGAAATTTAGCCAAATAGGTTGCACTGATAACGACTCTGTCTGGGAAATAGGTTCCCACTGACATTGTTATACAGTCTCCTACTTTTTGTTCGGCACCTCTCGTCCGAAGCGGTGCATAATAAACGTTTTCTAATTTAACACTGTCTTCGTCTCTACTAATGTTTATAATAGCGTCTTCAAGTTTGATCAATTCTTCGATAGCTTCGAGTCTGTACGCTGGCCCATACGTCGTCTCCTCGTCGCCCTCACAACAAAATTGTCGAGATTTACAGTCAGATAAACTTGGGAAGCACGATAGAATGGACCAAATCGTGAGTTAAAATAATTGAATTCTTGTCTAGAACGAGACGATGGCTCCGACCAAAGTTCAAGCGGGGAATTCGTCATGTAAACTCTAGGTATACCCAAGCAAAGACCAAACGCGATCCAGCTCGTGATCATAATCATCAGAATAGGGTTTCCGGCAGCGTACCCACCAATTTTCTCGAAAACATTTTGAAATACCTCAGTAATAGGATTGACTTTATAGGTATATTCCTTTTTGACCCCATCTGATCCGGTGCGTCGTCTCCTAAACTCGAATAAAGCGAGGACCATAAAAATTGTAACAGTTATAGCGAATACTAGTATTACAACAGAGAAGCCAATGCAATTTACTGATAACACCGTGCATATATCGGGTAATGTAGGCTCGTTACCTGCTGGACAATTAGCGATGCAGTCCTTGCAACTGCAGGGAATATCGCCCTCCTCGGTTTTTTTTTAAATTAAATAAGGGGGCAAACGAGCAAACGGGTCACCTGATGGTAAGCAACTACCGTCGCCCATGGACACTCGCAACATGAGAAGAGCTGCAGGTGCGTTGTCGGCCTTTTAAGAGGGAATACGCTCTTTTCTTGAAGGTTTGCAGGTCGTATAGGTCCGGAAGAACTGCTGGTGACAGTTCATTCCAAAGTTTTACAGTGCGCGGCAGAAAGTTACGCGAAAAACGCACTGTGGAAGACTGCCACTCATCAAGGTGATGAGGATGGTATGTTTTTCCCGTAGGACGATGGCGAAAAGTTGCAGGTGGTATGATTCCGAACAATTCCTCAGAGCACTCCCCGTGATACAACCGATAGAGGATGTAGAGTGAAGCTACATTTCGGCGTAATTCCAATAGTTTCATGATAAAGCGGTGCCTCTGCGCTCATGGAGTCTTCTGGTGTGGGTCAACTCAGAAAGTTTATCTGCAACGGCGCCAGGGGGTTGATAAATTGATCGCCCGAACCACGCATCGGCATCACACACAGCGGCATTACCACACATCAGGTTAACCGCCGGCAAGCCCGTTTGGGGAACGAGTATACACGCGCAGGAGTTAAACGTGTTCGTCATGTAGTCGTCGTATACTCTGTAATTGACTTCATTGATGTAATCCACCCCGAAACTGTCCGGCGAACAGTACATCTCGCAGATTTGCCGCACGAAATTCCTCATGCAGCGGGGTCATCGGCCGAATACGCCGTTGGCTACGATCAGACTTTCTTCGAAGGTATTCAGCTGGTCGCTGTTGCAGCAGGCTACGATGTCATCGTCCTTTCTGTTGCCTTCCGACGAGGAAGGCAACAGAAAGTAACAATAACTATTCAATTCTGTATATTATTATTCAATAACTACTAATAACTATTATTATTCAATAACTACTAACTACTAACTAATACTATTCAATAACAATAACAATTCTGGACATCTCGACTCCACCAACCTTAAAGTTTCTGCTCGGTCGTCGGGTGATAATCCTTGAAGTATACTCGGAGCTTCCTCGTAGAACGGACAGGGCTTACCGAAGCCTCCCACCACGGAACATTGACCGTACATCACACATTTTGCAGACACCGAGTATAATAAACTAAACAGCAGAACCGAAACTGTGGCCAAATTCGCCATAGCGCTGACTTATTTAAGAGTCATTAAAATTATTAATAAATAACGAACGGACTAGCGGTTTCAGTAGTTTGTACGTCTGTGGGATAACCGAATGTTACTTATTATAATTAATAAATTAATCATAAAAAATATTGATTCGATAAAATGTAACTTATCTTTTTACTGAATTTCAACCCGAAAGATAAAATTTGAGGACAATTTTATTTTTAAATAAAATACAATCGAGGTTAATACTTAATACTTATAAAAGTACATTGTAAGTACACAGGTGCTGATGCTCCCCTACGCTTTGATTCCCCTGAGGCATCTATTCACCGCTATTTTATTGCAAAGTTACGATTGCTACAAGGCGTTCTTAAGCTTGAACATCTATCATTATATTAACTGTTCAAAAATTCATAATTGTAAAGCTTTTGCTTTGAAGTGATATGATATATTTTATGAGACTTAAGACGTAGGATAATTAACAACTAGCTGTTGCCCGCGTGTTCGTCCGCGTGTACTTCAGTTTATAGCGCGCGGTGTCAATAAAATTGGTGTCTTTAAAACTACGCAACGGATTTTGATGATTCCTTCAGTGTTAGAGCCTATTTATCGAGGAAGGTTATAGGCTATATTTTATCACGTTGAGACTAATGGGAGCGAAGAAATAGAGCAAAATGTGGAAAAACGGGGAAATATATTTAAAAGGGCTAACTTAAACGCGCTAATCTCAGGAACTACTGGTCCGATTTGAAAAATTATTTCAGTGTTAGATAGCCCATTTATTGAGGAAGGCTATTGGCTATATTTTATCCTAATTGGAGCGAAGAAATAGAGGAAAATGTGGAAAAAACGGGAAAAATTATTTGAAAGGGCTAACTTGAACGCGCTAATCTCAGGAACTACTGGTCCGATTTGAAAAATTCTTTCAGTGTTAGATAGCCCATTTATTGAGGAAGGTTATAGGCTATATTTTATCACGCTAAGACTACTAGGAGAATGTGGAAAAAATGGGGGAAATTATTTGAAAGGGCTTATCTCGCGAACTACTGGAGCAATTTTTATGTTATTTGGCACAGATAAGAAGTAGACCACGTGAAGGATCATAGGCTATCGATTTTAATTATTTTTTCAGTGGCTATAATATATTTTATACCCGTGCGACGCCGGGGCGAGTCGCTAGTGATTAAATATTATTATGTACTACATAATATTGTGTGCGTTCGAGAATGGCTCAGTACACAGACATACATCAAGATAGTTACCGCATGTCGCTTCATTTGTATGAAAACGAGCGTGCCACTTTTTTCCTACCACTGTGACATACCGATGATAAGAAACGAGTCCATTATCAAAGCCAACGTTTCTATTTGAATTTCTACAGCTCAGTACGGCTCTTTTAGGCATTTAGGCATTTTTGATATTCCGATTTACGTCCGATTCCGACAGCAGACTAAAGAACAAACTTTCGAAAGACGAGCATTGCTCGTCGTTTGGGAACGCGATATGGCGCGCGAAGTACATACACATGCGGTATCTATCTTGATCTATGTCTGTGGCTCAGTAGCACAACTAGATAATGTTTTTCAATTAATTATTGCATGCTCCATTTAAACAAGCTACCTTGAAAAAGAATTATATACATGGGTTCGTTGGTAATTATCACAGAGTATTAAAAGTAAATACTATGATATTATCTAAATAGTTAAAAAAATAATATCCTTACGACCGGGTCGCATGTTTACCCAATGGGCAACGTAGAGCATTACTTGTCATTTAGCGTCCAATAGGCCTAAGTGTTGAGGTCCTCACTGTTAATTGTACTGGGGTGTAGGATTGGATTGTAAATAGATTACACCAGCACAAAGAAGGGATAATATAATAGGGCGTAATAGTATTTTGTCTATCTTCTTTTCTCTCGTTTAAAACTTTAAATGTGACGCCAGTGGCTAGAATTCGATGTACAAGTATGACTTTTCTGAGTTAGTTCTTATGTATATGTTACGCTCAAAGACCGAAATCGCTCAATGAGCGAAAAAAAGGCTCACAACGCGTTGTGGTCACAGTGAAACAGCCACGACGCGAAATTCGCGTCGTGGCTCTAATGAAAACGGCCACGACGCGTTCTGGCAATCGCAAAAAGTCCACAACGCGAAATTCGTGTCATGGCTGATATGCTATTCGTTTTTCTTGATCTGTTCTTGATTGATTAATTGTCCATAGGTATGGAAGATTATATTTGAATTACCACGCGTACTACAAAATATTTTTTCTTTTAGAAAATCACTGCATATCACGTTTTTCATTATTATTTGTAAAATATCCATAGTTCCATAATATCCGTACTTATATTATTACTGTCTGTCTGTCTGGCGCAAAGTGCTATTGTTTGTTATTGTTTTTTATTTTATGTATGGTAATCTAATCTTAATAAATAATAAGTAGTTACTTATTTAGTAAGTTTTTTATTCATTTATTTATATATAATTTAAATATAATACTACTAAGTACTAGTTGATGCCCGAAGCTATGTTGCGCCAGACAGAAAGACAGTAGTAATAATAGTACGGATAGTATGGAAGTATGGATATTTTATAAATAATAATGATAAGCACGTTATGCAGTGATTTAGTAAAAGAAAAAATATTGTGTAGTACGCGTGGTAATTCAAATATAATCTTCCATACCTATGGACAATTAATCAATCAAGAACAGATCAAGAAAAATTTCGCGTTGTGGACTTTTTGCGATTGCCAGAATGCGTCGTGGCCGTTTTCACTAGAGCCACGACGCGAAGTTCGCGTCGTGGCTGTTTCACTGTGACCACAACGCGTTGTGAGCCTTTTTTTCGCTCATTGAGCGATTTCGGTCTTTGAGCGTAACATATATAATTTGGAACACTTTTTGGGCAATTTTCTTATTAAAGGCAATCTTGCACTACGCTTTAGCCATAAGCTTGAGCGCACTTTTGTGACACAATATGTTCTAGAGTTGACAAGATACATAACTTTGCAGAAAATGCCATAGTCACAGGTTACACCACTGACCTCCAATATACATCAATCTGATCCATCAATCTGATTGACGGAATATTGATGGGTTTAAAAGTTCATATTAAAATACGATCAATCCATCAATCCGTGGCGTACACGATCAAATTTTCGTCAATCCGTACCGGATTGATGGATCAGATTGATGAAAATTTGACCGTGTGACCGGCGACTAAGGAAACATTTAAGTTCGTTAGTCATATTCACGTTATATCAAACGGAAAATAGCTTATGGAACCCAAAAAATAAGTATCATAAAAATAAAACTCTACTGCGGTGGACTCTAAGTTAATAATATAGGTGCTAATAATTTAGTATATATAGCAGCAGCCGCTACTGCCTCTATATCCATTTTTTTACGGCACGAGTTACGTCTTTTATGATTGAGCACAGACTGAATAACTCACAGACGTGTGGACGGATCGCATCTGTCGAAAGGAGGCATCAGACTCTTTTTTGCCAAGCTTGCTTTTGAGAAATAATTGGTTGAGGAAAACAACAGGATTAGAGCCCAGAGACACATAGGTGCGAAAGTGTTAAATTACGAGATAGAGATCACTTTAGTCTTCACTGAGATTTTTTCCCTCGAGTGCAAGAAACAACAAGATGCTTCTAAAAGGGGTGACAGACGTACGTACTTAAAGCACGTGGGTTTACGCAGATAAGAAGTAGACCACGTGAAGGATCATAGGTTATCGATTTTACAATAATTTTTTTAGCATATTTTATACCCGTGCGACGCCGGGGCGAGTCGCTAGTTCCTCCATAATCTTGGCGTTAATTGTTTTTACAATGTGTCCCTCCAAGTCCGAGGCGTGAACGGACAGGCGCGTGCTGTGGATGGATGGCCGTCGGGGGAAATCTCCCGGGTAATTGATATGGGGACTTCCCACAGTCTGATGCTAATTGTGCGAGGGATTACGATTGGCTTATTGCCCGTCAATATTTTTTGTGCGTAGTGATCATTTCCCGTTTCTAATGTTTTAACGACAGACCATTGCATTTCTAATTGTTTCTTAAGTCAATGCATTGACTTAAGAAACAATTAGAGATCTTTGCGACAGATACTCCAAAGCGCTAGTGAATAGATAAACAGAACTTTTAGCCAAGAGTCAAGACGTTTTCTTTATAGCTTATTTATAGAATCGTAATTAAAATATACGTTATTGTATTACATAAGCGTTCTATAATAACATGAAGTTAATATGCGACTCGAG
The DNA here is from genome assembly GCA_905333045.1 of Lysandra bellargus. Lineage (NCBI taxonomy): Eukaryota > Metazoa > Arthropoda > Insecta > Lepidoptera > Lycaenidae > Lysandra > Lysandra bellargus. Next base: position 7,119,802 of record HG995355.1, read on the forward strand.
TAATGTCAATTCCATACATTTTGATCGGAATAGAGATATTCTATAGAGAGGCGATAAAGAACACGTCTAGGATAAATGGGCTGTTTTATTAATTCACTAGCGCTTTTGATTGTGTTACAATAAAGCGCAACACACACTGAGCCCGCCGGGCCGCCGCGCCGCGCCAACAAAGCCCGGCGACACAACCCGGAGGCCTGTATGAAAATAATGATGTCGGCAACATGCGCGTGTTACCCGACGACATGTTGGCGGCTTGGGTACGCCTGCGCCAGCGTTGCCAGACGTCCCGATTTTGGCGGGAAGTCCCGATTTTTTCATCAAAATTGAATGTCCCGCGCGGGACATGCTCAGTCCCGCTTTTCGGGGAAAGCCCAAACGTACGTGCAGCGTGTTGAGAAAGAAAGGTGGGAGGTAGAGGGGTGGATTTCCTTTGACTACTTTTGCTATCTATTGTCATGTAAACGTTATTTTAACGCAAATAATAAGATAAAAATTCAAAAAACTTTTTATTTTATTCCTTTTTTAATTTGTCCTGCTTTTGACTGAAAAATACCGCTTTTTCACTCAAAAAGTTCCAAAGTCCCGACTTGGCACAAAAAAAAATTGGCAACGCTGGCCTGCGCTCAATTGCCCGGCGACACAATCTTTATAGACACGCAGAAACCACTGATCAATCACTTACTGCCAAATAAATTTCTCATCTCAAGCCGCCGACATGCCGCCGACCAAATTTTCTGACTTGTATTATGTGAAGCCGCCAACTAGACCGCCGACAAAAAGTTGCCGACATATGTCGGCAGCTCGGCGGGCTCAGTGTGTATTGCGCTTAACAATGACGGACAAAAAATTCCCTACAAGAACCGGGCATAAAATATTCACTTTGAAACTAAAAAAGGTACGCTTAAAATCAATACAAAACGAATAGATAAAATTAGGCGTTTAAATAATAAAATATTGATACCAATTAGTAGTCAAGCCTTTTTATTATGATAATAAAAGAATCAAAGGACTTCGTAGCATGTCGTATTATAATAACTAGCTATTTCAACGATTTTCTAAAAATTATTCCTAGCTAGATCGATTTATTGCCCCCGAAACCCCCTATATACTAAATTTCATGAAAATCGTTGGAGCCGATTCCGAGATTCCAATTATAGGTCTACCAGAATCTGATGACAATTTTTGACAGCAGAATTTCATTATTATTTTTAACAAAAAATTAAAACCGACTTCCTAGGTAAAAACAATAATAACATTAATATGAACTAAAAAGTATTAAATAATTTTTAATGGTACCAGATAGCTGAATCTTCAGTCCTCTGACAGAATATTTGAAACTTTTGGAACTGGCACCGACTTCAAAATTATGAAGATTGAGTACAGAAATAGTTGAGGTTTAGCCGAATTCGGAAAGGCACTATTAGATAGTAAAAATTATTTAATACTCTATAGTTCATTTTAATGTTATTATTGTTTTTACCTTGGAAGTCGGTTTTAATTTTTTGTTAAAAATAATAATTACCTTGGAAGTCGGTTTTAATTTTTTTGTTAAAAATAATAATTTCACTCTTTTTAGCTATCCTACAAAATAAGGCTTTATGTGTAAATAACCAATACGAATGTTAACTATTCACACTATATTACTGTAAACAGAATTGTGGAAAATGCTTGCATCTAAGCGATGCTGTAATTTCCAAACTTTTATCTTTAAAGGTTCAGGAGTTCTGTTCAGTGCCTTTGGACCAACAGACACCTTCATATGAAATTTCTCTTATTCGTAACGTACTTTTAAGTTTCTAGAAACAACATTTTAATCACTATGAGTGTTTTGATAAATTTCAAGGATTTCCCTCGATTGCTCATAGATCCCATCATTAGCTCACCACTTTCGTAATTGTTATACAAAATTACTATCTACCCTACACAAAAACACAAGAATTTTGAAAATCGGTCCACAAACAGCGAAATAATCATCAAAAAACATCTGTTTCGATGCAAAATATCACGAAAAGTACCAATAATTTGGTCATAACTCATGGTATAATTATGGTTGTGATGATGATGATCAATCAAATTGATGTGTTGGCTTATGCTTTCAGTTGTATAAACAACGCCGAAATCCCTGAACCTGTACCTATAAGCATTCAAAAGTTCTGTTCGGTACCTTCGGATCCAGGGTATAACCTGGTGCGAAGTCTTACTTTTTGATAGTATTTACCTCGAATTCTTCAGAAAAAATCGAATATACAGACGAACATATAACCTCCTCCTTTTTGGAAGCCGGTTAAAAAAATATCCTTGATCATTGGATAATTTTTTATATTTGCATGTTTCACACACAAAATAAGCCGCTAAAGGAATAAAAAAGGATAAAAATGTTTTTTTATTCCTATCACCCCGGTATTGCTATATATATATATATATATATATATATATTTTTAGGAACCAGAAGCGGGTTTGATTAAAAAAAAATACAATGCAAGCCGATTAACGGCTTTTATTTAAAATTATAACAATTCAAAATAACGAAACTTAATTAATATCACTTTGTAGCTAGAAAAATTACAAAAAAACAACTTTACACAAATTACAAAGAGCTGATTTAGTAATAACAATCACAAGACAAAAATCACACAATGAAAACAATTTGAAAGCACAAATAAAATAACTAGGAAAGATCTCACCAAGCAGGGTAGCACCTTACGGTCCGAAGTCCACGAGCGAAATGGCTCGCAACTCACAACCGACCGGTTTATATACCCAGCGTGGTGGGATGTTGCCTTACAAAGAAAAATAATTAACTTAACAACTAATACGGCCTATCTTGACGGTGCAACGTCCCGGTGCCAGTTCAAGTTTCTCTCGAAGGTCCAGCAACTGCGTCGTCTCGTACGTGAGGGAGACGAGTCTCTCTTGGTTCTTCATTCTGCCTCTCATCGCTCGCGTTGTCATCTGCTGCATCATCACATGATCCATCATCTGAAACATTATACACGTCCAGTTTATAAAGCTGTTCATAGGTCTTAACACATCTCCTAAAACTTTTCATACTTCATTCTGACAAGGCCCTCAAACATTCATCATACTCGTAAACCAGCTATGTAAAACAAAACATTCAATTTATTTCATAAAATATCAGTCTATCACACACTCCACATATAACCCAGATAAGAACATCAGAATCATAAATATTCATGGTAGCAACACAAACGAACAACAGACAATACGCCTCGAACACGCATGTCAGTGTTAAATCGTAAGACAGGGGCCACTATCACCCGTGCCTCACCAACCGGTCATCATCATACAAACCATCGAAAAATGCTGCACATGTTTCAGGGCACCATTCCCCTTTCCACAGTATCATATGTTGCGCCGCAGCTTGAGTCGACTTCCCGTAAGCTCCCGCCAACAGCTTCAGCTCGTATCTTCCGTTCGGTAGCACGCGTATTACGCGATACGGGCCGCGCATGCCGGAGTCCAATTTGCCGGTGGACTGCGCAACTTTGATGACAAACACCAAGTCATCGATCTGGTAAGTAGAAGGGGTCCGCCGTTGTTGATTGGCGTACTCGTCCTGGCGCCTCTGGTTCCTCCGCAACAGTTCGGTAGCTCTGTTGCGACATAGTTCGCGCCATGTCTCGCGATTTGGCGCCTGTCCTTGGACGGCTACATCGCGCACGAGCGAACGTATGAGGGGAGTAGCAGCATTGATACCTGTCAACAGATTCAGTGCAGATGTTTGTGTGGTTTTGTGCTTGGTCATATTCAGGACCAGTTGCAGCTTCCAGAGAGAACTTGACCACTCGGCTTTCTTGTAGTTAGTTTCGATGCGTATCATGTTCAGCACTGTGCGGACGTAACGCTCGACCTGACCGTTAGCATGGTGCATTTCCGGGGTTATGTAGTGCACATCTATTGACAATTCTTTGGCCAGTTTGACGAATTCGGCTGACTCGAACATTCTCCCACGATCACACACGAGTAATTGCGGAGCACCGAAAAGAGAGACCACACTAAGGAAACCGCGCTTAAGTTCATTAACGTCTTGTTTATAAATAGCACATAAAAAACAAAATTTCGAGAAAGCATCTACTATAACTAGGACAAATTTAAAACCATTCGATTCAGGCAGAGGGCCTAGCGTATCAACATGAATAGTATGGAATGGCAAATCGGGTTTGTTCCATGACTGAATAATTTGTAAAGGAGCTCTTGGCACCCTCTTCTTAGATATACAAACTAAACAGTGAGCTATATACTTTCTAACAAACTGTCGTAAGTGAGGAAACCAGAAGTGCTTTAAAATTAAGTCAGTAGTTTTCTCAGAATTAATATGACCGTGCTCATCGTGGAATATTCTCAAAAGGCTCAAACGGTGTCCTTTTGGAATAAAACATAGCAATCTAGTTTCCTCGCCTACAGCAGTGTACCTGTAGTACAAAATATCATTTTGGTTAACATAGCGCTGAGCATCTAGCTCACCATCATTTAATTTTTGCAAAAGCTGCTGCGTTTCTTTATCAGCAGCTTGTGCAATTTGGGCCCAATTACGTGGCCTTTCTATTTGATTAACACTCTTAACAGGAGGGTTTCGGCTTAAGTAATCAGCATGTGCCATCATAATGCCTTTGCGATAAACAAGTTCAAATGTAAAATCTTGTAAATACACCCACCAGCGAGCAACGCGGGGGAGCAGATCCCTCTTACGTTCTGTGGACTTTAATGCGTTGCAGTCCGTAAAGATCTTGAAATTTAAACCAATTAAATATTGTCGAAAGTGTTGCAACGCTCGGACTACAGCTAGCGTCTCCAGCTCGTAAGAGTGGTATCTGCTCTCTGCTCCCTGTGTAAGTTTACTGAAGTATGCAACAACTTTCTTTTTATTCTCGCGGTCTAATTGCATTAAAACCGCGCCGTACCCTACACTACTGGCGTCAGTGTGGAGTTCCGTCGATAACTTTGGATCGAAGATCGCAAGAATCGGTTCACTTGTGAGGGCTTTAACTATCTCGCAACGGGCATTCTCCTGAGCCTCACCCCAATGGAACTTGACATCCTTTTTAGTTAAATGAGCGATACATGCGGTCCTCGATGCATAGTTTCGGATGTACCGTCTAAAGTACCCCGCTAGACCGAGGAACTGTCGAACTTGCCTGACAGTTTCAGGGATCGGAGTATTAACTAAAGCATCTATCTTACGAGGGCTCGGCTTTACCTGACCCTGACCTACAACTCGTCCCAAGTATTCGATTTCCTCCGTTAGAAACGAACACTTGCGAAGATTTATAGAAAATCCCGCGCTCGTTAATGTTAACAATACTTCACGCAACAATCGTATACCAGCTTCCACAGAATCACTTAAAACTAGAACATCATCCACGTAAACGATAACATTGCCCGCATCGATGTGTTTGCGTAAAGTACCATTAATAATTCGTTGGTAAACAATAGGGGAATTCGTCAAGCCATAAGGCATCTTAAGGTACTCATAATGACCTTCTGGCGTGACGAATCCTGTCATGTGAATAGATGACTCATCTAAGGGGATCTGATGGAAGCCTGATGCCATGTCTAAACTACTGAAAAATTTACTATTTCCAAGCCGATCGATGCAGTCGTCTATTAAAGGCAGAGGGTACCTTTCTTTAACAGTTACCCGGTTCAAAGCTCGAAAATCGACGCACATACGATCACTTCCATCTTTCTTCTTAACTAGGATAATTGGGCTCGAGTACGTCGATTCTGACTCCCTAATTATTCGCTTTTCTAACAAGTCATTTATTATCTCTCGCACTTTTAATTTTTCATGATACGACAGTTTATAGGGATGATAAACGATAGGGGTTTCATCAGTAAGTCGAATACGCATAGTACCAGTTTTAACAGTAGTAGTCGCAGTGCCGGTAATAAAGTATTCCTTAAACTCGTCAATAACAACCTTTAAGTCACGTAAACGGCTCCCGGTTAAAGGCGTATTAATATCACTATGCCCAGTCGTCGTTACTGAAGAAATTGTTTTTAATGAATGTGTAAGGTACTGTCGGTCTCGGGTACGTACGAAAATAATTCCCTCCCTGTTTAGCACATCGGTGCCGATTATAATGGGCGCATTCATACAAGATGCTGGAACAACTAAAAGATCTACCTCAACGCTAATTTCACAAAATTCTATCGTTAGTGTAACGTAAGACGTAACTATTATTTCACTCTCACTAATTCCTTTGATACATAAATAGGTAGGCTTAAGAGAGCAAGAAAAATACTTGAGGTAGTTCGCTGAAATTAAAGACACATCCAACGCGCCGCTATCGATAAGGACGTCTATAGCTATACCTTGCACTACTGCAGACGTAATATCACTATTTCGGTCAAGTGTACTAGGTTTACACAAATTAACTTTTCGAGAATCAGTCCGGGCTTTTGCAAAACATTTTTCCTCCGAGTGTCCTAGCTTTTTGCAGAAGGCACAGGGTTTATTTTTATCGCTAGGTAATTTGTTATTTTCAGGGCAATCGAAAGCTTTGTGACCGCGCTTGTTACATTTAAAACACGTATGACTAATCGGTTCAAACGCGGGCCGTTTATTGTTTCGATTTGAAATATTGAAATTTTTGTGTTTTAACAACTTATTCGGCGGTGGCTTACTGTGAATTGACAAAAAGGAAACTATATCCGTAGTTGCAAGGTTTGCGTTTGCTGCTGCAACACGCACCTGGGGGTCAGTAATACCTCTTATAATAATCTGTACTATGAGCTCCTCACTGAGACCTTTTACTATTCGTAGACGCAAAAGAGTTCGTCGAGCATATTCCGCGTAGGTAAGGTACTTATCGGACGTAGTTTGCATGGTATCAAATAGTATAGACGCATAATCTAACCGTTTAGGACACAAGGACTTAAAGTCATTTTTGAAATTTGACCACGACCTATCGTTCGTTGACCATTCGTTTAACCATGCTTTTGCGTCGCCTTTTAGAAAACCCGACACGCGAGAAAGACACTCCTTATCGTCCCAATGGTTAAGCAACATCGCACGGTCTACCTCCTCGAACCAGACTTCGATGTCATGTAGGGCCGGGTCAAAATTAGACACGTAGTAACTTTGCGGTTTAGTCGTTACGATCTTATTGAGGGCATCAACAAAATTCTTCGTCGAATCCATTTCAGAAATAGAAACAGACGTCTTGGAATTATCGTTACACACATTCGAAACGGGGGTAGTAGAAGAAAAGTTTTTATCTTCTAAATTACTCAAACGGGTTAAAATACTACTCAAAGTTTCGTGCAAACCGTTATCTCTGCATCGTTCTGATTCACGCGGGGATCGAGAACGATCGCGACTGATACGCACAGGAGGACCCGAACGAGAACGCGATCGCGATTTTGTTTGTCTCGGGCTGCGATACCGTTTGCGAGAACGCTGATATTTCGAGCGACACGAACGTACACTATCATTAGGCACTGTTCTAGACCGAGACCGTGACCGCGACCGTCTCGGCGGCGTCCCACTGTTCCTAACGCGCGGCATTGTAACAATATGCGATTGCACTAAACCAGCTCTTTAATTACAAACGAATTACAAAAACTAGGCCAGGATGAAGCTAGGTTCAGATCCCACTTCTGATTTTAGGAACCAGAAGCGGGTTTGATTAAAAAAAAATACAATGCAAGCCGATTAACGGCTTTTATTTAAAATTATAACAATTCAAAATAACGAAACTTAATTAATATCACTTTGTAGCTAGAAAAATTACAAAAAAACAACTTTACACAAATTACAAAGAGCTGATTTAGTAATAACAATCACAAGACAAAAATCACACAATGAAAACAATTTGAAAGCACAAATAAAATAACTAGGAAAGATCTCACCAAGCAGGGTAGCACCTTACGGTCCGAAGTCCACGAGCGAAATGGCTCGCAACTCACAACCGACCGGTTTATATACCCAGCGTGGTGGGATGTTGCCTTACAAAGAAAAATAATTAACTTAACAACTAATAATATATACAATATGTCCGGACATGTCATGATCTATGGCATATTTTATCGACAAATTGGCTCTCAAATTTTTTCTCTCTCTCACGGTTGTAAAATGGCAGCCATTTTAATTTTTCTCGGGCTTTCACACTAATCTGACCAGTACTTCTCATGTAAATATCCTATGAAGATAATAAAGGTCTCATTTGGTAGCTGAATTTGTGGACTACGTTTACATAGGCAATATGTTATAAATTTCGTGGAATTAAACATAGAAAAACCCAAGTTTAAGAAAAAAAAACTGTGTATTTTTTATTAATGGCTTTTTGTGAAAAATCTAGCAGATTAAACTGGTTCTTTTTTATTTTAAAAAGATAGAAGAAGTTTTCATCTCCTTAAATTCTTTTATTTCAATGCTCTAAGTTTAGAAGTTATAACGATTTTGATTTATGATGAGGTGGTCAGAATAGTATGAAGCCAGAGATTATTTTTTTTTCAAAAGTTGGAGAAAAAAAAATTGAACTCATGATGTATGGGCTTATATTAGTGACAAATTGGCTTTCAAATTATTTTTTTCTCTAACTTTTGAAAAAAAAAATTCTCTGGCTTCATACTAATCTGACCACCTCATCATAAGAAAATTGTTATAACTTGTAAACTATCTGACTTAGAGCATCCATATAAAGAAATGACTTCATTAAAAATTGACATGTAGCGTAGCTGCAACACATAAAGACTTATTTAATGAGGATTATAGTTACTTTATGCGTTTTAACCTTCTATAGGTATATCGGTCGGTATTATCACACACCTGCCTGAATTCACGATATCTTATCGAATTATTGTTTGTATAAAGAGTTATTAGTAATATTTTCGACCATAGGCAGTCGCTCTATAGTTTCAAACGGTTGCGACCATCCGCAGCCAATGTAATGTTTGTGTAACATTACAGAGACCACCACCATGAAGAAAATTAACTTTAGCGCCGCTCTGATCCTGCCCCTGAGTTTCCTGTGCTGTGTTTCCGCAAAATGTGTCATGTACGATGAGTGTACCGAAGTCGGTGGATTCATGAAGCCCTGCCCCTACAACGACGACGCCCCGAGCTTGCTGCAAAATCTCTCTGAGGAGGACCGAGCCGAAGTACTGAGAATTGTCGAATCGAGGTGCCCGTTTCTGTTGTACGACGCGGAAGGAAATAGATTAGCCGATAATGACGTCACCGCGTGCTGCAGCAGAATACAACTCGTGAAAATGGATGAGAGCTTGCTGCTGGCCAACAGCGTCCTGGGCAGATGTCCCCGGTGTTTGCGGAATTTCGCCCGGCAGATCTGCGAGATGAACTGCTCGCCCGATCAGGCGCGCTTCGTCGACGTCGAGATTGAAACTGACGACGCCGGGATCGACTACGTCAACGTGATCAACTACAGAGTTCACGAGGACTTCATGGTCAACGCTCACAACTCGTGCGCCGGCGTGATCGTGCCGCAAACCGGTATGCCGGCCATCAACATCATGTGCGGTAACGCGCCCGTATGCGACGCGGACGCCTGGTTCGGGTTCACCGGAGATCAGTCAAGCAACCCCCTGGCACCGGTCCAAGTGAACTTCCTAAGAACGCAAAGTGAAGAAAATTCTATGAACGCCGAGGCGCCGCTGTGTTATGAAACAGAGAAGGGTGATATTCCTTGTAGTTGTATAGATTGTATTGCGACCTGTCCAACCGGCAACGAGCCCTCGCTGCCGGATATTTGCACCGTATTCTCAGTGAATTGCGTCGGGTTCTCCATGGGAGTCGTGTGGTTCGCCATATCCGTTACCATATTCGCCGTTCTGGCTATGTTCGAGAGGAAGAGGCTCCAAAACGCATCCCTAGTAAATGAAGGTAAAAAATACAAGTTTACGGTAAATAAGGTGACGAGGTTTTTCCAAAAAGTATTCGGAACCCTCGGAGCTTACTCGGCGGGGAGTCCCGTACTCGTCCTGATGTTATCCAGCTGGGTTGTTATATACTTGAGCATGGGAATATTCGAGGTGAACATGACTTCCTCTCCGCTGGAGCTGTGGTCGGACCCTGAATCTCGTTCCAGGCAAGAACTCAACTATTTCAACTCAAGATTCGGCCCTTTCTATCGCGCTTCGCAGGTGTTCCTCACCGTCAGGCTGGATAGTTTTACCGTCGGCAACACGACCTACGGCCCAGCTTATAGAATCGAAGCGGTCGAGGAACTGATTAAACTAGAGAACGCTATTATGAATATAGGAAGAGATGGCGGCGGTGTAAAACTAGAAAACGTATGTTTTGCGCCCCTCCGAGCCAGAGATGCCGAAGAAAAATTATCGGATTGTACCACGATGTCCGTGGGCACCTATTTCCCCAGCAGAGTTATCAATAACGAAACATATTTAACTCAAATCCAAAATTGCTTGAACAATTATCTCTCGTTTGGCTGCATAGCGGAATGGGGCGGTGGAGCTGATCCCGAAATAGTCGTGGGAGGATACGAGGATAACATGCTAATGGCGAATACGTTGCTCCTGAATTTCCCCATCACTAATAAACTTAACGCGGAAGAATTGGAACCAGTAATGGAATGGGAGAAACGTTTCATCGACCTAATGCACGATTACCAAGAAAACTGGAAATCAGACTTCATAGATGTCGCCTTCGGGGCGGAGAGGTCAATAGAAGACGAAATTCAAAGAGTTTCTGAAGCAGAAGCTATACCCATCGCTATCAGTTATATACTCATGTTTATATACGTTATACTAGCGTTGGGTAACATCAGAAGTCTGAAGTCATGTTTAACCGAAGGTAAAATAAGTGTAGCTATAGCGTCTATATTTGTCGTGCTGATGGCTATCGTTTGTGCTCTAGGTATTCTAGGGTACACTGGAGTAACTATAACGCTATTAGCTGTGAATGTCATTCCATTCTTCATATTGTCAGTCGGTGTAGATAACGTTTTCCTAATGGTGAATGCGCTTCAGGATATAGAAGATAATTTGAAAGATGACGAGGACTACAATGAGAATTTCAGCTTCGAAAAAAGGAAGAGCTACGTGTTTTCTAAAATGATGAGTCAGATAGGGCCCTCGATGTTTGTATCATCTGTCACTCAAATCACATGTTTCGCGATCGGGACTTTAGCGAATTTCCCAGCTGTAAGAACATTTGCTTTGTTTGCCACGATATCATTAGGTTTGCTCTTTGTTTTCCAAATAACATCGGTCGTCGCTATTCTAGCAATCGATTACAAGAGGTCGAAACAGAACAGATTTGACGTGTTTTGCTGCATCCGAAGGAAAGTATTGAATGACGAGCAACCACTGCAGGACGGCAGGCCCTACCAGAGCGTGACTCGGCGGCTGATGACGCCCTACGCCAAGTTCCTTCTCAACTGGAAAGTTAAATTTGTTGTCTCTCTCGTATTCATGACATTCCTCTCCATATGCATCATCCTGATACCCCAAACAGAGGTAGGCCTAGATCAGGAGATGGCCCTACCGAAGGACTCTTACGTTTATAAGTATTTAGTAGCCGTCAACGAGCTGATGGTGTTAGGTCCACCTATTTACTTCGTTCTTAAAGGAGGCTTGAACTTCACAGATCCAGAACACCAGAACGTCATTTGCGGTACTCAGATGTGTCGCGACGATTCCCTCACTACTCAGGTATTTTTGGCAACACAACACAGAGACATCACCTACATAAGTAGGAGTTCCAACTCCTGGCTAGATGACTTCTTTGACTGGGCCACTTTGACCAACTCCTGCTGTAAATACAACGTTACAGACGGGAGTTTCTGTCCCAGTACCAGCGACTCGCTTGATTGCGTGTACTGCACCATCGATAGGGGAGACTACGCTAACGGTCTAAGGCCAGGTAGCGAAGCCTTCTACAAGTACATACCATTCTTCCTGCAAGACGAGCCGACAGATTTTTGTGCCAAGGGAGGTTTAGCTAGCTACTACAATAACGTCAACTACGTCCTTGACTCGGAAGGTCGAGCGATCGTTCAGGATACTAACTTCATGGCGTACCATTCTACCATCGTCACGTCACAGGACTACATATCCGCAGTACGAAATGGGTATGAAATCAGTGAATCCATCACGGCTGCTATCAGAGAGCAGACTGGAACAGACGTCGAGGTCTTCCCTTACTCAGTCTTTTACGTCTACTTTGAGCAGTATTTGACGATGTGGGAGGACACTATACTATTCGTTTCATACTGCCTCATAGGTACTCTCGTTATTAACTTGATAGCTACAGGCTTCAACGTGCTTATCTCCTTGGCGCTGATAATTTGTGTCTTCATGATCATTGTCGAGATGATGGGTATTATGTTCATGTGGGATATCCCCCTAAACCCCGTGTCTTGTATCAACCTGATCGTCTCTATCGGTATAGCTGTGGAGTTTTGTAGTCACGTCGCTTACGCTTATGCTACAAGTGAAGCGCCTCCTAAGGACAAGATAGCCGACGCTTTGAAACGTGTTGGAGGTACTGTGATCACGGGTATTACCTTTACTAACATCCCTATTATTGTGTTAGCGTTCTCGTACACTGAAATCATTGAAGTCTTCTTCTTCAGAATGTTGTTCAGCTTAGTGATACTAGGTTTCCTACATGGCATGGTGCTCTTCCCAGTGTTGCTAAGTTACATAAACGACATAAAATATAGATGAGTACTTTTGTAAAGTATCTATGTAGTTTGATAAAATTTCATATTATATTCTGTAAATAAAAATATTGTGATAAGATCTTGTATAAGTAATTAGTAATAGTTTTGTTATATTTTATTTTACGTAAATTATTTTTATTTTATTAGATAAAAAAAGAATTTTACTGAACATTGTTTTTCATTAAACATTCCTTGATTTTTTGTAATATCAGCCAAACGATATCTTGTAATTAGAATAATTAAAGATATTGTGCCTAATTCTAGCCTAATTATTATCATCATCAAAAAATATATTATGAATGGTCACTATGCACTAATCAAAAATTATCTAAATTACTTATATTATGATTTAATTTTTATGTCGTTATGTACGTTAACGTATAACGACAGAATAATGATTTTAATGGACCACTATTCTTTACCGACTTTCAAAAAAAGAGGTACTTAAGTAATATAATATATACATTATATTATGCTTATAGTTTATACGTCTTATAAATCAATATACCTAAAAGTGTTAACTGTTTGAGATTATTATACTACGTGACTGGTAAGACATGTTGATAATACTCGAGGACGTGATATTTGGCTATTATATTAGATGAAAAAAGTAATATAAAAAATTATATCAATTGATCACTGAGTAAAATATTATGTATAATTATTTATCCAACGCATGGACATCGTGCGCGGGAAGGGATGGGAAGGGTAGCGGCACATCGAGTACACAGTACTCTCCTTTATAAGTACTAATGAACATGTCTCACCAGTCATGTTGTATTTTTAACTAGCTGACCCGGCAAAGTTGTTTTGCCATATAAATTATTTCGAGTATTAATATAAAAAGTAGATAAAAACCTATTCTCCGCCTATCGAATATAGGTACATACAAAACTTTAAAATCGGTTGAGTCGTTTTGGAGGAGTTCGCGCACAAATAGTAGGGGTGGGAGGGTGATATTTGTGTAGTCACTTGAGCGTCCGCGTCATGGAGACCTAGTAGGTTTTTAAGTTAGGTAAAACTGATAAAATAATAATAAGAGCGTTTTTTTATTTTAGCGGTGGGTTCAGAAACTGCAGCCATTTTAAAATTTTGTAAAAGAAAAGAAAATACATTCTAAAAATTGCTTATTTAGGTAAATTGTAAATATATTTTAGTCAACAAGGACTAAATCATTTAGTTTAGTGCAAAATCATCTGCGAGGCTTAGTTAGGAAAATATTAAGTTTTATTTTTTTAACCGACTTCCAAAAAGGAGGAGGTTATATGTTCGTCTGTATATATTTATTTTTTTTGTATGTTCAACCATAACTTCACCGTTTGTGGACCGATTTTCATGATTCTTTTGTTGTTGTACAGGGTTGAATCCGAATTTGGTACCATGTTCACAAAAGTGGTGACCTGATGATGGGATCCATGAGGAATCGAGGGGACTCCTTGAAATCTGTATGGAAACATATAGTGATTTCGATTTTTTCTGAAGCATTCGAGGTAAATGCTACCAAAAAATAAGACTTCGCACCAGGTTATACCCTGGGCCTGGATCCGAAGGTACCGAACAGAACTTTTGAATGCTTATAGGTACAGGTTCGGGGATTTCGGTGTTGTTTAAACAACTGAAAGCATAAGCTAATACATCAATTTGATTAATCATCATCATCACAACCATAATTGTACCATGAGTCATCACACTATGACCCAATTATTGGCACTTTTCGTGATATTTTGCATCGAAGCAGATGTTTTTGATGATAATTTCGCTGTTTGTAGACCGATTTTCAAAATTTTCATGTTTTTGTATAGGATGTAATCTTAATTTTGTATAACAATTACGAAAGTGGTGAGCTGATGATGGGATCTATGAGCAATCGAGGGAAATCCTTGAAATTTATCAAAACACTCATAGTGGTTAAAATGTTGTTTCTAGTAACTTACACTTAAGTTACGAATAAGAGAAATTTCATACGAAGGTGCCTCTTGGTCCAAAGACACTGAACAGAACTCATGAACCTTTAAAGATAAAGGTTTGGAAATTGCAGCATCGCTTAGATAACTGCAAGCATTTACCACAATTTCACTTACAGTATTATAATATTAGGGATACTTAGTATTCGTAATGAAAATTGGGTACAGAATTCGTTGCTATTTAGTCGAATTTTGAAAAAGGCACATTAGTGCCTTAAGAATAAGAATTATTTCATACTTTTTAGGCCATTTTAAGAATTTTGTTTTTTTCCTTGGAAGTCGGGTTCAATTTTTTGTTGTTATTATATTTTAAAATGTCCCTAACCTTTGAATCGTCAGTGCTTTATATGGAAGCTTCTTTGGAGTATACAATAGGGTACATTATACAAGCTTAATCTGACACGCTCGAGCTACTCCCGAAATCTCTCCCCAACTACAAACACTGACTTGAGAATTTTATATAGGTCTTCCACTCCCCCAACTATAAACACTGACTTGAGAATTTTATATAGGTATTAGGATATTGATAATATAATTGACAATTATTGCACGTCCGCTGTAGTATTTTATATTAATTCCATGCGTCCGCTTTTTTTAAAGTTTTTAGGTAAATTAATCAAATAAAATAATAAGCGCCCTCTGTTATGTATTTTTTAAATTACGCTAAAACTTAGCAGTGACATCTAGTTAATCATGTCGGAACTTTTATGTCAGCTAGTGTCCCGAGTCCTATCGCCCCTTACACATACAACAAAGCGCCATCTAGTAATGAATAGTTTATACTTATATTATAAAATTTTATAATATCTATTCAACGTAAGATAGCGCTACGTGTACTTTGAAATGAACATGTGAATTTAAAATTTTATTATTTTCAGAAAACCCTGCTCTAAAACTTGATTAAATTTTTATCATTATATTTTTTTCTTTATTTGTGTTTTATATGATAGTAAAAACAGTTTGTAATGAGAAAAATCACAGGAAACGCAATTAATATCGAATAATGAGAAAAATCAATATTCACAATACAGAAAATATGTTTCATAAACTGAGTAAACTCTACATTGAAACTAACACAAATCGACAGAATTCAATAAAGATTTTTATGTTGCGTTGTCGTTGAAAGCATAAAACGTAAATCGCGTGAAATTCTGAAATATATGCGAAAGCAAACTGCAAAATTGCTTTAAATTTTTATGATCTTCAGATGTACTTACAGACTTTTTTATTTATAATCAACAGATGTGGACGTGAACTCTTGAAAAAAGGCAAATTCATGGCCGAATATCGGGATAAACAGAATCAGTGCCAAGTTTGCAGTTACCGCATGCCGTGACGTCACACCTGATAATTTAGTTTCAGCGGGCTAGGCACGTAAAGCATTATTATAAATATTATAATATAAGACATGCTTGTGAAGTTTCGAACTGCCAAAAGTACGAACAGCGTATACCTACCTTATCTTTAACGAGACAATATTGTAGAGGTACATACTACCTATTTATTGGCCTTTACGTCTGTGTCAGACGATTTACGGCGCATTGGTCTGTTACAGCTCTTTTCATGGCTGTGCAAGCCGATACGTGAGCTACATAGACGACCAGGGCCCCCGATACCATATGTGCAATGTGTGCAATGCACACGGGCGCCATCCTCTAGGGGCGCCAAAACCAAGGACCCAAAAAATTTGCCTAATGGGGCGCCTAAATCCTTTTTTTGCACACAGGCGCCAGTAGCCCTTACGAGGGCCCTGTAGACGACCACAGTAACGACAGGAGAAATTAGAGGTTGGTGGTAGTACAGCATAGATTGCAGAACATAGACATAGACTTGGTGCGCAATTGGTTGCAAAAAATATACAGATATATACACAGATTATTATTAGGTAAAGAGGAAAAAAACAACCTAGATAATAAAATAAAGAGGACGCCCGCAACTCCATTGCGCCAAAATTCGTTTGTCGCGCGAGAACAGTACATTTTTCCGGGATAAATAGTATCAGTATGTCCTTTCCCGGAATCAAAGTAGCTCGATACCAAATTTCAGAAAAATAGGTTCAGTGGTTTGGGCATGAAGAGGTAACAGACAGACAGACATACAAATAGACAGCTGACAGACAGATACACTTTCACATCTATGTATTAGTATTATGTCCTTAAAACCGTACATTTGGACAACTTACGTATTTTGTCTTTGCGCACTGCGAAGAGGATCAACCTCAGTGAGATGAAAATTGATGGTCGATGATTATGGGCGATTATATTTCAGGGTAATAAAACAATCAATTTATTTATAGTAAAAAATGTATTATCACAATAATTGCAATTTTACGTCGGCTTATTGATATGACTCTACATTTTTGCATTTTAGGCGTTACAACAAAATTAAATAAGTTCGATACATAATAAAAGAGTTTGACAGATAATGTGCGCTTTTATATTTTTGGACGTGGCGGTAATATCGTGTACGTCCGCGAGATAACATAGGGAAGTAAAATGTATGGAACTGTATATGAAGACGCTTTTAAATTTCCGTCGACGATAACTTTTTAACGTGCACGTTGGAGGACATTAAGACGTCTACACTCTTCTGAACTTGCACAAAACGTCCGCGGTGCGTAAAATCAGAAGGGCATTTAACGTACCCAACGTTTTATTGTGGAAGTCGCGCGGCGTCCACGATAATGTGACGTCCGAAATTATAACAGAAAATATACAGACAGACAGACAGACGGACAGACAGAGGGACGGATAGACGTACAGACGGACAGACAACGAAGTGTTAGTAATAGAATAGCCAATAGGGTCCCGTTTTTACCCTTTGGGTACGGAGCCCTAAAAAATAACTATTGGTGTTTTATTGCTTGTCTCACACCAATGACACAGAATACATATTATATTGATTATGAAGTCAATTTCTTAAAAAATGTTAAGAGGTTTTTGTACTAAAACGACGATACGCTATTTTATACGACTATATATATATACTTATATATATATATATATATATATATATATATATATATAAATGTTTATTGTATGGAAGCCCCCCTTAAATATTAGTATTAAATATTTTGTTTTTAGTATTTGTTATTATAGCGGCAACAGTTATAATACACAATCTGTGAAAATTGCAGAAGTCTAACTATAGCGGTTCTTGAGATACAGCCTGGCGACAGACAGACAGACAGACAGACAGACAGACAGACAGACAGACAGACAGACAGACAGACAGACAGACAGACAGACAGACAGACAGACAGACAGACAGACATATAGACAGACATACAGACAGACAGACAGACAGACAGACAGACAGATGGACGGACGGACGGACGGACAGACAACGAAGTAAGTTGGGTACGGAACCCTAAAACGTACACGAATGAAATAATTTATTTACTTAATACAAGATAGACTTCTGTACATACGCACTTACGCCACTGTATGTTTTATGACTTTTAATAATCACGTAATAATTTGCTTACTTTAGGATAAAAGGTGATAAATAACCATTCAAAAAAATAAATAAAAAAACCATGTTGCGTTTCATTAGATGCCAAAAATACAATTTTTAAATCAAAGGCGTAAGTGATTACCCTAAAAATTGAACTACGTAAATGGGCGAAAGCGAGTTCACGCCTTTTTACGAAGTATACCATTAAGGTGACGCCACGTTAAAGTAAGAAACCGTGTTGGATATGTTTTAGATTGCTTGTTTTCTATGAGAGGCCGGCCCGGCCTCTCATAGAAAACAAGCAATGGAACAGCAAAAAATGGAAAGGGCGTAAGCGATAAAATGGTTTTTGTCGCGTAATTTAAAAACCATAAATACATTTCATATAAGCTATGCACATATTAAAGTGTATGCTTCAACCAATTTTTGGAAAAATAGGAATCCCTTTTTTTACAGAGGTCTTTTCGATTGATAATTCTGTGTTATAAAAGTTGTCCAATCGTGTTATGCTATGGGCAATTCAAAGACAAAGACATGATGAATACTGACAATGAACTTTAGCTTCTTAGCATTAGTCATTGCTGAGAAAAATCGGCATCGCTACAGCCAAATTATCAAGGCGTCGCCTTAAATTACTACTAAATGTTAATATTTTGCAACAGTGATATGTAAATCATACAACGTAATTAAAACTGCAGCAGTTATCGAGTTTTATGTTTATAACGTGGTACATTAAATTTATTGATATGCTATTAATAGAATAATGAATGCGCATATTCCTGACCGTATGCAACTTGGCACATAGTGTGATTATATGTTTATCATTTATTGATTTATATTGCCAAATGCCAATATAGAATTTCTTATTACCTATCTTATGCTATCGACAGCTTTATTCGTTAAATCTTGCTTTTAGCTGCCGACCAAAAATCTGCCTCATTCGTTAAAACTTGTTTTTGCCAGGAATCAAATAAAGGATGTTATAAGTTTTACTTGTCTGTGTACCTCCATATCAGATTAAACTATTTTGATCCTTTCTTTCATTCATTCAGCTAAAATGAAAAAAAAATTAATAACTGCTCGAAATCTTTTTCATACCCTGCCTTTATTCTTCATTACTTCCAGATGATTGAAAATAATAGAAATACATTATTCTTTTAGCACATATATGACATATTATTATATGAAATGGTACTTACTTCATTAGTAGGTATCATTATTTTTATAGTTTTGGGCAACAAAAATACAGCGTGTTCATGAACTGTGCCCATTACAACAATTTTATCCTCCCATTATTCTAATCATCACTGTATTATATTTTGTAAGTGTAATGTGTATTATATGTAATTGATTGTACTGACGGTTCTTGGTGGAAATTCATGTTGAACACCAATAAAACACACTTTTTCTTGCACTTTATCCACTATATTAAGATATTATTATAACTTTTTAACAAATTACACGACCGGTTTCGAAATTATTCATCATCAGGTGTAAGTTTAACGTTAAACTTACACCTGATGATGAATAATTTCGAAACCGGTCGTGTAATTTGTTAAAAAGTTATAATAATATCTTAATATAGTGGATAAAGTGCAAGAAAAAGTGTGTTTTATTGGTGTTTAATGTGTATTATACAAATACCACTAATATAGGTGTACATTATTACGGTTTCTAAATAAAATATATTTTAGCAAGTGTACAAATCTTCATAAACATAGCTGTAACTTGACGGTGAAGGTCTCGGCCTTGACATTGGACGAATTCGGAACCAAACGGGGGGGGTCATCAGTGGAAATATTTTGTTGTTGAGTTCACAGGGCTGCCACCTGCCACTAAGTAATTATTATTATTGATAAAAATGTTTTTTTTTTTAATGATATTACAGTTTACAACACATATATTATTTTCCTACTCTGATATGCTATTAGTATTAAGATTTGAGTACACAACAGTTACATACTGGGCGATCAACAAATGTCGAAGTTATCAGTAGGCATCTACAATAGATTCAAAAATATGAAAGACTGTAAGGTTACTATACATGGTTTCATTAAGCAATATGCTACAAGTGAACAGGTGTTAAGTTATTGTGACATTTTGTATAATTCTAAGATATTGACAAAAAATACAATTGTAATCATAGGAGTTGGATGTAACGATAAAAGCCCATATAAATTGTTTACTGACATTTGTAATGCACTTAGCAAATTAAAAATTGCACAAGTTTTTCTTGTAGGTGTAAAGAATAATCCCTATTTAAACACAGATTTTCTCAATACAACTTTATATTCCCTGATCAAAAATTATACAAACTGTACTTACATACATCCACTACTAGCTAATTCTCAGGTAAAATCTAATTATAACACATTTATCAATCAAATTTATTCAAAATTACAATATCAAATTTGTAAAAATGATTACTTAGAAAACAGTGGGCAAAAGTACAACAAAATAGAATTGAAAAACAAACCACAGATATATATCATCGGGGATCAACAAATTAAGGGACTTAGTAAAATTGTAAAAAATTATAAAAACATTATTAATAATAAATGGAATGACAAATTCTTGATTTCATCTTTTATAAAATCAAATGCAACTTACTCTCAGTTACTTAACATATCAAAAGAAACGGCTAGTAAATTCACAAGATCAGATTATATCATAATAGCTACAAATGTTAGTGAAAATAGTATCAATTCATTTGCGTATAGTCTTATTCTATCACTTCCCAAACTAGCCAAGACCAATGTAATAATATCGCCATATATAAACAATAATAACTCGAATCCCAGTTATATAACAAATAGACTGAAACACATTTTAAAGGAATTTATTAATGTTAAGTTGCTCAATGTGGCAAAGAATATATACAATCACAGCTCGTTTCTACAGAAAATTAGTTCACAAATAAATTTTGAAATAGATAGTCAGGAGTATGAAAAAACATTCTTAAACAATTTAAAACAAAAAAACAATTTTATATGTAGTAAAAAATGCAACATTGAAAATGGCTCATTACATTATTCTATAGAGAAAACAATAATTAAAAAGGACGGTAAACAAGATAAAAATAAAATAACACATTATTTTAAAAAAGTAACAAATAAAAATTTAAAAAATAATGATAAATCTTTTTTATAAAAAACAATAAATATTTAACTTTATTTCACCAAAACATAGCCGGAATTTTGAACAAATTAGACATACTACAAATTGCATTATCAACTACTTTAAATTTACAGATAGGAACAATTGACGTTATTTGTTTGACGGAAACATTTTTAATGAAAAATAATGAGAAAAACTTGACATTACCTAATTACAAGATAGCTGCTACGTATTCTAGAAATAAAAAACGAGGGGGGTCTTGCATATTAGTAAGGAACGAATTAGAATTTAGAAAAATTGAATCAACAAAAAAGTATGCAAAAGAATTTATATTTGAGTGCTGTGGTATAGAAATAACTGAATATAATACGATAGTTTTATGTATATATAGGGTTCCTAAAAAAAACATAAATATATTTATTGATAGTCTGGATGCCACTTTAAATGAAATACATAGATCTAATAATAAAAATATAATAATCTGCGGTGACTGGAATATAGATGTATTGAAGGATACAAATGAGCATAGAGAGTTAAAAGCCATTCTTGATAACCATAACTTAAAAACTAATATAAATCAACCAACACGCGGACTGTCCAGCATTGACCAAATTGCAAGTAACTTAAAAACATATGAAATAAATGTGCATCATTTGGCACTATCAGATCATGAGACTGGACAATCCATAAAATTTCCTGTGAATCATATAAAAGTGAGGAAGAAGGCGAAATTTTACTTTGTTGAAAGGCACGATTTTAATAAAGATAATATAAGAAAATTTTTGAATGCTATGGCTGCACTCACTTTCTCTGACACATATAATATTAAGGATACTGAAGAAAGCTTTAGATCTTTTTATGAAAATTTTGTATTATTTTACGATCTTTGCTTCCCAAGGATTTATGTAAAAATAAACAACAGCCCGAAAAAAACAAATTGGCTGACAAAGGGCATTAAAAAATCTACGGTTAGTAAACGTATTTTGTATTACAAATATAGATATGGGACTGCTAATAAAAAAGAACTGCTAAAAAGATACAAAAGTTATAGTAATGTACTTAATAAATGCATATATGAATCTCAAATAAAAAACAATACGAATTTTATAAAAAAATCAAAAAATAAATGTAAAGCCACATGGGCACTCATAAGAAAGAATGTAGATGAAAAAAGGACAAGTAAGAATATTGACGCCATAGAAAAAGATAATAAAATATACACAAAAATTTGTGACATTGCGCAATTATTTAACAAATATTTTATTGACATTACAAAAAATAATTATTCTAATGATACCAATATTAATATTAAAAATAATCCAATTAATTCATTATATTTATCTCCGTTAATTCCTAATGACATTTATAAAATTATAATTTCACTAAATAACACACAAGCAACTGGATATGATCATATCTGTACAAAAATAATAAAATTAGCAGCAAAATACATATGCTACCCTTTATGTCACATAGTCAACTTATCGTTTGAACAGGGACATTTCCCGTCGCAACTAAAAATATCAGTAGTTAAGCCTCTGTTCAAAAAGGGTAATGCAAAGCACATGTCAAATTACAGACCGGTGACACTTATACCAGTAATCTCAAAAATATTTGAAAAGGCCATGCAAATTAAATTAGTTAATTATCTTAATAGGAACAATTTACTTTGTAAGCAACAATTTGGATTTACGAAAGGAAAATCAACGACAATGGCCTGCTTTTCACTGGTTAAACAAATCACACAAGCTATTGACCAAGGACTAGCTGTAGCTGCTGTTTTTCTTGATCTAAGTAAAGCGTTTGACTTCGTTGATCATAAGCGGTTATTAGATAAATTGGAAAAATACGGTATTCGGGGAAATGCACTTAAATGGTTTAAATCATATCTTACAGGTAGGAAGCAGTGTGTAGAAATAAGTCAATTTGAACAAAACAAAGAAATATCGCATAGATCAGAATATGAAGATTCTGAATGCGGAGTGCCGCAGGGTAGCATGTTGGGACCAAATCTCTTTTTAATGTACATAAATGATCTGCCAGAAATAATAAAATATGACTGTAGTATGTTCGCTGACGATACCACTCTCTTAATAAAATGCCCAAGAAATATATTAAATGACGAATTGCAAAATGAAATTAAAAATGTTACAAATTGGCTACAAACTAATAATCTTACGGTAAATTTAGAAAAAACAAAAATTATTAAGTTTTATAAAGAAAATATTGATGAAAATAAACATTTAGAAAATAAAATAACGCCAATTAAATGTGTTTCATCAACTACTTTTCTAGGGATACATATAGATAAAAATCTGAATTGGAAAATACATATAGATAATACCTGCAATAAACTTAATAGATTCATATTTGCGCTTAAAAGAATTAAAAATATAGTATCGAAGGAAGCCACTTTAGTAACTTATCATGGTTATGTCTCCTCATCTCTAAGATATGGTCTGATACTATGGGGCAATTCAGTGGATGTGAACAGGGTATTTTTAATACAAAAAAAATGTTTACGAGCCATGGCAGGGGTAGACAAGTTCACTCACTGCAAACCGCTCTTTCAAAAATTTAAAATTCTTCCACTAGCCTGTTTATATATACTAGAATCATGTCTTTTTGTAAAGAAGCATGGTTTCCTATTTGAAAATAAAAATAATAAAGAAACTAGAAACAAAAGAAATAAAAACAAAATAAATGTACCTGCACAAAAATCAGCATTGAATAGCAAAAACGCTTACTGTATGATAATTAAAATATACAATAGCCTGCCAGACAATTTAAAAAATGACAACAATAGTTATAATAAGTTCAAGAAGGCTCTATTTGAATGGCTATTAAAAAAATGTTATTATTCAGTACAAGAATACTTCAACGATATAGCAGTGGCAAATAAATTTAAACTAACTTTAAATATATAGAATAGGTATTTGACATAATATAATAAGATGACATTTTATTGGATCTAGATTATTTTTTTAAAGACTGAATTTACGACATTAATATTATATATTTATCATTAATTATTTTACTGATCACAGGTCATTATAATTAGCATAGAATTAATTTATTGATATAAAGAAATAATACCAACATGTATGTGAATATTGTGATTTGTAAATGTGACTCTTGTAGGCCTGACATTAATGTAATAATTATACCTATGTACTATTTAATTCTTTTGGACATATATTATTTAAATGTAATTAAGATATATATTTTTTTAAATATAAATGGAATTTGTAAACTTGACCTTATTATCTGACATTATAATTTTATTTTATTACATTTTTAATCAATTAATAAACAATTTTGTACCTTTATCTCACTATATAATATTGTGTAGTTATGACTGACATTATTATTTTAAACTGTAAAAGCATGTAAAAGTGTGACTGTAACATGAATTGAGGTTGACCTGTATACTGTATAGCTTTCCTCCTTAGACTTCCATTTTTAATAGGTATCTGGAGTGCTGAAAAGTAAAAACTAAAATGAGATAAAACATTCAAAACAAAAAACATTTAATAACAAACGACATATTATTTTAAAACCTCCATTGTAAAGTTGACACTGAATTTTAGCTTCTCCTCCTCCGTCTTGTTATATTTTATTTATACATTATTATTTTTTCTTCGATTTATTTATAAATACTATGACGTAACTATCAAATGACTTTAATGTATGTTTTTGACTTTACTTTATGTTATAATATTAGGTATGTTGAAATATGTAATAAGATCTTTTTAAATAGGTAGTTACATAAGGCACGTTGCATGTTGATTAGAATAAGATTTAAAGAAGATGTTTTGAATAAGACAATATTTCCACGCCAATGAGGCAGAAATTTTGATACCTTACATAAAATTAAGACCATTGTTAAACAAATTTCCTGGAAATAAATGATATTCTATTCTATTCTATTCTACATGGAGTGTGACTAAAACTCCATAAATGTGGATCGCTTGAGAGGTAGAGTAATAGAGTCACATTTTATATTACACGATAATTTTATACATAACATAATAAACTTAAGACTTCATAGCATTTAGTTGTTTTTATCATTATACAAAATATAAAATAAGCGCCATTTAATTCCAGTTTCGTATAAGGCCGTAATCTTTAAATTTGGTAGAGAAAAGTACCACTATATTTGATACTAGATGATGCCCGCAAATCCGTCGCGCCAAAATTCGTTTATCGCGCGGGAACCGTACATTTTTTCGGGATAAAAAGTATCCTATGTCCTTTCCCGGGACTCAAAGTATCTCCATACCAAATTTTAGCAAAATTTAGCGGTTTGGGCGTGAAGAGGTAATAGACAGACAGACAGACAGACATACTTTCGCATTTATAATATTACTTAGTATGGATTCATCATTTAATTTCAGTTTTCTACGAGATGGTCTTTGGTAGAGTAGTACAAGCATAATATTCATCATTAATGTCATGACTCATGACTCATGTATATGGCCCTAATACAAAAATATGTAATAAATATAATCATTACACTTTGGCCGACGTCAAACGTCTCGTTAGTCTATAAATTAATTATTATCGTTTAGTATTATTTTGGCCACATACCAACTCGCGAATTGGCGGGGTATTTTAAAACATTGTGCGTCATCGCCGCGATTTACATTCGCTAACAAAGGATATTGATAAATTCTACGATTCGATAGATCGAATTGGATTTTAAGGTCGGCTTAAATTAGCTGTAAGGTCGATGAACTTATTGATAGAGATGGGGCTATAGTTTGGTTTTTTGTTTTGTTTCATTAAAATTTTCTCTATCTTTTTCTGTATTTTTATTGTACAAATTATTACACCATATACCTATTATTATTGCTCATCTGTAATAGATTTTGCTAAACATTGTCACAACTCACAACTCAGAAGGGAAAATTTCAGATAAAGATGATAGATCTCTATATTATTTATCTTAAGACTTCCCTTGTATTTTTAGATTGAAGTATTTTTTTATTTTACAAGAATTTCTGTAAGTAGATATATTTCTTATTACATATTTACAAGTATCGCCAACTTAACGATTATAATTTAACAAGAATGGTTACTTGCTAAAGAAACAGTTGACAATGGCGACGTGTACGAAAGGAAAAAACCCATATTGTTTCCACTGAATTGCCACACACAACCTACTGTTACTTATTAGGCGTGGAATATTTTTACTTTCGAAAATAGATACATTATGTTAGGCTGTGGTTTATTTTCATAGTACTTACTACATTAATTTTATCTGGCAATCTTGTTGTGCTGAAATTTATAAATTCTGTATTATTAAAGCTATTTTCATTAAACGCCAACCGTGAACATCTTTTCTGCTACTAATACAACAAAATACTTCGTTTTATGTGACTAGCCTATGACTGGCTTATCTTTTGGCTCTGGTTGACGCGTTTCTTATCTTTTCTCAACTTTTCAGTTATTAAAATTTTAATAATAAACCAATAATTTTCATGCAAGACTCTAATTAAGATTAATATGCTTAATGAATTATATTGGTATCTTATTACTAAAACAGCCTAGTATCAGATTTTACTTGTACGTACTAGTACTTCAATTTTCTAATACGAATGATTTTTCCCCAATATTCTTTCTTACCTCTAACAAGAACTCTACCTAAGAACTCTACCAAACCTATGAGATCACTACCTACTACAATTTTGGCTCTACATTCTTTGATCAAAATATAATATTTGATCGAAGTCTACATTGCTTTGAATTGTGATTTATTACTATAGACTTGCCTCGTACCATCATGCCGACTAAGAAATAATCATCATCACCGTCATCAATAATTTGATAGAACCTCACTTAGTTACGAATTGCGATATAAGTACAAGTAGGTACAAAGTACATAATGTAGATTGTACAGAATCAAAATTTCACCTCATCGCCACATCATCATATTAAAAAATACTCTTCTCCGCGATTTCCATACTGGAATAACCAATAGCTAATGCTATTGTTTATTTATTTAATTCAATGCTATCTGCATGTTATCAGTCGTTAACCCTAAATGCACGTGGTTGTAGTATAGTATCGTCGGATTTGAAGCTGTAGCTCACTGCCAAAGAACAAAATTCCCTCCATTCAAGCTCTAGAAAAAGACAGCTAACAAAAATTATTTGGCCGACGACCGAGAAGTATACATAGCACAGAGCTATTCGTAAAATAGAACGTTAACTCGTTTCGTGCGAGCGAGACAGACTTATGTGTTGTCGTATAGGTGCGAGCGGCTGTACCGGGTTAGGTCAGAGCGTCTGCGTTGATTTCGTGCGAGCGAGATAGCTTTATGCCAAGTTTGTAATGTGAAAGTGAGATGCAAAACGATTACATGCTTAAGTGTGGAAATTTCCACTGTCGACAATGAAATACGAATGGTAGAGCGGTGATGAATTAACATATCGATAAAAATAAATCAATTTTTACAAGAATGTCTTTTATCAAATTAATGATATTTTAAATATTATAACATTTGAAAGGTTTCTTATTATTGTGTACAAGTACAAAAAAATGTATAAACTTGTTTTAAGAGCCCGGGTTACCCTCGAAATTCTCATACATACGTAATACCAAAATCATTTTGTCATACGAAAATATTTAACATGTTTGAGTTATTTTTCAGCATAAAATAGTAATTACCTAGGTTCCTGAACAAAAATTAACTTCAATATATTTAAACACCAAAAAATTTTTTTTTCAAAAATTTTTTTTACTAAATTTACTACTAAATATTTAAACACTAAAAAATAGAGTAAAACACTAAAAAATATATTAATAAATAGTAAATTTACTACAAAATATTTCAACTCTAAAAAATATTTTTTAGTATTAAAATATTTTGTAGTAAATTAATTATTTATTTATATATTTTTTAGTATTTAACTCTATTTTTTAGTGTTTAAATATTTAGTAGTAAATTTAGTAAAAAATATTTATACACAAAAAAAAATTATTTAGTGTTTAAATATTTTGAAGTTAATTTTTGTTCAGGAACCTAAGTAATTACTATTTTATGCTGAAAAATAACTCAAACATGTTAAATATTTTCGTATGGTAAAATGATTTTGGTATTACGTATGTATGAGAATTTCGAGGGTTACCCGGGCTCTTAAGATCTTATTAGTTATATTCCGACTTCTAGCTATGCTTCTAGATCATCATTGACACAAGAACATTCGCTAAAATCCCAAATATAGATTTTTTCTACCATGCTAATTGATCACACTCGTACCTAAAGCAAGAAGTATAAGCAAGCTCAAACTCTACATAGTAAATGTTTACTACTAAAAAGTCTATAAGTAATGCATTTCCATTACGTTTCCATCATGTAGAAATCATGTTTATTATGGGTCTACCAGAATCTGATGGCAAAAGGTGCGAAAGTAAATTGACTAGCAATACCGGGGTAATTGGAATAAAACATTTTGATCCTTTTTTTTCCTTAAAGCGGCTGGTTCTGTGTGTGAAACATGCAAATATATTTTATCCAATGATCAAGAATATTTTTTTGAAAATCTGCTGTCAAAATTTGCCATATCAGATTCTGGTAGATACTATCGATTAAATTGTAAAAAAGTCGATGTTATTTTTAATATTTCATCGATATCGACAAACGAATGACCTCAAAGGCGCATCACTAGACGGAGCCCCCGATAGTCGTCAACTTGCAAGCGCGGACTTGCATAATTGTAACGGCCATACTTTTGTTAGAACTTACGTTTCAAAAATACCCCATCACTACTTACCAAGTTAGGTACCACATGACGTGATAAGAATTTTGTAACGCATTCACTACTTTTTATGTCATTGTAAAATGTAATTAAATTATTCAATTGTTTAAACCGGTTTAATCAGGATTTTTGAGAAAAATTCATGTAATTGTATATCATTGAATCTAATTTTCGCGATTGAAATATCTTAACGCGTGACGTTTACCCAATTTTATTTTAAATTGGGTAAACAAGAATGTTTATATTTATCAACAACAGATGGCGCTAGCATCAGCATTTTAGACTTTTCTTTAAGAAAATATATCATTTAAATATTTCATTATCAGACTTTAAAATTCTAGTTCAGTTCTAAAAACATAAGAAAGAATAATTAATAATATTTAGCTTACTACAGGCTACGTTTTTATTTAACAAAATAAATTAAGAAATCCAAAGATGAAGAAAGTATGATCATACAAAATTCATCATCATTTTTCGTTTACTTTTTGCGAAAATCTTATATTCTCTATAAGTATTTTATCTTGAGGGAATCCTTGACATATTATTCCTGAGACGTGAAATCCAGTAAGACTTACGTAGAAAAAAGAATTAAGCAGTTATCTCTACATGAGCTCTTTCTAGCATTTTCTATAGCTGCATTGAAATATTCTGATACTATTTAAAAATAAGTTTTTAGGAAGTAAATCATACGTAAAATAAAGCCAGCGACGCACTTGTGACTTCTTTGGTGATGCTCTCCTCCAGCTTTCCATCAGGTGATCCGGTTTCTCGTTTGCCCCATATTTCTATCAAAAAATGCAGACGTCCAAATTCTCAGACGTATTTTAAAAGGCGGCTTTATCTCACACGGTGTCTTTGTCATTCATAAAAGTACAGACAGGGATGCAATATAATAAACCCTTTATTGTAGGTCGTATGGAACTTTTTATAATACTTATTATTGTGTTGTATCTTCAAAGTGAATAGTGATACAGTAACGTTACACAATACAGACTTAACGTCAGCAAGGTCGTCGGTAACAAAAAAATACGACCTTAATTCCACTTGTATCTTCAGTGTGATACATAGTTCTCTATTTTCATTCCTTTAACTTTATTTATTTCTGGGTAAAATTTAAAACAAATATTATGTTGAATAGTAACTGTAACACTGTCCAATGTCCATACGAATAAGAAGAAAGCGGTCCCAACATAGACAACATTAAAGAAATGATCAATTATAATTCTCTACAAATTTGTTTGAAAAATGCAAAATTAAAGTACATACTTAGAGTAGGTAACTATAATATGCGTGTTTCAGTAAAATATAATTTATATCTTCAATTTAGGCATTGTATTGTACCTACCTATTGACTTTTGAAATCTTTGCCTAAAATCTAAACACATCGATAGTAGAACAAAGATATTTTTACCTGTAATTAAGTATGTTCATTAAAAAAACATCATGTCATGATTGTTATTTGTTTTTACAATTCGAGTTTCGAAGACATGTAAAAAACCAGCCAGTTAGCATCATTTTTTTCCGAAAGCCACGAGTAGATGAGTCATGAGCACGTGGTAAAAGAGTGACAGCGATAACGTGATGAAGAACAGTTTGAATTTTATTTATGGAAGCGCATGCTAGACGTGCATGCATGTCTTGCATGTGCGGCTATGCTATGATAAAGAACTTTGCTAAATCTATGTTTAGATTTTAGAAAACTATAAACATGGTAAGAAATTTTGTCTGTTATGGTGGCATCTTCTTGTTTTTAGCAATTATTTCAGGAATATGGCCTACAGCTTTATGAATGTATTATATTTATAAAAAATACAAGAAAAAGTTGGACGAACCACATAATATACCACATAATATAGGTACCTTCGGTAAGGTAGGACAATAAGGCATGAGTGCTAAACATTTTCAAAAAGAAGGAATTTGTACTAAATTCTTCAACTAAATTACAATAATATTGTCAAAGGAAATTAAATAATATATGAAATTGATTGTACTGACGGTTCTTGGTGGAAATTCATGTTGAACACTAATAAAACACACTTTTTCTTGCACTTTATCCACTATATTAAGATATTATTATAACTTTTTAACAAATTACACGACCGGTTTCGAAATTATTACGTTAAAGACACCTGATGATGAATAATTTCGAAACCGGTCGTGTAATTTGTTAAAAAGTTATAATAATATCTTAATATAGTGGATAAAGTGCAAGAAATTAAATAACTTCGAAATTTAAATGGTTTTAATTTAATGATTTTTACTATTGTTGTTTATGATCATAGGTAGATTGGGTAGATTAAAGTTTGAGTAATTTAATCTATCCTATTAGTTTTGATAGGTACCTATAACAAAGAACGTTACTGCACGTGACAATGTGACATGCGATAACGTTTTATCAGTTTAATTTAACGGATTTTATTTTCCTAATGTATCATTAAAACAAATATTAGTAAAAGGAAATCCTTAGTGAATCGGAAAGCAAATAGATGTTATCTATTTATTGACTCAATTACGCGGAAAAGAAAACAGTATGCATTGTAAGATAGGTCAGTATACACTGTACATAAAAGATAATTACTATAGTGCATACAGACCGCGCCCACCGATGTTGCCATATTAAAAGATGAAAATTCCAAGAGATTTTCCGGGAATAAAGTTGTAAAGTCAGATGCCGGTTTTCACCACCGTTTTCCGGATTCCCTACGCAACACGCAATGTGTCGATTGGTGGTCGTTAAGGGTGTATCTTTTTAGTAATCCATTTTGCTTTTGTCATTAGACGATTTGAGTTAAAGAATTACTTACCTGAAATATTTGGAAAACCCCAATTATGGTAACACTAATACACGTTTTCAACAGCGTATCTTATTTATTCTATGGCGTTTGTACTGCTTGCAGCGAGTTAATTGATTTTCCGACAACAGGAAAACTCGTATCAAGGTTGCCACGTTATTATTATAATTTACATATTATTTTCTTATTGCGTTAAACAAAAGGATTTTAATTTAATATCCATAGTAAAAACTTTATGTGACTTTGCCTACAGGCTACAACACATTCTACAAAAAAATATCAGCAAAAAATAAAATACGATTTAAAAAAATTAATTGAATACCTACAATAGGTACTTACTTAAAAATTAAAACTGCACGCTTGGATTTTTGCATGAATTTTTAATTATGATGGAACTTTCCGTTTACATTGGAATTAGTAAAATATAAAAATTTATGTAGAAATTATAAGGGCCAACCCACACGTACCACAACCACACGACATCGCAACGACAAAATGTCGTCGAGCAGTGGTTACGCTTTTTGTAGTTGCGTTGTGGTATCGTACATACAAAATGCCGACGTGGTTGCGTTGCCGCCTGCAGTGGTTGCGATGTGTTTGCGATGTGGTTACGTACGAAAATCAATGAAACGGAGGGGGGAAGAGCGCGGGCGGTGTGCGCGCACTACGCACTGTCGTTGCATCATCGACGCAACGTTGTGGTTGCGATGTGGTCCTTATCACACAAATGGTCGACAACGACTGCAAAATGTGGTACGTGTGATTGGTCCAGTTCATTGACAATACAAAATTTACGCCCGACCACATGGTGTGGTTGTGGTTGTCGTGTGGTTGTGGTACGTGTGGGTTGGCCCTAATATAAGCAATTAATGCACAAAACACAAATTGTGAGACTATAATCTCGTGCTATGAAGTAGCCCCGGATTTACGAGTATAAATCGGCCGTTATAGGCCACGGCCTAGGGGCGGCAGCATCTTAGGGGGGCGACAGCGTCTATATTATAGGCAGAGGCTGTACAAATTACGTACTTACATGGGGTGGTGGACATAAAGTGGCCTACTCTCATAAAAAAACATAAATTCGGGAGTGGTATGAGCAATATTATATTATACGGAAGTAATATTATAAGTCCACATTACACCACACTGCATACAGGGACTTACCATAAGTTATAGGTAGACATCGGATTATATGCATTTGCATACTTGCATAATAATTATATGCAAATCCATATAATGGCACTTTATAGGCGATAGTGCATATTTTGGCAATTTTTCGTTGATAGTGCATATTTTGGTACTTTTATGGCCTCGTAGTCTCCAAACTAGCTATCATGACACACACCAAGGTCACAAAACAGAGCTCTGTTTTGTGGAAATTTTTCGCTGATAGTGCATATTTTGGTAGTTTTATCGTACCGTCGACCCTCGTAGTCTCCAAACTAGCTATCATGACACACACCAAGGCCTTTTGTGTTTTGATCCATCCTACCTCTACAGAGGTAGGATGGAATATGGATCAAAACACATCAAATATGTGGCTTCATCCCCATTAAAAGAATAATATGCACAATAATTGTTGGTGCTGTATAAAAAATTAAAAATCCTGGATTTGATGAAATTATAAAATTGACGCACCATCGGAAAGCTATTCAAAAAAATTAAAAAAATTTAATAATAAGTGACTTTTGATTGTGCATATTTTGTGCATATTTCGGCCATTTTTCGTGCATACTTGCATGCATATTTCGGCACTTTGATCATGCAAATTATTCGATGTCTACTTATAGGACAGTGATATTAGATTACCTAAGGCAAGTAGGTATTATATCCTTCCTTAAATATCGGGCCCTAAAAAAAGTGAGGTAAGGTGTATTACTGGCTTTACTTGTTTTGACATTAGCCAGTAAAACATCTAATATTTTTCCTATCACTCGAACTGCTCATGATCATCACGGGGTCGTTCACCTCACTTTACTTTCTATTTTCTGCGTATTGCTGTTCGCTAGGTGAATTTTTGCGTGTGTTTGTCACCTGTCCATCTAAATATTATGTTTTCTTTAAATATTAACTTATTTTAGATGAAAATATAACTATTTAAGACTTTAAATTTTAATGGTATTCGTTTATCGTTCATATCACAAGGGCATAAATTATCTCGGCTCCTTCAGATTGGGTAGCCTAAGCCTATATAGTTTATATGTGAGGACACCTATAATTTGTATTTAGCCCTTATAAAGGGCACTGTCTCAGATCAGTATAACACGTCCTGTGTTATACTGATCTGCTTGGACCCCACGGCTTCAAGCGGTTAGATATCGGACTTTCAGCAGAATGAATCTGACCTTCCCATCTCTTAGCGACTCTTCCGCCTTTTTTTAATGTGCGGGGAAAACTCTTTATGGGGTGCCCCGGGTTGGGGGTATGCCTCAGCTAAGCTGAAGCACCCCGGGGGTATGTGGGACTCCTGCCGAGAAGCGCCGGGCTTACCCACTAAAACCACCTGTGGTTTGCCTTCAGCCGTATACGGAGGGATGTCCTGGATCTGTCTAACACAAGTAGCGACTCTTCCGCCTGCTTTAACTTTGAACAATGGTAGTCTAACACACACCCTCAAGAGCCAAGCCATTAACAATCTAGCCCAGGTCCCAGCATAAACTGTAGACTGTAGAGACTATATAGAGACTCTACAGGGTGTAACGAAATTAAGTTTTTTTTATGCTGCTCCACCCTTTGCCTTTAGATGTTGTGACATTGGCTTGGTGAAGAGGGGTCACACAAGCTGGGTGAAGTTTCTAGGGTGTTAAAGAGATATCTTCCTGTGTCGAATCTACCAGATGCCAGCCAGTGGAATCGCCAGGACCGCGTCCTTCCTAACGTTGCAATATGTGAATTCTTGGGAAGAGCGAGTCTCTGTCGATCTATATAATAAGATAACAAAAAAAGGATATGGGCGAACAGCTCATAGACGGACCCAAATTTTATAATAAAAAAAACGAAACTAAGTGATAATACTTTAGGGTGTGAATGGGTTCTGTACATAGTTCGCTGTGAAAGTAGCAGCGCTGGAAGAGTAACTTTTTTTACTTTTGTATGGAAAAATTCATGACGCTCGGGATTTTCACTCTTGCCCATACAAATCACAAAAAATTTGCTCCTTCAGCGCGGCTTCTTTCAGCATGAACTATGAGGAACCCATAAACATCTTAAAGTATTATCATTTATCACTAAGTTTGACGTGGGAGAGCCATGCTTCGGCACGAATGGGCCGGCTCGACCGGAGAAATACCACGGGCTCACAGAAAACCGGCGCGGGCGTGAAACAGCGCTTGCGTTGTGTTTCGCCGAATGAGTGAGTTTACCGGAGGCCCAATCCCCTTCCCCTTTCCTATTCCCTTCCCTACCCTCCCTTATTCCCTTTCCTACCCTCCCCTATTACCCTATTCCCTCTTAAAAGGCCGGCAACGCACCTGCAGCTCTTCTGATTCTCCGAGTGTCCATGGGCGACGGAAGTTGCTTTCCATTAGGTGACCCGTTTGCTCGTTTGCCCCTTTATTTCATAAAATAAAAGAAAAAAAGGTTTTGTACATCCTGTAGAGTCTCTCTCATTCTACTGGGAATTATCGAGGCTAGTTGTTAATAGCTTGGCTCTTGAGCTTGTGTGTTTGACTACCATTTGTTAAAGTTAAACCACGCGGAAGTGGGGAGGTCAGACTGCCCCTTATTTTGCTGAAAGTCCGATCGATAGGTCGCAGTAGTTTCGCGTAGAGACTGTACATTGTACAATGCTGTCAATACCTCGTGATAGCACGCGGTGGGCGCGTGCTCGCCGGCCTTCGCCGCTGCCAATATGCGCTTCAATTGTATTGGAGTAATCTCAAATACACCAATAGTTTTCGACATTCAAGGAATGATCAGACGATGACAAAGAAAAACCTACGACTCATTTAGTTGCGCCATTGTAAGAAATACAGACTTTTTCCTGTGGAATATTTTAATATTTTTTCTCTATATCGTGATAATAACTACATAGTAGGTACACATGCCGAGTCCCGGACGCCATGTTGCAGTTACCGGTCGCACTCGGTCCAGCGTGTCGAGGGAACATCGCAGTGTTTTATAGTGTGTAGGGCCGCGGCACCTACCATCTTCGCCGCGGCGAGCCCCACATATCCGCAGCGGAAGCCCCCATCGCCTGCGTCGAATGTGACACAACTCACAGCATTTCACTGCGTCAAAAAAAAGGTACACATGCACAGTCTTGGTGCAAAAAGAATAAAGATTTTTTGTTTTCATTTTCAAATGACCTAGATAGACTAACGTCATAAATGGAGACATGGTGGCTTTTGCCCACTGAAAAATGTAGAGTTCCTTTATGCTCTAGAGCCCTCAGTGGAAGAAGGCGGCATCGCCGTCTTCTATGGTAAGACAATGGCGGAAGAGGGAAAAAAATCTACAGCCGAATATAGAACCTCCTCCTTTTTGGAAGTCAGTTAAAAATAGGTATTCGTATGTCAGAAAAGGTTTTAGTTGGCTAACTTCGTGCTTTCTGTGGCTAATAGCTATCCCCAAGAGTCAAATTAGAGAAATAAAAATCAAGAGTTTAATGTCTAGTTAATAGTTTGTGAGTTTTTGACGAGGGCTTATCAATAAATTTTGTAAGTAAGTAAGTATATTATTATTTTTAGCAATATTCCGCGAAATAAACCTCAACCTTTAAGTAAATTATGAGTGAGTGTAAGTATGTATAGAGCAGTTTTTCCCAAAGTGGGCGATAAGTGATAACGCCTCCTTGTGGGCGCTGAAGGTCTAATCTAAAGGGTGTGGGACCCAGAAAAAATGGGGGCGTTGTGTAGAGGCTTGGGGGCAGTTGGGGGTGATTGGGGGCGCTAAAACATATTTTTTCTCGAAGTAGGCAGTAGACAAAATAAGTTTAGGAACTCCTGGTGTAGAAGATTTATCTATTCACTGGCGCTTTAAACCTTAACTAACCAACAACTGATGGATAAATTCCCGTAAAAAAAACCGTAGAAACCGGACTTTATAATAATTAGTTAAGGTGGTTAACTAACTGCTGTCTAAATAAAGGTTATGTCACAGACAAAATAACTTAGATCTTCGCTCTAGCTCTTGACAATGGCGGCTACTCAAGATATTTATATTTCTAATAATATGATACATTGCGAATGATTTAGTTTACAAACATTCGCGACAGTTGTTGATGCCAATGATTGAAATGACGATTCTCTTGCGTCAATGACAACTGACTTATTTAGAGTCGTAAACAATTTTTCAGCGTGAAAAATGACGTAGCGTGAATCAGTCAATACTAGATCGTGGTGGTATTCATCAAAGTTTATTACAATTAATTATATTGTGATTTGTGACGATAGCTATAACTATTAACCATAGACTTGTAATAGACATGGCATGAGGAAAAGAGTGGTCAGACTAAAACTAGAGGGTTGTTTATGGTCCTTTTGACATTTGATGAATGATGTAGGTACTATCAGAGAAGTTGATCCCTATTTCCTACGTAAATAATTTGGTCACGTTACGTCAAACCCATCCGACCGATCACATCTAACATTGAATTGTCATAAGCCGACCAAATGACGTTGGTCCGTCAACTGCCTAGGAATCAATTTCCTCGATGGTACATTGCCTCCCACACCGGTTTTGGTCACAGTGGCTGGTAAATTGAAAACCAGTTGCGCAAAAGCAATTTTTGTGCCCAAATGTGTGCGCAATACACAAAAGCATGTTTCTTTATCCTCGGTGGGACGAAAAACCGACAGACATGCATAGTAGATCGAGTTTTCACCCGCCGATACTATAGTAAACTATATAACGTAAACTCTATTGCCCCAAAATTCGTTTATCGAAACCGTACATTTTTTCGGGATAAAAAGTACATCATACCAAATTTCAGCAAAATCAGCGGTAGTGGCGTGAAAAGGCGACAGACAGACACTCTTTCGCATTTATAATATTATGGATGGCATTACTGTTTCTTGTATAAGGATTTTTCTGCTAAATCGTGCCTTATCCATTCATACAGTTTGCAATCTATGGCACATGTTTATTGTACACCTTGCCGAATACAGTCCATTGAAGACGCATGCCGGTCGGCACGTATGCCATCCCTGCCTCATCTGAAATCAATACGTGGGGTAAAAGCACGTAAGGCAGCTAGGTGTTCAGTAACTACTTGTCCCATGGTGCTTTATAAGGAGTATAAATTAGAAGGCATGTAAATTCCAAAGTGATTATGGGAGTATGAAGAATCCTGTTTACAGTGCGTTCAGAGACACTTTATTTACCTCCTTTAGAAACCTTTATGAAAACGACATAAGGATTATAATCATAGATATCTTTTCGCATATTAGTAAGGCGGGTGCAGAAACTGCGATGAAACCAAAAATATCGCAAAATATTTGTCATTCCAAGCCTCTGTCTCATGGACGTTTTACCTCCAGAAGTTTATTTTCGTCACGAAAGTTTGTTTTCTGTCTATACTTACTAATATTATTAATGTGAAAAAGTGTCTGTCTGCAATTTATTTATAAGTATTCCTAAGCCGCTTCTTTGATTAACGTTTTTCGTATGGAGAATGGAGATTTATTACAACAGTACTTTGAGTCCCGGAAAAAAACTTTGAATAGTTTTTTATTATGGAAAATTGTATTTTTCCTACGCGATAAACGAATTCCTGTACGAACGAAGTTCCAGTTCAATCTTTATAAATAAATGTTACAAAAATAACACTGTAATAAATAATAATATCAGACTATTAACGTTCTAAATGTTATTTATTGAATCAAAAATAACTTTAGTCTAAATTTAACAGTGGCAAAAGAAATGTGTATTTTGATCTACGAATAATTTGGTGTTCTAAAAATGTCTTTGCTACTTTATTTTCCACATTTTATTTATAGCTCAGCTTTATTTTTTACATAAAGAAAAGTAGTACGGGAGCCCTAGAGCAATTTTTTTTATTACTATCAAGCTAATTTTTTGTGAGTAGCTTCATTTTGATAAGACGAACAATATTTTTATTTGCGAAAAATCTCGAAAGTGGTAGTTAACAGAGATAGAAAGGATTTCATACTTTGAATTGATGGTCCTAAAATATGGATTGTTTTATATGTAGAACAATGTTATTTGGACTAACCGTATGTTTAAGTTATATTTAAGTATTCTCTTTTAGAAAATATAAGATAAGAATGAGAGATAGGTATAACACGTTACACGATACTTAGCTTGGGTTTATTTTTGATTTCTATTGTTCTATGAGAAATGCGCCAGTGTAATGAATTTTTGCCAAAAAATTTGCCGATAAAATGTTTAAAGAAGTAACTCGTTCAGCGCTGCTGCTTTTACAGTGAACTCCATAATATATGACATAGCAGAATAGCAAGCAACACACAAGCACACCCTAAAACTTAATTGATTATACTTGTAAATTGTAATAAGTCCCCAGACGTGCCTTTACCAGACTAAGGGCCTGTTTCACCGCTTCCTGATAAGGCTATCCACCACTTAACTTGACACATAGAGTATGGAGAATCTGTCAAATAAGCCTATCGGACAGGTGCCCGATAGGCTTATTTGCCATGGTAATTTTATAAATGCAAAAATGTGTCTGTCTGTTATCAGCTGTTCACGCCCAAACCGCTGAACCGATTTGGCTGAAATTTGGTATGGAGATACTTGGAGTCCCGGGAAAGGACACAGGATACTTTTTATTTCGGAAAAATGCACTTTTGTTGCGCGATAAAAGAATTTTGGCGCGACGGAGTTGCGGGCGTCATCTAGTCATAAAAATACCTGAACAGAAATATTTTATTGTGCTGACATTTCCGTAATACAGAAGGAGGTTCTTCCTGCTATTTCAGTAGGACAAGGTCTGAACTAAATATATACGAAATGGCTAGAGGTGACACAGATATTATAAGTGATAGTCCATAATTTTTCAAGTCTTCATTGCGGGATTGAAAAATATTATTAGGAAGCATTTTTCTCTTATTACGAAAACTTCTTTATCATAAATCATAATACATAGTACATACACTAGTATAAAACAAAGTCGTTTCCTACTGTAGCTAACTTTGGCATGAATAATTCCTTGATTATTTCTATGTGCCATTAAAATATCTAGTAAGGAGATTCTATAAAAGTATATCATTACTAGATAACGCCCGAAACTCCTTTGCGCCAAAATTCATTTATCGCGCTGGAACCGTACATTTTTTTGGGATAAAAAGTGTCCTATGTCCTTTCTTGAGACTTAAAGTATCTCCATACCAAATTCAGGCAAAATCGGTTTACTGGTTTGGGTGTGAAGAGGTAACAAACAGATACACATTCGCATTTTACACTAATAAAATATTGATGTTGGCATCATAAAAGCTAAGTCTATTTGGGTAAATTCACGTGTATACCCTCATAACACGTGATATTTACTTTGTGAAATGTCAAAAATAGGAAAATACGTCACCGCTCTAAAGGGCAAAACGTATTAATAGCTAAAATTATGTTTATTTCGGGGAGCCCCAGACATAATAATGTTTTTTGATCATTTTAGTGTAATATTATTTAGTGAGCAAACATGTCGGCTTATTAACTTCTAACTGCGTGAAGAAATTTATTGATTTATATCATGTTTGGAGAGAGTGGCAGAAAAAGCAAATTATCGTTTAATTTTTTTTTACTATAGTTACTATTCACAATAACTGCGAAGGACAAAAGAGCTCTACAAGATTTTTGCTTACGTTTCGAACGCACTGTGGTAGCTAAAGCATAATTACTAAGTTTTGTGCTTCTTGAGGAAGAAAAAAAGTACGAAAAAATTTATTGAACTACTTCTAAAGCCTCTATAAGAAAGTTTAGCCATAATTTATGGTATTTATGTGAAGAGACAGTAATTATATCACTATTTGATGATCAATGTTGGTAACCAAACTAAGATGTTGATGATTGTCAACTTCAACGGGAACAGAATCGCAAATTTTAACAAATGAGACAATTCTTCCTCCGACTCCGAGAAAAGTGTATCCTGACTGTTAAAAATACTAATCTGAAAAGATGTTGCCCTGTCTTATTGTTAAGAATTTATGTTATTAATATAAAGATTAATGCTGATCTTATTTAATTGTATCATTTTCACTTGAATTTATTGCAGATCTAGTGATTTAAGTGGACCGACCGGTAGTAGCTTTTTCCAAAACTTTGAGGCTCGGTCGGCACGGGTTGCAATTGTGCTAGGAAGACAAAATTTTATATTTGAGCATCTTAAAACATTAGTAAAAAATATACAGGGTATGCATTTTGAAATTCGAATTTTTTTTTTGTCATATAAGGGACACCCTAATGGACAGTAATAAAAAAACTATTGAGGGGTAAAAATGGTGAAATGAGCAGTTCGATAAATGAATGAGCGGTAAAAATGATGGAACGAGCGGTTCGATAATGACTTAACAGAAGGCCAACTTAACCACGGATACACGAAAACAAACACAATCCAGAAAGTCGAAGAGTAGGTTTTTTTTATGAAATAAGGGAGCAAACGAGGAAAC
This sequence comes from Lysandra bellargus, assembly GCA_905333045.1. Taxonomy (NCBI): domain Eukaryota; kingdom Metazoa; phylum Arthropoda; class Insecta; order Lepidoptera; family Lycaenidae; genus Lysandra; species Lysandra bellargus. The sequence goes on from HG995355.1 coordinate 7,161,143, forward strand.
GGGTCACCTGATGGAAAGCAACTTCCGTCGCCCATGGACACTCGCAGCATCAGAAGAACTGCTGCAGGTGCGTTGCCGGCCTTTTAAGAGGGAATAGGGTAATAGGGAAGGGGAGGGATGGGAAGGGAAGGGAATAGGGGAGGGTAGGGAAAGGCCTCCGATAAACTCACTCACTCGGCGAAACACAGCGCAAGCGCTGTTTCACGCCGGTTTTCTGTGTGAGTGAGGTTAGGTTAGGTTAGAACTTAGACCACAACGGCAGAGGAAACCGTGCGAGCGCAGCGAGCGTGCTGCGGGAGCAGCCGGCGACCGTCTTATACTTTCGCTTTATAACGGCACGGAACCCTTCATGGGTGAGTTCGACTCGCACTTGGCCGATTTTATTATATTTTACCGCCTCATTGTTTAAAGAACTTCTTAGAATGAGATTTCTTACTGACAAATTCCGATTTGTTACTGCCCACACGTAACCGCTCATTCATTGATTTTTACTGACCATTTAATTATTTTACTGTTCAATAATGTTTTCAATTATCCATTTCATTATTTTTTACTACTCATTTTTGTTTACTTTACTGTTTAGTTTTAACTGCTAAACTAGTTATTAAACGTGCCATTTATAATTTTTAACTTACCAAAACTGCAATTTACAACTGCTCCTTTAAATCAGTGCCTTTATAAAATACTAGTGGTTGTGCATAAACTCATGATTTTCATTAAAAACTCGGTACAATTGTAGTCTTTAAAGTCGGTATACATTGTAAAACTTATTACATTATATATTATTGGATAACTATCGGTAACTTTTATGATTGATTCTACAATTGCCTTCGTAAAGTACTCGTAATCACATAAGTGGTAATAACTTTGTCTATCATCTATCAGTATAAGAAGTACTTTACAGTAATACACAATATTACATTCTATAGTCAGGATATAAGCCAGCTACGTCTGAAACACCACGTATATTTTATCTTATCATCATCTTTAGGGTATAATAAACAGTAGCAGGCAATTGACCTAAATTATTAATAGTTTTAACACGCTACAACTTAGAAGATAATCTTTAAAATTAAACTGTACCTTTACATAATTTGGTCGGGTATTTGTAAGAGCTGGCGCGCACTACGACTTTATGTCGCGCGATTATTTTACCGACCTGTAAAAAACCTGTAAAAATTCAAATTAAACGCTATTTTATGACATAAGCTATAGATTTCATTTTGCTCTACGCCATTGACAAGCAGCGGCGGCATGGGTCGCTAGACAAATGTCAGCAGAAATTGAAACCTATAGCCCATTTCATAAAGTGACATTTTATTTGAATTTTGATCGGTCGGTAAAATAATCGCGCGACAAAAAGTCGTAGTGCGCGCCAGCTCTGACAGAGGCAAGAGAAATACGTATGGAAATATGATAGATAGCTGAAAATGTAAATACTGTGGAAAACATTTTCAGCTATCTGTCATTGTTCTTAAAAAAAATAACATAAAGCCTGGAGACTGACCAATCCCACAACAAAAGTTTTAGTAGAAGCTGTTTTAGACTTAGGTACTTACTTACTTAATACTCAGTAGTTTACAAGTCTGGAAGTAGCAAGCAGACCTAAGCAGTACGCTTTACGGCGCTCAAATTAAAGTCATAATTTACCCTTCGGTCGTGGGGTCTTGGAAATCTATTGTTATTTTATTGTTGTCGCGATCACCGGTGATCTTATGGGGCTTGATAGGTTAAGAATATATCCATTAGCGGACATAAAAGGCCCGTCGTGTAAATATAGCGAATAAACAGCGACGCGACGTGACGCGAGTCGCGACGCGACGTGGGCTCCGGGCCCGACGCCAAATAACATCCCAGCCCAATTTCCGGACATAAACACGGAGTTATTACAGTATTGGGAGTTGAGATAATGATATCACGTGCTAATGAATATAAAATACCCTTTTTTCTATTTTTTCAGGGACATCGGGAGCACAATATGTTTGCCGAAATGCCGACATGTGAAAAACTTTCCTACCTTGGAAAATAAAGATTTAAGTGTTCCTTTGAAAAATGTGGATAAGTATTTATAAAATATCAAACAACACAATATAATATTATATTTGTTTATTTTTATTTATCAGGACGAGCGAAGCGAGCCCTCGTATATCCCACAACGAACATTTTGTGGTACACTTTACGCGAAAACTATCACGCTTATTGATTTGTGGTTTAATGTAGTAATTTTTATTTATAATATTATGTAGATGTGTTATAATTGTTACTGTAAAGCTCGAACTTCGGTAAATATTAGGATCTAAGTGTCAGTCTTAGGATTTACCGACACGAGTTGGTAAATGTAAGTATTTTTAATATTACGACGATTTTTTCGAACACTTACCATTGAAATTCGGTATATGCTAGGTTTTACTACTGTCAATTGGTAAATGTTGGTTTTAGTAATAAAACAAAGAGTAGTTTTAAATTATTTACCTTAATAAACTATAAGACAAACAGAGTTAGTGAGGTAGGTACATATATTTAACTATACATTATATAGTACTTTACACTCGATTGAATCGGAATGCAATAATTGCATTTTTAATTTGTTCCTGTCGGTATGAATGCATAACATTGTAATTATTACAAAATAGCAATATTCAGAAGAATTTTATCAGTTGCAAATTTTAGGTCATAGCTATTAGCTATAATTGTAGAGTAGAGTGTAGTTTGCCTATGATATTTTTTGTTTAGGTTAGAATAACATTACGTAATTATATGAATTACATTAAGTAATCTACAACGATATTATATTATGAAAATTGGTAATCTATATTATACTCTAATCTAATTTATATTTACTGTGCAGTGTAGGTAAACTGAAGTTAACTGTTAAGACAGGTTTAAATCAAAATAATCACCACCCTGAACGTGGAACTTTAGGAAACTATTTTTATTTTCATAAAAAATATACACATGATTGAAAATTTATTCATAAACCACAAAGACATTTCTTGAGTTTAATGTAATAACTAAGTAATTAATTGATATATTATTCAGAGCGTTCTTTCCGTACATATCACCCTTGTAGTGAAATGTACGTACACGTTTGATATCCTTGTAATATACGCTCTATATTGTCTTAGAAAACCTTGTCCTACTTCCGGTAAAGAATCCATTGATTTATTGATCACATACATTAAATATAAATACTAATGGGATTGGTAATAAATATAAAAGTAGTTGTAGCTGATGAGTAATGACTAATGAGTATTCTCAAATAATGGAACAGAGTAATGTTAGAACATGATTTTAGTCACAATGGTCTTTGGTTCATATTTTTATATCAACTTTACTCATATCTTACAATCTTCGATCACATACTTACAATGTAAAAATCCTAAATCATCCAAATCCACTTAACAGTTTTTCTTTATGATATTGACTAGAAAATTATATCCTCTTGTAAGTTGTAGCTACTAAACTTTTTCAATATCACATTTATAAACTTTCCTAGTACGCTATTTATAAGAAAACTTATAAAAAGTAGAGCATCTATCAAACTTGTTAGTTGGGGGCCATCCATAATGTGTGTCACAACTCACACCTAAAGGGGGGAGGGAGGGGGTGACTAGGAATGGTCGTAAGTTATGTGACATCATCTATAAGTTTAATAAAATGAATAGCAAAATTTTAAATATTGAAGTGGTTTTAATTTTTAACCGACTTCCAAAAAACGAGGAGGTTATATGTTCGGCTGTGGATATTTTTTTTTTTTTATTTTTTTTTTTTGTATGTTCAACGATTACTCCGCCGTTTGTGAACCGATTTTCGAAATTTTTGTTTTGTTGTATTAGGTTTCACTCCAATTTGGTACCATGTTCACAAAAGTGGTGACCTGATGATGGGATCCAGGAGTAATCGAGGGAACTCCTCGAAATTTATATGGAAACATATGGTGATTTTGGTTTTATGTGAAGTGTACTAAGAATATGCTACCAAAAAGTCAAATATTGGGTCAAGGTATACCATGGTTTCGAAGATGCTGAGAGAACTCCTGACTCTTTATAGATACACGTTTGGGAGTTTCGGCGTTGTTTTAAGAACAGAAAGCATATACTACCATGCAATTCAAATTCATCATCATCATCGTCATCATCATCATTACCACGTCGTGTTAAGGTCACCAATGTCTCATGGCACAAAATAGATAATAGTACAAGGCATAGGTATGGATACAATAATAATAATTATGTACATAACAACACCAATTATTATAGGCTGTTTAATATACACGGCGGTCGGCGCCGCAGAGGCAACGGCAACGATGTTTACGTACGCGTCGCCGCGCGCCGCCGCGCGCCGCGCGTCGCCGCGCGCCGCGCGGCGACGCGTACGTAAACATCGTATTCAAGTTCTAACTGGAATGTCAGGGCATGCGGCATGCCGCCAGAGTAGACAGAATGATAGAGTATGCCGACTTAGAACTGATGTAATTTTTTTAAGTTTGACGTATTATGACAAAAGTCGTCGCTAGGGTCGTAACCTACAAATTTAGTTGTTTATATTTTGGCACATGCAAAGAAAACTGTCAGAATTCAATTTCAAAATCTTATTTTTAAAATTAAATTATACCAGCCAGCGCGCCAGCCTTTAACTTATCCTGGCGAATATATAATTTTGAAGTCGGTGCCAGTTCCAAAAGTTTCAAATTTTCTGTCAAAGAAATAAAGATTCAGCTATATCTGGTACCGACTTCAAAATGATGAAGATTGAGTACAGAAATAGTTGAAGTTTAGCCGAATTCGGGAAAAGGCACTACATATTAGATAGGAAAAATTATTTAATACTTTTTAGTTCATATTATAAGGATGCTATTAATTAGAAGTAAAATTGCAAGTTCGTGACGTCACACTAGAGACACAAATGTGACCTGTGACATGGAGGAAGGGGGGTCTAAAAATCGTGAAAATCGTGTGACATACTTTATGGAGAGTTCCTTGCTCCACAGATAACAGACGCCTGCAGAGTGCTAAAATAGTAACATTTAGCAATTCCTCGCAATCAATTCAGCAAATGAATTGTCAAAACTGTCAAACTGACAAATGTCAAATCAGTACAAAAATACAGAAATGAATTGCAAGCAGAGTTGCATTTTGCGATTTTAAAGAATTGAATCATAAATTATGATTCTTATCATGATTCAACAAAGCAACCATTTTAGCCCCGCAGACTTATCTTAACCCTAGCGCGGTCGTCCTTCACCGAGTGACCTATATGCCAGTTAGAGGACAGACCGACCGACCCCATCGGCTTGTTTACATAACATGATTTCAAATACACGATATAAGAATTAAGTTTCGAATTAAAATATTTGAAAAACATGTTACTATTTTTAGAGTTAGTGCTTTTTTAGGGTTCCGTACCCAAAAGGTAAAAAAGGGGTTCTATTACTAAGACTTCGAATTTCGATGTCTGTTTGTCCGTCTGTCTGTATAGTATAGTGCTTCCTTGTCGCTCGTTCCGCGCTCTCGCTCGCACTTCAAGCCTAATGGTAGGAACAGACGCCCCGATTTGGTCGGGCCAATTTGGTCGGCCCCGAAATGCTGCAATTGTCGATATCTTGCTACTCGAAGTTGGTAGTGAGGTGACACTTGTAGTAATTACTATTGTTTTTACGTAACATTTTTAAATTTTTATTTTTTTTTATAAAATGTAGAGGTCCGATAGCAGTAAAAAATACAATAAAAGTACTTTGGTGATATATTCAAATACAACTTTGTTCTTTGCATAGGTCGATTTGAAAGAAATACATCGAAATAACTTTAGGTTACAGTCGAAAAAGTTTGTTTCTATTTATAGAGATTCGGAAGCGAGGGTTAAGGGGTTAAGGATAGTTGAACGTGACAACGTCATACGTTGTCACGTTCAACTATCGTCAGTAAACCGACTTTACAGACAACCGATTTTTTATTATTATTTTAAAGGACATGAAGACTTAAACGAGTAATTACAGCTTTGTATCTCTATTCTCCATCTAGAATTCCGTTTTAAATTTATGTATTTTACAAAAAATATACTCTACCCAGTTAAGTTGTCATTAGAGTAGATTTGTTTACTATCTACGTGCCGTTAGTACTATAAGTTACGGCTATGACTAAAAATGAGTACTTGATATGGATTGTAATTTGTCGGATATGGCAATAGCGACATATAAATTCCGTTTCTGTAAAGCTCTTGCAGCTGTTCTCATATTTTTATTAAATGATATATAATTATACGGAACTCAAAGTGTCTCCCTACCAAATATAATTAAAATGGGTTCAGCGTTGAAAGCATGACATTGTTAAAGACAGGCATAATTTCGCCTATTATTATAATTATTCGTGTATCATATCAACAACGTGAATTTCCAACCTATATTTAGGTGCCTTAAATTTGGCACATCTAAAACAGATTTTCACGCAACTTGTATAAAACGTTAATGGATTTTATGTAAATAACTCACGTGTACGTACACGCTGTGTTAGCTCATTACGATTCACGATAACGCTATGAAGTTTATGTATGAATGTGTAAGAATCAGTGTATGTGTACGCGATCATCGCATTTAGAGTAACCATAAACGGTTATCACTTTTTTTTACGGGCAAAACACAAGGTATCAAGACGTCTTCCGGCTGTGTCAACTGGCAACACAGAAGCACTGGCAATACCGGATATATCTTCACTTCACAGACGACTTCACTTTACATCCGATCCCTGGCCAGGGAACGCGTCATCCATTCTTCTACAAACGTAATAATTTTATCTTATTTTTATAATTACATCTAACAGTCCACAAGTTTAAAGTAAATAACACAAAGTATGATAGCACACACTTGCACTACACTTGTCATAATGACTACACCAACAGGTAACCTTTTGTTGATGGTAATTCGTACGTGTTCTAATGATGTGTTACTTAAACAGAACTATAATATTCATGTCTTATGGAAATCAATATTTTCATACAACGAATAACTCCCAATAAAAGAAAATTGACAATTAACATTGGAAAGTAGGTTTTATTGTAAAAATCTAATATAGTGTTTCAATTAGGTACGTTATTTTAATTGTAAAAATTGGGTATTTTGTTTAGTGACGTTTTGAGGACAGCACGGTCCGGTGAGCAATTGCTTTATACACCCCCGCAACTCTGAAGGGTTAAAATTAAATCCCAGAGCTATTTATAGTCTAAGCTCTTATAGGTTTATTTACTTGGTTCTAATTATAAATGAAGTAAACAAATGCAAATGCACAGCTAATTAAAATACTAGACAGACTCCTGCAGCTGCTAGTGAAATGTACGTATTTAATAACAGCTCATAATAATAAATCATTTACCTTATCAACATTATTTTAATCAGAAAAATATAATGAAGAATTTCAAATGTGTGAATATTCAATATAGAGTATAATAAATGTCATATTGCTATACTGATGTGGTATATTAAGTCAGTAGACGTATACGGAATACCGTTATCAAAATTAACCCAATTTAATACAATACAATTGTTTTAATACTTTTGTTTTGTTTTATTTTCTTTTTGGAGTTCCGTAGGTCATGTCTCGAATTTTATATTCCACTATAATGGATTCGCTTCAAAAATGTTAACGGCTAGTTACACAGGATATAACAAAACAATGTGCTAATAACGTATTGAGGAGCGTATGTGACCCTTCACCCTTGTATAGAGTTCACTGTGAAAGTAGCAGCGCTAAAAGGGCTAGGAGTTATGAAGGAAATACACTCTGTATAGTGTATTACTGTATTTTGTCTGAAGTTGAGTGGAATTATCCTCTGCAATTTTTTTTTAAATACGCGTAGGTAAGTGCTAACAGTTTATATAATGAAAATAAATTTTACTTGTCCAGTGGTCTAGAGCTCGGCTCTTGACTCGGAGGTCGTGGGTTCGATTCCCGCGTTGGAAACATGTTATTTTCCAAGTTTGGTTAGGACAATGCAGACTGATCACCTGATTGTCTGACAAGTAAGATGATCCATGCGTCGGATGGGCATGTAAAAAGTCGGTCCTGCGCCTGATCTCTCGCCAGTCGTGTCGGTCTTCCGTCCCACTGGGTTATGAGAGTAAAGGAATAGAGAGTGCTCTTGTGTACTGCGCACACACTTGGGCACTATAAAATTACTCCTGCGTAGCTGGCCTGGTTTCAATGAAACCGACCACCGTCATCGAAACCGGTGTAGGGAGTATTATTATTATCAAGGGCTCTTCAAATTCACGTTCTCATATTGTCTTGTCTAACTATTAGATTGGTACAACTAATGTATTATATTCTGTGCTATAGATAGATTTATAGAGTACTACTGCTAGATGATGCCCGCAACTTCGTTGCGCCAAAATTCGTTTATCGCACGGGAACCGTACATTTTTCCGGGATAAAAAGTATCCTATGTCCTGTCCCGGGACTCAAAGTATCTCCATACCTAATTTCAGCCAAATCGGTTCAGCGGCGTGAAGAGGTAACAGACAGACAGATAGACAGACAGACAGACAGACACACTTTCGCATTTATAATATTAGTATGGACTTACCTATACAGGTGTAACAAAACTAAGTAATAATACTTTTAGATGTGCAAGGACCCCCTATACATACAGGGTGCAATTAAACCTTCTTGCCAAATTTTTTCCATGGCTTCGGTATCATTAGGAGAGTCCATTTTACCAAAAAAAAATTGGGTGTTATTTTTTTTCAATGACATATTTTATCCCATTTAAAATCGTTGCAGAATGGTCATTCGCGGCGCGGGGGAATGACCGGGGGTGACGCGGGTGGAGGCGCGTGCGCGGGGACACGTTACGCGCGGCCGACGCATCGTGTCCATTAATTGTAGCGTTTTTTAGGATAACTTTCGGAAGCTATTTCTCAACATTTTAGTACTGAGTGATCATAAAAGAAAAAATACGTGTATTTTTATTTTTAACAAGGATCAATATATCAAAATTTGCCAGGAAGGTTTAATTGCACCCTGTGTAGAGTTCGCTGTGTAAGTAGCAGCGCTGAAAGCGTAACTTTTTTTGCCTTTGTTTAGAAAAATTCATGACGCGGCCCATACAAATCATTTAAAAAAATTGTTCTTTCAGCGCTGCTACTTTTGCAGTGAACTCTATATAAGAGATACATATTATACACCCTACAGTATTATCACCAGAGGCGGCACAAGGCGTGGGCGGTGTGGGCGACCGGTTTTTTTAATGGATTTACAAGTTTTGATACTCAAATATTCATAAAAAAGTTTTATAAATAAAAGTTGGAGGATCAAAGCATTCTTTGTCTCCAAAAATCCGTCTTCTTGCGTCATCTATCATGGGGCCTCGTAAAATATATTTTAGGGGCCTCGCAAGATATATCTTGCCCACATCAAATTTAGGTCTTGCCCCGCCACTGATTATCACTTAGTTTTGCTACACACTGTAGACTTGTAAAGTATAGAGTAGAGGCTATAAGGTCATCGGTTACTACGGTCATCATGAATCCTATCACATCTGTCACAATAGGCTATTGACTCAACAATACATGCGGTTGAAAGCATTCGATTAGGGATGATGACAAGGTCCAAGATTAGAGAATTTTGTTAATAAAATAAAGAAATCACGGTAAAAAATAAGTGTTCCAAAAATTTCAGCTTGATAGCATTTGTATTTTTTTTGCTATGCGCCTTCAAAATTGGATAATCAAGTCGATTTTTTTTTTCAATTAAATTTCTTAATATTTGTATAACTATTCGATAACTTATGCAATTAAAAGCAACTTTTGTTACAAAACCACTTTCATAAACGCAATATTTATTATACCTACCGAACAAAATTCTCTCCCGATCCGTACAAACTACGAAAGAGTGACGTCAGTCTTTCGTAGCACTTTGTATGGGGCGTTTCGGGCAGGTCTATTTTATGAGATATTTGAAATTGTCATATCTTGGTGAATTTTTAAGCTATCAGAGTCATTCTTTCAGCGATGTTTCTATTTTTAATGGTCTTTCAATTACCAATAAGAAAAAAAATTGTCATCATGCCTAATATATGATAGTTGAGTTCATGAAATATAAAGAATGTACCAGCACGCGAATCATGCAAGAGATCTGTGGGTAGAGTTATAAGACCTAACTCATTTTTAAGCTATATTGGCTTTTTTGTATCGTATGTGAAGCGTATAATAAATATAAATGGTTAAGGCGAAGACAGCTACCAATTCGACATCTTTGTGCAGTTTTCTAGACGTATGTATTTCATTCACTGGCACAAAAAAATATATGTGATTTTTGATTATATTTGGAAAAGCTTGGCTAATTTAAATAATAAAAAAATGTACTCCTACTGGATGAAAAAAAATACAAAAGTGACATCTTTCAGGAACTTTAAACAGTTCTAACTAAAGTAATAATACAATCTATGCTTTGAAAATTTGTTTATTTGATACCTTTTACAAAAATCCAAAGATTGCCAGATTTAATTTTCGGTTCTGACATTTAGATTTTCCATAATATTTATTTATTCCTCTAAAAACGAAAAATGTATCCACGCTACCGAGTGAACACTTCACATCTCTGTCTCTCTGGCATGAAAATCGACACAGGTGCGAGAGTGATGCGAGATCAAAGTCATTGGCAGTTGTCAGCGTCTTAAACTCTAATGTAATTTATTAGTGTCGATAGTTACATATATCTACCTTATAAATGCCTAAATGGCATATATTTATTTCTGTCTGTTAGCTGTTTATGCTAGACTCTAAAGCCTTTGGATTAATTTCAATAAAAAAAATCATACATTTTATGTAATCGGTAAAGGACATAGGATATTTTTGTCCCAAAAAAATATAGCGTGTGATAAACGTAATTGCTGCGTTAAATGTAGTCACTAACATTTACATACTATTTGGTATCTTTTAAAAAATAATGTTCTAACTTCTAAGGTGCTACAATTTGAATTTGTTTGTTTCTCCAAATTTTACATAAAAAGATTGATAATACGATTTTTGTTAGTCAAATATAAAAATCTAGTAAAAATGTTCCATTCTTAGGTTTACACTTATACAGCAAACTGCTTAGCAAACTGTAAATTCTGCAAGAATGTTTCTACGAAACAACAGCTATGACGACGCCCTAAAATGTGCTAAAACATCCACAAAAGTAACATTTAACAATATTAACGAGTCCATGAAAATTCCATTCACCGTTTATGGAGTGGAAATATCTAAGACCAAAATATATACACGAAATTTTGTTTCGTCTTTTTGTTTGTCTGGAGATTTTTTAGTTAAAAAAGGCATGTATTTTTCCAAGACATAAACTAATATCCTTTCTAAGTAGTTTTCACGTTTTTAATATTATTAAAATTTATAATTAATTTTGTGTATTGTGACTTAACCTTTAATGTATTGTGATCGAAAATAAAAACTCAAAAATGTTTTATTTACAATAAAAAATATTTTTGTATTGTATACTTATATCATTTTGATGTGAAAAAGTGTGAATGACAACGTCTTTATCAAAAAATAACAAAAAGATTTTCATAATATAATAGCAGTAAAGACGCGCCGCAGGCAACTAGTTAACGTAATAAAGGCAGTACTTTTCCGATTATATAGCCTGTTACTAGTTCACTGATACATTGACCCTAATCGACCGGATCCTTTGACGTCACGTTTTCAGGACCTCCTACCATGAAACTAAATTACCATGCGACACTTTCCTTGAACTTTTCAGCGCTCCTCCATTGCTTGTTTGAATTTTTATTTTATTGATTTTTTTCCTAGTTTTTACGCAATGGTTTATGCACCGTTTGCAAAATACTATTAAATGCTCGATAACCACGTGAAAATTTTAAAATTCATTAAAACCTCTGTGATGTGCCGATTTTAAAAAGGTTTTTGGTGCCGTTTTCCAGCGTGGAATTTGCTTTAAAGATAATATATTTTTATAAAACTCTGTTTTTTAGGGTTCCGTAGTCAACAAGGAACCCTTATAGTTTCGGTCTGTCCGTCTGTCTGTCTGCGGTTTTGCTCAGAGACTATAAGACCTACAAAGCTGTAATTTGGCATGAATACACATCTTAATGATGTCGACAAAATGGTATATAAAATCTTTAAAAAATATTTTTTTATGGTACCTCCCCTACACATCAAGCGGGGATATTTTTTTTTATTTCGCGCCCACAAGCATCGTGTTGGGTGTCGTTGGATAAGGTTTTTTTTTTAAATATTATGAGTATTCATGTCATAGATCATTTTCCGATTTAGGGATCCATTTGTGAAATATTAAGTTTTAAAGTGGAAAAAATCGTTAGAGTCCAGTGTCCCCCCTTCTACCAGCTAAACGGTTGTTTCTGGAAATGTGGAAAAATTCAAGGAAGTAGGAAATAATATGCTGAATTTAAAAGTAAAACTATCACGGCTAAGAAGACTTTATTATAAGTTATTGAGTAGTAGTCGATCGATCGATATGATAGGTCATAGTAAGTATAAAGATAGACTTTCTTAAAAGTTACTTCAAGACAACAATAAAAAATGTAATCTATTACAATTTACAGTTGATACTTTGTCAAATGTAAATATTTTGTTAGTTTTCGAAAAGTATCTAACACTGAAAGAATTTTTCAAATCGGACCAGTAGTCATTCCTGAGATTAGCGCGTTCAAGTTAACCCTTTTAAATAATTTTCCCCGTTTTTTCCACTTTTTCCTCTATTTCTTCACTCCTATTAGTCTTAGCGTGATAAAATATAGCCTATAGCCTTCCTCGATAAATGGGCTATCTAACACTGAAAGAATCATCAAAATCCGTTGCGTAGTTTTAAAGATTAAAGGGAACAAAGGGACATGAGGGAAAAAAAGCGACTTTGTTTTATAATAAGTATAGATATAGAATATACATATTTAATACACATCCATGACCCAGGAACTTTGAAAACTTTTTGTTCCGTCGGCGGGATTCGAACCCGCCACCCCCGGCTTGAGCTACCAACGCGCTCATCACTGAGCCACAGAGGTCGTCAAATAAAAAGTATTTCCTTTCAAAGTATCTCTATAGCCAGCACAATCGGCTAATCTGTTTGGGCGTGAAGAGGTAACAGGCGGACACACTTTCGCATATTTTTTTTATGAATTAAGGGGGCAAACGAGCAAACGGGTCAGCTGATGGAAAGCAACTTCCGTCGCCCATGGACACTCGCAGCATCAGAAGAGCTGCAGGTGCGTTGCCGGCCTTTTAAGAGGGAATAGGGCATAGGATAATAGGGGAGGGTAGGGATGGGAAGGGAAGGGAATAGAGGAGGGTAGGGAAGGGAATAGGGTAGGGGATTGGGCCTCCGGTAAACTCACTCATTCGGCGAAACACAGCGCAAGCGTTGTTTCACGCCGGTTTTCTGTGAGAATGTGGTATTTCTCCGGTTGAGCCGGCCCATTCGTGCCGAAGCATGGCTCTCCCACGTTATACTATCTTGTTATATTTTATTATGTTATTGTATTCATAGTGTTTAGTTTTAATCCTTTATTTCTAATATTTATATACTTTAAGCACAACGCCCTTTTCTCCAGCAATTTGCTTCTTTCTTACAAAGGTTGCCTGTAAGAAATTGCTACGTAGTAATAAGGCCGCCTTTGTGTGCTCTCGTCATTTTATGTATTTTTATTTTATGTATGTTGAATAATTTACTGTGCACAATCATAGTTACAATAAGTAACTGTGATTGTGCACAATAAAGTATTCATTCATTCATTCATTAATATTATGTACAACACGGTCACATTAACTTGACGCACCGCTGGAGCTACGTTAAATGACGTCATCAATACGTGCGTCTAGTTAACTGTTAATTTGACCGTGATATACAGATGGTAATAGTCCGAAACTTAACTATAACTAAAAACTATTGGCCAAACTTAGAAATTTACAGAATACTACTTACTTACTTTCAACTGAATATTCTGGAAATACTGCTAAACACGTCGTGACGTCACTCGATTTGTAAAAAAACATATCGGCTTATCCGTGTTGTTTCATACTACAAGTGCGTTATAATATTATAATGTGCTATAAAGTAACATAATCTTGATACATTGGTCTGATAAATGATATTGGTGATAAACACGTAATTTTTATTAATACTCATTATTATATTACGTGTTTTAACATGAAAAATAAATCAGATCATTGCATAATAATTACTAGCGACCCGCCCCGGCGTCGCACGGCTATAAAATATATATAGCCACTGAAATAATGATTAAAATCGATAGCCTATGAACCTTCACGTGATCTACTTCTTAAGGCAGATCTCCCTATCTGTGCCAAATAAAATAAAAATTGCTCCAGTAGTTCGCGAGATAAGCCTTTTCAAATAATTTCCCCCGTTTTTTCCACATTCTCCTATTATTCTTAGCGTGATAAAAATATAGCCTATAGCTTTCCTCCATAAATGGACTAACACTGAAAGAATTTTTCAAATCAGACCAGTAGTTCTGAGATTAGCGCATTCAAGTTAGCCCTTTCAAATAATCTTCCTCGTTTTTTCCACATTTTCCTCTATTTTTTCGCTCCCATTAGTCTTAACGTGATAAAATATAGCCTTCCTCGATAAATGGGCTAACACTGAAAGAATCATCAAAATCCGTTGCATAGTTTTAATTTTTAAAGTGAACAAAGGAACATGAGGGAAAAAAACGACTTTGCTTTATAATATTATGTATAATATACAATATAACAATAATTATTAAGTTTCATAATCACTTGCATAATATTTTTTCTATTATTACTATAAGTTTTTCGTTCTACTTTTGCAGTGGTTATACTAAATATATATTTTTTCTCAACTGTACCTACTTTATTTAGCCATAGTCATTCATACCATCCAGATATAATTGTTTTGATAAAGTTTAAAGTAATAAGTAACTAAGCTAATGTATGTACACTGATTTTATTTTCACTTCTCTCTTTTTTAGTATTTTTTATCTATTAGTGGAAACTTGTAATTGGCTCTTAGCTTTATAATAATCTTTACTATAGTTATTTTTAAGTAGCTGTAAGTTTTCCAAATAAAATAAAATAAAAATAGGATAACGTACTAGTGATGATGATTATTATTACACGAGTTTTGGACAAGCGTGACTGGTTGTTTACTTTGAAGTCCAAAGAACTGCAAGTGATAATTAGAAGCGAAGAATTCCTCTTGATTGAAAATTTTTCGCTAAAAGAAAACAAAAACTTTTTAGCGGGTTATTTTTAGACTTTTTATTATATACGTGAAAATGGATGAAAATGTTTCTGTAGTTGTCATAATTAATAACTAATCATAATGTTATAAATTATTTGTATGAAAGTCATTACAGCTCTCATACATTTGATATTCGAAGTTAGATAGTCTACAGGAACTTTTTCAAAACCCTATTAAAACCTTGCAAAAATATGACTGTACGGGTAAAATTTTACCCAAATTCGATTTTTCTTCTAGCAGACTACGCATATTACTTTTATTTGAGAAGAAAATTGCTTGCGCTTGTATTTTACAGCGGCTTATATCAATAGGGCTATATAATTTAATAAATAATCTCATATAAAGGCTTTTATGAGATTATTTATTAAAATTACAATTTTAATAAATATTCTCATACTTATCTCCCTGTGCAGTAGGTAATCTTCTGTAATCTTTAGTAGCAGTAAATACTTTACGACTAATTTTATGAATCTCTAATAAATTGTTGATATGATAAGATTGTACTTTATCTTTAAAGATGTATCTATACAAAGCTAAAGCTATGCATAAAATATAGCATTTAAATTGGTACCATTATAGCATATAATAAATGGAAACCAAAATATATATATAGTAGTTACTGTATTTAAAGTATTTAATTGAATAAGGATAAATGCTGTATCATTATTGGATATAAAATCGAACAATTAACATTGTTCAAGTCGCTATAGTTTTTTATGTGACGGCTGGGAAAATGTAGAGTCAAATAATGGCTGATTTTCGAAGCGATAGTAGTTATAGGTCTACCAGAAATAAATAATAAATAAATAATAGTAAGTTAGTTTTGTAACATTACACTCATTTATGAGTGAACCCACGAAAGTTACGCGGAGAATCATTTTTGAAGAATCACTCATTTTCATGTTTAATACACAGATTAGCTGCTAAAAGAAAAGGATCAAAATGTTTTATTTCAATTACCCCGGTATTGCTAGAGACTAGAGTCAATTTATTTTCTCAATTTTTGCCATCAGATTCTGACACCTGTACTTATGTACAATTATTATGATCAAAATATCTAATTTGAAACTATTTTCTATATGGATTAGAGTGATTAGACTAAAAAAGATATAGTTGAAGAGTCAATGATTAGGGATTTAATGATTTCCCATACACATGGAGGAACTTCCAGTGTAATAAAATTAGGACAATGTTAGGTTCAAAGCATAAAAGTACTTGTCAACAAGACAAAAAAGCTACGAATCTGCTGCCATCTTTCCAACCGTCCCATACAGCTGGAAAATTTTAATGTGACATTCCACATACGCGTAATCTTATTCTGACATCTCAAGATATTTCCATCGTTAAATTGCGAACGCCATTCGTCACAGGAAAACAATAAAATTTTCCAACTTTATCGAATTGATTAGCACGTGCGAGCGAAAAATCGTACTAGAACGTTCCATAAACGACGTTTAAATGTTTATCAGTATTTTTAACCGACTTCCAAAAAACGAGGTTATATGTTCGGCTGTGGATATTTTTTTATTTTTTATTTTTTATTTTTGTATGTTCAACGATTACTCCGCCGTTTGTGAACCGATTTTCGAAATTTTTGTTTTGTTGTATTAGGTTTCACTCCAATTTGATACCATGTTCACAAAAGTGGTGACCTGATGATGGGATCCATGAGTAATCGAGGGAACTCCTCGAAATTTATATGGAAACATATGGTGATTTTGGTTTTATGAGAAGCATCCTAAGCATATGCTACCAAAACGCAAGATTTTGCACCAAGATATCTTCATGGTTCAAATCAATGGTTCCGAAGACACTAAGAGAACTCCGGATTCCTTATAGATACAAGTTTGGGGGTTTAGGCACTGTTTTAAGAACTGAAAGCATATGCTACTATACAAATTACATTCATCATCCTCATCATCATTACCACGTCAGGGTCACCAATGTCACCAAAATTGAACATAACAATAGATTAAACCTTATCTCCAGAGCGTAAGGCACACATTTGACATTACTTCTGAGAAGTAAGTTGCTTCGATAATACAAGTAATATGCTAGTGCACTGTCACATCGCGGCCACGGGCGGCCGTAGACTTCTCAAGCGATACTATGTATTACACTAATAAAGATTAAGTTTATTAAAATCATATGACACTGAAAGCCTCGCCGCTGCTAAAATTCCGGTTTGGCGCGGTCCTAGCACGTGTCCACTTTGATTTTTTAAATGTATTCTTTAAAATTATCTGCAGCTGATATTATATTTTGTAAGTGTGACTGTTAACAAATTGTAATAAGATACGTAGAATACAGGTGTATTAGGGCCGATTCACACTGGAATTCAGTGTCATATGATTTTAATAAACTTTATCTTCATTGTTGTAAATTGTAATACATAGTATCGCTTGAGAAATCTACGGCCGCCCGTGAACGTTCGTGGCCTCTTGCGGCCGCCGCGCCGGCGGCGTCGATTTCTCAAGCGATACTATAATGTATTACAATAAGATAAAGTTTAAAATCATATGACACTGAAACTGCTCGCCTCGCCTCTGCCATTCCGGTGTGAATCAGCCCTAATCTACGTATAGTACGCGATGATTTTACTAGGTAACTCAAAAGAGTGAAATTATTATTTTTAACAAAAAATTAAAACCGACTTCCAAAGTAAAACAATAATAACATCCTTATAATATGAACTAAAAAGTATTAAATAATTTTTCCCATCTCATGGTGCCTTTTTCCGAATTCGGCTAAAACTCAACTATTTCTGTACTCAATCTTCATAATTTTGAAGTCGGTGCCAGTTACAAATGTTTCAAATATTCTGCAGATGCCAGAAAGTCGGTTTTAATTTTTTGTTAAAAATAATAATTACATAAGTATTTATTTACACAGCTACCTTCTACTCAGCAATACATTATTCCAGAATCCAGTATTGATTAACGGAATTGGAACTGAGGTTTAATATGGAAATAAAAATAATCTTATATTAATATTAGTTAGGTATGTACCTACTTATTTATAGTAGATACATACCTAACTAATATTACCTACCTACTGCTTTTAGTCATGAAAGCCTGTGAGTTGTGACTATTACACAAATTTTATATACTTATATGTTTTCATGTGTTACATTACAAAACATGAACGAATACGAACTACTGGAGCAATTTATTTGGCACAGATATAGAGTAGACCACGTGAAGGGTCATAACTCATAAGCTTTTTTTTTTGCGGGAAAATGTACGGTTTCCGTAAAATTCCTAATTTACGCGGGCGAAGCCGCGCGGGACATCTAGTTACCAATATTTTAAAGAACGCCCTAATCCCTATGTGTACTCGTAAGTCGTAAGATACTCTATCAACCTTAGAAGTTCATTATGCAACATCCATACAAGATCCATAAATAAACTGTTGTCTGCTGTACTTCTAAAAATAACCTCATGACTACATGGAATGTGGATATTGTCATCATAAGTCATGGAAATTTTTCACCTCAGCGCAATGTTATTTTAACACCGTAGCTAGTCACCAGTACATACCAGATCAGGGGTCACCAAATGGCGGACCGCGGTCCGCATCCGGACCGCCGACCCATTGTGTGCGGACCAGGCATTTTCGAAGATGAACTTCGTTAAAAATAAATTTCGATTTCGACTTACTAATGGACATTTCCAGGATTTAACATGCACCAATTTCACTCCAAAATTTAGACAGATAATAGTTAATTGGCGACAAAAAATGTCACTTTTCTCATTGATATGTAAATTAATACCTGTGTAAATTTAGTAATTGCCTTTGTTTAATTAATATCTTTTGATGTCTGTCCGTCTGTCTGTCAGCTGTCTCCAGGCTGTATCTCAAGAACCGCTATAGATGGACATCTGATTTTTTCACAAATTGTGTACATTTGTTGCCGCTATAACAATAAATACTAAAAACAAAATAAAATTAATATTTAAGGGGGACCCAGACAGCAAACATGATTTTTTAGGCGTTTTTTTTTTTTTTTTGCTCGATATCAATAATGGCAACAGGTAGGCACGTCTTGTAATTTTCACAAAATCCGTAGAACTTATATGTATACTTTATCAATAAAAATTATTATTTAAGGGGGGCTCCCAAACAAAAACACTATTTTGGTCAATTTTTGCGGTACGGAACCTTTCGTGAGCGAGTCCGACTCGCACTTGGCCGATTATTATTTTTTATTTGCGGACCGCGAAGGTCATTTCATTTCTTAATATGGACCCCGAGCGAAACTAATTGGTGACCCCTGTACCAGATCAACACGATAATAGATTTTTTATTGACCGACTTCCAAAAAGGAGGAGGTAATACGTTCGGCTGTATGTATTTTTTTTTATGTATGTTCACCGATCACTCAGCCGTTTGTCTTCCGATTTTCAAAATTCTTTTTGTGTTGTATAGGGTTTAACTCGAATTTGGTACCATGTTCACAAAAGTGGTGATCTGATGATGGGATCCTTGAGGAATCAAGGGGACTCCTTGGAATTTGTATGGAAACATATAGTGATTTTGATTTTTTCTGAAGCATTCGAGGTAAATGCTACCAAAAAGTAAGATTTCGTACCAGGTCATACCCTGGATCCGAAGGTACCGAACAGAACTTTTGAATGCTTATAGGTACAGGTTCGGGGATTTCAGCGTTGTTTAAACAACTAAAAGCATAAGCTAACACATCAATTTGATTGGTCATCATCATCACAACCATAATCATACCATTGGTCATCACACTATGACCCAATTATTGGTACTTTTCGTGATATTTTGCATCGAAGCAGATGTTTTTGATGATGATTTCGCTGTTTGAGGACAGATTTTCAAATTTCTCGTGTTGTTGTATAGGATATAATCTTAATTTTGTATACTTAACAATTACGAAAGTGGTGGGCTGATGATGGGATCTATGAGGAATCGAGGGAAATCCTTGATATTTATCAAAACACTCATAGTGGTAAAAATGTTGTTTCTAGTAAATTAAACATAATATTATGTTACGAATAAGAGAAATTTCATACAAAGGTGTCTCTTGGTCCAAAAGCACTGAACAGAACTTCTGAACCTTTAAAGATAAAAGTTTTTGAAATTGGAGCATCGCTTAGATAACTGCAAGCATTTACCACAATTTCGCTTACAGTAACATAATGTGAATAGTTAACATTCGTATTGGTTATTTACGCATAAAGCCTTATTTTGTAGATACTTAACTAAAAAGAGTGAAATTATTATTTTTAACAAAAAATTAAAACTGACTTCCAAGGTAAAAACAATAGTAATATTATGAACTAAAAAGTATTAAATAATTCTTACTCTTTAATAGTGCCTTTTTCAGAATCCGTCTAAATCTCGACTATTTCTGTACATACTACAGTCTTCATTAGTTTGAAGTCGGTACCAGTTTCAGATATTCTGACATTGACTGAACTCACGATTTAATTAGCTGGTACCGACTTCGAAGTAATGAAGACTGTAGTATGTACAGAAATAGTTGAGATTAAACGAATTCTGAAAAAGGCACTATTAAAGAGTAAGAGTTATTTAATACTTTTTAGTTCATAATATTACTATTGTTTTTACCTTGGAAGTCGGTTTTAATTTTTTTGTTAAAAATAATAATACTTCAATATTGTTGGTTTGTTTCTGAATATTTATTTCAGAAATATATGAAGGAAATGAACGGATGGATTTCCTGATGAAATTTACAATCACATTTTCATGTGAAAATAACGATATCATTGCTTAAACCGGTAGCATTTTAGGTTGCATAATGGTTCACACTTACTCCACAAGCTGTATAATTCGGTCATATAATAGCAGTGTAGCTATTATAGTTTGGCCTCTACGAGGGCACACATACATACCTACACTCACAAAATCATTACTACTTTAGATTTTGTCGTAGTCGGGCAAAAAAGTTGTTTTGATTTGATTAGAATCTAGATACGAGAACAGCACGACCGATACGTATAAAGACGTACGACGTGACGTCTAAATAGACGCAGTATGATAAAGTATATGCTAAATAGCTTCCTACATTTCTTATCATTTAGCATGTGACATACTGACCGTTCTGACACCTTTTACCTCCGAGTAACAAGGATTTTGATCTCTATATCATTGGCATAAAGATTTAATAAGAAGAAGAAAGGGTAAAATAACTATAAACTTTCTGTATTTGGCGCTAATTGAACTAACGAGCTCATCACAATTCACACAGATGATGTTAAGTGCTTGTAAAGTTGTGAATTGTGACATTTTGGCTTGTTTATTTGCATCTTGTCATATATTTACATTTAACCTTTCTTATGGATAATATCAAATTTTTTGTCAAATTTTTAGTACTTACCTTAAACTTTTGAGTGAAGAAAAAGAAGATTTGACTGCCCATGTCGCACTCAGAGACGAATATTAATTACTTAACTGTAATTCAATGAAGTTGAACAATGAAATTATAATAATAATTATACTTTATTGTGCACAAACATATCAGTGAAATTAACATTATTTAATAAATGAAAGATGTACACAAGGGCGGCCTTATTACTTGAAACTTGAAAGCAATTTCTTCCAGGCAACCCTTTTACAAATTTTACAGAGATGCTGAATTTACAGGAAAAAAGGTGATGTGCAAAAGACGTAAAACCCATACATTATCTGTCAAACTCTTTACTTAACCCATCAATCCCCAAGCGGCACCTGGCTGCCGCATAACAATTGAAAATCTATTGTGTCTGCGATTCCCACGATCGAGGTATTACTATTGTATAACAAAATATCTTCTTATATATAAAATTCTCGTGTCACAATGTTAGTCCACGAACTCCTCCGAAACGGCTTTACTGATTTTTACCAAATTTTATATGCATATTCAGTAGGTCTGAGAATCGGCTTCTCGGTACTTTATATATTGATAGGTGCATTTGTTGAATAAATAATAGTGAATTCTTACAACCTGAGACTGACGACGACCATTGTTTATGCGACGGGATTGCGATTGACGTTGCCATGGTGACAAACTTATTTAGTCACTTCAATAAAATAATATGGCAAATATATTTGTATAATAAGTATGTATATATGTGTATAATATGTATATAAAAATAAGCAAAGCAACGTTTGCCGGGACAGCTAGTACTTATATAAAATTCTCGTGTCACAATGTTAGTCCACGAACTCCTCCGAAACGGCTTTACTGATTTTTATCAAATTTTATATGCATATTCAGTAGGTTGAGAATCGGCTACTCGGTACTTTAAATATTGATAAGTGCATTTGTTGAATAAATAATAGTAAATTCTTACAGCCTGAGACTGACGGCGACCATTGTTTGTGCGACGGGATAGCGATCGACGTTGCCATGGTGACATACTTATTTAGTCACTTCAATAAAATAATATGGCAAATATATTATGGCAAAGCAACACAGCAACACAGGACAGCTAGTATTAAATAGAATTTTCCGCAATTTAGCTCCGATTGCAAGTCACCATTATAATGAAGGAACCGAGTAATTTTCTGTTTCGTTTCCTTATCTCCTTCCGTTATCAGGTATATTTTATGCCATTATTGGTTTTCCATTGGAAAATCCTACATTGCTTTAATATCATGTTTCGTATTCCATGAATTCATCATTATAATAGTCAAGATTGAACGTTTAAGATTTCATTCGTATTTCAATTAACATTCTCCATTCGCGCGAGCTAAAAACTATGAAATATAATTCAGCGGCTTACAGACAAACAGACATGCATTTAGGTTTATGCATGTTCATCAATGGTATAAAAATAGACACAATGGGTCGGCGGTCCGGATGCGGACCGCGTTCCGTCATTTGGTGACCCCTGCCTTAAAGTATTTTCACACAGTTTTTGTTAAACCCTGTATATTATAGTTCTATACCAATTTACATATTGTTCCTGTAGACTATACCCTGTAGACCCTGTAGATGTATACAGTGGACGCCATAAAGAAACTTAACCCTTAAGAACCCCACGTGGACGCAGGTCTTCCAAATATTTCGTCCTTGACATAATTTAACTCAATGTCAGCTATATCGATTGGTAGCAATGACCTACAGTTATGGCTTCGATAATTTGTAGAGTCAGCGCAGTAGGATAAAAGGATTTATAGTTTGCATAGAATTGATAGAGTCCTTGGAAGCTTTCTTATGTCTTGTAACTTGTTCAATCAAATTTTTTGCTTCAATGTTTATACGCAGATAATAATAGTGTACCACAAATAAGGCTAATTTTAGAGTCACGCTGACTGCGCGCGCACCGTCGCGTCGGCGCTGATGGCCCGAGATGTATAAAATTGTTGGAAGAGAAGCGCAGAACGCGTAGCGGTCTGCGCTGATATTTCATACATTTCGGTGTCGGCGCCGACGGTCAGCGAGCGGTCAGCGTGACTCTAAAATCAGCCTAAAACTGTTATTCGGCACGCCGCATGACACTAGTATTCTAAGTGCGATTTTGGAGCAATTATAGCGCAATAATTGCTATCGCATTGCTCTCGCAAGATACGTGATACGGGGGCCGGACTTATATAGTCGAAATGACTCTCTGAGTTCATAATCTAAAATTCATCATCTACATTTTAACTTGCAGGTTGGTCTCATACAGCCAGAGACGGTCGTTATTATTGTACGTTTTTACAGATCAATCTTAGAAAATCATGATCTGAAAAAAATCTCTAAATTAATCCTTCAATCGCGGATTCTTGGAAATCTATTGTTATTCTGTTGTTGTTGGGGTCACCGGTGGGCGGTGTCCTTATGGGGCTTGATGGGTTAGTAATAAAAATTCATAATATTACGAATCTGTGTGTTGGGCGGGCTTAATTTTACATAAAAAATAGAACTCTTCGTATATCTATTATGTTAGGCCGGTTCGTCACACCATATTATGTGATATGCCATATTTGTTAAGGCGCTATATTGAAAAAACTGTCCTTTTTGAAGTAATACTATAGGACCCTCAGAAAAGTTACAAATCTAGTAATGAGATATACATATCTTCATAGCCTTATCTAGGTTTGAGAAGAACTAGAAACACGATTAATGTATATTGCCTTGATACATTTAATTTTCGAAATGACCTCTTAAAAATACGAAATTTGAAGATTATTTTTAAACGAAAATAGATGTATTGTAAGAAATTAGTCTAATTAATAGACACCTTTGCAACTCAAAATCGTATAGAAGCATTTTGCTTAAATGCTCCTAGTTATTTTTTAAATAATTATAATTACGTTTTGTCGCATGTTTTCCGAGCGAACCGATAGCTTCTGGCCGCAGCGTATTTACGACTTTATAGTCATACAAAATTGCCCTTGCGGTATAATTTATTTTCGATATATCGCCTTAACTACTTAGTTCACTTTTGTTTTCATACAAAAGCGGCGCCATAGCACTTTAGTATAGTAACTATTACTATACAATAACTAGACCGTGTAACCTAACACCGTCGCCACACGAACCCCTTACCTCAAGGCTGTCTGCGGCGAAGACACGAGTCTATTTACATTGTTAGCCTGAATCTGAGATAATATACAGGGTGTAACAAAACTAAGAAAAAATATAAGTAAATTTAAAGCTAAAAGTGACATTCACTGTTGGAACACCAGAAATAAGCACAAGCTGGATTTGCCGATGATCAGACTTAGTAAAGTTAGTAAATCTTTTAAAGGTCAGTGTATACGCCTGTACAATAAAATCCCAGAAAACGTTTAAAATCTTTCGATTAATGAATTTAAAAAAGTAGTCAAAGAACGTTTGTGTGCCAAAGCCTATTATAAGGTCAATGATTTCATAAACGATGGCACATCTTGGGAGTAGGATGGCTGCTTGCAAGGCTACTTCTACATCATTATAATATGACTTACAATAATCATGTATGGATGTTGACATTGTATAATAATTTTAAGTTACAATTGTAAATTTTATTTTAAAAAGATTAATTTTTTTCTCACTTTTTTGGTAAAAAGTGAGACCCCGTGCGAGTTTCTTACGCCGGTTCTTCTCGCCGGGTTAGTTCCCGAACCGGTGGTAGGCACCAGTAGTATCAACGTTCTGAAAGTATTTGTTGCAAATCTATTCGGAAATAAAACTTTTTTTTTTTTTAAGTGATAATACTTTAGGGCGTGTGTGTCCTTTATACAGAGTGTAACAAAACTAAGTGATAATACATTAGGGTGTGTGCAGTCAGCAGTGTAACCCTTACATTATAGAGTTCACTGTGAAAGTAGCAGCGCAGAAATAGTAACTTTTTTTACCTTTTGTATGGACTATGGAATAGAGATGTCACGAATATTCGGCAACTATTCGGTATTCCGCCTATTCGGCTTCTTTTTTTGCTATTCGGTATTCGGCCGAATAATACGTACTATTCGGCCGAATACCGAATACCAAACCACGCTAAAAAAACATGTTATATTCCTCAAAATTATGTATTTATTTCCAAATTACAACACTTTGGTAATTAAAATTAATCAGTGATAAGTTTTGATGGTTAAAAACAAGCTTTTCAGCATTTTTTGGTAGCAAACGATTAGGTACGCTTTTCATCGCCAGCCTCATTTTTTACCAGCCTCAGAAAATTACCTCTCGCTATACACGCTACTTCCAGGAGATAAACTTTGGCCGAGAGTTTTTGGTATTGTTTTTCGTTTGCTAATCACCACTTGTAAAGATCGGCCTTCCGGTCTAGACGAACTGTTTTCAAATGAAAATCCAACTCATTTGACGCAAATGACTCGTTTGAAAACGCAACGAGGAAATCAGGTTGCGACTTGTCAATGCAGCTACCGCATAAATATATACCGCTAAAAATATATAGCAGGGGTCACCAATTAGTTTCGCTTGGGGTCCACATTAAGAAAAGAAATGACGTTCGCGGTCCACACATTTAAAAAATATTAAACGAAGGTAATTCAAGACGTGAGTGGAAGAATAAGGTAAGTAACATGAAAAAACTTCCCGTTTTTTGCTTAAATGGAGGCTTTAGGGCCAAAAAAATTACTCGAAATAGAAAAACTATGGATTATATGTGTAGCCAGATATATTAGCTAGGTTATGAAGTAGATAACTCACAAGTTTTATTAAAATAATTAGGGAAAAAATGAGTTGTTGTCCGCATGTTACAAAATGTTACTTGTTCAATTCTCCCACTCACGTCTTCAATTACGGAATTTACTGTATATCAATAAGAAAAGTGTTACTTTTGTAGCTAATAATTATCTCTCTGATGTTTGGAGTGAAATTGGTGCAAGATATTGATATTAATTCCTGGAGTTGTTCATCAGTAATTCGAGACCGAAATTTATTTTAACGAAGTTCGTCAAGTTCGTAAATGCTTGGTCCGCACACAATGGGTAGGCGGTCCGGATGCGGACCGCGGTCCGCCATTTGGTAACCCCTGGTATATAGTATTTCGTGCCAAATATTCGGCGCTTCGGCCGACAGCGTTGCCAAATATTCAGTATTCGGTATTCGGCCAATTGTGGCATCCCTACTATGGAGTATGGACAAACTCATGACACTGAGGCACTTGCCCAAACAATTGACAAAAAAATGCTATTTTAAAGCTGCACTTTCACAGTTAAGTAATTCTATATTTTAAAGGAACACATAAATATTAAATACCCTGAAGCAGGGTATTTATGTGTTTTAAGGAATGAAATTACTACTGCGGCCCACATTTTATAAAAAAAAATATTTATTAAACAGCAGGTAATTACGGAAATTACAAAGATATTTTTTTACATTTCAATGAGAAAAGTGAAATGTTTATGTTGCTAATCAAAGCGCACGGCCTAGTTCCAGCAGGCCGCGCGCTTGCCGTGCACTAATACACGAACCGTTTCGACGCCCTTTTGACCCCCCTGTAGCTCAGTGCCTATTGCAAGTGCAAAGATAAAATTAAACCTACGTAATTATATACTAGTACTTACGCAGTATACTATATTTCATAGATATAGCTTCGGTAGATCCTGAAATATGTCCCTGTAAAAATAGCTAATTTTGGCACTCACTCACTCACTCACTCACTCACTGACCGGTAATCAAAACTCTAGGCCACTTCCAATTGTCCTAGCGTTATGAAATTTGGCACACAGGTCGTGTGTTATATGTAGATTAACAAAAAATTGAGAAATTTTAGAAATCGGTCAAGCGTGAGTCGGTTCATCTACGAACTTTAGAGGCCACTTCCAATTGTTCTAGCGTTATGAAATTTGGCACACAGGTCGTGTGTTATATGTAGATTAACAAAAAATTGAGAAATTTTAGAAATCGGTCAAGCGTGAGTCGGTTCATTTCTGAACTTTAGAGCGTTATGAAAAATTTGGCACACAGATTGTGTGTTATATTATGTAGATTAACAAAAAATTAAGAAATTTAAGAAATCGGTCAAGCGTGAGTCGGCTCATCTACGAACTTGAGATAAAAATTCTTATGTACTAGTGATACTCTCATTGTATCCAATGAGAATACGATGAAGAGGGTGGGAGGAGGAGAGAGTGGGGCTATAAAATATTGTCATGTATATTGTATAATGCACACTGTATAGCTACACTTTATTTAAAAAATTAGCTTCTATTGATAGTTTAACAAATACCACTAGCGGCATCTATCGAAAGTATTGTTTATATCGGGCGTGGCACAAAAAGAAAACGTAATTAGGTATGATTTCTTGAAAAAAGTATTGAAATCCCACCAAAAACAAACCTGTTAAAATAGGGCCTAGTTCCTTTAGGCTAATTTTTGGCCTGAAAAAAGAGTTGAAATCTAATCCAATGCCAAGTTCAGATGCACTTCATCGATCATTATAATCTTCATCAACAGCCTGGTCCATAATACTTCAAAATTTGAACTTGGCAGGTTTTTGTGCTATAAATAACACTAATTGATTAATTATATAATTTGATAACATTTATAGAATTAAATTAACCTGCCAAGTTTAAATTAGAAGTATTATGGATCAGGCTGTTGATGAAGATTATAATGATCGATGAAGTGCATCTGAACTTCTCATTGGATTAGATTTCAACTCTTTTTTCAGGCCAAAAATTAGCCTAAAGGAACTAGGCCCTATTTTAACAGGTATGTTTTTGTTGGGATTATATTATATCTGAAGTTTGGAGTGAAATTGTTGCAAGCTATTGACATTAAATGCTGAAGATGTCCATCAGTAAGTCGAGACTGATTTTTTTTTAACGAAGCTCATCTTTGATAATGCTTAGTCCGCACACAATGGGTCGGCGGCGCGGCGCAGGCGCGGACGCTCCGGATGCGGATCGCGGTTCGCCATTTGGTGACCCCTGCCCTAAAGTATAAAATTAAAAAAAAGTTGATCTTTCAGCGCTGCTTCTTTCACAGCGCTGAACTCTATACATAGAAACAAACACACCCTAAAATATTTGCTCTTTGTTTTATTACACAGACTTATAGGTTAGCTCACTTAAAAATTTAAAGGCTGGAAAAGCATATTTTTTTGCGATTCGTATGGGCCACTCGATTAGCCAATACAAAGTGCTAGTAAAATATGAACAATAGAAGAGCTTTGGTTTTTGGAAGTAAAACATGTGAATTTTAAAAGATCGTTTATACAATTTTCCATTCTTTGCATTTTATAAAAAAGTAATGTCCGAAATTAAATATTTTGCCAGCGTGTGTATTTTTATCACGATTGAAGATCTTAAAAAATTGGCTTTCCGCCATTTTACATTTTGTCGAAACAATTTCAATAAAATAACATTACAACTATAATTTATTTATATTCAGCTATTTGACAAAAATAAAAAGTATATTTTTAAATTGAATATATTAACATGTAGGTCAATATTATAATAATATATTTATAACTCTGATAATCGTGTTATTCTGACCAAGACGTAGAGATTGAAAGTTATCAATTTATTATTATAAGGTCAATTCATTGAGTACTCTGGTGTTTCGTCCCAAGTGTTTTGGGCCCACTGGGACCAATGACCAGATATTAATTTTTAACATTTTTTCACCTAGAGGTTGGTCCCAAGTAATTATTTTTTATGACTGTCGGGTTTATGTCCGTAGGGCTAGCAAAAAAGTTGTAGATTTGAATAAAAAACAAAATATAATTAGAGATCAACTACGATAACATGGTGCGCCCCTCCAAATGACTGTTTCAATGTGTGTAGTCACATCCTTATGAAAGAGTTTGTATGTAGTAAGTATTCAACCAATCATAGTACACGTAATATTTCAGTTAATGTCACTTATTACCAAGATTTGTTGGTCAACTAATCATAACCGCCTACCGCGCAAGACAACGCACTTCAAACGTTTTGAATTTTGGAGGGGCGCGCCATGTTATCGTAGTTGATCTATACTTTGTATGAAAATATTTACCTATTGACATCGGTCAAGGCTCAGGATAAATTAAAACTTCTAACAATAAGTAAAAATAATAATATTATGATTCTTAGTAAATAGTACATCTTTTGTTTGAAAACTTTGAAATAAAAGTAAAGTAGGTCTTATATCAATTAAAATCACAGGTTTTATTATGAAATAACATCTCAGGTGTACCTTGTAGTAATTGTGAGCTTATTGTTAATAATACAATTTAATAAGTTTTTAAAATATTAGAATTGCCACTCAATATTATTGCTTATGTAATAATATAAAATTATTGAAGTATAAGTAATACTTTTCCTCCATTATTTTTTTCTAATTTTCAATAATACTACAATTTTTTCATACAAATAATTATATGTTACGTTAAGTGATTTCTGTGGTTTTAAATTTTTATGTTTTTTTATTTTTTATTTTTATCTAATAATATCTAATAATAAATCAAGTATTAAACACCTTAAATACCATAATTTATCACAGACCGGGCAAACTTGTTAAATTAATGCCATCTCTCTCGCACATACTAAACCTATTTAATTGTGCAAATTATTTCACTTTTTATGTAAGGCGGGCAAACAAGTAAAATGGGTATGGCGCGGGCGCCCGCGCCGATCGACTAGTTAAGACTTTGACCAATGATGTTATATGGATACTTTAACAGTAATTAACACTAAGTATATACTTTAAATATTATTATGACATTTAAGAATATATATAGAGCAGTATTTTTTAAAAACCCAATTCGAAGCAGTATGTTTAGGTAATAATAATATAAATTGTAATATACGGTTTAAGGTGAAAGTGTTCTATATTTTAAATGTACAAAACAATATTATGGTTATGTATAACTGATTATTTTTGTGTCAACCCTACTTCAAAATTTCTTACGAGAAAACAATGGATCATAAAAGTGAGACCAATCGCTAGATGAAAAAATGATAAAAATTCATATCTGGTCATTGATCCCAGTGGGCCCAAAAACTTTGGGACGAAACACCAGAGTACTTAATTCATTTATCTTGTAAAATCCATACTAATATTATAAATGCGTAAGTGTACCTGTATATCTGTCTATCTGTCTGTCTGTCTGTCTGTCTGTCTGTTACCACTTTACGCCCACACCGCTAAACCAATTTTGCTGAAATTTGGTATGGATATACTTTGAGCCCCGGGAAAGGTCATAATATTAGAATATTATTTATCCCGGGAAAATGTACGATTCTCGCGCGATAAACGATTTTTGGCGCAACGGAGTTGCGGGCGTCATCTAGTATTATTATTATAGTTGCAACTTACGATGCATCATCCATAATAATAATAATAATTATTATTATTATGTTATACATAAAACAACAGAATGGTCGTCTTAAAAAACGTCAATCTGATTGATTGTTCTAAATTAAATTAAAGATGTGAGTCGAAGAACCAGATAACTAATATTTTATAACATAACGACAATTACTGATTTTTCCCTTTATAAATTGAACAATCCTTGTAACTTACCTTCATCATCTGATTAATATCTGGCTACACATAAAATCCGCATTTTTGCTTTCAAATCATTTTCCCGGCCCTAAAGTCTCCATTTGTACAAAAAAACGGCAATTTTGAACCTCATTTGGACAAAATAACAGATAACAGAACCTTAAAGAATCTTTAGTGATAAATGATTACTTACCTACTATCGTGTACGCGCGGGATATGGATTTTGGCCCGATTCTTACCTTGAAACTCGCTTCGTTTTCAAGCTGTTTGAAGTGAGTTTCGAGATGAATCGAGCCCTTGCTCATATGAAACCAAAAGAGATTCTACGCTTGTTTGGGCCCCACATCTATTAATAGTTACAGAAGATTCGGGAACATAAATTGATTCAATTGCTAAGATTCGGTAAGAAGGTCATATTACGACATAGACGTATAAACGGGCCACCGGCCACCGCGTTTGTCGCTAATTAGAACATGTTCCGCTACCGGTACTCAAAACAAATAATAAAAATAAAGAATATATATAATATAATATAAATAATATAATATCATACAGTTGAATATACTTAGAACCTGCAAATTTTTGGAAGTCGGTTAAAAATTATATTAGTTGAAAAAAATATATATCAATCCCACCAAAACATTAAATGTAAAAGGAGCCAAGCAAAATATTCCATAGCTATGCAATACTTCTGTCGTAAAAAGTTTTCAGATCACATTCAAGCCAAGCCTTCAACTTATTTTGTAATTTAAATTAACATTCAGTAAATGTATCAATAGTTTTCATTATTTTAAAATTATTATAGTGGCTCGGCAATGCGCACATAATTAATAAGAAACTGCATATTTGGAGGAGTTCATACTTACACAGATGGCAAGTGTAAAGTGTTGGCATATAAATCCAATTAGTCGCTGATTATTTCTCTAGTGCTCATTGCCAAGCCACTATAATTGATACATTCACTGAATGTTGATTTAAACTACAAAATAAGTTGAAGGCTTGGCTTGAATGTGATCTGAAAACTTTTTACGACAGAAGTATTGCATAGCTATGGAATATTTTGCTTGGCTCCTTTTACATTTAATGTTTTAGTGGGATTTCATTTCTTTTTTTAAGGTTTTTTTCTTATCAGGTCACGTTAAAACTATTCTACCATATTAACAAAGTCTTAAGACTTCGCTGTCTGTCTGTCACCAGGCTGGATCTCGAGAACCGTAATAGCTAGATAGTTGAATTTTTCGCAAATTATGTATTTTTGCTGTCGCTATAAAATAGAATAGTCCTATTAAAATAAAATAATTTAGGAATGGCGGGTCTCGTATAACAAACACGATTTTTTTGTTTTTTTTTTTGCTCTATCTTCATAATGGTAACAGTAGGGTATTTGGAAATTTCAGAAAATACTCAATTGTATTTCAACTTTAATAATAAATAATAAAAATTAAATAAACCATTGATTTAAGGGGGCCTCTCATACAAATTTATGGTACAGAACCCTATCTCTCTCTAGTCCGACTCGAACTTGGCCGGTTTCATAATTTTTCCTTTCATTGTGAATAAAGACCTATCCGGGTACCAAATTTCAAGGTTCTAAGTCTGCTAGAAGTACCTTAGAATTTTGATGATCTGTCAGTCAGTGGCAAAACTTAGTAACTTTGACCATTCGTAACTAGTAAACTATTAATCAGAATATAATGTAATTTGGAGGTTAAGCTAGTTTTAATATTTGCTCCTAGTCATCGAAATTCTAAATCTCTAGCTTTGTTAACATCGAAGATAAGGAGGGTGTGAAATAGCCGCGAACCGCTTCGAGAAAAGTATGGTACGGCCGTGCCTTTGCTAAAAAGCTTGGCTGGGGCACTGCCGTGCCCCCAGATTGATCACTGAGTAAATGTAGCTTAAAGTACGCATGGACACCGCAGTCATGCAGTGACAAGGCGATTTCACTGCGATAGTACCCGTCTAATCACTAATGCGACGTCAGCAACGCACATGGTGTGCCCATGGAGGCGAATCAAGCAGCAAGCTGCTCCCGTGCGGGCACAAAGACACAGTAGCTGCCTGCTGTCACTTCAGCTGCTCGCACTGTGTAACCTATCCTTTAGTCGCCCCATCGAGTAGCACAAAAGAAAATAAGTAGCTTAAATCAGTTATAACCAGCATGTTATCGATCCATTGACTGTTGCATAACTTCAATAGCTGATAACGTTGTTTGATCTTTCCATTCAAAATATAGTTCCGATAGTAAACTGTAACGCCTCCGTGGTCCAGTGGTTTAGAGCGTGTCTCTTGATTCGGAGGTCGTGGGTTCGATTCCCGCGTTGGAAACGTGTAAAAATTTAGTCCTGATCTCTCGCCAGTCGTGTCGGTCTTTCGTCCCACTGGGTTATGAGAGTAAAAGGAATAGAGAGTGCTCTTGTGTACTGCGCACACACTTGGGCACTATAAAATTACTCCTGCGTAACCGGCCTGTTTTCAATGAAACCGGCCACCGTCACCAAAATCAGTGTGGGGGTTTATTATTTAAGGCCGGTTTACATTATTCCAAATGGTGCGCCGTACGGAGTTGCTACAGGTTCTGGAATGTGTGAAAGTGAAATGTACTGAATGTCCGTTTACTTCATTCTAGAAGCAATCCAGCGCTGAATTTCAGGATTACTGGATTGGAATAATGTAAACCGGCCCTCATGGTTTTAGTTTAGTTTTGATCTAAACTGGTATTAAAATCACCAATGAAATAAATGGGTGGTAGAAACAGAAGGTTAGTTTTGATACGTCGCATTTTACATACTAACATAGAGAAAATATAATATCTTATATCTTGTATTTATACAGGGTGCAATTAAACCTTCCTGCCAAATTTTGATATGTTGATCCTTGTTAAAAATTAAAATACACATAATATTTTTTTCTTTTATAATCACTCAGTACTAAAATGTTAAGACAAAGCTTCCGAAAGTTATCCTAAAGGGCCCCCGAGACGATCAAAAGGTTTGACTCAAAACACGTAATTTTTGGTTTGACTCAAACCATTTTGATCGTTTACAAAGCTAGTTTGAACGGTTTGTCAAACATTTACGTGTTTGAAGCTCGTTTGATGAAATTTCATATTTTTGTTGTGTTTGACGCGCTGTTTGATCGTGTTCCGATACGTTTGAACAAACTTTGTACCATTCTTTGGAGTACATTATTTTAACCGACTAAAAAAGAGGAGGTTATCAATTCGATGCGTATGTTTATTATTACATATTATTATTATTATTATTATTAATATGTACTTATGTAATATTTCCAGAATTGCCCAGTTTTCGTATATTATGTTAGTCTATATCCGCATCTGAACAAATATGCGAAATTTCAAAAGTGTATGTATGTATTAATGTTTGTGTTCACATATATCCGGAACTACAAGTCCGATTTAAATATTTTTTGTTGTACTAGGTATTGTTTAACTTGGGAGACTTCTGCAAGTTTCAGCAAAATAGGTTTAGTAGTTTATGAGATAGGGAATTTTAATTCTCAATTTCGCACAATTTTTAAGTTTATTTTAATGTGTTACTCGAATACTAGCAATTTAACGTGTTAATTATAGGTAATTTGGAAGCAACTTCGCAATTTTTTTCTATCGAGAAAATTGTATGCTATCGTGTTTTTGAGTAACATAGTCACTAGTGTTAGTCCTGAAGTTTGCTGCATCTTCATTTAACATTCAATTTTTCATTAATATTGATATTACAGACGATCATGTAAAGCAATTTGATATAATACGCGCCCTTAACAGTGCAGTGTGTAAAGTGTGTATCAGA
This sequence comes from Lysandra bellargus, assembly GCA_905333045.1. Classification (NCBI taxonomy): domain Eukaryota; kingdom Metazoa; phylum Arthropoda; class Insecta; order Lepidoptera; family Lycaenidae; genus Lysandra; species Lysandra bellargus. The sequence goes on from HG995355.1 coordinate 7,196,098, forward strand.
TATGGGCGCTGAAAACCGATGAGAATAATATGGGCACTTGTTTATAGGGAATCTCATAAGGTTTAGTTGAGCTTTTGTTTGTTAAACAGTAGGTCTATTACCCATTCTATTATTGTTAAAAATATTTCAAAATCCATGCCTGCTTTATTACTAGTTTGTACTTACTAATAATACGAGATACGACTGCAGAACTGTGCAGGTAACATTAGATTATAATTGAAATGATCTTAAGTGTTGTGCATTAAAACTTATAGAAATACTGTTTATTAACTGTTAAATTACGCCTGTTAAGTCAGCGAAATCGGCAAATTTCGAATACGGACTCTTAACGCACAAAATTTCACTGCTACTAATTACTATCACACGCTCGCGTACAGCGTAGATAGACATTTATAGAAAACTAGTTGATGCCCGCAACTCCGTTGCGCCAAAACCCGTTAATCGCGCGGGAACCGTACATTTTTCCGGGATAAAAAGTAGCCTATGTCCTTTCTCGGGACTCAAAGTATCTCCATACCAAATTCCAGCAAAATCGGCTAAGCGGTTTGGGCATCATGAAGAGGTAACAGACAGACAGACAGACAGACAAACACACTTTCGCATTTATAATATTAGTATGGAAGTATGGATTCTTTATTGCTACAAAAAATTCAACTACGATTATTAAGTACAATAAAAAAATCCGTACAAATAGGCGGCCTTACCGAATTAATTTATTTCTTTCAAATCATAATATGTAACAAAAGCTTATAATTATTATTATTAAGACCCTGTATCAATTAATTTCAGTACAAATTCAGTAGTTAGCGTTCTGTACTTTTTTTTCCTGCGGTTCGCCTTCAGCCTATAAAGGAGGGATGTCCCGGATCTAACAAACCCAGGACTCCCTCCACGACCGGCCGGTCTACCTCAGAAGGGACCGGACTTCCACCAAAGTTAGGAAACGCTTCGGCAACGCCGGGACTGGCTAAGTCGGGGAGGTTCCCATTCTCTCCCGGAGCCCCGTAGCGTTCTGTACTAGTCAAAACTGTGACACAGCTCCCAGCGCGCGGTTTCATCCAGACAACCTTAAAAAAAAACATATTGTACATATCTACTACTAGTACTAGTAGTACTAGTAGTACTAGTAGTGGGTACTAGTACCTACCTTACCTACCGTACCTTTGGAATGATGACAGAAGGCTGCACTATGTCCACTAAAAAGGGTTTAATCTTTAGAGAGCTTACTAGAAAATACAAGTTTGTAATAGGATTAAAACTATCCTATTAGCGAACCCATATAACTCTTTGCCTAGGTCTCTACATAATAAGTTTATTTATAGTTTAAAACATTACTAAAAATGATGTAAATATCGATACCACATAATATTATAAATAAACTAGTTAGATGACGCCCGCAAGTAGATTGCACCAGGAGGGTGTGCCAAAATGTTTTCGTTTTCGCTTCTTTATAGAATCGCCGATGAAAATGTATGGAATTGACATAAGCGTTCGTTAATTCGTCTTATATCTATTCCATACATTTTGATCGGCGATTCTATAATGAAGCGAAAACGAAAAAGTTTCGGCTAAATGGCCAGGTCATCAAGCGGGAACCGTACATTTTGCGGTATAAAAAGTATCCTGAACGCTTGGAAAAACCTCGAGTCGATTTCAATGAAATTTGGATTAGAAATATAATTATGTACTTTGATTAGACAAATTTTATCACGCTTAAATGTACGAATTTGGATGAAATAAAGTTAAGAAAAACATTTAACATTATTACTAAGTAACTATTTTTTAATTCGTGAAGAATCAAACAGCTGCATAAGGCAAATATTTTTTTTATGTATTGTAGGATTTTAGTAATCAGATCAAACTTGGATTATGATTTTTATCCTTAAGAAACTGCTAGAACAACAATATTAGAAGCATAAAAGATATTAATAACGTCATTTTTATTAGCGCAATACCCGGAAAGATAAGATATCATATTTTATCAAGGATCAATTATAAAGATAACAGTAATCAGTGAACTGTCCTAATTTCCCAGATATAGGTGAATCATTGTTTACAGCTAATTTTCCTGTGATAAGCATATTTTGTTAATTTTCTTACGAAATTCGCAGTGGAAAATCTTATGAGTTTCTTTAAAAATTTGCAACTCTGCTGTAGCACACTGTAGTAAGCATGAAAAAGTATACCTAATAGATTATGTATGCAGTATGTAATATATAATTAGTATAAAATTAAAATTATTTTAATATATTATATTGAATATTCTGTCGTCATAAGGACTTTTTATTTTATATTAGGACTAGATTTTTTTTAATACCAGTATACTCTAATCATGAAAACCACCATGTCTATAAGTTCTATAACTAAGTACCTAGATAATGCATTATGCAAGTATGTAACTCTAGTACTTGCACTATTATACTTCAACAACAGCTATTTATGTTATAGATAACTGTAATCATAAGGATGTACAAGGCCGCAAATATACTTATACAAGGCCACGAAGATATATGTTACAAAATTAGTTAGGTACGCTCTATACACACAGTAATTTTTGTCATAATATAGGTACGTTTCTGCGTTGCGTAATATTAGCTAGCTGGCTACTTTATCTGTGCGTTCCTTGGAAAGGTCAAAGGACGCATAGTGATGATGTCGATGAACGCCACTCAAGTGTTGTCTATCCCACCAAAAACATACCTTTTAAAATGGGGCCAAGTTCCTATCAGCAAATTTTTTGGCCTAAAAAAGAGTTGAAATCCAATCCAATGCCAAGTAGTAGTAATCATCTTCATCAACAGCCTTTTTCAAGAAATCATACATATTATATTTATTTATTTAATAAGCTATACAGTGTATATTATACATGACAATATTTTATCCCCCCCACTCCCGTCGTCCTCCCAACCACCTCATCGTTTCTCATTGTATCACTGGAATTTTTATCTAAGGTTTGTAGATGAGCCGACTCACGCTTGACCGATTTCTTCAATTTCTTAATTTTTCGTTAATATGCATATAACACATGACCTGTGTGTCAAATTTCATAACGCTAGGGCAATTGGAAGTGGCTTATAAAGTTTAGAAATGAACCGACTCACACTTTTTCTCACATTTGGTAATTGGTAATCTACATAATTATAACACACGACCTGTGTGCCTAACGCTAGTGTGCCTAACAATTGGAATTAGTGGCCTCTTAATTTCGTAGATGTACCGATTCACGCTTGACCGATTTCTTTAATTTCATTTTTTTAGTAATCTACGTATAACACACGGCCTGTGTGCCAAATTTCATAACGCTAGGACAATTGGAAGTGGCTAAGAGGTTTTTATTACAGGTACTGACCTGCTACAGGGGGGTCAGAAGTGCGTCGAAACGGTTCGTGTAAATTGTGCACGGCAAGCGCGCGGCCTGCTGGAACTTGGCCAGCGCACTCCGTGCGCTTTGATGAATAGGCTTTTGGGATACTGTGCGTCCACTCGTACTGTGAGACCTCATAGTAATGTTTGTGAACACGTACAGGTGTTAGTGGGTTGCACCAGAGGCGTGGTTATAGTTACAGTAATTATGGTCAAAGTTATGGTTATAGTTAAGGCTAACTTAACTTTAACCTCAACTTTGACCACGGAATTTGACAGATGTCAGTTGCGTTAATTTTTTGTTAAAGCTAATGGAGTTGAGAGTATAAAATTAATGGGGTTGAGAGTATAAAAAATAAATTATCCGTAAAAATCGACAAAAAAAATATTTGTTATAACAACACTGTGAGCCATAGTAAATTTTCACGAAAAAAATTTAGATATTATCAGTTTGAGCAGTTATGGTTATCGTTAAATATGGCGTCCTTAACCAAAGAGTTAACTGCAGCTTGCACTGTAGTTATAGTTAAAGTTACAGTTATAGTTAAAGTAAATTGGTGCAACGTACCCTTACTATGAAATGGATCAAGAAACGAGAGGACGGATTACCTGATGGTCAGCCAATGGCCACTTTTATTGAAATCAGGCTGGCTACTGAGAGTAATTTATAGTGTCCAAGTATGTGCACAATTAGAGCACTATCCCTTTGCTCTCATAGCCCAGTGGGACGGGATAAACCGACGACGTGACATGAGACAGCCACAGAATTTACTTTTATCATCGCTGATGGCATTATAGGCATTATAATTATTTACCAAACTTGAAAATAGCATTTTTCTAGCGCGGGAATCGAATCCCTAACCTCAGAGTCGAGAGCGACGCTATAATACCACTGGACCGCAGAGACTTTAAGCTATCTTTATTATTATATGGCGATAAAATGCTTTGCCATAAACATGCCAAAAACAAAACCTAATGAAATCACTCTTTTTTCACGCCATCGGAATTGGCTATTTAAAAACTTTGCGCATTAAAGAAAGGCATCTGAAAGTATCTTGGCAAAGATTCAAGTATTTTTCGTCACTAAAAACGCACTCAAATATTATATTGAGTGCGTTTCTTTGGCGTACTTTGTTTATCTTAAGCGAGTCCCACATATCCGCGTCAGGATCCCCCATCTCCGCGGAATGCGTAAATGTATTTCTTGGCGTTAAAAAAAAAGTAGTGCGATAGGGCTATGTAAATTTATACAATTTAAATTGTAGAAAACCTGAGCTTGGTTTTCTACAATTTAAATTGTATAAATTTCACATTTATTTTCACCTGTGCTTAATCCCCTAAACATTCATAATCATAGCAACTAATGATAGCAACTTGATAATTTTAAGAATGGGCTCTAGCCTCTACAGCCAAACACTTATTTTTATCGTATTTTTATTTTTGTTAAACTTAGCTATTTACGAAACTAACGACCACACTAGATATTTCCTAACTTTAGTTAGATTAGAGTCAAATACTTAATTAAAGTTAAATAATATATCAACATTAAATGTCTCTGAATGCTGCAGTAATGATAAGCAAAATTTTACATAAAAAAATTGCTAAGTCTGTGATTTTTCATGCAAATTATGCAATTTTAAAGAACATTTTAATTTTATTGCCTAATTATTATAAGACATCCTTGTCGATGCTGTTCAGTATAATATTTGCAACCATAAAGGGTCTTTTAAAAAAGTCACACTAAAACTCCTTTTGTGTGAATATCCCAGGCATTCAATCCGTTCTATTTTACCTCGGAGTTCTCATTATATTGATCCTTAACACGTTAGCATAAGGTCCTATTAGAGGTAAAAAATCTAAAGGGACTATGGAGATTGACGAAGCGTCCCATAGGAATGTAGAGTCGAGAAATTTCTGGAACGTTCCACGACTCTGTAGAGCGAGAGGGGAATTAATAGTACTAGAAATTATGAATACAATATTATTCAATGTTTTAGCATAGTACTTTACAGGAAAGTACTAGAGTCTAGACTCTAGGCAATGAATATTTTTTCTGTTTCTTTACTTATTGAATTTTAAGGATTCTTATTTCATTTATTTTATCTGGTTTTTTAGTTTTAGTTTTATTTGAAGTCATTCATATTTGCTTTTGTTTGTTCATTTCCTTTTTTGTCTCTTTTGTAAAATTGTAGCATAATTAATTAAAATAAACCTTAACATAATTTAGTATTATAACCAAAGAGGTATTATGTACTAGGATACATTATAACTCCGTGGCTCAATGGAGTTTAAGAACAAAAAGTTTTCATTGTTCCTGGGTCATGGATGTGTAAGACAGAATAAAAATCTTAAATACTATACAATATACATAATTGTATAATATAAAAGTATTAAGTAAATATATTTCCGTTGTCTGGTGCCCGTAACACAATTCCTTCAGGTACTTAGCACGGGGACAGACGTGGTGTGAAGCGTCCATAGATAAAAAAAACCTCATTTTTCATAATGGTGAACCGTGAAATTGAGCTTATAAAGAAGAAATTACCAGTTACAAAAAAAAAACTCATAGGTATTATATTAAAGGTTTATTTTCGAAATTTCATAAGAATTGTAAAAATTTATCAACTTCTAAGAAGATATTATTAAAAAAAAATTTGTTACCCAAGTTAGTCTACGCACGTTTTGTCTTTTTATAGCTGAGTCAAGGTCACTAGTCGTGTAACTTGAAATTAGAAATTCATTTCGAATTAAATTACAAGGAGCTCCATGTTTTTCTGCTAAATGCTAGATTTTTATTGGCAGTCATAATATTGTAATTATTGTAATCACTATAATCTCCATCTCTACAATTTTATAACAATAAATATGTATGTACATACTTGTTTCTATCTTTATTTTAAAGGCAATTAGTGCATAACTTATAAAAATATAATGACTAATGTTGAAGATATAATAGTTTAATCTTGCTCTACATGTCGGAAACCTTCAAAACTCTTCCACGTGAGTACAACGACCTTAAAGTAAACGTGTAATATTTGAAAACATAACCTCACCTAATTTCTGTAGACACCTGTAGCGGTTTGTGTAAATAATAAAATGTAGAGCAACTCTATGTTTTTATGCATTTTCAGTGTGTAGGTTGATATAGATTTGCTTAATGTCTAAAGAGGCATGTTATAGACGAGAGTGAAGAGTCTATAATATGCCTATATTGCCTCTTATAGAAAAATATAGAGACTTACCGCTTGATGCTCATAGGAGACAAATCTGCCGTTTTTTATCTCTATCTCCTCTTACACTTTGTGATTTTGGTGTGTAAGAAAATGTAGAGTTTATAATGACATTTTTATTCTTATTAATGTGTATCTAAGCATAAAATGAGACGATAAAATGAAACAAAAGAGTATAAGTAAGCAGTAAGTATATTTCAAGTTACATGACACATCAGATCAGACACAATACATGCAGATTTCACCAGTTAACAGTCAAGTCATTCATGGCAGTATTTGGAGGTAAGGAACTTACATGCAGTCTCTACATAGAGTCGGCAAAAAACATACAAATTTTGAACTTTAAAACAATTTGTTTAAAATTTCCTAAACATAATCAGCGTTTTCACAACTTTAGAATTTAGAATTTCGCTAATCGCTTATAAAAATTGCTGCAAAAATACCTTCAATACTTAGCCTTAAATTATGGTCCTTACAAAATATTAAAGTCATCGATTCAGTTTCACTGACAACATTAGTAGCTAGTTTAAAGTTAACATCACATAAAATACACATTACATAACGAAGATTACATTAGTTGGGCCGCACTTTCATTTTTACAATAATTTGGTATCTCACAACGCCGACTATTCAAATTTCAATCTACTCGTCTTTCCAAAAATTACAAGTAGGTAAACATAAATCTCGTCCACGGAAATCGAATAATACTGTCACAATATTAGCGCCGTCTACTCTACCCTGCGTAATAAATAATAGCTTACTAGTAAATTAATCACAGATACCAATCGCAATTCGCCCCCGAATCTCCGAGGTCGACAAAACTAATCTACTCGCCTGGCTCCACACCTACGCCTAGCCTAAACGCAGTCTTACATTCGGACTCGATCCTCGCATGCGACCGATGTTAGGAAGCGAGACTAACTATCGAAGAAACAAAAATTCTCTGTCAGGCTGTTAACACAATCGGTACTCAACTGGTGTCCACTTTCGTATCACAGACGTGCGGCACGCCGGGGCCTCCACCGGGGCCCGCGAAGGGGACGGCGCCGGGCCCGTCACAGGTAGGGCACGCAGGCCCCGCAGCGCGAGTGCCGCTTGGGGGACTCCGCGCGCGCCCTGCACACAAGCACTCGTTATCTCACGAACTCCGTTCGTCGGCGCGCTCTCGCCCGAAGGCCTTTCGCAGCTTCTCGACCAACCTGCTGTGGAACTTCTCCTCCTTGTGGTGTGGCGGGCTACCCGAGCCCTTGTGGTCCTGCAGCCGCAGGGACGTCCGCGAAGGTGGCACCCGGCAGTAGGAGAGGGAGCGCATGGCGGGCGCGCTCCGGTGCGGGCTGAGCGCAGGGCGAGGGGAAAACACGGGGCCCTCGGATCGCGACTCGGAGATCTTCCGCACCCGACCACCGATCTGAGTCTTCTCCGTGGACTCGGAAGTCCGCCGACTCCGCTGCGAGTTGTATATGTCCCAATCGTTCTTCACAACTGGCATCATGAACGCCATCTCGGCGAAAACGGGTACTCCTGGTTTTTAACGTTTTGTTGCAATGTACGAGACGTCGCCGAAAACTTAGTTTTCGCCGAGGAAAATAGTGGCAATCGATAACTTTATTCGGTACGTTTCACACTGTTTCTCGCGAATTGTAGACGCCGAATAAAAGTAAGATATTTGTTTAGTTATTCTTTGTGCGGTCGCAGGAAATCGGAGCATACAATGAACACCAATTTTCACTTCAATGTCACACCCACTTTAGCGTTCGGATCGGATGTTCACCTTAGGACGAATTGCAGTAGAATGAGGTATTCATGAAAACACACCCTAAATATAAGGAAAATACTGGCGCCACTGTCGCAGCGGCGATTATAGGAAACTAAATTAGCACTAGAAAATATACCGCTTAAACGTGTACGATAGACAAAGGACGGGCCAATAATAATCTTAAGTCATTGTTTATATAAATAATTTACGTGTTTATGTTGGGTGCAAAAGAAAAAAAGCTAAAAATAAGTTGCAATAACCAAACGAAAAAAAGCCCTTCAACACAAGATGGCGTGCTTACGACGAGCTACAACTACTGAACACTGGATGTCGCTAAACAAGAAACTTAACGTAATGACAGATAGATGGCGCTTTTAGGACAAATTTTTATTTTATACCGACTGCGCTAAGGAAAAGTTAGCATGATTAAAGTTATCTATCTTCAAACGAGCAATTCTTGTATAATATAATATATAAATGTATAATTGTAATCTCGGAATCGGCTCCAACGATTTTCATGAAATTTAGTATATAGGGGTTTAGGGGTTTCGGGGGCGATAAATCGATCTAGCCAGGGATCATTTTAGCAAATGTCATTTTATTAGTGTTTTATCGAATACCGAGCAAAGCTCGGTCAAAATAGCTACATAGTAAGTATTTATTTATTATCAAAATATATTTATTATAAAAATATTAAAGTAAACTCATTTCATTAAGTTAACATTATTTATTTACAAAGTAGTTTACAAAACTTAAATTAATTATTATTAATTAAAGAGAACTATCACATAAATGATTAATAACCAATTAGTGCAAGAACAAAATGTATTAAATACATGCAAATTAACATTTAAATGTATTTCAAATTATGATAACTTTAAGTATTATCATCGTATACAGGCTGTAAGAATACAAAATGATAATACTTCAGGTTGTGTATGTGTTCCTTAATAGAGTCCACTGTAAAAGTTATTTTTTCTTACAACTTGCATATCGACACCGGAAATATCACTTAACGTAAGGGAAATTTTGGCGAAAATGAGTTATATATATCATTGAATTCAGAATTTCGAGTTCTATCGTTTGGCATACTTGAAATTCTTCTATCGTTAAAAAAAATGTCCCTTACAGTACACATTTTTTAAAGTCTAGACAGGTTTTTTCCTAAAAAAATTGATTTAACGGACGTAAATATTTTTACGTGTTAAAAAAAATAACGTAAATGCTTTTAAAATAAAATTCAGTCCCTTACGTTAACTTTAGCTTAGTACCATTCTCTTAACATGTCCTTTACGTTAAGAATTGATACATAATAATTGTCATAGCTTCACTAAAATTTGTCCCTTACCTTAATTTTAAATATCATTTTTCAAGTAAGAAGATAACTTTTTGGCACCTACTCAAAAAGTATTATCCGTAAAAGTTTAAGGTTTTTTATAAAGTTTTAGTGTTTTAGCTAAACCTTTAGCCTTTAGGTATACACATGTAATGCGGTCAATTGTATATAGCTAGCATTAAAGATGACAATACTCTCCTGGCTGCAAATGAAATCGAGATGCAAGAACTATTTTAGAACTGTTTTATCAATAACTTGGGCCTCTCATTTAATAAAGGGAAACCAAAAACATGGTCATAGATAGAAGAAATACTCTGCCTTTGACTGGCGCGGTAAAATTGGAAGTGGTTAGCAAATTTGTCTTTGATCTTTACGAACAACGGCTCCTGTTAACCAAATATACGTAGAAGAATTGGGATGACTTCTTAGTCATCCCAATTCTTCTATGTTTCAAAATGTATAAAACCTGGCTTGACAGGAAGATTTGGACAGGAACAGGACTTGTGTACGTGCTCATATTCTTCATCTGTCTTTAATGATCCGAGACATGGACTCTGAAGTCTGCAGACCGCAGACGTATCGACGCCGTCGAGTGTGCTGGAGGAAAATGCTCTGAATTCCATAAACTGCTTTCAGAACCAACCAACCATTCTGGCTCAACTAAACATACAAACAAGGCTCTACCATCTGTCTAATAACGCATCTTAGAATATTTCAGACACATTACCAGAAAAAAAGGAGGAAACCTTGAAACCATGGTATGGAAAACTCATGATAATTGGCAAGATTGAGAGGGAAAAGACGGCGGAGCCGCTGTCTCGTGCGTTGGTCTGATCAAATCCGTACCACACTTGAGTCGACTGTCTGCGACGCACTTCGAGTGGCCGACAATAGAAATAGCTGGCGTAACACCATAAAAAGGGAGGTCATAGAAGGGGAAGGTCATGACTGGGCACTGGCGAAGCAGCTCTGACAGGTGCGATAAAAGAGAACAGTACCTACTGATAAGGGGAAATGAGAAGCTTAATGCTAGGTCAAGAACGAACATTTAGACTTGTGGTGTGCGATCGCTAGGTCAGGTTCACAGAAAGAGGCCGCAGAGCGGAACAGGGAGGAAGATCCATCTTCTATTCGGCTCAGGATACAGATTTCGGTAGGACAAAAGAGCAGAGACGTGGTTTTGCAAAGTTCCACCTTGTCTAAAGGGGCTCTGGGTGTAGATGGGAACAGTCCCGGTGCCAAGGGAAATGCTTCAGTCTGTCGAAGTTCCCTTATTTTGCTGGAAATCCTATCCCTTATGTGGTAGACCAGCCAGTCGTGGTGGGCTTATTGTGTTAGATTTTAATATATTACATCGAACTTCCTCCAAAGCATAGTTTTTTATGTCCTTTACAGTGTATTTGTGTCGCAGTTTCATATTAAACTTGGTGCTTACTTTAATATGGCATAGTTGACATAAAAAATTCAGTGCTGTAAGGGCAATAATAAGCAATTTTTTTTAATGTAAGGGACATGCTATTTTCTAAACGCGTAAATTTACGAAAATATTTTTTTATAGTTATATAGCCGACAAAATTCTAAGAAACATTGCCATAAACACCTTTAAGATCGGACTAAATGATAAAAAGTTACAGACGAATTTGTAAAAAAAAAGTTGTTTTTTCGCTCTCCTGAAAAGTCGTGTTTTGTCCCTTACATTAAGTTATATTTCCGGTGTCGATATGATTCAAATAAGCTTAATACAGATCAACTACGATAACATGGCGCGCCCCTCCAAAATTCAAAACGTTTGAAGTGCGTTGTCAAAACGTTTGAAGTGCGTTGTCTTGCGCGGTAGGGCGCATTTTCATTAGTCGTTAACTCGTGCGGTATACAGCATACGGGGAGTCTATGACAACTAATGGCGCATTTTGATTGGTCGTGGGATGCATTTTAGAAATCTCCCGCACCCCGCATGCGGGCCCTATCGACCAGTGAAAATGCGCCAGTATGCTAGTTATGATTAGTTGACCTACAAATCTTGGTAATAAGTGACATTAACTGAAATATTACGTGTACTGATTGGTTGGTTGAATACTTACTACATACAAACTCTTTCATAAGAATGTGACTACACACATTGAAACAGTCATTTAGATTTTAGAGGGGCGCGCCACGTTATCGTAGTTGATATCTACCTCGATCGTAGAAAAACCAGACACAATAGCTTATCTGTTGTTATTGCGGCCGCATGTAGCCGCTTGGGAGTTGAACACTTCAAACGGGACTAAATAATTATTGTTAGTTTATTTTATTATAAAATTAATTATCTCATTGGTACCTTTTTAATAAAACTATATTTAACAGCTGTTAACTATTAATACTTTAATAATTAAAAACGCATCAGAATAACATTCAAAGAGCTTTAAAAACTTAATTTTAGGCACATAAAGATGAGTATTTTTAGATATTCTAATTAAGTGATATGTTTGGATGTTCTTTCTTTTCCACTATATTAAAACAATAAAAATAGAGAGTGGCACTGCTTGAGTATTGTACTATCAGAGAAGTTGATTCCTAGGCAGATGGCGGACCTAAGTAATTTGGTTACGTAACGGTGCGTCCACATTTGTATCTTTTCCGCGATCAGATCTCCGATTAGATCTCCGTCGCGATCATCGCGACGTATCATGATCGCTAGTGTGGACGCAAAATGATACGCGTATCATGATACAAAGTATCATGATACGCGTATCATTTTGATACGGCGCGATGATCGCGACGGAGATCTGATCGGAGATCTGATCGCGCAAATGATACAAATGTGGACGCACGCTAACACGTTAAGAGTGGGTTGCACCAACTAACTTTGACTTTAACTTTAACTTTAACCGGAAAAATTGACAGATGTCGTATGAGCATGTGGGGTGTTTGGACGCCATATTTAACTTTAACTTTAACCACGCCTCTGATGCAACGCACTCTTAGTCAAACTCATCCGACCTATCACAGCTGACATTGAATTGACATAAGGGCTCCATTCCACCGCGGCGCACGGAGAGGCTACGCACGTGCGTCAAGCTTCGCTTTGTAAGAAAATATATGTGACTGTGTCCACTGCAACCCACGGACACGCTACGCACGAATTGTGTCAAGTCAAAGAAATAAATTCATGCACGTCCACGTGTCCGTGGCCGTGCACAGCGTGCGCAGCGGTGGAATGGAGCCTTAAGCCGAACATCATTTCATACAACGAATTCTAAAACGCGCGTTTTTCGCGTGCGTGCTGATAAAGAACCTTTAGTGTCTAAACCCTAAACACGCCATGCCTTAATTCCGTCGCGTTTTAATGTATCCGTTTGACATTGCTGACGTAATCATGCCGAACTTCCGCCGCGGAACTCCGGCATGCCGTGTTTAGACACTAATCCATCTTTCAAGTGCTCTGTATACTAGTGTTAGTATCATCCTTTGATTTCTCCGGGTCATAATATCCGTTGAGATTCACCATCGTAAGCAGCTCCACTAGATGGCGCTGATAGCCGCATTCAGTGAGTTTTGTCACCACTTTGTGGAGATATTTAGCGAGTTTCTCGAACAAATGAAATAGCTCCTCGAGTTGGGCGAAGTTGGGATGCGTGTAGCAGCTCGTCTCTTTCTGTTGCCATTCGCTGGAAAGAGATAAACATTTCTGTAAGTTAAGAGTTAGAGCTTCTAAAAAGAACTTCCCAAATGTACTTTGAACTTTCCCATATATTTTTTTTACTACTTTAATACCTCTATCGTGGGAATCGCGGGCACAATAGATTTTCAATTGTTATGCGGCACCCGGATGCCGCTCGGGATTGAAGGGTTGAAGCACTATTTATAGTGTGACTAATTTATTATTAACCGAAAAAGTGTTTTTAAAAATAATACGATTTAATCGTAATAACATAGGAGTCATTCGTTAATTGCTAATATACACTTACCCAGCTTTCAACATTCGACTAAACTTCAGTATAACGGTGAACATATCGTTTAATAATTTCATGACTAGCGTAGAGCGATTGTTCAATAGACATCTAAACAACACCTTCTTAATATACACTACATGACACTCGTACAAATCATCAAGTGTGTTAGCTTTCTTCAAATCCGTCTCGAATTCGTTCCATGATGACAATATACATGTCGTCACAATATAGTTATCTAAAGCCCGCATTAGAGACGACATTATATGTCTGTATATTTGTATAGATATGTACTGCGGTGATCGGAGTAGCTTCCTAGAATCTGTCTTTAGTAGCTTGACTGACAGCTTGAGGTTCTGAAAAATATGATTTTTTTTTATTCTTATGCAGGCACTTCACATGGCTATTTGTATTTGCGTATTTGATGTATTCGCCAAACAATCACCATGTGTAGACGGTATGTTTGACAAATATTGGCCTTATTTGCCTATTTGACAAATATGACCAACACAAATACACGTATCCGTACCTTTGTCGGTTTTTGACGCACATCAAAGGAGTCAAATAGGCAAGTAAAGAAAATCAAGTAAAAGTTTGGTATTTGACGTCTATGTGTGGAAGGCCGTATTTGCCTTTATTTGCTTGTTTGTGTATAAGTCAATAATTTTGCCAAATGCAACAAATAGCCAATAGCAAATACAAATAGCCATGTGAAGTGCCTCCATTACAGTAACTACAAACAAAAACTATGCTTAGTGCAGAAAGTGTACCTTTGTTAAAATGTTAAGCTTAGTCTACATTTTAACAAAGAGTAAAAATATTAGATCGACATTAAATGTAACCGCCAAGACCGATGTAAAAGATCGTAACATCTGTCGCTATAATTTTAATCAATAAAGTTTCATTAACTTACTTGAAAATCTTCACTCAACACCCACGATATTCGTCTCATTTTGATTAAAAATTGAAACACTTTAGCGTATCTAGCGAGCGCCTCTTGTGACAGAATAATATTGAGCGGCCAACTGACAGAGTAAGTGAGTGACAGACATTGCAGCACATCAGGCGAGCTGTGCTGAAAACTTAGCGGCGAATCCGATATTGTGAAGGAGAGGTTCTCTGAAAACTTGTGGATATCTGTAAAGGAAAAGAGTTATATTATGTAATAAACTTCTTTATCAATAGCAACAAATCTAAATTGTATCGATCAGTCTTTCTGTCGCTATAGATCAGTTAACTAAAGCTGGCACGTTCACAGTGCTCACTCACTATACAGTACGTTTAAAGGTATAATATGTTTGCATCATGATAAAAATTATCGTATAATCTGTGTACGATAATAATATGCTATCGTACATCGTACGTACGCACAAAATTATCGTATGTGTACGATAATTATTATCGTACGGTTCCGAACGCTGGGCCCGCGCGCCGATCACACGTTACCGACTTGTAACATCACGCTGTATTTATAAACAGTAGCAAAAGAAAAACAATAGCTGTCCCCTTCACGCTCATAAGATAGACCGCGCGCGAGAGAGATGGGCAGACTTTTTATGATGCGTATGCAGTACGACGTCACGCCACGCGCTTATTCACAGACACTACACAAGCGCAATGTTTAAATGTGTGGATCGTGCCAGCTCTTGTTAAGGCGATATATCGAAAATAAATTATACCGCAAGGGCAATTTTATACTTAATTTGTATGACTATAAAGTCGTAAATACGCTGCGACCAGAAGCTATCGGCTCGCTCGGAAAACATGCGACAAAACGTAATTATAATTATTTAAAAAATAACTAGGAGCAAAGGTGTCTATTAATTAGACTAATTTCCTACAACACATCTATTTTCGTTTAAAAATAATCTTCAAATTTCGTATTTTTAAGTGGTCATTTCAAAAATTAAATGTATCGAGGCGAAATACACTAATCGTGTTTCTATTTCTTCTGAAACCTAGATAAGGCTATGAAAATATGTATATTTCATTACCAGATTTGTAACATTTCTGAGGGTCCTATAGTATTACGTCAAAAAGGACAGTTTTTTCAATATAGCGCCTTAACTGACCTGTACATATCGCCTTGGCAAGAACACTGATTATACTTTGAGTCTCGGGAAAGTAGTTCCGGGCACTATAAACAAGTTTAAATAGCAGCTGTATACTTTAACATTGAGACAGAAAAATAAGATGAACTAGATCATCTGTAATTTTGTATTTGGAAATGGGTATACTTAATCTTATTTTTTTAATATAAAATTTAATAAAAATAAGAAATAACTTACGAAGAATTGACGATCCAAGCGCTTTATCCAAAATATTGTGTAGCGTCGCAAAATTCAACAACTCGTGCGGATTCACGGTCTTAGTCAACTTAGAGAACAAATTATGGCAAATACTTCTCGAAAATTCTCCATCCATAAGGAAGAAATAATCCTTTAGGCTCTTCAAATGTTCATACATATCGAGATTGATTAGGAAATACGTTAAGATAGAGTTATTTACGACTTCTAATTGATATGTTAGAGGTAGCATCACAGATCTTTGCAAACAAGCCGTCAAGGTTACGATATTATCACAAGTGATCTTTTCATCTTCTTCAATATCAGGTTGGAATCGTGATGCAAAATTATTATCACACGGTGATTTCTTAACATTCTCCATTATTATAGACGGATGGGTATAGTAAGAGGTGGTATCATTAATTTTATTCTCGAAATAGTTTGTAGTAAAACTCTTATGTTCCTTAACTCCGAATGGATCGAAATTCTCTAGACTGTAGGAGCCATCTAATATGTTGACAGTTGACTTTGATTTCACTTTTATCGGTGATGTATCTGGAGTTATATTGTCTTGATCGATTTCTGAATCTATATTTTCTTCCTCTATGATTATTGAGAAATTGAAGCCTTGGGAAGTGAGGTAGTCTTTGTGTGGCTTGTCAGATGAGTCGAAATATTTGTTGTACTCGTTCTTTGGAGTCAAAGCATCACCTGTTGCTGCATCGATGGGCATTTCTGCTGTGGTTGGGGTCTCTAAGTCAAGCTGAAAAATTAAAATGTTTTCATTAGAATACGGACGATGAAGATGGCGGAGTTATTTGGTATTCTTATATCAAGGTAATGTTGATAGTACTGAACCAAATTATGTATGTAGTATGTTATATTTTAGTCTTTAATATTAAGTCTCCTGTCTCATTTAAGTACAGATATAAAATGCATTTAAAACATGAAAATAATTACCTGAACGGATCCTGGGTACAATTCTCCGGACATGACTGCAGCAGTGTTTGGTGTTAAAACATTTTTATCCGCGTCATTATAAGGTTTGAGATTGAGACGTAAATTAGATTTCCTAGAGGAATCAAATCTAACGCCCGCTTTTTCTGTGCCTGACTCGTATTCTGAGCCGAGTACTTTATTCCTATTTTGAAGGGCCGCTTCTTGTGCGGCATTTAATGGTTCTTTTGGAGCAGTCACTTCCATTGGCAAATTGTATTCCACGCCAAGAACTTTCTTTTTATTTCTAAGTGCTTCTTCTTGAGCAATATTTGCTGGATCTTTCACATTTACAGATTCTGCCGGCAAATTATACTCGACGCCTAAAACTTTGTTTCTATTCACAATCGCTTCTTCTTGTGCTAAATTAGATGGTTTTTTCACAACTATGTCTTGTGCTGGTAGTCCAAATTCCGCACCAAGCACTTTTTGTTTATTCACAATGGCTTCTTCTTGAGCTAAATTTGCAGGTTCTCTTGAAGTATATTTTTCTGCTGGAAGATTATATTCTACACCGAGTACTTTTTGTTTGTTCATAATGGCTTCTTCCTGAGCTAAATTTGCAGGTTCTCTTATAATATATTTTTCTGCCGGGAGATTATACTCTACACCAAGAACTTTTTGCTTATTTCTTACAGCTTCTGCCTGAGCTATATTTGCTGGTTCTTTGACAGGTGCATTAACTGCGGGTTGATTGTACTCAACGCCTAGAACTTTTTGTTTGTTAATAAGTGCTTCTTTTTGTGCGATATTTCTAGGTTCGGGTTGTTGAATTGGTGTATCAATGGTGTCTCCAAATTCAGCACCTAAAACCTTATTTTTATTTTTTCTCGCTTCAGCAAAACACCAGTCGTCCTCAATGTTATTTTCTTCATCAACTGACGTTAGTTTTACTTCAGGAATTTTAGACTTTACCCGATTATTTTCATTATCATATCCCAGTTCATGTGCCATGACCCTTTGCTTAGTTTGCAGAGCTGCTTGCTTTCTTTCTAAATAATTGAGTTGGTTTGTGTTGCTCTCAATTTTCTTATCGTTTGTTACTTTATTTGCTCCGAAATTCCTTTGTTCGTCGACACTAACAATGTTTCCTTCGGTATCAATTTTTACTTCGTTATCACAAGCCTCCTCTTTTTGTCTCCCAACACCAAAAATACTCTTAGCTACATTACAAATAGCGCTAAACACATCGTTCGATGACTGAGTTTTTGCCTTGTATCTAACTGCATTTTGATTTTGTGTCTGCTCAATTTCAATCGCTTCTTCATTTGCATTTTCATAACTTGCGTTATCAATATCGGTAGACACATTATCGAGCGTTTCTTCTGAGTGTGCGATACTTTTGGCTTCATCATCGTCAGATTTAAAATCTATACTCTGTATGGACATTGCCATTACATCTTCATTTCGTTGGTGTTCTAATTCTAATTTTTCTCGTTTCAAGTTTCTTTCTTCTGTAGACAGCAGTTGCATTCTACTTTCATCTAATTGCAGGCGTTTTATTTTCCATTCAGTGTGTAATTTGCTTTTTTCTACTTCCATGTTAAGTTTGGAATAATATTCCATTATTTTGTTGCTGCAAACACAATAAAATCAAACTCTTAAATAGACATAATAACATATTTTTTTCTTCGCAGCAATTACCAGGTCTTTAAAATTTTAGATTTGTTTCAGGAAGTATATTACAAAGTATCTTACCTTTCGTCCTCCTTCAACTTCGAATCCACTTCTTCAGTAGCCTTTTCAGCGGCGGCTTCCAATTCGTGAAGTTTTCTTTCTCGTTGCTTCGCTTTGTTCTTAGCTGCTCTAGTTTCGGCCATAGCTGCCTCCAAAACTTTAAGGGAATGTTGCTTCTCAGCTATTATTAGCTGCGCCAACCTTTTACGTTCAGCTGGAACAAAGGTCTAATTATATTAAGACACAATGATAATAATATAGTTAGATATTTTTACATGTAATCGCTATTGTATTATACCACCTTATTATAGAGAACGTACAGTAAACTAGTTGCAGCACATGTCAAGTAAAACAGAGTACAACTTTTTGAAATGGCGACAGTAGCAGCATACTTTATTCCTTACTAGCGACCCGCCCCGGCGTCGTACGAATATAAAATATATAGCCACTGAAAAAATGATTAAAATCGATAGCCTATAATCCTTCACGTGGTCTATTTCTTATCTGTGCCAAATAAAATAAAAATTACTCCAATAGTTCGCGAGATAAGCCCCCGTTTTTCTACATTCTCCTATTAGTCTTAGGGCCTGTTTCACCGCTGCCTGATAAGGTGCCCGATAGGCTTATATGACAGATTCTCCATACTCTATGTGTCAAGTTAAGTGGTGGATAGCCTTATCAGGAAGCGGAACAGGCCCTTAGCGTGATAAAATATAGCCTATAGCTTTCCTCAATAAATGGGTTATCTAACACTGAAAGAATTTTTCAAATCGGACCAGTAGTTTCTGAGATTAAGAGCCCGTACTCTCTTTTCTACTGCTCTCTTCACACTCACGCCCGTCTTTCATATGCCAGATGAAAAAGGACGATCGCCAAGTTAGCGAGCAGATAGAGGTTTTCTGTTTTTTAAAGGGTTTTTTTATATTAAAGTGGTAAAAAGTAATTCCAACATTGTATAGACGACTTTCTCAACAGTACATTGTATTTTTTTCATACCGTTAAGACGTCAATACAATCCATAAAAAGGTGATATTCTAAACCTTTTACAGCAAAAATCACAAAACTGTCGCGGGTTTGAGTTGGATTATTTAAAGATAATTAAAAAAAATAAAAAATCTAGCTCCAACATTAGATTATAATTGAAATGATCTTACATGTTGTGCATTAAAATACTGTATTTTAACTGTTAAATCACGTCTGTTAAATGGGCGAAATCGGCAAAATTTCGTATACGGACTCTTAACGCGTTCATGTTAGCCCTTTCAAATAATTTCCCCCGTTTTTTTCCACATTCTCCTCTATTTCTTCCCCCCTATTAGTCTTAGCGTGATAAAATATAGCCTATAGCCTTCCTCGATAAATGGGCTATCTAACATTGAAAAAAAAAACATCAAAATCCGTTGCGTAGTTTTAAAGATTATAGGGAACAAAGGGACATGAGGGAAAAAAGCGACTTTGTTTTATAATATGTATAGATATACCTATACTATATATATCCTTTGGCGTATAAATGGCCTATGGCGTCCTAGGGAGGACGGCAACATCCTAGGATAGCGGCAGAGTTCGTACATAGGGCCGGCAAAATTAAAGTATGTAGTGTTTAGTGTAAGTAATTAAAGTAGCCTATACTCATAAAAAACATGAATCCGGCACTGTTACCCACCTACAATCTTCTCCATCGTCTCTGCCTGTTTTAATGTAGCCATTTCCGCGAACGCCTTCCTCTCTGCGTCTCGTTGCAGCAACAGTCGCTGTAGCGACGCTCGCTCGCCCGCCACGAACAAACACCGCGTACGATATACGCGCAAAAGGCGGCGCGCACGCTCAAGTCCCGCCCATCCTGAGCACGCACGCACTGACGGGTGCGCCGCTGATAGAAGTGCGACTAACGGATCCTTAAATTTTCACGTATGGCAAAAGCCCTTAATTTTAATAAAGATTTAAAAAAATTTACAAAATCGAATAAAATGTTTAATAAGCAACTCTTAGGGCGGGGACACAAAAACACGGCACGACGTCGTACGGCGTCGTGCCGTAGAAACTCACGTAGAAATTCAAGATGAGTTTCTACGGTACGACGCCGTATGACGCCGTTAGAGCCTGGACACAAAAACACGACACGACGTCGTACGGCGTCGTACGACGTCGTGCCGTAGAAACTGACGTAGAAATTCAAGATGATACGACGTCGTACGGCGTCGTAGTAGGCGCCGTGCGGACGCGCGTCTCACGTAGAAATTCAAGATATGTTTCAACGGTACGTCGTACGACGCCGTACGGCGCCGTGCCGTGGGTTTTTTACGACGCGCGGCCCTAACTCAGGATAGTAGAGTAGCGCCATCAATTATTATTTATGTATTACATTTTCATATTATTATTATAACTAGGTATATGCCTAGTAAATTAGCCAAATTTTTGGACATAATATTATACTATTCTGACTGCCGCACTCAGAGACATTTAATTATGATTAAACTTTAATAAGAATAAGTTTATTTCGACAATCACACAACACAATATTAAATTACTACAAAAATACACAAAGAAATAAAGAACACAAAATCACAAAAATATTTAATTGTGTGACACCAAAACTGGACCCAGCTCAGCATTAGCAGGGACTTCGAGTCTGCTGCACTGATTTTCTGCTGGGACCAAAGGTGTGACATCACAATATAAATTTTTAAAGCTAGCAATAAATTAAAATAGCAAAAAAATTAACAAAACTAAAAAATTAAGAATACAAGTGGCAGTCTTACTTTGCCTAAATGTGAAAGAAAGAATAAAAATTCAATTTAATGAAGAATTTGACAGTTTTTTTTTATTAAATAAGGGGGCAAACGAGCAAACGGGTCACCTGATGGTAAGCAACTACCGTCGCCCATGGACACTCGCAACATCAGAAGAACTGCAGGTGCGTTGCCGGCCTTTTAAGAGGGAATACGCTCTTTTCTTGAAGGTTTGCAGGTCGTATAGGTCCGGAAAAACTGCTGGTGACAGTTCGTTCCAGAGTTTTACAGTGCGCGGCAGAAAGTTACGCGAAAAACGCACTGTGGAAGACTACCACTCACCAAGATAATGTTTGGGGCTTGTGTCAAAATCTTCATTAGTTAATAATAGTTATGTAATTAATATTCGCCTCAGTGCGGCAGTGAAATATTACTTACCCCAGGATTACACAGTTTTAGCAGCCTCAGAGATTTTCCACAGAGTAATATAAACGATGCCAGCGGTCGCAAGAACTCGGGTATAGCAGAATTGGCAACAATATAGAACCCTTTATCCCAGTATCGCTTCGATCTTGAATTAACATACTGGCTGTCTTTACGTATGAAGAATTCACTGTATGGATCATCCAGTTCCCCTTCGAATATGAAACGTTCTATGAATCTGTAAAGAGTAAAGATATTTACTTGTTATTATCACGTCAAAATTTGTAAAAAAATATACGCGTAAGTTTACGTCGCATAAACATACTGTCGCCTAAAAAATAGTATTTACAAGAATTTATTTATCTTTTTCAGAAAACATATTTGCATCTTATAGTAATTAATAATAACTAGCTATTTGACCGAGCTTTGCTCGGTATTCGATAAAACACGAATAAAATAACATTTTCTAAAAATGATTTCTAGCTATATCGATTTATCGGCCCCGAAACCCCCTATATACTATATTTAATGAAAATCGTCGGAGCCGATTCCGAGATTTCAATTATGTATATATATATCCAAGAATTGCTAGAATTGCTCGTTTAAAAATACAAGATAGTTATGGTACACAAGTACAGGTCAGTTAACAAGAGCTGGCACGATCAACACATTTAAACATTGCGCTTGTGTAGTGTCTGTGAATAAGCGCGTGGCGTGACGTCGTACTGTATACGCATCATAAAAAGTCTGCCCGTCTCTCTCGCGCGCGCTCTATCTTATGAGCGTGAAGGGGACAGTAACTGTTTATAAATACAGCGTGATGTTACAAGTCGGTAACGCGTGATCGGCGAGCGGCTAGCGTTCGGAACCGTGCGATAATTATCGTGCACATACGATAATTTTGTGCGTACACGTACGATGTACGACAGCATATTATTATCGTACGCAGATTATACGATAATTTTTATCATGATGCAAACATATTATATTTTTAAACATACTTCTTAGTGAAATTGCATAAGTGACAGCACTGTGAACGTGACAGCTTTAATTAACTGATCTATATTGCATTGAGGCAACGGCGTACAGCCTCAATGCCAAAGCACCTGCTAAATTTTGTTAGTAAAGTATAAAAAGGAGAAGGAGTTTGCCACGGAATTTTAAAATTCAAATAAAATAGAAAAGAAGAAGAGATTTTTTCCGAGCTCCGCGCGCTAACTTTAGGTACTAGCTGTTGCCCGCGACTTCGTCCGCGTTAGCATAGTAGATCACATCCCAAGTATTATTTACTGTACAAAAATATTCAATGTACAGAATTGACTTTCCTACGATTTTATTATATTACTAGTAGTTCCTGAGATTAACGCGTTCAAATAAGCCCTTTCAAATAATTTCCCCCGTTTTTTCCACACTTTTTTTTTATTTTATCTATGGACTTTCCTCTATTTCTTCGCTCCTGTTGGTCTTAGCGTGATAAAATATAGCCTATAACCTTCCTAGATAAATGTGCTATCTAACGCTGAAAGATTTTTTCAAATCAGACCAGTAGTTCCTGAGATTAGCGCGTTCAAATAAGCCCTTTCACATATTTTCCCCCGTTCTTTTCACATCTTCCTCTATTTCTTCGCTTTTATAAGTTTTAGCGTGATAAAATATAGCCTATAGCCTTCCTCGATTAATGGGCTGTCCAGCACTGAAAGAAATTTTTAAATCGGACCAGTAGTTCCTGAGATTAGCGCGTTCAAATAAGCCCATTCAAATAATTTCCCGTTTTTTCCACACTTTCCTCTATTTCTTCGCTCCTATTAGTCTTAGCGTGATAAAATATAGCCTATAGCCTTCCTCGATAAATGTGCTATCTAACGCTGAAAGATTTTTTCAAATCAAACCAGTAGTTCCTGAGATTAGCGCGTTCAAATAAGCCCTTTTACATAATTTCCCCCGTTTTTTCCACATTTTCCTCTATTTCTTCGCTCTTATAAGTTTTAGCGTGATAAAATATAGCATATAGCCTTCCTCGGTAAATGGGCTATCTAACACTGAAAGATTTTTTTAAATCGGACCAGTAGTTCCTAAGATTAGCGCGTTCAACTTCAAACTATTACTAAATAAGCAATTTCATATAATTTCCCTCGTTTTCCACGTTTTCCTCTATTTCTTCGCTCCTATTAGTTTTAGCGTAATAAAATATAGCCTATAGCCTTCCTCGATAAAAGTACTAACTAACACTGAAAGAATTTTTCAAATCGGACCAGTAGTTTCTGAGATTAGTGCGTTCAACAAACAAACAAACTCTTCCGCTTTATAATATTAGTATAGATTTAGTTTTATTTTATGAATTTAATATGTACATTATGGTTTTATTGTCATAATTTAGTGTTTTAATGTTTTTTCTCAGTATAATTTAATTTACTTTTATGCGAGTGTGTTTCTATGACAAAAAATCCCGCCACCCGTGTACACACCAGACACCAGCACTAAAATAAAAAAAATCATTTACAATAATTTGTTGTACTAATTTTTGTTTCTCAATATAATCATGGCTTTTCTTTGATTCATACGAAAAACGTGAGAGATAACATTATCCTAACGCAAAATTCACTTATAGCAGTCTTGTTAAGAATAGGCAAAAATCGACACAGGCATATATTCTATATTTACAATATTTAAAGTTGAAATACTTACTTGAAATACACTTTGCAAATTGAAAACAGGGAGTTGTATAACACAAGAGCCGTTGTCTTGTGCGTCACTAGAGATATTTCGTTAAACAAGTATGACATAAGCTCCTCACCACGAGAAATTGAACTGGACGAATCTGCAAACAAAAAGTTTTAAAGTACAGTACTTTTGTTTTTATACAATAGTCAGTACTTAATATTCTTCTAGAGAATTTTTAGTATCTATTTCTCCATGATCTACCTTACCCCTTTACCTTAATTTGATGCACAAAATCGATTAACTAGGGGCGTTATTCCATGCAAATAAAGAACAAACATTATAATATATTATTCTAATAATAGTTTTATAAACTATTTTTAATAGTTCGTCCTATTTATATCTATCTGTTAAGAATACACCAAAACATAAAAAGCCTTTTGTAATATCAACTTTATATGCTTCACTTGCTGTCACGGCAAACGTTGTTTTGCCATATAAATGGCGCTGTATGTGAAAAATGATTTTCCCTGTTTTCCTGCTTTTCTCTTGAAGTTTTTTCTGTTTTTTTTCTATAGATCTCACGGAGCCCGAGACCTTCCCAACGAATGCAAAACCGTGGAAATCGGTTCGTGCGGAGTTATAGCGTCAGGAAGGAAGACCAGAAGAAGGAAGATTAGATTAATATCAAGAAAAGGAAAAAGATTATTATTCTTACCACTATCAGACAGTTTATAAAATATGGAAACCATAGTTTCGATTTCATATGTCAGTGGTTCAATGTGATGTAGAATTTGCAACAGTGTAGGCATACAGTTGGAATCTTCGATGACATTCTTGGAGCATTCCTCATATATCTCTGTGGCAGTAAGTCTGAAGTCTAGTAGGTACTGCCTGATAACTTCCCTTGCTGCCTGTAAAAGGCATATAAGAAACAAGTTGCGCAAAATTTAAATATTGATGAAGAAATCGAAGTGAATTCATATTTTACTACTATTATAAATGTGAAAGTGTCTGTATGTCTGTTACCGCTTCACGCGCAAACCGCAGAACTGTTTTTGCAGAAATTTGGTATAGAGATACATACTTTAAGTCCCGGGAAAGGACATTGGATACTTTTTATCCCGGAAAGGTCTACAGTTCCCGCGCAATAAAAGAATTTTGGCACAACAGAGTTGAGGGCGTCATCTAGTAAGTATAACATATTTAAGTTATTATTTTTATATTTTCAAGCTATATTAGGATGACCTACCTCATAAATTAGTCCTCCGCTCTGTAAGCTGTCTTCAATTTTCATATTGAAAGCAAAATTATAAAGCCTTTTGTAGTATGTCCCAACTACAAGTAGTGGTGATACATATCCTTGTAACAGCTCCTTTGAAACACCTTCGAGAACTAAATTGTCCTTCATACAAAAACAATTCGTCTCCTCATTGAATGGGAAAGAATTTGTTTCTATACCAACTGGAAAAGACAATTAATATGTTTGCATATTATTATGCACATTTATTTAAATACTATCCACGATCGAAGGATTAAGGGAAATATAATAAGTAATAACTTAAGTCTTAAGTGAGCATATTTCCTTCTCTAAATTGTAATTCACTTGTGAAGACTTATAATTGGTTCTAAATTGTTATCTTACTACATATTATTTTAACTTTCAATGAACTGTAAGTCTTCTTTGCCAATAAAATAAATAAATAAAATAACATTTAATTTATATACTTAATCATATTTAATTTAAAATCCAAAATTCTGAATAAGTCTATTATTTTATATTTATTTACTGTAGAGGTTTAATATAGAACAAATTAATGATTGAATTAGAATACGTTCAACAATTTGCAGTACATCAATCTACTGTCTGTCTATAAAAAAAGGGGCCAAACTATTAAGCACCCTTAGCAGTCATCCTATTATTAATGAGCACATTATTTTTGTTTCAAAATACTAGGAATGTCAACAATGAAGTAGTTTTTTTTATACTTACTAATTAAATACATCAAATGCCTTATAAACAATTTCTCTGATATAATATTGAGGTCTGAGATCTGACTGCCGTAAGTCTGCCTCCATAGCGACATTTCCCTTGCAGATGTTGCGATTATCTGTCGATCATTCACTGGTGGAAGTTTTGCTGAAAAAAACAATCTGATAGACATAAATAATAACAATAAATAAACTTTTGTTTGATTGACAGTATTTTATGAGCAATTTACGAGGTCAATTTGTTAAAAGTTTATTTCTCATACTAGTCAAACAGTAATTAATTAATTGATTTATTTATTTATTCTTAATGGTCTAGCAGCATTTAGCTGATATGACCAAATCACACAGTGTTGTAATTCATACACTCGTTATTAATTTCTTTTGCAGGACTTATTTGTCATCAACCATTTATCAAGTCTATTTTTAAAGCTGTTAACAGTTGGTGCAGATACAATATCATCGGACAACTTATTCCAAGTCTGCACAACTCTATTGCTTAAGAAGTTGTGAGCAACAAGTGAGTTTGCTGGTGTACGTTCTAGTCTGAGATGATGACCTCGAGTTGACCTGGATTTCACATCTTTCCTAATGTAAATATCTTCAAGCTCTGGCACGTTGTAACAATATGTTAATATTTTGTATGTCTCAATGTGTATGTTAATACAAATATTTATCAAAACTTTCGATAAATTCACCTCACAACTGCACAAAACATTTACAAAGCACATACATATCGTCTCACAGACACACGTGGCCAAGCCATTTAACTGACCGCCACAGCCACTGCCACCGCAGTCTGTCTGGGAGACGCTTTAAGAGACAATTATTATTGTCAATAGACACAAGCCTTTAATGGCACATTTGCACTGTAGAGATAAACTATGATAACATGGCGCACCCCTCCAAAATTCAAAACATTTGATGTGCGTTGTCAAAACTTTTGAAGTGCGTTGTCTTGCTCGGTCGGCTAGTTATGATTAGTTGACCAACAAATCTTGGTAATAAGTGACATTAAGTAAAATATTACGAATACTGGTTGATTGGTTGAATACTACATAGTAAACTCTTTCATAAGGATGTGACTACACACATTGAAACAGTAATTTGGAGATGTTATCATAGTTTATCTCTCGATAATAAAATTACTCACAAACATAGTCCCAAATATCTTCTGGAATATCCTGATCCATTTTTGTAACAACATCCCATATATCTATAGATTCATTCACTTTGGATCTAAATACCTCAAGCACATCATCCTTTTGACTTCCTAGTGACACCTGTTATATCGGTATTTGGTATTAATTAAACCAAGGTAACTTACGATGAGGTTAAAAATTCATCACAATATTATTAAAACATAACTAATTAATACTATAGGCTCATGGTTTAACAAACCGTCACTACAATAATACAACACATTTAAGAATTTAAAAACTAAAACATACCATAACATTTGACGTTGAAGTTGATTTAGGGATTTTCAAATCTCTTGGTGCTGTTAATCTCGGACAGTCTATCATAATGTTACTATCTTTATACGGAGTTGTACTGGATGACATGGTTTTAAAAGATTTTGGACTCATAAATGACTTAACTTCTGTCCCTTGTTTTGATGGATCCATTAATACTGCAAATAAATATTTAAATATAATCAATTTGCTTTTTCTTTTACTCAAATTTGTTTATTACTTAAGCTTTTTTGTGATGAAAGTATACACACAAAAATATACTCTATTGCTAAGATTTAGTTAATGTTATGCTCACAAAATTTGGACTCAAAAGTTTCCACAGTATAGTCAGTGTAGTATAGAGAGCCCTTGTTGATATCAGCCTGTTTCCTCACAGAATAAGGCAGCTCAAACACATGAGATGGATAGTAAGAATATGGTTCACTCGAACCAAAAGCTTCTCTAGGAGGTTTGGGCAACATTTTGTGAAGCAACCCAAATGAAAATGGTCTCTGAAATTGAAAATCATAAAAATTAAATGCAGATATTTTAAAGGTTTGGTAAATCAGGCCCTTTTTGGCACGCAACCTGCTTACACCATCATCAGATAATAGGTACATTAACTTCAAAATTTACATTATCCAAATTTTTTACCTGGAAAAGCTCTTGTGACACATCTTGCTTATCACTATCTCTCAATCCATTTAATAACTTTAGGACATTCTCTATATGCTGTTTATTATCACCGAAATCTGTACTTCTCATAGTGTCAATAATATCTCTTAACTCCAAAGATCTCTTATATTCCACAGTATTTTGAGCTACACTATGTAAAGCAAAATTGTACGAAAGGAGGTCTATGTAGGGATCAGTATTAGATATTAAGACTTTGCTTGATGTCTTCTTGAGAATTATTTCGTAGGCTAAAGATCTCATTTTGGAAGTGTCACATTTTGGGGACAATTTCCCAGCCTTATGGTATTTGGATGCTGTTTTCTCACATAGCGAAGTAATCAGCTCGTAAACTCCCTCATTGATACCAGGTTCTTGTGAAGTTGATGCCATTTTGTGTGCTTTTATGAGTTTTTAGAAGGAGCCCAATAAATTAAATTTTCAATTAACGTACCGCTTATTCGGCTCCTATTTTCACGGCCACGGATTGACAGATTATGCGTTATCGCTATGCGTTAGCATTCTATATAGTTTATGAGGGATATTTTCTCATAAGCCAATGCCCGATGCCGTAACATATGCATGAAATCAGAGATGGATCATGGATGCACAAAGCAATAACAATATTCAACGGTACTGACTACTGTAAACGGCTTTTTTATCTTACTTTATTAATTTCAACTCTTTCTTCGACGCGTTTCTTATATCCTTATTAAAAATATTACAATATTTCTTTTTTATTATTATTTTTTATTTTTTTATTACAATATTTCTTTACCTGCTTTTTGTTTATAAAATTGATATATTTTCGTTGCATTTGTTTTGATTTTTGACAGTAGTTCGACAGTACTGAGTACTGACGTAGTCAGTACTCAGTACTGTCGTGTCAAGTCATGACAGGCGGAAAAATTTCTTTGCTATCGTCACTGATCTATTAAACAAGTAGAGATCAACCACGATAACATGGCGCGCCCTTCCAAATGACTTTTTCAATGTGTGTAGTCACATCCATAAGACAGAGTCTGTATGTAGTAAGTATTCAACCAATCATAGTACACGTAATATTTCTGTTAATGTCACTTATTACCAAGATTTGTTGGTCAACTAATCATAACTAGCCGACCGCGCAAGACAACGCACTTCAAAGGTTTTGACAACGCACTTAAAAGGTTTTGAATTTTGGAGGGGCGCTCCAAGTTATCAAAGTTGATCTCTACGCTGGATAGATGATATCCTTTGAAATGACAGATATTTCTTGTCCCTATTTGAAGCGGGATCAGCGTCTTTATTATTGGGGGCTGAGAACTAAATCTGACGTAAAAATGACGTTTGAAAGCCGCCATATTGGCGCTGATAGCAGTAGTGAGAGTACTTGGAACTAATACTAGTGATGACAACTGTTGTAATTGGTTGTGGTTACGTCAAATTTAGTTCTCTACCGCAATAATGGGGGCGCTGATTCTTCTTCAAATAGGCACAAAAAGCAGGCGGGTATCAGCGATCCAGCATACTTGTATATAATAGAGATCAGTGTATACAGTGTACTCACAGGACTAGTTACATCCTTATGAAAGAGTTTGTATTGTATTTAGTGTATTCAACCAATCAACCGTACTCGTAATATTTCACTTAATGCCACTTATTACCAAGATTTGTTGGTCAACTAAGGGAGCATACCCATACTACGTGACCTACTTTTTAAGATTTTTGGACCCCCTCCCTCCCCTTGGTGACCACGCGTAGTATATGCCAAGACCCCCCCCCCCCCCCTCCCCTTCAAATGTTTACGTGGTATTGAAAAGAATAATTTTTAATAATCATTTTGTAAGTAGAAAGAGTATAGATAGCAAATGAAAATAATTTTACTCATATTTGTGTTTATTAAGCTATTTTTTACAAAAGACTGCATGTTTATAAAAATAATTATTACTACCTACATATTTAAATATGGGAATAAAAATAACGATCACCAGAAAATACTTTGATGCTGGCACTTCACATGGCTATTTGTATTACAACATATAGCCAATAGGCTATTTGTTGTATTTGGCAACATTTTTGACGAATACGCAAACAAGCAAATAAAGGCAAATACGGCCTTCCACACATGGACGTCAAATACCAAACTTTTACTTGATTTTGTTTACAGTGCGACAAGGCTTTAAATAAACGTCGGTGGTGGCGCTGCTGGAGAACTGTCAAAAATGACGTTTTGTGTGATGGCAGCGTTAGTTCCTTTTTTCGCCACGTTCGTTTAAAGCCTTGTCGAGCTGCACTATACGTAGTATCTATTATTAGTCTGTGGCTGTACTTGCCTATTTAACTCTTTTGATGTGCGTCAAAAACCGACAAAGGTACGAATACGTGTATTTGGTATTGGTCATATTTGTCAAATAGGCAAATAAGACCAATACTTGTCAAACATACCGTCTATACAATATGGTGATAGTTTAGCGAATACATCAAATACGCAAATACAAATAGCTATGTGAAGTGCCTCCATTATACCCAATAGTTTGCCAAAAAGAAATACTTGACACCAATATTTAAGATATACTATACAAGGTGTAACAAAACTAAGTGATATTACTTTAGGATGTGTACGTGTTCCTTATAGTGAGTTTACTTTGAAAGTAGCAGCGCTGAATGAGAATTTTTTTTTTCACTTTTGTATGGGCAAGCGCCCTAGTGTAACGAGTGTCTCCAATCTCCATACAAAAGTAAAAAAACTTGGTTTTTCAGCACTGCTACTTTCACAGTGAACTCCATATAAGGAACACATACACACCCTAAAGTATTATCACTTAGATTTATGTATAACTAGATGATGCCCGCAGCTCCGTTGCGCCAAAATTAGTTTATCGCGCGGGAACCGTACATTTTTCCGGGATAAAAAGTATCCCATGTCCTTTCCCGGGACTCAAGGTATCTCCATGCCAAATTTCAGCAAAATCGGTTCAGCGGTTTGGGCGTGAAGAGGTAACAGACAGACAGACAGACAGACACACTTTCGCATTTATAATATTAGTATGGATAGTATGGAAGTATGGATATCTATACTAATATTATAAAGCGGAAGAGTTTGTTTGTTTGCTTGAGCGCACTAATCCAAGGAAGTACTAGACACTATAGTATATAATAATAGTCTAAAATTACAATAGAACAATCAGAGAAATTAATTTCTAGGCAGATTGCGGACCTAAGTAATTTGGTCGCGTTTAAAGCTTTATGGTTTAAAGTTAAACCCAACATGAGCCGACTAAGACATGACGTTGGTCTGTCAACTACCTAGGAATCAATTTCCTCGATGGTACATACTTAGTCACGACTGTAGTACAAAGTCAAATTGTAAAACACCAAATATAGTAAATGTAAATGATCACCAAGCTTGCAGCAACTTTAAAATGCCTGACAAGTGTCAACAGTTCTTGTTTTTTAATGTATGTTGGCTATAAAATATAAATAACCATAATAAATGCCAGTGACAAGTATTAAATGGCGAGAAAAAAAGTTTCGTATGACGTTTCTCTCGGCGAAATTGACTACGTGACAAAGCTCTAGACCCCTCCCCCCTCTCGTGACCGAGCGACCGTTCCGACATGTATCTAGTTATCATGGTATAGAAATCAGATTTCTGAATGGTGGTGGCTGGTGGGTTAAAAAATATTTTTTTTTAATATTGAAATGTCACTCGATCTGTCAGATTAAGATAGGGGATGCTAAGGGCCTGTTTCACCGCTTCCTGCTAAAGCTATCCACCACTTAACTTGACACATAGACTATAGAGTATTTTTTTTTAATTAAATAGGGCGGCAAACGAGCAAACGGGTCACCTGATGGTAAGCAACTACCGTCGCCCATGGACACTCGCAACATCCGAAGAGCTGCAGGTGCGTTGCCGAAAAGAGTAGTAGAGTATGGAGAATCTGTCAAATAAGCCTATCGGGCACCTTATCAGGAAGCGGTGAAACAGGCCCTAAGTATACCCCATAGAAGCTTCCATAAAAAGCACTGACGATTCAAAGATAAGGTAAGCCTGTAGGAACATTTTAATATATAAAAAAATAAACCTTCATATTTTCCTAACTAAACTTCGCAGATGTTTTATTTTGCACTAAACTAAATAATTTAGTCCTTGTTGTCTAAAATATAATAATAACTGACCGAATTAAGCAATTTTCTGAATATATTTCCTTTTTCAAAACTTTAAAATGGCCGCAGTTTCTGAACCCACCGCTAAAATAAGAAACGCTCTTATCCCTAGAAAGATAACCTACGTCGCGTCGCAGAGGCGCGGTCGCGTCGCAGAGGCGCGGGCGCCCGCGCAGAAAACAAAATGCTCTATTTTTTTAATTAGCGGGCGAATCTGCGTGTGCGTTCCGGCCAACTAAGTCGCCGATCTATTCTTTCGCGGAACGGCTGTTACACAGTGTTGAGTAACATAGTTTCTTAGTTATGAGTTTGACGTGCGCTCGCGAGACGTATGGTTATCTTTTGCGTAACTTTGGCAATGTATTTTGTTCTTTTATTTTTTATGTATAAAGCGTATTATTGTTTTGTTATAGGCAAAACATAATAGTCGTGTGCGTACAAGACAAAAAAACGAGGAATACGGCTTTTGCTGAACCAAAGATTTCCTTTGGTAGGATTAATCTTTATATCCCTAAGATGGGTTTACGATGTGGAGCCACCTAAATATTTCATGCAGGCGGGGGAGGGGTTTTTTTTTTAGCTTTAACAAGGTATGAGGTCTGTATGTATGAGGAGGAGATAACTGCATGGGATTTAGGTATATAGTCGAAAAAAATGAATAGAATGTTTAAATGCCAATTTTGGAATAATATTAAGATAAAAGACAGTAAAAATAAAATAAATTAAAAAAATTAGAATATATTATTTTCAACCAACGAAAACGCAGTTGACAGGGCTTAATTAATATAAGGAGGCTGATAGCTGCATTATTCTGCATGCCAAAGACATGGCGATGAATGGAGCAATAAACATATTAATATTACTAGACGTTCCGCGCGACTTCGTCCGCGTAAATCTGAAATTTCACAGAAACCGTATATTTTTCACAAATTAATAACCCATGTCTCACGTAGTCTACTATATATTCGTGTTAAATAACATAAAAATTGCTCTAGTAGTCTGTGAGATATTAGCCCTTTCAAATAATTTTCCCCGTTTTTTACATTTTCCTCTGTATCTTTGCTCTTATTAGTCTTAGCGTGATAAAGCATTGCTCATAGGCTTCCTCGATAAATAGGCTATCAAACACTGAAATATTTTTTCAAATCGGGCCCGTAGTTCTTGAGATTAGTGCGTTCAAACAAACAAACTAACCAACAAACTCTTCAGCTTTATTTTCACATTTTCCTCTGTAACTTTTCTCCTATTGGTCTTAGCGTGATAAAATATAGGCTATAGCCTTCCTCGATAAATAGGCTATCAAACACTGAAATACTCTTTCAAATCGGATGAGTAACTCTTGAGATTAGCGCGTTCAAACAAACAAACTCTTCAGTTTTATAATATTACTAGACGTTCCGCGCGGCTTCGCCCGCATAAATGAGATATTTCATAGACATATTAGTCCACAAAAAATAGCCTATGACCCTTCACGTGGTTTTTTTCTTATCTGACCCAAATTACAGAAAAATTGTTCTAGTAGTTCGTGAGATAAGCCCTTTCAAATAATTTCCCCTGT
Organism: Lysandra bellargus; assembly: GCA_905333045.1. Taxonomy (NCBI): domain Eukaryota; kingdom Metazoa; phylum Arthropoda; class Insecta; order Lepidoptera; family Lycaenidae; genus Lysandra; species Lysandra bellargus. The sequence goes on from HG995355.1 coordinate 7,230,308, forward strand.
TTTTTCCACATTTTTCTCTATTTATTCGCTCCTATTAGACTTAGCGTAATAAAATATAGCCTATAGCCTTCCTCGATAAATGGGCTATCTAACACTGAAAGAATTTTTCAAATCAGACCAATAGTTCCTGAGATTAGCGCGTTCAAATAAGGCCTTTCAAATAATTTCCCCCCGTTTTTTCCACATTTTTCTCTATTTTTCGATCCTATTAGTTTTAACGTGGTAAAATATAGCCTATAGCCTTCCTCGATATTGCGTTCAAACAAACAAACAAACAAACAATCAAACAAACTAACAAACTATTCCGCTTTATAATATTAGTATAGACTAGACGTTCCGCGCTGCTTCGCCCGCGTAAATTAGATATTTCACAGACAAATTAGTCCACAATAAATAGCCTATGATCCTTCACGTTTCTACTTTTTATCTGTGCCAAATAACAGAAATATTACTCCAGTAGTTCGTGAAATAAGCCCTTTCAAATAATTTCCCCCGTTTTTTCCTCATTTTCCTCTATTTATTCGCTTATATTAGTATTAGCGTATTAAAATATAGCCTATAGCCTTCCTTGATTAATGGGCTGTCTAACACTGAAAGAATTTTTCGAATCGGACCAGTAATTACTGACTCATACTAAGATTAGCGCGTTTAAATAATGCTTCTTCTTCTTCTTTTTACGTTGTTTAACATTTTTATCGTGCAAATATGAGTCCTAAAATGAATTAAGCATTCTTAAGTCATCCGAATTTTTTCCAGAGAAGAAGCTGCTAAAATTTAAAAAAAATTACATCAAAAATCGCGGTGGCTCCACATCTTAAATCCATCCTTGGGTCATAAGGACCAATCCTACCAAAGGAAATCTTTGGTTCAGCAATAGCCGTATAATTTACCGTACACAACTATAAAGGGAATATCGTGACTTACTAGGCGGTCTACTGACCGCCTTTAAAAACAACGAAATAAGACAAATATTGGACATGTGAGAGAAAAATGAAGACGATGTATGCTGAGAAAGTGATAGCGAGGCGGAGGATCACCTGTCGGAAGATGAGGCACAGAGTATTTATGGAGAGGGCTTCATAAAAGAACCTCCATTTAAAAAGGCGTTTCAGCAACTTCTGCACGTATAAAAAGAAAAGAATGTCTAACATATGCAAAAGTGCAAGTTGCAACACAAAGTTGACGTTTCCCACAAATATCTTTAAATTTAATTAGCAAAATTTTTTAGTGTGATTTTTAAGACTGATTATACTATTGCCTAGTTAATTGTAGAAAAAAAACTAGGATATTTTGTAAAAATTCATAAGATTTGTTCTTTTAAACAGAAGACAGTCATTTTTGTGAGGTCTTAATTGAGAATTTTGTAATTTCAGTTTAATAATATAAAAAAATTTCATAAGTATAAAAACAATGCATTTTATTTAAACACATATTACCTATATACTTTTTAAATATCTAAATAAATTGTAGATATTTTAACTGCAAAGTAATAAAAATCGCATTGGGAATTTGTGCGCTTCTGAAGCGTATGGTTATCTTTTGTGTAAGGTAAAATATGGTTATCTAAATAAATTGTAGATATTTTAATTGTAAAGTAATAAAAATCGCATTGGGAATTTGTGCGCTTCTTAAGCGTATGATTATCTTTTGTGTAAGGTAAAATATGGTTATCTTTCTAGGGTTAATGAAGTGAAAACTTCTTCAGCGACGTTGAGCACTTTTGTGGGATGGATAAAAACTGTGAAACTTGCGTCATATTCTCGTGCTGATCGAAAAACCGTAAGACGGTTGGAATTGGTAGTGTTTTGTGTCGAACTCGAACTCGAACTCGAATTGATTGTAAGGGTTTTGATTAATTAAAAAAAAATCGATTTTTTTAAAATCGATTTTCATAAAAAATGGGTTAAAACAAGGTTAAAATTTAATCGATTGTAAGGGTTTTGATTAATAGGCTACTTGACCTATATTCAATTTCATTGAATAAATGCATATTTATAGTAGAACTTGGCCTAGGAAACCGTATTTCACCCTTATTATCAAATAAAAACTTATGATTGATAACTAAAGTCGATTTAAAAATATGATTAAATTATAAAAATAATATGATTGTACTGACGAAAACGCTTTTGCGGTACTTCCGATTTGGATGTGACGTCATCCTCAAAGTAATTTATGAGCCCGGGCTACCCACGAAATTCTCATACATACGTAATACCAAAATCATTTTCTCATACGAAAATATTTAACATGTTTGAGTTATTTTTCAGCTTAAAATAGTAATTACCTAGGTTCCTGTACAAAAATAAACTTCAAAATATTTAAACACTAAAAAAATTTTTGAAGTGAAAACTTCTTTAGCGGCGTTGAGCACTTGCGGGATGGGTAAAAACTGTGAAACTCGCGATAGATTTTCGTGTTGATCGAAAAACCATACAAAACGTAAGACGGTTGGAGAGTAGTGTTTTATGTCGAACTCGAACTCGAACTCGAAATCAATTTGAAACTTGATCGAAACTTGTTCGAAACTTGATCGAAACTTGATCGAAACTTTATCCAAACTTGATCGAAACTTGATCGAAACTTGATCGAAACTTTATCAAAACTTGATCGAAACTTGATCGAAACTTGATCGAAACTTGATCGAAACCTTGATCGAAACTTGATCGAAACATGATCGAAACTTTATCGAAACTTGATCGAAGCTTGTTCGAAACTTGATCGAAACTTGATTGAAACTTGATCGAAACTTGATCGAAACTTGATCTAAGCTTGATCGAAACTTGATCGAAACTTGATCGAAACTTGATCGAAACTTGATCGAAATTTGATCGAAACTTGATCGAAACTTGATCGAAACTTGATCGAAACTTTATCGAAACTTGATCGAAACTTGATCGAAACTTGATCGAAACTTTATCAAAACTTGATTGAAACTTGATCGAAACTTGATCGAAACTTGATCGAAACTTGATCGAAACTTAATCGAAACTTGATCGAAACCTTGATCGAAACTTGATCGAAACTTTATCGAAACTTGATCGAAACTTGTTCGAAACTTGATCGAAACTTGATTGAAACTTGATCGAAACTTGATCGAAACTTGATCTAAACTTGATCGAAACTTGATCGAAACTTGATTGAAACTTGATCGAAACTTGATCGAAACTTGATCGAAGTTTGATCGAAACTTGATCGAAACTTGATCGAAACTTGATCGAAACTTGATCGAAACCTTGATCGAAACTTGATCGAAACCTTGATCGAAACTTGATCGAAACTTGATCGAAACCTTGATCGAAACCTTGATCGAAACTTGATCGAAACAACTTGATTGACGATTTTTTTTTAAATCGATTTTCATAAAAAATGGGTTAAAAAAATGCACAACGTTAATAATCAAGTTTTCACTTCTGCCACAGAATATATATTAGTTGTACCAAGTACCAACTTCTGCTGGCACTCCCGATTCCCGAAGTGCAACCAGTCTTTTTTTTTCACTGACAGCACTTGCCATGCCACTTGGCACTTGCCAAAAAACTAAAAAGAAAACAATATGTCACTATCTCTATTCTCTTACGTATCTAGTATCTCTTATTAGTCTGTGTATTCTCTAACCTTTATTTCCAAATAAATGTTAAAAATTCTGTGTTAAAAACTTTACTAAATAGTAAACTACAACTCACAGATTAATTTAAGTAGTAAGCTACAACTTACCGCCGTACTTTTACGTTATTACTTAATGTCCTACCAAAATCATAAAAAATGAATCAAGCCGATGTAACCAAACTAGTTTCAAAGCTACGAATTAAAGTACCACCTGCACATCGAAAGCTTAAGAATATAGAAGGACCCGAAGGAAGATTAAATAAGTTGCGTAAAACTGTTACAGGATTAATAAAGTATGAACGCATCGAGCTTAATTACAACAGAGGAGATGAAGCCCGTCAATATGCAGAGAGGGTAAGATAATGGAACTATTTTATGTGTAGTTGATCCATACAATTTCTCTCTAGCAATGAAAAGGGATGTTACATTTCACTTTTAATGTACTATACTAATTGTTTTGTTGTTACAGTTGATATCTGAAGCAATTGTACATGGAGACTGTCACAAACCAACCATGGAAATGGCTGACTACTGGTTACTAGAAAAGGAGCTTGTCCATAAATTATTCAAAGTTCTTGTACCGAGATATGAGAATTGTAACACAACATTTACAAGAATGTACAAGGCTCCTCGACCAGCCTATGGTAGACACATTGAAAAATCTGTCTTGGAATTAAGAGGAAACCCATTTCCGGCTTTGTGGAATAAACAGGCCAATAATAGATTACTCATACAAAATGTCCTGCTGGATGCAGCAAAGTATGACTACAGACAAGCAAAGTATGCTGAAATGGCAGAGAAAATTGGAAAAAATGAGACCAAAAATGAAGACACCGAACCACAAAAAGATGCTTAGGTTTTTGTTATTTTTTAAGTTAGAAGTAGGTAAAGTACACAAAAATGTTATTAAATATTTGAAAAATTAAATTGTGTTTATATTGAGTGCTTGATACTAACAAAAAAATCAAAATATGTAAATAAATAGAAGTGGGCTTTGGGAACTAGAATATTGTGCCTTTTATGGTGGTCAGAGAAAGTGTTTCCATCGTTGCGTCATTGATCATGCCACGGCAGCGCGTGCGCGAGCTCAGATTTGGTGCATTAGTTTAGGCTTGTAGATTGTAGAATTATTGTAATCATAGTAAATAAAAGAATCTTGTAATTTTAGCCTTCTTAGTTTCACTTCTGATACCTCTTTCCTTAAATCAAGGCTAAAGTTAATTTTACTTGTGTCTTTTTAGATTATAACTTATTGTGCGAAATTGGTTGGTATTCTATAAATGAGGATTAAAAAAGGCAATAGGAAGTCCTGAAAACAAAGGAAACAAGGAAGTAGAACAGAAAAGGGAATGGCTGTTGCTAGTCGTCCAGTAAACGGATGAATAAAATAAATCTTGTTCGTTCGGACGAACTACGAGCTAGTCGTCCGGTAATCGGTTACCGGACGACTAGCAACAGCCTTAGAAGATAATCTATTGGTCCGATAATCGGACAAATTATTTTTTTTTAATTCATCCAGTAATCAGACGACAAAGATTTATCTTATTCATCCGGTAAGCGCCTATCTGTCTTACATATATTATATAATATAACTTAATATGTGGCACAGTGTTCTGCTGCGTGATTAAAACTCTTTAAATATATTTTACACTTGATATAAAAGACGAGGAGTGAGGAACAAGCGTATAAGTATGTACAAAAGACAGAGAGCGTGGGAACAAATGGGTTGCTGCTGCTGCTGGCAAAGATTGCTCTTGGCCATCCCGCATTTTGACCACGGATCAACCTTAAACCACCGCCAGAGGTGCATCCATCGAAAGGTAATATGAAGCAAGTGTGTTTTATACCTAATGTTTGCTGTAGGGACATAATATTATGAATCATGATTCATGAATAACATGATACATGTTCAGCTGCCCTCATAAAGAATGCGGCAATAGACATTTTTTGGATTTTCACTTTTCACCAGAAATAACATTCCAAGGGGTTAATGTACTATCAGAGAAGTTGATTCCTAGGCAGATGGCGGACCTAAGTAATTTGGTCGCGTTATGACTTAGGTATGTCAAACCCATATCCGACCGATCGCAGCTAACACTGAATTGACATAGCCGACCACATGACGTAGGTCCATCAACTGCCTAGGAATAAATTTGCTCGGAGTACATGCAAAAAATATACATTTTCATAAAAAAATACTAGAAGTATGTTTATTAACTACCGATTTTCGCAGTACTTGCATAAAAAATGTATTAGTCATAAGAAGCGCAGCATTAAACATGAGTTAATAATCAGCCAAGTGCGAGTCGGACTCGCGCACGAAGGGTATGGGAGCCGATCTGAAATTTTTATATGACCTGGTGTCAGGATCTGGTATTGGGAGGCACGAGTACGGAATATTCATTGATTTATCTTACAGACTGAAATATAATAGTTACGTTAATTATATTTTCAATTGTTATGCGACAACCGGGTGCCGCTTGTGGATTGATGGGTAAAAAAAAGAATATGCATTCTGTTAATCTGTAGAGCTCGACAACGCTATAAATGAACTTGGCGAAAAAAGGGACTAACGCTGCCACTCAGAAAAAAGAAGCCTAGCGCTGCCATCATACAAAAACGCCATTTTTGACAGTTCCCCATTGGTTCCCCTTTACGCCCCCGCCCACGTTCATTTATGTTCGGTGTATGTAGGTATTATTTTTCTTAATACCGGGGTAATTGGAATAAAACATTTTGATCCTTTTTTTCCTTGTAACGGCTGATTCTGTGTGGGGAACATGCAAATATAAAAGAATTTCCAATGATCAAGGATATTTTTTGAAAATTTGCCATCGAAATTTGCCATCAGATCCTGGTAGACCTAGACACACGCATATGATTTTAAAATTTACGGACAATTATTCATCCGCTTACGGACGACTAGCAACAGCCATAAAAGATAATCTATTCGTCCGATAATCGGACGACTTAGATTTATTTTATTCATCCGGTAATCGGACGACTAAGATTTATTTTATTCGTCCGGTAATCGGACGACTAGACACTTCGAAAGGGAATAGGTTAGAAAATTTACTTTTAAATTTAATTATTCATCAAATAAAACATATACAATTGTAAAAACTTAACTTAAACAGCATTTAAAACTTTAAAAAGCATTTAAGTGAGGTTAGTGCAATGCTGCAAAAATAAATATATAATAAGTAAGGGTTCCGTACAAAATGCCTAAGAAAGCTGTTTGCCGTATTGTAGCCCCTGGCCTGCCGTACAGTAACGTTATGGTTCAAAAGTATATACAGTCGAAGCCCGTAAATAATAATTAAAGCCCTAACTGCTTCCATAAAACTTGTCCTCAAGAGTCAAGTATAATTTTACAATTTTTCTGTGAAACCCTAGAAATTTCAAAGAAAACAGAATGTCATTTTGACCTGTCACTATCACTGGAGATGTCTATGGTCTGAGAAAAAAAGAGCGCGGGAACTGAAAAGTTAAGGGGGGCTTTTGAAAATTTTAATAATTTCAAATAATTTTATTGTATTATTTGTAAATATTGGTTATTTTTTCTGTAAATAACTTAAATTTAGGTTGTACATAAGTGTTTTTGTGGAAAGATGGGGAAGAAACGTAAGAAAAAGGATGAGGGTGAGTCTCCGCCTTCCAGTACCAGTAGCGATTCTGATTGTGAGGACTCGCAAGTATTGCAGGATGCAGATCCCTTCGCTCCTTTTAGGGTCGCTGATTACTCTCGGCGATATCCTGAAGATGCGGAGGCCAAATATGAATTTATTGTATTTGTTGAAAGTACGAATGAAGTTCCACTAGGCAGTAGGGATATGATGTCGCTCAGTATTTGTTTTACTAGGTTTGTGAAAGGCGTACAATACTTAAAAAAGATTAATACATATAAGGTTGGTGTTGTTTTTCAGCATGCGAATTTTGCAAATGCCTTTCTAGATAATAACACATTTTTAAAGGAATAACGCATTAAAGCTACAATACCAGCAGGGGCCACTGAACTTGCAGGAGTTATCTCTTCGGTGCCCACACATCTGTCTAATCAAAAAATATACAAATCCATTACTAGTACAAAAAGAGTAATTTCTGTCCGACGCATAATGCGTAAAGTCAAACAAGAAAATAACACCTTTATCTTGCAGCCTACTCAGAGCGTAGTTATAACGTTTGCGTCAGCCACGTCACTGCCGGACTATGTTCATATTAAGCTGTGGCGCCTGACCGTCTTAACATACGTCCCTCCAATAAAACAGTGTTTCAAATGTTTACGTTATGATCATCTGGCTAAGTATTGTAAAAACTCACCACGATGCTCCATATGCACAGAGGGGCATTCTTTTAATGAGTGTAAAGTTCAAATTGAGAAAGCTAAGTGTATTAACTGCAATGGCAATCACATTGCCATCTCTGGACAGTGCCCCATTAGGCAAAAGAAAATTGCAGATAGTAAATCTAAATCATATGCTGGTACATTAAAAAATTCATTAAATTTTCCTTCATTAAATAAAAAATTGAATACTCAAGAAGTGATTCAAGCCATCTTATCAAACTCGGAAGCTATGACTCTACTAACAGAATCTATAGTAAAAGTAATAACTTTAAATAAAACTCAAAATGTCAGTATTAGTTCACAATTTATTAGCTCAGCAATTAAAGAAACTATTCAGGATAAAAACAGTAAACCGTCACATTCAATCATCAAGTCTTAAATATTGTACAGTGGAATGCTCAAAGTCTGCTAAGTAACAGATTTGAGTTTCAAAATTTTTTATACCAAAATAATATACATGTTGCACTTATTTCAGAAACTTGGCTTAAACCAAGCATTCAATTTAATATTCGTGGTTATTCCACTATTAGGAACGACTGCGGTAATGATCATAATGGCGTAGCAATATTTATTAAAAATGGTATACATTTCTCTAAATTAGATACTTTTTATGATGATTCGTTACAAAATGTAGTGATTGTTATTAAACTGAAACATAAATCCATTTCTTTGGTTAGTTTTTACAGTCCTGGTAATAGTGTTTCTGTTTTTGAAAAGGCGAAGTTAGATCGTTTATTGAAAACTATTCCGAAACCGTTAATAATTGCAGGCGATTTTAACGCACATCATACCTTCTGGGGTTGTAGTCGTATAGATTCTCGGGGCAGAGCTATTATGGATTTTTTGGATGATAATGACTTAATGCTTTTAAATAATGGCCAACCAACAACAGTAGGCTCTCATATTTGGAAACCAAACGGTTTAGATTTAACAATAGTGTCTTCTTCATTGTTTCTTTCTTGTGAATGGCAAGTTCATCAGGACTCTTTAGGCAGTTATCATCTTCCGACTATCACAAAATTTACTCTCGTAAGAGACGAGCATGAACCTTCTATTTCCTCGAACATACCTTTTCATAGCAACCTGAAATTAGTAAATTGGGATCGGTATGAAAAAGTTGTTAATGAAATGTCAATAAATTTTAAAGTTGACAAATGTGATCTGCTTGCTTCATACAGAAAGTTTTGCGCCATTATTCTTAAGTTTTGCGCCATTATTCTTATGGCAATTGAAATTTCTGGACCTAGTTTAAATCATAATGCATCTGATAATATTGATAACCGTCCTAGAAAGCGGCGTCAAGTACCTTGATGGAATGATATATGCTCATTGGTAGTAGATGATTGCAAGAATGCCTACATTCATTTCAAAGCTAATCCTAACAGTCTAAATTATATCAAGTTTAAACGGGCTCAAGCCATCAAAAAACGAACTTTAAGAGAAGAACGTCGTAAAGGTTGGTTTGAATTTTGCACATCAATAAATCGCTTAACACCAATAAGTCGCATTTGGGCTAAAATGAGAAAATTCAAAAATCACTCTTCAAGTGCTAATCCATTTTCTGACCTTAATTGGGTTCAGACATTTTTATACAAATACACACCTGATACTGTTTCACAACAGACAAGTATAGATAATGCTCTTGGTGTAAATAGCGATAACTTGTACATGATTAGTTGTTTTACTTTGCAAGAGTTAAAATCTGCTTTGGCCTCTAGAAAAGATTCTGCATGTGGCCTGGATTGGCTTTCCTACAGAATGTTTAAACTTTTAAATTCTCAGACTCTATCTATTTTCTTAAGTTTGTTAAATAGCCTATGGTCGTCTTCCATTATCCCAAAGGATTGGAAAACTGATTGTATAGTACCAATATTAAAGCCTGGCAAAGACTCGAATTCTGCTGATTCTTATCGTCCCATTACGCTTAGTTCATGTGTTGGTAAAATTTTTGAACAACTAATAAAACAGAGATTAATTTTTCACATAGAATGTAATAACCTTTTACTGTATAATCAGTTCGGCTTTCGTTGTGGACGTTCTGCTTCTGAGAGTCTACGTCATTTTTGTATGGATATTCATGATTCTCGTTTTGAAAATAAAATGTTAGTTGCAGTTTTTCTTGATATTGTAGGGGCTTTTAATAATGTAGATCTGAAAAAATTATCTTCAATTCTTTTATCACTAAAGGTACCTGGAAAAGTTGTAAATTGGATTTTTAATTATTTTATCTATAGGAAGGTGTTTGTTAAGGTTAACAATCAGCTATTTGGTCCAAGGTATTCTTGTAGGGGTGTATTACAGGGTGGTGTACTGAGCCCCCTGCTTTTTATTTTATTTATACATGAGCTAAATTCGATTCTGGGTTGTGAAGTTTCTAATCTGCAGTTTGCAGATGATTTAGTTGTTTATTTTTCTGATACATGTTTATTGCGTTTACAGTCAGTCCTCAATGCTGCTCTCCAGAAATTAAAGGACTATTTTGAAAGTCTTGGGCTGGAGGTGAGCATTGACAAAAGTAAAGTTGTTGTCTTCGCAAAAAATGCTATTAAAAATAGGAATGTAAATATTTTGTTCAATAATAATGTATTGTTTGTAGATAGTTCTGTAAAATTTTTAGGCGTTATTTTTTCGAACAATTCTAGATGGAACAAGTATGCTGAAATTCTTGAAAGTCGTGCTTTGAATGCTTGCAATGTTTTGAAATCTTTGGCCTGTACATGCTGGGGTGCTGATCCAAGGATTTTATTAACACTGTATAAGTCATTTATAAGGAGTCATTTTGAATATGCATTCTTTTGTTTTGCAGGAGTAGGAACTATTGTGGATAAATTGGAAAAGATACAAAACAAATGTTTGCGTATCATAATGGGTGCAATGCGAACTACTCCTATAGTGTCAATGCAGGTGGAATGTAATATACCTCCATTGGCACTTAGGTTTAAATACTTACAATCAAAATTTTTTGTAAGGTTGCTCTCCATAAGTAATCATCCTCTTCTTGTTAAATTGCGGGGCAGGACTGTTAACAATCATTCATATTTATTGCAAGGTTTCTCTGAAACAGAACAATTTTTAATGAACATAATATTTATTCTAGCAAATTATGGCCTTGTTACTCTGGGTCATATGAGTCTAAGTTTACTCAGATTAAAATTGTAGTTAAAAAACTTTTAAAGTATAAGGAAGATATTTATAGGGAACTTGATAGGTGGCAGGGATATCGACAGATATATACAAATGGGTCTAAGAACAACGAAGCAGTCTCTATGGCTGTCTATGATAGTCATGTCAAAAGTGGATTTGGTCATAGGCTGAATCCACTCACAAGCATATACTCCGCTGAATCCATAGCTGTGTATGCAGCTATGGAGCACATTCAAACACAGTATCATCAAAAATGGATTATAATAACTGACAGTTTAAGTTTATTGATGGCACTACAAAATCCACAATTAAATTTGAAAACCAGCTATATAATATATAAAATAAGGGAGTTGTATTACCTCCTGTCACAAACAAAACAAATAGTCTTTTTCTGGACACCAGCTCACATTGGTGTGCATGGTAATGAGCAAGCAGACTATTTAGCTAAATTTATTACTAATTCAGTCCACAATCGATTGAGTCATAGCTTTTTAAATCTCTCAATTCCTTCATCAGACGCTCTATCTCTTTTCAAAGTCACATTAGAGGAAGAATTTTACAACTTATGGCAGCAGGTCGTCCAGACAAAAGGAAAATGGCTAGCTGTAATAAAGAAAAAGATCTCTCCCCCCTGGTTTACTCAGGGTGGTGACTATCTCAATAGAAAGTATTACACTACAATCTGTCGTTTGCGTCTAGGTCATTGTAGATTTGGCGCTCACCTTTTTAGGATTGGTGTTTTTGATTCTGCAACTTGTAGATATTGCAATAGTGCTGATGAAACCCTTGATCATATATTTTTACACTGTCCGCAGTTTTGTTTTCAAAGGATGGTCCTTGTAGACCAACTTTTAAGTATTTTTAAGACTGCTGAGGATATTCCGCACTCCCTTCAGCAGATACTTAGCAATCAAGAATGCTTTTCGCCAGTCTATGGGTTTATTGTTTCTACAGTTAATGAAATCTAATTATTGCTGTTTGTAAATATGTAAATAATACTAATATGTTTCTTTTGGTTGAGCTGTTTCAGCTAATTTCAGGATTTGACTAATGATCGTTATTTTAATATTGATTTTGACAATGAAAGATACCAAAAATGACTTTACATCAAGGATTTGACATTGAAAAAACAAAAATACAAGATTAATTGACAAGAAATATACTTGAACAAAAGACATGGCTTTGGCCTTATAAATAAAATAAAAAATAATTATGAGGAAAATAAAAGAAGACAAGGCTTCGGCCTGTAAATAAAAAGGATTTAAGACAATAGTACTACAAAAGACATGGCTGTATGGGCTTTGTTCCCTTTGCCTGTCCTGGGACGAATCAAACCAAAAAAAAATGTCTATGGTCTGATCACTTGATCAGCTGTTGTTGACAGTTGTTATCAGTTGTTAGAGCTGGCGCCATAGATAAAGTATGGCGCGCACTACGACTTTTTGTCGCGCGATTATTTTACCGACCGATCAAAATTCAAACAAAATGTCACTTTATGAAATACGCTATAGGTTTCATTTTCTACCGACATTTGTCTAGCGACCCATGCCGCCGCTGCTGGTCAATGGCGTAGAGCAAAATGAAATCTATAGCCTATTTCATAAAGTGACATTTTATTTGAATTTTGATCGGTCGGTAAAATAATCGCGCGACAAAAAGTAGTAGTGCGCGCTCGGCATTATATCGTAAATCGTAATTCGTAAATTGCCTACTCGTAAATTATTAATTTAATAAATAAAAATTATTTTTTCCCTTAATAATAGTTAACTAGATAAAATTACTTATATTGTAGCAATAAGAAAGAACAAACACTAATAAGAATGTACACACTACACATCTCATTTCATTGATAGAAACCACATAAAGGTAATAGGTTACAATTTCCATACCTACTCAATCCTGCTGATAAGGCGTTATCTTGAAACAATATAATACAAGATTGGTATTTATATCTCTGTTGATTAGGTACTTTGAAAGCACTTCTCTCAACCAGTACAATAGTAAACGTGACTGAAATACATACCAAATTTTTTCAATTATCGTTTTTCAACCTAAGAATGTCTTCTGATAAAAATAATATGAGAAATATTGTGGTTATTGGATCATGTAGCGTTGATTTTACAACGTAAGTATTATAACATATTGACTCAATTTTCCTGTTAACAGTCCTATGAATTCTATGAACAAAATGAAAATTGTAAAAAAATATATATTTCAGTTACTCATCAAGGCTGCCTAAGCCTGGTGAAACTCTTCATGGTACTAAGTTTACTACCAGTTACGGGGGAAAAGGAGCAAACCAATGTGTAGCTGCAGCAAAACTTGGAGGAAATACATTTATGATCTGTAGAGTAAGTACATAAAGTTAACTTACTGCTTAAAATCAGTATTGTAGGTGTAGTAAACAGGCCAAGTTTCAGCTAGACAGCTGGAACTTGGCCTGTGCACTTCCATGCTTTTAGATTCATATTTCCTTTTGGTACATCTTCTCATGGGAAGATGTTTAACACACTTATATATTTTTTTTGTTTAGCTTGGAGATGACCAATGGGGACAGCAATATAAAGATCATTTAAGCAAAATTGGAGTAGATGTTACTTATACAAGTATAACAAAAGACACAAGTACTGGTATAGCTCAAATTTCAGTTGCGGACAATGGTGAAAACCAAATTGTGATTGTCGCTGGTGCAAATGATCATCTAAGTAAAGATGATGTAGAAACGGCAAAGGAAGTTATAAGGAATGCAGACGTTCTAGTAGCTCAACTAGAAACTCCTCTAAGTACAACTCTAGAAGCATTTAAAATAAGTAATGGAGTGAGTTGGTTGAGTATATGTTATCACTATTATCTTGATTATGCAGAAGGACTGCGAAACAGTAATAAACAAGTCATGTTTTTATCAAAGATTGATAAATTATGTAAATTATTTAAAGGCAATTTTATTTGGTTGTTGTACAGTATTTAAGATATTTTTTTGTTTATAGAAAACATATATCTAATGTCCACATCACATGCTTTTATTTAATTAGTACCTATTGTTTTAGATAAAACTTTTGAATGCAGCACCTGCTAGAACTGATATTGACGAAATTCTACCTCTGTGCTCAATACTTTGTGTCAATGAATGTGAAGCCTCTATGTTGGCTGGTTTTGATGTAGATCTTTAGTAGGTTTTGCTCTTGTGTCATTATATTATATATAATTGCTTAAATACCTGTACTTCATGCATACAACCATGGACTTAAAAAAAATATGGATGTAACCTTGTCTAATCCCGAGTGAAGCATAGTAATGGCCGCTCGTGTAGGACGTGTGCGTGTGCATGCGTGCGTGCATGTCTCAATGTACAATGGCAGCGGGTTGTAGTACCTAGTTGCGTGTGTGAGTGTCGGTCACGTGTACAATAAACGAAATTGTCGTACCTTGCATGCTTCACCTCTTTATAGTGTTATGCTCTGTCCATATTTTTTTTTACATCCATGCATACAACTTTAAGATCACCTGACAAAACTGTACATGGAGCAATTGGTGCATATGAACTACTATATAATTTGGATCTACTTATTACCATGTTACCAGAGGTCGCCAACAAACCAGATGGGGAGATGATCTAGCATTAACAGCTGGACGCCACTGGAGAAGAGTAGCACTAGACAGAACCGAGTGGAAAAGGCTGGAGGAGGCCTATGCCGAGAGGCACACTGACCTTCGAGACATCCTATAGCTTGAAGGCAGAATAAGAGGCTATCATCATCATCATCATTACCATGTTGTACGCCCGCACACGCTTCGCCAACTCCTTGCAGAGTCTCTCTCAGACTTAAAAAATATAATTCCCCGTACATTTCTGCCAAATGATCTTAAGAATTTGCATGTCCTATACATAATACACGTCCTATAGCTATACATAAGTTTTTGCTTATTATTTGGAATATATGTACAAAAATTGCGCTTATTTTATACATAATATTTTTCCAGTAATGCCAAAGAAGCCTTGCAAAAGTTACTACAATCAGGATGTGAAACTGTCATTATAACTTTAGGACACCAAGGAGCCGTTTATGGTAGCAAGCATAATGCTGAATACTATCACGTGTTCTGTGAAAAGGTTGCTGCTGTTGATACAACTGTAAGTAATTTATTTGTTTTTGCTTTAAAAACAGAAACCACTAGATGGCGCTAGTGTAGATATTAGGGTCGCCGCACACTAGGGCGCTAACAAATAATGGTTTCATGTTATCTGTGGCGCTATCCTTTGGCTCTATCGCAGTTTTTTTATGAAATAAGGGGGCTAACGAGCAAGCGGATCACCTGATGGAAAGCAACTTCAGTCGCCCATGGAGTTCGCAGCATCAGAAGAGCTGCAGGTGCGTTGCCGGCCTTTTAACCGATTCAATGCGGCGCACATTTTTGAATAGGGTAATAGGGGAGAGTAGGGAAGGGAAAAGGGTAGGGGATTGGGCCTCCGGTAAACTCACTCACTCGGCGAAACACAGCGCAAGCGCTGTTTCACGCCGGTTTTCTGTGAGCCCGTGGTATTTCTCCCTTAGAGCCGGCCCATTCGCGCCGAAGCGCACGCCACGCACTTCACGTCAACTATACTTTATTTAGTTTTATAGTATTTTCGAAATTATTATTTCAGGGAGCTGGTGATGCATTTGTTGGGGCCCTAGCAACTTATCTCACAAGTCACAAGGATAATCCAATGCATCAAATAATCGGTGCTGCATGTGACATTGCCACAATGTCAGTTCTGAAACAAGGAACACAGACCAGTTACCCTACAGACTATAAGCCGTTTACGAAAGAGTATGCTTACAAGTTGTTATAAGTACTAATAAAAAAATCCCCTAATGCCTCTAGAGTCTAGACTCTAGACTCACTATAGGTTCCATATTGTTCTATCGATATTGGTCTAGCGACCCATGCCAGTGCCAGTCAAATATCGTTATTTTTTCATAACGTTACTGCTTCAAGGGCATAGATAACGTTAGGAAAATTTACCCGATACTAAAATTGATAGGTATTAATAACGGTAAATGTTATAACGGTTAATATAATGTATAACGGTAAATATTATAAGTTCTTTGATAACGTTACCTTTTGTAAAATAAGTACTTAGTTCAGTATGCAGTATACACAAAATTAAACTAGAGTCTAGACGTGTGACGTGTCTGGTAACCAGTAGGTGTATATTATAGGAAAAAAGACGTCCAATGAGAATGACATGATCAGTAGTTCAGTACTCAGTATCTTTGTTCAAAAATTACTAATTTATTGTTTGTATAGTAAATTATTGTATTGCCAGCACGTGCGTCGTGCGCTGGCTGCCGGGCGGACTCTGTTGTGCAGACGACGGGGCGGGGCGGGCTTTTTGTCCACGAAGGAAAAAAGATCGCGTGTACCCGTCGATGTCGCATACCTGATACCAGAAAATAACATTATATTTACCGTTATTATTATAACGATATTTTTTCGTAATACATAACAAAAAAATATCGTTATAATTATTTAAACAGTAAATGTAACGTTAAGTTACTAGATAACGTTAAAAAATTACCGTTATCTGGCTACCATTATGAAAATAACGCTTTGTAACGATATTTTTTCTGCTATTCGATAACGTTATGAAGGCCTGCCGCCGGCCGCGCCGCTGCTTTCTAGTAGTGCAGTGATAAATTGAAACCTTTGTCGGTCGCGATCGCTTACCGCAAAGATCAGAAAGTCACCTTTATATTATTAGTGGCAGTGTTATGTAATTAATAGGGATTAATGTCTTTAATTTATTAGATTATCATTTATATTGGATCCTAGATCATTGAGTCATTTTTATTGGATAATGTAATATTTGTATCATAGATTTTTGACGTTTGCTGAGAGATTGGATCCAATACGGTCATAGAAATTGGTGTTGCTAGTTATTTAATATAAAAAGAGTTTTTAATTTCTTGTTCGTTAATATGTTTCAAATAATGTAATGTAATTCTTTTTCTAATTATATACTTGAATAATCTTGCTGAAATAACATAAAACAAGCCATATTAAAAATGACGATGTCTTTGACAAATCGAATTCTCCGAGATCTAGTAACACTGATGTCAATACCTGTCAGCGTTAGCGCTCCCCATTGGCTATTAAAACCACATATGACGTAAAATAGGATCAATGTTAACCGATTCAATGCGGCGCACATTTTTGAAGACTTTCAGCCGTGGCGGCATACAATTTTCGCGTGACACGTGAGCCGTGTCATACGCCATAGAAGTAGATGTCTTGTTTTATGTTATTTCAGCAAGATTATTCAAGTATATAATTAGAAAAAAAATCACCCGCCACGTTCAAAAAGTTTTATTGTTTTTCTTGTTTTTTTCACCTGTATTCACTTGATTTATTTAGTTGAGCCCAAACCATTGTTATTGACGGAAGGCTACTTTGTTTTAAGTTGATTTCGAGTAGTTTTAGTAAGTGTAAACCTGAAAATGACAGGTAAGCGATTTTTTTATTCAGATGTTGCAAACCTTTGGTAGGTTTCAAAGTTAGAAAAATGAGTATATTAAATAGATCTGGGTTTTCGATGTAAATTATACGTTCGTAGATAAATTTAAAGAAGAAGTGGATATTTTTTTAATGTGTGTTAAACGATTACTCCGCCGTATGTGAACCGATTTTGAAAATTTTCTTTTGATGTATAGGGTATTTGTTTCGATTGATCCGGTTCCGAGTTGGTACCATTTTCACAAAAGTGGTGGTCTGATGATGGGAACCATGAGGGATCCAGGAGACTTCTTAAAAATCAAATGGGAATATAATATGGTTATTTTGGTTTTATGGGATGTGTTATGATCAGATACTACCAAAAAGTAAAATTTTGCACCATGGTATACCACGGTTCCGAAGGTGCTGAACAGAATTGCTGATTCCTTATAGATACGTGTTTGGGAGTTTCGCTGTTGTTTAAAATACCAAAATCATAAGCTACTACGTTGATTACATTAATCATCATCATTAACAAATCATTTACAATTCACAGAATATTTTATATTAAGACGGTTTTGTTCGGAGTAGAACCTTCAAAAGTGTAATTTGAGGGAGATACAATCGCTTTCTAAATGACACGGCTCACGTGTCATACGCCACACGTTAAAAACCCATAAGACGCGACTGCCGTGTAATCCGAAATGAATGCACCTTTAAAAAAGGTTGACGGCCCCTAATTTTTTTCAATTTATAAAATATTCAGAGGCGAAACCTATAGGCTTATTCTACGTGGAAAATTAAGATAATTTTGTTCAGAGTAGACCCTCCTAAAGTGTAATTTGAAGGAGATACAATTGTTTTTTAAATGACACGGCTCACGTGTCATCAGGGCTTCATAACGTTATCGAATAACAGAAAAAATATCGTTACGTACCGTTATTTTCATAATGGTAGCCAGATAACGTTACTTTTATAACGATATCTAGTAAAATAACGTTATATTTACCGTTATTATTATAACGATATTTTTTCGTTATGGCATAACAAAAAAATAACGTTATAATAATAACGGTAAATAAAACGTTATTTTCTGGTATCAGGTATGCGATCGTGCACGGTGCACCAAATCTCACTCATATTTAAAATGTAATAAGCGTTCTCTGTGAAAATACAAAGAAAAAATACACCTTAAAAGCGTGATTATGTTTAGAAAATTTTCCCGCCTGTCATGACTTTCTTGACGGACTATAACGTTATCAAAGAACATATATTTACCGTTATAAATCCTATATAACGTTATAACATTTACCGTTATTAAATACATTTATAACGTTATTTCTAGTATCGGTTTAATTTTCATAACGTTATCTATGCCCTTGAAGCAATAACGTTATGAAAAAATAACGTTATTTGAAGCCCTGCGTGTCATACGCCACACGTTAAAAACGTGTATGACACGGCTCCCGTGTCATCCGCACTGAATCGGTTAAATGATAATGTAATATGCAGATATGATCAAATGATTATTTTTATTGGATCCTATAGATGATCCTAAAAATGATCCAATATAAATGATAATGTAATACCCCCCTTAAACCGATGAATTATAGATTGTGATACATTATAAATATTATTCAAAGATATAATATCGTTTTATTTAAATAAAATAATATTATGGTACTTATTATGTTTGGTTTTATATTTTAGCTCCTGGTCGCTGAATAAAAAATTTGCCACAGCTGCAAATTGCAATGCAAATGGGGTAAATTTTATGACCAGAGAGCCTCACTCACACTTTGCGCAGACTCAAAGCGGCGTGATGCTAAGCGTCATAATATTTTTCCGCTTATGTGCCGCATCTTCGCAATTCGCTAGAGTATAATGAAGGCCAAAAAATATAATGGGACGTTTATATTCAGCCACTGCCGCTGCTCCTCGTGCTTTCGGCAATATAATTGCCCTGAATACTTTTGCGAAAGCATCAAAGCGAGAATGAGCGTTTAGGCTCAACCCTCTATAATCTATATACTTTTTTTGACGACCTTCGTGGCTTAATGGTTGAGCGTGTGGCGGCTTGAAGCAGGGGATCGCGACTCGCGGGTTCGAATCTCGCCAACGGAACAAAAAGTTTTAAATATTCCTGGGTCATGTCACTCATGGATATGTTACATAACTCTATCGTGGGAATCACAGACACAATAGATTTTCAATTGTTATGCGGCCGGGTGACGCTTGGGGATTGATGGGTTAAAATTAGAGATGTGCTGATCATGCCTTTGGCCGACTAGTCGGCCAAGCCGATTATGGTTTCAGTAGTTTCCACTTTCCGTAACGCTTTTTTACTGCTGTTTCGCGGGTAAGTCGCACGCGTGGCGCGCCGCGCCGCCTGCAAACGTGTCCACTGTCCAATCGTGTTATGTTTATTTCGCGTACGTTACTTAATACTTTACTTATTTTGTTTGAACTATGAAATAGTTGATTGTTTAATGTTTTCATTAAATATTTCATGACGCGAGAAATTTCGATTTAATAACAATATTTACAAAAATATTTTTTTACTAATTAAGTAATTTCAGAAACACTTCATTTAATTTTCAAATGTGTAACACTGATTGAGTGTGATATGAACACATTATAAGAAATAATCAAGGTTTTTCTTTAATGTAATTTCAGTAATGGCATAAAAGAAAAAAGCTGATTAGTCGGCGCTTTTGCCGACTATTCGCCGACTACAAAAGTGGCCGGATAGTCGGCTTTACCGACTAGTCGGCACATCTCT
The DNA here is from genome assembly GCA_905333045.1 of Lysandra bellargus. NCBI lineage: Eukaryota > Metazoa > Arthropoda > Insecta > Lepidoptera > Lycaenidae > Lysandra > Lysandra bellargus. The sequence continues at coordinate 7,250,662 of HG995355.1, forward strand.
AGTTAAAATTTAAATAAAAGGTATACAGTGTAGTGCTTTAATAACAATCTTAATTATATTTATGTATACTTAGTATAAAAATATTAAATATACTTCCATTGTCCGGTACCCGTAACGTAACACAAGTCCTTCAGGTACTTAGCACGGTGCCAGACTGACGTGGTGTGAAGCGTCCATAGATATTACTATTAGATATTAAAGATATACCGAAACTCAAATCAAAATCATCGTGAAAGTGGTAATAGTGAGGGAGCCCTAAAACATTATTTTTTTTTTGTGATTACTATCAAGCTAATTTTTTGTGAGTAGCTATATTTTGATAAGACGAACAACATTTTTATTTTCGAAAAATCTCGAAAGTGGTAGCTAACAGAGATAGAAAGGATTTCATCTTTGACTTGATGGTCCTAAAATGTGAATTATTATATGTATTTGTAGGACAAGGCTACTCTTAAATTATAGGTACTTATAACTATTAACCTACCAATATACAAAAAATCTGCTGGTTAGGGTCCCGTTTTAGGGTACAGTTAGGTATAGTCAACCAAGTTTTTTAGTTTTATTGATTACAGAACCCTAAAACGGAACCCTAACCAGCAGATTTTTTGTATACTGGTAGTTTAATAGTTATATAATTTAAGAGTAACCTTGTCCTACAAATAAAATAGGTAGTCCATATTTTAGGACCATCAAGTCAAAGTATGAAATCCTTTCTATCTCTGTTAGCTAGGTACCACTTTCGAGATTTTTCGAAAATAAAAATGTTGTTCGTCTTATCAAAATGTAGCTGCTCACAAAAAAATAGCTTGTTAGTAATAACAAAAAAAATTTGTCTAGGGCTCCCGTACTATAATTTTATATGTATTTATGTGCTTAGCGACAGGGCCGGTTTTAGCACTGCCAGCGCGCTAGGTGAGATTTCTTCGGTGCCCAGGGAGCTGATAGTGGCGCCCTTTTGCTTGCCTTCAGCGCCCCTTTTTATCCGGCGCCAGCCGCTATGGGCGGTCGCCCCCCCCCCCTAATGGCGCTACTTTGTTTTCTTGCGGATTTGGGTAACAACTCAACGCGAAGTACCTAATGAGAAAATGTAATGTAATCAATCATTGAGATGTATGTAATGCATCTTAATTTGTAGAGATCGACTACGATAACATGGCGCGCCCCTCCAAAATTCAAAACGTTTGAAGTGCGTTGTCTTGCGCGGTAGGCTAGTTATGATTAGTTGACCAACAAATATTGGTAATAAGTGACATTAACTGAAATATTACGTGTACTGTGATTGGTTGAATACTTACTGCATACAAACTCTTTCATAGGGATGTGACTACACACATTGAAACAGTCATTTGGAGGGGCGCGCCATGTTATCGTAGTTGATCTCTAATGTAATCTTCATTATGTACTTTGACAAGTTTTTAGTTATTTTTGGCATAATGGGCTTGTGTCTCAAGCCGTAAATAAATGACATGTAAAAAATAATTTTAAAGATGTCATTTTTAGTGTTGCCATAAAATTATCTTTACTTGACGTATAGTTCTTTTCCAACATATAAAGCCCTATCGTATAATTTTCGTCTTTATCATTTTACAAAATATAATATTGGATAATATCATATTAATCATGTATGTTTAACATATTTATCTGGAGTTTGGACGTACTGTATTACAACTGTACCGTTTTGCTCCCAATGTAAATTGAACACCTACCTACATTACGAATCACGTTACATCGGGTGCGAAAGGAGGGTAGGAAGATAAATAATATTATGTTATGTTAGTATCCCTTAGTAGTCTGTGATATTATGACAGTAAAACAGATAATAAGCAATCGCTTGAAGTGAATGAAAGTCCTTGGATAAGCATTATTTCGTAAGGGATAGGGATATTGAAATAAAAATGCAGTATTTTTTATTTATTTATCTATTTTCGTACTTAGATGAACAATGACTTAATTTGTAGTGCTAATTATACTAACAAAAACAAAAGCAAGGCGATAAACCATTTTAATTTGGAAACATTTACGCATATATTAATACTAGCCTAGATTATTAGAATAAGATATTTCATTGAGAACCTTAAGAATACAATATTTCTACGTGAGTCGTGACTCATGAGTATGACATGATGTGTCAACTTTCAACGCATGTTATGTATTAATGTACGGCGTGTATTTTTCAAGGGTCCAAACTTTAGGAGGTAAGACAAGATGAGGCAAGGTTTATTGTTTAGAGGTGGCTCCTTCTGGAACCATTTTTAAACAGTAGACCTTATAAAATATAATTAAAGTCAGCAATCCTTGAACAATACTTTATGCTGCACAAACACATTTATTACTACCTACCTATGTGTCATTCTTATCTTTATCATCGTTTACCGAATACCAATTTTAATTTCTTTATTAACTTTTTTTAACTTTCAGCAAGTTGAAAGTGTAATAATTAGACCTTTACATATTGCCTGAAAAAATGTTATTGCTTTCCATATTTTTTAGATGAAGTGAAAATTCTAGATAAATGTTGAAGTAACAAAACATAAAAGAAAACAGAATTACTTTCTAAATTTTAATGTAGGTTATACCAAATTAAATTCATAATATTAAGTTAACAGTTCTTAGATTTATTTATCTAGAAATATCAAATGCTTTTACATGCTGAGCTGTAAATCCCCCATTATATTTCAGAACAAAATGTTAACCGTAAGCATGTCATTATAATTTTTTATAAGTCTTTCATAAAATTTTGCTCTATCATTTACAAAATTCCATCCACCTAGTGCTGAATTTTCATAAAAAAAAATTAGGCACTTTTTCCAATTATTTTCCAATTACCATACACAAAATACATCAACCACAGTGACACATTGAAAAGAAAAATTTTAAGACACATACAAGTTAAATGATTTAAAACAGTAAAAATGAAAATTAGTTCTGGCAACACTGTATTTGAAATGTCAAATGCACATAAACATGAAAAGTTACAGAATCAAATGTTCAATTTATATTTAATAATGTTTTTAAAACTAAATAGGAAATAAAATATCCTAAATTACTAAGGTGCATATGTTGTGATAACATAATATCAATATGTCTCTACTATAATATATAATATGTAAAATATACCTACTTATTATTTCAACATTGATGTTTAATTTAAATAATAAAGTATATTACTTGCAATTGATAAATGTTGTACAACTATACAAAATCGTTTCACTACAATGTCAACATTTTCATGTATGATATTCCAATCTCCAGCTTTATAAGCATTGGATATACGAGCTTGTTGGTTCACTCTCATTCACAATCTGTAAAAGTACCTGTAAATCGTCTAAGGTAGATATAAATTTAGGAGCACCGATTAACTCCACTGATTTTTGATCTAGTTCTATGTTAAATTTCAAATTTTTGGGACATTTCACTGATTTCAAGCATTTACCATTAACAATCTTTTTGAAAGTCAAGTATAAAATGCTATCTAACTTAGATGTAGGCAAATTGAAACGGCTGCTCTTTACTGAAGTATCTCGTGAGTCTAATGTGGATTTGATTTTGTCGTTTATGGAATTGCTATCAGCCTGTGGCTTATTGTGTAAATCAATACCAGCCAAATTTTTTGTGGATATTTCAATATTATCTTTAGATAATGGTAATTTTTCTTCAGTACAAGCTTCATTTAATATTGAGGGGCTACCGGGGTTTTCATCAAAGGAGCTGTTTTCAGGCAGAATTTTATCACTCACAGATTCCGATGTATCAATATCCATGGGTGTAGCTTTTACAGGACCTTCAGGTTTACCTAGCAGCATTGCTTCTACATCTAGCGTCGTTGATGGATCTAAGCTTCCCTTAAAGTCTATTGAACTTTGGTCTTTTTGTTCAGCAGTAGATACAGTTGTGTTATCATTCAAAATATCCATAATTGACGGGAATTCATCTGCTTTGCTATCATCAGAGGAAACTTTATCTTGATTTTGTACCTCAGGCTTATCACTGTTCATCAAATCTTCTAACTCAGCAGCTATCCTATCATACACTTTACTATCTTTAGGCTCTTGAAGTTTTGGATAGTAATCTATGCACCATTCCGAAGATGGCAAGAGACTGGTATCGACCTTGGGTAAAAGGTCTATTAGGGAAGATTTACTTTTATATTCATTACTACTATTGTTTTTTGGATGACTGAAAATGATACCATACTTTTTATTACTTATAGACTTACTTCCAATTTTTTTATCTGTACTCGTAGTTGTCTTTTTTAGCACATTATTTTCCTTTAATATATTGTTTTTCTGTTGCTTTGGTGAAGTAGCTTCTTTACTTTTAAGTATTCTTGGCCGCTGTATCGATTTCGATGGAGTAACATTGCTTCTACTTCTTAATCCCTGTACCATACCATTTTCATTGTTTTTTAGCCTCCCGTTAGATTTAGGGGTAGCAGGTCGTGTCGTTTTCTGTGTTTTAGGCTTTGAACTTTCATACTGTATTTTAACTTTTGTATGTTTTCCAAGAATTTTAGCAAAATCCATTCGCGTGACCACCACAGAGCATTCCCTGCATTTTCCTTCTTTAAATAATTTTGCCAACTTCAGAGCTTTACTTCTTCTTCCCTCCCTTGATCTTTGTGCAATCATTGTTCTAGATTGATTACAAACACAAGTTTATAATGAATTATCCAAAGCACTGTTCCAGATATGAGTACACATTTCCCGCGCAAGCAATTAATACAGCTCCCGTAAGATCTACGGTTGTACTTTTTACTTGAATAAATAGTATGTTACTTCGAAGACCATATTAGGCATGTCGTAGAAACGTAGCGTCTGGATTAAATCGAAAAATCCTTTTCAAATGGAGAACGATATGCAAGCGAGCACTACAAAATCACACGAAAATGGCGTCTACTAGTGATGTATGTTGTCAACATAAAACATCGATCTTTTAACTGTCACTTTTGACATTTCTATCGTTAAGAAACGTGATAAATCCATACTAATATTATAAATGCGAAAGTATCTCTGTCTGTCTGTCTCCCTTTCACGCCAAAGCTACTGAACCGATTGCAATGAAATTTTGCACACAGATATTCTAGAGCCTGAGAAAGGACATAGGCTACATTTTGATGAGGAAAAATATCTTATTCCATGAAAATATCGATGAAAATGAATTCGCATTGTAGTTCCTATAAGTGACAGCAGATGTCGTTTTTAATGCGCGTGATCAGTGCTCATCCCGGGGGTCCTGGGTTCAAGTCCCGCCGACGCGACGGAACAAAAATTTTTCAATGTTCCTGGGTTTTGGTGTATTCAATATTATATTATGTATCATAATAATATTTCTAAAATCTTAAATATATTTTATGTATAATATTATAAAAGTATTAAAATGTACTTTATGTTTCCGTTGTCTGGCAACTGTATTGCTCTTGTAAGTTCTGTCCTGTGGGCACTTAGCACGGAGCCAGGCTGACGTGGTTATTATTATTATTAATTCGTAATATTAGCATTGTTTAATAAACATGCTCATAAGTCATGCCTATCCGTATTAACTAACAATGTTTTATACGGATAGGTATGAGAATTTTTATGCAATGAAAATATCGATGAAAATGAATACGCAATTCGCATTGTAGTTCTTATAAGTGGCAGCAGATGTCGTTCTTATTGCCGATGGCTCCGTACTAGAATCAAGTATGGCCGTAATTCAGTTGGTTAAGCGCGTGGTCAGTGCTCATCCCGGGGGTCCTGGGTTCGAGTCCCGCCGTCGGAACAAAAAGTTTTCAATGTTCCTGGGTCTTGGATGTGTATTAAATATTATAATATTATGTATCATAATTATATTTCAAAAATCTTAAATATATTTTATGTGTGTTTATTAAACAATGTTAATATTACGAATGAATAATAATTATAATATTTATGGACATTTCACACCACTTCAGTCTGGCTCCGTGCTAAGTGCCTACAGGACAGTTACAACAGCTTGCAGTTGCCAGACAACGGAACTATAGGTAAGTACATTTTAATATTTTTATCCATATTATAATTTATAGATATAGTCTAAAGCCTGAGAAAGGACATAGGCTACTTTTTAACTGGAAAAAGGGGTTGTAAGGAGTGTTTATGCGTAAATGTGTTCAAATTAAGTTAGTTCCGAAAATTCATAACAGATGGCGCTAAGAGTCACCTACATCGCGCTATCGCTTGCTGAAAGGTCTTTCTATAAGAGTTGGTACCATCTTAAGGTATATTTGTTTATTCTTTCGATTGTTAGACACGTATTTAAAAATTACTCACTACTCAGTACTTTATCTATGCCGTGACATAACCTTAAACCTATCAATGATAAATAGTTTATGGGTAAAGTTGTGTAATGGGGGCTAAATAAGCTTTAAAATTTGGCATAAATAAAGTTTATTTAAAAAAATGAAATATTATATGCACATTGTGTGCAGTGTGCTGCTTTTGGGTATTTTGATTTAAGGGGTACCAGGGTTTTAAGAAGCTTTTAAAGACACCAATTTTGTTGACACCGCGCGCTATAAAATGAAGTCCACGTGGACGAAGTCGCGGGCAACAGCTAGTCCAAGATAAATCCAATGAGGAGCCATACAAAAACTCGAAGCAGATGGCCCTGTCCCTTGTTCACTATAGTGTCAAATGAGTGGTTGCGATTTTCTTTGTTTTCTTTGTGTTAAATCAAAGTAAATGTAAAAATATTTTACTTGCTATTGGTATGATAAGTTTTGGTTTCCTATAATCCTCAGTATGAACACATTTACTTGCTAATTCTCTGTCTTTAATGACTGTGAAGCCTGGCAAGTGGCAACTGTGGTCTGTGGTGCAACAAGCTGCGGAATCCTTACAGTAATATGTCTATCAGCAAACATGGGCGTAGCCAGGATTCGATATAGGGAGGGGCCATAGGTCTTGGGGCGGGGGGGGGGGGGTAATATGAGAATCTCACAATAGAACAAAATATGAATGAGCAAACTGGGATTGAATGCTTCCCGTACCTCGCTACGCTCATGTCAGCAAACATGTCTTGAATTTGCTTTGACACTTGGTCATAAGTAGACATCGGATTATATGCATTTGCATACTTGCATATGCAAGTGCATATAATGGCGCTTTTTAGGCTATAGTGCATATTTTATAATTTTTTCGTTGATAGTGCATATTTCAGCCATATTATGCCCTTGTAGTCTCCAAACTAGCTATCATAATACACACCGAGGCCACGAAATAGAGATACGATATATCAAAATACATAGATCAAATATTATGTGGCCAAGACTTCAGCAATACACCCGATAGGTACAATATCTTCCTAGAAACAAAATGTTTCTTTGTAGTTGGCCACATTTGAAAAAAAATTGAATAAAGTGGGTTATGAACTTCCATGGGCACTAAGATTGTAACCGGAAAGAAGAAAAACATCCTGGATTTAATGGAACTATGATGAAAATTGGCGCATTTATTATGGGTAACACCGAAAAACTTTTCCATAAATAATACATTTCTATAATAAGTGACTTTTGATAGTGCATATTTTGTGCATATTTCGGCCATTTTTTTCGTGCATATTTGCATGTATATTTCGGCACTTTGATCGTGCATATAATCCGATGTCTAGTCATAAAATAGCCTATTCCTATTGTTTGACAGTCGTCAGTCACTTAGAACAAACAGTAAGACAACAGAAGCTCTGTATATAGCCTATTAAATTTCTAAATAAATTATTTCTAAATAAAATTCTAAATAAATAAAAATTTCTAATATTTTTATCAAACAAATGGTACAGAAGTTTTTCTAAAAAATGTTTCTTGTGGTTCAGCATCTGGATATATATTATGTTAGAATTTGTAATTAGTTTATTTGTAAGAGGCATGTCTAGGAAATAAATAGATTTGACTTAGGCTGGATTTACTTCTTCGAAAATAATCATCTTCTGTGAAATGAAGTGAACATAAGCGTGCATCATTCTCTCTTTGAAATTCTTTGTTCACAAGGCATTTTCCTACTTTTTCTTTACTTTCGGTCTTTGGGAAATATATTATGAACTCCGGTTATTAGGGTTCCGTAGTCAACAAGGAACCCTTATAGTTTCGATCTGTCCGTCCGTCTGTCTGTCCGTTTGTCTGTCCGCAGTTTTGCTCAAAGACTATAGGATCTACAAAGCTGTAATTTGGCATGAATGCACATATTAATGATGGCAACAAAATGGTACATAAAATCTTAATTTTTTTATGGTACCTTCCATACACATCAAGCGGGGATGAAAATTTTTTTTCGCGTCCATCCCATCGTGTGGGGTGCCGTTGGATAAGTTTTTTAAAACTATTATGCGTATTCATAAATCATTTTCCGATTAAGGGATTTGTTTGTGAAATATTCAGTTTTAAAGTGGAAAAAATCGTTAGAGTCCAGTGTCCCCCTTTCTACCAGCTAAACGGCTGCTTCTGGAAATGTGAAAAAATTCACGGGAGTAGGAAATTATGCTGAATTTAAAAGGAAAACTATCACGGCTAAAAATACTTCATAAGTTATTGAGTAATAGTCGATCAACTAAAAAAAAAAATATTCGGCGAAGTATAAAGGAACTTTTCGTTCAAATTCCTTTGAAAGTAACCGAGATGATGTTGTTAGTAGTGTAAAACACGATATAAATGTACATTCATTGACCACACAAAAATTAAAAAAAAAACTAGCGGTATTACGGAACCCTATATTGCGCGTGTCCCTGCACGCACTTGGCCGGTTTTTAAAACTTAAAGCACAACATTGAGGCATTTTTACGAAAATTGGTAGTACTCTTGTTTACAAAAAAAATTAGGCGATTTGACAGTTCTAATGTCAAAGTAAGGTGCAGTTGACGATGCGACGCCTTTCGGGATAAAAATGCAGTTTTGCTCCTCATTAAATCAAGCTATTCTTTTTATAAATTAAAAAAGATCTGAAATATAGTAATAATTTAAAAAATCCTTAAATTCTATAATTAAGAAGAAAGAATATTTTAATCGATTTTAAACGTCATACGCCTCTAGTACACTGACGCTTCGAGCTGCGAAACAGCGGCGAACTGATTTACTGTCTCATCCGCCACACGACAATGCATTATAATATTGCACCTCGCTATATTACAGTTTCACATCAGTTTCGCAGTTGTTTCACTTTTCGCAACGTCAGTGTACTAGAGGCGTTAAAGTTAAAACAAATCGAATACTTGATTTTTTTTAACATAACCTGTGAGTGTGACAATAATAATTATTAAAATAGTTTTATTTTTATTTTTTCAAAAAACTTATCATTAAAATACTGACGTCAATGTGGTGTGAAAATATATAAAAAATCGGCCAAGTGCGAGTTGGACTCCCGCACGAAGGGTTCCGTACTATTATAGGGCAAAACGAGCAAAAACTTGTGTTTTTTGTATGGGAGCCACCCTTAATTTTTTATTTTGTTTCAATATTATTATTAAATATTCAAATACACATAAAACTAAGGATTGTGTGAAAAATTTAAGTACCTACTCGTTGCCATTATTGATATAGAGCAAAAAAGGCCAAAAAAATCATGTTTGTTGTATAAGAGCCCCCCTTAAATATTAATTTTATTTTGTTTTTAGTATTTGTTGTTATAGCGGCAACAGATATACACAATCTGTGAAAATTTCAACTCTCAACCTATTGCCCTTGTTGAAAATATCAAATGACAGAAAACAAAGCTAAAATTTTATAAATCTATTGCAGACGGCGCAGCGAAATAGTAGTTGAACAAACGCTCGTTGATATTTTTTTCAACCCCTTAAAAATTAAAAATTATACTTTTTGAATTTAAAATGTATCTAAGGTCTATCAGAATCTGATGGCAAAAAGTGAGAAAATAAATTGACTTGAATACCGGGATAAAATATTTTGATCCTTTTTTTTCCTTATAGCGGCTGAATCTGTGTGTGAAACATGCAAATTAATTTAACCAATGATCGACGATATTTTATGAAAATCTGCTGTCAAAATTTGCCATCAAATTCTGGTAGACCTATACTTTTTGGTATTTTGTTTTTAAAAATGGCAGAGAATGTAAAAGTATGGTTCTATCATTTACGTAAAAAAATCTACAAAATATTATATGCACGAGAAAAATCATGGACTCTAAAAAAGTAATAATGTTCAATTATTATTTGTTACATTAGACAACCCCTATTAGCTATGTCCACATTATGCGATTTCATCTTCAATTTTCTTCATCTTCTTTAATTCAATTTTCATTTTGGCGCATTCATTAATTGAATGCGTCAAAGATCGCAACGCCAACTGTCATTTTTGATAACAAAGCGAAAGTTTTGGACGGTAAGAGGGCATGCGTAGCGGGCATGCCTTACGTTTGCTATTGACTGCGCTATCACGCATGCCTTTGACGAACAGAAAAAGGTACAGTGTGGACAAAGCTTTTAACGGCTATTTAAAATAAAATATCGGTCAAGTGCGAGTTGGACTCACGCACAAAAGGTTGACAACTCTACAGTGGTAGAGCAAAAATAAGAAAATATGAGTGTTTTTGTATGGGAGCCTCCTTAATTATTAATTTTATTTAAATTTTATCATAAATTATTAAGTACAGTACAAATAAAACTGAGTAATGTTATATTGAATATTAAAAACAGTTGATAAGACTAAATAAATATGACATTTAAAGTTTAATAAAAAGTTTACTAAAATTTAGTCCCACAATTCGTTTTAAAAATTAAACAAACAAGATATGATCTCATGACGTAAATTGAATAGAAACTGACAACTGTTTTGTTCTAATGCAGGCACTTCACATGGCTATTTGTATTTGCGAATTTGATGTATTCGCCAAACAATCACCATGTGTAGACGGTATGTTTGACAAATATTGGCCTTATTTGCCTATTTGAGAAATGTGACCAATGCCAAATACAAGTAATCCGTAACTTTGTCGGTTTTTGACGCACATCAAAGGAGTCAAATATGCAAGTAAACAAAATCAAGTAAAAGTTTGGTATTTGACGTCCATGTGTGGAAGGCCGTATTTGCCTTTATTTGTTTGTTTGTGTGTATTAGGTCAATAATTTTGCCAAATGCAACAAATAGCCAATAGCAAATACAAATAGCCATGTGAAGTGCCTCCATTATAAAGGTTTATAATTTTTTGCACTTTAATATTTAATAATATAAAACTTATAATGGCGCTAGTGAAAATTTTTGCATCGAAAAATCGGAGAACTAGACGAAGTAGACGTGTTGGTTTTATCGATATGAAAGCTCATCCCTAGACAAATTGGCCGCGTTGCCGGTTGCGTCGTTCTCTAGACCATAAACTATAAACCGTTTTTATAGCATGTCTATCTATGGTCGATAAACGCTCGCCTCAAAACAAAATGGCCGCTGACTCATTATTATTGTGAAATGTCAAACAGTCTATGGAATCTTAAACGGCATAAGTGTTTTATTTTATTATAAACTTATACTTGCTTGTTTAAAATTTTAAGGGAAACAGGAGAGTAATATTAAACTATAGTACACGATTGTATTTATAATAACAAAATGGCGTGGCCCGTGCCACCGGGTCAATGGAACTCTGCTGTGCAAATGGCAGCCGGGGCAGACAATATGTCCATGGGTACCTACACACCAGAACAATGGACAATGATGCAGCAACAGAGCTGGCAATGGGCGCAATGGCAACAACAGTACGCCCAATGGCAAAATCAATATGGTGATAAGGTACATTTTTTTTGATTTCTAAATATTTTCATAATTTTTCGTCGCCCTTCTTAGTTAATTGCGTTTTTGGTTGGACTGAAGGAAACGGGGCGCTATGGAAAAGAAAAAAAATTAAAAAAAAATAAAAAAAAGCTAAAAGAAAAAAAATTTTCGTCAAAATTTTAACTTCTTTTAACCCTTTTTGAATATACCAATCGATAGGGGGCGCCAAGGGAAGCAAAAAAGCTCAAATAAACTTTTCTCAAAAATCAACCTCTGTCGAATTTTCGTTCGTCGTTTCGTTCGAGTTCGTCGGCGGTTACGTTACTAATGAGGAACCAACGATTGCAAAAATTTTAGCTTAGAACATGGTTATAAACTCCCCATTGGAGGCATATCAGCTGGGCTGGCAAACGGTGATGCTTGGAGCAAGATAAATAAAAGATTCGGGCGGTGCTTTGGCCCAGCAGTTGGATAGTATATTTATATTTAGACTATTGCACATCATAATGATTTTAAATATTTTTTTAAACTTTAAATCAACATTTCGTTATATTATAAACTTACTATATTCCTTTATTTAATTAGACAGAATCACAAATCAGCATTGGTTACATAAACAATTATAATTTATAATTAAAGCCTAAATGTAAACAAAAATAACAAAAATAAGAATTTAAAATATATCGTTATTTCTTTTAAATAAAATGAACAAATATAAAGAAATGTAATTACAACCACCAAATAATGTTAGACATACGAAATTCTGACTTTAGTACGTGTAGACAACGCAAAGTTGTATATCGCCTTTTAAACAAATGTGAATTTGTATGTCAGATGATACACGATACATTTAAATAAATTTTATATTGCGCAAAAGCTTATTTTTCATAATTTTATCTACTATTCGAAAAAACCGAAAATCCGGATTTTGAAATATGAAAATCCAGATTTTTGAATGGCCCGAAAAATCCGGATTATCCGGATTTTTCGGATTTCGAAGTATCCGGATTGCAATGCCTAGATAGATACAAATGATTTATCAAGTAATAAGAATAATCCCAAGGCCGTTGGAAAGCTATAAATCGAATTTCACACAGAAATTCCAATAAGACTAGTGCCTTACTAGATATTGCAAGGATTAAAAGGACTAGATGATATAATAATAATAATATATTCTATTTCCATAGATAACAGTTTACAGCAACCAACAGTTCTGGCCCCCACGCTAGGCGAAGCCTGTCCTGTGGGCCATATAGACAACAAACTCCTAAAAATTCTACCACAACAAATAGTGGAACCTCTTGCCTTCATTTTTAGGGTTCCGTAGCCAAATGGCAAAAACGGAACCCTTATAGATTCATCATGCCAGTCTGTCTGTCTGTCTGTCTGTCTGTCTGTCCGTCCGTCCGTCAGTCCGTCCATCCGTCCGTCCGTCCGTCTGTTAGTTAGTATAGTTTGCGAGAGAGACTCTCCCAAAGTGGTAAAATGTGTATCCCTCCTCTAACTTTTAAAGTAGGGGCATGATAAGTCTAAAAAATATATGATGTACATTACAACAAAAACTTTTCATTCATTTCATTTTCATTCATATGAAAAACGAAAGACGTAACATGATACTAAATTGAGCATTAACTTTAACAGTCGTTGGTGAAATTGGGCCTAAGCATTGAATCAAGTACCTTTCCAAAAATGGAAACAAGCAGCTGTAGTGCCTATATACAAGGCTGGCCCAAAATCAAATCCAAATAATTATCGTCCAATTTCTTTACTATCCAGCATATCAAAACTACTTGAACGAGTAGTAAATATAATACTTGTCTCCTACTTATGGCCGTTCCCAATATTCAATCTATCTCTGGTTTGACATACAACCCATCGCAGCTAATATTGAATTGACATAAAATATATGTCTCTAATGTCTAATGTGAGCTATTCCTATCTCTAGTAGGGCAAAACCAGAGATAGATAAAATATTGGGAACGGCCGTTAGAGGACAATAATATAATATCTCACAAATAATTCGGTTTCCAGCACGGGAAGTCCACCGAGGATGCTGTCACACTTCTTACATATTCAGTAGCTTCATATTTAGACAAGGGACAGAAATACATTGGCATATTTCTAGATCTAGTGAAGGCATTTGATAGTATTTTATACCAATTCTTTTGAAAAAGCTAGAAGCCTACGGCATAAGAGGGACTCAATTACAATGGTTAGACTTACGGTATACCACAAGGCAGCATTCTCGGTCCATCCCTCTTCCTCCTTTATATAAATGACATTGCAGCTCTAAAACTGAAAAATGCGGACCTCCCATGCTATGCAGATGATACAGCCATCATATTCCATGACTCTACTTGGGAACAAACCTACAAAAGAGCTGAGGACGGAATGTCCATAATATTAAAATGGTTAAGTTTTAACCTCCTTTCCCTAAATACTACTAAAACCAAATTTCTTTGCTTCTACAAAACTGCGTATTCGGTTTATCACACAATACTCTTTGTTGCTGCCCGCCTATTCTACGATCTTCAACTATATCTCGAAATTACGTTAGATGACAAAATGACTTTCAGATTCCATATTGAAGAAATGTCTAAACGAGTACGGAAACTCATGAGTGTAATGCGAAATATACGCAATGCAGTCGATGGTAATATATTAAAAATTATCTACTTTTCCTAATATCAGTCCCTTATCAATTACTGCATCTTGGCTTGGGGTGGCTGTTCTTCAGCAACTCTTATTCCGCTCGAGCGAGCGTAAAGAGGCGTATTAACGCTACCTGCGTTGGAGAAACCTAAGAAGTACAGCACGAATAAACTTTATGAGGAGACACAGGGGTTTTAAGTGTTAGAAAACTATATTTTGTTAGGGTCATTAAATCCGTCCACAAATCCATTACAAAATCCATAAATACTTATAAACGAATGTTAAGCAGATGACTTTTCAGAATACCCAGTACTCCCGTTTACACATTTATGTATATTATTATACGTTAACACAAAAACTACTGAACCGATTTTGATGAAACTTGCAGTATTCCCTAAGTTGAACAATGCCTAGTACAATAAAAAAAGAATCACTAAAATCGGACTTGTGGTTCCGGTGATACGCATATCTCAGTGACACAAGCATAAAAACAAACATAAAAACATACATACATACATACATAGACATCAACTACGATAACTTGGCGCGCCCCTCTTCTTCTTCTTCTTTGGCGTAAGCCTCCCCGTTTAGGAGTTGCCAGCGTCAGAGTTGAGGCGCCCCTCCAAAATTCAAAACGTTTGAAGTGCGTTGTCAAAACGTTTGATGTGCGTTGTCTTGCGCGGTCGGCTAGTTATGATTAGTCAACTAACAAATTTTGATAATAAGTGACAAGTGAAATATTACGTATACTGTGATTGGTTGAATACTTACTACATACAAACTCTTTCATTAGGATGTGACTACACACATTGAAATAGTCATTTAGAGGGGCGCGCCATGTTATCGTAGTTGATGTCTACATATATACATACATACATGATACATACATGATACATACACTTTTGAAATTTGGCACATTTGTTCAGAAGCTGTCATAGATCAAAGCGCACGGAAGTGCGCAGGCCTAGTTCCAGCAGGCCGCGCGCATTCCGTGCGCTGTTTACACGAACCGTTTTGACGCACTTTTGACCCCCCTGTAGCTCAGTGTCTATTGCAAGAACAAAGATAAAATTATACCTACGTGAATGTATACTAGTACTTACACAGTATACCAAATTTCATAGATATAGCTTCCGTAGATCCTGAAATATCTCCCTGTATAAATAGCTAATTTTGGCACTCACTCACTGACCGGTAATCAAAACCTCTAGGCCACTTCCAATTGTCCTAGCGTTATGAAATTTGGCACACAGGTCGTATGTTATATGTAGATTAACAAAAAATTAAGAAATTTTAGAAATCGGTCAAGCGTGAGTCGGCTCATCTACGAACTATAAAAGGCTACTTCTAAATGTCCTAGCGCTATGAAATCTGGCACACAGGTCGTGTGTTATATATATGTAGATTTAAAAAAATTAAGAAATTTTAGAAATCGGTCATGCTTGAGTCGGCTCATCTACGAACTTTAGAGGCTACTTCCAAAATCCAAATATCCTAGCGTAATGTAATTTGGCACACAGGTCGTGTGTTAAATGATGTATATTAACACAAAATTAAGACATTTAAGAAATCGGTCAAGCGTGAGTCGGCTCATCTACGAACTTGAGATAAAAATTCTTATGTACTAGTGACACAATGAGAATACGATGAGAAGGGTGGGAGGAGGAGAAGGGTATAAAATATTGTCATGTATAATGCACACTGTATAGCTTAATAAATAAAGACTGTTTACTTAAAAATTTGGCTTCTATTGATAGTTTAACAAATACCACTAGCGGCATCTATCGAAACTATTGTTTATATCGGGCACAAAAAGAAAACAATAAACATAGGTATGATTTCTTGAAAAAAAGTATTGAAATCCCACCAAAAACATACCTGTTAAAATAGGGCCTAGTTCCTAAAGGCTGATTTTTGGCCTAAAAAAAGAATTGAAATCTAATCCAATGCCAAGTTCAGATGCACTTCACCGATCATAATCATCTTCATCAACAGCCTGATCCATAATACTTCTAAATTTGAACTTGGCAGGTTTTTGTGCCATACGTAACACTTGATTATTTATATAATTAGATATATTATAATATTTATAGAATTTAATTAACCTGCCAAGTTTAAATTAGAAGTATATGGATCAGGCTGTTGATGAAGATGATTATGATCGGTGAAGTGCATCTGAACTTGGCATTGGATTAGATTTCAATTCTTTTTTTAGGCCAAAAATCAGCCTTTAGGAACTAGGCCCTATTTTAACAGGTATGTTTTTGGTGGGTTAACATGTACTAAAACTGGGCAGTTCTGGAAACATTACATACATGCGCGTCGAATTGATAACCTCCTTATTTTGAAGTCGGTTAAAAAACTACTATCTAAATTCTAAATCCATACTAACCTGGTCATACATGGAAACAGAAAATTTAATCAAAGTGTACAAACAACTCATAACTCATAAGACATGCTCTACTCCCGCTATCCCCAACCCGCAGCCCGCGGGCCGCATGCGGCTCGCCTTGACTTTATTTGTGGCCCGCGTGATATTAAACAATTCTGAAATTCACGCCCACTGGCAAAATAACGTAAAGTCTACACTCTATGTGATAGTCGTTAATTCTTTCCACTTTTAAATCGTTATTTTTGAAGAATGTTATTTTTTAACCCTAAAAATTTTTTATAGCGGCCCGCGACACCAAGACCAAAACATGTTTGTGGCCCGCGTGAAAAAAAGGTTGGGGACCACTGGTCTAGAGTCTAGACCCGCTATCCCCAACCCGCGGCCCGCCGGGACTCTATTTGTGGCCCGCGTGATGTTAAACAATTTTGAAATTCACGCCCCCCTACAAAATAACGTAAAGTCTACGTGATAGTCGTCGTGAAGGTCGTGAATTTTTTTTTCACTTTTTAAATCGTTAATTTTGAAGAATGTTATATTTTAACCCTAAAAAAATTTGTTGCGGCCCGCGACATCAAGACCAAAACATGTTTGTGGCCCGCATGAAAAAAAGGTTGGGGACCACTGCTCTACTCTGTGTGTAGAGTATTGGTAGAGTATGTCTCTCACACACACACACACAATTACACACGCACTTTCATACACACCTACACACTTCATTATTGTTATTAATAGTAATTTAACCTAAGAATTTTGCATTTTTGTTATATTAAGATTTTATGTACTATTATTTTTATTTTTACTAATTCCCAGAATATTTTTTGTTAATTTCGTTTATTTTTTGTTAGCCGCACTCTTTTTATTGTAATTGGGTAAGAATTCCCCCATAGCACAAGCTGCGCCTAGTTTGGGAGACTGCTACTTTAAAAAAAAACCATTGTAAATTTATTTATGACAATAAAGATTTGTAATTGTAAGTAACAAAAACAAATGAATGATTTTTTTATTTTCTTTCACAGTATAACCAGCAGCTACAAGGTATGCAAGCAATGGGGCTGGCTCCACCCCTGCCGTCTGCTAACGTACCCCCGCCGGCGCCACCCCCACCAGATAAACCTCCACCGCCTCCTCACGAAAATGATGAACCGCTGTTCAGTAAACCCAAAGGTCCGGAGCCTGTACCCGCTCCTAACTCAAATTATGGTTCCAGTAATGATAGACAAAATTATCAGAAAATGCCTAGCGAAGATAAGAAGATGCAGCCCACCACAAACACAGAGGCTCTAAAAAAACTGGCAGAGGAGGAAAGAATATTCGACATTCAATTTCAGAAATGGGAGGAAGAAATAGAGAAGTGGAAGGCAGAAAATGTTAACCATCCAGACAAAAGAGCGTACAGCGAATACGAACAGAAGTTTGAGGCTTGCCGTGCTCAATTAATGGAAAGGCGGGAACAGATGAAGCTGAAAAGGGATCGTCTTCTAGGTAATATACCCCAATCAGCCAATAATAGTAATATGGGGAATAAACCTACTAGTAATCCACCACAGCAGTATAATAAGTCAAACAACTACTCTGTGAGTGCTCCGCCTGTTCAGCACGGATATAAAAATAGTTCAGCTCGTCCGGGCAACAATAGAAACATGTCACAGCCACAGTCTCAATATAACATGCCACAACGTAATTTTAATAGAGACAATAGAAATGTAAACCAACAAGAGTTGTATAACAACCAACACAACCAACAAGAGTCGTATAACAATCAATATGATTCATATAATAATCATGACTCCAATGACGATTATAATATGCAGGATGACTATGGTACTGTTATTGAAGAAGATAATTTTCTGCCTTCTGGTGCATCCACGAAAGGTATTCCGGGCTTGGATTTAGTACCCGAGCAAAATGATGTTATCGAAATACCTGATGAACAACAGCAAAACCCAAATGATTATTACAATCAGTCTCAAAAGAAGGCTCCTGATTACTCTACAATATCACAGGGCATAAATAATATACTCGGAGATGAGAAAATTATGAACATTCTATCTATGGTGTCTAGTCAAAATATCACAGGAAACAATCAAAATAATTTCCCAAATGCTAGTGCTAATATAAACCAACCACCACCTATCAGTGGGGTAAATCAGTGGGGTAGAAATGACAATTATAGGCAACAGAATGATTTTAATGATCAAAATACACAGTACCCTCCGCCAAACCAGCAAAGCCAATTTAATAATCCTGTACATCAGCAAGGAAATTATGATTCAAATGTGGACAGCTATAACAATCAAGGAAATCAGTATGGAAGTCAGAATGCACCTCGGAATGTGCCCCAACCGCTTATGCAAATTAATACTCAAATTAGACCTCCAAATATGCTCCAAAAACGCCCTGAATATCCCCAAGGACCAAATAGGAGAGGGCCAAATATGCAAGAGAATTGGGGACCTTATCCAGAAGACCCTGGGTACAATGAGGAGTATGGGATGCAAGAAAAGAAAAAACCCCTTATACCAAACTTGCCTCAGGTACCTCCTAGGGAGAGAATGCAAGAACCCCCTCCAGTTATGCCCCCAGTCAAACCAACATGGGTCACTGAGCCGTTGTTTGCTCCATCTGTTATTGTAGAGTATGATCACAAACCACTGAGATTAAAAGGTAAATTTTATTTTACTATCTACTTATTAAGTTATTATTGTAGATCTAATATAATTATTTTATTATGCAGAAGATTAGTGTCTCGAAAGTATGTACTGTCTGAAAAATTTATTCATAGGCCATCTGTCCTATGTCATTTGTGATTTGGTTGGATTTTGACAAATCCAACGGCGCAGATTACACGCATCAATATCACAATTCCGTGATAATATTGATAGTGTAATAGGCCAAATCGCAGTATCGCAGTACTATTTGTGAATCCCGTGATACTAGAATCGTGATAATATTGACTGTAGGCCAACCTACACATCATGATAAACAATGACTTAACATAATCCTATCAATTACCATAGGTCTGCCATCTGCTTATGAATCAAATTCGGTAATACTATGTCTTTGACAGAAAAAGAGAAACAATTAATTTGCATAGCAGTTGTGGCAATATAAAGAGACAGAAAATTTTAAGGTCTGTGACAAACACCACCTAAGAGTCCTAAGTCATAAAAGTATTATTAACTTACTATAGGCAACTTTGCCTATAGTAAGTTAATCATGAGCAAGTTGGTGCAATGATGGTGGTAAACATGATTTTGCTTTATGGTCCAATGTAAGAAAGAGGCCTTTTAATCTGTTGTGTTATTTAATAATTATCAAATTAGTAAAATGTTTTTTTATGCATTCAACTTTTAGTTTTTTTATTTTTTTTTTCTATTTTTTCAAATTATGAAAAATGAGCATATTATTCGGGAAATAATCACAGACACAGATCAAGATAGATACTGCATGTGTATGTACTTTGCGTGCCATATCGCGTTCCCAAACGACGAGCAATGCTCGTCTTTCGAAACTCTAAGAGCAGAGTTTCGAAAGACGAGCATTGCTCTGCAAACTAAAGATAGTTTGCTATCGGAATCGGACGTTAATCGGAATTTAAATTTAAAAAGCCTAAAAGTGCCATATTGAGCTGTAGAAATTAACGAATAGAAATGTTGGCTTAGATAATGGACACGTTTCTTATCATTGGTACGTCACAGTAGGTTGGAAAAAAGTGGCACGCTCGTTTTTATACAAATGAAGGGACATGCGGTACCTATCTTGATCTATGTCTGTGGTAATAATAATTATTTGTTTTTATTGTTATTTTCAGGAATTGCTTTTATCTATTAGCCAATATTAATCTTTATTGAAAATTTCGCCATTTGCGATTTTTAATAAAGTTACCATTATACTGGGTGTCCCAAAAATACCGTCTCATAGTGACATGGGAGATAGATTAGCCTTATATCTCTCGGATAAAATAAAAATGACCTTAGTAAAAGTTGCTTAGTTTTCGAGATATTTGGATTTTTTTGGTTTTATTCAAAATCTCCATTTTTAGTTAGTTTTTATTTCCGCATTAGTACAAATTCCTTTAATTTATTCATTTTTATTTTTTTTAAGTATCTCGAATAGTTGTTTGATGCATACAAAATAAATTTTTGTCAAATAGTAGTGTATTTTTTAAGAAAAAAATATTTTTGTGTTGCGTTTTAGCTCCCAAAATTTCGAACAAAATTTTGACAATCTGCCGTGAAAAAAAAATGTACTAAAGTAAACTGGAAAATAATTTTAAAAATTACTCAATTTATTGCAGATTTAGAAATGGTATAACACTTACATAAGAATTTTACAGAAACTTAGAAATTGCCATTTTTATCATTAAAGTCTAATTCAAGCCGGGCTCAACTATGAAGTGAATATTCAATATTCAAACACAATGAAAAGGCCACATGTTGTCCTTTGTGTTCGGCGTTTGTGATCCTGTTCTTAGGTTAAAAACTGAGTGAGATAGCTGTCAATGATCAACGGTAATGTTTGTTAAAGGCCTAATAAGTGCAAGGGAGCGCGCAATATGCGCTACTCTCTTCCCACATTTTACAACACCGTGTTCCACGAACGATCTCGTGGACTTTAGTACGTTCTCTTCCGTTTTGTGCGATACACGTGCTATTTTGTACTGCTCTCGTTTCTCTCATTTTTTTTATTACTAGGCGTTATTTTTGGACTCTGATTTGCTTTCGATTTGGACTATTGTTGAACTGATTTGGTGACAACAACGACGGTTTGCGCTCTTACAGACAGCTGGCTGGTTTTACTGTGCTAAGAATGGAAAATCCACGAGGTGCTGCTACTCAATTTACTCATCGTGAGTACGCCGACATGTACTTAATTTATGGGGAAACCAGGCGTGTTTCTAATCGAGGCGTAGTAACTTTAAGCTTACGATTAGCTGCAAGATTGTACGCGAAACGTTATCCAAACCGTACACCGCCATCGTATCATGTGATTGAACGATTGGATTCTGCCTACAGAGAGGGTAGAGTCCTAGGAACTCGAGGTGGTGAAGGGAGACCGCAAACAACCGACGAAGATGTCGTGTTACAGCAAGTTACCGAAGATCCGTCAACATCGGTTCGTTTGATTCAAAGTCGGACTGGAATACCGAAATCATCTGCTCATCGCGTTTTAAAAAGGAACAGGTATCATCCGTACCACATACAAAGAGTGCAAACTCTCCTTACGAGTGACTATGCCAGACGGGTACAATTTTGTCAACGAATGTTGGAAAAAAATAGGGAAGATCCCGACTTTTTTCATAAAGTACTGTGGAGTGACGAGTCGCAATGTAGAAGAGATGGTTATTTAAACCTTCATAATATTCATAGCTGGCAGCTAGAAAACCCACACGAGAATAGAGAAGATCGGTCGCAACACATGTTTAAAATAAATTTATGGACCGGAATCTACAACGGTACAATAGTAGGACCAGTGGAGCTGCCTCCAATATTAAATGGTCACACCTATTTGGAATTTTTAGAAAACCAATTGCCAACGCTCCTTGGGGATGTGCCACTGGAATCTTTACGAACGATGTGGTTTCAAAGCGACGGCTGCCCAGCACATTACGCTCGAGACGTTCGAGCACACCTGGACCGCAGGTTCCCGAGAAGGTGGATTGGGCGACTGGGGCCAATCTTATGGCCACCACGATCCCCTGATCTTAATCCCCTGGATTTTTTTTATTGGGGATGTCTTAAAGACAAAGTTTATGGTAAACCAATACGCAACGAAAGGGAACTACGCGACAGAGTCACCGCAGCGGCTCAAGAAATATCTCAGATAAGTTTGAGAAGATTAAAGAATAATTTTATCAGAAGATGTCGATTGTGCATTCGTGTTGGAGGTCGACAGTTCGAGCATTTACTGTAATAAATCTAAGTTCTAAAGTTTTTTTCTAATTTTATTTATTATCACAGTGCCCCATAACAGCGAAGGAAAGAACGAAATAACAAATTAGGGTTGCAATAGTACATTCAGTTTTACAAGTCTACAGATACAAAAGATAATAAAGGTCGATAGATAATAAGATTGCGATGAACATTCCTGGTACTTTTTCATCTTCTTTACTACATAAGAGTCTGGCTTGAATCAGACTTTAATGATAAAAATGGCAATTTCTAAGTTTCTGTAAAATTCTTATGTAAGTGTTATACCATTTCTAAATCTGCAATAAATTGAGTAATTTTTAAAATAATTTTCCAGTTTACTTTAGTACATTTTTTTTTCACGGCAGATTGTCAAAATTTTGTTCGAAATTTTGGGAGAGCTAAAACGCAACACAAAAATATTTTTTTCTTAAAAAATACACTACTATTTGACAAAAATTTACTTTGTATGCATCAAACAACTATTCGAGATACTTAAAAAAAATAAAAATGAATAAATTAAAGGAATTTGTACTAATGCGGAAATAAAAACTAACTAAAAATGGAGATTTTGAATAAAACCAAAAAAATCCAAATATCTCGAAAACTAAGCAACTTTTACAAAGGTCATTTTTATTTTATCCGAGAGATATAAGGCTAATCTATCTCCCATGTCACTATGAGACGGTATTTTTGGGACACCCAGTATGCTACTAGCGACCCGCCCCGTCGCACGGGTATAAAAATTAAAATATATAGCCACTGAAAAAAATATTAAAATCGATAGCCTATGATCCTTTACGTGGTCTACTTCTTATCTGTGCCAAATAACATAAAAATTTCTCCAGTAGTTCGCGAGATAAGTCGTTTGACGACCTCCGTGGCGCAGTGGTGAGCACGTTGAGCTCAAGCCGGAGGTCGCGGGTTCGAGTCCCGCCGACGGAACAAAAAGTTTGTAAAGTTCCTGGGTCATGGATGTATATTAAATATGTGTATCATATAATAAAAATCTTAAATATATGTATAGTATAAAAGTATTAAATATATTTCCGTTGTCTGGTACCCGTAACACAAGTCCTTCAGGTACTTAGCACGGGGCCAGACTGACGTGGTGTGAAGCGTCCATAGATATTATTATTATTATTATAAGTTTCTCCCCCGTTTTTTCCACATTCTCCTATTAGTCTTAGCGTGATAAAATATAGTATATAGCCTTCCTCAATAAATGGGCTATCTAACACTGAAAGAATTTTTCAAATCGGACCAGTAGTTCCTGAGATTAGCGCGTTCAAGTTAGCCCTTTCAAATAATTTTCCCCGTTTTTTCCACATTTTCCTCTATTTCTTCGCTCCTATTAGTCTTAGCGTTATAAAATATAGCCTATAGCCTTCCTCGATAAATAGGCTATCTAACACTGAAAGAATCATCAAAATCCGTTGCGTAGTTTTAAAGATTAAAGGGAACAAAAGGACATGAGAGAAAAAAGAGCGACTTTGTTTTATAATATGTAATAGACTGCACTAGGTTTTTTCTTCTGCTGTGTTATTACATACTGATGTTTACTGATATATTTTTTCCAGCTCGTGAATTTATGGAACCTGTGCACACATTTGACTATAACCATATGTCAAAAGATGGGGAAAATGTGAATCAAAGAAAATTTGAGGAAGAGGCTGATGAGATATTTTCAAAGACATTAAGACCAGTAAACAAAGACTGGGCTCGTGAAAAGAATTCAAAAGACTACAGGGATAAATCATCGAGATTTGAGAGTAGAAATGAATTTGATGTTGGAAGAGATGTCTATCACAGAAGATCTGATAGCAGAAGGCAGGAAGCTCGCGATAGACCAAATAGATTTGAAGATCCTTATAAAGAAAGAGAATATGACAGAACAAGAGAACTTAGAGATAGAGCAGGAAAAGATTATGAAAGAGATAGAGATTATGGACGAGATAGAGATTTGGGAAGAGACAGGGATTTGGGAAGGGAAAGAGATTTTGGAAGGGATAGAGATTTGGTAAGGGAAAAAGATTATACAAGGGACAGAGACTTGGGAATGGACAGAAATAGAGATTTTGGACGAGACAGGGATAGAGACAGGATCTATGGCAGAGAAAGGGACAGAGATATTGGAAGGGAAAGAGATAGAGACACTGGAAGGGAAAGAAACTTAGATAGGGATTTTGAAAGGGACAAATATAGGGATAGGAAAGACAGAAGTAGCCACAGTATAGATAGAGATAGTCGTAAAAGAGGATTGAGTAAGGAGAGTGAAGTTAGTAACACATCATCAAAGAAGGCAAAGACAGATGGTGAAAAACCTAAGCACATAGTTATGATTGATGATATTTTAGAACATCCAGGACGTGATATGAGGCCAGCAAAAATAGTTATTGTTTTAAGAGGTACATTTTACATTTAATTTTTTCTTTTGAGGACAAAAGATTTTTTCAAAGTTACCTTTTAATTTGCTTTTAAATATTTGATGTAATAATTACACGTGAAAGGCAGTATTAACTTTTTTTAATGTATAGGTCCGCCGGGAAGTGGTAAATCATATCTGGCAAAACTGATAAGGGACCGAGAGGCAGAGTATGGTGGTACTGTTCGTATCATGTCCATAGATGACTATTTTATGCAGGAAGGAGAGATTGAAGAGGAAGATCCAGCTACTGGGAAAATGGTTAGTTATTCTACGAGTTCTACGACCTCTGTGGCTCAGTTGGCGAACATGTTGGTAGCTCAAGCTGGGGGTTGCGGGTTCGAATCCCGCCGACGGAACAAAAAGTTTTCAAAGTTCCTGAGTCAAGGATGTGTATTAAATATGTGTATCATATAAAATCCTAAATATATGTATAGTATAAAAGTATTAAATATTATATTTCCATTGTCTGGTACCCGTAACAAGTCCTTCAGGTACTTACCACAGGGCCAGACTGACGTGGTGTGAGGTGTGTCCATAGATATAATTATTATTGTTATTATAATAGGCTAGTTAACTATTTTTTCTTATTGGTAATTAGAACTCTCACAAATAGAAACATTGGTGAAAGAATGACTCCGATATCTTAAAAACTCTCCAAGATATAACAATTCGAAAATCACATAAAATAAACCTTCCCAAAACGCTTTATACAAAATGACAGTGGGCTAGTGCGTTGCAAGTTGTGATGGGTAATTTTCCGTAAAATTACAAAGCTCGGAAGTTGTAAAGCTGATTTCTACAAATGTTTATATCGTTATAACTTCATTTTATTTAAAACTAGCTGTCCCTGCAAACGTTGTTTTGCCGATATTATTTTATTGAAGTGACTAAAATATAAGTATGGTGCCATAGTCGTCCGACCTGGCTCTCTTAGGCATCCATACTAATATTATAAATGCGAAAGTCTGTTACCTCTTCACGCTCTAAACCGCTGATCCGATTTCGCTGAAATTTGGCATGGAGATACTTTTAGTCCCGGGAAAGGACATAGGATACTTTTTATCCCGAAAAAATGTACGGTTCCCGCGCGATAAACGAATTATGGCGCAAAGAAGTTGCGGGCTTCATCTAGTTTTCAAATATTTAAGAAAATAATTGAATGCGCCAATACGACAGTTGAATGAAAGAAGATGACGAAAATTGAAGATGACTTTCGCACAGTGTGGACACTGGACGTAGCTATAGATCTAAACTCCCCTCTCGCACGCGTACCCCCCGCCTTGATGACGCCCACTTCGCAACGGGCCGTGCAGTAGAAATCGTAATATTTTAATTTCGCCATAACTTTAAAACCAAACGTCCAATTTTAGTCATTCAAAGACTAAATATTATCTACATAAACTGTACATAGTGACGACATGATTTATTTTGATAAGGATTAATAGCATGAGTAAAATAAACGCGTTTAAATGTAGTCCAAACAAATTCAAGATTTTTTAAATAAAAAAAAATGGTTGGTGTGTCCCACTCGACATAAATAGGTATAGTGTGTCGCGGACTTTTTTGTAGATATTTATAAGATCTACAACTAATTGGAACATTTTATGGTTCTATCTTTTATAGTTTAGGCAGCGTACGCAAAATAAGTAACTTTTCTGGTTGATTTTTTTACACCTTGTGTCCGAAAATTTCAAATATCTTACGAAAACCTATTTTTTTTCCAAAATAAAATTTAGTCTATGTTACTCGTGGATAATGTAGCTTTCGAATGGTGAAAGAATTTTTAAAATCGGTGCAGTAGTTTTTGAGCCTATTCATTACAATAATAAAAACAAAGTTTTCCTCTTTATAATATTAGTATAGAAATATTCTTATCTTTGACCTTGTTATATGTTGCACATAACTTTAAGGGCGCTTGAGGAAATAGGAAGGCGCAATGTTCGAGATTTAGGTCTCTCTTGTGGATCCAGGGGTTAGAAATGTTATTGGTAGATCAGTGATGAAACAGATTGTTTTGGGTAACAATCAGACATTTTTACATTATCTTTACCTTTTGTATGTTATGTTACACGGTGCATGGTGTATGCTAAAACTATATTCAAATTTTAAAATGAATAACTTGCTGATTATGTAGCGTTTTTAAGTATTACAGAAAAATGGCTAATATTAATTTATTTGTAAAAATTGTGTGTCTCTATACGTAAAGATGTAATTAATAATTAATATACATCTTATGATCATATCTTTCAGGTTAAAAAACCGTTACTGAAGTACGAATATGATGAACATTTGGAGGAATCATACATCAGCTCATTGAAACGGGCATTCAAAAGATCACTTACTGATGGCTACTTTTCCTTTTTGATATATGATGCAGTGAATGACCAGTTAAAAGGCTACGCAGATATATGGAACTTTGCTAGACAAAATGGTTTCCAGGTATGTATGGTGGTATATTTTATTTTAAATTCAAAGTTTCCCGCGACTGCATGCGTACTATCAGTTACAAGATAATTTTGAATGGTTTAAAAAAAGAATTTTTTTTTTAAAACAAAGTAAGGCTCGACCCACACTGGGGCAGAGTCGAAGCGTCACGACTCACGACGCGTCATGTTTTTTGCCTACAGCATATTCGTCTCTACTAATTACAAGAAAAAAATTCTGCTATGAAAATATACATAGAATATGAATTCTAATTAATTTCTTTTTATTAGGTTTACATTTGTACCATGGAATTGGATCCACAAGTGTGTTTCAAGAGGAACATCCACAATAGGAAATTGGAAGACATCGAAGTGATCTGCTCTAGGTTTTTCCCAACGCCCGCTCACCACATACAGTTGGATGCTACCACGTTGCTACAGAACGCTTCGATCACAGACGTACAAATGGAGGATGTTAGCAATGATGACGTTGTGGAAATACCCGACGAGGAACCGGAGGTGAGAAACCTCGAGACACGTTTCCTTTGAATCTTAGGCCAATATTAAAATTAAAGGCGACGGTTCAAGCCTGTCTGGGCAAATTATTTAAGTAGCTGGCCACAAAAAAATTGCTGTGTAGAGAAAGAAGTTGAATTACTTTGGTTGGCCAGTTACTTGAGTCTTTGCCCTAAGCTGTCTCCTTAAAAAAAAACATTCGACTGTCGAATTCCATTTTCAAATTGAAACCGAACCTGGATTTGTAAGGTGTAGGTTTAAAGGGTTAATTAAATTTTTCTGTATATTTTGTCTGGAAGCAGGGTAGCGTTAATGTTTTTATTTCAGCATCGTAACTAAAACGCCTAGTGCTGTTCACCACAGGTCGAAAATATTATTTCGTCGAAATGGGAGAAGATGGACGATGCCAACCAACTAGGTGGGTCCTGGTGTTCTTTTATTTCTTATATTCCATTTTCCATCCATCCACGCGTTGGCACATCTGCGCCAGTCCGGGTTATTGCTGATTGTCAAAATATAATTAAAAAAATACCTGTCAATTACAATCATAAAAATAATCTCCTAATATCTTGATGCTCTATATTTTTTTATGTTGTGGCGTGCGTCGTAACCGTCCAAATTATTATATTTGAATAGGGCTAATTTTAATACAATAAAAAAAAAAAGATTTTAACTCACTGCCTGAATTACCAAAAGCTTGTCAACTTGTCAATACTCTTTGTTAATACGATTGAATGTTTGTTACAGCCCGACTCGACGGCACCAACAAACCCCTACGGCCATCGCAGCTCTCAATGGAAGACTACCTACAGCTAGACAACTGGAAACCCAACACGGCTAAACCGGGGAAGAAAACTGTGAGTAATTCATCGTATTGTCATTATTGTTATAGTTTTATAGTTCGACGCGATGCGCGAGGTTTTCGTACTAGTTTTATATTTACTCTTTCGCGTATAAAATGTTATTTCGTCCCTGCAGATATCACAAGGGTCGCACCTGACATTTCTACTCTATTGTGCCTGCAAAATTTAAGGTTGAAAGTCCACGCAAAACCAGTCCAATTTTTGCGTATCTTGACAAGACTTTATTTTACGTAAAATATTAAACGGTTACGTTGACGGTTCGTAATCAGTGCGGAAAATTAAAAAAGACGAGATTCTACAGAGAAAAAACAAGGATAGAATTATTTCATCACTTTTTATTTTGGATTTGCGGCCATTTTGCGGTTACAAAATATTGTTTTATAATATTATTCGTATGAAAAAGATTTATTTATAATCGATTATCGACGATTGCTTTTCGCATATTTATATTTGAACCGATCGACGTTATTCTATTTCTAAACCTTTAATATTTACTGTAACCTCGTAGACGTTATAAGTTACGTTGATAACTTATGTCTACAGCTACAATTTTACTTTCTACGCATTTTCTACGTCACCTATGATATATTTATTATATTAAATAACTTATCCATATTTGATGGGATTCATTTATACGGTACAATGACATGTATTCAATAAGTTTCGATCGCGTACACATAATTTGTACGCATTATTTACGTATTATACGCACGGGCGCACGCCACACGCACATACTTTAGCGTATACGTACGCATTTTTTCAAATTATTTACTGATGACCATGAATTTATACAATTTATTGTCTGTATAACTATAATACTGTCACTTCGTTTCAGTACAAAATATAAGTTATTGTTATATTTTT
Source organism: Lysandra bellargus (assembly GCA_905333045.1). Taxonomy (NCBI): domain Eukaryota; kingdom Metazoa; phylum Arthropoda; class Insecta; order Lepidoptera; family Lycaenidae; genus Lysandra; species Lysandra bellargus. The sequence continues at coordinate 7,280,431 of HG995355.1, forward strand.
TATTTACAATAAATCCGTTATTACAATTATTAAAACCCACCTAAAATACATACCTAATTGGGACAAGTTGTCGGTAATGTTTCAACTTTTATAAATTTAATAGCGCTAAGTGTAAAATAAATTAGAGGTGAGTATGAGATTTTGTGAACGGGATTTTATCGTATATTATTAAAACAGGTACGGTGGGCCGACTTGGAAGAGAGAAGACAACAAGAGAAGATGCGAGCGATCGGCTTTGTTGTCGGTCAGACTGACTGGAATCGTATGACTGACCCGACTATGGGCTCCAGCGCCCTCACACAGACTAAATACATTGAACGTGTTAGACGAAATTAGTATATTGCTAGTTGGATGCTTCTCCAAATTGGCCTATGATGGATCATTACAAATTACGAACGTATAGAGTCTATTTGTCTATAGTAGGGGAGGCGAAGGTGCTAATTTTGTAGTCACTCGAGCGTAATGGAGACCTAGTAGGTTATTTACATTAGGTAAAAGTGATAAAAAAATAATAAGAGCGTTTTTTATTTTTGCGGTAGGCTCAGAAACTGCGGCCATTTTAAAGTTTTGAAAAAGAAAATATATTCAGAAAATTGCTTATTTCGGTCAGTTATTATTATATTTTAGACAACAAGGACTAAATAATTTAGTTTAGTGCAAAATAAAATATATGCGGAGCTTAGTTAGGAAAATATGAAGCTTTATATATATTTTTTTAAATGTCCCTACAGGCTTACCTAACCTTTGAATCGTCAGTGCTTTTTATGGAAGCTTCTTTGGGGTATACTAAACATCTTAATCTGACAGATCTGATGACATTTCAATACTCAAAAAAAATATTTTTTAGTCCGCCACGTGAGAAATCTGATTTCTATACCATGATAACTAGACACATGTCGGAAGCCAATACAAGCTTAATCTGACACTCTCGAAATCCCCTCTTCCCCTCCTCTACTACTATGGATTGTCCGTTGCTGACGTCGCGATTGTTATAGGCTGCGCAATCATTAGTATCCTTCATGGTCCAATTTAGAGGACTGTCCTTAAAATAGATGTAAACAAATCTACTATAAAATATGTATATTAAAATGGAAGTTCGACTTTATTTGTTACGTAAAAGAAAACTATAAACGTTTTCTTCCTAATTACATACAAGAACCTCGATTTTTTTATGGTGAGTGTGCGACATTTTTTTGTGCTTACATTTTTTACAACCTCTTAAAATTGAGCCATCACATAAAAATAAGTCAGATAGAATAAAATATGCACTTCAATTTTTTATATTTAAAATACCTGTTAAACTATGTTTAGACTCTTTTCAGATCTATTATGTAATTATAAATATCTATGATACACAGAGTTATGTTTATGATTTTAATTAACGTATCAAAGGAGGTAAGAGTACAATAAACAATAAGTAATTCTCATAAAAGAATAGTATCGTTTTAATATTGTAAACTAAGTAATAATTTAAACTTTCAGTTCAATATTTCTAATACTCATAACTTAACACTTTCTAAATTACATTTCTCGCGACGTTTTTTGAATTTTACAACTTGTTTTGAACACTTCTATTTAGACAGTACCAAGTACCAACTCATAGCAAAAATTGCCAACACTAAAATGGTTACAATTTTGGGTTGTCTTTACTTATATAATTTACAATATCCATTACAACGTTATCTTTATCATTAGGAAAATAAGACATCGTGCTTTGGCAAGCTAGGCAAAGATACACAGGTCTAATGCCCGTTTTCAACAACTACACCTTTTTACACCATTTAGGTGTCCGTTAAGCCAATATTCCAAGTTTTGTTCTTGATGAATTGACAACCCCGTAACTCTTAGGTGACGTTTATTTAAAATAAAACAACATTTTATGCGATTCATCCATCAAACCATTAGGTGACGTTTATAATTTACGGGATGGATTGACGACCCCGTACACTTAGGTGACGTATGTGGCAACGATGACGGTTGCCTCGACAATGAATCTGTTATAGAATGGCCGTCTGATATTTTACTTGTAAAATAGCGAACTCCCATAATTAATATACACATTTATCACAAACCTTCCTCTTATTCCTATAAAGAAAACTATAAAGAAAAATATAAAGAAAACCCCAATTAAAGGGAACAAAGGGACATGAGGACAGAAAAAGCGACTTTGTTTTATACTATATGTAGAGATATACGTCACCTAAGAGTTGCGGGGTTGTCAATTCATCAAGAACAAAACTTGGAATATTGGCTTAGGGGACACTTAAATTTTAGGTGTAGTTGGTGAAAACGGGCATTTCACATTTCATTAAAAGATTGTATATATTTTTAATTTTGTAGGTAATGGAACGGATTTAGGTATATTAATACTGTATAGGCTACAATTTAGGTCTAACAGTTGATAAAGTTTGTTCATATTGTTATACAATATCTGTATAAAATAGTTAGAGTGCAGACATCTTAGCGATATAATATTACGTCTGTCGTTTTTACTTGTTCATTGAATTTCCGTGCTTGTATGTGTCTCAATAAAAATACTTTAAAAATATCTGTTATTTTTCTCAATTTCTTGTATACTTTTTTATTTCGGCTGCCCCTTTTGGGCTTTGCTTGTATACATCTAAAACTTCTCTATATCTATCGGCGCCAGATTTTGGCGTATACTCAGCGACAGTTAGTTTCGTAAGAAACTTATCTTCGTCCACACTTGTCGTTGTTTCAATCTTGTTTTCTTTATCCGCTGACTTCCGTTTGATGTCGGTGGATCCACTTTTGTCGAGTTTGTTGGGTGTTTTCCCGATATCCTCCCCTTCTCTGCTGCTTGTCATGATCATGACTTGGGGTGTGCTCATCGCTGTCATGTGGTCCCGAAGACACTGTTGTAAGATGTGCAGGAAGAATAGAAACGCTAGCAGCGTAAGTGCCGACAGTGCAGCGTTGCTTTTATGACCTCCTTTGCTGTGATGACTGAAATTTCAACATTCCTTAAATATTTCGATGAAAATTCTTAATTCATCCTCTTTATTTGCATTATAATTATTGTGCCAATTAACAGTTGAATGCGTGTGAAACCTAACCCCACCCGCAAACCACATTTTTTAGGGTTCCGTAGCCAAAATGGCAAAAAACGGAACTCTTATAGATTCGTCATGTCTGTCTGTCTGTCTGTCTGTCCGTCCGTATGTCACAGCCAGTTTTCTCCGAAACTATAAGAGCTATACTTTTGAAACTTGGTAAGTAGATGTAGTCTGTAAACCGCATTAAGATTTCGATACAAAAATGGAAAAATTACTAAAAATTTTAGTTGTCCCCATAGGTACAACTGAAACAAAAAAAAATTTTTTTTCGTCTATATATAATTTTCGTCGTCGGATAGGTCTTCAAAAATCATATTCAGGTTTCTAATATCATTTTTTTCTAATCTGATTAGTTTGCGAGAGAGACTCTTCCAAAGTGGTAAAATGTGTGTCCCCCCCTCTAACTTCTAAAGTAGGGGCATGATAATTTAAAAAAAATATATATGATGTACATTACTATAAAAACTACCAACGAAAATTGGTTTGAACGAGATCTATCAAGTAGTTTTTTTTATACCTCATAAATGGTAAGTTACCTTAATTTAACTTTCATTAAATCAACTAAAATAATATAAAAATAAATCAAAAACCTTTTAATTTTATAGAAATAAACCTTATTGCTGCTGCGGAACCCTTCAGTGGCGAGTCCAACTCGCACTTGGCCGGTTTTTAACTGTGTGATCACAACTTATCACATAACTTATTCTTGGTAGTTAATCCAAGTTCTTCAAGGGATACAATTTAGATACAAATTACTTATCGGCTATTATTTTAGTCCAAAATACTTTGCGATAATAGCAAAGACCCTATGAAATCCGATTATTTATATTAGACCTTTACTTACTGCTTATAAGTAACGTGTCCATGAGACGGGGCTTCGTAGTACACATGTTGGTCGTGCGAAGCCGAGGGATACTCCGAGTACCTAAAAAATTTCAGGGAAAAAGTAAGCATGGCTGAATTTCAGGGAAAAAGTAAGCATGGCTGAATTTAAAACTACAGAATCCATGGCTTTTTAATCGCTAAATAAATCCAAAACGCGCATGCTATTAAAAATCACTAAAAGATAAAATGCGAAAATGCTTAAAACTAATATCATCCAGGCGAATTCAACAAGATTCGGGTAAGTGTAGTGGTAAGAGATGCTTAAATCTTTAATCAATTGCTCTTCATTTGGTAAGTTAAAAGGTCATCGTCATCAATAATTGGTAAGTAGAATTCTAAAACACACTGCCGCGGAAAAAGAAAGCACTTAAGTACGATATTCCGATGAACCCTCATCGGGACATTTTAAATGCCTCCACGACATTGCAATTTATTTGAATACAATAATTATTTAGTAAGGATTCGGTTTACCTAACATTCAATTGATATCGTGGACTATTTAACAAAACCTAAGCAACGTAGCCGGCAAATTATTACGGACCCTGTTGCTGCGTAAAAAAAGGGATAACTACTAAGTGCTACTAACCTGTCTATCAATTGTTTGGGCGTTGCTCCCATTTGGGAGAAAATGTTGGCGAGCGTCATGTCAGCTGTGTCACACCAATGCAAATGTCAAGGTGCAGGCGGGATTCTCCGATTGAAACGGGGCCTCGTTGCTGCTATGCGTTGCGTTTATGGAATAACGCATTTTATGCCACATAACTGCGGTGCGGTGACACCTACTAGTAATAATAATAATTATTTATTTATTTTCGCACCACAATATAATATTACACTTATACCATTACAATAAAACAAGTTCAGAATTTGTGGGGAGACTGGAGTCTTAAACAAGTCCTGCTTGTATTTTAAGACACCAGGCCTCTATCCCTAGTATAAGTACATATTATTCAATATAACATTTAACACTACTGCGCCCTTCATCTTCCCAAAGTGGAAATCTCAGCTCTTGCGTTTCGTTCCCAAAAATACGTTTCGTTAAAATTCAACCTCCGACCACACAAATCAGAGAAGTTGATTCATAGGCAGACGGCGGACCTGTATAATTTGGTCGCGTTTAGTCAAAACCAGCTGATAGATGACGACTTACATAGAGTTAACATAATCCAGCCAAATGACGTAGGTCTGTCAATTACTGCCTATGAACTTTCTTCGCAGGAGCCTGAAGCGTCACCAGTGCGGCTATAATCACCGCGGTCCGCAATGCGACGGAGCAACGTGGCCTCGCTCTTACGTGTGTATCCGCTCTACTAACCTCAGCTTAAGAGTACTGTAACGGCATTTTCCTCTGAACGACATGGGAAATTGAAATGTCTCTAGGAGGATCTGAACTGAAGCGATAACTCGCTTTGATTTATTTTTGATGTATCTACTTTTGAACTGTTTCAAGAGTAACACTACCACTTTTAAGAAATGCATGAAAACAAAAACTGTTTTGGTACATTTGTTAAGAGAGTTGTAAGTTTGAAAGGGATAAAAAAGAAACCGAAGATATTTTAACATTTTTATTTATTCATCAACATTCACTCAAGGACGTCCTCAGGCATACCATCACAAAAATATACACATTATAATTACTAACTACTATGTGATACAAAAATATATCACGCATTTTCATCATCAGTCGTCAATTGCACCAATTGATGGAAACATTTTTAAAATGGAACGTTATTAAGAATTTCACCTTAATAAAATTAAACATTTTCATTACAGTCAACAGTGAGAATCTATACTAAAATAAGTTAAATAAATAAATAATTTAAATAAATTACTGAACACTTAAATTAATCGCGCGTTCTTTGATGCTGACTCTACTCTACGTTTCTAATTTTGAGGTTTACAAAAAGACCGAGCCTAACCATTTCAAGACAGAGTACCGTTTAGAATTAAGATTTTTGAAAGAAGTTCTATACACGTTTCACTGACACTACATTAAAGTTTTTGGCGGTATGAATGTTAGAAATTAGAATGGCTTTGTTTAAACTTCGTTACACTCGAGATAGATTTGGCGACAGTCAGTGCCTGAGCGTCCGCGACGACCGGCCTCGAAGAATTGGTCGAAGGTACCAGCGGACTGCCTCTCGAGGACAAAGCTAGCGGCATATCTGCAAATAATGAAAAAGTTGACTAAAAACAAGTTTTCATCAATATGTGATTTGCAGTAATTTTCTATTTTGCTTGACTTAAAATTAGAGATTAATTAAGATTTCACGACACAATTTCCTGGTCCAGTGAGCAATTTTGGAAGGCAGGGATTCATGTATGTATTTGCGACAGTTTAATACTATACTTACACCGCGACGCGCGACCTCAATAGCTACTGGGAATCGTCGTCGTATCTTTTTCTTAGCAAATATAACATAGAAATGAAGTAAATAGTTTTAATGTTAAATAATTAAATAACGATGATAAAATTAACGTACGTTCCAAGTTGGCAGAAGACGCTCTTTGGTCCGATGTCAGAGGAGCACTCATTGTTGGCTTCACAGAGATACTTCTGAAGGCATTTGTCGTCGTTGGTGCCGAAGGACCTCACGTAGGTTTTGAGCATCGCGATACCAGCGAGAGACGCATCACTGACTGAGTCCTTCCTGCCCATTGAGCGAGCAGTCAGGGAACGGTGGGAGAAAGATGTCTTGAGAGCATCCAGTAGATTTACAACGATGTTGATGAACTGTTGAAGAAGAAACGCCAAATTGAGATTATGCTGTAAAATTTAAATAGTTGAAGCCATTCAGAAACTGTAATTGCAGTGCTGTATGATGCTATTACTAATAAAAAACTAATGGAACTCTAAGAGGGAAGGAAGGATAAGTGGCATACCTCTCCAGCTTGCTTTGCCATAGAGGAGACTTGATCGGGATCTTTTGCACCGAGCACCGTCGACAGAACCGCAGCCAAAATACTCTGAAGCAAGGTAGAAGCGAAACCATGTCCATAACCAAACTTTACTATTTACATATCAACAGGACTATCTCAATAAACTAAATATACAACCAATTTTAGTGAGATAATCCAAGGATGCGAAGGGTTCGGCAGTTAGAAGTAAGTATGTTGAATGTTGATAATATATTATTGTAACTAAAGTTACTTTCTACTTGATCCTTGTGAGAGTTTCAGATTTATTCACGGGAGATATGCCAAGAGCATTCTGCTAGCTAGAGCCTAGAGAAGATATCAATTACTATTAAAGGGCCTGCATGGCGGCAGGCCTGCGACACCATTCACTATCGTGCATAAGCCGGCGGACGGCAAGGCGGACTGCCGTGAATGGGCCGCTTTAAATCGTTGCGTTACAGCAAAACCTAATCAAAAAGATGTTGAAACTTTTAAAATGTGTAACTTTTATATTCTGAAGATTTGCTTCTTGTTGTTAGCAGTTTAGAAACAAATAGTTTAGCAAAACATATCTCCTATGTGAAATACATCTGATAACAACGAGGGTAGGGTTGAACGTGCTATGTATGAGTGATACTAATCGGTGTGAATTTCTACTAGACGGTTAGTGGATCAGTAGGTCGAATGTGGCTTGTTTGTACAATGAATTGAGTGAATTTGAACCTCAAACACAGTTCATACCTGCATTGTAGAAGATCCGTTGTCAACCTTGTCAATACCATCGCTGGCGCCACCTCCTCCAAGGATCGCGGTGAGGATTTTCAAGCCCATGGACAACATTTGTGCCCACGGGGATGGTGCAACGGTTTCAGTATCTATATTGTCACTTTTGTTGGCCCCAGTGCCTCCGGGGTTGAATAACATTTGCATTACCATACCTGAAATATCAGAAAGTAATCATTTAATAATGGTATAAAGTGTCTTGAACAAATTAAATAAGGGTTCTTTTTTGGAAAGCATGAGCTGAAAGCTGATAAGAAGTTTGTAGAAAAAGCACATGCTAATACTAAAGAACATATTGCTATTATAGCGACGAAGGCGTGCTTATTTATGCAAGGTCGTTTAAAGCTCTCAAAATTTTACTAAGTATACCGTTATTCTATGAAGGTGTGTAAAACTTAAGCAGCTCAAATATTTCTGCGATAATATTATTTAAATTTTAGAAAACGAAAACAGAATTATGATAATTTTAAGCATCAATCACACCGTTCGCTTGGACTTCGGTCAATAGAAAGTTGTGGTCATAAAAATTAAGACGTGCAAGAAAATTTAAATTTCACATTTGTGCAGAGATAAATATGCATTATGCACTGCAGTAAATAATATGGATGTATGGCTGTAAGTTTTCCTAGATAAAGAAATACTTTCTTTAACCGGGAAGACATACAGCTATGTTAAAGTGATAATTGTCATGCAGTAACCGAGAAGGGCCTTATGTTTTCTCTAATAAAGGAATATTTGCTTTTACAAAAAAGAAATAAAGCTTAGGTTTATGTGTATTACCCAGCATGTTCGACCAGGAGAATCCGGAGTCCGATATGGAGTTGGTTTGTATTTCGTCGATGTCATCGAGGGCTACTTTCTTCAGCGCGTTGGGTTTCTCGGCAAACTTGCGCTCTTGTGCTGACTCCTGCTGTGGTAGTGGTAACGAGTTGCTGTAATACTGCGGATTTTGATTCCTTACGTTGCTTGTAGCCTGAAATTAACGAAAATGTACTTTTAGAAATTTATATAAATAATACAGGAAAATACTGCTGGAAGTAAGTAGGTAAACTTTGAGTGTTTTTAGTAAATATTATTTTACTATTTCATCATAACAGAGTACTTTAAGAAAATTATAAAATGTAGAAAAACACCATTGGCAATTTTTGTAGAGGTATAAATAAAAAAAAGAGATCTCACCTGTGAAATAAGTAGGGAATGCTGTGGATACGCCAGAGTCTGGAGGATGGTGGATGTACTGATAAGGGCCAATAGGGCCCATCCTGCCATCTTTTGGTTCATTCTGCGAACAAAAACGAGCTATTTTAAATCGGATAAACTCACCGAGTGTGTTCTTTGAGTGGCCGTCAAGTAGAAAGTGCTCAGATGAGCGATCCGCGCGGATTGATCGGCCGGTGTCGTTTTTAGAAAGTGGCCACTCACGTCTCGCTCATTTCAAGAGGATGTTGTCTAATTAGAGGATGTCCATTAAAATAATTACATGGGCCGCCATATTTAAATGTTCTTTATTTGAATGCAAGTTTTTTTTTACAGACCGCTTTCTAGTTAAAGTTGTTTACTTTTTTCAAGTTGAGCGCAAGTTTTTCTTGTTGCGTAAATACTACGCACATGACTGCTAATTTTACGAAGTGCCGTTCGTTATTAGAATGACAAATCGCTAGAAAATTACCTTTCGGTATCAATTACAGAATATAAATTGCGCTCATTTGGATCTACGTTTTTGCGTTCACTGTGGATTTTCCGCGCATCGCGTGCTCAAATGGTTTCTACTAAACTATTTGTAGGTTTTATTAATATAACGCGTTACTGCATGATCATCCGGTATGGAAGTGTGCTAGCGGTTTGACCGACTCCGCAACCGGGTGACCGGGTATTTTCTAACTGTACCCTGATGTAGCTGCAGCTAATAAGGTTGTTGTTGATGCATTAGCACGCTTAGTGCGCCCGACGAAATTTACATGCATATGCTTTAGTTGTTCCACATACGTCGTGTTTCATAATACGGATCTGATTCTGACGTTACAAATTTTTAATTTGCATTATTAGGTAATTGTTGCGTTATTAACTTCCACTTTGGTTGGTCTGTATTTGGAACCTGTTCTACTTTATCAAAAATAATTTTAATCACGGAAAAACCTGCATACAAACTACAGAACATAAAATGCATCCGTTTCCTGTAAGATGGGTTGACTAAAAAGGGCAATATTTTTAAGGTTTATTACTTACGAGCTTTTGCCGGCGGCTTCGCTCGCGTTAAGAAGTATTATTATATACAAACTTTCAACCCCTATTTTAACCCCTTGGGGTTGGAATTTTCAAAATCCTTTCTTAGCGGATACCTACGTCATAACATCTACCTACATGCCAAATTTATATATATAACTCAAAGGTGAGGTCTCAGTAGAGAAAGGTAGAGTTTGTCTAATGTCTATGCACTTATACTTATGTAGACATTACACGCAACACCACCTAATTAGTTTTAACAATATAATATGTTACAAAAGTAAAAACGACAGGTGAAATTAACGTAATTACTTTGTTGTTTTTATGACGTTTTTCGCCTCCTGAACTCCTATTTTCGTAAAAACTACGGGTGCCTAATAAAAACAATTTCATAAGTCCCCTAAAGATAAGACTATAAGAGCAAAATACACAAAAACTTTTTAGCGCAAGTTTCTACCAGTACTTATTTTTAAACTTTACACTTTTTCCTCGCAGCATTCAAAATTCAAGCTTTCGCCAATCCACATTCAAGAATGCAGCCGATGCATTTTATTACCTTATGGTTGTATGAAGACTGTATATGATTAGTGAAATGAAACGACGCCGGGCGACCCAGTGACCGAGAAAACTCCGGATCTTGGGAGGAATTAATACGGAACGGAACTCTGTAAGGTATTCCGTAGAGGGTTTAGTTTCACTAGTCTAAGTATGGATACTTTCCTTGCTTTTGTACTATTTATGTAGTTACAATGCTCGTGCAAAGTTGAAGCCTCTTACCGGTTTCTGGGGTTTTTTTGTACGGAAAGGAACTCATTAAGATATTCCGAAGAAGGCTTAGACCCAATTTCACCAACGCCAGTTAGTGTTAACAGTTTGTTAAAATGTCATGTCTTCTCTTTCATTCTTAAGAAAAACGAAAGAGGTAACGTGATACAAATTCGAGCATTAAATTTAACAGACGGTGGTGAAATTGGGCCTAAGTTTCACTAGTGTTGTTTAATCCTTCAGGCCCCGCGCGAGCACCGGTGATCGCGACAACAATAGAATACAATAGCAATTCCTGGAAATTCCGACTGAAGTATTAAAGGATGGATACTTTCCTTGGTTTTGTATTTTAGTACGCGTGCATTATTGAAGCCTCTTAATTCTTATGATTTATGGGTAGTTTTAACAGGAGTTATTTATTCAATAGCTTTGTTGATTATCTAGCATTTTCACGTAAGCCAATCAAAAGCGCTGTTGTAATTATGAACTTTTGCCAAAAAATCCAGAATGTCCCATTTTTTGCCGGTAACACCGAGATTTTCCTGTTTCCAATAATAATTATAATTACGTTATTCCATCCTACCACCCGCATATTTATATTTACGGGTCGTATATTACATTTGCGAGCTATTATACGTTAACAAATACTCCTTTGCACGTTTTTGCGCGTCCACCACGTGCATCCGTCGCCAAACTGATGGGGTACTGGTGAAAGCGGTCGCTTGAACTGACTGAAGGCTCAGCTCGGCTACTTTCATCGTCTCTATATGTAGAGGAAATCATGACCACTTCTATAAGGAGCCAAGGATGTCTAGAAGGATGTTGGCGCACTCCTACTTTAAGGTGCTGCCTGTGATGGTAATAAAGTTGAATGATCGTTTCTATAATAAGTAGGTATGTAGAAGAAAACATGACCACTTCTATAAGGAGCCAAGGATGTTTAAAAGAATGTTGGCGCATTGCTACTTTAAGGTCCTGTCTGTGATGGAAATGAAATTGAAGTAAAGTGCGACTGCCTTTTTTTGTTCTTAATCTGAAGGACATCATCGTCCTACATAATTACAAGACTGAGGGGACTGAGGGACACAAATTTGGTACAGAGCAACAATAACTGCTCAAGCTACTAATAATTTTGTGTTCTACTCGTGCTTGAAGGCTCAATAAACCTACATTTTCGATAACCCCATCAACTCCGACAATTTTTCGTTAACATCCGATATATTTTCGAGTACGTTACGTCGCGTTATATAAATTTTCTGTCGTTTTTGCGTGGACCGGTCTGCCTGCCGCTTTCTAAACGCGCATGCGTGCCTCCACGCGGATGTGTCGCGGGCTACTCGACCGTAGGATACGTTGTAGGATAAGGAAACGTTACATTTTTAACTGTTAAGGTGACGCCGCGTTAAAGTAAGAAACCGTGTTGGATATGTTTTAGATTGCTTGTTTTCTATGAGAGGCCGGGCCGGCCTCTCATAGAAAACAAGCAATGGAACAGCAAAAAATGGATAGGGCGTAAGTGACAAAATGGTTTTTGTCGCTTAATTTAAAAACCATAAATACATTTCATATAAGCTATGCACATATTAAAGTGTATGCTTCAACCAATTTATGTACAAATTTTGGAACCTTAAATAACTCTCCTCTGTTGGAAAAATAGGAATCCCTTTTTTTACAGAGGTCTTTTCGATTGATAATTCTGTGTTATAAAAGTTGTCCAATCGTGTTATGCTATGGGCAATTCAAAGACAAAGACATGATGAATACTGACAATGAACTTTAGTTCATTGCTGAGAAAAATCGGCATCGCTACAGCCAAATTATCAAGGCGTCGCCTTAAAGAGGTTACGTGCTGTTTTATAATCTTTGTTTTAGAGTTATGTATCCCATGTTAATGTGCCAACAAACAGTTGGCTACCCCTTATATACCTACCAGTTGGGAATGATAGAGGTGTGTAGAAGTAAGAATTAAAAGCAACTATTAGTTATTACCTATATATGTTAACCTCGATCAAAGCTTTCGACCAAAGTCGACTTTACATTAATGCGCTATATTGAAAGTAATTTTACCGCAAGGGCAATTTTATACTTAATTTGTATGACTATAAAGTCGTGAATACGCTGCGGCCAGAAGCTATCGGCTCGCTCGGAAAACGTGCGAAAAACGTAATTTTAATTATTTAAAAAATAACTAGGAGCATTTAAGCAAAATGCTTCTATACGATTTTGAGTTGCAAAGGTGTCTATCAATTAGACTAATTTCCTACAATACATCTATTTTCGTTTAAAAATAATCTTCAAATTTCTTATTTTTAAGAGGTCATTTCGATCGAGAAATGTATCAAGGCAAAATACATTAATCGTGTTTCTGGTTCTTCTCAAACCTAGATAAGACTATGAATATATGTATATCTCATTACCAGATTTGTAACATTTCTGAGGGTCCTATAGTATTACGTCAAAAAGGACAGTTTTTTCAATATAGCGCCTTAAGTAGGTAAGCTCATAGCTGATTGCTTGCAAAATTAAAATTTATTTAACCAATCAATTAATCTAGCTCGCATAAAATAATATTAGGTATGCTGCTTAACTAAATGTTATTTATAAGTATGTATTTTAATTAGCGCTTATCACTTATGTTTATAAAGATGAAAATTGATAACAAAAACGAAAGCGTACGAAAACAAACTGGTTGCAATTGACTAAATTTGCATTTCACTTTGTGAATGAAGAAAGTTCATTAAAGTAAAAACGCATATTTAAATAGCCAACCAAGTATAAAAAAATAATGAACGTCTTTTTGGTGTGATACAATTTTCCTATGTAATGCAGCCGTGCGCGCGTTGAAGTCTTTTCTCTAGAAGTAGATCTTACGGTATATTGACTCGGATGCACATAACCAATGCCTACAAGTAGATCGAATAACGCTATCTTTATTAGCGATAACACGGATTGCGTTCCCGCGGATAATAATTCATAATTAAACTGAGATTAGTCGGTTAAACTTAAATTAGCTGGCTAATAAAGTAAGCGCCGTTAGATTTCAGTTTCCTATCAATTGATTTGCTCTATAAATTTTAGGTTAGTAATAGTGTTTGTTGTTAAATGTGTAATTTAAGTTATATCGGTCAATTTTATGTTCCCCCTATCCCTTACTAAAAAAATATGTACACAAAGGATACGCTAAAAAATGTTTTGTCTTTGTCTGTCAAACAATTTCAACGTACAAACAAAAATAAAACATTGTATAGCTTAATTATTGCGTTTCTTATCATTATGGGACTATGAGATAAAAAACAAAAAACAAGTTTACAAATGACTTTGACACCTGACGGGACAGATAAATAATCATAAGAAGCACAGGTTAAAAAGAACAGGTTAACGTTAGAATGGAAAGTAAAAGTTTCCAAAAATTTAACCGGAAAAAAGGCATTAAGGTAAATGTTTTGAGCGTCTCGGTTACTCAATGACTTTCACTCGGCTATGAAAGGAGTGACTCAATGTTTTATTTTAGTTTCGGAGCCTGCGCTTGCGCAATACGTTACTTTGAACTTGCGATCACACCTGTGTGTAAAGATACATTGTTGTGTAGTTAATAGTGTAAAATTATCATCGTTTGTGACTAATATATAGCTATATGGGGCAAACTTAGTTGGCCATCAAAGTATTACCAATTCAGTGTTTACTATTTTAGAATAGATACATTTTTGTTATTTAATTTACACGTAGTTACAAGAAAATAATTATTTTAAAAGATAGAGTTGAACTCTATCAATAAAACTCCATGTTATTCCTGTATATATATATCTATCCATCATATATATAATATATTTCTTTTCACCTATAAACAATAGATACAATATCATTTACCGCGTTTCACCGGATTTGCAATATTTCACCTACTCAGGCGAGTCGTAAGATGTAGCGTGTGTGTACAAGATTGCGTATGTGTGAGTGTTACCTGCAGTACGTAATGCTTGTGTGAGATGTCTGTATATTTAAGACATTTGTATGTATGTCGTATATGCGGCTGGATGGATGTGTGAGATGTTTGTATGTGTGTCGTATGTGCGGCTGGATGTATGTGTGAGATGTTTGTATGTGTGTCGTATATGCGACTGGATGTATGTGTGAGATGTTTGTATGTGTGTCGTATATGCGGCTGGATGTATTTGTGAGATGTCCCGTGTCCGTATGTGTGTAGTATGTGCGAGAAACTGCTCGAGCTGGGCACGCGAGTTATTGACCAGGCAGCTTTCGACGCCACTTTCGACTGACGCCGGCGGACTGTTAATTAGCACCAGACGTGATCGGTGATATACTCGCAGAGATATCGCCGAGATATATTTAGAAAACAAAATTTTATAAAGAAAAAAAAATAAGTAAAGGAATCAATATCAAAAAGGAGAAATGACTCAACTACACATGGGTGATGCTGAATGGGAAAGACTTTTCTTTTGACCATACTGGGTTAATCCTTCATCATAAAGTTTAAAGACCAAGAATTTTAAAATTTTCTGTCACTCAGAAAAAACTTTTGTCGCGTCTACTCAATTCTTATTCCAAAATTAATAGCAACAGGAACTGTCTAAAGCTCCGTCAAATTCTCAAGCATCAGAAAGCGGAAGCATCCCCTCCTTTATACACTTCAAAGGTTCCAAGGGACGGCTATTATAGCTGACACGTAATTGCTTATAATTGCTGGCTTCAAAAGGTATGCTAGCATATCCCGTCCCTACTAACGATTTAGGATATCGTTTGGATGATTGCACTTGATTACAAACGACCGCGGTTGGGTTCAAGAACGAACTGACTTTGAGATTTGAATACAGTTCATTCACTTCCAAGTAGAAAATGCTCGCTTAGAAATGATTGATGGAAACGATGATTACTAAACTTAAGAGTTCTTTGAGGCTCCCTGCGGCATCTATTATTGTCTTCCTTTTTCATTATTATATTTGTGAAAGAGAAAGCATAATATTTTGACCAAATTTTAGAAATAACTATGAAGCAAAAGTATAAAAATATAAAAAAATTGGCTGATTTGAGTACATATTATATCAATAAAGAATTCCCAATGAAGATACAACTCAGGATTTTGCTCCATATTACACCACTGGAAACTTCGCAAAGTCCTACAAGTGATTTCATGGAAGCTGTTCTTCAAGTCTGTTTGACAAGACCCTTATCATAAGGTCAAAGGGAGAGATCATACTTAGGGCCCGTTTCACCGCTTCCTCATAAGGTGCCCGATAGGCTTATTTGACATATTCTCCATACTAATTAATTATTTATTAATTCTAGTCAAGTTAAGTGGTGGATAGCCTTATCAGGAAGCGGTGAAACAGGCCCTTAATATTATAATCATACAAAACTACGCAGTCATGAAGAATCAATGTGCAAACGAACATTAGGGGACAATGTAGTGCAATTTGTTGGTGAAAACTGGTACAAAACAGGTGGTCAGAAGTGGGTCAAGTGGGCCACTTAGCAGGTGAGATTGAAACAGCATACGACAGAGGATCATCTTGTAATTTAAGTATGTGATAAATTGTCATGAAAGATAAGTTTCGAACAAGTATTAGGCAGAATTTGATGTTTTTCGGTTGTATTTATTCCGCGTAGAGGCTGTCGTAGGCTCGTAGCGTTGCTACGCAATTCTTAACACCTCATACTTTTGACCGAATGAAATTGATTAAAGAGAAATAAGGGAAATGAGAGTAAAAATATAGAGAGGAATATATAATCACTACTCTTTCTATATCAAAGTGTAAAGGACTTGAGCCATTGAAATTTAAAGAACATCACTAAAATTTCACGCGACTAATGGATGTTTAGAAAACCAAGGTACTACTGATGACACTTGTGCGTAGATAATTTAGTGGTCACTTTTTAGTGACGCTCAGTGTGGATAATATGATAATGATGTTGAACTAATTTTTACACTTCATCTAGATTTTTGTTGTACGTGATGTTGCCCATAGACAGATGCTCTGATTTTTACATTTTCACTGGCCCAATTCTGCATAGTAGTACTTTTATATCACTATTTCGAAGATTATTTTTTTACAAATTGCAATTTCTAATTGCTCAGCACTCACATTTTACCACTTATTCACTAACTTAAAAACACTTTTGAAAAAAAGAATTCCCATCACTATCCACTTATCCAAAGACTTACCTCAGGTTCTCTCCGAAATCACTGTATCACAAACACTTATCGGAACGTCACTAGTGAAAGTGCGTGCTGTTGGCTCGAGAGTCTGACTTGCAATGAGTTTTGCGCCTTGAACTTGTCGTATATATACGATGACCCAGACACGGTGTTCCACTGTACCTGTTACATCCCGTGTCCCGAGTCCTTGCCAAGGACGAGCCTTATCGATAAATGCTGGCACAAAAACGTTAATATGAATGAATGCGTTAATATGGAAAACTCTTAAACTGTTGGTATGGTATAAGCCATGCTTTTAAATGGTTTTGTTGGGTATTGATACCATTTTTTAATTATTATTTATTTACAATGTTAAGGTACCGAACATAAGCAGGAGTACAAGCACAGCCTTGTGGTACTCTTGATTTAGGTGTTAGCTCTTAAAGATTTATCGTCTTTTTACCATTTCTAGATTACAATAAAGGTGTATTATCCGCAGCAAAGCAAGTGCTCAAGGAATGGGGTTACAGACTATGCATGAAGCAATGGGCTGAGACTCCTGGCCTTGAATACTCCAAGGCACTAATTCCTGGCTTCAACAAGAAACTATCAGAATTATTGGATATTTGTAGCATAACGACTTGCAGATTCTGTGAGGAGGAGGATGAAACACTTATTCACCTTCTTCTCGACTGTCCTGCTCTACTACAGAGCAGGAACAGACACCTTGGTCGCCACGAATACTCATCCACAGAGGAAATTCGTGGCACCAACCCCGACGTTACCCCGACCATATCGTTCAATTTATGAGCAGTATTGGGTTGGGGATGATTCTCTAGTTTGAAGGAGTCACAATAGATCCTCATGGGTCGCAGTGACGTCAGTGCTATAGCGACCTGCCTTCTTAAAAATAAAAAAAATAAAAACTACCCTCAGACATGTGTTTTTGCCTTTATTTAAGATAACAGTTTGATTTCGAACAACCTTTTAATGAACAAGCATTTGAAATGCCTTTTTCATGTAACATGTGCGTAGAGTGTAGACCCCAACTTATTTACATGAACAAATATATTGACTTATTTAGAAGATACTTTAATCTATTGATAATCGATATACAATAGATACGTGTCGCATCACTATTATGTTATGATATATATACCTAGGTTAAATGTGATTTCTTTTGTTTGCAGGTAATTGATGGAAGTATAGAAAGTATGTTGTCTGGTAAGAGTGTGATATACATAATATTATTATGTACGTCCACAAATAGAGGTAAGTGGAAATTAAATAACAGTTTTACAAGGTAAATCTAATGTTGAAAATTCTTCGTGCGACGAAGCCAAAAGGAAAATAATTTTGGTATTCTATGTATGAATTTACGTAATATTATGTTTGTTTGATAAAAGCGCTAAAGCATTAATTCCCTATCTTAATAATTGAGATGCCGACATCCATAGGTACTATAGGGAATCCGTATAAACTATAGGGTGTACCTACCTACTTGTTTTTGGTTCGTATATATTTTTGTAGTGTAGTAGTGTAGTAATTTAATGTAGGAACATTACAATTAATAACCTCCTTTTTTTGAAGTCGGTTAAAAATAAACTACTCATAACTATTACTTTAAGCATAGTTTAATATTTTTTTCTTTCTAGTTCAAGTTCACACCGTAAATACACAATATAGCAAAATTTCTCATCTAAGTAAAAATATATTCGTCATAAGAATGAAGGTAGATTTCATTTGTGTTGTCGGTACGTTTTTACAGCTTGAACTCATAGAGGTTGACAGTCATTGTTGTGTTGTAAAGATTTTTAGAAAATGGATTTCCCATACACTCTAATAATTACATTATGGATGAACTCAGGGCTGTCTTTTGAAAATGTGAACATTTATAGTTATTCATATTAGAAGTTAAATAATCGGCCAAGTGCGAGTCGGACTCGCGCACGAAGGGTTCCGTACCATTATAGAGCAAAATTAGGCCAAAAATTGTGTTTGTTGTATGAGAGCCCCCCTTAATTTTTTTATTTTATTTTGATATTATGATTAAATACTAAAGTACACATATAACTAAGGATTTTTTTTTGATTTAATGTAGAACAAAAAAGGCCAAAAAAATCACGTTTGTTGTATGGGATCCCCCCTTAAATATTTATTTTATTTTGTTTTTAGTATTTGTTGTTATAACGGCAACAGATATGCACAATCTGTGAAATTTTCAACTCTAGCTATTACCGTTCTCGAGTTACAGCCTGGTGACAGACAGACGGACAGACAACGAAGTCTTAGCAATAGGGTCCCGTTTTTACCCTTTGGGTACGGAACCCTAAGAAAGGATTAAATCGAGAAAGTTCCTACTGGCCCCACAGGACAGGCTATGCCTAGAGTGGGGATTTGTCTTAATCTGAAGTATATTGTATGAAGTATACTGTATATTGTATTTTTCTGGAAATAAATTATTTGTATTTGTAAATGAAGGTAATAAAAACTATTTCAATCATGTTTATGACAAATAAGAAAAGCATCATTTTGGGTACAATTTAACTAACTTTTTGCTGCGAAGTCAAAAAGATAGGTAGTCTAGAACATGACAGCATATTTAGGTATCACATTTGACACATTGACATTTGTAATAATGCTATTTTGTTGCTAAAACCATTCTATAATTAAAGCAATTTTCTCACCTCCGGGCGGAAAACGTCAACTTTCTTCCCGTTGCGCTTAGCGATGTTGCCGTTTTCCACCTCCGTCGAGGAGAAAAATAGCGTACGCACCATGGGCAGTAAATAAGAAAGCCTCAGATCACAATATGTAATTGTTGGCCGAGGCGAAGCCAAGGTCAACAAACAACATTTCTTATTTTCCTGCCCTAGGTGCGTAATGTAGGTACTATTTAAATAATATAGACATAGAGGGGAAAATAGGAGGAAAAACGATTTCCGTCGCCCATATATACTAGAGGATCTATATAGCAGAGAAATTGCAAGCATTGCCGGACTTTCATTTTTTTTTCTCTGGGTTTCAACTTTTAAGCTATCTTAAAAGTTGAAACCCAGAGAAAAAAAAAATGTCTTTAGGATGTCTCTCGGGCTTCCAGTGTCAATGTCAAAATATTTTCTTGGTTGGATACTGCTAGCGATCCTGGCGACACAGAAGATACAGTGGTGGGCCAATTCACGTTAAAAAAAGCATTGCTGGCCAAAATACCTAATTGAGGTGATCTAGTTCAACCCTGCTAATAAGCCACAGGCCGCAGCTAACTTATTCGCGCAGGTGTCAGCCCTACGTGCGTAGAGCCCGTAATTCCCACGTTCCGTATTCCTTCCGACATCTAATTAGGCCACTCAAAATATTTCACTTTCTTTTTATTGTTCGAGTAAATAATATCGCCGAAATTCATTCAATTTCTAAGTATGCATAATAATTTAGAAGTTGCATGATAAATGATAATGTCAAACAAGTTATTTAGTTTTTAGAGTTCCGTAGTCAACAAGGAACCCTTATAGTTTCGGTCTGTCTGTCCGTCGGTCTGTCTGTCTGTCCGCGGTTTTGCTCAGAGACTATAGGACCTACAAAGCTGTAATTTGGCATGAATGAACATAATATTAATGATGCCGACAAAATGGTACATGAAATCTTAAAAATATTTTTTTCTGGTAGCTTCTCTACACATCAAGCGGGGATGAATTTTTTTTCGCGTCCACCCCATCGTGTGGGGTGTTGTTGGGGTTTTTTAAAAATATTTTGAGTATTCATATATCTATAATTTTCCGATTTAGTGATCCGTTTGTGAAAAATTAAGTTTTAAAGTGGAAAAAATCGTTCTACCATAGCTAAACGGTTCCTTGGGAAAAAATTCACGGGAGCAGGAAATATGCTGAATTTTTAAAAACTATCACGGCTACGAAGACTTCATAAGTTATTGAGTCATAATATCAATCAATCGATCAACTAAAAAAAATGTATTCGGCGAAGTATAAAGGAACTTTTCGTTCAAATTCCTTTGAAAGTAACTGAGATGATGTTGTTATTAGAGTAAAACACGTTATAAATGTACATTCATTGACCATACAAAAATTGAAAAAAACTAGCGGCACTACGGAACCCTATAGGCTATATTGCGCGTGACCCGACACGCACTTGGCCGGTTTTACAATATGAAAGGGATGACAGACGTACGAACTTAAAGAACGCGGTTTTTAAGTTCGTGAACTTAATCGGCTCGCGTCGGTGACACACGAGAATCGCTCACACTGGATTACCATGTCCCCAGGCTCGCGGCTCGCGGCTCTTTGCTCACACACAGGCGACTAAGATTGTCGAGCCATAAGTCCGCGTACTTACTCGCGTGTCTGTCACCCCCTTTAAGCATGCTGCATGCTTTACCATAATGAGATGATGTTGAACAGGAGACACGCAAGAAATAGTTTAAGATAATTGTTAATAGATAAACCAACATTCAAGATTTTCTAAAATATTTATTTTTATAGGATAATATTGGCAAAATGTTCAACTAATGCCCTAAATACCCGGGCATTTTCCGTCTATACTGATGTTGTGAGCTTAACCACCCATAAGCGGGAGACAGGAGTTTTACGCTTGCATGGTAAGTTTTTAATTTGCTAAAGACAAAACGGCAAATCGAGGCACAAATTCTGTGCCTCATTATTTTGATTACCGTTTAATTTATAAACACTAAACACGTGCTGTGAGAAATACCAAGTATACATTAATAAAGTATTTATTTGACATTTGATCTTTAATTTCTCGTTTAACCTTTTGAACTTATTTTTAAACTGGCCAGTTTGCTGCACTTTGCACTCCACCTAAAATTAAAAAAAGGCTAATTTTAATGCATCCTATATTAAAAATGCGAAAGTCCGTGTGTCTTACTGGTTAATGACTTTTCAGTTTTCACTCACACTTTTTGTGGTTAAACCATCTCAGGAAAGGAAAAATAATTGTTTATATAGCCTGGAAAATTTACGCTTTCCGCGCCATTAATCAATTCCGGCACAACAAAATTGCAAGCAATAATATTAGTATTACATTTTATCTATACTTCTATACTAATATTATAAAGAGGTAAACTTTGTTTGTTTGTTTGTTTAATTGTAACGAATAGGCTCAAAAACTACTGGACCGATTTTAAAAATTCTTCCACCATTCGAAAGCTACATTATTTACGAGTAACATAGGCTACTTTTTATTTTGGAAAATATAGGGTTCCGTAAGATATTTTGGTTTTTCTGAGACAAGGTGAAAAAAATCAACCAGAAAAGTTACTTATTTTGCGTACGCTGCCTAAACTATAAAAGATAGAACCATACAATGTTCCAAGTAAATGTAGATCTTATAAATATCTACAAAAATGTCCGCAACACATCATACCTACATAGATATGTCAAGTGAGGCACAGCAACCATTTTTTTATTTAAAAATCTTGATTTTTTTTGGACTACATTTAATTTTTAAACGAATTTATTTTACTCATGCTGATAATCCTTATCAAATTAAATTGTTTCATCACTAAGTACAGTTTGTGTAGATAATATTTGGTCTTTGAATGATAAAAATTGGACGTTTGATTTAGAAGTTATGGCGAAATTAAAAATTGTGATTCACGCCCGTTTCGAAGTGGGCGTTACCAAGTAGTACGCAGTAGCGAAGGTGACCGGCCCTGCAGCTGGTGAATTAGCTCATATTATAATACACCAAGAATACCAATGATCCCTACTGATTTGCCTATAAGTAAAATTTTATTTTGCACTAGCGATAAATGAATCCCAGGAACAAACATTCAAATTAGTAGGAATAGATTTACGAAAAGAATGTTTTACGCATGGGCAACTTTACATTGCCCTATCACGAGTCGGGGCTCCCAACCATCAGTATATTTTGTTACCTGAAAATAACTTAACGTCAAATGTTGTTTATAGAGAAGCTCTACAGTAATCGCTTTAGTTATCTATCAGTGGCGAGGGGTGAATATTTTGAGAAGGGAAGCCGGAGTAAAAAATCTACTTACCAATTTTGGTAATTTATAATTGAATGACATGCTTTTAATTTTCAAAACTAAGTTTGGAAAACAAAGTTTCCTTCGACAGCAAAATATAATCTGTCAGACAACAGTCTTTCTGAATTAATGCCATATTTTCCGAACTACACGATTACGTCGTACGACTCACAATTCACAAGTCACAATATAAATTAATTTAATTCACGACACTCTTCTAAGTTCTAACGCTAAAACAAAATTTAAATTCGACAAAACAAAACAAACGACATGTTGTTTATAAACACACTATCCGCCATATTAATATGTCAATCTAAAAACCAGCAAAATAAAAATGTATTACGCGCCTGTCATATTTAGTACCGCTAAAGGCATTCTTAATAAAGTCGTATTACAAAAAATCCTACCAAAATAAAATGTATTACGCGCCAGCAAAAGTATAATGTCGCTACATTCATTCTTAAATTCGAATCATAACAATTTTACTTCATGACTCATCTATCTCGCTTGCACTTGTGCGTTGCTAATTAACCTTTCTCCGTAATAACTCGTCGGGCATCGAGTTATTTCCAAGTATATATCGCGCGTGCTAGAACGAGACAGAACATGACGACCAGTTCACAGGAATGAAAAGGACAGATGCTTACTATGAACTGTCGTTGTATGGAGAAATAAGCCGCTAATCCTGCGGCTTATTTGATTCTCTGCGCCCGCACATTGCATTGCCTTTTAAAATTTGTAGGCGATAGTTATTAATTCAAACTATGTATTTCAAGTGAGAGAAAAATTTATTGCATATAACATTGTGAATTCAAAGTTTTTTAAGTAGGTATGTAAAATATTTATTAGATAAATATGTCGTTGGCCCATATATTCGATTTTTCTAAGCCCTAAGGGAAGCCGATGGGAATCGGGTTATATGGACGCTTCGCCACTGTTATCTATCTGAAAACAACGGATTGCACTCCGGTACTTATTAGCTATAAATTACATTTAAATATTCTCATCATTAACAACTTTAACATCCACAGAAAGACAATCTGTTCAGCCTGCGGAAAATGACTGCGTCGTCGATGTTTCTGTGAATTGACCTGGGAATCATTTTGCTGACCGTGTCTTTTCTGGGTAGGCTTTTTGCAGCGGTAACCGACATCCACGCGGGCGGAGCCGCGGGCGACCGCTAGTAACTGATATTTTAACAAAACCTGGACTTTGAACACGGCTTTTGGATTGATGGACAGTCCGTAAATCTAAAAGCCGTGTTTGATTTGATGTTCCGTCCATGATGGATCAATGGTATTATTGGCCTGCTTTAAAGGTGCTGGTGAACCATCAGGATATAAACTTAAAAATCTGAAAATTCTATGAGTGGAAGCCCCAAAGGAAAGTCCTCATGAAAAAAATAATAATGTAAAGTAAGTATAGCTAGAAGTGGAGGTAAAACCTAACCATAGCCTGCTAAGTATGAACTTTTATAGCGCGATTCATCACTTCTGCCTCTAATTATTCCACCACATGCTCGTATCCCAGTTTATTGTGTTAATACTTAATATGTGTTTAGTGTATTAATCTTCCCCACTTATTTCATCAAGCATAGACCGATCAGGTTTTTATGAGATAACCCGCTGATGCTCGGTACAGATACTGTCAGATACTATGTAGAACGCACACCTCGTAAGTCGTGCATCGGCATAGCTAGGTACTTCTGCATTGGGGCTACAGATTGATAACGAAGAATAGTTTAATTTTAAACTTTAAATTTAATTTCACAAGCATAATAATAAATATGGTGAGAACTTTAAACATATAATTATAATGTGCACTGATAGTGCTAATTTAGTTGTAATATAATCAAGAGCCTCTGAAATAACGAACCGATGTTTGGACGAGCTTTTGGCTTGTAAAATATTGAAAAAAAATTCAAGATTATTTTTCTTTTACAACCTTGTCTTATACTTGGTAATTGGCATGTGCCTCAAAAGTCAAGTTTTAATTTTAAGATTAATACTTATGGGGCTCCCGCGGTAGGTTCACTACGCCACTGCAGTAACGTGTGACCAATGATGCGGCAAAATGCCAGAAGCGTAATATAGCAGTTTTAACTGAGGTGATATAGTTTTCTTGAGGAAAATAGACTTTGGGATCGGTTTTCACAATTGAAACATCACAAAAGGTGCAGCTTTTAAACTTAAAGGTTTCTAAAATCGCAATAGAGCCTTTTTTCTGGATTTTAGTACAGTACTTAAACATCGATCTTTTATCCTGCTCTATCAATGGAAAACACAACAAAATCGTTATACTGATAGTGTTTTACATTTAAAAAAAGTTCAGATGTAGCGTTTAGATCAGCCTTTCCCAAAGTGGGTGATAACGCCCCCTCGTGGGCGCTGAAGGTCTGAAGGGGGATCCAGAAAAAAATGGGGGTGTTGTATAGAGGCTTGGGGGGAGATTTATTTCATCTGGATGCATTTTAAATTGAAACAAAGGGGGCTCTAAAACATAATTTGTTCTCAAAGTGGGCAGTAGACAAAATAAGTTTGGCAACCTCTGGACTTTAGATAGATCATTTCAACAGCTTGCTTAGATTATTTCGAGAGAACTATCTCGAGTTTTAATTTGTACCTAATGTTATCTTTTTACCCAGTTTTTGACAAGCTAAATTGTTAAAATAATCATGCTATTAAAGCTATATTATGACTTGTTACAGTCCTAAAGCTATAAATCTCAGTTTCATATCATTTCCGAAGAATGTACAAGTTCGATGCAACAAAACATAACAGTATTATAATTAACTAGCCACGATGACCAGAACCACTTTCTAATTCGTAGATGAGATATGATCAGAACCTTTCACTAACGTCCTTGAAAGGTTAATATCACGATTCTTTTGAAAAATACAAAAAGATGATGGATAGACTAAGTACGCTTTTTTAACTGACTTACAAAAACGGAAGCTTCAAAGCTCTCAGAGGCCGTAGGCGCCGTAGCCAAAGTCTTTCGTTAAAAACGATGACAAAACCTCCATTATACATGTATAATGCAGGTCAGTGATGGGATTTGATTGGATTTGACATTAGTCTTTGCTAGCGAAATGTCATTTAGCGATGACTTATGTCGAACCGCATACATTTTGATTCAACTCTGACGCTGGCAACTCCTAATGGGGAGGCTTACGCCAAAAGAAGAAGAAGAACGAATTTCGTCATCGTTTTTAACGAAAGATACTTTGTGGTCTATGTTAGTTTCTTATGTCAATGGGTCTATGTTGATGTTGTCCTTTTCTTCAGTAGATTTTTTAATTTTAAGTATGTGTGTACAATCTGTACATTATCGTTGGAGGAGTAAATGAAACACAGAATACTGTAACACTGAACGCTCTACTCTCGGCGGCGGCTGGTGAAGAAGTGGACGACAGCTCTCACGCCTAGCGGCCATCTTTTCCTAGCCGTCACCATGATTGGTAGTGTGGCCATCTTTATTTATCAATACACTACATGTGTAATAGCGATTTCGGCATCTGGAACTGCCCCGGAGAAGGGCAGGCAGTGCAGGCCGAATGGATACGGAAATAGCCGAATAAAACCGATGATCCACGAAGCACGTGGACTTAGTACTAGTGTAATACGTTGTTTATGCTCTTAATTTAAACTTCGGCTATTTCCGCATCCTGTCGGCCCACCCTGCTCCGGGGCAGCGCTTGATGCCGAAAACGATATTAATATTTCTGAGTATGTCTCATAACTCATTACATGTTGCCCGCCACTTCGTTGCGCAGAAATTTGTTTATAGTGCCGGTACATTTTCGGGATACAACTATACTTTATCCGTTCCCGAGACTCAGACATCTCCTTGCCAAATTTAATCAAAATCGATTCAGAGTTAAGCGTAAAGAAGTAAAAGACTTATCTTAGAAGATACAATTTCGCGTATATACTACCTTATATCAAAAGTATGGATGAGTAGGTACACGTGTCAATAATCTATTAAAAAGACAAATACATTTTTTTTTATTGAAGGCAGGTCGCTATAGCCCTGACGTCACTGCGACCCATGAGGATCTATTGTGACTCTTTCGCACTAGAGAATCAGCCCCAACCCAATACTGCTCATAAATTGAACGATATGGTTGGGGTTGGTGCCACGAATTTCCTCTGTGGATGAGTATTCGTGGCGACCAAGGTGCCTGTTCCTGCTCTGTAGTAGAGCAGGACAGTCGAGAAGAAGGTGAATAGGTGTTTCATCCTCCTCACAGAATCTGCAAGTCGTTATGCTACAAATACCCATTCTGTTAAGATGTTTGTTGAGCTTGCAGTGCCCAGTTAGGCTAGGCCCAAGGTGAGCACTAATTCTGATAGTTTCTTGTTGAAGCCAGGAATTAGTGCCTTGGAGTGTTCAAGGCCAGGGGTCTCAGCCCATTGCTTCCTGCATAGTATGTGACCCCATTCCTTGAGCACTTGCTTTGTGGTACTTGGAGTTATACCACAGACTGGTTCCGGGCCATATATGAGACTCGGCCCCAAGCCTAGCTAGTTCGTCAGCGGTTTCATTGCCGGGGACGTTACTGTGGCCCGGGACCCATACTAGGCGGATGTTGTTGTTCCTTCCCAGTATGTTTAGCGTCTCAATGCATTCCAGAACTAATTTGGATGATACTTCTGCGGCTTTAAGTGCAGCTTGACTATCAGAGAAGATAAAGACGTTTTTATTAACTAGGGCCATCTCCAGGCTTTCTAGTGAACAACCGAGGATAGCGAAGACTTCAGCCTGAAACACGGTCGCAAACTCCCCCAAACAGGCGCATTTGCCCTTTGGTGGCCTGCCTCCGTAGAATCCGGCTCCCGCACGTTTGTCTTTCCTTGATCCATCCGTGAACCAAACTATGTCGCTAGGGCGGACATCGATTGGGATTTTCCTTTCCCAGTCCTCCCTGGCAGGTATAAAAACCTGGTATTGCTTCGAAAAGCTATGCACCTTGATCATGGCATCTGATGGCATGGCCATGACAGGTGATTCATTGAGAGACTGTTCCAGCTGTCGAAATGGGATGGAGACCCAATTCGTCCTGCCCGCCGTCCTGGCCCCGAGAGCCACTTTTTTGGTCTCCATCTGAACAAGCAGAGGAAGCGGAGTTAAGTTGATCAGGGCCTTGAGGGAAGCGGTGGGTATTGACGAGAGTGCACCAGTGATTATTATACATGCCAGTCTCAACACACATCATGTATATGCACTTTCTTAAGCATTTTTCACTGTCTATGAAAATTATAAACAAAAAAAAAAAGATGTAAATAAATGTCTATTTAGCGAAAAAGTATTACTTATGTAAAAACTAAAATGTTTGAAGCAATTGTTTTTTTTTCGCTTAGAAGAATCAAGAAGGACTGCTGGGGAATTCTTAAATATTTCACGAAAGTTCTTATGTAGAAATTATGTAAGCATAATATGCTAGATGATTCTTACCAGGACATTGAATGAAATGATTCACCCTTACTTTCTTATTCCGAGAACTGCGAAGAGAGCGCGCTATATAAGAATACAATTTCTACCACTGTTCACTCTACAAAATGCTCAATACTGAATCGACTTATCAGTTACTAATACAATAATATAATGAAAAAAATTAGGGTAATTTTTTTCATTATATTCTATCTCTTTGACTTTCAAGTACTTATAATATTGTAACAATGATATTATCTACAAAAGAAAATTTGGGAAATATTAAGAGGTTAAATTTCTCTTTAATGACTCTTTAAATTTTCATTTAGGCTTCCTGTCTTTCTATTTGTTAAATGTTATCGCTAGGGCCCGGATTTATATGTAAATACCATTGACATAAGAAACTATATTCAAAATTTGTAAGCTAAAATGTCACTGAGTAATAAAAAAATATCAGTATCGATATTAAGTTTTTTTATAAATTTTGAAGGCAGGCGCGTGTCTTTCGTGGTCATTTCGTGTCCATAATAAAGTTTCTTATGTCAATGATATTTACATATAAATCCGGGCCCTAGTTATCACGTTAAAACCACAGCATCGATTTTAATGCGATATAGTAATATAAATTATTATGATTATGAGGGGGAGGAAAGACAAAACTAATATCTGCGCCAACGAAATTACGGGCAACATCTAGGTACGATTCTATTTAAGGCCCTTCCCCTGCGCAGATTCCGTAATTTACCGTATTAAGAGCCTTATAAACTCATAATTTGAAAGCTACAAAGTTATAATAAAAGTACAGCAATAATCTTCAGTATATCAACATTCCTTTCAACGTTATAAATTGTATATATTTTGTTTATTATACTCATGATATTAACTTCCAAAGTAATACCAATTACCAATTTATTAAAATTGGAGCATACTTTCAGCATCTCCCTACTATTTACAAATTACGTTTATTTGAAAGATACGACAATAGACAATTTCATTAACTACATATTCCCCGTTTAAATTTTTTTTAGATCAATTTTGAACTAAGATAAGTAGGTTAAAAAAATAAGATTTTTGTACGATCTCGGCAACGCGTCAAATGTATGGTCAAGATCGTTTGCTCGGGGGATGGCCTTAATTTAATTTTAAAAGACATAATTTTGTTTTGCGAGTCACATCTAATATAATCAGATAAAAAAAATCGAGAAAATAACTAAAGGAAAAGCGGCCTAAAGGAAATTACCAATAATCAGATTTCGAAAAGGTCACAAAGTGTGAAGTGAACTTACCGGTAATGTCAATTTGCGTCAACTTACCAGTTACCACACGGTAACTGTACTCTGGAATGGGGACTCGACTTACTTCCAGCTGCACTTAATTTTACTGTGTTATTATGCGGAGACGATAATTAGGGCATAAACTAAGTGCTTCCTATGAATTACTTCGCATAATTTCGTACAAATACCATAGTGACATAGCCCTGGAATATTTTTTTTGTGATTACTGACAAGATAATTTTTTGTGAGTAGCTTCATTTTGATGAGACAAACAACTTTTTTATCTGCGAAAAATCTTGAAAGTGGTAGCTAACAGAGATAGAAAGGATTTCATACTTTGATTTGATGGTATGGTCCTAAAATATGGATTGTTCTATTTGTAGGACAATATTACTCTTAAATTATATAACTATTAACCTACAAATATACAAAATATCAGCTGGTTAGGGTTCCGTCTTAGGGTACCGTAGTCCCTAACTAGCAATTTTTTGTGTATTTGTAGGTTAATAGTTACCTATATAATTTAAGAGTAATATTGTCCTACAAATAGAACAATCCATATTTTAGGACCATCAAATCAAAGTATGAAATCCTTTCTATCTCTGTTAGCTACCACTTTCAAGATTTTTCACAGATAAAAAAGTTGTTTGTCTTATCAAAATGTAGCTACACAAATTAGCTTGTTAGTAATGTTACGTGCTAGGGTTCGAGGATTCGGAGAGAAAGACCTGGTGACTCTCTTGAAGACTTTATTCACAAACACTAGCTCACACAAATCACTAAGTCCAAACACTAAGCACTAGATCCAAATCACTGAGCACTATCACTGTCCTAGATCGTAGCCGAGTCGTTAGTTCACTATCACAATCACTCACTATTGATCACTTGTCTCACTTTGAAGTCGCCTTGATGATCGCTCGGATCGAACTGAGTTGACTGCCGGCTTGTTTACCTTTTATATGGCCCGCGTCGAATTCTGGAGCGTTCTATTTTGGGTTGTTTACGTAAACACGCGATTCACATAAACAAGGGTCGGGCTTTTCTAGAAGGTACGCGCAACTGTCGCGCGCAGATAAACAACTGCCCGTATCCGTAACACAATTCACATAAACAAGGGTCGGGCTTTTCTAGAAGGTACGCGCAACTGTCGCGCGCAGGTAAACAACTGCCCGTATCCGTAACACTACTCCCCTCTTAGAGATGCTCGTCCCGAGCATCGTTGTTACTGCCATGATAGCGCGCCAAACGGTTTATGTGTACCACTTTGAATGTGCCTCTTGGTGGCTTTTGAATCCTGTAAGTCACATCATTCAATCGGGTAACCACTTTATATGGGCCGTCCCACTTGGTCTGCAACTTTGGAGATTTCCCTTTTCGGCGAGTTGGGTTATGCAGCCATACCAGTGACCCTTCTTCGAAGCCGCTCGTGTTCGATCTCCGGTCGTATCTGGTCTTCATGTTTTCACTTGACTGTAACCCATTTTCCCGAACCATGGCGTGTATGTAGTGCATCTTTTCCCTTAAATCGCAGACATAGTCTTGTACGGTCTTTGGTTCCCCCGGTGACGCTCCTGTCAAGAGGTCTATTGGTATTCGTAGTTCTCTACCGTAATTGACATAAGCCGGGGTAGCTTTTATGCTCTCGTGCTCGGCGGTACGGTACGAGAGAAGGAAGAGTGGTATATACTTGTCCCAATCCTTTTGTCTGTCATCTACCAATTTCGCCAAATGCCTCTCTAGAGTCTGGTTAAATCTCTCAACCATTCCATCAGACTGTGGATGGTACGCGGTGGTCCTCGTCTTATGCATTCCCAAAATTCTGCACACTTCCTGGAAGACCTGCGATTCGAAGTTCCTGCCCTGATCGGAATGGATTTCGAGAGGCACACCAAAGCGAGATATTACTTCTTCGACTAGCTTAGAAGCAACCGTTGTAGCTTCTTGGTTTGGTATGGCGAACACTTCGGGCCATTTGGTGAAGTAGTCCATGACGACCATAAAGTACTTGTTTCCCGATTCCGTCACGGGAAATGGCCCAGCTACGTCAACTGCAATTCGTTCCCACGGTGCGCCAACGTTATACAACCGCAGGTTCCCACGGCTCCTGGTCTGTGGTCCCTTCACTGCAGCGCAAGTAGTGCATTTGCGGCACCAATCCTGTACATCATCTCGACAATGCAACCAGTAGAATCGTTCTCGCACTTTTGTTAACGTCCTCTTAACACCTAGATGACCTCCTGATACGCCATCGTGTATTTCACGGAGAACATCCGGTACTCTCGTTCTTGGGACAACTATCTGAAGATGGAACTCTCTGCCGTTAGTCTTTTCCCATTTTCGGTAAAGTATTCCATTTTGAAGTATCAGACTGTCCCATTGCGCCCAGTACGCCTTAGTGACAGCGCCAGTGGGTGCAACCTCACTCCAGATTGGTTTTTCGTCACCTCGTTTCTTCCATGTGATGATGTGCCGTAGGTCGTCATCTGTTTCTTGAGCCTTCCTCATAGCATCATTCTCCCATGGACCCAAAGGACTTGTTTTCGTTAACTTTAATGTCACTTCATTAGATTCCTGCTTAACACAGTGTTTGCAGTCTTCTGAACACGGCCTTCGTGAAAGTGCGTCGGCATTCCCATGCGCCTTTCCGCTGCGGTGTTCCGTCTTGAAGTCGTACTCCTGGAGTTGTTCAATCCATCGAGCTACTTGGCCTTCTGGGTTCTTGAATTGCAGTAGCCACTTCAAGGCTGCGTGATCAGTTCGCAGTAAAAACTGTCTGCCGATGAGATATTTGCTGAAATGTTGTAGCGTCTTTACAACAGCCAAGAGTTCTCTTCTTGTCACACAGTAGTTTCTCTCTGGCTTAGATAAAGATTTGCTGAAATATGCAATTACAACTTCTCTTTCGCCCTGTTTTTGAGATAACACCCCTCCAATGGCCGTGTTGCTTGCGACCGTGTCGACTATAAACTGACCTTCAGGTTGTGGATACCCCAGGATTGGTGTTTCACACAGATGTTTCTTCAGTTTCTGAAAAGAATCTTCAGAAGTCTCGTCCCACATAAACTGTCGTTTATCTTCCGTCAGCCGATGTAATGGCTTGGCTATCTCTGAGAATCCCTTAACAAAACGCCTGTAGTAGGAGCATAGGCCGAGAAATGCCCGCACTTCGGTTTTGTTCTTAGGGGTTGGCCAATTTCGAACTACTTCCAGTTTCTCCGGGTCCGTCTGGATTCCATCACTGGAGATGACATGGCCGAGATAATTGACCTTACTCCTGAATAAACGACACTTTTTCGGATTCAAATATTTTCCTTGCAGGAGCCTTTACTTCGGAGACCTTGCGGATCTTATGGGTCTGTTGTATCTCATGGCGAACAGCCTCGACCTCCAAAGCATGCGCCAACGCTTCCTTTAGCGAGGTATGGTGACGTAGCCTCACTGCAGCTCTGACCTCCAGATCCCTGATTCCGTCGACAAATGCTTGCACAATATTCGTGTCGACCATCTTGGAATCGGCTCCTGGGTGTGCCTTCTTGACCAGTTTTTCAATTTCCAACGCCCATTGCTGTAGTCCCTCTCCTGAGCGTTGGACTCTCTCACGAAGTTGAGCACGGAACACGTGCTCCAGGTGTCGCTCCCCGTATCTGGATTCAAGGGCCTCCATCAGGTCTTGGAACCCCTTCCCTGTGTGTACTTCTAGGACCGACAAAGCTTGCCCTCTGAGCGCAACAGTGAGAGCGGTCAGGCATTGTTCGTCAGTCCATCCGTTGGCAGAAGCAACCGTCTGGAATTGCTGACGATAAGCGTTCCATGAAGTAGTACCGTCGTATGGTGGCACTTTAACTCTTGGTCCTTGTACCACTTGCACCACTCCGGTAGTTCCACTTGACACCGCCACTCCTGTGGTTTCCAGGCGCACTACTTTCTTCTGAAGTTCAGTGAGGCCGGTTTTCACATTTTCCACATCCAATCCTAACCCCGTAACTCGTTCATCCATTATGTCGACATCTTTACGAAGCTTTGTCACTGTGTTACTGACGTCCTTTATAGCCAGAAGCGCCTTTTCTTGAAGGTCCTTTTGTTGTTCTTGTGACTCTTGCAAAGCGCCGAGTTTGCGGTCTTGTGACTCCCTCATTGCCTGAATTTCAACCCTTTGAGAATCTTGCATAGCGCCGAGCTTGCGGTCTTGTGCCTCCATCATTGCCTGAATCAACTCAATTATGCTTTCCAATTGAGGAGCCATTTGAGGGGCTGTAGAAGCTACGGGCGATGCCTGGTGGCTGGAGCCAGTAGACGGAGCCCAGTGGGCGGGGCCAGTGGGCGTGGCCTGAGTAGTCTGGTGGGCGTGGCCAGTAGGCGTGGCCCCGCCCAAAGTGGGCGGAGCCTGGGGGGCGTGGCCAGTGGGCGGGTCCCGGTGGGCGGAGCCAGTTGGCGGGGCCTGTCCCTCAGTGGGCGGAGCTTGGTCCCCAGTGGATGTGGCCTCCGCAGCCCGTTGCGCCCTTGTTCTGACACTTCCCTCGAAGTCCTCTCTCGGAGTCAATGGCATCTTCCAAATCTCACTTCCGACACCAGTTGTTACGTGCTAGGGTTCGAGGATTCGGAGAGAAAGACCTGGTGACTCTCTTGAAGACTTTATTCACAAACACTAGCTCACACAAATCACTAAGTCCAAACACTAAGCACTAGATCCAAATCACTGAGCACTATCACTGTCCTAGATCGTAGCCGAGTCGTTAGTTCACTATCACAATCACTCACTATTGATCACTTGTCTCACTTTGAAGTCGCCTTGATGATCGCTCGGATCGAACTGAGTTGACTGCCGGCTTGTTTACCTTTTATATGGCCCGCGTCGAATTCTGGAGCGTTCTATTTTGGGTTGTTTACGTAAACACGCGATTCACATAAACAAGGGTCGGGCTTTTCTAGAAGGTACGCGCAACTGTCGCGCGCAGATAAACAACTGCCCGTATCCGTAACACAATTCACATAAACAAGGGTCGGGCTTTTCTAGAAGGTACGCGCAACTGTCGCGCGCAGGTAAACAACTGCCCGTATCCGTAACAGTAATCACAAAAAAAAAATGTTCTAGGGCTCCCGTACTACTATTACTGGTAATATTGGGTTGAAGTTTGTAATTTAAGGTGGTTTCTATGTTATGCTTATGGGAAGTTTATAACGACGTGTGATCTAAATACCAATTTCCCATAAAGCGAGCAGGCTTAAAATGTAACGAATATGACATGAAGAATGGGTTTGCCTTCGGGTTTAGCATCGTAGTTCTTAGTATGTGTATAGACTTTATTTACCTCTAATTTAGGGCATGTTCCATAACCATGATTGCGAAGCGTTCAGGGGCCATAGACGAAAATGCCCCCCTACATATTCGTAATCCACCCATGTGTCGTGGGCCGATGTGGGTAGGACGCCAATTGCCAAAGGCATGCTATTACGGTCGTTCAAAGGTTTGTAGCCTCGAAGATTCCATGTAAATGATCCTTATGTCGTAAGCGTAAAGGTTTTATCAGAAGTAAATAAACTCAGAACAGCACTTTAGGTGGTCACGTATGGCCCCAATCGCCGGAGTCACAGGTGAACCACATGCTTGACGCATGCCACCCAAATCCCATCAAACCAGTTACGTTAAACGGGGTTATAGTAATCTCATTAGTTTGAACTTTGAAGAGTTCCCTTCAGTGTTTCTGCTTTTGTATTGAAAACGGAGAGAGAAACAATTGACCATCAATTATTCAACACAGTTGTCTTAAAGATAAACTACAGCCAAAAACTGAGCCTAAGCAAGGTCGTCAAAAGATACAGTTTAGGTTTAGGGCAGTGGTCCCCAACCTTTTTTTCATACGGGCCACACACATGTCTTGCACTTGGTGTCGTGGGCCGCAAGTCGCAACAATAGGAGAAAAAAAACAACGTTCCTCAAAATTAACGATTTAAAATTTTTACGACTTTCACGATGACTTTACATTGTTTAGCCTAGCCGGTGCAGTGGCGTGAATTTCGAAATGGTTTAACATCACGCGGGCGGCGGGCCACAGAAAGGTCCTGACGCGGCGGGCAGCAATGTAAAGACTCTTCGTCGATACTCGCCATTACTTCGCCGCTTTGAAAATAGAATCCCATTATAATAAAAAGTAGGTAATTAGGTATACATCTATCTGAGATCAGGTACAAGAGAAATAGTTTTATGGCTAATAAAACGCTAAAATGCTCTTATCCAAAATCAACAAAAAGAGTAAAAAAAATAGCAAAACCAACTTACTTCCTTATCGCGATTCATTCATGTTAATTTCTTTTTAAAAAGTGAAATTATAAATGTTGGCGTACGCTTATAGTGTAAATAAATGTAAAATCGCATAGCGGGTTAGTGGGTCGGCGAAATGGCTTTCGTCGCTGGTCGTTGACTCGCTGCATTCCGATAGCCAAAGCCGCGGCGACAACACGTATTGTTATACCCCTTTAATCAGAATCATAAACATAATCTTAATCATAATCAAAATCTTTATTTGTTAACTGTTAAATTATGGTAATTGGTCTTAAAATGATCAATTTGTGAAAACACGTTCTTGAAGCATTAATTTTTTTATAACTTAGTTCTTTTGGTTATAATTTTCAATATTGAAATTACCTACTCGAAAATAACTACATATCTACCTATAGTTAGTAACCTTTCTTTTTAACAGTTAACTCGATCATCGCAACGTCACATGACGGCGAATCCTACTAGTCCTACTAATATTATAAAGGCGAAAGTTTGTGAGGATGTATGTATGAATGTTTGTTACTCTTTCACGCAAAAACTACTGAACGGATTTTAATGAAACTTTACAATAATATAGCTTATACATCAGAATATAGGTCAGTTAACTAAAGCTGGCACGTTCACAGTAGTTCACACTTATGCAATTTCACTATACAGTATGTTATATATATGTTTATATGTATATGTTTGCATTATGATAAAATTATCGTACAATCTACGTACGATAGTAATATTATGCTATAAGTATTCATGATTTTCATCACCAATAAAATAAATTAGCAAAAAATATTGATGATCAGCGTCGGGGTACGGCAATAACGAACCAACTTGATGATAAATCTGGCCCTGAATCTGTTAAACATGTAAGTATGCAGGCAGTAGGTTGTTGGATAAGAATTTTTATAAACCATCATTACTTGATGGTTAAGATTGTTAAAAACATGGGATAATTTCCAGTTGAAAAAATTATAATTTCACTATTTTAAGATAGTTATAATAAAGCTTTCTGTAAATACTTATGTGTTCTGCTTAGTGACTTTGGATCCAGGATACACCCTCATAATACGAAAACTCATAATCAGCTGACTTCACTACCACTATAGAATTTCTTAAAAAACTCGAAACATAAGTACGTGCTTCGCTATGTTTGTTCCAATTTTGAAAGACTCCTATACAATATACTTACCTATATATTTCATAGATCCCGTGATCAAATCAGTAACCGCAAAACTAAGGGTCAATCCATATCCATACTAATATTATAAATGCGAAAGTGTGTCTGTCTGTCTGTCTGTCTGTTACCTCTTCACGCTCAAACCGCTGAACCGATTCTGCTGAAATTTGGCATTGGGATACTTTGAGTCCCGGGAAAGGACATAGGATAGTTTTTATCCCGAAAAAATGTACGGTTGCCGCAAGATAAACTAATTTTAGCGCAAAGGAGTTGCGGGCGTCATCTGGTTTCTAAGTCAAAGCGCATCGAAATGACTCACTAATATTTACCAAACAAATTCAAACTTAAGGTTTGAATTTGTTGAACATAACAAATTCAAACTTTAATTTTGAATTTGTTATGGTCAACATTAGTGAGTCAGAGCGTAACGCACACAGTCACGTGACACTAGTGACCCTGATGTGGTAGTGATGATGATGGTGATGATGATGATGAATGTAATTTGCATAGTAGCATATGCTTTCAGTTCTTAAGGCAGCGCCCCAACCCCCAAACTTGTATCTATAAGGAATTCGGAGTTCTGTTCAGCACCTTCGAACCATGGTATATCTTGGTGCAGAATCTTACTTTTGTTAACATATGCCTGGAATACTTCATACAAAAGCAAAATCGGCATATGTTTTCATTTAAATTTTGAGGAGTTCCCTCGATTACTCCTGGATCCACTCGACCGATTATGTGCAAACTTCACATAAACCATCTATTAAATAGTCCGAACAAACCCTGAAAATTTGGTTTGGATAGGTGAGCCCGTTCTTGAGTTATAAAGTGACAACGAAAATTGCCACTTATTTTTACCCGACTGCCGGGAGGGTTATGTGTTTAGCGCGTATCTTGTATGTTTGTAATATTCTTCCTTACCTTGTATCTTCAGAACCGCTGAACGGATTTTCACATTTGAGGTATCGTTAGATTTGTCCTAATGACCCAAGTGTTCTTAGATAGGTGACATTAAAAAAAAAAAAAAAAATGGCAGATGTTTGACGCCATATTGTGAGGTCATAAAATAAAAATTCTATCAAGCATATCGAGTGGGGTATCAAAATAAAGGATTTTAAACACTGATTATAAATATGTATATAACTTGTTTTTTATTGGTCTGAGTTTTAATATTAAATAAAACAATAAATCTACACTAATATTATAAAGAGGAAAGATTTGATTTTTTGTTTGTTTGGCTCCGAAACTACTGGACCGATTTGAAAAATTCTTATATCATTGGAATTCTACATTATTTTTGTTGAACATAGGCTGAATTTTATTTTGGAAAAAAATAGGGTACCGGTATACCTTACGGTACCCTATTTTTTTCCAAAATAAAATTCAGCCTATGTTCAACAAATAAATAAATTATATCGGCCAGCGCGAGGCACATTCCATTCATAATCTTAGTGAAACCCGACGAATTTGACATAATATATTGAAACCTGTCCGTCTCTTTGCAGTCAAAGTCTAGAGCTCGGAACCGGTACTTTTTTAACCAGGTTAAAACGCTCTATAACCAGGTTTTTGGATAAGTGTTCGTTCGGAGCGAAATAGAGATGCGAGCGGTATTGCTTCTGAAATTACGTGGTTAATTTCTCGCGGCAAGTAACTAGTGAAGTGATATCTTCTATCCCTTTCTCACCATCTAATAGCCAATATGCCAAACACTCTTGAAAACGCTGTTTTGGAAATGTATAGCGTTTCTAACGAACAGGATCGCGAAGATAAACCAGGTTTCCGAGCCTTGAGTCGAACTACTGGTAGTTATGTCTATTGTGGTTAGACAGTTTTGTCGTAGATGTGCGCGCTCGCATACACTTCAAAGGGAAGCCGACAGTCGTTAGTCAGACTTGTCGCGGGGCGCATTAGACAACTTTGTCTATGAGACGTCTTGTCTCAAATGTGCGCATCTAGTGCATTTTCTTCGTCGTCGTCTAGTAGTAGTCGTGTCTCAGGTGTGCGGTAGCTCTTAGATAGCTCATTTATCGAGGAAGGCTGTAATTTATTATCACGCTAAGAATAATAGGACCAAAGAAACAGATGAAAATGTGGAAAAACCGGGAAAAATGTTAAAAAGGGTTTATGTCACGAACTACTGGAGCATTTGCCAGGCACAATTAAATTAGAATTGTTTTAAAGAAAAAATTGAAGAATGGGACGTCTGTGCTCTGTTGTCTATTCCTAGGACAATCTGTGTTAAGTTCTACAATGGAACGGGTACTCTGTGGTATTCCTAGGACATTCTTATTCCATATCTACCCACAAGCCTTGTCAGCACATGTGTGCTCGCCATCACATTTGCCGAGACATTTCAAGCCACTTTCATAACTCGGCTATGGCAAGTGTATTTTTTAACCGACTTCAAAAAAACTAGGAGGTTATATGTTCGGCTGTGGATATATTTTTTTTATTTTTTTTTATTTATTTCATTTATTTCTTTTGTATGTTTAACGATTACTCCGCCGTTTGTGAACCGATTTTCGAAATTTTTGTTTTGTTGTATTAGGTTTCACTCCAATTTGGCACCATGTTCACAAAAGTGGTGACCTGATGATGGGATCCAGGAGTAATCGAGGGGACTCGAAATTTATATGGAAACATATGGTAATTTTGGTTTTGTATGAAGTGTACTAAGAATATGCTAGCAAAAAGTCAAATATTGGGTCAAGGTATACCATGGTTTCGAAGATGCTGAGAGAACTCCTGACTCTTTATAGATACACGTTTGGGAGTTTCGGCGTTGTTTTAAGAACTGAAAGCATATGCTACCATGCAATTCAAATTCATCATCATCATCATCGTCATCATCATCATCATCATCATTACCACGTCGTGTTAAGGTCACCTGCAATGTCTCATGGCACAAAATAGATAATAGTACAAGGCATAGGTATGGATACAATAATAATAATTATATACATAACAACACCAATTATAGGCTGTTTAATATACACGGCGGTCGGCGTCGCCGCGCACCGCCGCGCGGCCACGCCTGATATTTGGGCCTTGGGGTATGCCGTATGACTCTTAACAGTCTTAACAAATTGTAATAAGATACGTAGAATATACGCAGTACCACCGACGACCACTTATAAATTTGCGGACTATGACGGAGGTTAAGGGCCCGGGTTACCCTCGAAATTCTCATACATACGTAATACCAAAATCATTTTGTCATACGAAAATATTTAACATGTTTGAGTTATTTTTCAGCTTAAAATAGTAATTACCTAGGTTCCTGAACAAAAATGAACTTCAAAATATTTACACACTAAAAAATATAAGCGATTACATTTCATAAATTTTTACGCCATTGTCGACATACTTTTCGCACACTTGTTTTATATTAGAAACTCATCGAATCGTAATGTATTTTTCCTGGGACCACAGCTTATATTGTGTAGTTACAGAATGTCTTCAAAAGAATGGCAATATAATAAATTTTCATTCATCATTTTTGGTATTCGTAAACGCAACGAAATTTCTCTATAATTTCCAACATGGTATCGTGCCGATCCGCTCACACGACAGAGCGCGGCAACGGGGCGGGAGGCGCGGGCCGGGTGGCGGAGTGGGATAACCGGTACACGTGACAATAATTCATTCAAGGCATTCATTATTCAAGTACAATATTCCCTCAAGCTTCAAGCGGTCGCATGCGACCGCGCGCGCGATAACAGTAGATTTCCAAGAATCTGCGATCGAGAGAATGTTATTGTTGTTGAATGTTGATTTTGATAGTTTTTTGTGATACTTGAAGACAATTGCTTGAACAAAATAAAATTATTTTGATTTGTGGTGCTTAAACTTTTGATAATAATTAATAATGGATACCGAAAGGTGGGATGTATGATGTATCACACAGTAGTTTAAAATAAATAATAATTATGAATATCATAAATCATAATATTATTATTTTCTTATATACTGTATTTTGTAAATAACGTTTAGGAATATTAGCGATAGTCATAATATTATAATATGATTATACAATATACATTGATATTATGTATAATTAATTTCGTTAGTCTCGCTAAAACTCGAGAACTCCTGAACAGACTTGCTAATTTCTGTCTTGAAATAAAGTAAAATATAAAACTGAACTTGTATTCTAAGTTTGTATACCTATGTTTGTATATTTTATTTTAGTTTCTATTTTTAGTAATTATTTCCTGATGTCAGTTTTATTCAATTAAATAATATAAATACTTTAATAATTAAATAATATTATTATAAAGCGGAAGAGTTTGTTTGTTTGAACGCGCTAATCTCAGGAACTACTGGTCCGATTTGAAAAATTATTTCAGTGTTAGTCCATTTATCGAGAAAAGCTACAGGCTATATTTTATCACGCTACGATTAATAGAAGCAAAGAAATAGAGGAAAATGTGAAAAAAACGGGGGAAATTATTTCAAAGGGCTTATCTCACGAACTACTAAAGCAATTTTTCTGTTATTTGGGTCAGATAAAAAGTAGACCACGTGAAGGGTTATAGGCAATTTTTTTGGACTAATTTGTCTGTGAAATGTCTAATTTACGTAGGCGAATCCGCGCGGAACGTCTAGTATAGCATATTTTCGACAACGATTATTCCATACTAGCTGTTGCCCGCGACTTCGTCCGCGTTAGCATAGTAGTTCACATCCCAAGTAGGTATTAATATTTATTGTACAAAAATATTCAATGTACAGAATTGACTTTCCTATGATTTTATTATAATATAGCTGTTGCCCGCGACTTCGTTCGCATTATCATAGTAGATCACATCCCAAGTATTATTTTTTGTATAAAAATATTCAATGTACAGCATTGACTTTCCTACGATTTTATTATATATAGATATTCCGCGCGGCTTCGCTTGCGTAATTTAGGATGTTCACGCAACCGTACATATTTCCGTAAAAAATAGCCTATGTCCCTTCAAGTGGTCTATTCTTTATGTTTGCCAAATAACATAAAAATTGCTCCAGTAGATCTTAAGATAATAAGCAATTTCATATAATTTCCCCCGTTTTTCCACATTTTTCTCTATTTCTTCACTCCAATTAGTTTTAGCGTTATAAAATATAGCCTATAGCCTTCCTCGATAAATGGGCTATCTAACACTGAACAGCAACAGCTAGTAATTAATAATGCTCTTTTGATTTTTAGGCTTCCGTAGCCAAATGGCAAAAAACAGAACCCTAATAGATTCGTCATGTCTGTGTGTCTGTCTGTCCGTATGTCACAGCCACTTTTCTCCGAAACTATAAAAAAACCTTATAATTTCATAAAAATAAACCTTATTGTTGCTGCGGATTGCGGAACCCTTGCGGGCGAGTCCAACTTGCACTTGGCCGATTTTATTATTTTGAGTGATAACCATGAAGCTCTCAGACCAATAAAAAAAGAAAGACGGAGTATTTACAGATAATGGCGTGAAGTCGCTGTCGATCAATGTGTGCGTCACGCCTAGCATAAATACGCTAGGCGTGCGCTTGTGTGCAAAAAAATAATGTTGCCAACTCAGGGTTTCAGATTGTCAAACTCCCATCCTGTTGCGGTCTTATTAAACTACTAAGTAATGACTATAAAAGTTGCTATCAAACTAGATTGTTAATCATCATTCATTGGTAATTGCTAAAAAAAAGTAAATACTTAAATATCTATATCTAATAAATTATGTGTTTCAACTAAGAACAGACAGACAGACAGACAGACATACATACATACAGACAAAAATTGTAAAGAATGTTGTTTGG
This sequence comes from Lysandra bellargus, assembly GCA_905333045.1. Lineage (NCBI taxonomy): Eukaryota > Metazoa > Arthropoda > Insecta > Lepidoptera > Lycaenidae > Lysandra > Lysandra bellargus. The sequence goes on from HG995355.1 coordinate 7,323,177, forward strand.
TGTATGCAGTATGTATCGTATACAGATTAATATGCAAATAGTAAAAAAATCTTTCAATACTACAAACAGACACTCCAATTTTATTTATATTAATAGATTTGAAATGAATAACGAATTTTAGGTTAAAAATAAACATTTGTCAGGATAATACAGCACGTAATAATATTTTTCCCCATTATGGGGAAAAATATCTTGCGACCAGCATGCAGCACTGGTTGAGGTTCTGTGTTCCGAGACTCCCGAGACAATTTTTAAAACTAATAAATTAAATTCGTTATTTCGGTGGTAATACATAAATATTTAACTAATTACTTGTGAAACGTAATCCCACAAGGTTTCTTTTGAGCACAAGAATTGTTTTTGCACCATTTAACGATGCAGGACGGCATATTTTGATATTTCTTAACACAGATGAAAACGACATGCACCGTCGCCCGTCACTCGTTGAAACCGGAATGGCGGGCGGCCGGCTTCCTATGGCCGTATCGGCTTCCTATTGCCTGCCTCACCGCGTAGCATGAATGGCTCTGTCTATCTTTTTTTATTGGTCTGAGCATGAAGCTATTATAGAGCTCTATATATTTAGCTCCATGATGATAACAATGTGAGGAATATTTGGAGTAACTTTTTTTCTGTTTTTGAAACTTTATTGTTACGTACTGTCTTTTAATAATATTTAATTAAAAGCGTCGACCTCTGTAGCGCAGTGGTTCAGCGCATGGTAGCTCAAGCCGGGGTCGCTGGTTCGAAATTCGAATCCCACCGACGGAACAAAACGTTTTCCTCGGTCATGACTCATAAGTACTCATGACTCATGGATGTGTATTAAATATGTGTATAATAATTATAATAATATTGTAAAAACTAGATGACGCCCGCAACTCTGTTGCGTCTAAACTAGTTTATCGCGCGGAAACGGGAAACCGTGCATTTTTTCGAGATAAAAAGTATTATAATATAATACTTGTCCTTTGACATATTATGTCAAAGGACAAAGACTCGGGACCGCCTCAAAGTATCTCCATGCCAAATTTCATTAAAATCGGTTCAGCGGTTTGGGCGTGAAGACGTAATAAGCTAGGTAATAACAGACAGACAAACAGACACACTTTTAAATTTATAATATTAATTTTTTACAATTAGTATGGAAGTATGGATCTTAAATAAGTTGAGTATAATAAAAAGGAAATCTATAATCTACATAATAATATATACTTATTATAAAACAAAGTCCCTTTTTTTTCCCTCATGTCCCTTTGTTTCCTTTAATCTTTAAAACTAGGCAACGGATTTTGATGATTCTTTCAGTGTTAGATAGCCCATTTATCGAGGAAGGCTATAGGCTATATTTTATCACGCTAAGACTAATAGGAGCGAAGAAATAGAGGAAAAGGTTGAAAAAACGGGGGAAATTATTTGAAAGGGCTAACTTGAACGCGCTAATCTCAGGAACTACTGGTCTGATTTGAAAAATTATTTCAGTGTTAGATAGCCTATTTATTGAGGAAGGCTATAGGCTATATTTTATCACGCTAAGACTAATAGGAGTATGTGGATAAAACCTTGGAAATTATTTGAAACTGGGGAAAATTATCTCGCGAACTACTGGAGCAATTTTTATGTTATTTGGCACAGATAAGAAGTAGATCATAGGCTATTGATTTTAATCATTTTTTCAGTGGCTATATATTTTATACCCGTGCGACGCCGGGGCGGGTCGCTACTCGCTAGTATAAATTATTATAATATATCCGGTATTATATGTCTGGTACTTGTAAGTTGTAACACAAGTCCTTAGTGTACTTAGCACGGGGCCAGATTGACGTGGTGTGATTTGTGAAGAGTCCAATGTAGATATTATCATTAAGTATATTATTTTAGTATATTATGTAGAATCTGTATTCTGTTCAGTTCAGTGACAAGATACGCCGCGCCTGTATTCCTACTATTCCAATATAATAATATTATAAAACAACCACAAAAACAACATTGTTCATGATTCATGAAACAGTAAAATATACTTCGCAACACACGCACGGCTTGAATAACTTGATCCTAAGAGTAAAATAATGAATGACGACGCACGCACACATACTTACGCTGCCGTGTAGGGCGTCCGAGGCGCGCGGGGCACGGGGTACCTCGCAATAGCGAGACGGCTATATATAAAACTTGTAATGGCGCTAGGGTCGAACTTGATTTTAGAGCCGCGTAACCCGAGCTCTTATACGAGATCAATTACCACTCAATATTATGATTTATGTTGTCAATTCAATGCTCACTGCTCACACCAAGCGGCAAGCTTACTGTTGAGTCGTCAGTTGCTTACAAACTTTCAACAACACGACAGAAATCTGTTACAAGTTACAACTACCTATACAAAACTTCTACGTACAAGCGATAGCGCGACACAGGAGCGCCTCAGTGACATCTAGTGAAGACAATATGAAACTATTTTTATACAATTTGAATTGGCACTAACAGTTTACCTACTAGGTAACTAAAAAGAGTGAAATTATTATTTTTAACAAAAAATTTAAACCGACTTCCAAGGTAAAAACAATATTAATAGCATCCTTATAATATGAACTAAAAGTATTAAATAATTTTTCCTATCTAATATGTAGTGCCTTTTCCCGAATTCGGCTAAACCTCAACTATTTCTAGTACTCAATCTTCATAATTTTGAAGTCGGTGCCAGAAACCTGTCAAAGAAATAAAGATTCAGCTAGATCTGGTACCGACTTCAAAATTATGAAGATTGAGTACAGAAATAGTTGAGGTTTAGCCGAATTCGGGAAAAGGCACTACATATTAGATAGGAAAAAATATTTAATACTTTTTAGTTCATATTATAAGGATGCTATTAATATTGTTTTTACCTTGGAAGTCGGCTTTTTTAGTTTATACGTGGGAGAGCCATGCTTCGGCTCGACCGGAGAAATACCACGTTCTCACAGAAAACCGGCGTGAAACAGCGCTTGCGCTGTGTTTCGCCGAGTGAGTGAGTTTACCGGAGGCCCAATCCCCTACCCTATTCCCTTCCCTACCCTCCCCTATTCCCTTATTACCCTATTCCCTCTTAAAAGGCCGGCAATGCACCTGCAGTTCTTCTGATGCTGCGAGTGTCCATGGGCGACGGAAGTTGCTTTCCATCAGGTGACCCGTTTGCTCGATTGCCCCCTTATTTCATAAAAAAAAAGTGTTTGCCAAGCTGCCACTATGAATGGGAAAAGAAATTCCCCAAACAAAGCTCTAAACCTTAATGTCGCCATAGAAAGTGAAGCGGTCTCGATGTGAAGCAGAACGAAGCCGGAATCACTTATTCTAAATTGCAATTTCATATCCAGTGAAAATACTAGAATACTATTGTTACACATATAATTGTGTGTGTACTACATAGTGTGTGTGTACCTACCATTTGCAGATGGGTCTACGTAATTTCGTCGTGTTATGTCAAGTCCAATGGACAGAAGAACATTGACGACAATCCAAGCAAATAATGTAGGTCCGCCATTTGCCTTTTACTACTTTTATTACTACTTCGACGTACCTTTGTTGACCTCAGAACAGGAAAATAAGGTAGATACCTATTAGTGGAGTCGCCAGAGGTTTTAACATCCAAAAATTGTAATTGTGAATGGATTTTTGTTTTAGAGGTGTCATTTTATTTTTTACACTATAACTTGCATAAAAAAAGTTTACCAAATTTTTTTTGTGCTTTTAATTTTTTAGTTACTTGATTAAAAATTAATATTTCACCCTATTCACCATATAAAACCAGTCAAAAAAAATTTTTTTTTCTTGTTCCTGTTATTTAATGACTCTTATCTAGGGAATGCAATCTCATTCTCGCGAGATCTCGGCCTTTTTTAGCGAGACTGATCTCGGACGAAAAAAAACGAGATCTCGCGAGTTTGACGAGATTGCACTTGAGCATAAAAACGTCTTATTCGAAGCGCGGACTGACACGGACAGAACTGCGATCACGGACTAAAAACAAATAGGAGCTGGCCTAAGCAATTACAGCTGTGTACTGTGATTTTCAACAAGGTCCTGAATTTTGTAGAAAATCAGTTCAGCGCTTTGGGCGTGAAGAGGTAACAAACAGACAGACAGACACACTTTCGCATGTATAATATTAGTATGGATACGTCAAACAATGTTTGAAGTCTATTGAAAAAAATTCGTGAAAATAAATGTTTATCTCATAAGATAAACATAATTATTTTAAATAATACTTATAATATTATAAATAATACTTAGTACTATTAAAATAATACTTATAATACTAAAAATGCTCAGTATTATAAATAATACTTATAATATTTTAAATTTTTTTCCTAATTTATTCAAATATCGTGATAATTTGCAAAAAAAGACGGGAGAAGTGAAAACTTGATTATTAACGTTGTGTATTTTTTAACCCATTTATTATGAAAATCGATTACCAAAAAATCGATTTTTTTAATTAATCGAAACCCTTACAATCGATTAAATTTTTAACCTATTTTTTATGAAAATCGATTTTTTTAATTTATCGAAACCCTTACAATCAATTCGAGTTCGAGTTCTACACAAAACACTACTCTCCAACTCTCTCGTCTTACGGTTTTTCCAAGGTTTTTAGATCAGCACGAGAATCTGACGCGAGTTTCACAGTTTTTACCCATCCCACAAAAGTGCTCAACGCCGCTAGAGAAGTTTTCACTTCAAAAAAACCACCAAACTGCTAATCTCGCGAGATCTCGAAATTGGCGAGATCTCGCGGTATTGTATTCATAAACTCGCGGGATTTCGCCTGAGCCCCAATCTCGCGAGATTTGCATTCCCTACTCTTAACCTATTGTTTACATTGAAAATTAACCAAAAACACAACTTTAAAAAAAGAAAGTTTTCTTTCCTAAGGGAGCATACCCATACTACGTGACCCATTTAGGGGGGGGGGGGGGAGGGGTCTTTCAAAATACTACGCTTGGTCACAAGAGGGGGGGAGGGGGTCTAGAGTTTTGTCACGTAGTCAATTTTGCCGAGAGAAACGTCATATACGAAATTTTTTTTCTCGCCATTTAATACTTGACACCGACATTTATTATGGTTATTTATAGCCAACAGCCATTAAAAAACAGGCACTGTTGTCACTTGTCAGGCACTTTAAAGTTTGGCGAAGCTTGGTGATCATCCTCATAATATTAAAAAGGCTAAAGTTTGTTTGGATGTATGGATGTTTGTTACTGTTTCACGCAAAAACTACTGAATGGATTTTAATGAAACTTTACAATAATATAGCTTATAGGTACATCAGAATAACACATAGGCTACAATTTTAACCGACTTTCAAAATGGGGGAGGTGTTATGTTCATTTTTTTATGCTCAACGATTATTGCGCCGTTTGTGAACCGATTTTCAAAATTTTTCTTTTGCTGTACCTATCGTCCCAATTTGGTACTATATTCACAAAAGTGGTGATCTGATGAAGGGGAACTCCTCAAAATTTATATGGAAACATATTGCGGTGACTTTGGTTTCGTAAGCAGTGTTCTAAGCATATGCATATGCTACCAACAAGTAAGATTTTGCACCGAGGTATACCATGGTTCGGAAAGTGCTGAGAGAACTCCTGATTCTTTATAGATACAGGTTTGGGAGTTTCAGCGTTGTTTTGAGAACGGAAAGCATATTATGCTACTATACAAATTACATTCATTATAATCATCTTTATCACTGCCATATAATACCTATTGTGACCCTATTATTGGTGCTTTTTATAATCTTTTAGATCGATACTCGAGTTCGACTCGATTAAAAAAAAACTATACTAATATTATAAACCTGAAAAGTTTGTTTGCTTGAACGCACTCAAGAAGTACTGGTCCGATTTTAAAAATCTTTCAGTGTCAGATTTATCGAGCTATACAGATAATTTATCAAGGAACGACGAGGCTAGGTCTATATATTATCGCGCTAACTGCTAAGACTAATAGGCCCGAAGAAGCAGAGAAAAATGTGAAAAAAAAAACGGGGAAAATTATTAGAAAGAGTCTATCTCACGAAGTACTGGAGCAATGTTTATGTTAATTAGCACAGATATAGAGTAGACCACGTAAAAGGACACAATCTATTTTTTTGCGGGAAAATGTACGGTTTTCGTGAAATTCCTAATTTACGCGGGCGAAGCCAAGGGAAAGCCAAGGGGAAGGGACATCTAGTTTACTATATTTGGTGTTCGATTACAATTTGAACTACAGTCGTGACTAAAATAGCTAGTATGTACCATCGAGGAAATTGATTCCTAAGTAGTTGACAGACCAACGTCATGTAGTCGGATCATGACATGATCCGACTACATGACGTACGGATCGCAAATATTAACATTGAATTGACATTGTCAATTCAATGTTGATTGTGATCCGTCGGTTGGGTTTATACTTTAAACGCGACCAAATTACTTAGGTCCACTCCACCATCTACCTAGAAATTAATTTCTTTGATTTTTCTATTGTAATTTTAGACTATTATTATATCGCCCATGACTTAACAATGTCGGATGTGAAAAACAGCAAGGAGGACACAGAAACGGACAGGAAACAGGAGAGCGATTCAAAGTCTAAATTATGACTAACATTTTACTTATTTCAAGTAGAATCATGAAATTTCAGGGTTGTGCTCTATAAGTTATTTACGTTTAGTATATTATTAGAAGTATCCCGTATTTTATGACTAAATATGAGAAAAGTCACTTCTGACATTTTTAAAGGAGTACGAGTAATGCTGATTTGTCGGTAGTGACAGAACCGACGTTGTTGCTTGTACAAAATTAATAAGTGCTTGTTGGAAGTGGCACTTACGCCATTGTTAAATGATAACTTTTAATTAAAAAATATGTCGTAGGTAGAAATTACCAACAAAAATGACAACAATTTAAAGAAAATATATCTTTTTTGTGGACTTCTGTCAAATAAAACGTGAAAACAATGTATGTATGAACATACAAAACATTTCTTATGACGTAAATAATTCGTAAAATCAAGTTTTCGTTCGAAATGTAAATTAACTTAAAACATTGAAATTAAAAATTATTGCCATCACTATTTTGTTGAATTTTTGATGTCATAAACTTAAATTAACTTAACAAAATTAATATTTTTTTAGGGTTCCGTAGCCAAAATGGCAAAAAACGGAACCCTTATAGATTCGTCATGTCTGTCTGTCTATCTGTCTGTCTGTCAGTCCGTCCGTATGTCACAACCACTTTTCTCCGAAACTATAAGAGCTATACTATTAAAACTTGGTAAGTAGATGTAGTCTATGAACCGCATTAAAATTTCGATACAAAAATGGAAAAATTATTAAAAATTTTAGGGGTCCCCATAGGTACAAATGAAACAAAAAAAATTTTTTTTCGTCTAACCTACGCGTATAGGGTATCTATGGATAGGTCTTCAAAAATCATATAAATAAAATAAAAAAAAATAAAATATGTTTATTTCAGGCTATTTTAGGCCCATAAATATTAGTAGATGTGTTAGTAACAATCCATGACTTAACCTATGTTAGTATTGTTAGTACTTATAAAGTAAGTAGGTACAATATTATGTTTATTTTAGGCCCAGTGCTACCTCTACCCAATGCCTCTGAATGGGGCAATCTGGTCTACAAGAAATCATTTTTAGGATGCTGTTCCGAGAGTTGCGAACACGTTGCAGCAGAGAGACGGCTTTTTTGCGCATGATAGCGTGAAAGCCATCAGTACGGGCTTCGGCAAACATCCCCGATGCGCTACAGCGCCACGGCAGTCGCAACAGCATCCTAAAAGCGTTGTTATACTGTACGCGCAGAACGTTGTAGGCTCGACTCGTGTATGACACCCACAGGCCGCTCGTATAAAAAGACTGACAGAACGCCTTAAATAGAGTTATTTTAACGTCTGTAGTGGAGCGAGCAAACCTGCGGGCGAGCATGTTGCTTCTCACCGCCAACGCTCTGCGCTCCCTCTCTATGTCGCTGTCATCTCGCAGGTCACTGGTCACAACATGACCGAGATACTTAAAACTATCGACGACCTTAAGAGCCACCCCATTAAGATACACTGGAGGCACACGCCTAGGCTGTTGTTTCGGTGCCTTGAATATGAGTATTTCACTCTTATTTGAGTTATATTTGAGGCCGTGCGCCTCAGCGTATCTCTCACACGTCGACAGGAGCTCTCTAAGTCCGCCTATCGAGGGACTGAGCAGAACCATGTCGTCCGCGTAGCTTATGTTATTGACACAAACTCTGTCTATGTGGCAGCCGACACGAGTGCTGCTCAGTTCCTCGATAAGCTGATTTACATAAAGGTTGAACAGTAATGGGGAGCTCAACCCCCCCTGCCTCAAGCCACAGTCCATTATGTACTCATCCGACAGTGTACCGACCCATCTCACTCGGTTTGTCTGGTGAGCATACCAGTATTTGAAGAGGGCGGTGTACTGGCCCGGCACACCCGAGCTCCTCAACTTGTTCCACAGGATATCGTAGGCAACCAGGTCAAAAGCCCTCGATAAGTCGAGGAAGCACGCGTATACCGGCGTCCTCCTCGCGGTGTAATACTTGACAGTGTGTTTAAGGCAAAAAATGGCACTCTCAGTCGATACTCCTGCCCTAAAGCCGAACTGTGCATCGCTGACCTTGATATATTCCATAAGAAAACCATTCAACACACTGTCAAGCACCTTCGCCGCGGTAGTAGCGAGAGAGATGGGCCGGTAGTTGTTCATATCGGATGTGTCACCTGTTTTATTCTTCACTACAGGCACTACTAGTGTACGCATAAGTGGTTCAGGCAGGTAGGAGTGGCCTATGCACAGAGTGAAGAACAGAGACAGTACTCGCGGCAAATGAACTCCCGCATACTTAAAATGTTCGATACTGAGACCATCATGACCCGGGGATTTTCCCCGTTGCATTTTAGAGATGATCCTGGACACTAATTTTGCTGGTATTTTAGTGTTCTGATTATTCATTATGGTCTCAGTATCGCACATCCTCGGATCGGACGATGTCAGAGGCGAGCGCACAGAGAAGTGCACCCTGAAAGCGTCCGCTACCTGCTTGTGGTCAGTAACACCGCTAACGCACACGGGGAGGCTGGGCTTACTATTCATTTTGAGGTTTCTAATATCATTTTTTTTAATCTGATTAGTTTGCGAGAGAGACTCTTCCAAAGTGGTAAAATGTGCCCCTCCCCCCCCTCTAACTTCTAAAGTAGAGGCATGACAATTCTAAAAAAAATATATAATGTACATTACTATAAAAACTACCAACGAAAATTGGTTTGAACGAGATCTTTTAAGTATTTTTTTATACGTCATAAATGGTAATCTTTAATTTAACTTTCATTAAATCAACTAAAATATAAAAATAAATCAAAAACTTTTCATTTTATAGAAATAAACCTTATTGCTGCTGCGGAACCTTTCAGTGGCGAGTACAACTCGCACTTGGCCGGTTTTTGTATCAATTATAAAGAGGAAAAGTTTGTTTCGTGTTTGGAAAAGTCTTTGTATCTTTTGTTTGTATTGAATAGGTTCAATAACTACTTCTTCTTTTACCGTTCTTTTACCGTTGGTAAGCTACAATGTTTGCAAAGAACATAGGCAGTGTATTATTCATAAAAATATTAGGAATCATACCGAAAATCGCAAAAATATAACCCAAAGTGGTAAAAATTTGCAATAAATCACATTAATCCGCTTGCGCTGCGAAAAATACAGCTGATTCATAGAAATAATATAACAAATACTTATAGTGTTTATCATTATCTACAAAAAAGTCCAAAACAGCATATTATATGTATCTTTTGTGGAATAATAACCATTTCCTTCATTAAAATATTAACTTCAAATCTCCTACTAGCGTGGCTTTTTTTGCTTATTAACAATTGATCCTTACTTAAACAAATATCAAAATATTAATTGTGATTCTGTAAAGAATAGAATTGTCTTTTAAATTATTACCATGGGGCAAATATTTTAGAAGTTAGGGCAGTTTGATTAAAGCTTAAAACAAGGCGCCGACGCGGCAACGGCGGTGGCTACCACGAATTCGTAATGGAAAATTTTATATTTTCTAAGTCGAACAACTTGCTATGGATCTTATCGACATCTGCCAAATACGCTGAAGAGATGATATTGCTTAAATATGTGGGAAGTACAGAAAATAATGATGAAGGACTGTTTTGCAGGTCCATTAATTTGTCAGCGAAACGAAGTTTGCGGAATCAGGTAGTTCTTAAAAATCTCTACATTTTTAGGGTACTTACGTACTACCACAGCCTTCGTTTTCATGAAAAACTTAGATAAATATTTATTAGATTAATTAATCAAAGGCACTCTTCTTCATCCGAGATTCTCTATTTATTCTATGGTATTTTTTGAGAATAATTTCACTTTTACATAATCTGAGTAAATCTATATGTTTGTTAAGACATATTGCAAGCTCTGCATTTACAATGTCTACAAGGTCGGCAAGGCTAATCAAAGTAGCTACTCAACGAATTTGAGAAAATTATAATAATAGTATAGGAAAAAAATGCTCATGGAAATCTTGTGACTTAACCTAGTGTGAAAAAAGGTCCTTTTAATACCTTTTTTACGATTTTTAACAGTATAGCTTATGTTTGATTACTGTTATGTATTAGAAAAATACCCAGAAAATCAGCTATTAGACACCAGACCGCCAAAACACGATTATTGAATTAAAAAATTATATTCATTCGTTGTGTATGAGTGCCAACAAAAACTTAATTTTCGTACCAAAATGACCTATTTTGAAGCCTTCTGAATTTTTTTTAAAGTCGGTAAGTAACGACAAATATTATACAAACTACAAATGCCATATTAATCAATAAGAAAATAAATGAAATGATTATGATGTAGTACTACCGACATTTTATCAATTTATAAATCCGCATAACAATGTCGGAAGTGGTACTACCGACAATTCAACCATTTATAAAACCGATTAAGAATGTCGTATGTGGTACAACCGACATTTTACACATTTGAAAAACCAGTTAAGAACGTTGGATGTGGCACATCTGACAATTTTAAATGACCTACGATAAAAATATGTTAATGAAGGTAAATGTTTATCTTATAATCAAATCTGAAGCAATAAAACATAAGCTATACTGTTCAATATCTCAAAAAAATATAATAAAGAATAGTAAATACCAATTTTCGCACTAGTATTAGCTTCGATCATAATATTTCCATCAGCACTTTATTCCCTATTACTATATTTTTCTTAATTTCGTTGAGCACCTAGTTTGATTGCCATGCTGATCTTGTAGACATAAAAAATGACGTCGAAAATTAAAAAATATAACAAAGGTTGCAAAATAAACAAGTAAGAGCGCGAGGTCCATTCCTTCCGTTAACATAGTCGGAAGTGGCACATCGAGCGCTCTCACTCACCCTCGCGTCCCGTTAACAACACGGGTAGTGACTATCCGACAATGTTAGCGGACTATCTTAGTAATATACGACATTTTTAATGTAGCTATTTTAGAAACTATGCATAATATAGATTTTTTCTTTTCAGCTACTGATAGCCTTGGTTATAAGGACATGTTTTATGAAATAAAAAAAAATTGACGATTTTACACATCCGACATTGTTAATAGTCATGGACGATATGTTATATTAAATATAAATCTAAGTGATAATACTTTAGGGTGTGTCTGTGTTCCTTACATAGAGTTCACTGTGAAAGTAGCAGTCCTGAAAGATCAATTTTTTTTTCAACACGTTACATTGGGGCGCTTACTCATAGAAATATGAAAAAAAATTTGGTCATTCAGCGCTGCTACTTGCACAGTAATTAAAAATTATTCTTGTCAATACCACGTGAACAATTGATGGGGGGGGGGGGGCATGGCATATACTACGCGTGGTCACCAGGGGGAGGGAGAGGGTCAAAAAATCTTAAAAAGTAGGTCACGTAGTATGGGTATGCTCCCTAAGCTAAATATAACTATAGGTAAGATTTTTGCAAAGTTTTTAGAGGTTAACACTCGTCGTAACCAAGATAAAAGGGTTTGGGAGGATTTCAGGGTCGTAAAGAAATATGTGTTACACGTACTTATTGTGCGTATTTAAATTTTAGAGAAATGATGAGATTTAAATACTTTAAAACGTTTTGATATCGCGAGAAATGTGTAAAATAGACCAAAATTGTTATTCTACATTTGTTGAGAATTTATTTAAGTAAGAGCGAAACGTTAAATGCATCGAGAAATTAAAGGCTTTTTCTAGCCTTTGAAATATATTAAAACTTTAAAGCCAGAAAAAAAAATTGGGTGCTATAACATAATATCTCACGTACATACCTACTATTAAAGACGCATGCTGCGACCTATGTTTGGAAAATGCTAACCTGAATACAAAAAATACCAGTTCTTAACCTAATTTGTATTTTTTTCCTTTAAGTAGTCTTAGCGAATGTAATCAATGAAAAATAATTATGTTATCAGCTACACATTCCTTTTTTTCTTTTCAATTTCCATCCACTATTGCAAAAATCGGAGGTTTGCACGATTTTACGCTCTAGGCACTCCATTATATTTATAGGTCTCTACAACAGAAATTTCCCAAATTTTCCGAAGCATCAGTGTTAATACCATCTCCACTTGCATTACGACAAACTGGTAGGTACTTACAGAGGCGGCGTAATGCGTGGGCGACGTGGGCCACCGCCCACGGCGCGGCCTCGCGGTCCGAGAGTTCTCGCGCCCCTTGGATCACGAGGATTGTTATAAGAATTTACGAATTTTGGTGAAGTAAAAGTTTGAGTATCGAAAAATTCTTTCTGTCAACAAAACCCACCCTTGCGTCATCCATCAGAGGACCTCGCAAAATATATTTTGCCCACACCAAATTTAGGGCTTGCCCTCCCTGGGTACTTAGAAGGTTCAGGAAGCAATTGCTCTAAAATATTTGAAAGTTTAGTATTTAGTACCTTAGTCTTGCTCTACAATACAATAGAGTACGTGTCATATATCATCTTGTTGGTACCTTCTAGTACCAGTTTGTCCTAATGCAGGTCGAGATGGTAATGATGGAAGATCATAGGCTCGTTACCATAAAATATAGATTCTCACATTTTTTCAAAATTTGGTTGTGACTGTATATTTTATTTCTGTAAAGTTTTAACTGCAATTGCAATATAAGAAAATTATATGTGTGTGAACTTTATGCCATGTATGAGTAGGCCAACGAAAACAATATCCAACTGTAGGTACTAGTAGTCCACCCAAAGAATAGTCAAAATGAAGGTGTAGAGTGCGTGAGCTGCAACCTAAGCAATTTCTTTAGAAATGTGTTCAGGATGGTCAGAAGGTAAAAATACTAAAAGTCCCGGCTCCTAGTGGCGCATCTACACATGCCGCCGGCTTTCAGCCTGCCTTGCCACCGAAGCCGGCGGCATGTGTGGTTAGCCGGCAGCCGGGCCGCCGACCGTGCCGCCGCGCGCGCCGGTACAAGCCGGCGGCATATGTGGATACAGCATAGGGGTGGGGCCAGAGTGGGAGAGGGGGTTAAAGTTCCCAGTTTTGAGTTTTATGCTCATATTTTTAAAACGGTGCGTCGTAGACTAAAAATGTGTTCTATCACTTCTACTAAGAGCTGATAAAATTTCCTACATTTTTTACTTATTTACACTTTTTCGAAGTCTTTACTGTTTTTGAAGAACACATTCTGGAAAAGTGAAGTTTTCGAAAAATACCGACTTATCAAACATTACCTATTGCTTGCTACTTCAATCGTGTTATTTTGGGAAAAAAAATAGCCTGCTTAGTTAAGTAATTCAGAATCTAATTTACCTAATAGGTACATCCATTCACCATTACCTTAATGGATGGTTATATGATAAAATGAACATATGTCGAACCGCGCTCTCGAATATATTCTGCCAAATAGCCTACTGAAGTTCAGGTATACTATTATCTCAAACAGGGGTTCTCAAACTTATTTTATCTACTGCCCACTTTTAGAACAAATTATTTTTAGCGCCCCCATTGTTTCACCTACTTTCTAAATAAATACAAAATGCTAAATTGGTCATTTTCAAACCAATTTTTTTACCATTACCTCCGACTTATAATTAAAACTTATTAATCGGGACTTAACGTGTAGTCAAAAATCTCTTCCATGGCCTCTGTGACATGGCTGTTTCTTATAGGGTTCTCAGCTTTTGATCTTGGGAAATTGTTAGGCCTTACAAAAGTATATTAGCAGCCTTTATTTTATACTGCTCCTTCGGCCACAAGATCGTTAATTGAAGACAAGCGACAAAAGACATCGTCACCCCAAGAATCCTTCCTCATAGAACACGCCTCCCTGATATTATATGGAAGAGTAAGACTTCACAGTCTATTTCTCCTTTTGCTGCAAGCTGCAAGGTATTTTGGTTTCCTCTTGTAGGTATATATTGCGCACACAAAAAACAATTACTCTTGAAATCTAATTGGGGAACTGAAGACCTAAGGCTGAGACGGCCCTGCTTCTTCTCGAGGTGTGTGTCCTTACTCCTTAGATCCTTATAAATTGTTTGAGCTGGGGTGTAATTTGGCTTCTTCTTTTTTGTAAAAAAAAATTTACGACAAATTGAATCAATAGGGATTTCAAACCACGGAAGTTTTGGTGCTTTTCATCTTTCCGTTCTTGACTGACTTTTATTAGGCCCAGTATTCCATTTTCTTTCATCTCAGTGACTTATTCCCTTTAACGACGTCTTCCTCAGACACAGGATACATATTATAAATCATTGCAATTCGTATCTAACTTCTATCTAGATGAAATAATCGTTTCTACCTGTTGGCTGTTTCCCTGCGTTACCGGGTAGGCTTCTTCCAAAGGTTAAAGTGAGATAAGAGACGATGACAACATAAGAATGGGAGTTTTAGCCAGCAAGGTCGCGTTTTCTGTGACTATGGTCATCGGCGATATGGAAAGAAAAGTGATGACCCACCTTCGCTCCATTACCCGCTTTTGGTCGAAATCGCGATCTCAAACTGAGACCGTCTTCATCGCTTGGAGGTACTCCCAGTTTATGCTATCAATAAAATATGTAATTTATAGTTTTAACTTCAGATAACGATTTATGCTGAAAACCGTTCATTTTCTCCATTTCAGAGCGCGATACTCGAAAACCTGTTAGAATCTCAAAAAAGTATATAAGAATTTTATCAGCTTTTGTTGTGTAGCAGACACTTTTTCTCTACGACGCACCGTTTTAAGAATATGAGCAAAAAACTAAAAAATGGGAACTTTAACCCCCTCCCCCCACTCCGGCTCCACCCCTAGGAGCAGGAACTTTTAGTATGTTTACCTTCTGGACATCCTAATCACATTTCTGAAGAAATTGCTTAGGTTGCAGCTCACGCACTCTACACCTTCTTTTTTAAGTGGACTATAGGTAAATAACATGTAACCTACTTTGTACCTATATAGC
Organism: Lysandra bellargus; assembly: GCA_905333045.1. Classification (NCBI taxonomy): domain Eukaryota; kingdom Metazoa; phylum Arthropoda; class Insecta; order Lepidoptera; family Lycaenidae; genus Lysandra; species Lysandra bellargus. The sequence goes on from HG995355.1 coordinate 7,338,673, forward strand.
ATGTATCTATCTCATGGTTAAAAAATAAAAATTCGAACGTTTTTTGAAAAACGAAGTAGATACGAAAATATTTACGCGCCAATAGCTAACTGTTAACGTACCTATTTGTAGTCGATTTGGCACCTACATACAAATTCAGTGAAAATATTTAGAATTGAGTGAAATCTTTTTTCTGGGTTTCTAATTTACTATGTCACGCGGTGTTTGTATAAATTTTTAGGAGATAGATAGGTATAACATACATATACTTATAGCTTGTAACTGGATTGCCACGAATATTTTAAGATTGAAATTAGCCAAATCTTCTTCATCTTCATTATTCTCATCTCATTTTAATATTACCACTTAACCATATATCTTTGTTATAACTTATATCAGTCAAATACTGAATAAAAATATTAAATAGCTACTTAAATATTTTAATCATCATAGTCCGTATCAATAACAACTTAAAAGATAACATTTTAATTTTTATAGAAATATTGATATGAGGTGTAAATGTGAGCCGAAGCCTAAATTCGGTCATTTTTTATTGGCGGCTCGAGCCGGCCATTCCACTTTCTCTCGCACATAAACAGCTTAATACTAAGGCATACGAAAAGTGAAAATAATAGTGGAAAATATCACAATATCATCCATCATCATAATTATTATAGGTCTACCAGAATCTGATGGCAATTTTTGACAGCAGATTTTCAAAAAATATCCTTGATCATTGGATAAATATTTATATTTTCATGTTTTACACACAAAATAAGCCGCTAAAGGAATTAAAAAGGATGAAAATGTATTATTCCTATTACCCCGGTATTGCTAGAGTCAATTTACTTTCTCACTTTTTGCCATCAGATTCGAGTAGACCTATAATTTGTTTTTGTCCCTAAATTTGTACCCTTAGCATATTTATTTGCATAATTATTCGAACTATTAACTACGGCAAAGCAAAAACGCAGCCTATGCACGTATTGTATGTTTGTTTGTTTCATAGTAGCGCCTAATCTATAGATTTTATTTTAACAAGGTGTCAGTTAGTTTAATAGTAACAAGTAGTTTAATTCGCAGGTATTTTTTCTCACCTCTTTTTAATGTTAACGTCAAAAATATAAACCAATCGACAACACTGTTGAATAAACAAACTCAGGTCAAAGCTCGGGAAATTAATTTTGAGTAAGTAGCTTTACCATTCTTCCTTTCACCTTTGAAGAACACGTAGAAGGAAGTTTTCTCCTGCCTCCTTTTCTTTCTCCCTTCTCAGATCTCCTTCGTTCTAATCCTGTGTGCTTTGTTTACTATCTCATGAGCATCTCGTAAGTCAAGTTTGCACTTGGTTATGTGCCTAATTTGGTTACATAACACCATTCACTGCGGTCGGGGCATCGATCTATTATCTAATTATTGCATCACCCATTATTATGAAACCGATGTAAATATTTAATTTGACTATTTTTACGTCACGATATCCTGGATAATTGTTCTCACGCGATCAGAATATTAAAGGTTTTGGTGTTCGTACTTTGATAGGTATTATAAGGTGGACAAAAATCTATCATTGTGGATACTTTCATCATAAATCATAATAATTATTAATAAGTAGTATAGTTTACTACTTTATAATTTGTTGTTTAATCTGAAAGGTTTTAAGTCATTACCAAATTATTATCGTTGAAGTTAATTTGATTTTGGCCATAATGAAAAAAATATAATGCCTATATTTTGTATTATCCATACTTCCATACTCATATTATAAATGCTTAAGTGTGTCTGTCTGTTACCTGTTCGCGCCCAAACCGCTTAACCGATTTAGCTGAACATTGGTATGACTATGGAGATACTTTGAGTCCTGGAAAAGGACATAGGATACTTTTCATTCCACGAGCTTTAGCGCAAAGGAGTTGCGGGCGTCATCTAGTAAACTATAGCATACCATAGTCTTGTAATTATGCAGCAAAGTAGTTAAGTGATGTTTAAGATGTCGTGCCGACAAGCAGTCTCACACCCCAGACTGTTACGTGCATGCACCGCGCCGGTCAACGGTCTTTATGTAAGAGTCGAAACTTCGGACATACCACCACGCCGCGCCGTCCACCTCATAATATGATGGTATATCGTTACATCCAATGCAGGCACTTCACATGGCTATTTGTATTTGCTATTGGCTATTTGTTGTATTTGCCAACATTATTGACGAATACGCAAACAAGCAAATAAAGGCAAATACGACCTTCCGCACATGGACGTCAAATACCAAACTTTTACTTGATTTTGTTTACTTGCCTATTTGACTCCTTTGATGTGCGTCAAAAACCGACAAAGGTACGGATACGTGTATTTGGTTATATTTGTCAAATAGGCAAACAAGGCCAATATTTGTCAAACATACCGTCTACACATGGTGATTGTTTGGCAAATACATCAAATACGCAAATAGAAATAGCCATGTGAAATGCCCCCATAACATAGCATACATTTTTAATAATTAAAATTGTAGACAGAACAAGCTGTGGGATATAAAAGTACTATGGTACCTAACTACATAATATTATACCTAAGAGATGTTAAATAATTGTTTTATTTGGAACATTGGATTTCTTAAAACTTAAAATCTCGGCGGCTTTACAAGATAAATGAAAAACCAGAAAATCTATAAATTGTTGTTATTAGAAAATATTGTTTACCTTAGAAGTTACAACCTTTTTACCAACTATTGGTACCTACCCCAGCTTTGAGAGTTAAAAAGCGATTATTATTATCTATTGTCTCTCTTGTATCTTGTTTTATAATCTTTTGTTACCATAGGGCATAGACGACCTAAAGATGGTGCGTTCGGTTGGTAAAATCGGATAAGTTAGCTTAAAAGTTAAAAGTTTAAAACACACTGCTAGTAGGTACTAACTAGTTACTACATTCATTACCATCATCAATCATCCCATATCAAAACACAGTACTACAGTAAAATTATTATTTTAAACTTAGTAAAAAAACCTAATTTACCAAATTAAATGTAAATACCTAATCTAATCACTCGGAAATAGCAAAACATTGAAAACTAGTAATATAGATTTTTCTGACAACAATACAATAGTTATATTATGTTCTAAAACAGCCTTTCCTAAAGTGGGCGATAACGCCCCCTTGTGGGCGCTGAAGGTCTGAAGGGGGGCGGTGTGGGACCCAGAAAAGAATGGGGGCGTTATGTAGAGGCTTGGGGGTGATTTATTTCATCGGGATGCATTTTAAATTGAAACAATGGGGCGCTAAAATATAATTTCTTCTTAAAGTGGATGGTAGACAAAATAAGTTTGGGAACCTCTATTCTAAAATAACTTATACCTAACTATCATTATTATTCAATTTCAAAGATATAAAAAGTAATTAAGCTCTCTAGACTCTACTTTCTAATAATGGCTCTACTTATTTAAGTATTTAATTAGCCATAGAACTTATCAATTATCATTCATGTAAATTGCAATCTCTATATTTGTTTTCACAGATGCCGCTGGTTAAATTAATTTCGTCGCTGGTCGGTAGATGGCGGTACAATATATCAGCGCCACGGGTTTTCCCATATTCTTCTCTACCATCATTAAACACTGTTCTTTGCATCTTCTCTATAAATGGCGTCAGTTTACATACAAGCAATTTGATACAGCTGGTTTCTTCCTCGTTCTCCTGTTCCTCTATAATTTGGTTGATCAAATCTGGCAAAGACTCGTTCTTGGCTGTTGCTAGAAGCTGCTGGAGTCTTTCGGAATTCTTATTTAGGACGAATTTAAAAGGATCCTCTGCTCTGAAGTTCTTGCCTGGTTGTTTTGGCCCTGACAGGAACGTTGTTATCTGAAATGGAGAAAAAACTTAGTAAGTATCTAAGGCAGAAGTTTTGGTGGTTAACCCTAAAGAGAGATTTTCTAACATAACGTAAAAAAACTCATAAACGTAAAATACTCCTAACGTCTACAATGCTACATTGTAGACGTTATGAGTTACCTCTATAGTTCGCGTCAATTCCTGAAACTTTGAAGACGCAACAGTGTGCTGTTTAGTCTTTCACAAGGTAATTATACTAATAACGCAAACCCTTTTTTTATAAAGACGGGAAACCCTTAAGAGCCCGGGTTACCCTCGAAATTCTCATACATACGTAATACCAAAATCATTTTGTCATACGAACGTATTTAACATGTTTGAGTTATTTTTCAGCTTAAAATAGTAATTACCTAGGTTCCTGAACAAAAATTAACTTCAAAATATTTAAACATATTTTTTTTTTGTGTACTTATATTTTTTTTTTTTACTAAATTTACTACTAAATATTTAAACACTAAAAAATAGAGTAAAACACTAAAAAATATATAAATAAATAGTAAATTTACTACAAAATATTTAAATACTAAAAAATATTTTTTAGAGTTGAAATATTTAGTAGTAAATTTAGTAAAAAAAAATTATACACAAAAATTTTTTTTTTGTGTTTAAATATTTTGAAGTTAATTTTTGTTCAGGAACCTAGGTAATTACTATTTTAAGCTGAAAAATAACTCAAACATGTTAAATATTTTCGTATGAGAAAATGATTTTGGTATTACGTATGTATGATAATTTCGGGGGTAACCCGGGCACTTAAGCATGCCCGGCGGCACTGGGGAAGGACCCGGGGTATGTGGGACTAGCTGCGGCCGAGAAGATGGTAAGTTGGCCGCAGCTCTATCCACTAAAACCCGTCCGTGCCTTCTCATCCGCTTTGTGCTGGCCGCTGGACCCGTCTGAGACGAAAACTGCAGCGGCCCAGTCAGCGCAATGACGCAAATCCTAGGTCTAGGTCCAAATAGCCAATAGATTCAAGATGTAAAAGATCACATCGCTAAGTCTAGACATGCTAAAATAATAGAAAACAAACTAATACCATTTGTGCAACAAATATCAAGGCATTGACAGCAACAGCACTAATCTGGTTTGGTTGGAGTCCCAGTAGTCGCACTATATGACGCCACGGCGACAAGGGCGAAGACGGCTTCACGTTAAATTCATTCTCTTCGGAAAATTTCTTATCGTTTTCCGCAGATTCTTCGTAATGGGAAGGTCTTTGATGCTGCTTTGAGGGTTGGAACGCGCGAACTACGAAGTCTGCTACTTTGAGGGCCACTGATTCAGATCCTGTAACGTGAAGTTGAAAATTATAATACGTTATTAATTAAGACACACTTAACTATACGAGGTTTGGTTCTCTTTAACGTATTGGAAATGGCATAATATAACGGACAAAGGCAGAGGACCCTAAAATGTTCGCTTCATAAATATTTTTTTTATTTTTATAATAATGAATAAGGGGGTCAATGATCATTCTAACCATCTAATTTATTACAATATGCTGTATACATAGGTACATAATTATAGAAATCGCAACATTAATTTATAAAAATTTAAAAGCCTTAATTTTTATTTGGTTTTTTGATAACTTAAAATTACATTTGGTATCCCTAATTCTATGACAACGAGGACGGATACAAACCTAAAAAATCTTTTGCGATGTTCATTCCCGTGTTTATGTGGTGTAAAATCCCATTGCTTGCGTAATTTTCTTTTGCGCACACCACTTTAAAAAGGAGTAGCCATATTAGTAGTGCCATCTTGCCCCGAGATCGCGCACCAGAATGAAGCCAAGCTTTCTAAAACTACGCACCGGTAGACATCTTGATAGCTGCGCAAGCGCATTCATCCCACCAGAGCATGAAATTCGTCTTATGTGACAAATACAGGTTGTTTACGTTACAAAAGAAAATATTTTTTATTTTATTGCATTATATTCAGCATTGAAATAACGATAAAGTAAGGAAAAGTATTATTAAAGTTCTTACAACTCAGCTCGTTTGCGATAGATGGCTCTGTATATACCAAAATTTAATTTTAATGGGCTACATTAAGGTTGGGTTGCACCAACTTACTTTAACTATAACTGTAACTTTAACTATAACTTTAATTATAACTACAGTGCAAAATGTCAAATCTTTGGTTAAAGTTAAATATGGCGTCCAACTTCCAAGGACGCCATATTTAACCATAACATAACCGCTCATAAGTACCTATATCTAAATTTTTCGTGAAAATTTACTGTTTTACAGTGTTATATTTTTCCTGTTGATTTTAACGGATAATTCATTTTTCATACCCTCAATCCCGTTAGGGAGCGTCCACAAATTACGTGAGGTGTTTTTCTGAAATTTTTGACCCCCCCTCCACCCCTGGTGAGATTTCGTGAGATTTTATTCCCCCTCCAAAATCTCACGTGAGATTTTACAAAATGTGGGTTTCTACTTTCTTACGTAAACGTTTGGTTTGACAGTCAGTAGATTTTCTTTCGAACGAATTTATGAATGATCTTATGGGTTGGACCTCATCTGGCAGCACGGAATCGCCTTTTTCCGTCGCCCTTTCTCTTTCTGTCGCTTAGAACTGCCATTTTCTAGACTGAGACAGAAAGCATAATGCGATAGCACGTGGCGGAATCCTCGATATTTTGTTGAGAAAAAAAATACGTGAGATTTGCCGAGACTCTCCCCAACGTGAGATTAGATGAGATTTGACTCGACCAACCCCCTAAACACCTCACGTAATTTGTGGACGCCCCCTTACCTGTAGCTTCAATAAAAAAATAAACGCAACAGACATCTGTGAATTTCTCCGGTCAAAGTTAAGGTTAAAGTTAAAGCTATAGGACGCCATTTAACTATAACCATAACTTTAACCTTAACTTTAACTTTAACCACGCCTCTGGTGCAACCCACCCTGAAATCAGAATTTTATTTGGTTCTAAGGCATTTATAATTTTTAATTTGTAGAAGTTAAATTTTAAAGGAAGTTGGTTTTAAAGAAAAACTTATCTTGACTATTTTAGTCAAGATAACTTTTTCTTGCCTGCTTTAAAATTTATATTCCTCATTTTAAGCGCTCCAAGAACACGCTGTATCTACAAAAGCAAACATATCAAGCCAGGAATTGCAAAAAATAACAATACAATCGATTATGTTCTAGCTTTGTTACATTTAGTTATTGCTACACAAGATACTGTATAGTTTAAACATAGGTTCAAAAGGTTACAAAACACGACTAATAATGCACCTAATTTGTTATCCTCATAATATTTTATTGAAACATAATATTTTGTGAAATGTGATCAAAATTATCTTCTTGTATCCTCGCTTATGTTGATTCCTTTTAATCTAATTGTAATAAGTATTAAACTTTAAGAATGAAATTAACCCTACATAGCGTCATCTCCCGTTGCTACTACAGTTATATTGTGTCGTGCTCTGTGGACCACGATAATTCACCTCTGTCACCAGAAACACATCTGACGCCATGCTGCGCGTGTGCTCACTGCTAATACTCCTCAAGCTAACATCATCCCAATTCACCACTGAAGAGATACAATTCTTAAATCAACTACCAATTGATAAGCTTATCCAACTGAAGAATTCTTTGAAACATGTGGCATACGATAATACGACAATATCGACCCCAGAATACTCGGAGTTTGGTGCGCAGGCGCTGACCATGAAATCACCGATACGACGAGGAGATTACGAGGATAGTGATGTGAAGAAGGGTGACTACGGCAAGCTAAGCAACATATTCTCCATGTCGGTGACAACGCTAGCATTCTTAGCGTTTGGGGGCTATCTGCTCTGTCTTATAGTGCATGCAGTGAAGTCTAAGCAGACGACTATGACGGTGCCGACAACACAGTCAACCCTTTTCTTCAACGCCGGGATAAAAAGACCCCAAACTCAGTTTGCGACATACGGAAGGAAGAAGAGAGACGAACGCAGTACAGATATTATCATACCACCAGAACAGCTGTTTTTATCTCTGACCCATCTATGTGAGGGCTACGTGAAATGGAGTAAGCATAATTAATATTAATTGTTATTGATCTATTTTTAGCAAATTAGTCGGCCAATAAATATTTAAATAGATGTGCTATTTTATGTTTCCGTGTAGTTACAATTTTATTAATTTTTTAATCAAATCGTAAAAGCTGCTTTGAAATTAATTTATTAAAATCATAGCTAGACAGGAGATAATATAAATATATTGAATGTGTATACATTATCCTTTTATTTCCTTTATCACTTTCTGTATTTCCTATGTTTAGCAAATACTTAGATAACAACAATTTTGAAGTAAGTATATTTAGATCTATTTGTAAGTTTTGTAGCTAGTAGCTACACGCTGAAACTTTACATAGCTTATGCCCGGGACACACGAGGCTAGTTTTTCAAGCTAGGATAGCAAGCTAGTGTTAGTAAGCTAGCAAGCTAGTACTTCTGGCTTCGTGTAGACAAAACTATCTTCATTTGTAAAACAGAACTAGCATGCTCCAAGCTAGGTCAGCAAGCCAGGACAGTTTGGTAAAAAACTAGCTTGCTATCCTAGCTTGAAAAACTAGCCTCGTGTGTCCCGGGCATTAGGTAGGTTACATAGAGTTTCGGACATTCTTAAATCAGTGGCTTAATAGAGAGCAGAGTACCAGATAATGACTTTATTTTTTAGAGACCTAAAATAACTAGTAGGTATCTACGTTAAGCTATTACAACGCTTTTGCTGAACTTGTAAGTTATATATCTTTTAGCTTACCTAAAATTGTAGAGATCCAGGAACCTTGCGTTCACTGAAACCAGTATGGTTCAATGTTTTTCATGGATTATTAAATAATAGTTTATTTCTTTCGTTCTTCATGTTAATGAAAATTGAAAGTGACCTAATCCTTTTATAATACAAACGAGCTTTTGCCCGCTTCTTCGCTCGCGTTAAGAAGTATTATTATATACAAACTTTCATCCCCTATTTTAACCCCTTGGGGTTGGAATTTATCAAAATCCTTTATTAGCGGATGCCTACGTCATAACTCATAACATCTACCTGCATGCCAAATTTCGGCCCGATCCGTCCAGTGGTTTGGGCTGTGCGTTGATAGATCCACTATATCAGTCAGTCACCTTTGAGTTTTATATAATACTAGCTGTCCCGGCAAACGTTGCTTTGCCTTAATATATTTGCCACACATTGAGATGTAGCCATATTATTTTATTGAAGTGACTAAATAAGTATGTCACCATGGTAACGTCGATCGCTATCCCGTCGCACAAACAATGGTCGCCGTCAGTCTCAGGTTGTTAATAATTTACTATTATTTATTCAACAAATGCACTTATTAATTTATAAAGTACCGAGTAGCCGATTCTCAGACCTACTGAATATGCATATAAAATTTGGTAAAAATCAGTAAAGCCGTTTCGGAGGAGTTCATGGACTAACATTGTGACACGAGAATTTTATATATAAGATATAGATAAGTATGAAATAATGCTAAGCAGTAACCCAGAGATACAGAATGGTATACAAAGTAAGATATTATTTGGTGTGATTACAATATATTCCTGCATTTTGTACCAGATCCTGATCTGTTCGGGTGCATACATTATATACAGCTTTATTTAATATTGAAGCACAACAAAACGGTGTTTACATTATCGGCAGGAAGCCAGATTGCCCGCAATATACCTACAATCTGTAAACGTTTTCAAAATGTCAAATTATCGACCTAGCACCCAATAATAGCTTCTTCAGACTAATATCCACTTGAGATTCGCTTAAAAACTCGCCACGCGAAAGTGTTCCTTCGACTATGATTATAGGGATTGTTTTTGGGTGTATGTTTATAGTTTTTATGATGTTTTGTGTAGGATGTAATGAGAGTCTGGGCTGGATCTCTCCTCGCCTGGTGTTTACGAGGCCGGGTTAAAACATGCGCTCCTTTATGTTATTGCTTTAAAGAATATAATGTGAGATTCAACATCTGCTAATGAAAATGTTCCTTTATAAATTTAAAAATGTTAAGGACTTTATTGTTATTATGTTTTTGTAGGTCTATTTCAAGTGGAAATTGTTTTAAATTAGATTGTTAGGTATTATTATTTAGTAAAGCCCTTATCATATATCTATGTATAAGGATTAAGGATGTATGTGTGTATGTACTACGTTATGAAAAAAGGAATATGTATGTTGACAATATTATTATGTTTTCTGCGAAGTCGAAGAGTTTTCAACATACTTACCGTTTTGGGTTTGATAACTCAAAGGTACGGTATGAACTCTGAAGTGCTCTATGTAGATTGTAGAGTTATGACGTTAAACTCGATTGAGACTTGTCTACTTTCGTATTTTGAATTAACAATATACAACCTACTTTAATTATTCTAGAATCTAGATGATGAATTAAATTAAAAGCTACGCTTTGTTCTCAGTCTGTACTTAGGTGTACTAAATAACATATTATGAAACATACTTATTCCATTCTCAGACATAATAAAAAGCTAAAAAACTGCTATAAATATCGGATAGCGATTAGTAGCAACTATCCATGTTAACTTCTTGTTTTACACTTATCTTTACATCTGCCCCGTCAGACTTCTTCGGTTTAACGACGTGATTTCGACTTGATTTCAATTACGTTTTAACTTTTAACTCAATCGTAAAGGCTAACCCTCGATATTAACTTGGGATAGCTCAATAACCATAAAATCGTCATGTCGTTTGATACAAGACTTGGAATGTTCTCGAAAGGTGAACCGTTCAGTGTTTATGACATGAGGTGGGATTCTGCGAGTATTGATGTCACAGGAGTGGTTCTTGACTGCTAGATAACTTAGGTTTTTGCAGGATTAAAGTACATATTACAATGGCCTTTGCCTAGCAGTGCAGGAAAATATACTTAGGCTAAAAAAATATATATACTTAATACATAATAATATTATGTTCTAAAATCTAAAGGAAAAGAGCAATTACCATTGATTCATAGGCATAACGCGGAAAACATTAATTGGCTGGGTTATGTCACAATTCACAAGTCACAATGTTAGTTGTGACTTGTGAATTGTGGTCTGTTGATAATCCAACCGAAGCAGGTATGCCTATGAATCGATTTCTCAGATTGTACAAAAGTGCTAATATCACCAAATACATCATACAATATGTATCCTAGAATTTAAGTATTTACTAACATTGATTTTTTTTATCAACTTAAGGTGACGCCACGTTAAAGTAAGAAACCGTGTTGGATATGTTTTAGATTGCTTGTTTTCTATGAGAGGCCGGGCCGGCCTCTCATAGAAAACAAGCATGCAACAAGCAATGGAACAGCAAAAAATGGAAAGGGCGTAAGCGATAAAATGGTTTTTGTCGCGTAATTTAAAAACCATAAATACATTTCATATAAGCTATGCACATATTAAAGTGTATGCTTCAACCAATTTATGTACAAATTTTGGAACCTTAAATCACTCTCTTCTGTTGGAAAAATAGGAATCCCTTTTTTTACAGAGGTCTTTTCGATTGATAATTCTGTGTTATAAAAGTTGTCCAATCGTGTTATGCTATGGGCAATTCAAAGACAAAGACATGATGAATACTGACAATGAACTTTAGCTTCTTAGCTTTAGTCATTGCTGAGAAAAATCGGCATCGCTACAGCCAAATTATCAAGGCGTCGCCTTAAGTGAAGCAGCATGATACAAAATAGATAAAAAAGTAATTATTGTAAATTGTAATGACTAATGAACGTTGCTAATACAAAGACTTAACCCAATAGGGATGCACCAGACTAAATAATATCTCTACATAGAGTTTTTATGACTGCGTCTGATATTCCCAGAGTAGTCAGTTTGTGGCTGTGTTGTGGCCGTCAACACCAAACCATCAATGCTACCCTAATGACGTAAACAACATTGTTGTGAGAAAACATAAAAGCTGGCTAGAACGTTTTCAATACGTTCAAGGTTTAAAATATGACAAGACTAAAAGATCGAAAAAACCTCATGCTGCCTCTCCACGCTGGCCAATGATAGACAAATACTGGCGATTACGAACACACGACCATTATAGTGTAAATTCTAATATCCTCATTTACACAGATGGGCATATTTGTCTCTGATGTGATCAACGTCAATTTTGGATGCTATAGAGCAGGTTCCGGACCGCCGACCCATTGTGTGCGGACCAAACATTTTCCAAGTTTGAAAGATGAACTTTGTTAAAAATTTCGGTCTCGACTTACTCATGAACATCTCTAAGATTTAAATAGCTTGCACCAATATTTTACCCCAAATTTCAGAGAGCAACAAAAGCTGACATTTTTTTTTCATTGATAAAGTAAATAAATACTTTAATTTAAAAAAAAAAAATGTGCGGACCGCGAAGGTCGTTTCATTTCTAAATACGGATCCCGAGCGAAACTAATTGGTGACCCCTGCTATTATAGAGTATAGACAGTATCGCAATCAAGGTTTTCTATGATGGCCCAACGTGCTCACATTTGTAGTTTACCTAGAAATCCGAAATTAATTTTTAGTGACTATGCTTCTTGCTTCAACAAGCCACAATATTGTATAGGTTCATAATATTGGATTGATCTTATATAATAAAATATTAAAAGCTTATAATTTTAAGCTGTAAATTGTACCTAATTGTAACAATTAATTACAATCCCAATTCTGGTGCTCCAACAAAACTGTCAGTCCGACACTTGGTAAGGTGCCGGGAAGTGGTCAGTCAGTTCACGTCGAGGTTTATATAGAAGTAGTCCTTATGTGAAGCGCATAAGGGTTCTGTCAGAAGCAGAATAACTCATGCCGTACAGTAAGTGTAGGTAATAAGCATCATAAATATGTCAGACGGCGATGCGGGCCGCGGCTCTGTTGACAAATCCCGCAATAAAATATAAGCATTTACAATAAAATTAATTATTATTTACACGGCGGCGCACACCCAGCGCCGAAGGAGAGAAACGTGTGGATACGCCTTTATACATTATATCTTACGACTCCTTTTTAGATTATAGATAGAGATCTTATGACTCGTTTTCAATCGTACCTAAGCTTTCTTTTAGAGGGAAGCGCTAACCCGGATCCTTATGCCTGTAGTTATCAAAACCTGTCATTTTCTGAATCCCGCTAGGTTTAGAATTTAGATTCATTTAAAGGTAAAAGGTATTAGGTAGGTATGTAATGGAAGCTAATAAGTGTATAAGTGTAGTGTTATAGAAAGACGATACATCGGCAACCATGTCAAATGTCTTTGACTGTGCAATCATGCAATGTTTATTTACGGAAAAACTTATATATTAATAAGTTTTCTGTATGTAAATGAAGGCAGAAGTTGATTCTTTTCTCCTAAAAGAACTACAGAAGAATGTAGTTTTCATCGCTCTTTTAAGCTTTCATCGCTCATTTGGTACAGAAAAAAAAACATGAATATCAATTAAAAATTTCAAACCTTTCTCTACCAACAACACCTATAACCTAGGCTAGGTCTACACGGGCAATCTCAGGCAGGTTGTGTCCATCTCCAATATTCGTCAATAAATATTGGTCGTATCCTCCATCGGCGGCGCAGCGTGCTGGGTGTCCGGGGCCCCGCGGCGGCGCTATCTCGTGCTGCCCCCAGGGTGCACGATAGGGCTGCCTATTTTCAGTTTTGAATAACATTTGTTTTTTGGGTAATAAACTTTAATAAACATTAAATTGTACGGTAAGAGCACTGTTTTCATGTGTGAAAAAAATTACTTTGACTTTCTGAGGCTGTCGCGGTTTGTCTATACTAATATTATAAAGAGGTAAACTTTGTTTGTTTGTTTGTTTAATTGTATTGAATAGGCTCAAAAACTACTGGACCGATTTAAAAAATTCTTACACCATTCGAAAGCTACATTATTTACGAGTAATATAGGCTACATTTTATTTCGGAAAATGTAGGGTTCCGTAAGATATTTGGATTTTTCTGACACAAAGTGAAAAAAATCAACCAGAAAATTTACTTATTTTGCGTACGCTGCCTAAACTATAAAAGATAGAACCATACAATGTTCTAAGTAAATGTATATCTTTTAAATACCTACAAAAAAGTCCGCGACCCACTATACCTATCTATGTCGAGTTAGGTAAAACAACCATTATTTTATTTAAAAATCTTGATTTTTTTTGGACTACATTTAAACGCATTTATTTTACTCATGCTATTAATCTTTATCAAAATGAATTATTTCGTCACTAAGTACAGCTTATGTAGATAATATTTGGTCTTTGAATGATTAAAATTTGACGTTTGGTTTAGAAGTTAAGGCGAAATTAAAAATTGCGATTTACGCCCGTTTCGAAGTGGGCGCTACCAAGGCGGGGGTGCACAGTAGCGAAGATTATGACCGGCCCTGCAGCTGGTGAATTGGCTCATAATACCAAGAATTTAGAATACCAATGATAATTTGCCTATACCCTTCAAAAGGCTCCAATTTCCTGTAAAAAAATATTTTGCACTAACGGTAAATATTATGTAAATCCCAGGGCCAAACATTCAAATTAGTAGGAATAGATTTATGAAAAGAATATTTTGCTCTATCATCAGTCGGGGATCCCGACCATCAGTATATTTTGTTAAATTGTTAACTGAAAATAACTTAAGGGGCCGGGTTACCCTCGAAATCCTCATACATACGTACGAAAATACCTCATACGAAAATATTTAACATGTTTGAGTTATTTTTCAGCTTAAAATAGTAATTACCTTGGTTCCTGAACATAAATTAACTTCAAAAACACTAAAAAATTTTTTTTGTGTATAATTTTTTTTACTACTAAATATTTAAAGACTAAAAAATTGAGTAAAACACTAAAAAATATATAAATAAATAGTAAATTTACTACAAAATATTTAAATACTAAAAAATATTTTTTAGAGTTGAAATATTTTGTAGTAAATTTAATATTTATTTATATATTTTTAGTGTTTTTACTCTATTTTTTAGTGTTTAAATATTTAGTAGTAAATTTAGTAAAAAAAAATTATACACAAAAAAAAATTTTTTTTAGTGTTTAAATATTTTGAGGTTAATTTTTGTACAGGAACCTAGATAATTACTATTTTAAGCTGAAAAATAACTCAAACATGTTAAATATTTTCGTATGACAAAATGATTTTGGTATTACGTATGTATGAGAATTTCGAGGGTAACCCGGGCTCTTAACGTCAATTAATGTTGTTTATAGAAAAGCTCTACAATAATCGCTTTAGTTATTTATCCTAAAACAACGGGTTGCACTCCGGGACTACCGTCAGAGGTGAAAACTTATTATTAATTACATTTAAATTACATTTAAATATTCTCATCATTAACAACTTTAACACCCACAGAAAGACAATCTATGCAACATGTGGAAAATGACTGCTTCGTCGATGTTTCTATGAATTGACCTGGAAATCATTTTGCTGACCGTGTCTTTCCTGGGTAGGCTTTTTGCAGCGGTAACCGACATCCACGCGGGCGGAGCCGCGGGCGACCGCTATCTATACATTATAAATTTATAATAAAACTGTGGAAATGAAAATTCTGTATATTAAAGATATTCAAAAAATAATAAGCAGGGGGTGTCACTACATCGCTGTAGAAGCCAAAAATGTAGTTAGTTTTTTGTCTGTCTGTCTGTCTGTCTGTATGTTTGTTCCACTATCACACGAAAACTACTGCCGAAATCCGATTTGAATGCGGTTTGCGCAGATATATTTGCCTTCTTCCAACTTAACATCTGGTGTATAAAAAAATTTCCCCCCACACCTCTAAAGGGACGAAAGAGGGGGTCAGATTTTGTATAATACTTTTGCTTTAACACGAAAACTACTGATCCGATTTGCATACGGTTTTCACAGATATATTTGTCTTCTTCCGATTCAACATTTAGTGACTAAAAATCCCCCCACCCCACCCCTCTAAGGGAACCAAAGAGGGGGTCAGATTTTGTATCAAACTTTTTTCTTTAATGGACTTACTTTGACATATAATTATTAACTGTTTTTTTCCAACTTAACATCTGGTGTATGCAATTTTTCGCTCCACCCCTCTTAGGGGACAAAAGAGGGGGTAAGAATTTGTATCAACTGATGAAGTAGAAATATTTTAAATGGCAAAACAAAGTTGCCGGGACAGCTAGTTGTATAATAAAGTTAAACTAGGCTCTAGAGTCTAGATGTTGAACTTGAAATAAGGGTCCCGCCAAATCTAAAGGGCCAACTTGCTACATGTTCTAAGAAGGTTCAATTTACCCTAAGTAAACCTATGCGTAAGTAGCGTAAGTTATGTTACATCAAAATTTAATTCACTGATTTAACCCGAGAAATAGAAATCTTCAAATCATTTTTTTTTCAGATACAATAAAAACAACATAAGTAAAATTACTTACAATCTGTTTAATTATGTCTTCTTCTTTATTTTAGATAGTTATTCATATGTGCCTAAATATAAGTGCTTAAATATAACTCTATTTTACATCACAGTTGACAACCCTAACACAAGGGTCCCAGTACCGTCACCAACGAAATTTATTCAAATAAAAACCCAATAGGTGATCATATTAATGATTTGTTACCGCCACCCGGACTATAATTCGCTAAACGTATTTATTACTAGCACGTTCAATTTGTTTTTAATAAATAGTATACATTTGTGAATTATATATTTCTGTGGTGACCGTTCATTTAATTATGGTTCCAGGTGAGGAGAAAGCTACTTGGGAAATTTATTGGCTTTTTGATTTGTATTTCTTTCTCGTGTGCATTTAGACTACCGCTTGTTAGTGTAATTTACAGCTACCAAATGAGATGATTCATAATTAAGAGTGTATTAAAAATAAAATTCATTTCGGTTTTTTCAGGCTGTTTCAGTGTTTGATACTTTTCAGAATTTCTATGAAATATTATCTAGTGGGTAGGTACATATCGCTTTTACCTTTGCCTAATTTTTTTCTTCATGTTTTTTAATACCGTTTTGAAAGTATAATGCGACATTTTCGAGTTGACTCATGATAGTTAACAAGCGATTGTAGAGAGGAATATTCGTGTATGATTGTCCATGAATCATGATCGAGGTCGATTGTGGACCCTAAGAGTTAAGAGCCCGTCCTCTCTTTTCTACTGCTCTCTTCACACTCACGCCCGTCTTTCATATGCCAGGTGAAAAAGGACGATCGCCAAGTTAGCGGGCAGATAGAGGTTTTCTGTTTTTAAAGGGTTTTTTATATTGAAGTGGTAAAAAGTAATTCCAACACTTTATAGACGACTTTCTCAACAGTACATTGTATTTTTTTCATACCGTTAAGACGTCAATACAATCCATGAAAAGGTAATATTATAAACCTTTTACAGCAAAAATTACAAAACTGTCACGGGTTTGAGTTGGATTATTTAAAGATACTTAAAAAAAATAAAAATCTAGCTCCACTAACACTATATTATAATTGAAATGATCTTACATGTTGTGCATTAAAACTTATAGAAATACTGTATTTTAACTGTTAAATCACGTCTGTCAAATGAGCGAAATCGGCAAAATTTCGTATACGGACTCTTAAGACAGTTCTAAGAGTTAAGACAGTTTCTCAATCATGGTGACAATCATAGTTACCTATCCATCATGGCATAACGTGAAGTAGAGCCTTTACATTTATAACCTCGATTTGACACAAAACATTATATTTTGTAGAGTATCTAGACTAGACATTACCATAGACACCATAAATTTTAAAGCATTTATAATGAGTTCTAATAAAAGGATATCGGATTGAAATTTATAATATAGCGGATACAAGAATTATTTTACGATGGTTTTATGCATAATTATACAATTGTTTATAACCATACCACCTGAGGTTTATTCGCCAACTGGTCGCAATATTTAACACATTTCTAGACAGGTCGTGGATATAATATTAGGACTAGGTTTTGTTCGTATGAGTTTTATAAAAAGTTTGTGAATTTTTTACATATTTATTAGGTTACCTATTTTTAGACACAAATAAATTATAACAATATAGGTACCTAAGTATGTTACATAAATTATAAAGTAGATTATACAGTTAAGTATTGAAAAAAAAAACTAATTTAAGCTTGAGAGTTTTTTAGACTGAACATTTATGTACCTAATTAACCTAAACCAAACCTTAAACCTGTTGATAGAAAATGTTAAAACTTAAAAGATTGGGTTGGACGTCCTCATCTGGCAGCACGGAATCGCATTTGTTCCGCCTGTGCTGCAGTGTGCTGCCGCATGCGAACACGCGCTGTCGCATTCCGCAGTCCGCAGACAAAAAAGGCGATTGGATGCGAAGGTGAAAGGATGCGTTAGCATGCTATCGCGCGCTTCAGCGTTCCGGAGTCTCCCTGCCGACCATTGCATTTTGTCCGTGATGCCGATCGCCTCGAGGATTCCGCCGCGTGCTATCGCATTATTATTTCTTTCTCGGTCTAGCAAATGGCAGTTCTAAGCGACAGAAAGAGAAAGGGCGACGGAAAAAGGCGATTCCGTGCTGCCAGATGAGGTCCAACCCTTACGGCCTGTTTCACCACTTCCTGATAAAGTGCCGGATAGGCTATCCATAACTTATATGACAGATTCTTCAATACTCTATCTGTCAAGTTAAGTGGTGGATAGCGTATCCAGCACTTATCAGGAAGTGGTGAAACAGCTCCTTAAGATTGAAGGTTCACATTATCATAAATTACCACGAGAAGAAGAGGCCACTGAGAAACTTCTATGCTGGCATTTGGCAACATATTATTGTGTTGCATCAAAGAAAAAAACATTTAAAAAACTTCATTTCTAAATTCAAATTTTGATTCAAATCGTGTTCCTTAACCTGTAAACGGTACCCGGATCACGCGGACCGTTGGCCATCATAATTCGCAGCCCTCGCCTCTCGGCGTCGCGCCGGACTTTTATTGTGATTTACACTCAGACCGCTGATGTCTGATCACGATGATATTAACACTTATTGGGGTTTAGAGTTATTGAGGGGTGTTTAACACCTCATTAAAGAGGCGTGGAAACTTTGGTGGAAACTGCAGTGGATGTGTTAAGGCTAAAACGACATGAAAAAGCTGAATAATCTGAAAGTTGACGAGCATTGAGTAAATAACTAAAGAGTGTTTTAACCCATCAAGCCCCATAAGAGCACCGGTGATCGCGACAACCATAGAATAACAAAATATTTCCAAGAATTTGCGATCGAAGCATTAATCAGTAGATACAATTCTTTCGACCAGCAGTATTTTGCTAAAACGTAAGAGTCTGTCATTAAAAATAACCTATTTTTTCCAAATTCCAAATCTTTTTTTTCTCTAAGTATGTAAGTAAATATTTTTACTTGCTCTACCTAGTATGATATTTCATCAAAATCGTAGCCTCTGTGAAATTTTCATGATAATATTGGTAAACATTCAATAAGTCACAAATATCTGTAGGCAGTCGTCGCATAAAGGGCCGAGACAACCCGTAGGTGTATGATTCATAACGAGATACAATCGAAGGCAAGTTTATTTTAATATGGCTAAATTAAATTTCCTTTAAATGCATATAAATTATGTATTGTCTAGGACTTCCTACATTAGCGTTTATAACGATTCGAGCATTTGGCGCCTTCCTGGCTACACGATTCTCGTATCTTTTTAGCTTCGACTGCTGTCTTAGCGGGCCCCTAAACGTACTACTAATACTAATATAATACAGGGTGCAATTAAACCTTCCTGCCAAATTTTGATATATTAATCCTTGTTAAAAATAAAAATACACGTATTTTTTCTTTTATACTCACTCAGTACTAAAATGTTGAGAAATAGCTTCCGAAAGTTATCCTAAAAAACACTACAATTAAATAAATGGACACGATGCGTCGGCCGCGCGTGACGTGCCGCCGCGCGCGCGCCTCATCCCGCGTCATTACCCCGCACCGCGAGTAACCATTCTGCAATGATTTTAAATGAGATAAAATATGTCATTGAAAAAAAAATAACACCCAATTTTTTTTGGTTAATTGGACTCCCCTAATGATACCTAAGCCCTGGAAAGGCAGGAAGGTTTAATTGCACCCTGTATATTCTGTGCCTAAACCTACAATAATATTGAGCAATATTTTATTGAACAACTTATTTGATAGTAAGATTGAAAGGCGGGCGCGTTAAATTTTAACCCTAGACGGTCAATAATATTGCACAAAAACGCGCGCTTGCATGTATAGACGTACGCTTCAATAGAATCCGGGGTTCTCAAAACGCGCGTTAGCAAAGCGCGCGCTTTAAAACGCCCTATGTGTATCGGCTCTTAGTATTTTACCAGTGCGTACCTAAGTAAAAGGTAGTAAGTAGTACAACTTTCTAACAATATTTTACAAATTATTTTCTTCAAATGCATAGTAAAAAATTATATTGTGTAAAAGGACCTTTTTGATGATACTATTGGACAAAACCTAGCTTTACAATGGGGATTGTACTTTGTAGTTGGAATTATAACAATTAAAACATTACAATTTACACCATATCTATAACATAATGTTTTGTTCTTCTTTCGTCAGTTTTATAAAATATTTTAATGAGATGATATTTTAATGAGATTATACAGAACATGTATAACATATCTAAGTATTAAATAAATTAAATATAATCAGGATCAGGTATTATTATGATCGCGACAATTATTACTTTATATTGTTGCTTAGCCGGTCAAGAGCGAGTCGTCAGTTGATGGAGAGTTCCGTGGTGTCCATATTCGTCTTGAACATGTTTTGTTAAAATAGTAGGGGAGGTCACCTCAAAGTGGCCACCTTATCTTTCAATTTGAAAAAAAAGACGAAATATTATATATTTAAAAATAAAAAATGTGCTACCAGATAGTGCATTTATTATATTTCTGCTATGTATGATTCATATTGACCTAAGTCGTAAAATTAGCTCATAATTCACATATTACGACAACCTGTCAAAAAACCGCTTTGTCCGAGGGCCCGCCTAAAGCGGCCATAGGGGTAAGGGCAACGTGGCCAGCCTAAATGCTCACTCGAAATGGTATTTTTTTTCTAATATATAAATATATTTTTTGATAAAATGAATGCTGAAAATGTTCGAAAATAGGTATTTATTAAAAACAATTCTGTAAACTGGCTCTTTTATCGCTTATGTCCGGTTTCTGAGGTTTCTTGACAAGAGTTTATCTTCCAACAATCACAACATTTTTTTATAAAAAATAATCAACGCTTCTAAAATAAAAATAGTCAAAATATATCAATAAAACTTTGTTTTATCGACATATTCCTGTTTTTAAATGTCTCCATAAAGTATGACCATGTTTGTGTTTTCTACTAATTTGACTGAACCCCAATTTACCCCCATAACGTAGTAGTCTCTTCCCATGACCCTTGGATAGTTTTCTCGATACTTGAGATTTAGTTGATAGTTTGTTCACCATCAAAAAATAGTAATTATCATATAAAACTATCATTTAGCTTAGCGGCCTATTGGCCGCTTTGCCCGGTCCTCTTTGCCCTTTGGCAACCGTTCTGTTTTAAACATAATTTTCTTTCGCATTTTTTATCATACTCCAGAATGAAAACATCATAGATAAAGCTAAATAGATAAGCAACGACACGGTGAAAATAGAATCATTCAAATATACAAGAAAACAATTAAAACAGGAAGAATTTACCTTGCAGTTTTTTTTAATAAAACGTGAAATTCTAATATTTTTGGCGCTACAAGCTCGCGCCTTCCCCAACCACTACCGCATCATGGAGCGGGGCTGGGCGGGTTGTTCACTATGCGCCAGAGCAGCAACGTTGCTCTGCCTTTATAAATAACCGAAATATTAAGGGTGGCCGCTTTGCCTCCTATGGCCGCTTTGAGCTGGGCTCCCCTATACCTAATATAAGACTTCTCTTTCATCACTACTTATAATAAGAAAGGTACAGTGATATTTAATTAGCGATTAGTGGTACCTACCACAAGGGTTACTACTCATGCCACTGCTCTACAAGTCTAGACATTTTCATTTTTAACCGACTTCCAAAAAACGAGGAGGTTATATGTTCGGCTGTGGATATTTTTTTTTTGTATGTTCAACGATTACTCCGCCGTTTGTGAACCGATTTTCGAAATTTTTGTTGTGTTGTATTAGGTTTCACTCCAATTTGGTACCATGTTCACAAAAGTGGTGACCTGATGATGGGATCCATGAGTAATCGAGGGAACTCCTCGAAATTTATATGGAAACATATGGTGATTTTGGTTTTGTGAGAAGCATCCTAAGCATATGCTACCAAAACGCAAGATTTTGCACCGAGGTATACTATGGTTCCGAAGCTACTAAGAGAACTCCGGATTCCTTATAGATACAAGTTTGGGAGTTTAGGCGCTGTTTTAAGAACTGAAAGCATATGCAATTTTGAAGTCGGTGCCAGTTCCAAAAGTTTCAAATATTCTGTCAGAGAATAGAAGATTCATCTGGTACCGACTTCAAAATGATGAAGATTGAGTACAGAAATAGTTGAGTTTTAGCCGAATTCGTAAAAAGCCACTATTAGATAGGAATAATTATTTAATACTTTTTAGTTCATATTAAGTATAAGGATGTTATTATTGTTTTACCTTGGAAGTCGGTTTTAATTTTTTGTTAAAAATAATAATTGTGGCAGATTATTTCTACCCACTAGCGCTGTCTGAAAATATACTTGTTACAATAAATATTTTGCTCAAAACCGAAAATTATGATTTTAGGCTCATTCGATTCGGAATACCATCTAGAACATTCTATCAAAAATCCAAGAGGGGCTGAAAAAAAATGCAAAAGTTGTAAACAATAAAGTAAACAAAAAAATAAGGGTTTGGTTTTTTTTTAATATTTCAAAAACTATTTGAGGTAGTCAAAATTTAAAAATAGATATTTAAAGAGCAGAAAATTTCCTAAAAAAGTCCTAACACCTGGAACTCTATCAACAATCCTTATAACTTTAATTGAGCGGCGAAAGTAACGGTAAAACGCGTAGTTCGTGTTTCGCGTGAATTGCCGCAATATGCCACGTGAACTAAAACTATATTTAAACTGATTAAATATTAATATTAAGGAATAAAAAAATTGGGTACTAAGTAGACATATCAATAAACAATAATCCATGAACAAAAATAAATTATCACAGTTTGTTTAAAATAACAATTAAACAAAAAAAGCATAACTGCTTTTCTTAATTTGTTAATAGTCACCATTTTAATGGAAAAATTCACGGGAGTAGGAAATATTCTGAATTTAAAAGGAAAACTATTCGGCGAAGTATAAAGGAACTTTTCGTTCAAATTCCTTTGAAAGTAACTGAGATAATGTTGTTACTTAGAGTAAAACACGTTATAAATGTACATTCATTGACCATACAAAAATTGAAAAAAAACTAGCGGCACTACGGAACCCTATAGGCTATAATATTGCGCGTGGCCCAACACGCACTTGGCCGGTTTTTTACTGTTACTTTCGCCGCTCAATTAAAGTTATAAGGATTTATTTATTTATTTATTTATTTATTTACAGTTTATTGCACACAAAACCATTAAAAAGTAACATAATATTAGAAAGACGACACAACAGGTACAGCTTATCTCTAAAAGAAATTTCTTACAGCAGTCCTAAGTAGAGAAATTTGAACAGATAATAATTAATATTGATGAACAACTTAAATTACAACATTAAAATATAATAATTATATTATACTATAATACTTAGATACTATTAATACTATTCTATAATTTATTACATACTATATCAACATATATACCAGTTATGTACATATAAATATGTAAACATTATATAGATACATACTATATATATATTTAACAATAATCTTAACTGGATTCAGTACTGAGGTAGTGTTCCTTCAATCGTCTTTTAAAGACAGTGATTGTGGGACTATCACGAATGGTGTGGGGAAGGGAATTCCATAATCTAACTGCATGAACGGTAAAGGAGTAGGAGAAGAACTTGGAGCGATGGGAGGGGAGGGAAAGATTTGTTCTCACATTAGGCCTACAAAGGATGTCTAAGGGTCGAGAAAAGTTAAAGCGATCCACAAGGTAAGAGGGAGACAAAGGGTTATAAAGGATATTGTAAAGGAGGGATAGGATATGGATGTTCCGCCGAAGGCAAATAGGGAGCCACTTTAACTGTGACCGAAGAGCTGATACGTAATCATACTTTTTTAAACCAAGGATAAAACGAATGCACTGATTTTGCAAACGTTCTAACTTCGTTAGTAACTCTTCGGTAACATTTTTGGTACAGTTCCAGGAGTAAAGAGTTTTTTTTTTTAATTTCCAGCTCTTTAAGAATCTGTTTTCAAAATTTGACTATCTCAAAATAAGTATAGTTTTCGAAACATTATAAAAAACTAAACCCTTCTTTTTTGTTTACTTTATTGTCTATAACTTTTGCAACTTTTTTCAGCCCCTCTTGGAATTTTGATAGAATGTTCTGGATGGTATTCCGAATCGAATGAGCCTAAAATCATAATTTTCGGTGCATGAAATCAGGTTTTGAGCAAAGTGTTACTTGTGAACCAGAGTATTAAGGAAATATAAAAACTAACAAAAAATAATATAAAATACGCTTCTGGCGATTTTCTTTAAAGTTAAGTATTTACTTGCAGCGAAATAAGTTCGCTGGAAATTGAAATGCAACTTTTCGCACTAACAGAATATTGCAACGAAAAAAGTTTTCCCCTGCTGAACCCCAAAAAATAATTAAATTACGACCGCGTCGAATAAAAATAAACGATTTTATTAGAAACCAATAAAATTTGCATAATCCTATATCGTTCTATGAAATTTAATATTAATTGCCTATTAAAACGAGAACTCGCTCAATATAAATATCGTAAGATATACTACCGACTTGGATACGACATTTATTTCGTTCGATAACAAGATATTTATTATCATTATGGGCTAATAGAATGCAATAGGTTATGTAAAATTATACTGACGTTATAGCACTAGGTATAATTATATCGAAACTCTATACTGACAAGCCTTTTTAAGCTCAAACTAATGAGCGTGAGAGAGATAGATCTCTCAGATAAAGAGGTTAACCAACTCCCAAAAAGGAGATTAATGTTAATAATATACGAGGCTTATAATAATTAACGCTTCTTGAAATAATTAAACGCGCCAAAACATCTTAAGGTTGGCCGCATACACACGTTTTCCGTGTTCGATTTTCGAATTCGTTTTCCGTATTCGGAAATCCAAATGCATGGAATCAGTAGAAAATACAGTAACTTGCGCACACGTTCGTTTTTTTTTTCGAACGAAACGAATTCTGTACACGTACGTTTCAATTACAAGCCGTGCGTGAAAAAAATAACGTTTGCGTTAGTCTCACGGAATTCCAGATCGTGATTGCACATTAGGAAATCGAATACGGAAAATATGTTAATGCGGCCACTCTTATAGGTCTACACTCTACACTCTATTTCGCTAGCTAGCTGACGAATGACTCCGTCAAATTAAGCACATTATAAAAACATTAATTTTAATGATTGCAACTCATAATTATTGCGAATTTTGTGATCTTTAGATAGAGATATGTAAGGTACTTATAATAAAATACTTGTAAACGCCAGATGCAATGGATTTGGACTTTAAAAATAATAACATAACAAGATAATAATATATATAATAGAAATGTAATTTAACAATGAAATTATCATTTGACCTACAAGGAAGCAGGTGGAAAGCAGCTTTGATGTCGATAGCTATTAAATTTCTTTAGTTGCTCCAAAAATATACACTTTTTATTGCTTTCAATTCATTAAAATTTAAAACAGATAATAAATCGAGTATTAAAGTAAGTCCAATCTCAAGACTGGACTCTCGCAGACATGAAAACTACCTAAAAGTATCTGTACTTTTAACGCTGAATCAGCGCCGGATTTATATTTTTTTGAACGACTTCCAAAAAGGAGGAGGTAATATGTTCGGCTGTATGTATCTTTTTTTTTATGTTCAACGATTACTCAGCCGTTTGTAGTCCGATTTTCAAAATTATTTTTGTGTTGTATAGGGTTTAACTCGAATTTGGTACCATGTTCACAAAAGTGGTGATCTGATGATGGGATCCTTGAGGAATCGAGGGGACTCCTTGAAATTTGTATGGAAACATATAGTGATTTCGATTTTTTCTGAAGCATTCGAGGTAAATACTACCAAAAAGTAAGACTTCGCACCAGGTTATACCCTGGGCCTGGATCCGAAGGTACCGAACAGAACTTTTGAGTGCTTATAGGTACAGGTTCGGGGATTTCGGTGTTGTTTAAACAACTGAAAGCATAAGCTAATACATCAATTTGATTAATCATCATCATCACAACCATAATTGTACCATGAGTCATCACACTGACCCAATTATTGGTACTTTTCGTGATATTTTGCATCGAAGCAGATGTTTTTGATGATAATTTCGCTGTTTGTAGACCGATTTTCGAAATTCTTCGTGTTTTTGTATAGGATGTAATCTTAATTTTGTATAACAATTACGAAAGTGGTGAGCTGATGATGGGATCTATGAGCAATCGAGGGAAATCCTTGAAATTTATCAAAACACTCATAGTGGTTAAAATGTTGCTTCTAGTAAGTTAAACATATGTTACGAATAAGAGAAATTTCATACGAAGGTGTCTCTTGGTGCAAAGGCACTGAACAAAACTCCTTAACCTTTAAAGATAAAATGGAAATTGCAGCATCGCTTAGATAACTGCAAGCATTTACCACAATTTCGCTTACAGTAACTGGTTACATAATGTGAATAGTTAACATTCGTATTGGGGTTTTACGCATAAAGCCTAATATTATAGATATTTAACTAAAAAGAGTGAAATTATTATTTTTTAACAAAAAATTAAAACCGACTTCCAAGGTAAAAACAATAGTAATATGAACTAAAAAGTATTAAATAACTCTTACGCCTTTTTCAGAATTCGTCTAAATCTCAACTATTTCTGTACATATACTACAGTCTACATTACTTTGAAGTCGGTACCAGTCCCAAAAGTTTCAGATATTCTGACATTACTGAACTCACGATTAAATTAGTTGGTACCGACTTCAAAATAATACTGTAGTGTATCTACAGGAATAGTTGAGATTTAGACGAATTCTGAAAAAGGCGTGCTAATAAAGAGTAATGCCTCGGATCACGGATGGGCATGTAAAAGTCGGTCCTGCGCCTGATCTCTCGCCAGTCGTGTCGGTCGTCCGTCCCACTGGGTTACGACTTATGAGAATTAAAAGGAATAGAGAGTATGTGTACTGCGCACACACTTGGGCCCTATAAAATTACTCCTGCGAAACTGGCCTGATATCAATGAAACCAGCCACCGTCACCGAAACCGATGTGTGGGTTGTTATTATAATTATAAGTAAAAAATAGGATTTTCAATAAAACTTGTATGTTAGTAAAAGTTTTGATTTATTATAAAAATGTGTTCCCTAAAATATAGCTAATACCAAAACCTACCTTTAAAAGAAGTATATTCTACCTTTTCGAGTCACCTGCATTAAAAAATGTACTCACTGTTAAATAATAATTCTGATATTTATTATTTCTCAAATAATATTTTGTTACCAAACGTTCCGCGCGGCTTCGCTCGCGTAAATTAGATATTTCACAGACAAATTAGTCCATAAAAAAAGCCTATGATCCTTCACGTGGTCAATTTCTTAATTCTTATCAGTTATCTGTACCAAATAACAGAAAAATTGCTCCAGTAGCTCGTGAGATAAGCCCTTTTAAATAATTTCCCCCGTTTTTTCCATATTTTCCTCTATTTCTTAGCTCCTATTAGTCTTAGCGTGAAAAATATAGGCTATAGCTATCCTCAATAAATGGGCTATTTAACACTGAAAGAATTTTTCAAATCGGACCAGTAGTTCCTGAGATTAGTGTGTTCAAATAAGCCGTCTTTCAAAAATTTCCCCCTGTTTTTTCCACATTTTCCTGTATTTCTTCGCTCCTATTATTCTTGGCGTGATAAAATATTCCTTATAGCCTTCCTCGATAAATGGGCCATCTAACACTGAAAGAATTTTTCAAATCGGACCAGTAGTTCCTGAGATTAGTGCGTTCGAATGAGCCCTTTCATATAATTTCCCTCCGTTTTTTCCACATTTTCCTCTATTTCTTCGCTCCTATTATTCTTAGCGCTATAAAATATTGCCTATAGCCTTCCTCGATAAATGGGCTATCTAACACTGAAATAATTTTTCAAATCGGACCAGTAGTTCCTGAGATTAGCGCGTTCAAACAAACAAACAACCTCTCCTGCTTTATAATATTGAAGTGTAGATAACATTTTTACTACCTTTCTTACTATTCTACTACTACTTTTCGAAAATGTGTCAAATTGTAATAATCAACATTGCATCGATTCGATATATTTGTCCCTGTTTTCCAGTTGTAATAAATGCAGTTACAGATTTGGTCATTATTCTGAATGATCGTCATTATTTTTTTAGGGCTATTCAGGAAAATGACGTTCAGGAAAATGACGGATTCACTTAAATTCGTTTATAATTAAGTATTGATATAAAGAAAACTAAGAAAATTATTAAGAACTTAGAAATGTTGCGGGCCTTTATAACTTGGTTTAAAAAAAAGTAGTGAAAAACACATCGAGAAAGGTAAATGACGTCTTATTTGGAAATTTTTGTAGAACGTATTTCAAAGACCCACCTGCATAAAACGAAGACCTCTATCCAAACCAAAGCACTGCGATCAAATAAAGTGAGCCAGCAGATTTTATCGCAAAATAGGTTTCAACCCGTCACGTAGAGTATATCGGCAAGGCATTCAAAACAAACAATGCGCAGGACCATGACGCGAATTTTATGAACATTTTAAAAATAGAATTTTTAGTTAGTTAATGTAAGTTGATGTGTTATTTGTTGGTATCGAATAGTTTATTAGTTTATCTTTAAATTAACATCAAGTCTTTAATCCTTTCTAGCTCATTTTTTTTATAAATAATATATTGTAAGCTGCAGTATCGAAACGACACGCAAAAATTTCACAATTTGGTGCTTTTTTTCTAATAACTTTTGAAATATTAACTCTACTTTAAAATAGTTTTAGCAGCATTTCCATAAGTTAATTAGACATTGAAATGTGCAATGTTACATCAAATTTACGAAGGCGTTTTGAACCAAACTTCAAAGACATGAATTTAGTCTCTCTCAAATATTCGCCCAGGCAGTGATATTCTACTTATACAGATCTATTATGTCCATACTATTTTCCGGCTTAAATCTCTTCCGAACAATTTTCAAATTCAAAATTGGTCTTTGACGGATAAGTAAAACAAAAGATACGAAATGCCATTTACATAAAAAAGACATAAAAGACGACCCAATTGGGTCGTATTTGAGTCTTCACAACGCGCGCGGTGGTAACATATCTGCTTTGAGTTTTTTATATAATATCATTGTGTGTAGGTCACTTTATTTCCCTAGGTACGAAATTTGCCGCGGCCGCTCCCTTGGGTGGTGCTCCAATACGGCCTGTTTATAAATCCAGGGCTGCCCTGAATAGTTTGTTTGAATGCTGCAATGGAGAGAATAGAAACCGGTGTAAGAAGCTCGCAAAATTCTTGATTAACGCGGGGCGAAGTCGCGAGGAACCTCTTGTAGAAATTATAAAGTCTGTCTCGTTTTAAAACAATCTATAACTAAAATGAATAATATAACTTATCATAACTAATTATCGTTTCATTAATATTATTCATAAATAATTTATTATATTATGAATAAAAATTATCATAATAAAAGGAAGCTTAATAATCTGTTGGTTTGTTTATGACGGATGTGGGAATAAATGTTGTAGGTTATGCTTATTATTTATTGTAAAAGTGTTAGTTATGTGGTTACAGTTGTAATATTGATTTAGTACGCTTTCCGGAGGCGACATATCGGAGGCTCTACTTCGAACACGCTCGATAACAAGTCTGCTATTATCATTACCGCCAAATTATCGCATGGTTTGTTTTTGCTGCTTAATAGTTGGAAACTAGATTTTATTTGTGCATTATTAACTTAAATAGAAGCATTTTTTTCGATTTTACTATTTCTCTCCAGTCTCTATCTAGAGAATAGTATTTTAAAGCTGAAAGTAGAGTTTAATTGTATTCATTATGGTAACTTTATAGCCAATTGTTTCAGTTGTACCTTTTCATGCTTTACAAACTGCAGGGTGCTTTTCAGTAATTTAAAAACTATTTTTTTATTTTCCATTTCAAACGAAAAAATATCACTACGTTATTATGACACCGATATGAAAACCACAGCTCTCCTAGATAAAAATAAATAAAAGGGCTACCATAATTGCTTTATACAGGGTGCAATTAGACCTTCCTGCCAAATTTTTTCCAGGGCTTAGGTATCATCAGAAGATTCCATTTAACCAAAAAAATTGGGTGTTTTTTTTTCAATGACATATTTTATACCATTTAAAATCGTTGCAGAATGGTCACTCGCGGCGCGGGAGAATGAGAGGGTGTGCGCGGGATGAGGCGTGCGCCCGGGGGCATGTCACACGCGGCCGACGCATCGTGTCCAATATTTGTAGTGTTTTTTAGGATAACTCTCGGAAGCTATTTCTCAACATTTTAGTACTGAGTGACTTTATTTATTTTTATTATATCAAAATTTGGCAGGAAGGTTTAATTGCACCCTGTATGTAGAGTGATTGTGTAAGGCAAGTAGAGCTTTTTCAGTCAGTTACGAGAAAATTGTTAAGCGTCAATCAATATCTTTGCGCATCCACGCGTGTATCTCACAATCAGACTTTGGGAATAGCCTCCCTGACCCGCAGCCCGCGAATAATACCTACCCGTCGCCGCACACTTTATTAGCCGTGTGATGATATCGCACACAATTAAATAATACTTCGAGACCGAGTAGGCGTAATACCCAGATTCTACCATTTGCAATATTAATGGAACTTCGTTCCTTATGTCAGTTCTCTATCATGATTCATAAATGATATTCTGTTGAAATGTTAAACGCGTTTGGTCCAACTCCAAAAATCAGTTTGATGTGCTATTTTACTATTGTGTTATTTTGCTATTTTACTGTAAATCGGTTTCAAGCATAAAAACTAAAAAGTAGCATTAATACACAATAGTAGAATAAGGGTATATATCTATCTACCTCTAAACAAGGTGTGACCAAGGTTGTGGTTAATCCTATTGGCCCTTGACTAACCTCATCATAAATTTGCCGAAAAACCGGTACTTTGGAAAGATCGTGTTTGTACAATGTCAAAGACACTACCATAGATAATACAGTATGACACTACGCTCACTTTTCTAATGTTAGCAGTTAGCACTTGGTAGGTCGGATTTTTGGAACATTTAAAGTTTAAAGTGAATAGGCAATTAGCCATTGTATAGTGAGAAATAGGCTAAATTTTGTTTTATCAAAACTTACATTTCTTCTTTTATGATAAGCGTCCACATAGTACAAGTTACATTAATTTAGTTGTGCACTTTTGCCTCCTGAATTCGAACCACGTAAGGTGTGCCAATGCAATCAAAATGCTCAATAAAATCGAACAATCGAAAAACATTAATCAGAAACAGAGAAAAAAAAATCCATAAATATGTTGAGAACAAAAAAGAAAATTGATTACCGCCTCCCGTGCGTAAATATGTCCGGGCGCGCTCTCGTAAAGTGTAAGGAGATATTTTTAACGGCTCAGATATTTAATATTTATGGCGACACGGACATCCAATATGTCGGGATTTATACACTATACTAATACCGGCTAATAATCGACAATAATACCACATTAACGGCGTAACTTACGACTCTGACCTTATTATGTTTTATTTCACCTCGCGCAATAAATAATGTCGATCGATTTATTTTCTGTTTTAAATCGTTTAAACTGCTTTGTATATTGAATGTTTTATAGTGGTATGAAATTGACACTTTCTTATTGATACTACGGTTTCAAGGTGTGTCGGTGTTAAATCTCTATGGATATATTGTAGTGGTAGAGTCACACACGATACGAATAAAATTTGTTCGAGGGTAGCTTTTTTGGACATAAACTTTTTTCTACCGTATAATATATTCTATACTATTTAAAATAAAGAGTAAACACTGCTTAAGGAAACTTTATCTCAAAAATAACTGGATCTATCTATAAGAGCTTTGCAAAATTTCATAACCTAACCTTAAACCTAAACTTAGATAACCTAATGAGGCAGACACTATATAGCACTTATATATTAGTATTAATAATAGTATTTAGTAATAAAATAATATTGAATTACATATTGGAAAAAATTATGTAACATAGCTACAGTTAGACACTAGACAGTGTCACAAAATGTTTAATTTTTGGAAAGTTTTTCTTCATACATGATATAATATATACCTACTAGCTGTCCCGGCAAACGTATCTTTGCCATATTATATTTTCCATATTATTTTATTGAAGTGACTAAATAAGTATACAGTCACCATGGCAACGTCCATCGCTATCCCGTCGCACAAACAATGGTCGCCGTCAGTCTAAGGTTGTAATAATTTACTATTATTTACTAGCTGTTGCCCGCGACTTCGTCCGCGTGGACTTCAGTTTATAGTTGTTCCCATACATTGATTAAATAGTTTACGCGCAAAAAAATCTAGTAGTTTGTAAGATAAGCCCTTTTAAATAATTTCCCCCCGTTTTTTCCACATTTTCCTCTATCTCTTCGCTCCTATTAGTCTTAGCGTGATAAAATATAGCCTATAGCCTTCCTCGATAAATGGACTATCTAACACTGAAATAATTTTTCAAATCGGACCAGTAGTTCCTGAGATTAGCGCGTTCAAACAAATAAACAAACAAACAAACAAACTAACTAACAAACTCTTCCGCTTTATAATATTAGTATAGATTCAACAAATGCACTTATCAATATATAAAGTACCGAGTAGCCGATTCTCAGACCTAGTGAATATGCATATAAAATTTGGTAAAAATCAGTAAAGTCGTTTCGGAGGAGTTCGTGGACTAACCAATGTTAGACACGAGAATTTTATATATATATAATTCTCGTAATATATATATATATATATATATATATATATATATATATATGAGATTTTTAAGTATAAATAATGTTATTGTTATGCACAATGCACATAATTACTAGGTATTGATACAAAATACGGGAAATTTTTAAGACCTTATCGTTCATTTTGATTTTAGAAAGATTTCCTTTTAAAAATTTAATAAACTTTATAAAATCTAATCGTTATACATTTAACGATTTAAAACTATTTCCTAGGTCTATTTTTTTATTTAAATAAATATCTATTCTGGAATTATTATTTTTAACAAAAAAATTAAAATCGACTTCCAAGGTAAAAACAATAGTAATATGTGACGTTATCAGCGTGAAGGGACCTTATTGTCGGTATTGAGTTATTAGTATCTCCATAATCTACGTTTAATAGGCTATCGAACCATGTAAATAACATGCGTGTAGGTCTGGAAAATATATTTTTAAAAAATGTTTAAACTCGAAAGTCGTAAAAGGTGATATTGAGAAAATCGCATTCAAACTTCGACATCCTAAAAAAGTATGTTATTGTAGGAAGTTACATAGATATCATGTTTTTTGAGAAGTACGTTATATGGTCTTTTAGAATTTAGCTTCAATTATATAATTTTATAACAAACTCCTCCTTTTTGGAAGTCGGTCAAAAAAAATTGGTATTTCTATCCGTTAAATTCTACTGACTTTTCTAAACTCTTTTATTTTCAAGACCGTCAAAAATAACCTCAACCAAACAGGCAAGTCGCTAGAACTCGAGAAAGAAAAACCTAGCCTTTGTTCCTGGGGTGAAGCCAAACGAACGTAATATTTTTAAGTTGTGAATCGCAGAATTTCGGCTGGCCGAAATTCTCCTGCATTCAGTTTCACACAAAAATCCTGTTTGATTCACACGAGCGTAATTTTGTGAGTCATGATTTGTATGAAAAGATATTGACGCGACCGATATTCTGCGACTCAACTCACAAATTATCCGCTCGTTTAGCTTCACCCCAGGGACGAAGGCTAGGTTTTTCTTTCTCGAGTTCTAGCGGCTTGCCTGTTTGGTTGACTCTGAGACTTTGTTGACGGTTTTTAAAATAAAAAAGTTAAGAAAAGTTTGAAGAATTTAACGGATAGAAATACGGATGAACTTTTTCCAGAGTGTGCAAATTATTTAGAAATTTTTCGGAAACTTTCGCGCGTTCGTGCATGAAAAAAGCAAACATTTGCGCGCTATTCTCACGGAATTCCGAGTACGGAAAACGTGTGCGGCCAGCCTTGTAATGAAAATATTAGAAGTAAAATTACAAAATTATTAAAATAAAAATAAAAAAATACAATTGTGGTTTCTGTCAAAACTAATTTTTGATCGGACATTTCAAGTTAACAACATTTTAAATCGTCAATAAACAGCTACCCATATTTTAAGTATAGAAAAATAATTAGTAACCGATACGACCTCTCCGTTCGATACTAAAAAACAAAGATCCCATTTAGATAAGTGAACAGCGATCTTATGTAAATAGTAAATGACTAATCCATATTCATTATGTTCACAGAAATAACAATCGCTATAATCGCTTGTTGACCTGTTGAAAAAAAGTATGTCCTACTATAATTGATGATCATTGAAGTTTTTGTCCTAGTAAGTAGGTACATAATATTATATTGTTAGGTACCACATGGGTGAGGCCGCCAATTTTCGCTGATATGACGCAGAAAAATTTTGCGAGAGAAAGAAAATCTACGCTGCTTGTGA
The DNA here is from genome assembly GCA_905333045.1 of Lysandra bellargus. Classification (NCBI taxonomy): domain Eukaryota; kingdom Metazoa; phylum Arthropoda; class Insecta; order Lepidoptera; family Lycaenidae; genus Lysandra; species Lysandra bellargus. The sequence goes on from HG995355.1 coordinate 7,373,419, forward strand.
CGTTGGAGCACCTAAATTGTAGGGAATTTATTTCTCTACGCTATCATAGCGTTGAGAAATATGCCGTTGGAGCACCAAAATGATAGCGTAGAGGCTGTCATAGCGTAGAGAAAATCAAACTTATCTCTGTAAATAATACACAATGTGGTTTGTATTATAGCCCCAAACATGGCCCTTTTGACTACTCGCATGATGCATTGATCGTTTTATGTGAAACAGTAATACTTACATTTGTGTCACAAAAAAACTTCCTTTGAAAAAACTGTGTACACAGCCCGACTGAGGTTCAAATGTTCAAATGAACTGTCGAGAAATGGCGAATATTACGAGATTTTCCATAGAATACGTAAAAACTCAGCGTTACCACTTCCCGATTTTACCTTCCCTAACACCCAACGATAACAATAAATCGGTATTATTGATGACGTTTAAAATGTGGGGTAGAATTGATGTTTCTAACGTTTCATTTGATTTGAAAAAGTTTATAAAGAAAGTTATCTTAAAATACTATAAGAATTAGATGAGGTAATAGCCATTTATATAAATATTCATAACATATCAGATTTATCTTCAAATCTGTCATACTTATGGCTGGTTTACACGTATTAAGTAGATAAGTAGTAACTAAATTCTAATTGTCATCTAGCTTAGGACTTACTTAATTTTAACTTGCTACTTGCTACTAAATTTTGTGTTTACATGCAATTAACAACTTAAAATTAAGTTAAAATTTAGTTAACTACTAATCTATTTAATACGTGTAAACCAGCCATTACTGCTACAGCGACAGTTAAAGTGCACCTCTTCCACGGCGGATTGTATATTTTAAGCTATTTTCTTACCTTTTTTTATGATTAATTGTAAATATATTTTTAGACTATTATTGGAACTCAAATAATTCTAATGCATGCTTGAGCACTTTGTTTTCTTCGTCAGAATCAGTTTTCGAGCTTAAGATAAACACAATACTTTTTAAAATACAAAGGGCGGAGAAAAATAATTGCAAAAACAGCAAAAATTGGCGGCCTCGCCCACATAATATTATGTTACTAGATGACTCATGACGCCCGCAACTTCGTTACGCCAAAACTCGTTTATCGCGCGGGAACCGTACATTTTTCCGGGATAAAAACTACCCTATGTCCTTTCTCCGGACTCAAAGTATCTCCACACCAAATTTCAGCTAAATCAGTTCAGCGGTTTGGGTGTGAAGAGGTAACCGACAGACGGACAGACACACTTTCGCATTTATAATATTAGTATCGATGTTACTACTGTAGACCTTTGCATATACGACCGTAATATCAATGATTTTCATAAACAATACCTATTAGTACCTAAGTAGGCACTTATATAAAATTTATTTCTGAATGGATCTGCATCATTGATATCTACAATTTATTCATAGCCAGATGGTGGACCTACTTTACCTGATTAAGGGCCTGTTTCACCGCTTCCTGATAAGGCTATCCACCACTTAACTTGACACGTAGAGTATGGCGAATCTGTCAAATAAGCCTATTAGGCACCTTATCAGGAAGCGGTGAAACAGGCCCTTAATCGCGCTATTATCAAACCTTAGCTCTGTCGGATGATACTGGCCTTCCTACACAATTTAGTCGGACTTTTATCAAATCTCTGTCGTCTGATAACCCGGCTAAATGACATAGGTCCCATCACCCATGCCGATGATTCCTCTGACATCACCTACACCAGTAAATTCAGTTGGAGCAATAAACAAGAGTATTTAGGAAGTGGCCAAGGGATGCGTCTGTTTGTTGACACAGCCCGCGTATCGCAGTAGGATCGAGCATAAAATCGATTTTATTGTCATAAAAACAATCCGAGTCGTTCATCTTCCTGAATCGGATCATTCGATGCACCCGTTCGTTAATGATCTTCATAAATTACAGTGATTAATCTGCGTTTAATGACTTTAAAGCTTTTTTCGTTCGATTCGAATCGAGTGGTTTTTGGGGTATCATCTTACTTCCTAATGTTCGAAATGAAATTTTGCATTCGTTAATATATTTTGCTTTTGATCGAGAAAATTGTAATAAAATAAACTCAATACCTAATCATGTTGTTTGGTCGGCGGTCGCTGTTTAGCATTTGTGTAAGTATTAAATAATTTAACCCACATTTTTTTGTTGAGTTATGTAATATGCAGTCTTGTTCTAAAATCCAAACCATCTAAAGAACAGTAGAATTTAGCATTTATGCTCAAATTTTTGAGGAAAAAATCTTAACCAGCGTCTTTAATAATAATAATAATCTTTCAATCTTTCAAAAAATCTTTTGAATGACAGTTGTATGGATAATGGAATTAATATGGTCTGACAATTAGGTATTAGCTATTATAATAAATATTAATTAATTAATATCATAAAATTGAAAAATATTATAATTTATGTTAAATTACGACTTGTGAACTTATGAGTTGTGATAGATTATAGAATAATATTGTTAAATTAGTAAAATTTACAATTAATAGAGCATGAATCTTGTCAAAAGCAACAAAAAGTGCATGATACAAAAAATTATGTACCTTATTACTTTTTAGTTATTAACTTATTACCTAATACATATACTCTATCAGCATTCAGCCGCACTTAGACACATACGGTCTTACTACAAAAGATTTAAAAACACTGTTGAACAGTTGATTAGAGAAAATTTCAGTACAAAATAGGCTCAAAACAACCGATAATATTTTAGCTATATGCATTTTTATCAAATTTTCATTAATCCTTCGATCGCGGATTCTTGGAAATGCTATTGTATTCTATTGTTGTCGCGATCACCGGTGCTCTTTTGGGGCTTGAAGGCTTAAAATAAAGTTGAGTAGGTACTTAATTAGTAATTAAGTAATAATTATTAAATGTGTTTAAGTAGTAAGTTATGTAGTAAGTTAAGTGCGGCCGTTAGCTTTTCGAACATGGGAATATGCGTCGCAATATCTTCCATAGTCATCGCGACTCTATATTTGTAAAGCTATGTCTATAGCCCGGATAGCTCAGTCGGTAGAGCATTGGACTTTTAATCCAAGGGTCCAGGGTTCAAGTCCCTGTTCGGGCGACTGTTATTTTATAACTACCCGCAGTAAGTGAATGTATCTTTATATTATTAAAACTAATAGTAGGGGAGGTAGTGCTAGCGTTCGCTAAGTCATTTCATACCGACCAAATTTTTGTCCAGCGGTCGCTTAATATTTATCAATCAATATAATCAGCGTCAGTCGCCGCACCCGTGGTGGAATGTTAACTGAGAGTATTTCAAAGTTGTGAAAAAAATAGTTGCGAAAAGTGATTTTATACCGAATGAAACTTTGGATGATGGATGGATGATTATCGAGGTCATGTTTAACCAAAAAATCACCGTCAGCCGTATTGCAGACGGGGGATTCAACGTCAGTCGCGTTACTGAACATGTAAAAATTTTTTGAATATAGAGTCATTTTATACCGTACAAAATTTATACAGGTGAATATTTCTACTTTGTAAATAATAAAGAAACCCGTCAGTCGCTAATACGATGGTGGAAAAACCGTCAGTCAGCGATTAAAGTTATGATATTTGTGAAGAAGAATTATATACATTTTACTTTAAAAGCGCCATCTGTTGTTATATACTAAAACTAAAATAACACCTACCGAACCTAAACGTGTATAATCTAGATATGAACTTTTATAAGGTGCGAATTGGGATCTTTTTAATGTCAATTCAATACGATTCCCAACAACAACTTTGAGATGCTCTCAATTTTTATTCCACCCATTATGAAGTGGCTGACGATCAAAGCTGTTATGTATTAGTGGAATACTATTATTGTAACGATTTTCGCTCGGTATGAAATGACTTTTTAAACTGAGCGCGACCTCCCCTACTATAAGGCGGACTTGCGCAGATCTGAGTTAAAGTTAACTCTGAGTTAAAGTTAACTCTAAGTTAAACATCATGTCATCTCTATCACTCACTTGGTGAGTGACAGATATGACATGATGTTTAACTCAGAGTTAAATTTAACTCAGATCTGCGCAAGTGGGCCTCAGTGTAGTATATTCTAGTAGGTAGGTTCTAGTAGGTTCAACAGTAAGAAGTTTATATTCACATTCAGTCAGTCAGTCTAAGTTTTCTATTATGATATTGTGTGAGTATATACAGTCACAGAATATATTATATTATGGTACAGTGTAGTTACACTCACGGAATATATAACATACACTGAACAGGACAACAATAATATTATGTATCTTTTTAATGAAATAAGGGGGCAAACGGGTCACCTGATGGAAAGCAACTTCCGTCACCCATGGGCACTCGCAGCATCAGAGTAGCTGCAGGTGCGTTGCCGGGCTTTTAAGAGGGAATAGGGTAATAGGGGAGGGTAGGGATGGAAATAGCTGGTAGGGGATTGGGTCTCCGGTAAACTCACTCACTCGGCGAAACACATTGCAAGCGCTGTTTCACGCCGGTTTTCTGTGAGAACGTGGTATTTCTCTTTTTTTTTATTAAATAAGGGGGCAAACGAGCAAACGGGTCACCTGATGGTAAGCAACTACCGTCGCCCATGGACACTCGCAACATCAGAAGAGCTGCAGGTGCGTTGCCGGCCTTTTAAGAGGGAATACGCTCTTTTCTTGAAGGTTTGCAGGTCGTATAGGTCCGGAAAAACTGCTGGTGACAGTTCGTTCCAGAGTTTTACAGTGCGCGGAAGAAAGTTACGCGAAAAACGCACTGTGGAAGACTGCCACTCATCAAGGTGATGAGGATGGTATGTTTTTCGCGTGGGACGATGGCGAAAAGTGCAGGTGGTATGATTCCGAACAATTCCTCAGAGCACTCCCCGTGATACAACCGATAGAGGATGCAGAGTGAAGCTACATCTCGGCGTAATTCCAAGGGGTCCAAGCTGTTTGAAACACTACGGCTAATAATTCTCCAGTCGAGCCGGCCCATTCGTGCCGAAGCATGGCTCTCCCACGTATAAGAGGACATTACATAACATAATTATTATGTATTATAACATACTTTGTTATATGTTTTTGGGCCCGCTATAGCTTACATCATTGCAGTATTAAATAAGAATGTACCCATAATGTGTGATTAGTGATTACCTACCTATTTACAAACTTAAACCTCAATGTTACAAAAGCTTCGTGAAACGCCTATTTCCAAAACTCAGCTATTTCTTCAAACGTTTTATCTCTTTATCTCTACACTTTCTTTAATCTTCGTTTAATTGTAAATTGTAATAGAAGTGTTTATTTGGCTTCGCAATAATTAATGTTTGGCTAAACGCTAACAAATTACACTTAATTATATCGTCGATACCAAATGATTATAGTGCGATTACTCAATGCCTATTATACAGGGTGTAACATAACTAAGTTATATAATCCCCTATAATAATAGAGTTCGCTGTGAAAGTAGCAGCACTGAATAAGTTAGTAAGTAACTTTTCTTATTCACCTTAGTATGGAAAAATAGGTACATGACGCGGAGGCAGTTACCCATACAAATAACAAAAAAAATGCTTTTTCAGCGCTGCTACTTTCCCAGTCAACTTTATGTACACGGGACTCATACATACCCTAAAGTATTATCACTTAGTTTTGTTACACCCTGTATGTTTTGATATTTCCCACATGCGATTTTGCGTTACGCTGTGTAGCGTCCATATTAAAGACGCTTGGTTTATAATAAGCTGTCATAATCCCTAAAGATTTGCCTGGAGTTTACCCACTTCTAGCAAAACCACAAAGATAGTATATATTATAATTTTGCTATCATTAGGCTCCGATAGTAAAATTATTTAGCTCTATATCTATACTTTTTAATTTGTTTGAACACGCAAATCTCACTACTGGTCCGATTTGAAAAATTATTTCAGTGTTGGATAGCTTATTTATCGAGGAAGGCTGTAGGCTAATATTATCACGCTAAGTCTAATAGGAGCGAAGAAACAGAGGAAAACATGAAAAAAACGATAAACGGAAATTATTTGAAAGGGCTTATCTCACAAACTACTGGAGCAATTTTTAACCGACTTCCAAAAAACGAGGAGGTTATATGTTCGGCTGTGGATATTTTTTTTTTTTTTTTTTTTTTGTATGTTCAACGATTACTCCGCCGTTTGTGAACCGATTTTCAAAATTTTTGTTTTGTTGTATTAGGTTTCACTCCAATTTGGTACCATGTTCACAAAAGTGGTGACCTGATGATGGGATCCATGAGTAATCGAGGGAACTCCTCGAAATTTATATGGAAACATATGGTGATTTTGGTTTTATGTGAAGTGTACTAAGAATATGCTACCAAAAAGTCAAATATTGGGTCAAAGTATACCATGGTTTCGAAGATGCTGAGAGAACTCCTGACTCCTTATAGATACACGTTCGGGAGTTTCGGCGTTGTTTTAAGAACAGAAAGCATATGCTACTATGCAATTCATATTCATCATCATAATCATCACCATCATCATCATCGTCATCATCATCATTAAGGTCACCAATGTCTCATGGCACAGAATTAATAATAGTACAAGGCATAGGTATGGATATACTAATAATAATAATTATGTACTGTATAACAACACCTGTTTGTTTAATACATGGCGGTCGGCGCCGCAGAGGCGACGGCGTCGCCGCGCCGCCGCGCCGCGTGGCGCGTGGCGGCAGACAACAGATCGAATACTTTACTAATTACTTTATAAAATTTAAATAGACAAATAGAATTAAAATAAAGTTATTTTAAAAAGAGCATTTACACAAAACAAAGTCATTAAGTGTCTTTTTAATCAGTTATACTTATTAATCGATAGATGGCGCACTAAGTATCGATTTGAATTCTTGATTAAGCGCTTATTCCACTTATCCTAGCTAGGAAGTCCTAGCTAGGGTCCTAAAAAATTTAGTCAAGTGGAATAACATTTAGAAGCTAGGATCCTAGCTAGGACTTCCTAGCTAGGATAAGTGGAATAAGCGCTTTACAAGAACAGAGCTGTCAATAATTATGATAATATTAAATATTATGAGTAGCTACGCTACATCCTATGCAAGTTTATACAATTTTTTATCTGATAGATCCTTCGATCGTGGAAAAACGAGACACAATAGCCTTTCTATTGTTATCTCAATCGCCGGTGACCGCTTGGGGCTTGAAGCATTAAAATTGTTAAATTACTTAGCACAATATGTTCACTTCACTGATAATATATGATTTTGTGAGTGTGAGTTGTGACTCTTGACAAATTGTAATAAGATACGTAAAATATACGCGAAGGTTTACCTACTAGTGTAACTAAAAAGAGTGAAATTATTATTATTTTTAACAAAAAATTAAAACCGACTTCCAAGGTAAAAACAATAATAACATTAATATGAACTAAAAAGTATTAAATAATTTTTACTATCTAATGGTGCCTTTTTCCGAATTCGGCTAAACCTCAACTATTTCTGTATTCAATCTTCATAATTTTGAAGTCGGTGCCAGTTCCAAAAGTTTCAAATATTCTGTCAGAGGACTGAAGATTCAGCTATCTGGTACCGACTTCAAAATAATGAAGATTGAATACAAAAATAGTTGAGGTTTAGCCGAATTCGGAAAAAGGCACCATTAGATAGTAAAAATTATTTAATACTTTTTAGTTCATATTAATGTTATTATTGTTTTTACCTTGGAAGTCGGTTTTAATTTTTTGTTAAAAATAATAATAATTATGTTACCTATTTGGTATAGATAAAAAGTAGACCACTTGAAGGATCAATAGGATATATTTTATGGGTTAATTTGTCTGTGAAAATCCGGGCCGCGGGTTGGGGATAGCGGCTCTAGAGTCTAGCTAGACTGTGCTAGTGTAGGTATAATAATAATGAGTATATTCGACAGTAGCGCTATTGGTGCTACAGAAAATTAATAATTATTATTATACATGAACCCCAGTTATAGCCCCAGCCGTCAACTTGTTACTAAAAATTGCTATACTTAAACTTAAATATGCGCCTCGAGCGGTGTGAGAATAAATCGTAATTATTATTGATACAAAAAAATTCAATTCAAAACTAAATATTAATCTATATGCAGATTAATTTATTTTCATTTCTGAAGTCACAAGAAATCAGCATATGATAGGGATGATTAACCTTTATTTATTTAATTTATACCGTTAATTATAGCTATTGTACCTACTTATTTTGTGGGACATCAAGCCTATGACGGCTATGACGCACTTCCTTTAAGGTGGTTCGTTTCCCATACAAAAAAAAAACAATCGACATTAATTAGCTAATTTCATACTATTAAGTATTACCTACTACATAAATTTATATGCACATGTTTTTATTTTGCAATACCATTCCCGCGAAATATATTTAAAATACTTTATTTCACACAGAAGTCACATTTTTATTGTTTTTTTTTTTTATATAAAAAGTGACATAAGCCACAAATGTCACTTTCTATAAATAGATCAATAAAAGTGTGACTTCTGTGTGAAATAAAGTACTTATTTTTATTTAAATACATATTTCGCGGGAATGGTATTGCAAAATAAATAGAGGTCGAGGTTAATGTCGATTGTATATATATATATATATATATATATATATATATATATATATATATATTTATTACCAAAAATATTGTTACTTGTATTTTGTAAAAACTAAATAGCATAAATTGTACAAACTTCTCTAATTAAGGTGGTTCGTTTCCCATACAAAAAAACAATCGACATTAATTAGCTAATTTCATACTATTACTAGGTAAGACATAAATTTATATGCACCTCTATTTATTTTGCAATACCATTCCCGCGAAATATGTATTTAAAATAATAATAATAATATTAGAACGAAGTATGTATAAATTGCATTACTAAATCCCAATTTATTATATATTGTCAGTCTTATGGTACATTCCGTGGTGTTGTTATTGCACAAAACACAAAAGAATACCAAATTCCTAATATTTTCGTGTTACGATTTTATTGTCGCCAAAAAAATTTAGATTCGTCCATTATTATGATAATAATTTGCAATAAAATTTCATTACAATAATAAAAGAGAATTTTACTGAGTAGTACCTACACAAGAGGTACCTTAAAATGTGTGGCCTTGTTTGCCAAATTGATCAAGGGGAAGACAGCTGCCAATTCGACATATTTGTGCAGTTTTCTAGACGTATGTATTTCATTGACTGGCTCCTCAGACCAATAAAAAAAGAAAGACGGAGTATTTACAGATAATGGCGTGAAGTCGCTGTCGATCAATGTGTGCGTCACGCCTAGCATAAATACGCTAGGCGTGCGCTTGTGTGCAAAAAAATAATGTTGCCAACTCAGGGTTTCAGATTGTCAAACTCCCATCCTGTTGCTGTCTTATTAAACTACTAAGTAATGACTACAAAAGTTACTATCAAACTAGATTGTTAATCATCATTCATTAGTAATTGCTGAAAAAAGTAAATACTTAAATATCTATATCTAATAAATTATGTGTTTCAACTAAGAACAGACAGACAGACAGACATACATACAGACAAAAATTGTAAAGAATGTTGTTTGGTGTATGCAGTATGTATCGTATACAGATTAATATGCAAATAGTAAAAAAATCTTTCAATACTACAAACAGACACTCCAATTTTATTTATATTAATAGATTTTAAATGAATAACGAATTTTAGGTTAAAAATAAACATTTGTCAGGATAATACAGCACGTAATAATATTTTTCCCCTATTATGGGGAAAAATATCTTGCGACCAGCATGCAGCACTGGTTGAGGTTCTGTGTTCCGAGACTCCCGAGACAATTTTTAAAACTAATAAATTAAATTCGTTATTTCGGTGGTAATACATAAATATTCAACTAATTACTTGTGAAACGTAATCCCACAAGGTTTCTTTTGAGCACAAGAATTGTTTTTGCACCATTTAACGATGCAGGACGCAGTGGCGTGGCGTGAAAAAAAATAAAGGTAAAGCCGGACCAAAAAACGGCTAACTCGTAAATAAGCAAAATTTCAATTCTTGTAAAAAAAACGTGCAATAAATTACATACCTGTATTAAGTGTATTAGTTTACCTTTTCCATGGTGCTTTGCTTGCATTGTGTGCGTTGCATGCAGTGTTAGTGTTGTTAGTATTCACCACCTTCACCATACATGACATCACTGGTATTATATGAACAGTGCATGTCGAGTATGATAAAAGTGGCTTTAAAAAAAGCCGTTTTAAGCACACGTCACTCACATTCACACACCAAAAATAAGTGAATCCTGACTTGCCAGTGTAGATGTTTGTTACTCAGTCATGCAAAAACTGGATTTAGATGAAATTTTGCATGCATCCCATGTCAAACATGGAAAGGAACATAGGCTACCTGTCTGAAGTTCACGCAGACGAAATCGCGGGCAAAAGCTAGTAGCAAAGAAATATCAGCAGAAATACGTAAGTACCTAAATGTTTAATTTTGTTATTTGTCGTCTGTCGTCGTTATTTAATATTCCTATTCTACAACCTGAAAAATTACCTAAGAATTATTATTTATATTCTAACATAATTCTACGGTTTTTCTTTACGAAATGTGCCAAAACATTATCATATAATAAGATGGGAGTCTATAACGCTATCGTACTTACTTAAATAAAATAATGTTTCTATATAATTGCCACGATTGTCTGAATTAACGTTTTCACTATGCCCGCGGAAAGATAACTCCTGTTTTCCAAGAAGAACAACAGTGTCTATTAAACGTTTCATTAAGTTTCGATTACGTTCCACTTTTCGATTATGGGATTCATAATTATTTCCGAGAAATGTTTCTATTCTACTATTTCCAAAATTGTGTAATAATATACAACTGCGTAAATGTTTTTCGGTTTGAGTATGTTTCCTAGCCGAATTGGTCAAATTATTGATGTCTGAGAAACCCGTTTTATTCCAAGCACTATTTGTATCGGAAAACAGCAAACATGGAAAACAAAATAACTTATTTAATTTGCAACTGCCCGCTATCCAATTATATTTATCATACACTGAACTGTGAAAATGTTTGAAAAACCCATCCTTACGCCTATAATCAATTTTCATATCGGGACGCGCCCATCCTTGTTTAATGATATGTTTTTTATTTTCGAACGATTGTTTTGAGAACGAATTTAAGTCATTTAATAGGTAATCCGTAAGACAACAGTCAATTTGTACTAATGCTATCATTTCTCACCTAACCGTGTCACGACAAATTACAAAGTAAGTAAAACAAACCAACCTTTACGATGTAACAAACAAAAACACAACACAACACTTGGCAAGTAAAATTTCACTACTTTCGATTCTTTTAAACTATATAATATTACAATCAAGCTAGCCCACTAACTTAATAAACAAAATTTTGCATATTACAATAATAACAGTACAAAATGAGTGCAAATGAGCGCGTAAGTGAATTGAAATGACATCACGCGCCGCTCGGCCGATGCAATTAGCTCTGTTGTGATTGGACGAAATCTTTTAAAGCGAAACATGCGAAACTAAACCTTAACACATGACAAATAAAGACTAGGTAGGCTATGTGGAATCGGCTTGCTGTTCGACAATATCGACGAGTCGTTTGCATGTAGTAGTAATGTGTATGTGTGCGTGAATTTCATACATTTCAAATGTTTGCATTCCGGATGTTTTGAGCGAGTTACGTACGCGTTCTGAGTGCGATCGTAAAAACGGGTATGTGTGCGTTTGCGTGATTTTAAATACATGGCGAATTATTTTTATGAAATTGTAGGAAGCGGGGTAAGCTATAATTATTAATAATAAAAAATGTATATATTAAAATTGGCCAAGGTAAGCCGGTAGGAATCGTGTTCTATGGAGGCTTCGCCACTGGCAGGACGGCATATTTTGATATTTCTTGACACAGATGAAAACGACATGCGCCGTCACTCGTTGAAACCGGAATGGCGGGCGGCCGGCTTCCTATGGCCGTATCGGCTTCCTATTGCCTGCCTCACCGCGTAGCATGGATGGCTCTGTCTATCTTTTTTATTGGTCTGAGACTGGCTCAAAAAAATATATGTGATTTTTGATTATATTTGGAAAAGCTTGTCGAATTTAAATAATAAAATAATGTACTCCTACTGGATGAAAACAAATACCAAAGTCACATCTTTCAGGAACTTTAAACAGTTCTAACTAAAGTAATAATACAATCTATGCTTTAAAAATTTGTTTATTTGATACCTTTTACAAAAATCCAAAGATTGCCGGATTTCATTTTCGGTCCTGACATCTAGATTTCCCATAATATTTATTTTTTCCTTTGACAAACGAAAAATGTATCCACGCTACCGAGTGAACACTTCACATCTCTGTCTCTCTGGCATGAAAATCGACGCAGGTGCGAGAGTGATGCGAGATCAAGGTCATTGGCAGTTGTCAGCGTCTTAAGATAAGAAACAATTGATCAGTAATTTGTTGAGGTATGCAATCCATACTAATATTCTAAATGCGAAAGTGTGTCTGTCTGTCTGTCTGTTGCCTCTTCACGCCCAAACCGCTGAACCGATTTTGCTGAAATTTGGTATGGAGATACTTTGAGTCCCGGGAAAGGACATAGGATACTTTTTATCTCGGAAAAATATAAGGTTCCCGCGCGATAAACGAGTTTTGGCGCAACGGAGTTGCGGGCATCATCTAGTAATTTATAATTTACATATTGGTAAGGACTTATAAGACTAAGGTACATTAGAGGCCTTTAACATATTATGATTGGATATATGGATTTTTATACACCAGATGCTGAGTTGGAAGAAGACAAATATATCTGCGAAAATCGTATGCAAAACGGATCGGCAGTTTTCGTGTTAAAGAAAAAAGTTTGATACAAAATTTGACCCCCACTTTTGTCCCCTTAGAGCGGTGGGGGGATAATTTTTTATACACCAGATGTTAAGTTGGAAGAAAACAAATAATATATATCTGCGAAAACCGCATTCAAATCGCATCAGTAGTTTTCGTGTGATAGTGGAACAAACAGACAGACAGACAAAAAACTAACCACAGTTTTGGCTTCTATAGCAATGTAGTGACACCCCCCGCTTATTATTTTTTGAATATATTAAGGGCCTGTTTCACCGCTTCCTGATAAGGTGCCCGATAGGCTTATTTGACAGATTCTCCATACTCTATGTGTCAAGTTAAGTGGTGGATAGCCTTATCAGGAAGCGGTGAAACAGGCCCTTAATGTACAGAATTCTCATTTCAACAGTTTTATTAAGTAAATGTATAGACTATAGATGACTAGATGACGCACGCAACCCCGTTGCGCCAAAAATCGTTTATCGCGCGGGAACCGTACATTGTCCCGGGATAAAAAGTATCCTATGTCCTTTCCCGGGACTCAGTATCTCCATACCAACACCAAAATCGATTCAGCTATTTGGGCGTGAAGAGGTAACAGACAGACAGACAGACAGATAGACAGACGAGACACACTTTCGCATTTATAATATTAGTATAGATTGCAAACTTGCAAAGACTTCTATGCGATAAATTATGAAAACTTGACATAGGTACTTAGTAGTAGTTAAGGGCTGGTTTACACGTATTAAGTAGATAAGTAGTTAACTAAATTTTATCTTAATTTTAAGTTATTTATTGCATGTAAACACAAAATTTAGTAGCAAGTAGCAAGTTAAAATTTAGTTAAGTACTTATAAACAAGGAAATTAGAATTTTGACTATTTTCTGTTAAGTTGGCAGGGGACTTGTCACTTGACAAATTTCTGTCAGGCACTTCAAATTAAGCTAAAATTTAGTTACTACTTATCTACTTTATACGTGTAAACCAGCCATTAGACTCTGATTTAGTTGAGTATATCTGGATTAGCACATAGGCTAGTTTTAACCCCGTAAAGGTGTCGAAGTATTCGTAAAAAAATATTAGGACCCCAGACTCCTACGATGCAATCTAGATAAAATCTTTATTTAGGAATTGAAAGCTTTTAAGTAGAGCTATTCATATCAAAGAACTTTTAAAGGCACGTCTGCAAAAATAAACACAGTACATCATAAGCGAGCATTATTTTAATCTCGATCGGATACATTTGTTAGGGTGGGTTGCACCAACTTACTTTAACTATAACTATAACTACGGACGCCATATTTAACGATAACCATAAGCGCTCATACTTATATCGAATTTTTTTCGTGAAAATTTACTATGGCCCACAGTGTTGTTATAACAAATATTTTTCCTGTTGATAATTCAATTTTTATACTCTCAATCCCATTAACTGTAGCTTCAATAAAAAATAAACGCAACAGACATATCAAGGCGGTCAAAGTTAAGGTTAAAGTTAAGTTAGCCTTAACTATAACCATAACTTTGACCATAACTGTAACTATAACCACGCCTCTGGTGCGACCATAACCAATATAAAGCTTAAAATCGATTAGGGCAAGTTTATTTTGTCTGTCTGAACGCACCTGCCGTACATCCGCGCCACCAGATATAGAATCATTATAGCGCTCGCATTTGTTTGTGTTAATTACAAACAATGCTTGTAATGACGGTACTAACTGCTGCACTCAGAGCAGAATATTACTTAACTGTAATTAAATTAAGAATGAAGATTTTGACTTAAGACCTAAGGGCGTCCACAAATTATGTGAGGTGTTTAGAGGGGGGGGGGGGGGAGAGGGGGTCGAGTCAAATCTGATCTAATCTCATGTTGGGGAGAGGGGTCTCGGCAAATCTCACGTAATTTTTTTCTCAACAAAATAATACTTACTATTTTGGTCCATTTCATCCAGATTGTAGGTATGCTTAACCCGGGCTGGGTTACCCTCAAAATTCTCATACATACGTAATACCAAAATCATTTTGTCATACGAAAGTATTTAACATGTTTGACTTATTTTTCAGCTTGAAATAGTAATTACCTAGGTTCCTGAACAAAAATTAACTTCAAAATATTTAAACACTAAAAAATAGAGTAAAACACTAAAAAATATATAAATAAATAGAAAATTTACTACAAAATATTTAAATACTAAAAAATATTTTTTAGAGTCGGCAACAGTATCACAGTCGGCAAGCCTCCCGGTACGAGGCAGAAGCGTAAGGCTCGGACGCGGAAGCGTCCTGGAGCCGATAAGGTCGGGGCGAGTGAAGTCGCCCCCGCCATGGAGGTTGAAACGTAGGCCTGTGGGCGGTTGATCGGGGGATCACCACCCACAATATAGGCCCCGAGGAGATAGGCTCCCCCGATGCCCGGGGAGCCTCTCGGTGAAGATAGGTGGCGGCATAGGCAGCTGCATGGATGTGGTGCCGGAAGCGGCAAGCGCTGCGGAGGACGCGGCGCGATTTCGATCCCACTTCTCCGCGTGTAGCGTTGACGAGGGCATGGGGGGGTTTCAGTCGGTAAACCTCTGCGGAGGGAGTCCGACATACCCCTACCCCTTCCCCCGATGGGGGCGGGGGATGCGTAATGCATTTCCCCTCCTCAATAAAAAAAAGAGAATATCTACAGGTCTTCAGTCTTCTTGTCTTTGTCTGGCAGATGTCACATTGAAATCGTTCATTCTTCATGAGATAAAAACGACATATCTTTTCCATTTCGGGAGCTTATATCACAGAATAACAATATGTATATTTCTTGTAATAAACCGTATTTATTTTTATTGTCAATAAATAATTCCTTTTTTAGGGTTCCGTACCCAAAAGGTAAAAACGGTAATAGGGTCCCCCTATTACTGACACTTCGATGTCTGTCCGTCTGTCTCCAGGCTGTAACGCAAGAACGGTAATAGCTAGAGAGTTGAAATTTTCATAGATTATTTATTTCTAAAAACAAAATAAATATTTAATATTTAAGAAAGGCTCCCATACAACAAACGTGATTTTTTTAAACATGTTTTGCTCGTTATCAATGACTAGCTGTTGCCCGCGACTTCGTCCGCGTTAGCATAGTAGATCAAATGACGCATCCCAAGTATTATTTATTGTACAAAAATATTAAATATACAAAATTGACATTCCTACGATTTTATTATATATAGATGTTCCGCGCGGCTTCGCTTGCGTAATTTAGGAATTTCACGCAACCGTATATTTTTCCGCAAAAAATAGCCTGTCTCTTCACGCGATCTATTCTTTATGTTTGCCAAATAACATAAAAATTGCTCCAGCAGTTCTTAAGATAATAAGCAATTTCATATAATTTCCCCCGTTTTTTCCACATGTTTCTCTATTTCTTCGCTCCTGTTAGTCTTAGCGTGATAAAATATAGCCCATAGCCTTTCTAGATCAATAGGCTATTTAACACTGAAAGAATTTTTCAAATCGGACCAGTAGTTCCTGAGATTAGCGCGTTCAAATAAGCCCTTTCATATAATTTCCCCCGTTTTTTCCACATATTCCTCTATTTCTTCGCTCCTATTAGTCTTAGCGTAATAAAATATAGCCTATAGCCTTCCTCGATAAATGGGCTATTAAACAGTAAAAGAATTTTTCAAATCGGACCAGTAGTTCCTGAGATTGGCACGTTCAAACAAACAAACAAACTCTTCCCAATTATAATATTAGTATAGATGACAACAGGTAGCAACCTGAAACGTTCACAAATTACTTACTTAGTTTTATTTGTAATTTAATAATTCATAATAAAATTTAAATAAAATTACTAATTAAGGGGGCCCCGTACAAAAATACTCATATTTTTCTTAACTGCTCTATAACAGTGGTACGAAACCCTACGTGCGCCAGTCCAACTCGCACTTGGCCGATTTTTATATAATATGTTATTTTGTTTTCCCTTGACATTAAAATGTGTACCTACTGTGGTCTGTAGTCTGTGTAGCAAATAGCAAGTGCTACGGGCTCTTATTCGTGCTACGCGCGGCGCCGCGCCGCCCTCTGATCTACGTTACGAATATTTTGTAGTTAATTTCCTAAGTTTAATGTTGAATGTTGACGGTAGAATGGTAGATATAGGCACAAAATATATATCATCGCCATGACATAACCTTGTTTGATGCTATTGCCAAAATAATAATATTTATAAAAATACAGAATCATGTGCGTATCCAGGATTTCAGCTAGAGATTTTTTTACAGAAGTACCATGCCATTTTTCAATATTATGTTCGGTTATTTTTTTACTTTGTTCCTTTTTGAGTTCCTTTTGGTACCTATAAGAGAATTCCACATAATTTCTTCAGACTGGAAGCTTAAAAATCAGTCTTTTAAAACTGGCCTGGCCTTAAAAGATATTTTGTTTCCAACATTTCATTTTACGCAGAGTAGTTTTGAATTCCCCACTTTCCAGGAAAATTGACGTTTATTTTACCTTCCAGGGGGGGCTCGGTACGCCCATGTACAGAATTGTACTCTGTTTTGTAGTAATTTTTTTGTTGATTTGTTTTATTCGCAAGTGGGTATATTGTGGATATATGAAGGTAGTTTAAACAGCGAAAAAATTGTTTTTTGGGTATAATTTAAGTATCTAAATATCTACGGGTGAGTTGCTCCAGAGGCGTGGTTAAAGTTAAAGTTATGGTTATAGTAAGGCTAACTTAGCTTTGACCTTAGCTTTGACCACAGAAATTGACAGCTGTCTGTTGTGTTTATTTTTTTATTAAGGCTACAGGTAATGGGATTGAAAGTATAAAAAATTGGATTATCCCGGTAAAAATCGACAGGAAAAATGTTACTTAAAATAACACAGTAAATTTTCACGAAATAATTTCGATATAAGTAGGTATGAACGGTTATGGTTATCGTTAAATATGGCGTCCTTAACTAAAGATTTGACATTTTGCACTGTAGTTAAAGCTATAGTTAAAGTTACAGTTACTTGTAGTTTTTTTATCTACTTAAGTATATTTATTTAGGGATTTTCATCCGAAGATAATATGTCAATCCCATTATACCCTTAACTTAAATTTACACTTATACTTAATTAAAGTTTACACTGTATAATCGATATTGGCAAAAATACGGAAAAACGAATTGGCTTCTTCGGAAGTTGGCCCACCCTAACTTGGTTGGCCTTGGCACTGTACCTTTAGCGTCTTTCACATTACAAATTAAAATCTCTTCGATTTTAATTTGTAATGTGTGTATCTTTTCATCCCAAAAACAACACCCAGTTCTGTCTGAGGGTAAAATTAAGTTTTAAATACTCACCTACTACCCAATAAGTAAACATTACTTTTAATAATAATCACACGATTAAATAAAAACGTATCTAAGTAGATACTTAAACTAAAAACCAGTCGTTTAATAATTCATCTAGGTATATCTAGCGATGAAAATATGATACTTGTGTTAATATCATTTTATAACCGCTATCAAATGAAATATAATACTTTTAATGTAACGCAGACGAATTAAAATGTAAATTTGACATGATCAACTACAAAAATGTCCTCCATAAAAATACTTTGAGTATGTATTATGGACTTTTATGTAAACCAGTCTACTTAATTACTAATAATAATAATCAAAATGGTATCGGTGCCACAGTGACGTAAGACATGAAATAAATTAAACGAAAGCCATATAAAACACATTAAGGTGCAGTTTATTGTAAGTTAAGGACTAAGGTTGGAGTGATATAAACAAGTGGAGTATTTGTAAAAACACTCACTTTGGCATTCGAAAGCACTCCATAGTACACGCCCTCCGCGAATCGACCAATGGGAGCACGGCGTTAAATTCAGAACCGCCCTTCGGCGCCTGCGCAGCCGCGGAGGCGCTAAGCTCAGTTTTTCCGCTGCTCCCGAGCTGAATGGTCGTGTTGTGATGACGTCGGTCAACAGTGACGTGAATACTTCCAAGATTAAGTTCAGTGTGGACAGTATATTGGGTACCAATGATCCTCCTCCTCCTCCGGAACCCAGGAGTGAGCCGCCATGCGCTGGCTGCGTGGCGGCGTTGTATAGATGCTGTAGGGAGGAACCGCCCCTGCTCCAGCTGCAGCTGCCAATGCCATACGCGCATTTGCACCCCGCCTTGAGACCTACATCCGGTAGGTACAAACTTGAGTGAGTGAGCTAGAACCTAATCCATTAAAATTTAAAATGTTAGCTTTTATGCCGGTTCGGCCGTCAGCTTTGAACGGACGTTTTTCTAAATAAAAACTTATTTTTCTCCAATAACTAAATAAACACATTGTTTAAACGTTTGAATTACCTACTAGATCGTTGAAAATATTTTAAGTCATTAAAACATTTTCAACAGTTTTCAACGATCAAATGAAGTGAAATGAAGAAGGTAAGTAGGTACTAATAGTTGGGTAGGGGAAGAGGGGATTTCAGGATTAGCTCGAGCGTGTCAGATTAAGCTCGTATAAGCTTCCGACATGTGTCTAGTTATCGTGGTAGGTATAGAAATGAGATTTCTCATGTGGTGGGTTAATTTTATTTTATTTTTTTATAGTTATATATTGAAATGTCATCGGATCTGTCAGATTAAGATATGGGATGTTTAGTATACCCCAAAGAAGCTTCCATATAAAGCACTGACGATTCAAAAAATAAAGCTTCATATTTTGCGAAGTAAGTTTCGCAGATATTTTATTTTGCACTAAACTAAATGATTTAGTCCTTGTTGTCTTAAACATATTTATAATTTACCTAAATAAGCAATTTTGTGAATATATTTTCTTTTTCAAAACTTTAAAATGGCTGCAGTTTCTGAACCCACCGCTTAAATAAAAAACGCTCTTATTATTTTTTTATCAGTTTTATCTGATGTAAAAAATCTACTAGGTCTCCACGACGCTCGAGTGACTACAAAAATAGCACCTCCCCCTCCTCTACTACAAGTAGTGCTTAAAAAAAATATATCTTCCACAGTGCGTAACTTTCTGCCGCGCACTGTAAAACTCTGGAACGAACTGTCACCAGCAGTATTTTCGAACCTTTACGACCTGCAAACCTTCAAGAAAAGAGCGTATTCCCTCTTAAAAGGCCGGCAACGCACCTGCAGCTCTTCTGATGTTGCGAGTGTCCATGGGCGACGGTAGTTGCTTACCATCAGGTGACCGGTTTGCTCGTTTGCCCCCTTATTTAATAAAAAAATATATATAGTTGATTATTCTTGATAGAACAAGATATTCAAAGACAATAAAAATTATTACTTGATAACTTTTTAGTTTTTTTTTGTGTCGGTGGTCAAAATTTTTAAATAAGTAGGTACCTACATACATAAATCGGCGTATTTTGTCTATAGCCACGCCCTCGTCCGTCACCTTAAATCTTATAAGTATATATTAGTAGTACCATCTTAACTACTATGTAAAAGTAAAAATTGTAAGGGACCGGGATATTAGGTATTTTGTGGATTTCAGCTTCAATTTGAAAAGATGATGAAATTCAAAAAATGTAGAGTCGAATTACCACGATGGATTTTAGGAAAAACAATTATTTTAACTTTTCTTATTTATTTTATTTTATATTCAGAAGGCTTACCTGACTAATAACTTGGGTGGGTTGCACCAACTTACATTAACTACCTATACCTTAACCTAACTGTAACTTTAACTTTAGGTAACTTTAACTATGCCTAACTACAGTGCAAAATGTCGAATCTTTGATGGCGTCCGACGCCATATGCATAACCGCTCATATTTACCTATATCTAATTACTAATAAAATTTACTATGTTTCACCAGTGCCGTAAATAGGGCGGTGCCACCGGTGCCCTGCAGGCACAGGGCGTAGATTCTGGGGGAGGCGCAGGAATAGCCCGACCAGGCACTCTTATTTTTTCGAATTGCTCCAGATAAGTTCCCGCTGCGCGCCCCAGAGATGTTTCCCAATGTAGTAAAAATAATCGGCCAAGTGCGAGTCGGACTCGCGCACGAGTGCAGTACGCTATGTCGCTATCCCCAACCCGCGGCCCGCCGGGACTTTATTTGTGGCCCGCATTATGTTAAACCATTTTGAAATTCACGTCCACCGGCAAAATAATGTAAAGTCGTCGTGATAGTCGTAAATTTTTTTCCACTTTTAAATCGTTAATTTTGGAGAATGTTATTATTTAGCCCTAAAAATTTTTTGTTGCGGCCCGCGACACCAAGACCAAAACATGTTTGTGCCTTGTGGTCCGCGTGAAAAAAAGGCTGGGGACCACTGCTATAGAGCGAAAGTAGGCAAAAATTGTGTTTTTTGTATGGGATTGTATATATTTTTTTATTTTTTATTTTATTAATTATTATTCAAGTACAAATAAAATTAAGGATTTAGTGAAAATTTTAAGTGGATACCTGGTAGTTGGTACCTTTATTGACTACGAGCAAAAAAGGCCAAAAAAATTACGTTTGTTGTATACACGGACAGACATCGAAGTCTTAGTAATAGGGTCCCGTTTTTACCCTTTGGAACCCTTAAAAAATATCCACAGCCGAACATATAACCCCCTCCTTTTTGGAAGTCGGTTAAAAAATAAGGGTGCAGTTATAGAAGCTCGCAAAGGGCGCAAAAAAGTCTATTTACGGCACTATGTTTCACAGTGTTAGATATAATTTTCCTGTCGATTTTTACGGATAATTCAATTTTTTATACTCTCAATCCCATTACCTGTAGCTTTAAAATAAACGCAACAGACATCTGTCAATTTCTGTGGTCAAAGTTAAGGTTAAAGTTAAGGTTAAAGCTAAGTTAGCCTTAACTATACCACCACCCTTTAATAGCTAATACAATACTTTAGATAAACAAATAGCTAATTACGAGCCTCCACATTTCTACTTAAATAAAACTAAATAACCTTCTCCTTATCTGGGAGTCGTTTAAAAATTCATTTTGGTACCCACTACCCGCTATTCAATACTGCCGTCCGTCAAGTCGCGTCGCCGCGCCGCGCCGGCTGACTGGATTAAACTCAAAATTCAGCCGATCCTAAGCTGTCTCGCTAAAATTCGAGAAACGGTTAACTGATTTGTCTCATTTTAGTCCTAAAATATTCGCGAAAGTCTGATGGTTTAGGTACTGTACTTTACAAATCATAAGGTAAGTGATAGTTCACCAGGTCATCTAATATCTTTATAATTATTATTTTATTATGTTCTTCGAGATAAGAGTACCTACCTACTTTTATGCCTATTTACAAGCTTAAAGTTTAAACTTAAATCTTTAAAAACCATGTAGGTACCGTACCTACTACTTACCGACGGGCTATGAGTAGGTAGGTAAATATATAAAATGAAATTTGACACAGTCACAGAATAAAACAAGGGTGCCACCTTTATCGCGGAAAATGGGGCGCCGCCCCGCGCCGGAGGAATCTCGCTCAGGGGGCTGGTAACGCCGGCCTTGTCTTATGCAGTTGTGATCTGTTCTACATAATAAAGTACCTACCTTATTTTAAATCCACAAAAAGAATACTAAGTATACTTACTTAGTTTTTTAGTAGATATAGTATTATTTATTTTTTATTACCCATTGGCTCTGGGATCTACTCTAACTAGGTGTTTATGGCCGCAATCAGAGATATTTATTCAATGAAGATTTTGATATAAACTCCACACATTTTCTGTTAAACTTTTCATTCAATTAAACTTAAAAAGTAATCTTTCTTGTCTCTGAGAACGGCTGCTAGACTGCTGGTTTTATTATATAACAAATCACCCGATTTTTATAGATTAAATATTAATCCATCCATAATTCAGATATGAGATGGCCGTGTAAAAGTTGGATATAGGCTATATCCGGGCTATACCATATAGAATATAGATTATAGCGCGTGGATCAAAACATATAAACATTAGAGATACTTGCCTGATGCCTCCTTAACAAAGTTCCTAGTACGCTGCTAGAATATTCAGAATGTCTTCACTCTTTTCCACTTGTGCAGATTATAAACATACTTAACTGCTGGTTAGATATTAATTATTATAATCTTACCGCTTTGTTTCTTAATAATTATGGCTATTTCTATAGATTGTATTCCCAAATCCCAATATTATGTTGAGAAACATTTAGGTAATCCAGGGTAGAATTTTACGTGTGCGTTACGATTGCTCCGCCAAGTTATCTAAACAGAATAAAACTGGTTTTTGTTTAAAAACATTGACAAATTTTTGGTTTGTTCCCTTCGATTTCGACAAATTTCGTCAATTTTTTTTTGGCAAAGTTTTATTCTGTTTAATTTTTAAATAACTTGGCGGAGCAATCGTAACGCACACGAATTTTGCCCAGATCTGCTGTTTGCGTAGAGTACCTACCTAGATGGGTAGGTCTAAATCTCACAGCCTTCTAATGGCTTATGAATTCACCGAACTTCATTGCCATTGTTCATTTTACTTAATTTATGCTTTGTTCGGTATTACTTATTGGTTATTAAGTACCTATGTACCTACCATCGAGGAAATTGATTCCTAGGCAGTTGACAGACTAACGTTAATCGGTCGCATCATGTCAATATTTTAAAGAGCATAGACATCAACTACGATAACATGGCGCGCCCCTCCAAAATTCAAAACGATTGAAGTGCGTTGTCAAAACGTTTGAAGTGCGTTGTCTTGCGCGGTAGGCTAGTTATGATTAGTTGACCAACAAATCTTGGTATTATGTGACATGTATGTGACATGTGAAATATTACGTGTACTGTGATTGGTTGAATACTTACTACATACAAACTCTTTTATAAGGATGTGACTACACACATTGAAACAGTCATTTGGAGGGGCGCGCCAAGTTATCGTAGTTAAATGTTAATCTCCCCAAAGACTTGATCGAGAAACAAATAAATCGCCGGGCAACTAAGTTGCACGTGCGCGCATACCTACTCTAAATTGTGGCTGGGTTTGACGTAACGCGACCAAACTACGTAGGTCCCCCATCTGCCTAGGAATCAACTTCCTCGATAGTATCTACAAAAAAGATAGTAAAACTAGATGACGCCCGCAACTCCGTGTTGCGCCGAAATTCTTTTATCGCGCGGGAACCGTACATTAATCTCGCAACAAAACTTTATGTCCTTTCCCTTCTATCAAATTATCTCTATTCCAAATTCCATATAAATCGGTTCAGCCACTTTAACGTGAAAAAGTGCCAGACAGACACACTTTCGCATTTATACCGGATATTAAGTGTGATATTATTATTTTAATTTCATGTTTGTATATTTTGTAATTTGTTGTGCTTTTTATAACAGTATTAGGCTTTTCATCCATATCCTCTATATTTTCTCTAATTTATTTTAATAATTAAAGGATATTAAGGATATTTTTTAACATGATATTATCAAATTTTAGTCCATCACGCCCACTGACCTTCATTATACAAGTACCTACGCGAACTTGTATACCTAATGGAGGTCAGATATCACGCCTTTTCATGTTACCTTATCCAAGATAAGAAATTGTTATGGCCAAATAAAAAAAAGTTCACAATATTTTTTATTCCAGCCATGTACCGCCTTCCGCTCCCCTCGCCCCCGCATCAGAGTTCCCCGCGCTGTGACGTCACTTCCACCGGCAAACGGAAGCGCTCGTGGTCGCGCGCGGTCTTCAGCAACCTGCAACGGAAGGGCCTGGAGAGGAGGTTCCAGATACAGAAGTATATCACTAAGCCTGACAGGCGGCAGTTGGCGGCGACGCTGGGGCTGACGGATGCACAGGTGATTTTGACTTTGAAACGTAGGCAGGGCCCGATCCAGGTATTTAGCCGCAGTGATGGCGTTAGGAGAGAGCGACGCTAGGCCGGATAAAAAGGGGCGCCGATGGTTAAACAGAGGGCGTCGCTGGCGCTCCTTTTTATAAATACCAGCACCTTGGGCGCCGAAAAAAAATTTCGCCCAGGGCGCTGGTCATGGGCGTAGCCAGGATTCTATACAGAGGGGGCATGGCGCTGGTAGTGCTAAAACCGGCACTGTTTAGCCGTCCCGGGCAAAGATCATTTTCAGCGCCCTTAGCATACAGAAAACCATATAAGTCATGAGTTCATGACTCATGAGTCATGAGCCACTCTTGTTTCCACTACCCAACCTAAATTACGTACGAAGGTAAAATTCTCAAATATTAGGCTAGTTTGGAAGATAGGAATTTTTTTTTGCCACTTTTTTTCCGCTCCATAAAAATTGTAATTAACTTAAATAATATTACACTTATACAGGGTGTATCAAAAATAAGTGATAATATAGAGTTTAGACTTTAGAGTGTGTAGGTAGGTACGTGTTCCTTGTAGAATGTAGAGAGTTCAGGGTTCACTGTGACACAGCGCTGGAAGACCAAATTTCTTTTTCACTTTTATATGGGGCTCTAGCCCTGGATACAAAAGTGAAAAAAAAAGTCTTTCAGCGCTGCAACTTTCACAGTTTACTCTCTACAAGGAACACGTACACACCCTGACTAAAGTATTATTACTTATTTTGTTACACATTGTATAGCACTATAGCTAACTTCCGACGTAATTAGGTAACTTATAGGGTAGCCGGTAGGTGGTAAATTATAGCCTATAGGACTTGCTTTAACCTAAAATTCTATTTTCAGGTGAAAGTATGGTTTCAAAACCGGCGTATGAAATGGCGGCACACCAAAGAGGGCAGATCGGGCCTCAGTTCTGTGGGCTCTGTCCGAGACCCCGACTCCACCGCCAATGAGGACAACGAAGATATCGATGTGGATACACTGAGCGACTGAACCAGAGATATTGAGAGCAGAGAAATTGACTCATACTAAAGCACTCGGATAGCAATTTAATGATTTTTTTTTTCATTTAATTTAATAACACGAAAAGATATTAGAGATAAAAATAATAACACAAAGAATATTTTAGCAATATTCCACTAAATAAACCTCAACCTGTAGGTAAGTAAAAGAGTGAATGCACGCAAAGGCATGCGTTACAGTACACCTCTCTATACCTACTTAGTACAGGTTGAGGTTTATTTTGCGGAATATTGATAAATTTTAAGCTATGGATTTCCGCAAATTAACGCATGACTAGAATTGACTTAACATAATCCGACTAAATTGCGTCCGCTATCTGCCTATGAGTTAATATCTCTGATAGTACAAATATTGTGATAAATTAGGATTAATAAATTATTGTAAATAGTCAAAGTTTTGTGCCTCCCACAGTTTTGACTATGAATGGACTGAATTGTTTAAATGAAAATTATATTTACTGAAATACACTATTTACAGTTATTTTGTTACCTTTGGGCTTTAACCTCGAATACTAACAATTATTCTCCGAGGAGAAGACCTAGCAAACCTATTTTTAGAATCTAGATTATAACATTTTATAATGTAGGTAGGCTCTCATTTGTATTTACCTGTATACTTTCATAATTTCGTAATTAATAATGAAATGAAAACAAGATTTACTTGGGGGGGGGGGGGGGGGGGGATATCCACCATCCGTCGATGTCCCACTCTGCCAAAAAAAATGGTCACGTTAGTTATATGCCTATAAGTATAACGATGAGCGTTCTAACTTCTAGGCTCTCTGCTGTGTTAGGTACACAGCAGAGCACTCAAAATATTAATAGCCTTAGGATACCTACCTACCAGCGATATTGCTTAGTTTGTAAATAAGTATTATTTTATAAATATGATGCATCTTTACATTCATATCCATACTATTATAAATGTGTGGGATATAAATGCGTGGCGGCCAAAGGAAGATCTTCCGACCGAGCGAGGTGTTATGCTCGGTCAGGCCGAAGCCCTGGTGATATATTTCAGCTGTCGTATATATACCGACGCGCTTAGAAAACTTCGATAGCGCGATGCAGGAATGTTAGTAGGCGAATTGTGGGTACCGCCACAAATGCGAAAGTGTGTCTGACTGTCTGTTACCTCTTCACGCCTAAACCACTGAACCGATTTTGCGGAAATTTGGTATGGGGATACTTTGAGTCCCGGGAAAGGACATAGGATAGTTTTTATCCTGGAAAAATGTACGGTTCCCGCGCGATAAAGGAATTTTGGCGCAACGAAGTTGCGGGCGTCATCTAGTTACACATAGTCCAAAGAAACAAAGTTTAAACTGAACACACGACGGAATTTTTGGGCTCGACCTTTTCTAAATTCAGAGTAAAATTGTTTCATCTTCTTTAATCCGTCTATGTAACTAAGTTAACTAATATTTCCAGGTACAAGTTACTAATCACTCTCTGAAAAGTTTATTTATTTTCGATTCAGTGACATCTATCGGAATGTCAACTACAAGTTAAAGTATCCATAAACGGTCATTCATGCTTGGTCAGTCAAATTGAAAATGCTGTACCTATGTTCTAGGTCACTTTTGTGTTCAGTTCAAAATATACATAAAACGGCCATTCCACCGCGACGCACGCTGTACACGGCCACGCGGCGCACGAATTTATTACTTTGAATACGTCAATTCGTGAGTAGCGTGACCGTGGGTCGCAGTGTAGGTACACAGTAACATACATTTTCTTGCAAAGCGAAGCTTGACGCACGTGCGTAATCTCTCCGTGCGCTGCGGTGGACTGACAGCCACAGATTACTAGTATATTTCTGACGGCTTTATGCAAACCGCATTTACGTCCACACTCTACGTAATGAAGAGTTTGACAGATAATGTGTGGGGCTTATGGCAAATAAGGTTTAACTTTTATGCGCTCCTTAGACGGAAATAAGGAGATATAATCGATTATATGATTTCTGAACGAACATGCGTGCATGACAGCACGTAACACATAAGCCCCTATATCATCTGTTTAATTCATAAAGGTAATATACCTATTATATAAACTTTATGGTTTAATTACAGTTAACTAATTAATATTCGTCGCTGAATGTCGAAAGACAAAATAAAACCATACTTATGTTACAAATGGGTATATTACAGAAACATGAAACAAAACTTACATGAAGCAACTTTTTACACCTACATTTACATATTTAAATACATATTCACTTTTGATCACTGTTATTTTATGGAAAAGCCTTAAAAATATATATTATTAGGTTGGTTACTTCGCTCGGAGAAAACTGTACAAATCATCCACAGCGGATGCAAAGGCCCTTGTTTATTTGACATTGTTTCAATATTTCAACATTATTCTTTTTTCAACAAAGTTCTTATCATCATTTGGAAAATAAAATTGTGTTCATAAAGACTATATAGTCGGGACATTTTAATAGGCCACATTTGACAGTTCATCAAAATTGTACCAGGTAACCTTATAGCGACGTACATAAAAATAAATATTTTCGTTTTGTTATAACTGCACAATTGATTAACATTTTTCAATAACGATTACATATTTATTGTAAATAAGACCGATACGAATTATTTAACGATTTGCTTTTACTGATAAACAATATTAAACGTAATAAACAAATTCTGATCTTAATAATTGCACGTCGTTACAATGTTACGTCAGCTGACCTTTTTTCTTTTTAAACTCTAGGGAAGTTACCCTAAAAATCGAAAGCGAATAAATAGTATCGATGCATTGATTACTTGTAACGAAATATCCCCATAAATTAATAACCACGTTGTGAAAAGTAACACATATTTATGTAAAATGAATAATGATAATACTACATTTAACAGTTTTTATAATTCAAGCGAATAAATGCATTTTTTTTTTTGTAAATTATGTACTTGTCTTATTTTGCTCCTTGAATTTGCAAACGAAAAAGTAATAATGGGACAGGAGTTTGTTTCAAACGTATAAAATTCAAATATTTTATTTCAAGTCCGTATCGATTTATTCGTTTTGGTCGATGTTTTTACGCAGCTCACCTCACTATGGAGATTAATCTGACAGATGTCAAATGTGGCCTATTAAAATGCCCCGACTGTAGTATACATTTTATTGTATACGTGTGCCAGAACTATATAAATTTGAATATTTGTACCGAATTTATCAAATTTATTTGATAATTAATAATGATAATTCGTTAACATCATACATAATCGATAACTCGATCTTTCACAACCAATATTATGCACGTTATAATACTCGTAACAATTGACGACATTCACATTGCATATAGCTAAACAGATTTACAAGCCTATTTTGGCACGTAGCCAGAATCTAGAACTAATTGTAAAAGAGATACAGAACTAATTGTAATATTGTAAAAGAGAACCCAGTTAAAAGACATCTGTTTAACGACTTGTATCTCGCCATCAAAGTACCATTTAAATACATGTAGCTAAAATATGTGGAAAGTAACACTGGCAATATTATTGCCACTTCGCAACCACACACCTATTACAATATATTTAACGCGCCAAAACATCACAACAAACAATATAGCTGTCGCAGTCATCTAGTTCAATCTGCGATTCGATTGAATGACTAGCGAATTCATTGAATGACACCATTCAATTGAATGACTCGGCCGTCGATTGAACGATCTTCACTCAACGTCCAACTAGTTAGCGATTTGCAATATAGCCCTTTGAAGATAGCGGACATGAAATCAGTCAGGTAATTGAACGTATTTCACTTTTTTCCCACTGCGGCGGCCGGCGCTAGTTGTCACTAAAACAAATATGGCGTCAAACAGCTCGCACAGCTGATAGCACTGTGTTGATATTTTGTCGTAAAGTTCTTTATTTCATATTTGTGATATAATAATATGACAGCGTGGATTAACCTATTACTACCCTGTCAACGGCTAGTTAAAAAAAATTATAGCATCCCATTTAAAACAACTTCACTATAATGACTTTTAGTCAAAACGTTAAACGTCACAGTCAACGTCTTGACGATTTGTCCTTTAGTCATTCCATAGGGATGATGACAAGGTCAAAGATTAGCGAATTTTGTTAATAAAATAAAGAAATCACGGTAAAAAATAAGTGTTCCTAAAATATCATTTGTGTTTTTTTTTTTGCTATGCGCCTTCAAAGTTGGATAATCAAGTCGAATTTTTTTCAATTAAATTTCTTAATATTTGTATACCATTCGATAACTTATGTAATTAAAAGCAACTTTTGTTATGAAACCACTTTCATAAACGCAATATTTAATATACCTATCGAACAAAGTTCTCTCCCGATCCGTACAAACTACGAAAGACTGACGTCAGTCTTTCGTAGCACTTAGTATGGAGCGTTTCGAGCAGGTCTATTTTATGAGATGTTTGAATTGTCTTATCTTGATGAATTTTCAAGCTATCAGAGTCATTCTTTCAGCGATGTTATTATTTTTAAGGGTCTTTCAATTACCAACAAGATTTTTTTTTGTCATCAAGCCTATTGAATGGTGTCATTCTATGAAAACGCTAGTCATTCAATCGAATCACAGATTAAACCAGATGACTGCGACATAGCCATATTTTTCGTTGTGTTATTAGATGTAAGCGTGTTTACACACGCGCCCGCCGCTGCATACTCATCCTTGTATTTCTATGGGCCCTTTTCACACGGCGCCGCCGCGGCGGCGGCAAGCGGTGCCGCAGTTTTCAACAAACATTCGAGACTAGTCGGACACCGCAGGTTCTGCGGCGCCGCGGCGGTGAAAAACGCTGCCGCTGTGGCGTCGTGTGTAAACACGCTTATAGCCATATTGCCTTTTTTCGTTGCGTCAAAATTAATTGACGGCAAATATATTTTTGTATCTGGCTATATTTTTTAGATCAAAGACAAAACACAACTATCCGAGTCAACATCCTGTTTGGCACAAGACAGACTTATAAAAGTTAATTCATAATAGAGGTTTAAACTACTAATAATAAAAACTATACTGTACCCGGTGAAACATGGCGGTAGCGGTCATTGACTCTCTGTCAAAAAATTGTAATTTTCTATAGTCACAGGCTACACAGTCAAATTCTCATCAATCTGATCCATCAATCTGACTGACGGAATATTGATGGTTATAAAAAGTTCATATTAAAAATACGATCAATCCATCAATCCAAGTCGTACACGATCAAATTTTCGTCAATCAGTACCAGATTGATGAAAAATTGACCGTGTAGCCGCTGACATACAAAGCTGCGATTGACAACATCCGACACTTCATTGTCAATCGCGGTTTATATAAAATATGACAAGTTTTTGACAGGGAGTCAGTGACCGCTACCGCCATGTTTCGCCGAGTACGGTGTAGGGTTAAATTACTTTAATACTTTGACCTTTGAAAGTTGGTGCTGCCTAGTGTAGAGTGTAAAATAACGTAGAAAATGTCTACGGAAGTGTTCCATTTTGGACAATTTGGAAGATGTGACATACCATAATATACTTAAACGTTCCTATACATATAATAGGATTTCATATTGAATGAAATACAGTATACTCTTACTAAAATCATTTTTGACGCAACGTATATTCAAGGTTTACTGTAGATATATTATCTGTCATGTAACATTTTCAATATGACAGACAAGGGACAAGGCGACCTTGTATATTCGCTGTGTAAATATTTGTCTCTGTAAGTTGGAAAACTTTTCTACGTTTGCTTACAGATTAAATAAATTAATAATCTACTAATTTGACTTTTTTAGAGGTACCGCTTTCTCTCTCTTGCGAATCCCTGGGCCAACCTGGAGGCCCATCATCGTTGTATTTACACCCTTGATCAAATCTGGACCCCTGGTCAAATCTGGACCCCTTGTCAAATCTAGACCCTTGCTCGTGTCTGGGCCCTTGGTTATATCTGGATCCTTGGTCAAATTTAGACCCCTGAGAGTCGAACCTGGATCCCTGATCAAATCTGGAGCCTTGATCAAATCTGGATCCTTGATCAAATCTAGAGCCTTGATCAAATCTGGATCCTTGATCAAATCTGGATCCTTGATCAAATCGGGAGCCTTGATCAAACCTGGATCCCTGGTCAAATCTGGATCCCTGGTCAAATCTTGATCCCTGATCAAATTTTGGCCCTTGATCAAATCTGGACCCCTGGTCAAATCTGGACCCTTGATCAAATCTAGAACCTTGATCAAATCTAGACCCCTGAGGTTTATGCCTTTGATCGGGATTTCTCCAACTAGGCCCGGGTTGCCTCTCCTCATACCTGTCATCTTGTCGGGGGTTCTCAAAGTTTCTATAGTCTCTTCTCTCGGGCTTTTGGTAATTTTGTTGATTCTGACCCCTGTCCTCGTCACACCTTTCGTCTCTGTAGTAGGGTTCGTCGTTTCTCCGCCTCGTATGAGGCTCTTCCCTGTACTTGTTTGGGGACAGTTCTTTTGGAGGTGGCCTGTACTTGTATGGGGATGGTTCATTCGGAGTTGGTCTCGGCTCGGGACTCTTGCTCTTGGACATGCTCCGATCACGTTTCTTTTCTGATACTGGCGAGTGTCTGTAATAGCAATATAAATATTATGTTAACACAAAAAAAAAATACTTTTAATTATTTTACTTATCTTTTTTCTTACTTAAAAAATTTGTCGTTTGGAATAGGTGTCTACTTATATAACATTTCTAACTAAACTCTCCGCAAACACAAAATGACTCCTGCGTGTGAGAATAAGCGTGGAGGCCGCAAAGGAAGATCTTCCGACTGGGCGCGGCGAGGTGGTATGCTCGGTCAGGCCGAAGCCCACGTGATACATTTCAGCTGTCGTATACATACTGACGCGCTCAGAAAACTTCGATAGCGCGATGCAGGATTGTGGCGCTAATTGTGGGTACCGCCACTAATTCAGACTAGAACGAAACCAGCCACTGTCATCGTAACCAGTACGAGATACTAGATGACCCGGTAAATTTCGTATAACTTTTCGCCTAATATAAACCTTCCTTGGACTTCCACGAATATTTCACGACCAAAATCTGCCAAATCGGTTCAGCCTTTCTCGAGTTTTCGCGAGACTAACAAAATTTTAAATTCACTTTTTTAATACATATATAAAATTATCGTGTCTCGGTGTGCGTAATTGAACTCCTCTGAAACGGCTCGACCGATTTTCGTGAATCTTAGCGAGCATATCGGTTAAGAATCGGACAACATCTACTTTTTATATTGATAAGTGCATTTGTTGAATAAATAATATTAAATTATTACAACTCGAGACTGACGGCGACCATTGTTTGTGCGACAGGATAGCGATGGACGTTGCCATGGTGACATACTTATTTAGACTTCTATACTATAGTCGAGGCATTTTAATAGGCCACATTTGACAGTTCATCAAAATTGCACAACATAACCTTGTGCATAAAAAATAAATATTTTCATTCTGTTATAATTGCACAAATGATTAACTTTTTTTCAATTACGATTACATATTTATTGTAAATATGACCGATACACAGAAATAAGATCTAGATAGAAGCGCTATGTCGCTCCATTTGTATGAACACGAGCGTGTCAATTTTTTCATACCTACTGTGACGTCACAAGAGCGCTTTAGTGATGGGAATACCCGTACGCGCGGAATCGATTCAAATGAATCGCCGCGCCCCGCCTCTTGTGCCATTTTAATAGGTATATCGATTTTTTAATCGATTATTATTCGAGTTCATAGACAGAGGAATGATAAATCTTAAGATACGTGCTTGCCAGGACAGCTAGTAATATATTATATTATTCTAAATTAAATCACTAAACAGGAACATAAATACATAATTATTATATAACTAGCTGTCCGGGAAACGTTGTTTTGCCATTTAAAGTATATGTACTTCATTAGTTGATACAAAATCTTACACCCTCTTTGGTCCCCTTAGTGGGGTGGGGGGAATTTTTTTTATACACCAGATGTTAAGTTGGAAGAAGACAAATATATCTGCGAAAACCGCATTCAAATCGGATCAGTAGTTTTCGTGTGATAGTGGAACAAACATACAGACAGACAGACAGACAGACAGTAGACAAAAAACTAACTACAGTTTTGGCTTCTATAGCGATGTAGTGAAACCCCCGCTTATTATTTTTTTAATACCTTTAATGTACAGAATTTTTATTTCTACAGTTTTATTATATGTATAGAAAATGTATAGAAATATAATTACCGAGTCACAAAATATCCCAAAGCGAACATTATCATTCCTCTGTTTCATGTCTATTTCGAAAATCGATTAATTAGAATCGAGAATATGTACAACACTATTTGCTTCATTTGACAGAAAAATGAAAATATTGACTGTACCTCGAAACTAAGCGATGAGTGAAAGTATCGAATGTTTTATTTCCATTGCGCGCTCAATAGCGGATAAATAGAACGGGCTCTACAATTTTCTAACTAAAGCGGCAATGTATTATGAATCATGCGGTACACACGCAGTGATAGAGTAGATTTCATGGTAAAAACTACAGCCACACACGATTTACATTAAATAATTGATTTTAAAATAAAGGACACATGATTAAATAATAAAATTACTTACCGATGATAAGAAACGTGTCCACTATTTATACCAACGTTTCTATTCGAATTTCCACAGCCCAATACGGCACAATTAGGCATTTTTAGAATTCCGATTGACGTCCGATTCCGATAACGGTGGAGCGCAGACTAAAGAACATACTTTCGAAAGAATAAAGTTTGTGATCGTTTGGGAACGCGATGGCACGCGAAGTACATACACATGCGGGATCTAATTAGATAGAGATCTGTGGACCGATACGAATTATTTAACAATTTGATTTTACTGATAAACAATTCTAAACGTAATAAACAAATTCTGTTTACGTCGTTACAAAGTTACGTCAGCTGACCTTTTTTCTTTTTAAACTCTAGGGATGTTACTCTAAAAATCGAAAGCGAATAAATAGTATCGATGCATTGATTACTTAAACTAATAATATATATATAATATAAAATATAAAATACTTAAATTAATAACCACATTGTGAAAAGTAACACATATTTATGTGAAATGAATAATAATAATACTAAATTTAACAGTTTTTATAATTCAAGCGAATAAATGCATTTTTTTTTTTGTAAATTATGTACTTGTATTATTTTGCTCCTTGAATTAAAGTAATAATGGGACAGGAATTTGTTTTTGGTTTTACAAATAACGTATAAAATTCAAATATTTTATTTCAAGTCCGTATCGATTTATTCGTTTTGGTCGATGTTTTTACGCAGCTCACCTCACTATAGAGATTAATCTGACAGATGTCAAATGTGGCCTATTAAAATGCCCCGATTGTACACGACTTCTATACTAAATAGTATAGGCTGCCGCGCGACTCTCTTTAGTATAGAAGTCGCGCGGCTGCCGCACTACTGGCGACTTAATGTGAAGGCAGCCTAAGTCATTTCAATAAAATAATATGCGCGAAATATTTTATATGGCAAAACAACGTTTATCGGAACAGCTAGTTATTATATAAATAGATTACCTGGATGAAGATCCGCTGCGGCTGTCGGAGTCGTCGTCGCTGGATCGCCGGTACTGCTGGTGCCGCATCTCGCGTTGCCTGATACACATCACAGTATAAGCAGACTGGACAGAATGATAGAGTATGACAAAAGTCGTAGCTAGGGTCGTTACCTACAAATTAGTTGTTGTTTATATTTTGGCACATGCAAAGAAAACTGTCAGAATTCAATTTCAAAATCTTATTTTTAAAAATAAATTATACCAGCCAGCGCGCCAGCCTTTAACTTATCCTCGCGAAACCCGAAAGAAATGACAGATGTTAATACTCGTCCGTCTCTTAGCAGTCGAATTACTGGTAGTTATGTCTATTGTGGTATAAGTATCATGCAGTAGACTTGAGACTAACTAAGACGTGTCATTAAAAGCAAACTCGCTTAAAAATAACATAACGTCGTTGCGCTCGCCAATTTACATACATACAGTAGGGCCTCGATAGTCCGAACAACCAAAATATAATACTCTGTTCGGACGTACGCGGCGTTCGGATTATAGTAAGAATGTAGACATTTTTAAAGCCCTTTTTTGGATGTTGAAGCCATGATAAAACGCACAAATACAGTACAAAGATATATATGATACGAGACAATAGAATAATTGAGCGTCATTGCGTGTGCAAAATACCGCATAATATATATTTTTTTAAGTTTTGCTACACCTTTCCAGGCGCGCTATTCCGCCATTTTGTTATGGTAACTATAACAAAATGGCGGAATAGCGCGACTGGAAGGGAGTAGTAAAATTAAAAAAAAGAATTATGCGGGATTTTGCAGACGCAATGACGCTCAATTATTCTATTGTCTCATGTCATATTACGTTTCACACAATGAGCGTAACACATTGCTCAAAATAAGACGTATGAAACGTAGGCGGTACTCTCGCCGGTTACGTATAAGTCAGGGGTGGCCAACTTGATTAGACCTAAGATCTACTGTTTACTAACAAAACCCTATGCGATCTACCAAGTACATACGTGATACATACTTCTTAAAATCTTAAATTAAACAGCATAGTTAGTACACAATCATGTATTTTCTATTGACCAGTCTACTAAAACAAGGAATGTATAAATAATAATAATAATAATTGGAGCAGACTAACTACTAAGTCAGTCTGGTCTAATTATTTATATTTTTGCCTGGCCACGATCGACTGGACTAAGTGCGACCGCTCATCGGAGACACGACTGTAGTTAGACAGTCTTGTTTCACATAGACAAGTCAGTCTTACGACACAATTAAAACAGTTGTGTCTATCATGTGGCGCACACCAAGTCAAAACTGTCTTGACTACGAAGACGCAACGAATACAATTGTATAATATTAAACAGTAGAGAACGCCCGGACAGAACAGACAGAATTACTATAGAGTATTAGACTTAGAAGTAAGAATTTTTTTAAATTTGACGTATATGACGAAAATCGCTACGGTTGTTAACTTGTCACTACGAACTTAAAACTAGGACATATTACAGGCATAAGGGCCGGGACACAAAAACACGGCACGGCGACGAACGGCGTCGTACCGTAGAAACTCACATAGAAATTCAAGATTAGTTTCTACGACGCGACGTCGTACGGCGCCGTGAAGTAGTTTTTTAAGACGCGCGCCGTGAGTTCTCACGGCGCCGTGCGGTGTTTTTGTGTCCCGGCCCTAAGTCACCGGCTACACGGTCAATTTTTCATCAATCTGATCTATCAATCCGGTACAACGTGGAAATTCAATGTGGAAAAAACGGGGAAAAATTATTTGAAAGGGCTTATCTCGCGAACTGCTGGAGCAATTTTTATGTTATTTGGCACATGGTTTTGATGAGAAGTAGACTACGTGAAAGATCATAGGCTATCGATTTTAATCATTTTTTCAGTGGCTATATATTTCATACAAGTGCGATGCTGGGCCGAGCCGCTAGTAATTTATATTTTAAACAACTTAGGTATTTCAAATAACAAGTTGTATATTAATAAAATCAAAACCGAGTGCATTTTGCGTCTATTGCGAGCAGTTCTGAAAGATTTTATAGATATAAGTAGATAGAAAAGTTCTCATTCGGATTAAAGTAACTTCAAAAATAAACGAGAAAGACTCGACGGGAAAGATTACAGTACTTGGATTGGACGTGTTTCTCTTTTTGTTCGTATTATTGTTTATGTTTTGGCACATATTATTGTGATTAAAATCGTCAGAATCTAATTTTGAAATCTATAAGTATTTAAAATTAAATTATATCAGCCAGCGCGAGGCACATTCCATTCATAATTTTAGTGAAACCCGACAAATTTGACATTTAAATATATTATATTGACATTTAAGTATTGACATTTAAATATATTATATAGACCTCGGAACCGGTACTTTTTAACCAGGTTAAAACGCTCTATAACCTGGTTTTAATAGAGATAAAAATAAATAAGGAAATAGAGATGCGAGCGGTATTGCTTCTGAAATTACCTGGTTAATTTCTCGCGGAAAGTAACTAGTGGAGTGATATCTTCTATCCCTTTCTAGTGCACCATCTAATAGCCAATAGGCCATAACTTGTTTATGTGTGGACAATGGGTGATGGTCGTGGTGTGTGTGAGTGGGCGGGGCGAACATAACCGTGAACGGTTCTAACCGGTATTTTGAGCAGTGAGCAATTTAATTTTGCTCTTAGAGCAAAACCAGATATAATTTCGGTCCGTTCAGAGCGGAATCGAAATGAAAACGCTCTTTTCGGAAATGTATGGCGTTTCTAACGAACAGGATCGCGAAGATTAACCAGATTTCCGAGCCCTGAGTCGAACTACTGGTAGTTATGTCTATTGAGGCTAGACAGTTTTGTCGTAGATGTGCGCGCTCGCATACACTTCAAAGGGAAGCCGACTGTCGTTAGTCAGGCTTGTCGCGTGGCGCATTAGACAACTTTGTCTAATAGACGTTTTGTCTCAAATGTGCGCATCTAGTGCATTTTATTGTGCGATAGTCTGTTTTAAGACAGTCGTGTCTCAGGTGTGCGGTAGCTGTAACAGTCGCAATCGACCAGTAGCCCTAGCATGGCCACCAATAGAAATTCGAAAGTAAAGACAAACTGTGGACATAAACTTAAGGTGCCGTTCCGATCTTTACCGCTGCTAGTTGCGACCGACAAAAATTCAGTTAAAATGCCTCTTTATGAGAGACTATAGTCTATGTCATAAAGTAGGATATTATTTGAATTTTTAGGACTATAGTCTGTCATAAAGTGGCATTTTAATTGAATTTTTCGGAACGAAAAAAGATCAGAACGGCACCTTAAGTTTATCTCCACAGTTTGTCTATACTTTCATATTTCTACTGGTGGCCATGCTAGGGCTACAGGCCATTTAGCCGAAACTTTTTCGTTTTCGCTTCGTTATAGAATCAAAATGTATGGAATTGACATAACACGAGTCGAACGTCAACGTCAATTCCATACATTTTCATCGGCGATTCTATAACGAAGCGAAAACGAAAACATTTTGGCACACCCCCCTGGTCGATCGCGATCGATCGATTGGCCACCCCTGGTATAAGTCCACGGTGTTTACCTGCGTCGCAGCTTGATGGCCAGTTCCCTCATCTCCTCGTCCCGTCGCGCCTGCCGCCCGCGCTCGCGCTCCAGTCGCGCCGCCTCCGCCCGCTTGTCCGCACGCACTGACAGACAGACAGACACTGTTTAAAACTTCAAACTCATAAACTATATTGTCCCCTATGAATAATAATAATATTTAAACAAAAAAGGCTCATTTGCGCCAATCCTAGTTAAAGTTCTGTAAGATATAATTCTCCTTACCTTCATAAATACGTGGAACGAAAGTTATAACATAAAAAAAATACCCTATAACTTTAACCGAGACTGGCGCAAGTGGCCCTCAGACTTACGCTCTAATAAAAATATTAAAAGTTAACAATGACAAGATATACAAAATACACGGCGATATATTAAATTTTTCGTTTTCGTATGATCTAGGATTTCGTCAAGATTATAGAATAGTTAATAATTTTACAACTAAAAAAATCTTGACAAAATACATAAAACTTATCTCTGCATATTTATATCGGAAAAGTATTACACAAAACAACAACTTGGTCAATAAGATACAAAATTTAATCAAAAACATACCAGGCTTCTCTTACCTTCATTTTTTAGATTGTAAGTATTGTTTCAAAGACAAATTGCCACCACAGAATACTTGTTCCGTCATAGTATTCCTATATTATATTTTCTTTATTTATGTATGATCTCTTTTTTCGTAGTTTGTGACTGTCATATATCTAAAAAGAATTTTCAACGATGGACGTATTTAAATAATAAAAAAACTTACATTGTTTCGCCAACTGAGCCTGCATTTTCCTTTTAAGTCTCTCTTTCATTGTGAGAGTTTCTCTAGACGGACCCTGAAAAATATACAAATGTTAATAGCATGTTACATGTTACCATTGAGACAGTATACTTTTACAAAGTTACCTTTTATCACCAAACATTTTGTTTATAATACTTACAAGTAAAATTTATAAGTAAGTATTCCAACAAAAGATGTAACCATTTTAAATGTAACTTATTTAATATTTTAAATACATAATTATGTTTTAAATTGTAATAATTGTGTAATTGTATTAAATTTAATATGATATAGAAATTCGAGTTTCCAAAAAAGTGTAGTCTTTAACAGCTAGCTAAATACACGATATTTTATGCTAGTTTAACATATTGTTAAATTAAGTTGTACAGATCATGCAAAGTTAATATTTCAAGGATATATGACACTCCCTCAAGCAAGACTTCAGTCTTAATTTCCTACAAGATGTAGTTTTAAATACAATATATGTACATACTTCATAAAAATATTGCAAGCATTTAATATTGTATTTACTGGTTGAAGCAGTGTCATAAAGTAATCATCAAAGGTATTTGATTCTAGTGTTTTTACCAATCGTAGGTTTATGTCTTCCGAATAACAAATTGAAAGAAAATCTAACTGGTGCTAAAATGTAAGCAAACAAATGTAAAGTAAATGATTCTTACTGACTTTGGAGCTGGCTCCAGATAGGTAATGACTTTGGTTTGAATGGGATTTAGTGCCCACCGACGATCTGAAATTACATAAAATAATATGAGAAAAAGGGATTCGACTGAATTGTTTTAATAAGTAATGACTACCTATAATAAATGACTAGCAGCAATTCTGCCATTGCTTTGTGTAAGAAGTTAAAAAAAAAACATAATTTCCAAATTGTGACAGCCCACTTTTTTAAATTAACTTTTAAAAAGTTGAAACGTCAATATATAGTGAAATATACTCACTTATTTTTCTCATTGTCGGCAGAGTCGCTAGAATCGGAATCAAGTGACAGTTCACTGGACGATTTGTCCTCCTTACGGCGACCATAGTAGCGGGGCAGAGCCGGCTTACTTTGCGTATTGCGTTCACTGCTAAAAAAAAAGTTAATTTTTAACTTTATGCCAACAATTATTATTTTTAACAAAAAAATAAAACCGACTTCCAATGTAAAAACAATAATAACATTAATATGAACTAAAAAGTATTAAATAATTTTTCCTATCTAATAGTGCCTTTTTCCGAATTCGGCCATTTCATTTAACAGCATAATTGGTGTTGTTATACCGTACATCATTATTATTAATGTATCCATACCTATGCCTTGTACTATTATCTATTCTGTGCCATGAGACATTGGTGACCTTAACACGACGTGGTAATGATGATGATGATGACAATGATAATGAATATGAATTGCATAGTAGCATATGCTTTCTGTTCTTATAACAACGCCGAAACTCCCAAACGTGTATCTAGAAGGAGTCAGGAGTTCTCTCAGCATCTTCGAAACCATGGTATACCTTGACCCAATATTTGACTTTTTGGTAGCATATTCTTAGTACACTTCAAATAAAACCAAAATCACCATATGTTTCCATATAAATTTCGAGGAGTTCCCTCGATTACTCATGGATCCCATCATCAGGTCACCACTTTTGTGAACATGGTACCAAATTGGAGAGAAACCTAATACAACAAAACAAAAATTTCAAAAATCGATTTACAAACGGCGGCGTAATCGTCGAACATACAAAAAAAAAGAAAAAGAAAATCCACAGCCGAACATATAACCTCCTCGTTTTGTGGAAGTCGGAGTTAGGGTAATTGTGAACAGATTGGTAATACAATACATAAATTACATTTCCCTGTGTTGAATTATGTTTGTGCCCTCTTACCTTGATGTGACCACTAACAATAAATAAATCAGCTTACCTGTCATAAGACTTTGATCTGGACCTATGGCGGTTGGAATACCCACTTCCATGGCTGTAAAAATAAGGTTTTTTTTTTTACTTAAAGTTCTTTTGCGACTGTAGAAATAGCTAATCCGACAAATATTAACCTATTCTCAGGCTTAACGTATGTATAGACTATAGGTCTACCAGAATCTGATGGCAAAAACTGAGAAAATAAATTGACTCTAGCCATATACCATGGTGATTGAAATAAAACATTTTGATTCTTTTTTTCCTTATAGCGGCTGATTCTGTGTGTGAAACATACAAATATATAAATTTATCCAATGATCAAGTATATTTTATGAAAAGCTGCTGTCAATCAGATTCTGGTAGACCTATACATACAAATTTCATTTGAAAATCAGTTGAGCCGTTTGGAGGAATTCAGGCACTTTTACTGTGACACAAGGATTTTATATATTACTAGATGATGCCCGCAACTGCGTTGCGCCAAAATTCGTTTATCGTGCGGGAACCGCACATTTTTCCGGGATAAAAAGTATCCTATGTCCTTTCCCGGGACTCAAAGTATCTCTATATCAAATTTCAGCCAAATCGGTTCAGCGGTTCGGGTGTGAAGAGGTAACAGACAGACAGACAGATAGACACACTTTCGCATTTATAATGTCAAAAAAACACATCTACAAACTTTGCAGGGCTCCTAGACCGGCGGCTTCCGTATATACGTGACCTCGACCTCGACCGTGACCGCGATCGAGACCTTGACCTTGATCGTGACCGCGACCGTGACCGCGACCGTGACCTCGACCTTCGGTACGGGCTGCGTGACCGTGACCTCGAGGATCTGGACCGAGATTTCGACCTCGAGGCAGACCGGGACTTCCTCCAGGAGTTCCTCGACCGGGAACGGGAACTTGACCTCGACAGCGACCTCGATCGAGACCCCGGCATTCGAGGACCTATTTGAGGTCGACGGGTTTCAATTGACCTAAAAGTAAAAACAGTTCAAGTTTGTGGTATTATTCGTTCAGTATTTTGCTTTTAACAGTAATTGTGTCAAAAGCAATGGTCCCACGAAATGCACACACGCCACACAGTAAAAAAGGTACAGTAAAAAACTATTATCAGTTGTCATTATCGGGTCGGTCATACAATTTTCGTTACACTACGGCCCGTATACATAGTTGGCTCTCAAAATTCATCTCAAGACGCTTTTTGGTTGATATCCTCTCAAGCTCTGATCAGCAACTTAGGATGTTATCTAATTAATAGTTTAGTATCAGGGGCATTTCAGTTGATATTGATATTATATCTCAATCACCCCAAATCAGCAACTAACAATCCAAATCAGCAACTAAATATGAACTTAATATTATAAGCCTATTCTACACATACAAATTACGTTTCGTTTATATGATTAAAAATCAATTTTATTATAAAATAAAATTTTGCGATATTATCTTTATTTTCTCACATATTTATAACACAAATTATCAAAAGTAATTAACCTTGATATTTTTATATTATCCTAACTCATTTTCGTTTAAATTAAATGAAAAACACATAGCTCTATAACATATTTTATAAAACACGTTTCGGTCAAACGGAACGCGTTGAAGTCAACAGCTGACAGCTGACTGCTGTCACTGTCAAGTGTCAACCCCATTCAATGCCACCAATCCACCTGTAACATACCGGTGGTGCCACTTGATTTTTTTGTTTTTGCTAACTTAAAATACATTGTTTAACGTATTTTATATATTAAATAATGCAATAAATAACGAAAACCTCTCTAAATACGATAAACGCACCAATTGCGTTGGTGACACTGGTGAGACAAATCCAATCACAAGTGCCAATCAACGCACCACTTACGTTGACGCTTTTGTTTTAATTGGACTGTGTTATGCAACATAGTGGGTAGCTGAATAATTTTTAAATATAGGTAGGTTTTTTATACATACAGTTAACCGCTTATCAAGCTACCCATGGTAATTCAAAGTCCTTTCTGCCCTTCATTCTTTGAAAAAAAAAAAAAACTGAAAATTGAAATAAAATCCTTATAAAATAAATAAAATCCTTACTTATTTGAAAGATTTTTTTTCTTAAATATTAAAAAATACAACTGGTCAGCTAGTAAAAGATTTTGTATCAATTTAATTATAAATACAACGAATGGTTGGTAAAATTTACTAATTTGAACATAGTAGTGTTGCGTCATGCATGAAACCATCCAACAAAATTCGCCGTTAAAGGTGAACGCAGATTTGGCCGCACCGCACGCACCGCAGTCGCCGCATTTCGAATTCTTTATATGAAGTTATAGGCAAGCTCGCATACCTACCCGCGCCGCAGTCTTCGCAACTTCTACATTCTTTATTTGAAGAATTCGAAATGCGGCGACTGCGATGCGTGCGGTGCGGCCAAATCTGCGTTCACCTTTAAATGCCATTGAACGCACCATTTGCATTATGGTAATTTTATTCATAAAATATACCATGAATCGAAGAAAAATTGTAATATACCTAAATATATGGCTTACTTTTATGTTCTTAGTCAAAAACTTCTCACTCTAATTCAATAAAACTGAAAATATGTTGATTTGAAATCAGGCAGTTTTTGGGCCAACGGTTTTTTCGCTGTCAAAAAAATATGTATTAAAAACATATGTATTCCTATATCTATTGTTTTATTTTAAATTGTAATGTTTAGTTTGTACAAATA
Organism: Lysandra bellargus; assembly: GCA_905333045.1. Taxonomy (NCBI): domain Eukaryota; kingdom Metazoa; phylum Arthropoda; class Insecta; order Lepidoptera; family Lycaenidae; genus Lysandra; species Lysandra bellargus. The sequence goes on from HG995355.1 coordinate 7,417,685, forward strand.
AAGAATTTTCTATATATCTTTCTACCTTATTCTATCATAAACAAATTTTTGAATACGTAATAAACTTAGTAGTAATTTTGTTAGCAAAATTATAGATTATATTAATCAACAGCTCACACAGAGCTGTGTGAGTCTATCTAACCCTAAGATCTTGGCAAGATGATGTTATACATAACTCTAAGTTGTAACTTCATACTTATATCCAGCTCTGAAATTTCATTGATCCATTAGTATCTTTCAGTAAGTTATGTGAAATATTCTTTGGACCTTCTACATCCAACTTAATTTACAATAATTGAAATTTAAAGTTTACCTTTTTTTTTACTTTAGAACTTGATAACGCAGACACAGTGTATACTTTAAACTTTTTTACTTTATCTAATAGAAAATTTTCATTTTCTATTAGATACTTTAAATATTTTGTTTTGTTTCTGTGGCTAAGAGGTTGTTTTGTTTAAAGTTTATAATTTAAATAAAATATTAGTGATCTGAAGGCACGCTCAGTCTAGTGCATGCGCCAAAGATACACAAAGTGTGTAGTTAGTTTAGTTATACTGTTTTGTATAATTTATTGTTTCATTTTCAATAGTGACCGACCGAACTTTCGGTTTCGGTTTCGGCAAGTTTCGGCCAAAAAATCCAGTTTCGGCCTTAGTTTCGGTTTCGGCCAAAATATAGCTGAAACTTTCGGCCCCGCCGAAACTCATGCGTCGTTCGGTAAACTTCGCAGTTAACTCGTGCTTCGAAATTATATTATTGAATTTTATTTCTACGACAAACGCAGGCTTATTTAATATACATAACTATTGGCAAATTACGTGCTGTTTTAACAATATTTCCCAAACAAACGATAAATCGTTTGTACTAAAGTAAATGCTACGATAAATTGATTATAATATTATGTGTGAACTTTATTTACTTGAGAATTTTGTTTGACTGCGAGATTATAGGACATATATTGCGAGATTTATCTAGTAAATCATCTCGCTTCACTTTTCTTCTTTTACCACGCATTTTATTTAAATATTTAAAATTAACTTTTAACAATGGACACGCAATCTCTTATACCGTTCCTACCCTGCTAGAATCTTATCTAGTCCACTTCCCCGTAAGCTGCACTCTTGCGGCCTTCAGTATATTTTTCGTGTTTAGTCGCAAAACGCCTTATGGAGTATTTGTGTGAGTGTTTTCAGTAGTATGTCGTTAATGTCTAAGGGCGAATTTCACCAATCACACATCGTTCATCGTTTTATAAAATATTTAACAGTTCCCATTAAACACGTTTCGAAGGGGATGTAAATCTCGTTTTTTTCACATGTATTTTATAATCTTCTCTTAATCACGATTAATAAAAAATCTAAGTTTATGTGACGCCACGCGATGATTTTACATTGTTTTATCATTTTGGAGTCTAGTTACGTTATTTTATCAACAAAAAAGCAAGAAACGATAACTAAGCTAACCAAACGCATATGTGAAACTGTCATCTTAACAATTTTTTCTAACTGACAGGACTTAGGTAAATGTGTTTTATGAAGATAAACTCGAATATTGGGCGTTCAGAATAGAAAAATCTGATTTGCTTTGATTTTGATTGGTGAAATGCAATTGAGTGTTATTAACGCGTTTATACGTTTAGAACCGGTTTAGTGTTCGGTAAGCGCGTTCAATTTCTTTGGTGAAATCGCACCTACTTGGAATCGTATAAAAAAACGGAATATAGTACAAAAAAGTTTTTAGGGAACATATTCGAATCTAAGATTAATAATATTTATTTTAAGAAATGTCGCAACAAGTAAGAAATTCTATGTGGTACTTTTTCTTTAGTTTAAAAAGTTGTAATTTATGTTAAAAATCAATAAATTTAAGTAAATAATCGCGTAGTTTTGAATGTTTTACCAAGTTTCGGTTTCGGCCGAAACTGAGAGTAAGGCCGAAAGTTCGGTTTCGGTTTCGGCTGAAAAATCAGTTTCGATCGGACACTAATTTTCAATGTAATGTTTCATTATTATTATTGTTATTATTAGTTTTGTGTATAATATACATTTATTACGATTACGATTCAAAGTTTAATTTTGTTACTGTGCACGCTCTATCTGATGTCATATATTATCACATCTCTCTCCGTAGGGCTTCTGTAAGAATTTTTTTTAGAAATATGTAGTTCTTTTGTGTCGTCTTTCTATGTACATTTTTATGTAAACAGTGTCTTGTGTGCAATAAATGTTTAAATAAATTAATAAATAACTGTATATAACTGACTTTAAATAAATAAATATCATGACAATACTTACTGTTCAGATTACACAAGTCAAAAAATATCAGAAAAGCATGAAAAAGTCCCTTCGATCCTAAATTGTGAAGTAGAGAAGGCAATACTAAGCCAGAAAAATAAAAAAGCAACCGGAGATGATAAGATACCCAACGAACTCTTAAAAGGGACATTACAATATATTGTAACGCCACTAACAAGGCTATTTAATGAAATTCTTATAAACGAATATATCCCAACACAATGGACCTCTTCCACAATTAAACTACTGCATAAGAAAGGAGACAAATACCAAATCAATAACTATCGACCAATAAGCCTATCTCCAAACATCTATAAAGTTTTTGCTAAAGTCATATTAGCTAGGATAGAAAAGTGCTTGATGAAAACCAACTGGAGGAACAAGCTGGTTTCCGTTGCGGATACTCAGTATTGGACCATATACATGCATTGAGACAAGTGATTGAGAAATACAAAGAATACGGCTTAACTTACTATATAGCGTTTATTGACTATAGTAAAGCCTTTGATACCCTACTGCATATAAAAATATGGGAGGCACTCGAAGAACAAGGAATAGATGACAAATACATTACAATTTTGAAAACTATCTATAAAAACAGTACAACTAGAATACAGCTTGAAAGAAAAGGGGAACCTTTTAACATACACAAAGAAGTACGTCAAGGTGACCCCCTATCACCAAAGCTTTTTGCAGCCGTATTAGAAAAGGTGTTTAGAGGCATGAAATGGGATAGCTTCGGATTAAATATTAATGGCAGCAGACTAATACATCTCAGATTCGCCGATGATATTGCTCTGTTTGCTACAACTTCAGAAGAGATTAATATAATGATAAATCAATTGGCTACTGAAAACAAAGCGGTCGGTCTGGAATTAAACTTAGACAAAACAAAAGTAAAGACGAATGGTCCTAAACACGATGTTACAATTGAGGATAAACAGATAGAATACGTGAAAGAGTACATATATTTGGGTCAAGTAATATCTACCCATTATACAATGAATAAGGAATTGGAAAGAAGAGTCGGAAATGCTTGGAAGAGTTACTGGACTTTAAAAGAGGTGATGAAAAATCCAAACATACACATTAAACTTAAAAGTAAATTATTTGATACTTGCGTTCTCCCTGTTTTAATGTATGGAAGCCAAACATGGTCCCTCACCAACCAAAACCTAGCCAAATTAACCTCCTGTCAACGAGCAATGGAGCGTAGCATGCTTGGCATAAAGAAAATGGATCGACTAAGAAACGATGAAATCAGAAATATAACTAAAGCACAAGACATTACGGTGAAAATTAAACGGCTGAAATGGAAATGGTCAGGACATTTGATAAGGGGCAAAGACAAATGGAGTAAAAAAGTCACAGAATGGTACCCTAGAAACGGCAAAAGACAAAGAGGAAGACAAAACAAAAGATGGGCCGATGACTTTAAACTCATAGCGGAAGTTACTTGGAGTAGAGTAGCCAGGGACAGAGTTGAATAAAGGAGGTTGGAGGAGGCCTTTGCCAAATGGCATACAGAGCAACATGCCTAATAAACCATAATTATTATTTAGAAGTAAGATTAGATATTATAATATAGAAAATAATGTAATGGTATAGTAATGTAGTAATTAAGTAGTGTTATGCTCTGTAAGAATGGCTATAAATAAAATAATATAACCGACGTGGTGTGAAGCGTCCATAGATATTATTATTATTATTATTATTATTACTAAAAAAACTGTTTTGTAATTATAAAATATTATGATTTAATATATTATGCTGGTTAATAAAGATAATGATTAAGTAAAAGATTATTTTGTTTTTTTATAATCCCTAACCTAACTTATACTTATCCTGTGGTGTTTGAAAAGATTAAAGAACCTATTTTACCAAATAAAATCCATCCCAATTGTGTCTTTTGGACTTTAATAGTTAGAAACGGACTTTTCAGAACAGAGCAAGTCAATCTTACTAATTCATCTACTGATGACGAAGGCATTAGGCAATATAATATGAATATAACCTTACTAGTTGGCATTAAACCTGTAATTTCTTAACTTAATATTGTATGTATTGTATTTATTAGTGTATAGAATAGAATAGAAAAATGTAAAGTGATGACTACCCTTACCCCGATTTAAGGTCAAAATATATTAAACACTGTAAATTCGTTTAAAATAGATTTACGCACTTAACAGCTTGGTATATTAATTTTATGTTTAAAAGTAAGCATTCAATTCAGAAAATACTCTTAAAATAAGTTTTTTTTATCTTCTAATTGTGGGAAAAATCCCTACGATGGTATCCCTAAGATGGTATTTTTCTCCTAATTGTGGGAAAAATCCCTAAATTGGTATCACTGAGCGCGCTTAAGTCAAGGTCTGCCCACACTCAAGAATTAGCCACTCAAGCAACAGTTTTACAGTACACTTGAGTGCAAGATTTCGTTTATTAATACGTCGCCCGCTCAAGCGACAGTTTGACAGTACAGTTGAGTGCAAGATTTTGGTTTATTAATACGAGCTCACTCACTTGATCAAAGGCACTTAAAAGCTGTAGCCAAGTGAGGTTTATTAATAAGGATAGCAGCTTAAAACACATTTCAAGCGCGCTCTCAGTGATGAAGAGCCAACTATTTATACGGGCCTAAGTGTTTATGGCAATAACTGGAGCCATATTTGAAGAGTCCAATGTATAGGAGTGATCGTTCTAAAATTCAAAGGATGGTATTTTGATGGCTTTAATATAATGAATCATAATTCATAACTTACTTTTTAGGTGTCTTTGCGACTTCTGAATACAACAGATTCTTTTTCAAATTTAACTTCAATTTGTCAGCATACAGCGGTCTCGGCGGAAGACCTGAAAGATATGAAAAGGTGTCGTAATTCGTAAATAATACGACAACCTCTGCGGCTCAGTGGGTGAGCGATTTGGTAGCTCAAGCCAGGGGTCGCGGGTTCGAATCCCGCCGATGGAACAAAATGTTTCCAAAGTTCTTGGGTCATGGATGTGTATACTATTAAATATTATGTGTATCACAGACATTGATCAAGATAGATACCTCATGTGTACTATGATACTGCGTGTGCGATATCGCGTTCCCTAACGACGAGCAAAGCTCGTCTTTCGAAAGTCTGCTCTCTAGTCTGCTATCGGAATCGGACTTTTAGGCATTTAGGCATTTTTGATTTTAAAAATGCATAAATGCCTAAAATTGCCGTACAAGTGGGAGAGCCATGCTTCGGCACGAATGGGCCGGCAGATCGGAGAAATACCACGTTCTCACAGAAAACCGGCGTGAAACAGCGCTTGCGCTATGTTTCACCGAGTGAGTGAGTTTACCGGAGGCCCAATCCCCTACCCTATTCTCTTCCCTACCCCCCCTATTCCCTTCCCTTCCCTTCCCATCCCTACCCTCCCCTATTACCCTATTCCTTCTTAAAAGGCCGGCAACGCACATGCAGCTCTTCTGATGCTGCGAGTGTCCATGGGCGACGGAAGTTGCTTTCCATCAGGCGACCCGTTTGCTCGTTTGCCCCCTTATTTCATAAAAAATAATAATTGAGCTGTACAATTTCAAATAGAAATGTTGGCCTTGATACCCATTATCAAGGCCAATATTTCTATTTGAAATTGTTTCACGTTTCTTATCTACACGTCCACAGGGCCAGACTGACGTGGTGTAAAGTGTCCATAGATATTATCCATACTTCCATACTAATATTACAAATGTGAAAGTCTGTCTGTCTGTCTGTTACCTCTTCACGACCAAACCTCTGAACCGATTTCGCTGAAACTTGGTATGGGGATACTTTGAGTCCCAGGAAAGGACATAGACTACATTTTTATATCTACAAGTATTTTATCCAGGAAAAATGTACGGTTCCGTCGCGATAAACGAGTTTTGGCGCAAAGGAGTTTCGGGCGTCATCTAGTTATTAATATAAAGTTCATAAACAGGTATTAAAACACAATTCGATCTCTTCTACATATTACACAAAATTTTTATTTTCATAGTGTAATATGTTTTAAAACAGTAATGGAACATTTTGTTTAATGTGCAGGTTGCGAATGCGTATGACAGAAATAACTCAAAGAATTTCTTATATTATAAGCAGAGCATATAAGCCGCATTAGAATATTTAATAATTTATGATAATTTTGAAATAAAAATGACATGCAATCTTGAAAAGGTTGGTTACGACTCACGCCTGTCTTATGGGCTAACCCACACGTACCACAGCCACACCACGTCGCAACGACGAAATGCCGTCAAGCAGTGGTTACGTGTGAATGGTGTCGCTGCAGCTTTTTGTAGTTGCGTTGTGGTACCGACAAAATGTCGACGTGGTTGCGTTGTCGCTAGTAGTTGCGATGTGGTTACGTACGAAAGTCAATGAAACGGAGCAGTGGTGTTCCTAACGGCTATATTTTCATAGCGCGCTAGATAGAATACGCTACATTTTTCAAGCGCGCTAGTTTTGACGCTACGTTATATCGAATGAAATCTCAATTCGTTCAAGCGCGCTAGTTTTGACGCTACGTTATATCCAATGAAATCTCAATTCTTTCAAGCGCGCTAGTTTTGACGCTACGTTATAACGAATGATACGTTAAAGCGATCGATTGGACACGTTGTAAAATTACCGACGTTATTGAATTCTTTCGTTATTCGTAGGTTAATAATTATAACGCGGTGGGTCAATTTACAGTTAATGTAATATAACGTATTTGTTAAAGATAACTTAGATTATTAATATAATCGTTGGAACTGTTGGAAGGCATTATTATTTATTTGGTTAATTTTATTATGTTTCAAATATTTAAATTAAAATGATGACAATATAATTATATAATATATTGAAATTGAAATGAATTGGTTTATATACAATTCTTTTTTTTTAAGTAATAAATTATTTAAATGGTTTTTAATTAATTTTTTATTTTTTTTTTGGTAATATACTTAAAATATTATTTTTACATTTTAATTTTTTTTACAACAGTTTTTATTACATTTTATTTACATTTAAAAATATAATAACGTATTACAGTACATTATATTACAGTACAGTGCTCTTCGGAGCAGGGGGTCAATTATTGATGATTATAAAACATTATAATTATTTACCGATGCACGCAACGTAAGACTGAAAAAATATGACAGCCGAATTCACCCGATTTGGACCCGAACGATACAACGAACCAACGAAAGTCGCGCGCGGTCGGAACGCGGGCGGCGCCGCGCTAGGTCAGTGACCGCGCAATGCGCTATAACGTAGCGTCTTAAGCATAGTTTTATAGCGCGCGCTATTCGTTGCGAAGAAATAGCGCGCTATTTTTTTCAGCTTTACGTTATATTAACCACCACTAAAACGGAGGGGGGAAGAGCGCGGGCGGTGTGCGCGCACTGTCATTGCATCGACGCAACGTTGTGATTGCGATGTGGTCGGTATGACACAAACGGTCGACAACAACTGCAAAATGTGGTACGGTGTGAACAGTTCATCTATATATACTACATATTATAAAACAAAGTCGCTTATTTTTCCCTCATGTCCCTCTGTTCCCTTTAATCTTTAAAACTACGCAACGGATTTTGATGATTCTTTCAGTGTCAGATAGCCCATTTATCGAGGAAGGCTATAGGCTATATTTTATCACGCTAAGATTAATAGGAGCGAAGAAATAGAGGAAAATGTGGAAAAACGGGGATAATTATTTGAAAGGGCTAACATGAACACGCTAATCTCGCTTCTTATCTTAATCTTAGATAGCCCATTTATTGAGGAAGGCTATAGGCTATATTTTATCACGGTAAGACTAATATGAGAATGTGGAAAAACGGGGAAAATTATTTGAAAGGGCTTATCTTGCGAGCTACTGGAGCAATTTTTATGTTATTTGGCACTGATACGAAGTAGACCACGTGAAGGATCATAGGCTATCGATTTTAATAATTTTTTTCAGTTTTATATTTTAGTAGCTGTTGCCCGCGACTTCGTCCGCGTGGACTTCAGTTTATAGTTGTTCCCGTACATCGATTGAATAGTTTACGCGCAATAAACAATTAACAAAGGTACATTTTGTGGGAACCGTACATTTTTCCGCGACAAAATAATATATCCTATGTTCTTTCCCGGGACTCAAAGTATCTCTATACCAATTTCAGCAAAATAGATTTAATAGTTTAGGCGAAAATCATAAAAGTTTATTGTGCGGGAACCGTACACTTTTTGGGACAAAAAGTATCCCTTGTCCTTCCCGAGAGTCAAAGTATCTCCATTCTCCATACCAAAATTCATCAAAATCGATTGAATAGTTTACGCGCAAATCATAAAAGTATATTGTGCGGTAACCGTACATTTTTCCGGGACAAAATGTATCCTATGTCCTTTTCCGGGACTTAAAGTACATTTATATCTATACCAAATTTCAGCAAAATTTCGGTCCAGCTGTTTACGCGTGATGTCGTAACCAAGGGAAATATTATATGGATTCATTTATAGACATACTAGCTGTCCCGGCAAACGTTGCTTTGCCATAATATATTTGAACTTATCAATATAAAAAGTAGATGTTGTCAGATTCTCAACCCTAGCCGATATGCTCGCTAAGATTCACGAAAATCGGTCGAGCCGTTTCAGAGGAGTTCAATTACGCACACTGTGATACGAGAATTTTATATATAAGATTATATTCATTTATAGAGATATAGAATTAAATATTTCGCAGACAAATTAGGCCACAAAAAATAGCTTCACATGCTATTCTTCCTATCTGACCCGAATAACAGAAAAATTGCCCTAGTAGTTCGTAAGATAAGCCCTTTCAAATAATTTCCCCCGTTTTTTCCACATTTTCCTCTATTTCTTGGCTCCTATTATTCTTAGCATGATAAAATATAGCCTATAGCCTTTCTCGATAAATAGACTATCTAACACTGAAAGAATTTTTCAAATCGGGCCAGTAGTTCCTGAGATTAGCGCGTTCAAACAAACAAGCAAACTAACAAACTCTTCCGCTTTATAATATTAGTATAGATACCCGTGCGACGCCGGGGAGGGTCGCTAGTTTACAATATAAATATACGTAAAATATAAATATATGTGGTGTGGTTGTGGTTGTAGTACGTGTGGGTAGGCTTTAAGTTATTTTATGTTACTGGTGACAATACCCACTTGGTTTGACTTCATCCTCGGGGCCGAAGGATGTGATGAATGTGGGCGCGGCGTCGGGCGTCGGTGAGCGGTCTGGCGACCGTGACGGTGACCGGGACGGCGCGCGCTCGACCGGCGCCGCGTAACTCGGCGGCGAAACCGCGCGAGTCGCCAGCTTCTTATCGCTATAAATTGTGTATGTATTATGTAAATTGCATAAAGGCTATAATGCCAAATAAACCAATACAGTTGCACATGGACGTAAAAAAAATACGAACGTAACCTTGTCTAATCACGAGTGAAGCATTGAAGCATAGTTATATGCATGTTCAATGCTGCAAATGGCCGCCCGTGTAGGATGTGTGCGTGTCATTGGCGCCGTCACTCAAAGTACAATGGCAGCGGGTTGTAACTTGTAGTACCTAGTTGCATGTGTGTGGGTCACGCGTACAATAAACGAAATTGTTGTACCTTGCATGCTTCTCTTTATAGTGTAATGCTACGTCCGTATTTTCTTTACATCCGTGCAGTTGCAGGTGTTATTATGAAAACTGATAGAAGTGGCGCCATACCGCTGTATAATATCGCTATATTACTCATGTTTAGATGGATCCAGCATAAATAGCAGCTATAAGTCAATGGCCAAATATCTCTCTATCCAACATCCGAACTTTATATATGGTGAGTACATTGTTGATTGTACACAACATGGATGCCTTGGTTAATAATTCTGATAGTGGCAACTTACAACTTCACTGTTCTAATAGACAAACTGCACTTGTCGATGGCTGCCGTCGACACATGCCCTTCGTCTGTACGAAGCCTTACTTAGAAAAAAACTCACCGATGCGCGCGTCTTTCCCTCCTGCTCTTTCGACCAGAAAACATTGCCTTCTCTTTTTCTTCCCGCATCAGCTGTTTTTGGTGTTCTGCATCATCCGCATCTCCCGTCAGAAACGAAAACAAGTCACATCCGGCCATTCCAAACTGTGGTCCGACAGCATTTAGCTCGTGTGCCTGTACTCCGCATATAAAATTGGTTAATAACCACAGTTAATAATATGACAAACATATTATTAATTTCACAGCCCTCAGTTTTCTTTGGCCACTAAATAGTTATCAATAGGGTTTTTTTTTTTTACCATAATAACTAAAGCTTCAAAAACAATAATTTGTAGTTACTTACAAAACAATTAGCACATAATATTGAATATGTAGGATTTTTCATTGATGGAGAAGTGTAATTTGCCTAGACTTAGATTACAAGTAAAATAAAGTTTTTTTTCTTATGTTGTTAGCAAATGAATAGAAAATATAAAAATTTTTAAATTAATTAAGGTCTTTATGTTACAAATATAAAAAAAAAATATAATAACCTGCTGAGCTTCCATCTTGTTGACATCAATACTGAGATCCACATCAATAATCTCCAAGTCGGAATCATCATCAGAGTCCTTTGTTTCAACTTTTTTAGGTTCAGATCCTGTAATGTAACACTGAATGCCATAATGTTACCCCAAAAAATCAAAGTACTTTTTCCATTACCCAGTCTTCGTCACAGCTTGCATAAGGAAAGATAAAATCTACCGGTTATATTGGAAGGCTGAGCCGTTGGATCATTATAATTGTATCCTATGGCAACACCGGTGCCCTTCTTTTCACTCAACTTCTCTTTTTGCATCTCCTTTTCTTCTATGGTAACACCGAACTGTTCTTCTATGGCCAACTGCTGAAGGAACTTGTCTTCACCTAAAAATAATGAGTTTCATCAGCAAATTTTCTTTATTACATTTGTAGTATACAATATACATAGGAAGTTTTTAGAAAAAAAAACCTAGATTTTACTCACTTATCCCCAGAAAGACATTTTGAGCGAGTATTCTGTATCTTTCGTAATTGCATTGTCTTTCTTCTGTGTTCAACTCTTCTGGTGGTATATCGGGGGCCTTGACTTCGGGTATGTAGTCTAAATGAGCTCGAACATCAAAACGATCAATCATATTATTTTGATCTCCTTGCCATGGCATCCTGTAATAATAAATTTGATATTAAAAATCGTTTCTACTTTGAATATAATCGTTTTGAATGAAAATTAGGTTGGAATGATTGAAACAATTTAAGATGTCTCTTCATGTTCATGGAGTTTTGAACCAACATTTGGACTATTCTATCTTTAAAACATAAGTCCTATTGTTTCCAAAATGCTTACATTATAGCCGGACCTTCACCCGCCGCAGCAACGGCTGGATCTAGATGAATTTTGCATTGTCTGCCATGCAATTGGAGAAATTGTGTCGGCTCCGCTTTCTGTGAAATATATGATAGTACAGTGTTATCATACAAACTTTGAGATACGTTGTAAATAGTATTGAACATTAAATTGATATGTTATTACTTAGTTCAAGTATTTACTTACGATTTTCTCATAAAAATCTTTTCTGCGTTCTGCACGTCGACGATAGTCGACTATCATTCCGCGAATCAATCGCTCTTGCTTTCTAGCTTCGTGCCACATCTTTGAGAATAGAATTATAACATTAAATTAAAACTCCTGCATACATTGACTACGTAAACATCAAAATCTTTATTCGCAAAAATCCATAAAAATTAGCACTTGAAACCAATCTTGAACCAAATCTCGAACCATTGGCGATTCGACGCCATTGTCAGGTGGACGAATTTCCCGAACAAAAAAAGATTGATTTGGGTTCCAAACAGTGTTGCCAGTGCTGTAGCCTGTATGTTCAAAAGTTACATATTGTCATGCGAAAAGTAACATTCGTATTATTTTAAATTACGGGGGGGGGGGGGGGGTGTAGATCCAGAATGCACGAAAACATACTACTGATATAGCTAAGACACTTTAATCATATAATTACGCTATAACAACAAATACTAAAAACAAAATATAAATAATAGTTTAAAAAAGTTTTTTTGGCATTTTTGCTGGATATCAATAATGGTAACAGGTAAGTACTTGAAATTTCCACAAAATCCTTTATTATATTATGTGTACTTTATTCATAAATATTATGGAGTGTACATAGAGGAGAATTATCTTATATGGGGATATTTGAAAAAGTGTCCAGCTGTACGCAGTAAATAACAGTTGAAAAATCCTCCAAGAGTGGCGCTAGCTGCAGCAAAGGGTATGGAATGAATATACAAAATATAAATTGAATAGAATAGAATAGGACAAATTGAATAGAACCAAATGTAAATAGAATTACTGGGTACTTACCAATATATTTTGTAAAATATAACCTAAAATAGCTGAAATAAAAGTTGCTTTAATGATTTAAAATTTACCCTGTTGCTACTGTAGCGCCACCCTAAGTTAACGCATTTCAGTGGACACTTTTTACATACAGAGATATGCTCCTCTATAGATCTACACTCCATATAAATATAAAATATTTAAATGAAATAATAAAATAAGGCCAGCTCTTATACAAAAAAAACACAATTTTTGGCCTATTTTTGCTGTATTACGGTACTGAACCCTTTATGAGCGAGTCAGACCCACAATTGGCCGATTATATTTTATTTTAACGAAGGCATTTTATTTTGAAATAATAAAATAAAGGGGGCTCTTATACAAAAAAAATCGGTTATCTGTAAAGTCAGTTTACTGACGATAGTTGAACGTGACAACGTATGACGTTGTCACGTTCAACTATCCTTAACCCCTTAACGCTCGCTTCCGAATCTCTATAAATAAAACAAACTTTTTCGACTGTAACCTAAAGTTATTTCGATGTATTTTTTTCAAATGATTGTCTAAAAATATTTATAATGAGTAAAATAAACTATTCGCAATACAAAACGCTACATACATTCGTGAAATCCAGTAAAATCTTCGAACAAAGCACAAGTCATACCTTGACACGTAGGAAATAGAGCACAATTTTAAATAGCCGAAATAATACTAATAGCTCACAGATTGTTTATTTATTTTTCATTCAGAGTGTGGTCAATGTATCAAAGGTCATTACTAACCAAACTTCTTCATGCAAAAGTATTCTCTAAGTCATCGAAATACGTAATATAATCGAAATAAAGAGCGCGGCCCAGGTGGGCCTTACGGTTGTTGAAAGACTTGAAAGTGTAAATGGAACGCCTCAGAGCTGTCTGCGAGGCAACGCCGCATGAACTGTCGTGTTTTTCGGGCGCGCACCCCATATCGAATTATAAGACGTTATCACGTCAAAACACAATTTTGGACTATTTTTGCACTACCTATCACGGTACGGAACCCTTTATGAGCGTGTTAGACTCACACTTGGCCAATTTACGATTATATTTTATTTTTACGAAGGCATTTTATTTTGTTTAGCTCCAAGTCTACTAACATGACGGTCATTAAATAAAACTTTAAACCAAAGGTGCGACAAACGTGTGCGGGGGCGCTGCTGATAAAGGAGAACTGTCAAAAATAGCATTTTTGTATGATGGCAGCGTTAGTTCCTTTTTTCGCCACGTTCGTTTAAAGCCTTATTAATATGTATTTTTTTCAATTACCAAAATTAACGAAAAGTAACGTCTGTAGTCATCTCACATGAATGTAACATGAGGGTCAAAAGTAACGTAAAATACAAAAGTAACATTCTGGCAACGCTGGTTTCAAATTTAAACGTAGCTACTAAACATAATCCAAAAATCAGCTAAATCTGTGTCAAGGTCGACTGTGATTGGCTGATAAAAAAGACCATAGAGATTTTTTTTCTTGGTTAAAGACCATAGAGAATATAAACTACATCAGAAAAAAGACGAAGAAGGAGTTTAAAATTCAAAGTTCGATTTTCATTTTGTGAAAATTATTTTGTAGCAACTCATACAAAAATTGTAAATTAAGTGGATTAATCAATGAAAAACGAAAGGTAAGCCATTGTAAAATGTAAATGTAACCGTAAATTGACAAATTGAAGCAAAACATAACTATGTCATACCATGTTCTAATACAAAGTATGTCGTAGTATTATTTGCATATTTGTGCAATAATTTACAACTTAAACTATATTTAATATGAAAAAGATAGATTATTATTTCATAGAAAATATTATAATGTATATCAGTATGCAGTTAATTTGGAAAATGTTAAAATGTGTATATTATATATATTGTTTTATTGTAATAATACTTAAGGTTGATAAGTATACTTAATAATTTATGTAAACTGTATGGAAATGTAGTAAATGAAAAATGTTTCATTAATTTCAGACTTTTAGGTCCCTATATTAATTTGCAACATTTTAGTCTGCAAGCAATAGCTGTTATGGAGATTTTAGGGAGGAGAAGGAAGGTATGGGATTATGAGTTGTACGGCCACCAAGGAAAAATCCTCTGATCAAGACGTGAGGTGGTATGCAGCTGGCCTGAGCCTACGCGATAGATTTCAGCTGTCGTATACAGGGTGTAACAAAACAAAGTAATTATACTTAAGTGTGTATGTATAAAGGTGCGCGGCCACTGGATCGGAATCGGAGCGTAGGTACGCAGCGGACGGATTTGTCGCTTTGTATTTATGGTATTGACTACTGTGAACTGCACTAGAAGTACTGGAACGTCATTCTGCGCCTGACAAATATATGACTACACAACGTGCCGTCCGCACCGTACGTCCTGATTCCTACCTGGTGGACGCGCAGCTTTAATATCCCTCCCTATTTAATATCTATTTAATATCCCTTTAATAGCCCTCCCTATATAGAGTTTACTGTATAAGCCAACCAAGTAGTTAGTAGAGTAGCATAGACAGCTATTCTATTAAATTTATAAATAAAATACATAAAACTGTACTGTAATATTATTTTTATTTTTATTTATTTAACTCTTTATTGTACACAAGAAACACAATATAAAGATACAATTAACACTGAAAGACGACACAAAGGGACTGCTTATTTCTAAAGAAATCTCTTACAGCAGCCCTACGAAGAGATACAGTGTAAAAGACAGCAGATACGACGTGCACAATCAATAGTTGTTAACTAATTAAACTAAATTAACTATATTATACAACAATACCGAAACTAATAATAATTTATACTAAGACTTATAATATAAAACATATTATATATAAAATCAATAAATAATAATATGAATATAATAAATAAATACTATACATATACATAATAATACAAATTACGGTGATTGAGAATTAAGATCTCTTTCAATCGTCTTTTAAACACAGCGATAGTTGGGCTATCACGAACAGTGTGCGGAAGCGAGTTCCATAATCTGACTGCGTGCACGGTAAAGGAATAGGAGTAGAAATTGGTACGATGGGATGGGAGGGAGAGGTTAGCTCTGACACTGGATCTGCACGGGATTTCAGGAGGGTGGGAAAAATTAAACCTATCGAGCAGATAGGATGGAGAGAGAGGATTATACAATATACTATATAGTAAACAAATGATGTGGGAGTTGCGACGGAGACGGATAGGAAGCCACTTGAGCCTCGATCTGAAGGCTGATACGTGGTCATATTTTTTAAGTCCAAACACAAAACGGATACAGAGATTCTGTAAACGTTCTAGTTTTGTTAACAGCTCCTCAGTGAGGTCCAAGTAGCAGGAGTCGGCGTAGTCTAGGATAGGAAGGATAAGGGTCTGGACGAGGAGGATTTTAATTTTCATAGGCAAAAAATTTTGGAGGCACTTCAACTTATGCAGCGAGTAGTACACCTTTTTACTGACTTCACTAACCTGTGTAGTCGAAGAAAGATTATTATCTAAAATTAGGCCTAGATTTTTGGCAGTGTCAGTAAAAGGAATAATAGTGCTATCATATACGATACTGGGTGCATCACGTACTCGCTGAGTCATGTACTTACTACCTATGATCATGGCCTGTGACTTACCTGGGTTGACCATCAGACCAAATGATTTAGCCCATTTAGCAATTCTTTGGAGATCAGTATTAATTTCTGCAATTGCAGAAATAATATCCTCAATGAGCGAATGACGGTAAATTAACATTATTAAAAATATTAATAGAAATCAACAAATGCTTGCGGATTAAATCTGTTTTATTGTTTAATTTACCTTATTACCTATTTATTTAGCTATGTACAATAATTTTTATTGAAATAAAACATTTATTTGAGCTCGTTTCTTTTTTATTTTATTTTTTTTTTAATTTTCGGTATGTTTAGAGTGAAAGGTTTTGCACTTAAAAATTTCTAGTTTAGTTTCAAATTAAAAAAAAATTACGGATGTTTATTTTTTTTCTTCTAAGTCCGACCTCTTGTTACGTAGTATACAGTTTACATCCTCTTTTTTTTCCATTATATGGCGACTAGCATAAAACTATTGCCAGTGTCGAGTGGTCACATCCTCTTTGGCCATTGTTGTAAAATCACAAATGTCAGTTGTCAAAAATCACAGATCTATAATCTATTCTCTATAGTCGGGACATTTTAATAGGCCACATTTGACAGTTAATCAAAATTGTACCAGGTAACCTTATAGCGACGTACATAAAAAACAAATATTTTCATTTTGTTATAACTGCACAATTGATTAACTTTTTTCAATTACGATTACATATTTATTGAAAATATGACCGATACGAATTATTTAACGATTTGCTTTTACTGATAAACAATTCTAAACGTAATAAACAAATTCTGATCTTAATAATTGCACGTCGTTACAATGTTACGTTAGCTGACCTTTTTTCTTTTTAAACTCTAGGGAAGTTACCCTAAAAATTGGAAGCGAATAAATAGTATCGATGCATTGATTACTTGTAACGAAATATCTCCATAAATTAATAACTACGTTGTGAAAAGTAACACATATTTATGTGAAATGAATAATGATAATACTACATTTAACAGTTTTTATAATTCAAGCGAATAAATGCATTTTTTTTTTTGTAAATCATGTACTTGTCTTATTTTGCTCCTTGAATTTGCAAAAGAAAAAGTAATAATGGGACAGGAGTTTGTTTAAAACGCATAAAATTTAAATATTTTATTTCAAGTCCGTATCGATTTATTCGTTTTGGTCGATGTTTTTACGCAGCTCACCTCACTATGGAGATTAATCTGACAGATGTCAAATGTGGCCTATTAAAATGCCCCGACTGTATGAAAATGTTTCCTGCGGAGAAAATATTGTCTATGATAGATGCAGGGCTTCAAATAACGTTATTTTTTCATAACGTTATTGCTTCAAGGGCATAGATAACGTTATGAAAATTTAACCGATACTAGAAATAACGTTATAAATGTATTTAATAACGGTAAATGTTATAACGTTATATAGGATTTATAACGGTAAATATATGTTATTTGATAACGTTATAGTTCGTCAAGAAAGTCATGACAGGCGGGAAAATTTTCTAAACGTAATCACGCTTTTAAGGTGTATTTTTTTCTTTGTGTTTTCACAGAGAACGCTTATTACATTTTAAATATGAGTGAGATTTGGTGCACCGTGCACGATCACATACCTGATACCAGAAAATAACGTTATATTTACCGTTATTATTATAACGTTATTTTTTTGTTATGCCATAACGAAAAAATAACGTTATAATAATAACGGTAAATATAACGTTATTTTACTAGATATCGTTAAAAAAATAACGTTATCTGGTTACCATTATGAAAATAACGGTACGTAACGATATTTTTTCTGTTATTCGATAACGTTATGAAGCCCTGGATAGATGTTGAATTTTTATTTACTAAAAATGAGAGGTTTTCTTATTTTTGATCTCCACCAGACGGCGCGACGATTGACACTTCTAGATTTTCTATTGGTTCCCCACCGATCTGAAATTATCTGCAGGTTGGCATCACGGATACATATTGGTTGTGTTTCTAAAAAATATCATTGTACTGTCAAGTGTGGCATAAATCAAAATATCTTAAACCTAAGCGATCATTGGCCTAAGCGATAAGGCCAGTATACTGGTAACAGTTTAGGAACACGCAAACTGTCAAACTGAAAACTGACAACTGAAAGAGCAGGAAAAAGCGCGGGAACTTGAATAAGGCGGTCGCGGTATTTTTTCATAAAATTTTAAAATAATTTTTAATTGTAAATAGTTAATTATATAGTTTATTTTTAGTCATAATTTCTCTTTTTAGTAGTGTAGTTAAGTTTTATTTAGGTAAGTTTTCTTTTATTTTGTAATTTCATAGGAATACCATGGAGGAGCCCGACCCGGGGGGACCTGGTCCCCCCGTTGGTTGTTATGTGACCATTTCAAACGATTCTAGTATGGATACAGATGCTTCATACTCGACAAACCCACGTAAACGCCCAGCGATATCTAAGAAGCGCTATAGGAAGTGCATGAAAAAAATTAAAAGTGACCCAAGAAAAGCTAAAAAAGATACAAACTGTATGTGTTTTAGCGATACTGAAAACAACGTAGCTTGTAAACAAAATGACACCATAGCTGAAACACAGACAATTGATAATACTGCGAAAAACCAAGGCTTAGGTGATTCTAGGGTTAGTAGGTTAATGTATAAGGACACTGACTCTACTCCGTATGTAGTTCACATTCAAAAAATAACAAAATCCCCTAATGAAAATGTAAATTTTCATCCGATTGTTTTTGGGCATTATTTGAAGAAAAATAACATACAAAATATAATTGATGGTAGCATAAAAAAGATAGCAAGAAATAGATTATCTATTTCCTTTTCTGTTTATTCGGATGCAAACAACTTTATAAATAGTCAACAATTAAGTGCAGATCAATTTAAAGCTTTTATACCTTCCTTCCAAGTCAGCAGAATAGGCCTAGTCAGAGGGATTCCCGCTGATTGGTCCGACGAGGACATTATCAATAATATAACCGTTCCCGTTGGATGTGGAGAGATTTTAAAAATAAGAAGATTAAAGAAAAAGACTGTTATCAGTGGAACAACTCAATTTAATAACACTGAGTCGGTTGTCATAACTTTTGATGGACAAGTATTACCCAAGAGGGTATTTATGTGTTACAATGCTCTGCCCGTAGATTTGTATATATTCCCTACCATACAATGCTATAACTGCTGCAGGTATGGTCATGTAAAAAGCCAATGTCGATCTACACCTAGGTGTTATAGGTGTGGTCAAGGTCATGCTGGAGAAAATTGCTCAGTGGAGGAAGATTCTGTGTACTGCTGTATTTGCCATGGTGCTCATATTGCCACAGACAGAAAATGTCCCGAGTATCAACGTCAAAAGTCCATAAAAGAGTCAATGGCTCATAATTGCTTATCATACTCTGAAGCCTCCAAACTCCATCCGACTGTATCTAAATTATATTCAGATGTACTTATATCTTCCAATTCTTTGTCAGCACCTGTAAATATGCAACAATCAAGCTCTGTAAATAACAACATTAGAAGTAATAGTAGTTTAGTTAAAAAATCATATAAAAAAACAGTTTTTAAGCAACCCAAATCTCCTCTTAGACAGGAGTATGGGTATGATAGACAAGCTCATAATGCTTTAGTAAAGGATTATAATCCTCCATCAGGTAGTAATGGATCAGCCTATCCTACACCTAATTTTGATGTAAACTCTATCCAAGAAACCATTTTAGCCTTAAACAAATTATTAACATCGCTATTTACTTTTTCACCGTCCAACGTAGCTTTATTGAATACAGAATCAAATAATAATACATCCAATAATGGACCATATAATACAATGGAATTGCCGAAGTGCAATTAGTAAAAAACATGAAATCTTATATCTAATTAATAAATATAAACCATCTATTCTTGCCTTACAAGAGACATGGTTAAAACCGGAATCTCTTTTTAAGATCTCCGGCTATACCTGTCTTAGGGAAGATAGATCTGATGGGCATGGTGGTACAGCCTTGCTCATCAAACATCATCATTTATTTCATCACATTTCTCTCCCTCCACATCACTCAGACTTCTCAATCATTGCTGCATCTGTAAATAACATATGTTTTGTTTCATTGTATATACCTCATCCTTCATATAGCATTTTTTCTGATATCCATAATTTGATTAGCCAATTACCCAAACCGGTAGTAATACTGGGTGATTTAAATGCACAACATAGAGCATGGGGTAGTCATATAGACAATCCATGGGGACGTGAATTACTAGACCTAGTAGATTATCACCAACTGTGCATCCTTAATTCTGGCCACCCAACCCGTCATACTGCTCCTCATGAAGGTTGCAGTGCTCCAGATTTATCCATCTGTTCACCCCATCTTTCATCTATTTTTCACTGGCATGTTTTAGAATCTAGTCACGGAAGTGACCACTTTCCTATCTTAATATCATTTCCTAGTAAAAAATCTAACAAACCATCCAATCATATTCAATCATCAATAAAATACCATCTAAACAATAATTCAAATTGGGATAAATTTAAAAATTTACTTTTAGATCAGTTGCCACTTCTCCCTGACATAAAATCTGAAAATGAATCTTTTTGTGCAGATGCCTTGGCCTCTGCATTTATTAAGGCTGCAGAAGAGTGTTTTCCTAAAAAAAATAATTCATCTTACCATAATATACCATCTCCACCTTGGTGGGATCAAGATTGCACAGTGGCTATTAGGAATAGGAAAAAAAGTGAAAAAGAATATAACAGAAACCCAAATATAATTAATTATCAACTTTATCTCGATTGTGCTCGTGAAACAAAAAAATTGTTTAAGAGAAAAAAGGCAGAAAGCTGGAAAAAGTTTTGTTTATCTTTGAATCCAGACGTACACCCTACCACAGTGTGGAATAATATTAGGCGATATAGGTCAGCATTCAAATCTTCCTTCCATCCCATTCCTGAATCTTTGTCTGATAATTTTCTTGATAATTTAGCCCCTCCTTCAGTTTCCTGTCTATCTCCATCTCCGCTAGAAAATGTAAGATTCAAGGATTTAAACTCCCTTTTTACTCTGGATGAACTTAGAGGGGTGGTAAAAAATTTAAAAGACTCGTCTCCTGGCCTGGATGGCATTCCTTATAGTTTTTTTCAGCATGCTAATGACGACATTTTAGAATACTACCTTAAATTAATTAACCAAATTCTTTTATCAGGGAATATACCAACTTCATGGAGAATGCAAAAAGTAATTCCTATATTAAAACCCAATAAACCACCTTCTTCGGCTACATCGTATCGTCCCATAATATTATCTTCTGTATTATTAAAAATTGCTGAACATTTAGCCAAAAATAGGTTAGAATGGTTTGTTGAAAAACATAACCTCCTGTCAAATTCACAATTTGGATTTCGGAAAGGTAGAGGGACCATAGACAACATTGCCATTCTAACCACAGACATTCGTATTTCATTTACAGAGAATAAATTTGTTCTTGCATGTTTTCTGGACATAAATTCTGCATATGATAATGTAAATATATGTATATTAAAGGAGAAGTTAATTCTTTTAGGTGTACCAATAATTTTAGCAAATTTCATTATAAATCTATTGTTAGAAAGGATTATAGTTTTAAATTTAGACGAATATACACTAACAAGAGTTGTTCGTAAAGGAATTCCGCAAGGATTTGTTTTAAGTCCTTTATTGTACGACATATACACTGCTGACATGGAAAAATGTTTGGACTTGAATATAATAAAACTATTACAATACGCAGATGATAAAGCTATTTATATAATTTCTCATTCTATACGTGATGCTTGTAGAAATCTGTCAATTGCTTTAAAGAAACTAAAATCCTGGATGGACAGGAATGGCTTGGAGTTGTCAGCCAATAAAAGCTCTGTAGTTTTATTTTCACGAATGCGTATTCCACCTCCTGTAACAATTCTTTACGATGGAACTCCAATTCCTGTAAAAGAGAATGTAAAATTTTTAGGATTATATTTAGACTCAAAATTGAATGGTAACGCACATTTTGACTACATCTATTCAAAATGTGAGCGAAACCTAAATATGTTAAAAAGTCTTTCCGGGGTTTGGTGGGGATCCCACCCCTTTACAATGAAACTAGTGTACAATGCAATGATAAGAAGTGTATTAGATTATGGGTCTTTTCTTTTAGAACCGTGTAACGTGAGTGGACTACAAAAAATTGATAAAATACAAGCTAAAGCTTTACGCATAATTTGTGGGGCTATGAAATCATCTCCGATAAACGCTCTTCAGTTGGAGTGTTGTGAACCCCCTCTTCAACTCCGACGACAATATCTAGCAGATAAATTTTTTCTTCGCTGCTACCAATTTCTTAATCATCCTTTAATTCCTAAACTTAAAAGTCTATCTCAACTTTGTTACAATAATAGTAAATACTGGCTACACAAATCCAAACCCCCACTCATTCATAGCTATCGTAAATTTTTGACTTTGGACGCTCCTACTTTTCGCTCCCCTTCTTTTCCTTTATTTGAATCATCATACGAAGCTCTAACTCTGATGCCCGATGTTCGTTATGATATCGGTATCAAAAAGTCCGATAAATATTTTGCTAGTAATATATTTAAATACATTACTAACAACAATTGGCAGGGATGGCATCATTTATACACTGATGCATCAAAGAATTCTGCAGACAGTCATGTAGGAGTAGGAATCTACCACTTACAATATAATATTGTGCAAAAAGTTAAATTTCCTCCTGAATCCTCTGTTTTTACCGGGGAGTGTTATGGTCTTTTCAAGGCTATTGAGTACATTCTACTCGGTAGGCTTGAGAGGGCACTAATATTTTCAGATTCCCTAAGCGCTCTACAATCTTTAAGTAAGTTTCCTTTTAAATTAAAAAATTGTTTTCCTATCATCATTCAGATACGAAATCTTCTATATAAATGTAAATGTAAAGGTTACTCTGTAACATTTGTATGGATACCTAGCCATTGTGGTATTATAGGCAATGAATTAGCCGATAATTTGGCAAAAGATGCTATTTTAAGTGGGGATGTATTCCCCTTTCAAAATTACACTCACGATTTGGTTGCTCTTGCCAGGAGCTTTCTTATGGACTCGTGGGATGAGTCATGGAGATTAAGCAGTGAAACAAAAGCAATTCATTACCAAAAAATTCAACCCGTGATCCCAACTAAGCCTTGGTTTTCCAGAATTCATCTTTCAAAAAATGTAACAACATCCATTATTCGAATGAGACTGGGTCATTTATGCATTCCAACGCATCTTATGAGAATCGGCGTACGACGTGATAATTTATGCGAATGTGGTGAAATTGGTGATTTAAACCATATTATTTTATCCTGTCCCCTCCATGATCATTCCCATTTATATCAAAGCTTATCATCTATACCTATCCCATTTCCTACTTCTGTAAATATATTGCTAAGTTATAATAATAAACATGTATATATTTGTTTAAGTAATTACTTATCTTTAAATAACATTAATATTTAATTTTTTACTTAAGTTAAATTTTAAACTATATTAATTAACTTTTCCAAATTCCGTTCCTGTTATTCCTTCCGCTAGTTCCTTACCTTTTACTCGTCTGTGGCACAACATACGCAAAATTGTGTCAAGTTGCCAAAAAAAAAAAAAAAAAAAAAAAAAAAAAAACTGAAAGAGCAGAGTTTTGGCGGGCATGTGAAAGAGTGCTGTTGTGTTTTTGTATTATTTTCCTAAAAATTGTGTTAGCTGGGTTTTTAATGTGTAATATTGGTAGAATATTAACCATTAGATATTCGTGTTCATGCACAAGTGTAGGAAAGTGATGTAATATCCAGAAACGTGCTATTTTGTGTTCCCTCCGAAACTCCATCGAAAGTTTCAGTAAAGCGTCTACCACTTTACTGAATCGACCGACTTGACTCCTTGACTGTATTGACTTTTACTTAGACTTTGACTAGACTTTAGACCTGACGATACATGAAAACGATGATGAAAATTATAATAGGAGGAATATGGTTTTCCCGCCATATTCCTTACCTTTTTACCTTGTCTGTGGCACAACATACACATCCTTTGTGTCAAGTTGCCAAAAAAGAAGAAAAAGAAAGAAAAAGAAAGAAGAAAGAGTTTCTTTTCTACTTCTTCTACTTTTTATTGTTGGTGTGGTTTTTATTGTTTTTTCCCAAATTGTGTTATTTGGGTCTTTGATGTTCATTATTGGTAAAATATTAGCCACGAAATACTCCATAGAGAAATATAACGTGAAATACCCGTTATCTTGCACAAGTGCAGGTAAGATGTTGTCAAAACCAAAATGTATAATTCCTGTGACATTTGGTGTGAATATTGGTAAATAGGGCTATTTCTTCCGTGAGTTTTAACTAAAACATCGTTGTAATAACTTTGTTATCCTCGTCATTGGAATATTATGGCGTCTTTTTCAAATTGAAATGTATCAAGTTTTATATTCTTTTGCCCAGTTTTGTAGCAATTCCCTGGTATTAATATCGATAGTTGTCTACCCATACGCCATCTAGTTACTAAAATGGAAACTGTTTAACAATCAAATTAAAAAGTTAAGAAAGTCCCTCATTGAAAGGGGCGACATGGCACATGGATGCGACACTACGATGCTACCACTTTTTAATTTCTTCACTTTTTTGACAGGCTATATTTATTCTTTAATTTCTTTAAGGGCCTGTTTCACCGCTTCCTGATTAAAGGCTATCCACCACTTGACAGATGGAGTATGGAGAATCTGTCAAATAAGCCTATTCGGCACCTTATCAGGAAGCGGTGAAACAAATTTTCTAAAACTAGCAGATATACCATACTTCGGACCATACATTAATAGACTACATAGATGTGCTTATCTCTAGCACAGATCTCTGCCAGCAAACCTACAAGACATTGAGAAAAAAAAGAGATTAGAGAATAGATACTTTGTAGATAGTACACAAGTGAACAATGAAAAATTTTTTCCTTGTGGATAAAATTATTCCACCATAAAGCTATCCCATACTGTGATATTTTATTGAATGAAACAAAATATTTTTTATAAACCTAATTTATATTTATTTAATAGTATACAAATATATTTCACTGTATTCTTCAACATCAAATAACAACTCATTATCTATTTGATAAGGTTTGCATATTGTTAACCAATCAATAAATTCTTCAAAAATATCAAGGCAGTTAAAAGTATCAACCATGCTTCTATTTGCAACCAGATGTGCTCCCTTTTTCAAATGTTTTCTCATAAACCGCCATATTTCTATATGCTTTTGTATATCAACAAAAAAGTCCAATACATTTACTACAAGAATATCTGTGGTTTTGATTAAATTTTCCACATTTGTTACGTCTGAATGCTCCACAAACATTCTATTTTTGTCCATAGAAAATTGTTTTATTATTTTCTCTTGTATATCACAGAATTCTTTATTTATTTCAACTCCAATAATTTTCGATGCATTAGAACAGTAATATGCCTGAAAGAAAGAAAAAGAAATAATGAATAAACATTACAGAGTAGTAACAACAATCAATCTGGCGCAGACCCGGTACAGTAAACGTCTGAGGCACTGCGTCCAGTTCTTGTGGCGTGGATGCGCCGTAAGAAGAAACCCCTCACCTTCCGCCTTACGCAGGTACTCACCGGGCACGGATGCTTTGGTGAGTACCTGTGTAAGGTCGCCAGGAGAGAGCCAACACCAGCCTGCCATGAGTGCGGCACTGCGGAGGACACGGCCCAGCATACCCTTGAGGTGTGCGATCATTGGGCCGTGCAGCGCCACGATCTTGTGGCAGTGCTAGGTGGGGACCTCTCGCTCCCGAGCATGGTGCGCTGCATGCTCGAGAGGGATGAGGCCTGGCAGGCAGCAGTCTCTTTCTGCGAAATTGTTATGTCGCAGAAAGAGGCCTCGGAGCGGGACAGAGAAGACAATCCCACCTCTCTGCCGCTCCGCCGGCGTAGGACTACGAGGCAACGCTATGCGAACCACCTAACTCTCGTCTAACAGGGCTCCGGGAGAGGATGGGATCCTCCCCGGCTTAGCCAGTCTCGGCGCCGAGGGACATTAGTTGGCCTAAGTGTTACCTTACTTTGGTGGAAGTCCGGTCCGAGGTAGACCGGCCAGTTGTCGAGGGAGTCCTGTGTTTGTTAGATCCGGGATATCCCTCCTCTATACGGCTGAAGGCGAACCGCAGGTGGTTTTAGTGAGTAGGAGTCTTACATACCCCCGGGGTGCTTCAGCTAACTGAGGCACATACCCAACCCGGGGGACCCATGATGGGTTTCCCCTGCGCAAAAAAAAACAAAAAGTAACAACAATCAGACACATTAATACTTTCAACTTACACCATATAACACTGCTCCTAATCTGGATCCCACGTCCAATATCTGTTTACCTTTCAAATCTGCTGGCAACAACACTTTAAATATATACTGAAGAGCTTTTCTTGACATTGAATGAGATGTGAAGATTAATTCCTAAAATAAGTTTATTAGCACATATACCAAATTAAATATTAACCTTCTTAGTTTTGTTATTATAAAATAGTTCTATAGATCAGACATTAAAAGAAAATATTTACCTCTGAGTTTCGGGAGCCACAGTCTTTGCAATAATATTTTTTTATTTTGCCCTTTTTAATAAGTTTCTCAACGTCTTTCTCATCATACAGAAATTCGTCTATGTGGAGAGTGTTAACTTCATTGCAGTCAGCTTGGTCACCAACTTCTGGTGGATTAATAGTTTCTGTTGGCATTTCAGCTTTAAACGGGATCATAGGTTTTAAGGTTGTACTTATTTTCATAAGTGGTTTTTCAAGATCTCGCAATGTTTTTAGTTTCTGTAAATCTGCCAAAGAGAATATAAATATTATAATATGAAATTCATAACTTATTTTATGCTATTTAAATTTAACCAACCTTCTTTGTAAGATCCTGAGCATATCCATTTTTCAATCGTTTGTAGATCATCCACATTCAATTCTGAAAGTATCTCTAAAATTTGACTTTTGGTACTGATCACATTAACCTCGGCCATACCTTAAAAATATGAAAACAATAGTTTTTATTATTCGCAGGAAAACAATTTATTTAAAACTTAGGCCATACCTTAAAAATATGAAAACAATAGTTTTTATTATTCGCAGAAAAACAATTTATTTAAAACTTATCACAGGAACGAGGTTATGTCATTTACACATTTTGATATGGAAGACAGGGAAGTCTTTTACGACACGATTTTAAATACTTACTAATTTACTCCTATTATAATAATAAAATATAAGTATAAAATAAGTTTTTAAAAAGGATTTGCAATAGAATATTAATTATAAAAAATTCAAGTTTAATAAATAATATTAAGTTCACACTTCGCGTTATGTCGGCACTACATATAGGCGTCAGGCGAACGCGTTGGCCAACGCGTCGGCCCAATGCATAGAACGGGCGACTCGCACGTTGGCGGTAGGTACATATAGGCGAACGCGTCGGCCAACGTCTAAATACGTTGGCCGACGCGTTCGCCTATATGTAGTGCCGACATTACATAAATTCGTACAAACTCAGTGTTGCCAACTCGGTGTCAGATTTTGGGGCTAAATGGAGTTCTAAAAAGGGCTAGATGCGGGTTGATGATGGGGAATGGGGGCTAGATTTGACAAAAAAAAATTAAAATTGGAAAAAAACTTACTTTTTCAAAGGAACGTCCATTTTTGCAATTTGCACACGCAATATCACCAAGAAAGGCAAGAAATCTCACTGAATCACTGACTAATATAGTCAAAACAATGTATTGGACTTCGCAATTCAGTACTTCGGCACGAAAAAGGAATGAAATAGCAATATTGTAAAATTGTTAATGTAAAACCAGAATAAAATCGTAGTTGGATTTTCGGGGAACTTCCTGTTACGCCAAGCAAGCAGCTACCTGTCTGTGACTCTACGATTTATGTGTGCGGAAACATCAACATCACAAACAAAATCGCGTCAAATCAGACTACCTGTAGTCTGATTTGACGCGACTTTGTATGTTGCACGCTTAGCTTCTATAAAGTTTTCTTACACCGTTTGGGGCTAGAAATAGGGCTAGGGGCTAAATCATCATTTTAAGGGCTGGATAAGCCAAAAAAGGGCTAAATCTAGCCCCGAAAGGGCTAAGTTGGCAACACTGTACAAACTTCGTAGTCCGTTTTTTTTGACAGTTGATAATTTTTCTCCTTCTATGGGGGGTATTACATTATCATTTATATTGGATCATTTATAGGATCATATTTTATAGGACCCAATAAAAATGATCATTTGATCATATCTGCATACTACATTATCATTTAACCAGTGTTTCCACTATAATGATTTCGTTTTCCCACGCGTCAATTCAGATTTCCCCTTTTTTCCCATCAAAAATTATTATTTTGCTAGTTTTAAGTTTTGGCACTAGTATAAAAAGATACTTTATCGTTTTTCATTCATAGCCTACCCACTTACGCCTTTGGTTATACCATGCTAAAATAATATTATATTTATTTACACTAATTCCGGTTTCAAATTCTAAATATTTATTACAGACTTTCGTCTATTTTAGTTTCTCTAGGTTTTATATACGACTTCCTGCAATTTCCCCTTTTATAGTCTTTCCGCTTTTTCTTCCCCTCTGGACTCTAATTTCCCCTCAAAAGGGGGAGTTCCCCTCATTGTGCAAGCACTGTATTTAACATTGATCCTATTTTACGTCATATGTGGTTTTAATGGCCAATGGGGAGCGCTAACGCTAACAGGTATTGACATCAGTGTTACTAGATCTCGGAGAATTCGATTTGTCAAAAGACATCGTCATTTTTAATATGGCTTGTTTTATGTTATTTCAGCAAGATTATTCAAGTATATAATTAGAAAAAGAATTACATTATTTGAAATATATTAACGAACAAGAAATTAAAAACTCTTTTTTTATATTAAATAACTGGCAACACCAATTTCTATGACCGTATTGGATCCAATCTCTCAGCAAACGTCATATCTAACGATCGAGTAAAAGAGAGAGCTCATATCGGTATATAAAGGTGAATGGTGATCGCACATATTTAATACTAGCTGTTGCCCGTGACTTCGTCCGCGTGGACTTCAGTTTATAGCACGCGGTGTCAACAAAATTGGTGTCTTTAAAAGCTTTTCCGTCGATCGCCAATTCCTGGAAATCTTTTGCTATCGCGGCCCATATGGGCCTTACGAGGCTTGATGGGTTAAAACCCTGGTACCCCTTAAATCAAAATACCCAAGAACAGCAGCTGTGCTGCAGTGTGCACATAATACATATTTAATTTTTTTTTAATTAAACTTTATTTATACGTAAAGCTTATTTAGCCCCCCATTACACAACTTTACCCATAAACTATTTATCATCAATGATTAAAGAAACACTTTTTCTTACGTCATTGCAAATTAATTAGGAAAAACTATAGGTCTACCAGAATCTGATGGCAATTTTTGACAACAAATTTTCAAAAAATATCCTAAATCATTGGATACATTTTTATATTTGCATGTTTAATACACAGATTAGCTGCTAAACGAAAAGGATCAAAATGTTTTATTTCAATTACCCCGGTATTGCTAGAGACTAGAGTCAATAGGCTACTTGACCTATTTTTTTTCCTTATTCTAATCGCTTCTTAATCATTCATTTTCACTAAAAAAACTAATATTTTAATCCTTCAGGCCCCGCGCGAGCACCGGTGATCGCGACAACAATAGAATACAATAGCAATTCCTGGAAATTCCGACTGAAGTATTAATATTTTAAACAGTAGAAACCCATAAAAATGTTGATTGAAAAATATGCCTTTTATATGGCGCCGAAAACACTGTCCGCCATTGTACCGCCATAGTGTGACGTCATGTTTTTTGTATTTTATACTTTCTTTATTGAAAAAAGTTTTATGTGCTAAACGTACGAGTCTAACAGTGCTTAAAAAATTAAAAAAGAATTTAGAAATCATTTGTAATGTTGAACACTTTTGTAGAAAAGTTTTGGCCATTTCATTTCCTAACTACAATGAATGGAGATAATATATAAAACTGATGTTTTATTTGAATTATTCAAGAAAATATATTTTATAAATCTTTCTAGGCTTATTCATATTATTTATGTACAAATAAACTTACATATAACGAGCGCGATAAATAAAAGATATTCAATTGCAAATGGGATGACGTCACATCCAGATCGGAAGTACCGCAAAAGCGTTTTCGTCAGTACAATTCCTATTTTCATAAAATCATATTTTCAAATCGGCTTTATTTATCAATCATAAGCTTTTATTTCACGATAAGGGTGAAATACAGTTTCCTAGGCCAAGTTCTACTAGATATATGCATTTTTTCAATGAAATTAAATATATGTCAAGTAGCCTATTTATTTTCTCACTTTTTGCCATCAGATTATATTTAAAATATGCTTGCTAAATCTGTTAGACTACAGAGTACAGGCCCATGTCGAAAATAGATGGGTCATAATATGAACCACCTGGTGACGTAGGTATATAGGACGATATTAGAGCATAAAATAATAAGATTTAACACTATGCCGTCACTTGTAATCTGTCCAACTGAGTGCTGGTGAAAATTCAAAAGTGCATGCAGGGTGAGTACATTTTGGTCATATGTTTCTGTACGGCACTTTTATCATCGATAGATACATGAAAAATAATAAGAAATCCCGCAGTGCCGTACAAAATGCGCCACTATTTATATAAACTCACCGGCACGGAAACTTGGCCAAGTACAAAAGATGTGATAACTGTCTTTTTTTTGCACTTAGCTCTACAAATTTTGATTAATTAAGATCTGAGTCTATCCAGTTAACGTTCCTGATCACTTTTTCTCACAGTTAAAGGTTTTTTAAATTGATAATGAAGTTTATGCAAAAAAACACGTTTACACAAAATTTAACACTTAAGTTTAAAACACTACGAATTTAAAATTGTTCGATTTTTTGTCGCTTTCTGTCCTTTTTAATAGCGCGTGTTACCTCCTCTAGCCCTTATAACCGCCTGCATTCGGTCTGGCATGCTTTGGATGACGTTCTTGATATCGACTTGTGATAAGTCGCGCCACGCTCTCAGTGCAACATCTCGAAGCTGGTTAATGGTTTGTGGTGGGTTCGATGATGATTTTATTGCTCGTTTCAGCTTATCCCATATGTGTTCTATCGGATTTAAGTCCGGGCTGCGAGCTGGCCACTGCAATTTTTGAATACCAGCCTCTTGAAGGTACTCATTTACTATGCGTGCGACATGTGGACGGGCATTATCATGCATTAAAATGAATTGTTCATAACCAATGAACCCTCCAAAGGGCACAACATGTTCTTCGAGAATTTCCGCGACGTACCGAGTCGCATTTAAGGCGTTATTAACGATGACCAATTCCGTACGAGCATCAGAACTCACGCCACCCCATACCATTATAGAGCCTCCGCCAAAACTGACCGTCGGAGTGGTTGTTATCGCCAAATAACGTTCGCCTTTCCTTCTCCAGACACGTTGTCGACCATCAGGTGCATTTAAAGCGATCCTGCACTCGTCAGTAAACAAAACCTTTGCCCATTGCTCATAAGTCCAGTTAGCGTGTTCGCGGGCAAAGTGAAGTCGAGCTACTCTGTGCTGAGGGTGAAGCTGTGGACCACGGGCTGGTCTTCTTGCCCTCAAATTAACTTCCTCCATACGTCTTCTCACCGTACGCTCGCTAACATTCACACCTCTGGAGATTTGAAGGCGCTGACGGATCTCGACTGCGGTCAGGAAGCGATTTCTTGAAATCTCTAACACAATAAAGCGGTCATCACGAGCTGATGTGCATCGTACACCACCACTACCTGGTCTTCGGGTGTAGCGGCCAGTCTCTTGATATCGTTTTAGTGCATATTGCATCGAGGAACGCGGCACGTTTAGGATAGTAGCCACTTCACGATGAGTCATCCCCTGTTCCACTAAAGCTACTGCCTGCGCTACCTGACTTGGTGATAAAGGCATTTTTATGAATCCTAAGGGGTTCTTAGGTGTTTATTAACCACAATAACAACAAAAATCTTTGTCAAATTAAAATTCAAAATGTTCAGAGCACAATTCAAAACTGCGACTTCGCCGGATAAATGACACGATTTAACTAAACTTTAAAACACAGACCAATATGCACTTCAAATTAGTGAATTACCCTCTTGAGATTAACGTGACCATTTTTTCTACCCACCTACACGATAAGATCCACGTTAGAACCGCTTAAAAAAGTGTTATTGCATATTATGAGTTTGGCCAAGATTCCGTGCCGCTAAGTGTATTTTATTTTCTGACAATTTCCATGGTAAAGGGGTATGGGCGGAATCGTCCCCACCTATCAACATAAATGTAATGTAGCTCAATTGATAGATTTTGGCAAGATGATATTTTTATACTATGGCGACTTTGCCCAAATGCATAGGGTTCTAATGGTATCTTACGTTTAAACAAATATTTCGTTAACGTACTTATTTTATTTTATTTTTTTTTTTATTTTTATTGAGAAGCACAATACACAGTACAATCATATTGACGACTTATTCCAAAATACATGCTCATTTTAGTATTCATTAGTACACAGCACCGTGGGAGAGCCAGGCTCCGGCACGAATGGGCCGGCTCGACAGGAGAAATACCACTGGCTCACAGAAAACCGGCGTGTAACAGCGCTTGCGCTGTGTTTCGCCGAGTGAGTGAGTTTACCGGAGCCCGGAGGCCCAATCCTCTACTCTTTTCCCTTCTTTACCCTCCCCTACCCTATTATCCTATTCCCTCTTATAAGACTGGCAACGCACCGGCAGCTCTTTTGATGTTGCGGCTGTCCATGGGCGAGGTAAGTTGCTTTCCATCAGGTGACCGGTTTGCTCGTTTGCCCCCTTATTTTATAAGTAAAAAAACAGCGGTGCTTTCAGCGCTGCTACTTTTACAGTGAACTTTATGACAGGAACACATACATCCTTGACGACCTCCGTGGCGCAGTGGTGAGCGCGTTGGTAGCTCAAGCCGGAGGTCGCGGGTTCGAGTCCCGCCGACGGAACAAAAAGTTTATTAAATTCCTGGGTAATGGATGTGTATTAAATATGTGTATCATATAATAAAAATCTTAAATATATATGTATAGTATAAAAATATTAAATATATTTCCGTTGTCTGGTACCCGTAACACAAGTCCTTCAGGTACTTAGCACGGGGCCAGACTGACGTGGTGTGAAGCGTCCATAGATATTATTATTATTATTATCCCCTGAAGTATTAAAAATAATATGCACGTTGGGGACTGCAGAAGTTATAAAGTTACGTTACAGCCGCTAATGCCTACCTCCAAATGAAATATTAGACAAAATGAACTCGTATTACAACTAGATCTTGGCAAGGTCTAGTAGTAATTATGGTTGTTTTTTTAATATATTATATTCCCACTGATTTATCTAAAACAAAGGATTTTAATTAAATAGGGGGCATTTTAGGAACACATTGGTATCAGTTCTATGATCGTTGGTAGGTGGGGACGGAGCCCATACATTTTTGCCCATAGCCTTTTGGTCATTTGATTCTACATAGGCTGCACTAAAAATATCGGGAATGGAATACTTCCACAATTCCTGTCATATTAAAATCTTTTTAATTGAAAACTCGTTGGTTTTAAAAATCGAATACTATTTATTTATTTAAAAAAAGATTTTTGGTCTTGTCACAAGGTCTTGTCAAACTTGTTTAGTCGTTGAGATTATTATTTTTAACAAAAAATTAAAACCGACTTCCAAGGTAAAACAATAATAGCATCCTAATAATATGAACTAAAAAGTATTAAATAATTATTCCTGTCTAATAGTGCCTTGAGGGACAAAGAACGGTTAATGCAGAATGGTATGCTAGCATTTGTTTGCCACAGGTCGTATCTGAACTCCGTAAAGAGAACTGCAACCGCCGCATCGTCCTCCATCACGACAATGCGAGTTCTCACACCGCGCACAGAACAAAAGAGTTTTTAGAGCAAGAAAACATAGAATTATTAGACCATCCGCCGTACAGCCCCGACTTAAGCCCTAAGACCAATAAAAAAAGAAAGACGGAGTATTTACAGATAATGGCGTGAAGTCGCTGTCGATCAATGTGTGCGTCACGCCTAGCATAAATACGCTAGGCGTGCGCTTGTGTGCAAAAAAATAAAGTTGCCAACTCAGGGTTTCAGATTGTCAAACTCCCATCCTGTTGCAGTCTTATTAAACTACTAAGTAATGACTACAAAAGTTGCTATCAAACTAGATTGTTAATCATCATTCATTAGTAATTGCTGAAAAAAGTAAATACTTAAATATCTATATCTAATAAATTATGTGTTTCAACTAAGAACAGACAGACAGACAGACATACATAGAGACAAAAATTGTAAAGAATGTTGTTTGGTGTATGCAGTATGTATCGTATACAGATTAATATGCAAATAGTAAAAAAATCTTTCAATACTACAAACAGACACTCCAATTTTATTTATATTAATAGATTTTAAATGAATAACGAATTTTAGGTTAAAAATAAACATTTGTCAGGATAATACAGCACGTAATAATATTTTTCCCCTATTATGGGGAAAAATATCTTGCGACCAGCATGCAGCACTGGTTGAGTTTCTGTGTTCCGAGACTCCCGAGACAATTTTTAAAACTAATAAATTAAATTCGTTATTTCGGTGGTAATACATAAATATTCAACTAATTACTAATTGTGAAACGTAATCCCACAAGGTTTCTTTTGAGCACAAGAATTGTTTTTGCACCATTTAACGATGCAGGACGGCATATTTTGATATTTCTTGACACAGATGAAAACGACATGCGCCGTCACTCGTTGAAACCGGAATGGCGGGCGGCCGGCTTCCTATGGCCGTATCGGCTTCCTATTGCCTGCCTCACCGCGTAGCATGGATGGCTCTGTCTATCTTTTTTTATTGGTCTGAGCTTAAGCCCTAATGATTTCTATACTTTCCCTAAAATAAAGAATAAATTGCGTGGTCAGAGATTTTCATCACCTGAGGAAGCTGTGGACGCCTACAAAACGGCCATTTTGGAGACCCAAACTTCCGAATGGAATGGTTGCTTAAATGATTGGTTCCATCGTATGGAAAAATGTGTCAAATTTCGCGGAGAATACTTCGAAGAGCAATAAACACATTTTTAAATAGTACTGTTGTGTCACCTCTTTGATTCCCGAAATTTTCAGTGCCGCCCTCGTATACGGCTAAGTTTCATACTGTTTCAATACAGCTTCGAATCAATTATTTCGCAACGCCGTACAAAAATAATGCGACAATGGAAAAAAAGCGGGGGTTACAAGTTACAACCCCCTCTTTTTCAGTGGTCCGGGGGGTGATTTGAATCAGTACGGCTTCGGTTCCAATCATTATTTTTGCACTCAAAAGTACTATTAAAAATAATGCCGTCCAATAATTTTGGTTCATTTGAATAATTATCTTTTCTTATTATAAACCCTATTTTGTATTATCATCTTTAAATATATCTATTTTTTTCTAAAAAATAGTTGTTTTATTAGGGTTCCGTACCCAAAGGGTGAAAACGGGACACTTTTACTAAGACTTCGATGTCTGTCCATCTGTCAGTCTCCAGGCTGTAACTCGAGAACGCTAATAGCTAGAGATTTGAAATTTTCACAGATTGTGTATTTCTGTTGCTGCTATAACAACAAATACTGAAAATAAAATAAATATTTAAGGGTGGCTCCCATACAACAAACGTGATTTTTTTTGCAATTTTTTGCTCGATATCAATGATGGCAACAGGTAAACACCTGAAATGTTCACAAAATACTCAATTTAATTTTTAATGTAAAAATTAATACTAACATTAAGGGAGACAACAGCAATGTAAAGAATTATAGGCCCGTAGCTATCTTGTCTTCATTTGCTAAGATCTTTGAGTCTCTAGTCTGCGATATCCTAACGAATCATTGCAAAAATTTAATTAATACCTACCAACATGGGTTCCAAAAGAAAAAGTCAGTGATTACCAACTTAGTCGAATATTTGACACCCATTTTCGAGGCGATTGATAACAAGAACGAAGTAGACGCTGTTTATACCGATTTTGCTAGCGCGTTTGATTTAGTCGATCATGGATTACTGTGTTGCAAGTTGGAAAAGCAATATGGCATTCGGGGTAGGCTACTCGACTGGTTCGTTTCTTATCTGGGCGGGAGAGAACAAACGGTAGTGGTAAACGGACACGAATCACTAAAATATTTTGCAACATCTGGTGTTCCTCAAGGTTCGCATCTGGGACCAATATTGTTTTTATTGTTTATCAACGATATTACATCATGTATACACCACTGCCGCTGTTCTTTTTTTGCCGATGATATGAAGATTTCGAGAGTCATTAAATCTTCATCCGATTCCTCGTTATTTCAATCAGATCTTGACCGTATCTACCAGTGGTGTCTTAACAACAAAATGGAATTGAATGCTTCCAAATGCCGCCACATTAAATTTACAAAGAAAAAGAAAGTTTTATCAACGCAATATCACATAAATAATTGTCCAATTACTCAAACACCGGAAATTCGCGACTTAGGGATATTAATTGACTCCAAGCTAACCTTTGGGCCTCATTTTGATTACATGATAAAGAAAGCATCAAGGACGTTAGGGTTTGTTAAGCGTAATTCAAAAGACTTCAGGCGCACCGACACTAGGATACTATTATATAATAACTTCGTACGTAGCATATTAGAATTCGGGAGCATCATTTGGAACCCCTGTTACGAAGTCCATTCCCAACGTATCGAATCAATCCAGAGATCTTTTACGAGGCATTTGGCATATGTCACCCCGCAGATAAACAATAAATTGCCATACAATGAGAGACTTTCGGTTTTTAAAATTGACAAGTTATCAGATCGCAGACGAATGCTTGATCTGGTATTCCGTATTCCTGAAAGATCTTGTCACAGGTTCCACCCCTTGCCAGGAACTGTTAGAAACTATAGGATTAATAGTACCTAGACCCAATACCAGGATAAGGCAGAGACCTTTCTTTAATATTCGCAGGCATAAAACTAATGTCGGCAAGAATGCTCCTATAATAAGAATGATTAATTCCTATAATATCTGGCATAAAACATATGATTTAGACATCTTTCACGATCGCTCCACATCCTTTAAGAGCCCGGGTTACCCTCGAAATTCTCATACATACGTAATACCAAAATCATTTTCTCATACGCAAATATTTAACATGTTTGAGTTATTTTTCAGCTTAAAATAGTAATTACCTAGGTTCCTGTACAAAAATTAATTTCAAAATATTGAAACACTAAAAAAAAATTTTTTGTGTATAATTTTTTTTTTACTAAATTTACTACTAAATATTTAAACACTAAAAAATAGAGTAAAACACTAAAAAATATATACATAAATATTAAATTTACTACAAAATATTTCAAGTCTAAAAAATATTTTTTAGTATTTAAATATTTTGTAGTAAATTTACTATTTATTTATATATTTTTTAGTGTTTTACTCTATTTTTAAGTGTTTAAATATTTAGTAGTAAATTTAGTAGAAAAAATGTATACACAAAAAAAATTTTATTGTGTTTAAATATTTTGAAAATAATTTTTGTTCAGGAACCTAGGTAATTGCTATTTTAAGCTGAAAAATAACTCAAACATGTTAAATACTTTCGTATGACAAAATAATTTTGGTATTACGTATGTATGAGAATTTCGAGGGTAACCCGGGCTCTTAAGAAAAAAATATTAAGCTCATAAATTATTATTGTAAAATAAATTATTATTTAATATCATATTAGATTGTTTTGTAATAATTTGTCATTTTGTAGAAGTAATTAATTAAATAATATTGTATTTTTTCTTTTATTCTATTGTATTAGTAATTGAAAATTTACATGTTAATGCTAATTATAATACTATACTGGACATTATTATTATTTTGTAATTTTATAAGTAATTTATTCTTTCTGACATTATCCAAAATTTCTTGTAATTTTTAATTAAATATTATTATTAATTTAATAAAAATAAAAATTGAATAATTTTTATTACTGACATTGAATAATTGATTTTTATTAACTTTACTAGTTGTTAAGTCTTAAATGTTGCATTGTGTTTTAATATTAATGTTGTGCATGTCTCTAATTGATATGAATGCTGTAAAAGGACCTAATTGTTGATTATTAATGTAAGTTTGTATTCATATTGTTGATATGCCTAGTAAATAAATAAATAAACATTTTAATAAAAGAAATAATTAAGGGGGGCTCCCATACAAAAAACACAATTTTTGCTTATTTTTGCTCTATTACTCTGCTTACTCTGCATTAAAATGTACGGCATAATTTTTTCCTAATTTAAATAAATTTCTATTTAAGATAAGGAAAAAATGTAGAGAATTGCTTTATTTTATTAATCTATGAATATTTGAAATTTCAGTTTTTGTATTTCTCTTTAATATTTTTTTGAACAATTTCTTTTGAACGGCAATACTATATAAAAATTGTATTTTACAATATCATATTAAAAATAAAGTTGCCGTACAGAGTCAAATAATTTTACAGCTTAAAAAATCAAGTACTTATACCATGAAATTAAGATAATTATTCAAATGAACAAACATTTTGAGACGGCATTATTTTTAATAGTACTTTTGAGTGCTAAAATAATGTTTGGAACCGAAGCCGTACTGATTCAAATCACAAAAATCAAAACAATCAAAAGAGGAGGTTGTAACCCTCGATTTTTTTCCATTGTCGCATTATTTTTGTACGGCGCGGGCGTTGCGGAATAATTGATTCGATTAAGATCAAATGACCAAATTTACCATGGAAATTGTCAGAAAATAAAATAAAAATACCGACTTAGTGGCGCATCATTTTTGTACGGCACTGCGAGCTTTCTTGTTATTTTTCATGTTTCTATCGATGATAAAAATGCCGTTCAGAAACATATGACCAAAATGTACTCACCCTACATGCACTTTTGAATTCTCACCAGCACTCAGTTGGACAGCTTACAAGTGACGGCATAGTGCTAAATCCTATTATTTTATGCTCTAATATCGTCCTAATATACCTCACCAGGTGGTTCATATGACCCATCTATTTTCGACATGTGCATGGGCCAGTCTATGTAATACCGAACTAGGTTCAATAATCAATATCAACTCATCTATTCATTTATAACCAACCTGGTATAGATTTATTTTTCTGTGAGAAGCTTGAAGTATTCTGTAGAAAATTACAAGTAGATGTTGCAGGTTTAGGGTGACGTGTTCTGTAACCTGCTTCCACAATATGTTGCAATAGATTTAGTTCACTGTTTGCTTGTGTATTAACTATAACAAAAACAAAATACTATGTTAGTGTACACAGTAAAACTGTGTAGATTTTATGTTCGGGAACATACTAATAAGTATAATAACTAATGTCTAGGACAGGAATGGCGAACTTTTTCATATCAACATGCCATTTTCTGAAGAAAATTATTTTTTTGTGATTTAGTATGTATGTATTTCAAAATTTGCCTAATTTGGTGCTCACTACGCAGAGGTGGATCTACAACCTTCATTGTTAGTAAAATAATTTCGATACAAAATTTTGGGACCTGTAAGCATGCTACAAATTTTATGTCGCATCACTGGTGGCATATGTGCCATTGGTTCGCCATCCCTGGTCTAGAATATTAATAGATTTTCGAATATATTTGCCAATTTTATGCTGTAATATAAAAATGAAATTATTGTGACAGATGAAAACTATATCAACCCGGATGTTACACAAAATACTTACATTCTAAATTTAATGTTGGAACTGAATTTCTAGTTAGCTGTTTGCTTTCCAAAACA
Source organism: Lysandra bellargus (assembly GCA_905333045.1). Classification (NCBI taxonomy): domain Eukaryota; kingdom Metazoa; phylum Arthropoda; class Insecta; order Lepidoptera; family Lycaenidae; genus Lysandra; species Lysandra bellargus. The sequence continues at coordinate 7,457,920 of HG995355.1, forward strand.
TAATACTTTTCAAAATGTTTATTGCATAACTTGAATGTGTTATAAATGTACTTATCCCCTTGTTCTCTAGTTTCCTCACATAACACAGACTTCCATGCAGCAAATCTTTCTGGGTTATTATGAGGCTTGGGGAAGTGATGTAGCGGCCCTAAAATTGTTAAGTATTTGCATTAAAAATTCAAAAAACAAAATTATTTATTCAAGTAACCCTCAAATTGTCAACCTGAAGATGATAAAGAATTAAAGCTAATAACACTTCCGAGAACAACTTGTTAAAGTTTTATTTGTTTTTTTTTACCTTTAATTTCCAATTATTTTAGAAAAATGAAAAATATTTTATTTATATAATGTTCAAATACTGTTAGTAAGGTAATGTTATTGCATAGTAATGGACAGTTTTAAAAAATGATTACATATTGTAAGAACACTAATGTAATAAGCATGCACACACACTGCACAATAATGTTGAAGACAGAATTATTCATATAAGTACCTACTCTGTTTCGATTATTTGCGATCGCAATATAAACAATATTTGCTTGTGTACGGTAAATTATACGGCTATTGCTGAACCAAAGATTTCCTTTGGTAGGATTGGTCCTTATGGCCCAAGGATGGATTTAAGATGTGGAGCCACCGCGATTTTTGATGTTAATTTTTTAAAATTTTAGCAGCTTCTGCTCTGGAGGAAAATAGAGTCTCAATCTGTATAGAGGCATTAATTATGGTACTATTTCAAGTTCGGTATTATATTCGGATGAATTAAGAATGCTTAATTCATTTTAGGACTCATATTAGGCTACTTGACCTATATTCAATTTCATTGAACAAATGCATATTTCTAGTAGAACTTGGCCTAGGAAACCGTATTTCACCCTTATCATCAAATAAAAGCTTATGATTGATAAATAAAGTCGATTTGAAAATATGATTTTATGAAAATAGGATTTGTACTGACGAAAACGCTTTTGCGATACTTCCGATTTGGATGTGACGTCATCTTCATAGTAATTTAATATCTTTTATTTATCGCGCTCGTTATATGTAAGTTTATTTGTACATAAATATTAAGAATAAGCATAGAAAGATTTGTAAAATATATTCTCTTAAATAATTCAAATAAAACATCAGTTTTACATATTATCTCCATTTATTGACAGACGGGAAATGAAACGGCCAAAACTTTTGTCCAAAAGTTTTCAACATAACAAATGATTTCTAATTTCTTATTTAATTATTTTATAATTTTTGGGCACTTTTAGACTCGTACATTTAGCACACAAAAAAAAATTCAATAAAGAGAGTTTAAAATACAAAACGTATGACGTCACACTATGGCGGACAGTGTTTCTGGTGCCATTTAGAAGGCATGTTTTTCAATCAACATTTTTATGGGTTTCTACTGTGTAAAATATTGAAAATATTAGTTTTTTTTTGTGAAAATTAGGCCCGAATACTGGAACGTCTCTCAAATATTTAAACGCTGCTTAATTTTTTGAGTACAACTTATACGAAAATTTCGTATTCTCCAACGCAAATTTTAACTTCCAGTTAGTTTTAAGTGGACCTCCAAATAAGTTGTACTCAGGCTCCACATGAGCACCACTTAGCAAAAAAAATCGTATACTCGATGGTTACTCAACTTTTTTTTAGCTGTCAAATGATCTGTCAAACTGATTTAAGCTTCACTTGCGTTTAAGAGTGGTCAAGAGGTCTCTTAAATCTATAATTACGGTAAAAAGTGTGTGTATAATTTTAAAATAATGTCTTTATCGTCGCTATCTAGTCTTTCTGACCATGAAAGGCCGACCGCGAGTCGCCGTCGAAATAAATGCTCAATGCGTTTAAAAAATACAACGATGCATTTACGTTTTACAATACACAACTACATTTTCATGAAAATAGTACCTATATTTATATTAATGTTACTTGTAACTCACTTTTAAACTATTAGCATAATATCCTTTTCCGAGGTAGTATAATTACAACCATGTTTCTTTTTTGTCTCCTTATTATAATATTATCAAAATGTTTTCCACAAAGAGAATATAATCACTACGGTCGGTCTTCTTCTTCTTTTTGATAATGTCAATCGGTCGGTTTTCAAACATGTCAATTGTCAGTTGTCACTCAAAAGATCGTTCCATTCTACGTATGGTTGCATTGTTTTAAACTTTAAAGTCGATTTCGGATTTTCTATTGTAATTAATCAGAAAATAATGTTAAAAATTGTCATGTCTTTAATTAATTTAAATATATTTAATGAAAACTAATAGTAAACGGCAATTAAATGATTTTTAGTGAACTTTTTATTTGTACAATCAAGTTAGATCTAGCGTAAAATGTAATACTGTAAATGTTGCCATAATGTAAATATTTGACGGCTACTCACATGGCTACTTACGTGAGTACCACAAGAAATTGTCTGAGTGGCGTTTGTGTATATCACTTAAATATGGGAAACGCTTACATTTAAATGCCCTTCAACTGATTAATGCATTTGAGTGACGTTCCAGTATTCGGCCGTAAGACTAATATAAGCGAAGAAATAGAGGAAAATGTGGAAAAAACGGAGGAAGTTATTTGAAAGGGCTTATTTCACGAAGTAATTTTTCTGTAATTTGGCACAGATAAAAAGTAGGAACGTGAAGGATCATAGGCTATTTATTGGGGACTAATTTGTCTGTGAAATATCTAATTTACGCGGGCGAAGCAGCGTGGAACGTCTAGTAATATAAAGCTGAAGAGTTTGTTTGTTTGAACGCGCTAATCTCAGGAGCTATGACGAACTATCCAAGGAGGCCACGCTGGGATTGAGAAGGAAACCTAACTACGATCTGTGTCCTGTTTCATTCGTCAAGCGTATCTTGAGAGAGGATACGATTGAGGAATGGGACATGAGATATGAAGTGGGAGGAACGGCCGGAGTCACGAAGCTCTTTTTCCCAAGCGCTGCTGCTGCATACAAGATAGTCAAAAAGATAGACATCACACACCACACCACACAGATTCTGACTGGACACGGCGGATTCGCTTTCTACTTGTATAGATTCAAGTTGAGTCGTCGTGCCTGTGTCAGCCAGGAGTTGAGGAGACGGTTCCTCACCTGTTACTCGAGTGTCCAATTTTTGCTAGCAATAGATATGATATTGAGCAAAGATTGGGCACATCGATGACGGGTGAGAATCTGCCTGCCATCCTTGGGGGGAAAAAAGAGGGATTTGTTTCTCTCTTACTGTAAAAGAATAGTGTGTGAAACAAATAAGAGAAATTCGAGCATGTTATTGTGATTCTTTAGCTGTGATATTAGGGTAGTTAAATGTTGTGCTGTATTTTTATTGTTTTTAATTTTGACATTTATAATTATTTTAATCGGAATTTAATTAAGTATTTGAACTGTTAATCGTTAGTCGTAGTTATTTTAATTGGAATTATTTTATAAGAATTTTATGTCCAAGAATATTTTAATGTACTTACTGTTAACAACAAGCCTTGACAACGTTAGGGGGATGAGAAATTAAAAAAAATAATCTCAGGAGCTACTCATCCGATTTGAAAGAATCTTTCAGTGTTTGATAGCCTATTTATCGAAGAAGGCTATAGCCTATATTTAATCACGCTAAGACCAATAGGAGCAAAGATGCAGAGAAAAATGTAAAAAAAAAAACGGGGAAAATTATTTGAAAGGGCTAATATCTCACAGACTACTGGAGCAATTTTTATGTTATTTGCAGTAGGGCCTCGGTAATCCAGACTCCCGCTTGTTCAGTGATCGCTGTAATCCGGCCGGCCAATGGGAATCGCGGGGGAGGCATGCATTTTGTTTATCGCCTTTCGTGTTAATAAAAAATGTTGATACGTACAGCGTCAATTTAGCGCGTTCACTAACACAGGGCTTCATAACGTTATCGAATAACAGAAAAAATATCGTTACGTACCGTTATTTTCATAATGGTAGCCAGATAACGTTATTTTTTAACGATATTTTGTAAAATAACGTTATATTTACCGTTATTATTATAACGATATTTTTTCGTTATGTATAAGCGAACAAATATCGTTATAATAATAACGGTAAATATAACGTTATTTTCTAGTATCAGGTATGCGATCGTGCACGGTGTACTAAATCTCACTCGCAGCCCACTTTTTTTGCGAGATTTGTTTGAAAATACAAAGAAAAAATACACCTTTTAAGCGTGATTACGTTTAGAAAATTTTCCCGCCTGTCATGACTTTCTTGACGGACTATAACGTTATCGAAGAACATATATTTATCGTTATAAATCCTATATAACGTTATAACATTAACCGTTATTAATATCAATTTTTAACGTTATTTTTATATCGGGTAAATTTTCATAACGTTATCTATGCCCTTGAAGCAGTAACGTTATGAAAAAATAACGTTATTTGAAGCCCTGCACTAACATCGTGGCGCCGCCACGTAAATATTCGACATTGATATAAAAAAATTTACTAAAGAAACTAAGGTTAAACATGTGTTTTATTAACATTAAATATTGCATACTATAATCCCGATGCCTCGATAATCCGAAAAGGGTCGTGGTTTTGCCTCTCCGGATTAACGAGGCCTTACTGTATAGAGTAGACTATGTGAGACATGGGTTATTAATTTGTGATTCCGACGGTTTCCGTGAAATTACAGACTTACGCGGACGAAGCCACGCGGAACGTCTAGTTTTATCAATATGTTTATTGCTCCATTTATCACCATGTCTTTGGCATGCAGAATAATGCGGCTATCAGCCTCCTTATATTAATTAAGCCCTGTCAACAGCGTTTTCGTTGGTTGAAAATCATATTTTATTCTAATTTTTTTTTTTACTATCTTTAATCCAAATATTATTCCAAAATTGGCATTTAAACATTCGATTCAATCGAAAATGATACCAAACTCGACTATATACCTAAAGGCCGATTTACATTGATACAGTAGCTGGCGCCAGCATCACTGGTTCCGTCGCTGGATCAGCACTGTATCAATGTAAACATGTTTCAATCTAGTCCAGCACTGGATTGAAACATGTTTACATTGATACAGTGCTGATCCAGCGACGGAATCCAGTGATGCTGGCGCCAGCTACTGTATCAATGTAAATCAGCCTTTAATCCCACTGGTGCACTTTAACTTTAGCTGTAGCAGTTAAGCATGACAGATTTGAAGATAAATCTGATATGTTATGAATACTTGTTTTTTTGTGACACAAATGTAAGTATTACTGTTTCACATAAAACGCATCATGTGAGTAGTCAAAAGGGCCATGTTTGGGGCTATAATACAAACCGCATTGTGTATTTTTTACAGAGATGAGTTTGATTTTCTCTACTCTATGATAGCCTCTACGCTATCATTTTGGTGCTCCAAGGGCATATTTCTCAATGCTATGATAGCGTAGAGAAATAAATTCCCTACAATTTAGGTGCTCAAACTTCACAAGCAGCGTAGATTTTCTTTCTCTCGCAAATTTTTTTCTGAGTCATATCAGCAAAAATTGGTGGCCTCACCCATAATAAAAATCTTAAATATATGTATAGTATAAAAGTATTAAATACTAGATGTTCCGCGCGGCTTCGCCCGCGTAAATTAGGAATTTTATGGAATCCGTACATTTATGTCCCTTCATGTAGTCTACTCTATATCTGGCCCCCTATCATATCCACATATCTAACACTGACAGAATTTTATAAATCGGACCAGTAGTTCCTGAGATTAGCGCGTTCAAGCAGACAAATAAACAAACTCTTCAGGTTTATTATATAAGTATAGATTTTTTTTAATCGCTTGACAAACTCGAGTCTCGATTGTAGGTAATTATATTATGTATTCTGTGGTCTCAATCTAAAATACTTACTATGAAAAGTACCAATAATAAGGTCATAATACATAGGATGATGCATGGTATAATGGTTTATGGTAGTGATGATGATGATGAAATAGGTGAATGTAATTTTCATAGTAGCATATACTTTTCGTTCTTAAATCAACGCCGAAACTTTCAAACTTGTATCTATAAAGAGTCGGGAGTTCTCCCAGCAGCTTCCAAACCATGGGTGGGTGTCACTGGGTCCAAAATCTTACTATTTCTCAGAAACCGAAGTCACCACAATATGTTTCCATATAAATTTTGAGGAGTTCCCTCATATTGATTACTCATGGACTCTTTTATCAGGTCACCACTTTTGTGAACATAGTAGGTACTAAATTGGGATGATGCCTTAAACATCAAAAGAAAAGATTTGAAAATCGATTCATAAACGGAGGAGTAATCGTTGAGCATTAAAATACGAACGTAACACCTCCTCCTTTTGTAAAGTCGGTTAAAATTGTAGCTATGTGTTATTCTGATGTATAAACTATATTATTGTAAAGTTTCATTAAAATCCATTCAGTAGTTTTGAAAGAGTAACAAACATCCATACATACATCCTCACAAACTTTCGCCTTTATAATATTAGTAGGATATTTCCGTTGTCTGGTACCTGTAACACAAGTCCTTCAGGTACTTAGCACAGGGCCAGACTGATGTGGTGTGAAGCGTCCATAGATAATAATAATTATTAATATTAATTATTATTATTTAATTATTATCTGTGTTTGTAATATTAGCGAAATAAGTTTTTACAAGATTTGGACCTTATAAATAAATATATAAATGTCCTTATAAATAAATATATAAATGTCATATTATTAACTTACCTCCTTCGTCACATCCAAAGTAACAGTGCAATCGCGGGTATGCCGGTATCTTTGCCATGATTTTGACCAAAAAACAACCCAAGATTTGAAATCGGAGTCTGAAACAAACAGCCAAGGGTCGAAAGCAATAAACAGGAACTAGAAGCCGAAATCACAAACAAAAAGATACATTAAACATATTAATTAAACCACAACAAATAACTTTTTTTTTTTGGTTTGATTCGTCCCATTCAGGACAGGCAAAGGGAACAAAGCCCATACAGCCATGTCTTTTGTAGACAACAAATAACAACAAAACACAACTATTGTAAGTACGAACGCAGTGGAACGCAGGCCGAAAAACCATGGGGATTGGGGTTATATACTGTATTATCCATGGGGGTGACACATAGTGCATTGTTGGTAAAAAAAATATTTGTATGGAGTGTGCTGCCATCTTACAAATAATACAACAAACTTTTTTCCGTTGATACCTCTAAATGCCACTAGATGGCATAATATTATAGACAAATACGTATTAACATTTATCCAATGTAGTGTTATATTATCTTTCATCCGTTGACGAAAATTTTCACTTTTTAAAAGTATTTTAAAGTTTTCGCCTGCGTTAGTTGTTTTTTGTTATTGTGGTTTTTAGTTACTTTCTTCTTATTGTTTCTGACTTCGCTCGGCTTGTGATAACTTGTTTAGTGGTGACTGGTATCCGATAGTTCCTGTAAAAAGCTTCGTTTGAAACGAAATCACGATGAGCTTCGAAGATACCGATATACCCGTGACCTCAGACCTTTTATTTGGTCTGAGCCCCTGACGTCACTGTTATTTTGAATATGACGAAGGAGGTAAGTAAAATAAACCTTTAAGTAAATCAGCTGTCCCCAACCCGCGGCCGCGGGTCGCATGCGGCCCGCCGGGACTTTATAAGTGGCCCGTGTTAATATAAGTGGCCCTTGGTAATATGAGTGACCCGCGTAGTTAAAATTATTAATTAATTATTTAATCGTCGTGAAAATCTTGAAATGGGCTCTTAAGGTTCACAAACCTGCGCCAACTTTTTAGTGTTGAAATGGCTTGAGGAGGGATGTTTTGGGTGAGAAAAACCCTCCGTACTACTACCTACCTGAGAAGACCTTCCTTTTTGAAATTTTCATAATCTTGAAATTAGGTCATTAATTAAAAAATATCCTAAACATTAGTATGTTCTACTAATTTTTATTTTTATACAGATCACAGTTCCCGAACACAAAACCTACACAGGGTTACTACTTAGTGTGTACGCTTAACGCTAACATAGTATTTTGTTTTTGTTACAGTGCTTGTCTAAAGCAAATAGACAACAGTAAACTGAATATTATATTCAATATTGCAACTTACTGTGGAAGCCAGTGAAGGAAGTTACATCTCACCCTGGACATGCAACATTCACTGTGATTTTCTACAGATTACTACTAGACACAAAAATAAATATATGCCAGGTTAGATATGTAATTGTTATTGAACCTAGTTCAGTAAAAAATAGCAAATGAATCTGATAATTTTTGGTGAATTATGACAGAATTAGCAATCTATACTTCTATACTAATATTATAAATGCGAAAGTATCTCTGTCTGTCTGTCTCGCTTTCACGCCAAAACTACTGAACCGATTGCAATGAAATTTTGTACACAGATAGTCTAAGGCCTGAGAAAGGACATAGGCTACTTTTTAACTGGACAAAGGGGTTGTAAGGGGGTGAAAATGCGTAAATTTGTTCAAATTAAGTTAGTTCCAAAAATTCATAATAGATGGCGCCGTGCGTTTCCCACATCGCGCTGACGCTTGCTCAAAAGTCTTTCTATAAGACGTGGTATCATCTTACACTAATTTTCCGATTTTTTCAATTGTTATATCTAATGTACGTTATTAAATCATTAATCAGTACTTTATATGTACAAGATGTTTATATGCAGTGACGTAACCTTAAACCTATCAATGATAAATAGTTTATGGGTAAAGTTGTGTAATTGGGGGCTAAATAAGCTTTATTTGGCATAAATGAAGTTTAATTCGAAAAAATGAAATATTAAGTGCACACTGCACACCTGTATTTGGGTGTTTTGATTTGAGGGGTACCAGGGTTTTTTATAAAAACTTTTGACACCAATTTTGTTGACATCGCGCGCTATAAGCTGAAGTCCATGCGGACGAAGTCGCGGGCAACAGCTAGTCAGATTATATTTATTTTTAATAGTGTTTCCCTACGAATAATAAAACCTAAGGAAACGTAACTCCCATACTAATACAGTTTTAAATTTGGTTCCATTTGAACTGTCATGTAACGTCAGCCTTTATACCGCTCAAGGTCACCTAAATATTACAAATGTATAAAAAGTGAACCTAAGGTACACTTTTTTGACGAGTATTTTGGAGCATGTTTTTTGACGGAGTTACTCTTCCTTAGTTTTTATTATTCGTAGGTGTTTCCTAATATATTCTTTCAAAATATTGCTAGGTATTAAAATTTGTATAATTTCTTTCAGGTTTCACCAACTAAAAGGACAATAGGCTACTTGACCTATTTTTTTTCTTCATTCTAATCGCTTCTTAATCATTGATTTTCACTAAAAAACTAATATTTTAATATTTTAAACAGTAGAAACCCATAAAAATGTTGATTGAAAAATATGCCCTATATATGGCGCCGAAAACACTGTCCGCCATTGTGCCGCCATAGTGTGACGTCATGTTTTTTTGTATTTTATACTTTCTTTATTGAAAAACGTTTTATGTGCTAAACGTACGAGTCTAACAGTGCTTAAAAAATTAAAAAAGAATTTAGAAATCATTTGTAATGTTGAACACTTTTGTAGAAAAGTTATGGCCATTTCATTTCCTAACTACAATAAATGGAGATAATATATAAAAATATATAAATATATTTTATAAATCTTTCTAGGCTTATTCATATTATTTATGTACAAATAAACTTACATATAACGAGCGCGATAAATATAAGATATTAAATTACAAATGGGATGACGTCACATCCAGATCGGAAGTACCGCAAAAGCGTTCTCGTCAGTACAATTCCTATTTTCATAAAATCATATTTTCAAATCGACTTTATTTATCAATCATAAGCTTTTATTTCACGATAAGGGTGAAATACAGTTTCCTAGGCCAAGTTCTACTAGAAATATGCATTTTTTCAATGAAATTAAATATATGTCAAGTAGCCTATTCAAAAATTACTGAAAAGTTCAGGTTACAGACTACAGTATTATTTTCTTATTTGATTTGGTTGTTAATAAAATAAAGTAAACAAAATATTGTACTGTTTTATTGCCTCTAATGACCTGGATTCATTTTGATTAGTGTGAGTGCAGGTGATTAGTGCAGATGATTTGTGATTTGGAGATAAATGGCAACTCCAATAGTTTCTCTAAATCACTATAAATCATCTGTACTAATCACCTGCACTTGCACTAATCAAAGTGAATCCAGGCCATTAATTTTTGTATCAAAATTATCATTTAAATCCGGTAGATGTCGCTGTGTATTTTAAAAAACGCCATCTAGTTGATGCCTAGGAATATTAAGTACCACTCAACTAGATTGCGCTGCTACGTTACGTGTCAAAGCGCCATCTTAAGTCGAGTGCAATAATCTTACCTATACTTCTGCTTGTGTCACATCTATCTCAGTTTATATACTGTATTATCTATGGTATTATCTATGCGAAAAACATTGGTTCGTGATTTTTTTTTCGTGAAACGGTAACTGTCAAATGTCAATGTCGCAGTCGGCTAAAGCGCTTATTCCACTTAACCTAGGTAGGATCCTAGCTTTCTAAATGTTGTTCCACTTGACTAAATCGGAAACGATTTAGGATCCTAGCTAGGATCCTAAATCGTCCTAAAGCGCTTTTCCACTTATCCTAGCTAAGTTCCTAGCCTAGCTAGGTTCCTAGCCTAGCTAGGATCCTAAATCGTTTCCGATTTAGTCAAGTGGATTAACATTTAGAAAGCTAGGATCCTAAATCGTTTCCGTTTAACAAGTGGAATAACATTTAAGAAGCTAGGTTCCTAGCTACGATCCTACCTAGGAACCTAGCTAGGATAAGTGGAATAAGCGCTTTAATTGGACTACTAAGCTAGAGCTAGGTTAATACATGTTAGAATTTGTTGAGTTATACATTTACTCCATGGTTATACATTGTGACAAAAACGCTTGGAGGCACGGAAGTTCCCTCCGCTATCCACGAGTTCGCCGTAGCCTGCGACACCAGATAGTTGTAGGTTGTTATGCATTGTAAAGCCCGACAAGGCTATAAACTAATGTGTAAAACTGTCAATGGGCGCTGCAGCTGGTAAAGTGCGTTTCATCGAATAGTTCCTTTGCCGTCATGTTGGCATTCCTGTCTGTCAATAATGTAAACAAGGTTGACATGCTCTGCGAGTTTTCATTATTTTACTGTGATTTCGTGAGAAAATCATAACGAAAACATTAAAGAATGGTGAAAAAATGATGCTGCTAAGAGTTAAAGAGTTTTGTGAACGTGAAAACCGTAACTAGGCCCCAATAATTCCATTAAACTCGGGTTGCCGCCATTACGGCTTAGTGAAATAGGGTTACCAGCGTCAGTTTAAACGCCCATAAACACAGTAAAACTTATGAATACATGCAGAGCGTGTCTACCGTGTTTACGTGATGGCAAAGGAACTATTTGATGAAACGCACTTGTAGTAACGAAAATTACATACACGCGAACGAAGGCGCGGGTAAAAGCTAGTACAATAATATTATCAGGGCGAGCGAAGCGAGCCCTAGTACTTCTCACAAGTACATTTTGTGGTATACTTTACGGACAAACTACCACACCTATTGATTTGTGCTTTAACATAGTATTTACATGTAAATGTGTTATCATCAATCAGTGAAGGTGTGATGACGCGAGCCCTCACAAAGCTCGGCTTTTAGCTAATAAATGCGAAAGTGACTTTGATGGTTACTCCTTCACACATAAAGTACTAAGCGGATCATCATAAAACTTTCATAGGTACACGTTGTCTGGAGACTGGAACTCTGGAGCATGGAAAAGGACATAGGTTACCTTTTATCCCGGGAAAAAGAACGGTCCACGAGGGATAGACGTTAACGTAGGCAGAGCCGTAGGCGAAAGCTGTTAGAATTATGTACAATTTTCTTTAAGTGCATTTTGTGATAACATATTATCTCCCCTAATTTAAGGTAGAACAGTAAGTGTAATGTGGCAGCATTAATTTGCATTAGTGCCAACATGACGGCAAAGGAACTATGTATTTGATGAAACGCACTATAGTAACATAATATCTGCTTTGAGTTTTTTATTTAATATATCATTGAGCAAATAATTATGGTATTCCCTGGTATTACCGATAGTTGTCTACCCATACGCCATCTAGTTACTAAAATGGAAACTGTTTGACAATCAAATTAAAAAGTTAAGAAAATCCCTCATTAAAAAGCTTCCAATTAGTCTCCTTTTTAGGATCCTAATTAGAACTTCTAAATTTAGTTAAATGGAATAAAAGGGCCCATTCACTATCCTGCATTGCAGTCCTGCTGCAGTCCGCCGTGCAGGCCTGCAACACCATTCACTATCCTGCGTGCAGTCCGCCGGATTATGCAGGATAGTGTATGGTGTTGTAGGCCTGCACCGTGGACTGCAATGCAGGAATGCTCTTAACTTTTATAAGGATGTTGAAAATTATCATTAGCAAGAATATTATTGTCATTCTAGTTTCCGGTCTTTCCGCCCGCGCCATTTAGGATATGCGCGCACGGGCAACTCAGTTGCTCGGCGATTTATTTGTCTCTTTTGAAAAATAAATATAAAACCGAAGAAAGCGTCGAAAAATAGAATATTGGGTGCATCCATTATGGAGCGATCGGCTGATTCTCGGGAAATTTCATACTATGTATATGAAATTTAGAGCATACCCAAGGACTTGATCGAGAGACAAATAAATCGCTGAGCAACTAAGTTGCCCGTGCGCACATACCCTTATATAATACTTATAAATTATAATACAATGGCCATGGTTATATTAGCTTCTTGGCCATGGTTATATTGCCGTAGTGCCATATTAAGAACAAAAAGTCAAATGTCGAATGTCGGTATCACAACATAGAGTAGGTATGTCACTTCTCACTTGTTTTTTGTCAAGTTGACTGTTGATGTCAATTGAGTATTGACATTTGACTGTCATGTAACGGGAACGTGAATCGTTAATCGTTGAGGACGAAAGTTTGTAAAACATTTTAAAGAAATAATTATTTTACAGATTTATTTATTTAAACTTCATTAATTATTATTTCAATAGTGGTTAAAGTTTTTTCAGTTCAACCTGTAGATGTGTTACGTCCGTACAAAGTGATTTGAGTATAAAATCGAGTGTTTCGTTGAGCGAATTTTTGTAAAATATTAAAAAATATTTTATATGACGATAACACATTAACTAATGATTTTCTACTATTCTAACCGGTTTTAGTTTATCGGAGGTTACTTATTTATAACGGGTTCTACGATTTAGTTAAGTATGTATTAAATGCGAGTCATTTTATGTGAAAACTCGCAAGGCTACGTGCGTGTTAAATCCTCGAGTATCACTTATAAGTCCCTTCTGGGTGTCCCCATTGCAAAAATGAATGCCAATCAAAGCTTTTCGAAAAACTTGGGTATATGGATATCAGACAAGAAAAGCCAGAAATTAAACTGGAAGGAACTGAATGTGTCGTGCACTTCTCACGGATATAATATTGTAAAGGTAAGTTTGTGTAATTTTTATATTACAGCTTTATTTGGTCAAAAAAAAAAAATTATCCATCGATCACCAATTCCTGGAAATCTTTTGTTATCGCGGCCCATGTTATGGGCCTTGGGTTAATGAAGTTTTGTTGGTGTCCAAATAATAATGTGTTTTGTCTTTTATTTGGGTTAAAAGTGTCCTAAATGTAAAATGGTTAAAATAATATTGTTACCACTATAATAATTTTAAAAATTCACAGTATAATATATCAACACAAAGTCCGCTGCCTTTCAGTTCTCTTATAAATAAATTTATATTATTATTATTCCAGTTGGATATAGAAAAACCGTTTGAGGAGCAGGGTGATATCAACATATTCTTACACAAGCTAACAGATGTTATAGCATCAGCCGATCAAGGGGAAGAGAAGGTGAGTTCTAAAGTCATAAAAATTTTTTGATCTTATATTTTTAGATACAATGTGTGCAATGCACACCGGCGCCATCCTCTAGGGGCGCCAAATCGCCATCTTTAGGGGCGCCAAAACCAAGGACCCAGAAAATTTGCCTAAAGGGGCACCAAAATCCTTTTTTTGCGCACAGGTGCCTGTAGCCCTTACCGGGGGCCCTGTATATTTTTATAGGTCTACCAGGATCTGATGGCAAAAAGTGAGAAAAGAAATTGACTGTAGCAATACCAGGGTAATTGGAATAAAACATTTTGATCCTGTTTTTTCCTTATAGTGGCTGGCTGTGTGTGAAATTTGTTTAAAACCTGCCATTCAAATTTGCCATCAGATCCTGGTAGACCTATAAGTACTCAAATATTAAAATAACTTTTAAGTTTGGAAGTTTAATTTTTTTTTATAAATCTAAGAATCTAAGTTCTTTCAATTTTTTTTCTACTTTCAAGTGTTAATCTATATGACTAATCAGTAATCATTATTGACTATGAATGACTGTCAATGGACTGTAGCTGCAACATTATTAGATTTGAGGCTTATAACAGTTGTTCAATACTTTTCAGACCTCCATCATTATAAACTGCATTGAGCAGTATTTATCTAATCATCCAAATGTATTAGTTATTGATCCCTTGGACAATGTAAGGATACTGTTAAATAGGTGAGTTCTATTATTGGAATTTATATTATTAATGTAAAATTATGGTTCCTACCACAGACATAGATCAAGATAGATACCGCATGTGTATGTACTTCGCTTGTCATATCACGTTCCTAAATTACTTTCGAAAGTCTGTTCTTTAGTCTGCTTTCGGAATCAGACATCAATCGGAATTTTGAAAATGCCTAACTGCCTAATTGTGCCATATTGAGCTGTAGAAATTCAAATAGAAATGTTGGCCTAGATAATGGACACGTTTCTTATTATCGGTATGTCACAGTAGGTTGGAAAAAAGTGGCACGCTCATTTTCATACAAATTGAGGGACATGCGCTATCTATCTTGATCTATGTCTGTGGTTCCTACTCTTCTAGCTAGCTAGCTAGCTTCCAAGAATTTTCCTGTATTATTTTTTACAAATAAAAAATACAATGTACAAAATATTTTCCACTATGAAAATATTCTGAAGAGCCTTAAATTCCCAATAGTGAGGTCACTGCTTAAACATTTCAATCTTTCATAAATTAATTAATTTATGCAACTTAACAGTTAATGTAAGATGTATTTTACTTTATGGAAATAAGTTTTGAATAATGTCTTATACAGTAATATTCAAGGTTAACATAATAAAAGTTATCTATGTCATGAAGGAATCATGAATAAATTACATAATTATTAATAAATTTTATAGCAAGAGCCAAGAAACATATTAAAGTTTTCCTTTGTTTGCAGGTTTAATTATTATAGTATACTAAAAGAGGAATCATCTCTAAGAAAAATAGGAATATACACACCAACTTTTGCTGAATTTAAAAATAATAATATAAACGAGAATTATGATATTATGAGGGAGAATGGTGTTACTTTTCCTGTGATCTGCAAACCCACTGTTGCTCACGGTTCAAAGCTGGCACATGAGATGGTAGTTATTTTTAACAAAAGAGGTTTAAGTGTGTGCAAACCTCCATGTGTTGTCCAGAGTTTCGTCAACCATAATGCAGTGCTACACAAAGTATTTGTAGTGGGAAACAGGTTGGTATCTATACGTATACTGATATAATATGTGTATTTATCCATTACCTTTTTACGTTTAAAGTACTTCACCTAAAATATCCTTTAAGTCCCCAGAAAGAACGAAAATAAATTGTTATTTCGATAAAAATGTTCATGATACCTATTTGAAACCTTGCATAAACTAAGTTGCAGGCAACATCTAATGTTTAAGTGTTTAAGCCCTTGAATATAAGCAGCCTTCAACTTATGTAACGTATAAACAATGATTTACATGGCCACTTGGCTGCTGTATAAACAATGTGATTCACATAGAACTTGCCTTGGGGATTTTACGGTTCAGTAATCAATGTTAAATGACTCAGAAAGTTGAATAATCAAATTATTCAGTTGAATAGAACATTTTTTTTTTAGAACTGTAGATTGTTAAATAGTTTTATTACTCAAACTTAACTCAAGAAGTCAAATAATATTTATTTCCATTTAAAATATCTATTGGTAATAATTTCAGATACAATATTGCCGAACGACCTAGCCTGAAAAACTTCTATGCGTCGGACGACTTGGACCCAATATTCTATAGCACAGGCGAAGTATGCAAAGCCGACAGCCAATCAACACTATCCATTTTGGACCCACAGGATATGGCGGACAGAAATATGTGCTTAAATGAGGACAAAATCAAGAGTATTATCCAAATTCTTCAGAGAAGGATTGGCTTAGTGTTATACGGTTTTGATGTGGTCATAGACAATGTGACGGGCAACCATGCGGTCATAGACATTAATGTATTTCCAAGTTACGACAATTTCCCAAACTTCTTCGAACATCTTCTAGAATGTATAGAGGAGATGGAATGTACTGAGAACTGCAATGGTGTGACCGAAGTGTGTAGTAGAAATAGGTTAATTAACGTAAGCAGTAGTAGTAATAAATATGGAGTGGTCGGTATGAATATTAACTAGTGAAACACTGCTAGTGTCATGTTATGAAATAGGTAGTGTTACCAGCAAAATCCCCTATATTTGCACTAACTGAATCCAACAAACTGTATACAGCATGTCTGGTGAGACATGACCGATACTTAAGGAGAGTATTCGGTACTCGATTCTCATTATAATTATGTAATAAAATTAGGTACTTAATTTTTGACCAAAACCTCTAAACAAATGCATCATGGACACTTAGTAAATTATGTATTATGCGGCCCGGCCGGCGCGGCGGCGTACGCCTCGCGCCGCGCGCTACCCCTCCCGCGCGTGGTATCCACAGCTGTGAGCTGTCCATGCGTTGGGTAAATAATTATTTAACTTTAAGCTACGTTTACTCAGTGATCCATTGATATTATGTTTTTTCAACTAATATAATAGTCAAATATTACGTCCTCGATTATTGAACATATTGTCTCACCAGTCATGCTGTATACGCTAAAGTAAGAAATGGTAATTTTATTGTAAGTACTAGTGATATGGGGGAAAAAGAGCAATAATTTATTATTATAGAAAGAAATACCGAAAAAAGTAATGTCGAGATCGCTACATACAAATGTTATGAGTTATTTCCAAGCTCAGTTTTTAAATTAATATAGTCATGTCTTCTTAAAATCGTTAACTTATTCGAAAAAAAGTTTCTCTAATCTGTATTTAGACTACTCTTTGTAGATTAATTTTTAGGGTGATTGGTAAGCTATAAGACAGACAAAAAATAGCAGAAACGATAATGAAGGTTATGAAACGTACTAAGTATGTCAGTTTCTGAATAACATTAAGGCCTTAAATCTTAGTTTAATTTGTAGGAAGTAAAATTTATTATAACAAGATAAGTAACTAGCAGCTAAATAAATAACAGCAAAACGATGTTACAACAGACTGGTAACTAATCACTTTTCTATGTAAATACTAGCTGTCCCAGAAAACGTTGCTTTGCCATATTATTTTATTGAAGTGACTAAATAAGTATGTCACCATGGCAACGTCGATCGCTATCCTGTCGCACAAACAATGGTCGCCGTCAGTCTCA
Source organism: Lysandra bellargus (assembly GCA_905333045.1). Lineage (NCBI taxonomy): Eukaryota > Metazoa > Arthropoda > Insecta > Lepidoptera > Lycaenidae > Lysandra > Lysandra bellargus. The sequence continues at coordinate 7,475,562 of HG995355.1, forward strand.
GGTTGTAATAATTTACTATTATTTATTCAACAAATGCACTTATCAATATATAAAGTACCGAGTAGCCGATTCTCAGACCTACTGAATATGCATATAAAATTTGGTAAAAATCAGTAAAGCCGTTTCGGAGGAGTTCGTGGACTAACATTGTGACACGAGAATTTTATATATAAGAAGATTGTACCAATTTAGTTGAAAATTATTAAGTTATGCTCTCTTACTAGATTGTAAAAATCAAATATTGTATTTCTTTGTTTTTATGATTGCAGAAATCAAATATTTTCGTAATTGCAAAAAGTCATATTTGTTTAATTAATCTGTTGGTATAAGCTGGTATAAGTAATCTCTTTAGCGGCTCTATCTCACAGCTAATATTACATATATTTCAGTTTCTCTATATTTTCCTTAGGGCCTGTTTCAACGCTTCCTGATAAGGTGCCGGATAGGCTTATTTTACAGATTCTCCATACTCTATCTGTCAATTTAAATGGTGGATAGCCTTATTAGGAAGTGGTGAAAAAAGCCCTTAGTCTATGATTAGAGTCAAGTTGTGACTGAAAAATAAAAATGATACAGGTCGCCCACAATTTTGAGACCTTCCGAAAAAGTGAGGAGGTGAAAGTAACTAGACGACGCCCGCAACTCTGTTGCGCCAATATTCGTTTATCGCGTGGGAACCGTACATTTTTCCCGGGTAAAAGTATCCTATGTCCTTTCCCGGGACTCTAAGACGTATCTCCATTTCTAACTTCAGCAAAATCGGTTCAGTGGTTTAGGCGTGAAGAGGATTTAGACAGACAGACAGATGGACAAACTGACAGACACACTTTATAATATTATTAGTATGGATTACCAATAACGGTTAATTGGAGATCTACAAATAACGCACTGTCTTGTCGGCTGTGTCGCTAATGTATTTACCAAAAGCAATGGTTTTCTTTGTTACTAACGTAACTAGATTGGCAGTTTACGGCAGCAAAGATGCCTGCAGGCATATCTGACCTACATAATGATATAATAATGAATTGTCATTGTCTTTTGAACTATCAAGTGGTTACGCATTTCTGTGAATCGTTTGTAAGACGTTGCTACTCTAGTATTTTAGAAACTCATTGACCAAAAGCGTGACCCCATGCTCTCGCCAACTCCTCACCCCACCAAAAATACCTAAAATCGATAATTGTACTTTTCTACCAGTCTTTAAGTTGTGCACGGCCTAGTCTCTATTATATTACAATATATTGTAAAATCTGTGATATCCACTTGTATTTAGTGTAGATAGGTAGTTTGTAAGTTTCATAATATTATGATTTATGAATGTATTATTATAACTAAGCTATAGGACTATAATATTATTATTTAGATGTGTAGTTCTGTTAATCAGGAATTTCTAAAGTGGGAATCTAGTAGATTATAATAAGTATAAAGTGTTCAATGAAGATATTGTATACTTACTGAAAATTGAAGTCTTGAGAAATACTAAAAATATATTATAATATTATAACCACAGACATAGATCATGATAGATACCGCATGTGTATGTACTTCGCGTGTCACATCGCGCTTCCAAACGACGAGCAATGCTCGTCTTTCGAAAGTCTGTTCTTTAGTCTGCTATCGGAATCGGACGTCAATCGGAATTTTTAATATGCCCAAATGCCTAAAAGTGCCGTATTAAGCTGTAGAAATTCAAATAGAAACGTTGGCCTTGATAATGGGCACTTTTCTTATCATCGGTACACAAGTCAAAACTCACAGTAGCTATAAAAAAGTGGCACGCTCGTTTTCATACAAATAGAGCGACATGCGGTATCTGTCTTGATCTATATCTGTGATTATAACCTACCTTTATTATTACTATAATATTATATTGTCACATGATATTATTAATATGACTATAAGTACTATAAAGCATTTCTGTGACATATAGACTTGGTGGGAAAATCATCCACATGTTTACCGATATCAAAATAATGAAACACGGAATTTCATTTTTTTTAACTTAATTTATATGAAGCTTTGTGCCTCGATTCACCGTTTGTACTTTAGTAAAAACTACTTTAAATTCAAAACACTGTATGGACTTGTGCTGACTGTACTTAGTTATAAGTACTTTGTTTTGTTCAAATTTACTGTAGCGTGTAAATCAGCATTTAATTATTAATGTAATGTTTACAGGAACATAACCCACAATAGTAAATAAAATTGGATTTATAGGGGTACGGCAAAGCAAACAGGCGACTGATACTAGCTATAGCAATTTCCTTTTTTGCCGCGACAAAGTTTTGTGAAATGGATATCGTTTTTAGGCTATGCTATAGATAAACGCGGCTTATATCCATGTTGGTATAGAACTACCTTTAAATCGTCACGTATTAACAGTGCATTAAAAAATGACAGTGGCAAATTATTTGTTTACATTTAGGTCAGAAACAAAATCAATTAAAACGTAGTATAAGTATGGGATATGGGCGATTAATGGTTTATTTTAAACTTGTCGCAATATTTTAGTGTCTCGTTTGCGCTGCCCCTTATATTAGTCTTTACTGTGTAGTTTAATAACGTATCTCTATTACGTCTAGACTAAAATATATACCGGTCTAGATATATTCATCACCTTACCTGCTTGAAAACTCAATAATAAATTTGACGGGACGTATAAAAATCTGAAACCATTTGAATAACTTTCTGAACAGGTGTAACCTCAATTCTGTTATATAAGACAAACTTCTGTTTTAACACTAAGTATATATTAATAATATTATCGTCTGTCTGACTATATGTTACCGCTTATATGCTCGGAATTGTAAGTTGGGGGGGAAAGAAATAGTTTTTATCCCGACATAATAAACGGTTTCAACAGTGGCGATTTACTTTTAATTAATATTATTAATAATTATTTCTTTGTACTTATAATATTTAAGCAATCAGTATTAAGTAAACATTTACACAAACTTGTAATTAACTAAGTCCTCATATACAATTACACACCACTGAAAAAGGACACTGTATTATTAGTTTGCAATGTGCAGGCTTGGGAGACTAAATGAAAGATGAGTTGTAACCGCGAAAGATGTTTAATAACTGACCTATGAACTAATTACATTATATTCTTATATAGCTAATATCAGGGAGGTGTGCCGCACACTACACCTCCCCCGTTTTTTAAAAAAAAAAAAAAAAAATCTTTTTTTTTTTTACTAAATACTATTCTATTATACTTTTATCTCTATTATATGTTATTACTATTATTTACTCTATTATTATATACTAATCATTTCATAATAATTCTATCAAAAACTTAAACTATGTAGTTTTTTTTATCTCTAACTTTTCTTTAATCTAAATTATTACAATAAATACAAATCTGTGCTGCTGTATTAAATTGAAATTATTATTATTTTTTACATCAGTGATGGGTTGTTGACGATGTAATTTTAAATACCTACACAAAAATAATAAAAAATTAACATATCCTCAGAATTTTAATTAAATTTTTCACAATATGGTTACTTTGCCTTTTAGATTTTTTACGCCCTTCAATGTATCTCCTTTATTCAATGTCTTATAAACTTCTATAAACCTCTATTGATATTATTATTATTACACAAAATACAATATTTTCTTTTATTATTGATAAATTCATCTTTTTTTTTTCACCTTATTACTAGTTACTGTTTCATACTCATTATTACTCATTGATTAACTTATCAATATTTTACTAATCCCCTTGATTAGTGGACTGGCCAGTCACTTATTTTAAATTGTCGTTTCATATTAGGTATACCTTAATTCATTAGCTCTTAACTCTTTTTGTCATTTTTCATGCATGTATGCCTTTCATTTATTTATATTACTTTCATAACATTACTGGTACATTTTATTTTTATTTATAGTCGACTGTTTTATTTATTTTATGGTACTTTTATTATTTTATATACTTTGTGCGCACTTTTATTTGGTACAATACATTTTATTTATACAAAATTAAACGGGACCTTTTTTAAGACTAACCAACAACAAAAAAAAAATGTCTCCAACCATTTTACTTAAATGAAGGATTGTTCCCGCCGAGCATGCTCTAAGTACCATTTATTTTGTACCATTTTGTACCATATTTAATACCAAGGTTCTTTTAAGGCAACTTGACCTCCAACTATTCTCACAGAGAAAACTCGTTTACACCATGATCGAATGAAGGATTCCCTTGCGTATTTTTTTTAATGCTCTCGGCATTTTATTTATTACTCAACGATACGTAGCATTTAAGCTAGTATTTTATAATGCTCTATGGCATTTTTAAACCTATTCTTTACCTATGCCTAACAAAAGACCCATTCCATAATTTTATGCAATCAATATTTAAAATATCCTTAACTATTGGATGATCAGGCCAACAGCTACTAGACATTTTAAACATTGATGCAACCCTATCGACCTAAAAACAATCCTTTTTCAATCAAATACCTACTAAAACACTAAAACCCTTATTCCTAACTTCAAAATAACCATTTCTATACCTAAATAATAGCTTTCAGCTATTTTGCAAACCAAATATCACATTCCTAATCTTTTCTCACAATAATATTACGTGATATCTCGTACGAACGTAATAAATTTTTTAAGTAAATCCGTGTAAGTCATATCCAGTGTAATTTCTCAGTAAATGTAGCTAATCAACTTACTTAAAGTAGTTGAAAAGAATTTAATACATTGCCAAGAATTGTTTCTCCTTTTCTCTATTTCTAACTCACTTAAAACATATTTTTAATTTGTTTATGTTAAAATATACTCAACTTCCTTTTATAACAATATGCTTCTTACGTAATAATTATTAAGTATATTATTTTCTTTATTTTTCTCACTCTTCTTTTTCTAAAACATTTTGCTGTAAGATATAGATATATACAAAGTAACCATGGAACCAAAACAATCTCAAAATTATCAATATACCTCTAACTTTCTATCTTCTTATTGATATTAATTGGGTTGGAATACATAGCAACATAACATTCTATAAAAATCATAACATCCTAATCCCCACTTAATTTATTTTAGTACTATTTCTTTAAAAAATGCCTCTTTTGTCTTTAAATAAAATATTTAAGTCGTTATTGTTTATTATTCTTTATTATTATTATTTTTCTTACAAAATTATTCATTAATAACTTCTAAGTTCAAATTAAATTGAATTGATATACATACTGCATAGCAACATAATAATTATTTTTAAAATTATTTTTTATGTAAGTACGATAAAAAATGCACCTATTACATATTTTAAATACGCATCCTATCCTTTAGATTTTAAAATATTATATTTATTACACTTCATTTTTTTAACACGAAATGTTTTTTATTTATGTAAGTAATTAAGTTATTGCGCATTTTCAGTTACTTAATTTGAAATAGTCATAAATTGACAACTAAAAATAAACCAATGTAAAATTATTATTAATAACTATTGAAAATAGATTTCAAAAGGAATTCATACTTCCTAATTAATTTTGAAAAATCAAACTATTTAAATTGAGTAATATATTTTTTGAAAATTCAAAAATAAAATTTTAACTACCTAATTTGAAAAGAAAAATGTTATCAACTTCTTGACGTAGGTATAGGTACTAAAGTTGACGCGTTGTCAACGACCAGAAACAAAAATCATTTTAGAAAATTAAATGTATCTTACAGAAAGTTAATTTTAATCTATAACTAATTTTAAATGTTATTTAAAAACATACATTCTGTTATTAAAATATTCGTTCTAAGAAATTAAATAAAATTCATGCCCTGGAATGTATGCTAATTATGTTTGTTAGTTTTGCAACAAATTACTGGAATCATATTCAAACATACTGGTAAATATGGACTGCGCTTACATGACATATTTGGATGCATAAACTCATTGCATCACGTTTCTTTGTACCAAATATGATGCACGAAGTGTTTTGATATTGTTATGCGAAACCAAAATATGATTATCTCTTTTGGACCACCCATATTGTAGACTGTACGTAAGGATTAATTAAATTTTTGACTACTGTGACACAAAACAAAAATATTTTGCATTTTCACAAATAACAACAAAATAAATTTAACATTTTAGTTTTTAATCTAGTGACCCATTTGAAACTTTAACTGCCTTTACCAAGAATTCGGAAAAAAAAAGATAGATAATACGTGACACAAAATAAAGAATGAAACTATTAGTACTATTGAATTTGAAGAGAATATTATAATTATTTAGCTAATTAAGTGCAACGACACTTTAAAGTCAGTTGTATTGTGGAAAAAAAAAATCGTAAAGTTTTCCAATATCGCAACGAAATTTATTACTTATACCTTTTTAAGGAATTTATTATTGATTTAAGTTCTTTAAACTAAAGTCATACTTGGTACAAACCTATGAATAAAATATATTTAGCTGAACAAAGAACATCATCCTTTTTGTAAAGTCGGTTAGAAAAGATATCTACTTACATTTCGTTGCGCGAATGCTGAGTTGGCATCGCGGACATTTGACGCTTTTCCCACAAAGGCGTTGCATACCGTGGAAACTTACATAAGGTGTTTTAACCTACCTGCTTTAACCAACTGCGCATAATATTCGATTAGTTATGAGTTGCTATGTATTCCGCTATCAAAATTTAAATATCAAAATTTAAAATTATTCAACTCTATAAAATTACCTTAGACAGTTAGATGTCTTTCACAGTTATCTACTTTCAAAATTATTTTGTCAAAACTCATACCACACAATATTTATATTGCACTTTACTTTAAATCTAAATATTTTCGTACTGCTTATACCGAAACTTTCTCCATACAAAAATTCATCGTCAACACCCTAGTTTTTAAATTTCTAACTTTTGCTTTATTACACAATAACAGCACCAAAACACATTTTATTTTAGAATATTATTCCAATTATCATTATTTTCAATAAATTTTTTTTTTTTGACATTATTTTCTTTAAACTTCTAAATTAACTTATCTTCCAGTACCTAAATATTTTACAAGTTGCTAAGCTGCAGAATAATACCATTATTTATTTATTTATTTTTACTCTCAAAACATTAGACCAGACACGTAATCTCCAAAAAATAAATCTTTTCCAAAAATAATGCAGAATAATTTGATACCTAATACCTACCTATTAAATCAATGAAAACAAAAATAACATGCAAACAAAAAAAAAAAAAAAAATACTAAAATCTATTAAATATCATCTGCAACTATTTTGAAGATTCCAATTAGTCAGATATTGTAAAACATAATATAATATGAAAATATTACCAATATTATAAATTTCGCAAAAACTTATTTATTTCTTATAGCAATCTGACTTTCCATTAATTAATTAACTGTTAATTTATAACTTTACTTATTTTTTACCGAAATCTTTATTTCTAGAAATTAAATTACTTGTATTCAAAATATTTAAAATCAAAATATTATTTATTTAATTGAAAATACATTTTATACCTTTTACGTTTAATGATTATACATTTTTTTTATATATTTTGGCAAATTGCTTAAAATCATATTTTATTTTTCTAAACGGAACATTCTATGTAATTTTCATATCAAAATAAAATTAAAATTTAGACATAAATTTAGACATAATTTTATACATACCGCTGCAGTTACAAATAAGACATATTATAATTTATTTTTATATTTAAATTTAGACCAAACAACTTCAATCGCATTTTTCTATCCTCCTCTCTGTTCTCCCGGCTGCATCCACTTCCGACACGAACATCTCCCGGCCGCCTGCTCTACATTCCTCTCATCCGACTCCAACATCTCCCGGCTGCCAGCATATTCCACTCATCTGACACCATCATCTCCCGGCTGCCTGCTTTTCATTTCCACTCCAACATTTATTTTTCGATTTAATATTATTCTTGCAACTATTCAGTTTTTATAATTTAATTTCGAGTTTAAATTTCGATTTCAATTTTTTTTTAATTTTTCACTGAATCACTGAGTCATTTTTTTTTCATAACGATTATATTTAATTTTAGCAACAGATTTGCATTTACTTTTTATTTTAGTTTCTACAGTGTATTTCACCCATTTTTACCTATACTATTTTAAATCACTAACTAACGGCCTTAAGTCTCTATTTCTAAGTTCATTTTTAGCACCTTTATTGTCCACATTATCAAAGTTCACTTTCTAAAGAGTCACATTTTTTATTTTTCAATTTAAAGTCCAATTTCATTTAAACACATTCCCTGTACCTTCTGCGCAGCGCTGCCGCAAGGCAGCACTGGCAGGGTCGCCATGCAATGTGCAGGCTTGGGAGACTAAATGAAAGATGAGTTGTAACCGCGAAAGATGTTTAATAACTGACCTATGAACTAATTACATTATATTCTTATATAGCTAATATCAGGGAGGTGTGCCGCACACTACAAGTTAGACTAAGAAATAATTTAAATGACAATTAGAGGCCCCGCGCCCGCAGACTACAGATTAATCGGCCGATAGTTTGACCAAGTTGGGATTTCAGTACGTTATTAAATATTATCGCCCGATACAAATCGTTTGTAGTGTGCGCACCTTCATACATCTACGTACTGATTAAGCTTTCGATCAAACTATCGGCCAACTAACGGCCGTTCCCAATATTTGATCTATCTCTGGTTTTACCCTACTAGAGATAGGAATCGCTCTCATTAGACATTAGTCATATATTTTATGTCAATTTAATGTTAGCTGCGATCGGTCGTATGTCAAACCATATTTATATATAGATTGAATATTGGGAACCGCCGTAAAAGTCTGCAGTCTGCGGGGGCTCTTAAACTACTTGTTATTAAAACATTGAAAATCAGGGCGGGCTTGTGAAATCAAGGGCCGCATTAACAGCAAATCTCCAATGTTATTGTAAACTTCGTATCATTCCACAATCTAGTAGGCGCAGATTCTCGTTTGTACATCATTTCCATAACACGGCCGACGGTCATAATAAAATAGTGATCAGAATATAAATGTGTTATTATCACGTGAAATATGGTTTCGTGTAGGGTCCGAATTATTATACTTCGAGTGTCCCTTCGATCGCTGTGTCACTCGTGCGCAGTTAATATTGTTACGTGCTAGGGTTCGAGGATTCGGAGAGAAAGACCTGGTGACTCTCTTGAAGACTTTATTCACAAACACTAGCTCACACAAATCACTAAGTCCAAACACTAAGCACTAGATCCAAATCACTGAGCACTATCACTGTCCTAGGTCGTAGCCGAGTCGTTAGTTCACTATCACAATCACTCACTATTGATCACTTGTCTCACTTTGAAGTCGCCTTGATGATCGCTCGGATCGAACTGACTGACTGCCGGCTTGTTTACCTTTTATATGGCCCGCGTCGAATTCTGGAGCGTTCTATTTTGGATTGTTTAGTAAACACGTAATTCACATAAACAAGGGTTGCACTTTTCTAGAAAGTACGCGCAACTGTCGCGCGCAGGTAAACAACTGCCCGTATTCGTAACACGTAAACAACTGCTCGTATCCGTAACAATATTATGTTGACTCCTGAGTTCCGAGTTTCGTCTCTATCTCAAATTTCAATAGAGTTGATTCGATATGTACAGATCGACAAGGCTTTTTATGAACGTGAGCGGGAGCGCTGCACGTAAAGGAGAACTGTAAAAAATGACGTTTTTGTATGATGACAACGTTAGTTCCTTTTTTCGCCACGTTCATAATTTAAAGCCTTTTCGATCTGTATGAGCAGATGTCATCTACACTAGCGCTCAATCGTGCGGTGGCTCAATTTGTAACTAATCAGGATAGAGAAGTTTGACGATTGGTCAACGCAATGTCGATCTTGATTCGAGTTCGTTCGATAGTACTGTAACGATTAAAGCTAAATCAAAATATAGACATCGAAATACTCGTAAATCAAAATCGTATCAGTTTCAGGAGTAAAGTGCCTGGGGAATAGGGATTTGAAGATAAAAGTGACTCGTGGTTTGAGAATTAGGCCCATAGTGTGCTCGAATGTTGATTTGAAAGTGAATTTTTAAGTTTTATTAGTTATGTAAGAAAAACCACATTCTTCTCAAAACTTGTTTGAGCCTATCCAATTTAGTGATTGCTGACTCGTGTTTTTTTGCGAAGATTTCTCTAAAGATTAAGCCTACATACCTAGTTTTTTCGTAAACATTCGCAACATTCTTAAATAAACAGAATTTAAATTATTTTTTTAATAATACTAATATCATGAAAAAATTAAGCTAAGTAGGTACCTATAGCAGTTAATATACAATGAGTAATTTATATCCAGATTTGCTAGGCACTTCAAAAATGTATAGGTACAGTATACTAATCAAAATACTACAATATAAGGCAGCTATAATCTTAATTCAAAATGTTATTGTGGTTATTATTATACAATTATTATTTATTATTTCACTCATATGCAATTGCCACGTCGAACCTCGCTTGGGTGTGAGTTGCGACTTGCGACCTGACCTTTACATTATGAAAAAAATATTGTAGCTTTTGTCGCTACACAAAATGTTTATGAGTTAATTTGTGAGAAAATAAGCTTCGGGGGCGTAGAAAACAAAATTTTCGATTTCTATAATTCATTTTAATACTGGATTTGAACCAGTTCGTACTAGTGAAAACTCGATACTTAGCTAAAATTTTCTCGATAAAAAAAAATCACAAAGATGCATAAAATTTTAACATTTTTTCAATTTCTTTCCAAAACGGTACATTCAACTGAATCAATATTTTAATACATAATGTAAAATTCTATAACCGAGGGACTGGACCAGCGGATTTTTAAAATGTTGTATATTTTTTTAGTTATTAAGAAAAATCTGTTCCGCATCATCCCTTTTCATCAGGCATAATATGAATGATGGTTGTAAGTGTGAAGAGAGATCCGAAGGACGATGTTTTATTTTTTGCTTTGCAGTTCGCCCTCTTAATAAATTTATATATATTACCTATGCAGCTCAGCAGCTGGCATTCCTAATTATTATTAGTAGTTAAAGTTAAGTACTGCTATGTCCATTGTCCACTATACCGCTAAGAGACTGAATGTACTGTTACTAGATCTTATTGTATGTTACGTTTGTACTAACCATGTAATAAACTTAGTTTAAATATTATTAATGCGTTTTTACTTTTTTATGCACTAGGGCTCCCAGTTCCCGCACATGATAGCGATATCTGCGTCAAAACTTTTGATTTTGCTGAAATTTTGTATGGAGGTAAACTTTGAGTCGCAGGAAAGGACATAGGATACTTTTTATTCCGAAGTAATGTACGGTTCCTGCGTGACAAACGATCTTGCGGGTGTTATCTACTTCATTAAATAAAAATAACAAACTCAATGTTGTAAAAAGTCAATAACTTATAACAGGGTTGAAGAAGTGTGTCATATGCCAGTCGCAGTGAAAAGATGACTTCCATTGTGAATATAGTAAGACAAGAAGCCTTACAAGTACCTCAGCCAATTAGCGTAGGTAATTTTCGTTAAACTGCGAGAAACTCGTTTGAGATTTCACTGTTTCGTTTTCTTTTCGAGAAAAAACACGATCATTAATATCGTACGAGATCTTCAAACGATTATTCGTGGAGTTTTTACAGTGTACCTACGATCGGTAAAGTAACCAGCAGATCGCCTAATGGTTAGCAAATATTGCTGTCTATGACAATCGTTATGATATCCTGGCGGTATACAAGTGCGTTGCTACTTGCTGCTGCAGTAGGTCCGGTGAGTACCTATACTACCACTATGGCAGATTCATCAAAACAGACGTTAATTCGCGTTGAATTTTTGCGAGACTATATTAATACGTTACAACAACTACCTAGGTATAATTTCTAAATTTATGTGACTCTTCAGTCAAGGCTGATTTACATTGATACAGTAGCTGGCGCCAGCATCACTGGTTCCGTCGCTGGATCAGCACTGTATCAATGTAAACGTATTTCAATCCAGTGGGACTGCTACTGTATCAATGTAAATCAACCTTTGTTGTTGGGGAATTGTTGATTGTTATGGGTTTGTAGGAGAAGAGTACGTACCTAGTGAAAAACTAAACGTGTGCATAAAATATTATGTTACCTCAGATTTCTTAGGTTTTAACTCCTAACTAATATAATAATTAATAAGTAATAAGATAGGCGTAAACTTTTGCCTGCTCAAACGAGAAAGTCTAGTTAGAAAATGCAAATACGTTCGCCATAATTATCATACGCACAACTATACCACACATGTGTAAATACACACTTTCTACTCCATCATTCATACATAAAGGGGTCTGATTGCTTTGCCAAGGCAAAGGGGGGGGGGGGGGAGGGCGGCATTTTGACTCTACCTACTACAATTCATACTTTTCTCATTCTCTATGAATTAGAGTGGAATTGGTGAATTCATTCGAGTTTCGACGTACGGGAATGATTGTTCAAGGTTTGAACTTCAAGAAAATCAACTCAAAGACTTAGAACTTTGGTTGCATTATATTTGGCAACTTTTTTATCTATATATAGGCTCAGACCAATAAAAAAAGAAAGACGGAGTATTTACAGGTAATGGGGTGAAGTCGCTGTCCATCAATGTGTGCGTCACGCCTAGCATAAATACGCTAGACGTGCGCTTGTGTGCAAAAAAATAATGTTGCCAATTCAGGGTTTCAGATTGTCAAACTCCCATCCTGTTGCAGTCTTATTAAACTACTAAGTAATGACTACAAAAGTTGCTACCAAACTAGATTGTTAATCATCATTCATTAGTAATTGCTGAAAAAAGTAAATACTTAAATATCTATATCTAATAAATTATGTGTTTCAACTAAGAACAGACAGACAGACAGACAGACAGACATACATACAGACAAAAATTGTAAAGAGTGTTGTTTGGTGTATGCAGTATGTATCGTATACAGATTAATATGCAAATAGTAAAAAAATCTTTCAATACTACAAAAAGACACTCCAATTTTATTTATATTAATAGAATTTTAAATGAATAACGAATTTTAGGTTAAAAATAAACATTTGTCAGGATAATACAGCACGTAATAATATTTTCCCCTATTATGGGGAAAAATATCTTGCGACCAGCATGCAGCACTGGTTGAAGTTCTGTGTTCCGAGACTCCCGAGACAATTTTTAAAATTAATAAATTAAATTCGTTATTTCGGTGGTAATACATAAATATTCAACTAATTACTTGTGAAACGTAATCCCACAAGGTTTCTTTTGAGCACAAGAATTGTTTTTGCACCATTTAACGATGCAGGACGGCATATTTTGATATTTCTTGACACAGATGAAAACGACATGCGCCGTCACTCGTTGAAACCGGAATGGCGGGCGGCCGGCTTCCTATGGCCGTATCGGCTTCCTATTGCCTGCCTCACCGCGTAGCATGGATGGCTCTGTCTATCTTTTTTTATTGGTCTGAGTATATAGGTATCTCTATATGCGGGCGGCTGTACCTCCCGGCTCCCTGCCCCCTCCTTGGCGACGCCCTTGCTTATCGACAAGGATGTCATTAATGTCATGGGGGCATGGAAGCGAAGCTGTCAAAAATAATAACGCCTAGTGCTTTTCATTTCGACCACATATGACATTGAATCAATCCCTTTAGGTAGCTCTCAAGCGACATTTTACCAAGGAGGGTTAAGTTCTGATTAGGCCACACGCCAAATAAGCCTTGTAAGCTTGTATTCCATAGCAGGTCGGGTTGCGGATTTTCATAATTGTGTATATTGTTAATTGTAGCACCATAAACTTGCAGTAGACAGATGCGCATGCAATTTATTTAAAGCTGGTTTGCCACCTGTCTGGCTTTAAGAAGAATGTGAGAGAAGGTTTATTTATAAAACCATGGCTTGTTGGTTTTACTTTAAATAATATGTATTTAGCGGGCTATGCCAATATCTCAAGAATTGCAGCAGTGCATCTACAAACTCTGCGATCGTGTATCACGTAGTACTTATATGTCAGTATGTATCACGCGTTTCCCGTAGTGCCACCTTCAGGAGCAGGAACTCCGTTGGGGTTTTAGTGGGTAGTCCCGGGTGTGTCTTCCGTCCGCCCCGGGAAGTCCCACATCCCTCGGTGATCCTCCCCAGGCCCCGGGGATGCGTAAACGCATTCCCCTAACGAAAAAAGGCATCTACAAACTGTCATGATGGATAGGCCCAGGAAATGTGTAAGATAGTTGAATATCTGAGAGTAGACTGAGATGAATTCAGTCGAACTTCGCAGACTAGCCTTAGGACAGGAAAAGTTTTGGGGTTTGACTGCCAATCTTCATCGTGATTGGCATATTTTGAGGAAGAAGAGCAAAGATGCTTTATCAGCGATTGCATGAAACAGTGTAATAGATATACTCTGCAATGTGCAATGTGCACAATATGGACTGTCCGCTAAACTTATGGTACGTAAATAACACAAAAAATATTCACCGATGCTTAGCGAAACGCAGACAATAATTATTATTGGTGTTCGTATTTGACTAACATCGAGTTTTCGGAAAAAGCTTTAGTATTTTCCATCAGCAAGCTTTAGCTATTATGTTGTTTAGGTCATTTTATTACCATTTTTTGGGCATCATAATAAATTATTTTGATTTGTAACTGCGTCTGTTTTAAAGTATCAAAATATAATATATGTTCCATAAATAATTCCAAGGCTAGAATATACCTACGGCTCAAAAAAAAAAAGTACTTGGTTTAAAAAAAGAACACTTTTATTACTAGTAATAAGAAGTGGTAAATTCAATTACCCTGATGCATTCGCGTTAATGTATAACGAATGACCGAAGTAATGAGCACCACCACAGTAACGGGAGTGCTCCAGAGGTAGCGATTGTGGATTCGACACACCACTGTGCATAAATCACATGATCTATAAGTAGCGATAGCAAACGATGATGACGTAGTGATGGCAGAGATTTGAGTTCAGGATATTGCAAACCTATTTATTTTGATAGAAAGACTTATAACGATTTTTTTTTGTTTTTTGGCAGGTGACCAAAAGTAGAACAACACCCTGTTATCAATTTATTTTCTCACTTTTTGCCATCAGATTCTGGTAGACCTATACATGCTCATTGTTTTACACGTCTTACGTCTTACGTGCTCTACGCAATCAATAATATTATTATCCATGTATTTTGCATGTGATCGAAAAGACTACCGGTGTCATCTGTCGTAGTTTTTTCGTCGTTTCTTTCAGCATTCCTAGCAGTTATGCGGTATGCCTTAGGCCCACTTGCGCCAGTTTAAGTTAAAGTTAACCCTGTCATTAAATACCCATCATGCTTAATTATTTGATTTTGAGGAACGAGAGAAATAACATAATGTTTAACCCTGGGTTAACCAAAACTGGCGCAAGTTGGCCTACTTATATACTTAGTTTTAGATTTCGCCTTCTGTTTGTGCCTTTTTTTTAATTTACGCAGATTCAGATTTTAATTTACACGTTACATATCAACTTAAATATAATTTAGAATTATTCTCAGATCAAAGTTACGGTTTCCCAACTAGATGCTGCGATCAAATTGTTGCATTTTTTTTGCACTTACATTTGCAATTTGCTGACAGTACATACAATTTATAATAGATTACGATATGCTCTCGCGTCACATTGAAAATACAGGAAGCTGTACTGTAGTTTAGCAAAGATGCCTAATATTAAAGTAACGGTAGTCGTTAGAAAAATTGGTACCCTGTAATTACTGCGTTCCGAATAACGAATTGCGATTCGAATTTCGAACTGATTCAGTCAGCTGTCGGCATGCGGCGGTCGCACGCGGGTCGCGCGCGCACTCTCGTATTCGCGGTTCAAACGAAAAATCGATCGATATAATTCGCGAACACGATTCCATTTTTGAAATTTAAAATATTATCGTGTATTTTAAAATATTGTGTGCAATGGTTGGTTTTTAAAGTGCTTGTTTATGGAGTTTTTTTTAATTGAAAGAAAAATTAACTGTTGTGTTATGGTGTGTGTTTTTCTGGATTTTGCGGTGATATAGGAAAGGGAAGGTAAGTCATATTTTTAATGTGAAACCTAACTGATAACTGATAAGTGAGAGAAACTGACCATTACAACGTAAACGTAACCACCTACATACGAACGTGGGTTGCGAGTTGCGGCGATAGATAAGCAATATAGATAAGGTCTACTTCTTCTCAAACACTGGTCATAATTAACTAGTATAAACAATAGTATGGGAAATTTTAAACCCACATTAGATTTCTCCACAGGCGTCGATCTCGACAGTTTATGTTTATTTGGAAGAAAATGTCAAGTGCTTTACATGTTTGCTTAGTAATAAACACTAGTTTGTAAGGTGTAGGTTTGGAAAGTGAGGATGGCATGTAAACAAACTTGTCCCTTCTATATCGATAAATTGAAATCGATGTCATCGATCAATATCGATCTCATCAGTCATCACTCATCAATATGAGGTATTGATAACGACTAGATCAGTGATCTATTAAGAGGGGCCATCACTTACACTTTTTAGGTTTCCGTAGTCAACAAGGAACCCTTATAGTTTCAGTCTGTCCGTCCGTCTGTCCGTCTGTCTGTCTGTCTGTCCGCGGTTTTGCTCAGAGACTATAGGACCTACAAAGCTGTAATTTGGCATGAATGCACAATATATTAATGATGCCGACAAATTTTTTATGGTACCTTCCCTACACATCAAGCGGGGATGAATTTTTTTTTCGCGTCCACCCTATCATGTGGGGTGTCGTTGGATAGGTTTTTTAAAAATAATATATACTAGCTGTTGCCCGCGACTTCGTCCGCGTGGACTTCAGTTTATAGCGCTCGGTGTCAACAAAATTGGTGTCAAAGCTTTTTAAAACCCTGGTACCCCTTAAAATTTAAATCAAAATACCCAAAAACAGCTGTGCAGTGTGCACATATTTCATTTTTTTAAATTAAACTTTTTTATACAAAATTTTAAAGCTTACCCCCATCACACAACTTTAGCTTTACCTATAAACTATTTATCATTGGTATGTTTAAGCCTTTAAGGTTACGTAAGTAGTGAGTTGTTCTAATAACGTGTTACGTGTATAACGATCGAAAGAATCCATAGAGAAATATAATACACGGGGCACGAAAAATCTAATTAAACATGGTATTTCCTCTTATAGAAAGACTTATGAGGAAGCGATAGCGCGATGTAGGCGACTCTTAGCGCCATCTGTTATGATTTTTTGAAACTAACTTTGTTTGAACAAATTTACACATTTTCACCCCCTTACCACCCCCTTTTGCAGTTAAAAAGTAGCCTATGTCCTTTCTCAGGCTTTAGACTATCTGTGTACAAAAGTTCAGTAGTTTTGGCGTGAAAGCGAGACAGACAGACAGACAGACAGAGATACTTCCGCATTTATAATATTAGTATAGATGGATCATTTTCCGATTTAGGTCTCCGTTTGTGAAATATTAAGTTTTAAAGTGGAAAAAATCGTTAGAGTCCAGTGTCCCCCCCTTCTACCAGCTAAACGATTGCTTCTGGAAATGTGAAAAAAATCACGGGAGTAGGAAATATGGTGAATTTAAAAGGAAAACTATCACGGCTAAGAATACTTCATAAGTTATTGAGTAATAGTCCATCAAATAAAAAAACTGTATGTGGCAAAGTATAAAGGAATTTTTCGTTCAAATTCCTTTGAAAGTAACTAAGATGATGTTGTTAGCATAGAATTATAACCTGTAATTATATACTGAAAGTATTGACATCGTTTGAATAGCAATTAGCAACAGATAAGCAACAGATATTAAAAATATGTTGCTGTTAAAACGTATGCAAATATTGTAATAACGTAGAACCCTTACGTAGGCTATATCGGTTCTGTTTACGATCTTGTATTTTATGTGCGTTTATTTTGCTTTGGTGCTGTATTTACTTTGCTGTTTACGATATTACAAGATGTTTGCCGAGATTCCTTACTTGCTAAATTTGATCACGCGGGAACCGTTCATTTTTCCACGCCAAAAGGTAGCTTATGTCCTACCCAATGTTCCATTTAACTTCACTTCTAAATCTTATCAAAATCAGCCCGGGAGTTTTGTAGTCTATTCGATGCAATCAAATTAACAATCATACTTTTCCTCTTTACAAGTATAATTATTACTAGCTATATGATCGAGCTTCGCTCGGTATTAAAAAAATTCAAAAACACACATAAAATGACATTTTATGAAAATGATTCCTAGCTAGATCGATTTATCGCCCCCGAAAGATATAAGATAATATTAATACAGTCTACAGACCAGTAATTAAAATAGATATGTACCTACATATCTATTCTAAGAAAAAACAGTATGGTATGGATATTATAAAATATTAATTATAGTTCGTCCAAAAATACAATGAAGGCTGCAGATTAGCGACGAAAATATAATTTTGGCGATAAAAATAAACGTTTACGACCTAAGATTATTTGGATAAACTATATAAGGTCAGAGCCGGAAATGGCTCCATTCATTTACTCCAATAAATGTCATGATTTATCAAACGTTTCCACATTTAAAGATTAAATAGCTAAAGTATTCTAGGGTTCAGTACCCAAAGAATATAACTTTTCGTCACCATGCGACTTCACAGTTCACACTTCTTGAGAGTTCGTCTCTCAATCCTCCACCTTGGTCTTTATTACAGTTTTTCTGCTACATTCAACATTCATTGTTATAAACTCGTCAACTTACAAATGTTCACAAAAATGGATTCACTCATATGATATACGAGTTACGACCGGTATAAATTATATTACTTCTTCGGTGTTGCACTAGTGTATGGTAAAAAAAAACCGGTAGCAAACGGATTACTTGTTGGAAAGTGATGCCGCGACATCCATCAGGCAATCTGTTTGCTGGTTTGCCCCAATTAATAAGATTGAGCTATCAATCTGTTAGGAAAAAATATGTTAGCAAAACCATGGCAAAACCTAATATTATAATATTACTAGCTGTCCCGGTGAACTTCGTGTCACTTTAAAACCTTCCCTGGACTTCTACGAATATTTTAAGACTAAAATCAGCTTAATCCGTTCAGCCGTTTTCGAGTTTTAGCGCGACTAACACATTTGAAAATCCATTTTTACATATAAGATCTGTCATTTTGTACGGGACCCTGCGTGCACGAGTCTGACTCGCACTTCGTGTTATTTTAGACCACAAAAGCAATAAATTGTGCTTTTCTATGGCTCTAGGCGGTAGGCTCTACACAATCACTTACGTAACTGACGCCACGACTTTTTGCCATTTAAAAAACTTAATAGGAATTTAATGTATGTGTGTAAAAACGAGAACTTAAAACGCTGGATACATTGGAATTATTAAAGACAGAATTGAACCTTATGAGTATGGTGTAAAGTACCTATATTTTACAAAACCCCCAGGTAAAATAACTTTGAACCCAGTGCCCTGATTCTGTTATTTTAATCCAATAACAATGCAGCTTCGATCTAATCTGGGCCCTTTTAAACAGCAAAATAATATTTCCACCACTACATCTCTCCTCTAGAAACGTCAAAGATTTTTTTAGTTTTCCAATCAGAACGTTCTTGACGTTGGTTTGACAATATGATAATACCTACTACTACAGTAACTATACCAATCTATTCATGCCGAGTTTGCTTTTCGAACCGCCTGAACGCGCGGTTTAGCGGCTACACCGCGAGATCACTTGAAGCAACAATTGCAATCTATACGTAAAAGACGGCGCGACCGCCATAAATCGTTGCATAGTACCATCGAGGAAATTGATTCCTATGCAGTTGATAGACCAACGTTATTTGGTCGAATATGTCAATTCAATGTTAATTGTGATCTGTCGGCTGGGTTTGACGTAACGCAACCAAACTACGTAGGTCCCCGATCTGCATAGCAATCAACTTCTCTGATAGTATATACATTAATAGGGATGATGACAAGGTCAAAGTTTAGCGAATTTGGTTAATAAAATAAAGAAATCACGGTAAAAAATAAGTGTTCCCAAAATTTCAGCTCAATACCATTTGTATTTTTTTGTTTGTTCTCCAAAGTTGGATAATCAAGTCGAATTTTTTTCAATTAAATTTTTTAATATTTGTATACCATTCGATAACTTATGCAATTAAAAGCAACTTTTGTTAAGAAACCACTTTCATAAACGCAATATTTAATATAGCTATCGAACAAAGTTCTCTCCCGATGCGTACAAACTACGAAAGAGTGACGTCATTCTTTCGTAGCACTTTGTATGGAGCGTTTCGGGCAGGTCTATTTTATGAGATGTTTCAATTGTCATATCTTGGTGAATTTTTAAGCTATCAGAGTCATTGTTTCAGCGATGTTTCTATTTTTTAAGGGTATTCAATTACCAATAAGAAAAAAAATTAGTCATCATGCCTAATTCTCGCAGTGCAGCAGCCAAACCGCTCGTTCGCGCGTATTCAAATCCGCTTAAATCTAGCAGAATAAGAGTAAATCTTTGGTATGTACTGAACACTCTAAGGACTAAGACACTTCAGCGCGAGCGCCGAAGTCTTCAACAAGCAAACCTTATGACACCCCGTCTGTTTGCAAACGCGAAGTACTTGAAAGCGTACACTTTTGTGTCAATTTATTGATTCCTTTTGTTTGGTGAAATCGTTACTTTAGCTACCTACATGTTAAAACAGTTTCTTAGATGGTAACAAATGATGGAAGTTATAAATGTGCAAGTGATGAGATTTTTGTCTTCGTTAAGGACATACGATAGTTCCCATCATGGAAAATTAAAGGTTAGAAAATTTCGAGGCAATGAAGTTAAGAGAAAACCCTATTTTTAAACATAATAAAAAGTTTCAACATAAATAAAATTGTACATTGAAATATTTTGAAACAACTAAGAAAATTAGCCATATTTTCTTCTTCAGTTCATTCTAATTATAATTTTCTTCTTAATAACTTGAACTTACCTAGGAAATGTTTTGAGTTCAAAAGTAATGTTTAAAGTAAAATGTTTCACGGAAGATAGACCACACAAACGGCTTATGGCCCAAGCTGTTTCGGTTATCGTAACCCCAGCATATTATGGTAATTTTCACGGAATATGGTGATTTAGAATTAGTAAAAAGTAAAAGTAAAGATACTTGTTGGTTTTCTGTTACCTTTAGGTAGGCAAAAGAAGGCTTTTTCTAGGTATTAAAAATAAGTGATGATTCTATTTTAGTTTATTAGAGACTAGATGACGCCCGCAACTCTGTTGCGCCAAAATTCGTTTATCGCCGCGAAACCGTACATTTTTCCGGGATAAAAAATATCCTATATCCTTTCCGGGGACTCAAAGTATCTCCATACCAAATTTCAGCAAAATAGGTTCAGCGGCTTGGGCGTGAAGAGGTAACAGACAGACACACTTTAGCATTTATAATATTAGTATTTATAATATTAGTATTTATAATATTAGTATTTATAATATTAGTATTTATAATATTAGTATCAGTATGGATTTAGACTCCTCATTTTATCCCCTAAACAGTAAACGCACTTTGTTCTCTTAGGTTAATTTACGAGATGTTGCCAGCAGTTTAGATGCACCTTGGTTGCACCGAAATTCTTTTACCGCACGTAGAGCGTACATTTTCCCGTAATAAAAACCAGGGATGTTACGAAGCTTCGGCTTCGGCTCCGATAAGTCGGAACCTCCGGTTAATATTACACCTTCGGTTCCGACTTCGCCTCCGATACTTTTAAATCGGAGGTTAATCGGAGGTCGAAGCAGAACAAAGGGGCGTCAACTGTTATTTAAACAGGTTCATACTATATGTCGCGCGAGGAACCCTCCCGACCCCCGCTATATGCGTACTTTCGTCTTTTATTTGTTTCACTTATTAATTCGTGACTTTATCATGTTTTATTGGTCCTTAAAAACAGACCTCTCTTCTGCCACCACTTCTGACTCTACCTCCGACTTCGGTTCCGACTCCGGTTCCGATTCCGATAAGTCAAATTTGAAAACTCCGACTCCGACTTCGGTTCCGATATAGTTACCTCCGTTACATCCCTGAATTAAAAACGATCCCGTACCCGAACTCAAATTATCTTCGTACTCTACTAAGATATAAGTGTGAAATAGTAACAGACAGAATCACTTTCGCATTACCTAGTATCTTAGCATGGATGTGGAATTATAGTGTGGGAGCCATAGAACAATTTTTTTTTGTGATTACTAACAAGATACTTTTTTGTGAGTGTATTAGAGTAATCAGCTGCTTAGGGTTCCGTTTTAGGGTACAGTAGTCAACCAAGTTTTGTTGATTACAGAACCCTAAAACAGAACCCTAACCGGCTGATGTTTTGTATATTTGTAGGTTAATAGTTATATAATTTAAAAGTAGCCTTGTCCTACAAATAAAACAATCCATATTTTAGAACCATCAAGTCAAAGTAGGAAATCCGTTTTATCTCTGTTAGCTAAAATTTTCGAGATTTTTCGAAAATAAAAAAGTTGTCTATCTTATCAAAATGAAGCTACTCACAAAAAAAAAATGCTTGTTAGTAATCACAAAAAAATTGTTCTAGTGCTCCCGTACTATTAGAAACCAAAGGTAAAAGTTACGACGGTTTTTTACCGGAACAGGTTTAGGGCTCTCTAATGAGCAATTAATACTTTCACGTGGTTCGCGTCGCTGACTCAAGTCGGGTTCCCGCGACCTTCAGTCAGCAGAATGGTCTGCTAACTGTAAAAACTAGTTTGTCTGTCCGTTTCTAATCAATGTTCCGCACGGTAGGTGCTCTTACACTTTTTCTCGGACAAATGCGTTGATACTCCGTTTAGAAATCTTTTATCTGTAAGTTAACCTTTATGTCTAGGACTTAGGGCTTATTTTCATAGGAACCAGAGGTTTTTATCTCTGATATGAAGTCGCGTGGCCAAGAACTGCACTGTGAGCTATTGAGGTAAATTGTACCGTACGCAGCGCCAAATTCTGCGCGTGATACACTTAGTAGTTTCAGCTGTTAACTGCAAACTGTAAACTTAAGAGAATATGGTAGAGATCAACTACGATAACATGGCGCGCCCCTCCAAATGACTGTTTCAATGTGTGCAGTCACATCCTTATGAAAGAGTTTGCATGTAGTAAGTATTCAACCAATCACAGTACACATAATATTTCACTTAATGTCGCTTATTGTTGGTCAACTAATCATAACTAGCCTACCGCGCAAGACAACGCACTTCAAAGGTTTTGACAGCGCACTTGAAACGTTTTGAATTTTGGAGGGGCGCGCCTTGTTATCGTAGTTGATCTCTACGTCATACGTGACATTAAAAAAAAAGAAATAATAATCTGTCTTAAGAATTTTCGATGGTCACTTGTTTTAGCAAGGATACCTAGTTGCTCATTTTTTACCCATCCTAAAAATTGCACAAGAAGAAGTTTTCACTTAAAAATCGATGAAATAGTCATAAAAGAATCATTATAGG
Source organism: Lysandra bellargus (assembly GCA_905333045.1). Taxonomy (NCBI): domain Eukaryota; kingdom Metazoa; phylum Arthropoda; class Insecta; order Lepidoptera; family Lycaenidae; genus Lysandra; species Lysandra bellargus. Next base: position 7,499,033 of record HG995355.1, read on the forward strand.
ACGTAAACCACTGTAGTGTGTGGTTTCTATAATTATATAGATGTCCTACGGCTACGTCCGTCCGTCCTTGCTGGTTGGTGTTTATTTTCTGTAAGCAACTGTTCGTTAAAGTTTTAATTTACTCCATGTTAAGCATCGCGGTATCGTCGGACGTTGTCGTAATATCTGCGTAGTCCATTCAAGTCGTATGGAAAAAAAGCTGCCATTTTGAAGAAACGAAAAAAATTACTGATGAAAATTTGGCAGTTTCATGCAATACTGCCAAATCGGATGAAACACTATATCAAATATTTTTTTTTGAAAAACTTACAGCATACAAACAATAAAATTAATTACGTTAATAAGACTTTTAAATGCCATCACAAGTTTCCATTTATTAATAGTAATTTAAAGAAGCTAGAAGATTTTTCAAGTAGGAAAGTAGGAACGAAAAAAATCTCCCGTGTTTACGCGAATTAACAAAAAAAGCTAAGTACAGAATACTAATAAAATATTTGTTCAGCATCAGTAAACATGGCATTTACAAACTTCAAACGCAGGTAAAAGACCGAATAAGCAAAAACCGTGCAAAAACTTTTATTTGTACGCTCAAAAGTCGCAGTTGGCTGAAAAGCAAATATTGTTGTGAATAGCAATTTGGCAGGTTAATGTGGGAGCAATGAACTCTGACAAATCGGTGTTTTTGTTCATGTACACGACGTATGTGTGAATTTTAGGGTTAAATAGTAAATAAGAAAATCTCTTCGTATACAGACAGCGTAGAAATATTACTTTAAAGCAGTGCTAAAGGTTATTTTCCTATAAGTAGTTTAAAAGTAATAGTAAAATTTTACGCTCATAATAATTAATATTATGATAGCAACCACGGCTCAACCACAGTTTATTGATAGAACTTAGAAGTGTTAATTAGTTTAAAGCAAGGGTGGCCAACCTTTTCGACACTTGGGCCAAAATTCGGAAGTAGAATTTTACCCCGGGCCGCACTACCTGTGTGCTCGTAGTGGAATGAAAGTCAAAATCAGATACTAATTTTTCCTATCAGAACTTAGAACTTTTAATTTAAAAAGAAATTCTTTTCTTACCTACTATAAAAAGCCAACCTACTATAAAAAGCAATCAAGCACAGAAGTAACACTAATAAAACACATTTTTTAGTGGGAAAAGTGCTAGAAATATAGTGGAAAAAGTGCAAGGAAAAGTGTGTTTTATTAGTGTTAAACATAAATTTCCACCAAGAACCGAAAGTACAATCAATTACATAAACACAAGTGTTTGTTTGCTTTTTATAGTAGGTATGATAAGGTAGGTTTAGTATAAACTATTTTTTACTTTAAAAAAATGTGCTCGGCTCCGCGGGCCACAACGTAACTTGGTTTAAAGCAAGACAAAGTAGTAATTATTGCAAACGCCGATACAGCAACTTCTAAGTCTATGTCAATATAGACTATAGAGACTAGCTAGAGTATAATATTTCGAATCTGTTTAGTACCATCTACCAAGATTATAAAATTATTATTTGTTTTTTAAACTGTACTTAAACAAAATAGCTGTAAACGTTAGAATATATTTTTTCTTACTAATATTGTAAACTGGATAATGGACCTGTCTGCTAGTCGGCCTTGTCTCAACTTTACGTTTAAGCAGATGAACTGATATGGATGAAATTCGAATTAGAGATATTGATTTGCGGGCAACATCCATTAGTGAATACTGAATAAGCTGAGAATATGGCCATACATTCGGATGTGATATCTCATATCTATAACGTTTCTGCTTCCATTTACTCACCTCCGACCTCGTAATGTAACATTTTATATGTCGTTCAGAAATATCCCTCTTGCAAACATACTTTCTACGGGAGACACTTTTAGATAAAAATAAATTACCGTCGTCATTTGCTTTATTACTTTATAAAAGTTGTTTTTGTAACTACATGTTATTGTCCGCAACTTCGTTGTCTAGAAACCGGTTTATTGCGTGGGAACCGTACTTTTTTTACCTTGTGGCGTGAAGAGGTAACAGTTGCACATATTATATTTTAAAACACTAGCATGATTTTTTTTGTTAGCCTATACTGTCCCACTGCTGGGCAAAGGTCTCCCCCAGGATTTTCCGTTGTTCTCACTCCTGCGCCACCGATGCCCAGCCGACATTTTTTTCTAGGCCGGCCACGGCGGCGGCGGCGTCCATCTTCGCGTGCCCACTCTGAGGACACCATTGCCCAGCGATGGGAATGCAAGTGTCTAACGTGGCCCCCCACTCCCACTTCAGCTTTATTTTAGATAATTTAATTATTATTATAGTTTGAACTTGGTAGGTACATTAATTCATATCTAATATACGGAATTCTTCCGCTAGAAATTTTTCACACTTAGCAATTTTTTTGCGTTGTGGACGAATTAACGCAGGCCATGTAAGTTATAAGTAGCTGTTCTTACACTACGACTAAGACTATCTTGTCTAGGCAACAACAAACTTCAACACTTACTTAGCTCTTGTTGCCAAGCGTCTTAATTTTTTAAAATAGTTGGTCAAAAATTCTGAAAAATCTGGCACCTGAGTTTTCCGGATTTTGAGCACTTTTGTTAGAAATTAACTTGTCAAAATACATTATTATTCATTACCTATCACATCTCATTTTAAGGTTTACTTTAACAAGTTAATAGAGACAAAAAACCTTTGTTACTTTTTCAAGCAAAAAATAAACGTATTAATTTGAACAAAGTCATGGACTCATGGTAGTTTAGGCTTTTTGCCTCTTTTTGGCTCATTGTCTCGAGATACGCTCCTGCATAATTTAGTTAGATATTTTTTTATAATATAGCCAATATTTTACCAGTCTTTTATCACTACATACTTATTGCTTAACCGCTATCAATCAAACGTTGTAAGTAGAGCACCATAGAAGTCACTCGTCTGGAGAGAACTGGGTGTCCGATTGACCCCAATCCTCCCACATCCTGTATTAAGAGCCCGTCCTCTCTTTTCTACTGCTCTCTTCACACTCACGCGCACGCCCGTCTTTCATATGCCAGGTGAAAAAGGACGATCGCCAAGTTAGCGGGCAGATAGAGGTTTTCTGTTTTTAAAGGGTTTTTTATATTGAAGTGGTAAAAAGTAATTCCAACACTTTATAGACGACTTTCTCAACAGTACATTGTATTTTTCATACCGTTAAGACGTCAATACAATCCATAAAAAGGTGATATTCTAAACCTTTTACAGCAAAAATCACAAAACTGTCGCGGGTTTGAGTTGGATTATTTAAAGATACTTAAAAAAAAAATCTAGCTCCAACACTATATTATAATTGAAATGCTCTTACATGTTCTGCATTAAAACTTATAGAAATACTGTATTTTAACTGTTAAATCACGTCTGTTAAATGAGCGAAATCGGCAAAATTTTGTATACGGACTCTTAATACCACCTTTATGCTAACGACATAAGGGTCACTGGATCTCCGAGTATATTCTGTGGGTGTCGGAACTGTACTTACGAATGTTAAATAGAGGCATGTGGTGGTATAATACTTTAAGAAGTGTATGTGTTTCTGAAATAGAGTTCACTGTCAAAGTAGCAGCGCTGATAGAGTAACTTTTTTCATTATGGGAATATCATGTAGCGAGCGCTTGCCCATACAAATCAGAAAAAAATTGCCCTTTCAGCGCTGCAACTTTCACAGTGAACTGTGTCAGGAACACATATACCCCTTAAAGTATTATCACTTAGTTTCGTCACAATATACTTCTTTGTACAGGATAAAGAAGTATATAATTATTAATTGCAGCATATTTAGTCTCAAATAGAAAAAAAAAACATACTAGAAGACAATAAAGTATGCAGTACTATCAGAGAAGTTGATTTAAAGGCGTAACTTGATTATAATTTGTCAAACCCCCAAGATCACAAAAAATCTCTTCTTGTGATCTTGGGGGTTAGGAAAAACTATGCAACAACAATACCAATTAAAGGACGACGGAACAAAATATTGCTTCTTGCATTTCTTGCTGTCTCTACAACGCAAAGCAAAAATTCGCTTGTTCGTGAATGCCAGGTAGGCCTCGCGATTAATAATATTTTGTCATAAGCAATGATATTATAATATATAAAAACTCAAAGCAGATATGTTACTACCGCGCGCGTTGTGAAGCCATAAATACGGGCCAAATTGGCCCGTCTTTTGTTGAGTCTGTCTCTTTTATGTAAATGGCATTTCGTATCTTTTGTTTCACTTATCTGTCATATTTGACAATTGAATTTGAAAATTGTTCGGAAGCAATTTAAGGCGGAAAATAGTATGAACGTAATAGATCTGTTGGTCATAAGTGTTGTAATCTGCTTGTTCGAGTTTTTAGAGCGGTGAGGCGCCCTGAGGTTGTCAAATGTTTGGAGAACAAATACTACGGTAGAGACTAGAGCGTAGAGCCTTGTGTTTAAATATTCTCAACCATTTTTACGGTTACTTTATTTCATATTTGAATGTTAGACATCCATACTTTACTATCTATACTAATATTGTAAATGCGAAAATGTGCCTGTCTGTCACCTCCTCACGCCCAAATTGCTGAAACGATTTTGCTGAAAGAACAATGGCCAAATCGTACCAGGTGAGTGGTGGCGTCCCGATATGCCATTGGTAGCAAAAATTCCCTAATATTTTAAGGCATCGAAAAACATTAGAAATGTGTCTATAAATAGCCACAAAAAAGATCAATTATATTTTAGCTTTGTTGTTGTCTTTCATATGTTCTGACAGCCGGCGATCATTCGCATTCGTTCTATTTTTGGGTAATACCATGTAATACTCTAGGAAAAATTTAAATAATTAGAAACGAGATCGCCGAATATACACTTGTAGGCTACACCGCAGTCGGGAAAAAGGTAGTTCTTAAGTCTAACCTCAAAATAATTGTAAATGTTAAGAGCCCGTACTCTCTTTTCTACTGCTCTCTTCGCACTCACGCCCGTCTTTCATATGCCAGGTAAAAAAGGACGATCGCCAAGTTAACGGGCAGATAGAGGTTTTCTGTTTTTTAAAGGGTTTTTTTATATTAAAGTGGTAAAAAGTAATTCCAACATAATCCTTTTACAGCAAAAAATCACAAAACTGTCGCGGGTTTGAGTTGGATTATTTAAAGATACTTAAAAAAAAAAATCTAACTCCAACACTATATTATAATTGAAATGATCTTACATGTTGTGCATTAAAACTTGTAGAAATACTGTATTTTAACTGTTAAATCACGTCTGTTAAATGAGCGAAATCGGAAAAATTTCGTATACGGACTCTTAATAATTATTATAAAAAATCGTGGCTATTCAGACATAATTCTCAAACGGAATTGTGTTTAGAGCATAAGAACAACCAAATCTAATAGTTTATTTTGGGACATCAAAAATAAAAGTTGAGTCCAGCTCCTATACAAATTTGACCATGATTCTTTGGTATGGGGATACATTGAGTTCCGGGAAAGGACTTAGGATACTTTTTATCCCGGAAAACTGCTGAACCGACCTTGCTGAAATTTAGTATGGGGACACTTCGAGTCTCGGGAAAGGACATAGGATACTTTTTATCCCGGAAAAAATTACGGTTCCTGTGAGGTAAACGAATTTTGGCGCAACGGAGTTGTCTAACTTCTAGCTAAGTAAAGTTTTACTACTTAAAATCCCACGGAAACATACATTTTGTCGCGTTTAAAAGTATAGTGTGTTCTTTATGCTCTATTTTATATTTGCGCGTCAATCAAAATCTGTTCATATTCAATACAAACCAGCAAAAGAAACTAATTTGATTTTCATAATATTCGTAATGTAGGTTATATTTATGTAGATAATGTTAAGTTGGATGTACAAAACAATAGGATGGGTTCTGACGCCATTTTGTCATTGTTCCTAGCACTATTGTTATGTCGAACAACCGAAATATATCAGCCGTGTCACAACCATGTCATGAAATTAGCCTGAGAAATATTAGCACACCATCATTATAATATAAATATTAAAAACATATTATATTATAATGTAGTATATCCATTTGGTTTATCTTCATAATAGATTGAATGATTTGAGCACACGCAAACGTTAGCGTGATTTCAGATAACTTGAAGGTGCATAACATAACTATCTTTGAAGGACAAGGTTCAGTCACTTTTCTTTACTTAGGGCCTGATTCATCACTTCCTGATAAAGTGTCGGATATGCTATCCACAACTTATTAGACAAATTCTCCATACTCTATCTGTCAAGTTAAGTGGTGGATAGCCTTATCAGGAAGTGGTGAAACAGGCCCTTACTCTACTAAATCTACTGTGGCTTCAATTTCACGCCAGTCCGCCGTTTCCAATTTTTCACAGCAAAATGGTAGGTAATCTGATGAAATGTCAAACCAATAATTTCATCAGAATACCTACTAGAACTAGGTACTATTTTAAACCTACTTTAAGAAAGGAAACAAATTACGAGAAAGAAGCTGTACTTATGTTGCATAAAATAACATAATTGGGTATTAGTCTCAGAGTAATATGCAATACAATACTAAAGTCAAAGAAATGTTGAGTCGAAATAAGGTGTTTCTATTTGTCAGTTTGAGCAACGAGGCCTTTTGTTGTGCCGACGGCCGACGCGACGGGTCAAGGCAGCAATTTGTTCATCCGCAGTTGACAGACAGACAGACAACAATAAGCTGAGCATTAAGCTCTTAATGTATACTGTAATTATTTACTGACACGTCTATTGCACACAGTCTGTTGATGTAGGTAGTGGACTTAATATTGGACCTTATTATTTTGTGATTCAGTTTAAATATTGTCACGTTGTATTTCACATTCCTCGGTAGTCTATACACTTAAGCTTAACTCTAAGTACCTAAATCAGTACCTCCATTTTTACGCTTAGCTTAATAAATAAGGATCATTCATCAGCAATCACCATAGGATGATTTCTACAATTTTTGGCATAATAAAGGCAAAATAAATTTGCAATTATTTTTATTATACTACATATCCTAGCTAGCTCCCTGGCATTTACCTATCAAGAATTACATAGCCCATGCAGTGTTCCTGCGAAATCAAAAGTGGGCCAAAATACAAGTTTTCCCTTACACAGGGTGATCGATAAGTACTTCCGGTGGATACAGGGGATTAATGTTTCATTCACCTGGCTCCAGCTCAGTCCGGGGCCGTCTTGGCAGTTGGCACACATATGGCTTCCAGTCACTTAATCAATATCGAAAACCTTCATATTTAACCATACAGCTTTTATTGTAGGCTCTAGTAAACTTTCATTTAAAAATTCGTTCGATTTTTCTTTGATAACATTTTGCACTAATGATTTTGTTGTGTTTAATCACTTGAAATTAAAGATGCCTGCTACACACATATTATAATCCTAAGGAATATAGCTGCTCTAATCTTCAGAAGAGCTTGTCATTCATCTATTAGGGGATATCGTTATAAAATTTAGCCGTTCTCAATTATTTCCCCATGACAAATGACCCGTGCGTGTTAACAATTTTATAACTGCTTATTCATTTCCATGATCACATTGCATATTGCACTATAATCTCTGCGAGAGATTTCAACAAACAACACATATCTTATATCGTTGCAAGTGCCTATCATAAACTAGACCAGGGCTTCTCAAACTTTATCATGAACAAGAACATGGCTCCGGAAATTATTCACAGTATCATAATAGATTATGGGCATTGAGGTTAGAGTCATGGCCATAACACACGCAATTCTATGAGTCCTCCATTAGCGCCACAGTGTGTCTATGTTTTTTTGCCTGTATGTTACCTCTTCACACTTAAACCAATGGACCGAATGACATGAAATTTGGTATAGAGATACTTTAAGACCCAGGAAAGGATAGTTTTCGTACCGAAAAAAACCATTCATGCGATATGCGAGTTTCTGCGCAGAGTCTTGTATATAATTATTTGTTGTCACCGCGTGTCCTCAATATTTGGGGAAGTAATTGTGCACCACCTAGTGACGGCCATGGATAGACGCCACTCAGGGGTCGTGTCGCACAGTTTGGGAAGCGTCGAGCTAGACAATGGCGCGCAATTTTGACATATAGCGTAATGGTCTAGGACGAATCTTGTCCATCAAAAGTAATGGCTGTTTGATGTTGTACATGATCTCCTTTAATGTCGGCGATTTAAGCACATCTGTACCTCAATTCTGCTCAATTACGCAACGTTGCGGCTTCGTTCCTTGTTCGATATAAAATTGACTGAGATCTATGAAACTACATTTCATGCAGAAATGTCAAAGCAATACTTAAAACGTTTCCTTGACGTATTATTACTTATCTTACAATAGCACTTAGGTGACTCTTTTTCTCAATTTTTTTACGTTTGAGTTTTAAGTTGAAAATTAAATATGGCTGCTTATCAAGCGACAGTTTACAAAAGTTTCGGAGCGCCAAAGGATCCAGTAGATCTATTTATAAGATGAGAATTATAATATTTTGCTATAAGATAGGTAACGTGAACTAGATCGAACAAGACACTAAGCCGCATTAATGTCGCATTAAATAGGAGAATCGAGGTACTGACGCAAGTAATATCACGATCTCGCTGATTATAGTGAACATAATTGCTCTTGTTAAATTAATGCGCTCATTAGTCTGCAAGTTTGTTTTTGTTAACAAACTGGTCTAATTATGATTTCTGTAGGTAACTTATGTCTGTTAAAATTTGTTAATATTCACTGTATGTTGTAGTATGCTCGGTTTAAATACATCAAGAAAAATCTCTTAGTATATTTGTTACTATTGTAGAGATAAACTACGATAACATGGCGCGCCCCTCCAAAATTCAAAACGTTAGAAGTGCGTTGTCTTGCGCGGTGGGCTAGTTATGATTAGTTGACCAAAAAATCTTGGTAATAAGTGACATTAACTGAAATATTACGAGTACTGGTTGATTGGTTGAATACTTACTACATACAAACTCTTTCATACGGATGTGGCTACACATATTGAAACTGTAATTTGGAGGGGCGCGCCATGTTATCCCACTTTATCTCTAGCCAATATTCTGAGCTTTATGTACCATCGAGGAAACTGATTCCTAGGCAGTTGACGGACCTACGTCATGTGGTCGGCTTATGTCAATTCAATGTTAGCTGTGATCGGTCGGATGGGTTTGACGTAACGAGACCAAACTACGTGTAGATCCCCCATCTGTCTAGGAATCAACTTCTTTGATATTACATTTAAATTAAATTTCATTGATATAATATGAGTTTATTTTACAATGCCACACGAACTAACTTTTTTGGTAATTCATGTTCAAGTTTACCGAGTTACTAGCTACTTGGTACTTACTTAATAATTACTAGCAATACTTTCACCGTTTATATGCCTTTTAAAATAAATACTTTTTCTTCTTCTAATATACTTCATTTTTTTATCGCATGCTGGATAAGATACCCGTAAAAATTTTATCATTGACCCATCTCATAAGTATCTTCATGTACTAATTTGTACACAGATAATTTTATCCCCTCTTCTAAATTGCGAAACATTTTTTATTTTAAATCTTAGAAAATACCCTTGAGCTCGTACAAAGCGTTTAATATGTATTTAATCACGCGTAGGGCTGACAAAATTTCGAAGTTCTTAAGATATTGGAAATTGACAGCGTAAATGTTTTTATAATTACTCTAAGGATTTGGAATGCTTTCCAATATTTTATAATAAGATCGTAATTAGTAGGTACTATAAAATATTAAATAGATGTTGTTTAGCAACTAGCATCTTCTACGAATGTAAAATGAAATAATAGTGTTCACTTTTACGGTCCTTATTATTCCTGGTATCTTATTTAATATCATTAATTAAGCTTTCAAAAATATAACTTTGAAAATGAGCCTATAACGTAAGTAATCGAATATTCTTTATATAAATATGGCAAAAATGTAAGTATAATGTAAGTTGGCGCTAAAAAGAAAAATTACTTATATATGCTTATATGAAATGAAATATTCAGGACATTTATTTAATTAGTAATAACATAATATTAAACAACACATTTTATAACTTCATCACTCAAAATAATAAAAATTACACGTTTTAGTTTGTGAGAAAGATGTACGCTGCTTATTTAGGACTATTGAGTATTATATTACGTATGTATTAATAGATTATTTAATGAATAATAAAGATAAATGATAGTTTAGGCGTGAAGTAAGAAATGGCAGCCCTACGCTAATCTGCGCTCAAGAAAATGGGTATCGTAAATTGGTAAATTACGTGTTGGGGCTTAGTGTTAGAATTAACTTGCCAATTCATTACTGGATCGTTCCCCGCCCAAAAATACTCTCACATTTCGGTATATTACTTGAGATTAACTCGGGCTACGTGTAATAAATAGTACCTAATGTATTGTGATGGAGAAGTTTAGTTTTTTTACAGGTCTTAACTTTACAGTTTTAATTTTTGGCTATCAATATACTGGGTACTATACTATAATTGCATACTACGAGGGCGGCACTGAAAATTTCGGGAATCAAGGAGGTGACATAATAGTATTATTTAAAAATGTGTTTATTGCTTTTTGAAGTATTCTCCGCGAAATTTGACACATTTTTCCATACGATGGAACCAATCATTGAAGCAACCATTCCATTCGGAAGTTGGGGTCTCCAAAATGGCCGTTTTGTAGGCGTCCACAGCTTCTTCAGGTGATGAAAATCTCTGACCACGCAATTTATTCTTTATTTTAGGGAAAGTATAGAAATCATTAGGGCTTAAGTCGGGGCTGTACGGCGGATGGTCTAATAATTCTATGTTTTCTTGCTCTAAAAACTCTTTTGTTCTGTGCGCGGTGTGAGAACTCGCATTGTCGTGATGGAGGATGATGTGGCGGTTGCAGTTCTCTTTACGGAGTTCAGAAACGACCTGTGGCAAACAAATGCTAGCATACCATTCTGCATTAACCGTTCTTTGTCCCTCAAGAGGAGTAGTTGCAATATGGCCGGTCTTGGAGACAAACGTGGCCACCATTTTTTTTGCAACACTCCGTGAATGAACAATTTTTGTTGGCTTTAACTCATTTTCGAACACCCAAACTCGTGACTGGTTTTTAGTTTCGGGTTCGTACGCGTATATCCAGGATTCGTCACCTGATACGATGTTGTATACAGCATTTGAGGATCCTGCGTGGAATCTTTCGAGAGTTCTGACGCACCAAGTAACGCGAGCCGCTTTTTGCTCTTCACAGAGCAAATGCGGTATCCATCGGGAAAACAACTTTTTTAAACCTAATTATTCATGCAATATTATTTGTATTTGACTCATGCCAATGTCTAAAGTTGCCTGAATTTCGCGGTATGTCACATGTCGATCTTCCTTCCTTCCTCAACCAGCTTACGCACAGCATCAACGTTTTCTTGGGTGACTGCAGTTTTTGGACGACCTTGACGGGGATCATCACTGAGCCTGACACATCCACGTTGAAATTCAGCAAAACAGCGATAAATTGTGGTTTTGGATGGGGCTTCATCACCAAATGCAGAAATCATCCGATCAACACACTGTTTTTGTGTTAAACCACTTTGAAAGTCATAATAAATCATCGCTCTAGAATTTTCTCGAGTCAATTCCATTTTCTCAACGACTAAACAAGTTTGACAAGACCTTGTGACGAGACCGAGAATCTTTTTTTAAATAAATAAATGGTATTCGATTTTTAAAACCTAGGAGTTTTCAATTAAAAAGATTTTAATATGACAGGAATTGTGGAAGTATTCCATTCCCGATATTTTTAGTGCAGCCTATGTACATATAATTGCATACTGTTGAAAGTAAACAAGGATAATAGATACTTGAAATAAAGACAAAAACTAGTCTGTAGTTTAGACTAGTCAAAATTAGTGCACCCGTTTGGATGCTACGAATTACGATGACAAAGACAAATACACAGACAGATAGTCAGACACGTGAAACTTATAACACACTTCTTTCATCGGGAACCAAAGAGTATTCCACCCCATTTTATAGTACAATTGCCACCGGTATAACAATTAGGTTAAAACAGTTTATCTACAAAATATCTAACTGCTAACATTTGCACTTTACTCGCGCTCGCTAGCGTTTCTAAGTATTCGTTATTGATTGCTAGTATATTTGTCTATCGATCAGAATGCACACCTGCCGCTTGCCGTTGCCGAGAATAATTTCCCGCGCAGCGAACTCCCGCCAATTATGGGACAAGATAAAAAAAAGTTTTTTCCACAGGGAAAATCTGCAAAAGGCTTGGTTCACATGTATCCTGCATATTATAAGGGATTTTTACGCCTAAAACCAGTGAGACTGCCTTCGGTACATAGGAAAGTCTTGGAAACTTTATGAAACAACTTTAGCTGCTTTCACAACGCCACAATAGACATAACTACCAGTAGTTCGACTGCAAAGAAACGGACAGGTTAACGGACGGCATATCTGTCAAATTCGTTGGGTTTCACTAGGAAGTAGGATTATGAACGGAATGTGCCTCGCGCTGGCTGATATAATTTATTTTTAAATATTTAAAATAAAGATTTCAAAATTGGATTCTGACAATTTTAATCGCATGTGCCAAAACACAAACAACAATACGACCAAAGAGGAACAAGTGCAGCGAATATGTCATAGTTTTAAATTCGTAGGTAACACGTTAACAACCCTAGCGACGATTTTCGTCATAATACGTCAAATTTAAAAATTTCAACATCAGTTCTAAAGGCCGGGACACAAAAACACGGCAAGGCGCCGTACGGCGTCGTACGGCACCATACGGTGCCGCGTCGTGATAAATTCACGGCGCGCGTCGTAAAAAACTACGGCATGGCGCCGTGCGGCGTCGTACGACGCCGTGCCGTAGAAACTCATCTTGAATTTCTATGTGAAATTCGACGCGGCACCGTGCCGTGTTTTTGTGTCCCGGCCCTTAGTCGACATACTCTATAATTCTATCTACTCTGACAACGCTATGCTCTATCGGTCTTCAATGAGCTTCCGTTAATGAAAATAATATTTTCAGTAAAGGAATACTTCAAAATAATGAAGACTGTAGTATGTACAGAAATAGTTGAGATTTAGACAAATTCTGAAAAAGGCACTATTAAAGAGTAAGAGTTAATTTAATACTTTTTAGTTCATATTACGATTGTTTTTACCTTGGAAGTCGGTTTTCATTTTTTGTTAAAAATAATAAGTTAGACAGGCTCTACTTTCGTAATTCGTGCTTATGCCTTATACGGTTGCCGGTTGATGTAATTTGGCTTAAAGATTTTTGAGTTCCTGTGATGAACTAAAGTTAGTTTAAATTATTTATTATGTAAAATGCACTGTTCTTGTGCGGTAAACTATTTTCGGTGTAACGTACTAGCGGGCAGCATCGTCATTAGATAATAATAGCTTACGTATATGGTCAGTAATGGTGTGGGGTATGTGAACCCACTGATCCATGGAGTCACCTGCCGCAGCTTGCAGTTTTTGTGCTGTTTAGCCCTTAGACTAATGCGCTAGCATATGGTGCGGAGGAAATAGCTCAAATGTCTGTCTATTTTCTGTATATTGCACCTTTAATGCTTATTGTGTGGTATTTAAAAATATATTTTTTATTATGTAGGTGGTTTGCTTATAAATTTGATTTATTGTGGAGTAATTAATTGTTCCTCAATACGTTTTTACGTGATACAATTTCATTCATTTCTGAATGTCCTTTTCCAGTATTCGAATTAACAATTTTTCATAAAATATTGAAAAGAATTCTTCTTAATTATGAGCCCAAAATTTTAGGGTATTTTGCTTACACAGATGAATTAGCACAATTAAGCTGAACAGCTTAATTTCAATTGTTAGTCATTACATAGAATTTGCTATGGTAGAGTCAGATGTTATCTTGTAACTTAGGTATCCCGTGTTGCCCTATTTAGAAACTACAATCAGCCATACTAATTTTCTATATTAATAACGCGGTTCGTTGCAATAATTGTCTTGCAATCTACACCGCCCTATCTCTATTGTAAAGTTCGTACAATTCGATTGTGAACGGGTGCAACTTTCTAAGAGGTACCCCGTTCATTTCTCTACTGTAGATAGAGTAGTTGAATCACAGGTACGTGGCGGATCTGCGTAATTTGGTCGCGTTATGTCAAACCCAGCCAGACAGATAACAGCTAACATTGAATTGATATAATCCGACTAAATGACGTAGGTCAGTTAACTGCCTATGAATCTATTTTTGGAACGAAGTTCCTTATCTCGCGTTCGGCGTAAATCTTGAAGGCTAGACAGAACGACATTTGACCTTGATTTGACCAAGACTCTTTATTATTAGTACCTCCATGGTAGGGACAGAGGGCGTTGATAGTAAGTGTTCCTAAGCGTCAACTAGATGGCGTTTTTTTTTTAAATAAACAGCGACGCGTTGTTAGTATTCCTGGGCGTCAATAGATGGCGTTATTTTAATAATACTTACAGGTTTTTTTTCAGTGGTACATTGTAAAAACTCGTGTCACTTTTGGACCTTATAACGAGGGATTAAGGTTCAATAAAGGTGCAATGGATCTGTCGAAACTACTTATGATTTTTAATTTGTTGGTGTGAACAGACAATTAAAGAACATGAATTGCTTATATTGAGGTCATACTGATGGTTTTTGTAGAGCTATCATGTGGAAGTTCGTTTTCTGAATATTTCGATATTTTCTAATTATAGCTGAGGAACCATCAGAGAAATTTATTAATGCGTACCTAGCGGATCTACATTATTATTTTTTTACAAAATAAGGGGGCAAACGAGCAAACGGGTCACCTGATGGAAAGCAACTACCGTCGCCCATGGACACTCGCAACATCAGAAGAGCTGCAGGTGCGTTGTCACTAACTTTATGTCAAGTCTATGTTAGTCGTGTAAGCTGGGCTTTAGGTACAATCTGACTGAATTACTTCGGTCCGCCAGCTGCTTATGAATAAAGTTATCGATGGTACATAATATTCTAGAATCTACTTCACCAATAAGATTCATTGTCTAGAATCTAGATAATGAATCTTATTGGTGCCCATGAAAATGTTAAGATGTAATTGTATACCCTCCAACCACAAGACCGCAACCTCGGCAACGCTAGTCCAGTTGCGGTAGATCTGCTGGAAATGTGGAATCCCTCTTATAAGTGTTGTTAATCGCCAATGATTTCAACAGTAAAGACAGGTACTTACACAGACATAGATCAAGATAGATACCGCATGTAGCTCCATTTGTATGAAAACGACCGTGTCACTTTTTTCCTACCACTGCCTGTGACGTACCGATGCTAAAAACGTGTCCATTACCTAGGGCAACGTTTCTATTTGAATTTTTACAGCTCAATACGGCATTTTAGGCATTTAGGTATTTTTAAAATTCTGATTCAGGTCAGATTCCGATAGCAGACTAAAGAAAAGACTTTTGAAAGACGAGCATTGCTCGTCGTTTGGGAACGCGATATGACACGCGAAGTACATACACATGACGTGGTATCTATCTTGATCTATGTCTGTGGGTAGCTACAAACTTCTTGATACAAGTAATGTCATACTAATTTGTCTCGTTATACTCTCCTATCTTGCATGTCGCGGACTGTATCATCATCAGTCTATTGTAGTTCACTGTTGGGAAGTTGATCTTGATTAGCCCTTCTTTATCCGTCGCCAGCCACCTAACATTTTCCATCGACCGTCAGCCCTTCTGCACTTTGAATCAGAGCTATATAAAATACGTTGGCCCCAATGGATCCTTGCTTTGAAGACATTTTATCATAAGACAGACTCTATCCTAACGAGAGCAATATAAAAGTGTTGTTAATCGCAGTGTTCTAGTTGAGGTATTAAAGCCATCGTAAAATGCTTCGCATGATAACCCCGACGTTTTATGAGCTCTGATTGTGGATCTTTAATGTCTTTAAAGCTGTAAGTACCGTCAGGAAAAATGTGTTATCTATTTTCATGAAATTAAGTGTGAAAATGCCACTTCATTGTTCCTAATCGTTTAAATACAATAAAATTAGACAACTAATACATATACACACTAATCCATAATACATACTTCCATACTAATATTATAAATACGAAAGTGTGTCTGTCTGACTGTCCGTCTGTCTGTCTGTCTGTCTGTTACCTCTTCACGCCTAAACCACCGAACTGATTTTGGTGAAATTTGTTATGGGGATACTTTGAGTCCCGGGAAAGGACATAGGATACTTTTTATCCCGAAAAAATGTACGGTTCCCGCGCGATAAATCAATTTTGGCACAACGGAGTTGCGGGCATCATCTAGTAATATTATAAATGCGAAAGTGTGTCTGTCTGTCTGTCTGTCTGTTACCTCTTCACGCTCAAACCGCTGAATCGATTTTACTGAAATTTGGCATTGAGATACTTTGAGTCCCGGGAAAGGACATAGGATACTTTTTATCCCGGAAAAATGTACGGTTCCCGCGCGATAAACGAATTTTGGCGCAACGGAGTTGCGGGCATCATCTAGTAACATTATAAATGCGACAGTGTGTCTGCCTGTTTCTTACTTCTTCACGCCCAAAGCGTTTTAATCGATTTTGCTGAAATTTGGTATGGAGATACTTTGAATCCCAGGAAAGGATATACCTAGAATACTTTTTATCCCGGAAAAATGTACGGTTCCTACGTGATAAAAGAATATTGGTGCAACGTAGTTATCTAGTAGTTATAAGTTTGTAAGAATTTTAATAAATTGAAAGCTCTTGACGCGTTCCCGTCACATTTTGATGGGCAAACGATTACCAAAGGGTATATTTGTCTTTGATTGCTAAAGATCGACGTTAATTTGTGCGTGTTAACCTTGCAATCGTGGTGGAAATCATTATTATCCATCTTTGTTCAACGGGAAGAGAAGATTTTAGAAAAATAACTAAAATCATATTTTTTAACTGTTTTTAAAAATAAAGGAGTTTGTGCGGCTGTGATACTTTTAACAGTAACATTAAAGCGGTTACTTCTTGAAACGCGCTTCAATTCCTAACGCTTTTTTTGCCACGAATTCATAGAATACAGAATAGAAACTAGGTGGCGCAACTCTGTTGAGCCAAATTTCCTTTATCGCGTGGGAACCGTACATGTTTTCGTGAATAAAAGCATCCCATGTCCTTCCCGGGACTCATAGTATCTCTATACCATATTTCAGCAATATCGGTTCAGACGTTAGTGGCGAGAAGAGGTAATTACAGACAGACAGACACACTTTCGCATATTTTATAATATTAGTATGGATAATTGGACGACTTTAACTGTAAGCGTGAATTAGTTTAGTGGGTAAAAGGTGACACGCGTGAGGCTTTCTCTGAGGAAATGCAATATCTCCGTAATACTACCCGCCCCGGATAAATTAAATATCTCGGATACGCTTATACGATATCGACTATATAATAGTAATACGATACTATATAGTCGAACCATGAGAAGAAGTACTTCATGAAATGTGTGTCAATAAAAAGTAATACGAGCTGAATTATATAGCCAAAGCGTGAGACACGCCACAAAACTAAAATTGAAGACGTGAGTGGAAGAATCGAACAAGTTACATTTAGTAACATTGGGACAATAACCTATTTTTTCCCCGTATTATTTTAATAAAACTTGTAACTTATCTACTTCATAACCTATCTAATATATCTGGTTACACATATAATCCATAGTTTTTCTATTTCAAATAAATTTTCCGGCCCTTAATCCTCCATTTAAGCGAAAAAACGGGAAGTTTTTTTCATGTTACCTACCTTATTCTTCCACTCACGTCTTGAATTATGCGCCAATGAAGTTCCCTCGTCTTACGGTTCTGACTGACGATAGATTACCTATATTAGAAAAAAATTGGAAGTTTCTACACTAGATAGTTCTTGCCCAGCTAGAAAAAGGAAATTGGCATTATAATAGTCGGTTAGAAAACTATACACTCAACCTTCACCACTTCACATGGCCCTTTAAATATAAACTTTTTTTCAGAGTAAAAGGGTTGAAAAATGATATACAGTAAAACCCGTTTAATACAATTTCACAGGGACTCAACCAAAAACGCGTCTTATGCGGGAAAGCGTATTATACGGGATATAGGGAAATAAAAAACGAACCTACTACATACGTATGAGTTCATATTTATTATGTTTTTTCGGATGTAGGTGTTCATATCAATGAAGAGAATTATGCGTCTACATTAATTTAATCTGGAAGTGATCATCTAGACTCTAGAGCTTTAACCAATCGATGAAATGAATGCCGGTCATCCTCGAAGCTCGAGATTGTGCTGATATATTATGTTACAGAAGCGATTTTACGTTTTTGAAACAACGTGGATTTTTCGCATTACCAATCACCAGCAAATGTACCTGAAACATAGGATTTATCTGGCATTCCCACTGATTTGACGGTACAAAATGCCGTGGCGATGAGGTAAGAGGTTGGCCGTTATTAAACGGGATGACGATCGTATTAAGCGTTAAAGAATGTATGAAAATATGTCTCAAGTTACAGGGACTGATGCAAAATGGCGTATTATGCGGGAAATCGTATTAAACGTGATCGTCTTAAGCGGGTTCTACTGTAACTCCATTTTCGACTAACGTTTAGGAGATGCAGCAAAATTCTTCCTTCCTAATTCTGCCACTATGTATATTCTGCAATTATTCAGGCGACAATTTGATCTCCATCATCGCACTATTAATCCTTCAAGCCCCATAAGAGCACCGGCGATCGCGATAACAATAGAATATAATAGCATTTCCAAGAATGCCCGATCGAAGGATTAATGTCAGAAAAACTTCATCCAAGATGTAGTTCACAGTATGTCGTGTCGGTCATGCTTCATGCCGATTGAAGATTGTGTGCACTCGTCTATGTGACCTTTTTGTGTCCGTCTTCTCGCTCTCAATATGCTGAACCTATTACTTGAGCAACCATTGCGACATACAGTCATTCGTCTCTTAAGACGACGAAAGACTTTACGTTGGACCATGATGTAAGGCCATGATTGCAAAGCTGTCTATAGCAAGCACAATTGACGATCATAGGAAAACATTGACTAATGTGTTATGTGTCCCATTGCACGTTCGTAATCGTTTATACCAACACGTGGAGATCACGTTCACACTGCCATAATATTGCCTGCAGTAAGCTCTGACTGTTAGTAACAGTTCCTTACTCTGAATTTGACTCTTCTCAAAATTTTACAATGTACTGTTACTTTATTTTTACGGAAGTTTGGCTGTAAACTCTAGATCGGAAAAGTGTCTGGGTAAGTAGATAGTGCCAATTATTTGCGTCTATTGCTATAAGCTCAAATCTTACAAGCCAAGCTGCTTGTATTTTAAAGCGTTACAAAGATATATTAGTACCTAATATTATATACAAATTACAAACACTTAACAAAGTTTAGAACATACCCCTCTAAAGCAATAAAGTTGTAACCAACTACACATACTAATAAATAAGGTAGCCAACATCAGAGTACACCATTATAACTTGTGCTGTACATGAAGCAATTACCTAAGTGGCATTTAGAGCTGTCGGTCTTAAATACCTAGGCTAGTTCCTGGAAGCTACCTAGTCCCCCTAGTTAGCTAGGGCTATTGCTTCCAATGACACCTTTATGACAAGGACTTAAGGGCTATTTTAGGGAAATTATTGGTAAAATAAGTCTGGACGCACTGAAGTTTGTGTTTGTGGAATCTTGAGAGTTCCCACGCTTTAAATTGCAGGACGCGTCTTACATTGTAGATCCTGGTTCCTATGAATTTCTTAAGTGATTTACATGTAGCGTTTATAGCCCACTTACGATTATATAGCGATTAATTGGTAGTTTTTTGTTGCTTTCTTGCATTAAATTATAACATTATGATAGTTGCTACATTGTAGAGCGAAATAGCCCCCAATGCTCCAGATCTTTGTGGAGTACTTCAGCCATGAGTAATGTTGGTTATGTATGAAAAAAATGTTTATTTGTTTACTGTTATCTGTCGCTTAAGCCACGTACCTGATTTTGATATCTACTGATTTCGATAAATTTTGTTTATATGGAACTAAAGTCTCAGGAAATGACAAAAGGTTAATCTTTATCACAATTCACATCCCAGAAAAAAATA
The DNA here is from genome assembly GCA_905333045.1 of Lysandra bellargus. Taxonomy (NCBI): domain Eukaryota; kingdom Metazoa; phylum Arthropoda; class Insecta; order Lepidoptera; family Lycaenidae; genus Lysandra; species Lysandra bellargus. Next base: position 7,519,182 of record HG995355.1, read on the forward strand.
GTTCCCGATAAAAGAAATTTTATCCGTTCCGTTCCCGTTCCCGTTTGCGATAAAAGAATTTCTCCGCAACGTTACTAGTAACGATATTAGTTCTTTCAGCGCTGCTGCTTCTACAGTAAAACTCATGAGTTTTCCCTTACGAAAGTGATAAAAAGTTATTCTTTCAGCTATGATTTTGCAGTAAACTCTATACATAAACATCCTATATATTTAATACGTGGGAGAGCCATGCTTCGGCACGAATGGGCTGGCTTGACCGGAGAAATACCATGCTCTCACAGAAAACTGGCGTGAAACAGCGCTTGCGCTGTGTTTCGCCGAGTGAGTGAGTTTACCTCTACCCTATTCCCTTCCCTACCCTCCCCTACCCTCCGCTATTCCCTTCCCTTCCCATCCCTACCCTCCCCTATTACCCTATTCCCTCTTAAAAGGCCGGCAACCACCTGCGGCTCTTCTGACGCTGCGAGTGTCCATGGGCGACGGAAGTTGCTTTCCATCAGGTGATCCGTTTGCTCGTTTGCCCCCTTATTTCATTAAAAAAAATACATAAACATCCTAAAGCATTATCACTTAATTTTATTACACCCTGTATACTGGGCTAAATTGAGCAAAATTACGTAACACGTGGTAATTACAGAAATCATTAGACAAAGCCCAGAAAGTTCACTTCCGCGGTTACACAAATGATAAGGTTACCTTAAAGAGCAAATCCCAATATGGGATTGGTAGAAATATGGTCAGCTCATTGTGATTTGCATGTGGCGTACATTCACCGTTTCCCAACAGCTAAAAGTACTTTTGGCGACGTTTTATGTCTCTATCATTACAAAAATTTAGTTTTAAATACTGCTACATAAAACCCGCCAAAATTCATTTATCGTGCGGGAATTTTTCCAAATAAAAGTATCCTTTGTCCTTTTCCGGGGCCCAAAGTATCTCCATGCCCAGCGAACTCGGTTCCGCGGTTTGGGCGTGAAGAGATAACAGGCAGACAGACACACTTTCGCATTAATCCTTCAAGCCCCTTAAGAGCACCGGTGATCGCGACAATAGAATACAATAGCATTTCCAAGAATCCGCGATCGAAGGATTAATAATATTAAGTATTTTTATTATTGATAATTTTCACATACACTTTATATATTTTTCCTCAAACTTTTCATTAAATTAAGGTTAAGCAATCAATGTCTCTGAATGCGGCCGTTATAGGCCACAATGTCTTATTTACTTAAGTAGGTATATAGCTGTGAATAAGAATTAACAATTACATAGTACCACAGAATATAATATTAGTAGTACCAAATAGTACACAAAATGTTCAATATAAAAATACAGTTGTATCTGAAAAAGGCGAGTAAAATATTTAAAGCCAACTTTTAACTTTCAATGTCCATTAAAATCCGTAATTCGCTTGCGAGCACGAAGTCGTAGTTTTTTATTAACCGACTTCCAAAAAACGAGGAGGTTATATGTTCGACTGTGGATATTTTTTTTTTTTTTTTTTTATTTTTTTTTTTTTTTGTATGTTCAACGATTACTCCGCCGTTTGTGAAACGATTTTCGAAATTTTTGTTTTGTTGTATTAGGTTTCACTCCAATTTGGTACCATGTTCACAAAAGTGGTGACCTGATGATGGGATCCATGAGTAATCGAGGGAACTCCTCGAAATTTATATGGAAACATATGGTGATTTTGGTTTTATGAGAAGCATCCTAAGCATATGCTACCAAAACGCAAGATTTTGCACCGAGGTATACCATGGTTCCGAAGATACTAAGAGAACTCCGGATTCCTTATAGATACAAGTTTGGGGGTTTAGGCGCTGTTTTAAGAACTGAAAGCATATGCTACTATGCAAATTACATTCATCATCATCATCATCATTACCACATTAGGGTCACCGATGTCACCAAAATTGAACAAAACAAATTCATCCTTAAGTCCAGAGCATAAGGCACACATTTGACATTACTTCTGAGAAGTAAGCTGCTTCGATAATTAATATAAATAACATGCATGTCTCACAACAACACATGAAACAACCTAATTTCAACCTTTTGCATTGCGCTTAGCGTTCATAGTACATTAACTGTCTGGCGTCTCGCTTGCTATAATCTGCTAGGGCTGTCAAGCGAGCGGCGCGGCGCGCGCGTTGCCAGGTACCAGACCGGGCGGCGTATTTACAAAGGCTTATACCGTTTGAGTCACGAGCCAGACTCTAATAGATGAGCTTTTGTTTATTTATCTAAGATAGTTTTATAATTATATTTTGTACTCTCAACAAGTGTGTAGTTATGTACATACCTGTTTCTTACCTATTAATTAAAGTTTGTTAGTTAATTAAGTAGTATTTTTTGTCACTTAAGAGCCCGTATTCTCTTTTCTACTGCTCTCTTCACACTCACGCCCGTCTTTCATGTGCCAGGTGAAAAAGGACGATCGCCAAGTTAGCGGGCAGATAGAGGTTTTCTGTTTTTAAACGGTTTTTTATATTAAAGTGGTAAAAAGTAATTCCAACATTTTATAGACGACTTTCTTAACAGTGAATTGTATTTTTTTCATACCGTTAAGACGTCAATACAATTCATAAAAAGGTGATATTCTAAACCTTTTACAGCAAAAATCACAAAACTGTCGCGGGTTTGAGTTGGATTATTTAAAGATACTTAAAAAAAAATAAAAAATCTAGCTCCAACACTATATTATAATTGAAATGATCTTACATGTTGTGCATTAAAACTTATAGAAATACTGTATTTTAACTGTTAAATCACGTCTGTAAAATCAGCGAAATCGACAAATTTCGTATACGGACCCTTAAATACAGAATAGAAACGAGTAAGTAATTTCATTACTGTAACATTAAAATAATAAGTTATAACAATTTTCATATAACTATCCACCTACATATTTTTAAAGTTAACAATGACGATGTATTTACCATATCGGTATCAAATTGAATAGCATAATATGTTGCTGCAACGTTAGAAACAATTTAGCTAATCTCTTTCTAGGCGATTTCGGTCATTTTCTGTACTAAAACAGATAAGTGTTTTGTCAAGTTTTTGTCTAACAAAAGCTAAGCCAGTTCAGTTTGCGCTTTCACTCTAATGATTATAGCCTTTGTAAATTCGCGATCGGGCGCGCACTAGCGGCCGAGCCGCAGCGGCGACGGCCATCGAGATAGATAATATATTAATATTATACCTTAGTATGCAACCGCCATAGACGGTAGACCTCGCGCACCTGGGATCCAATTCCCAGAACATGAGAAAAGTTCATCTTCGAATAAAATACCGAATAATGAGATTTTTACGAGCGTAACACAGTTTGTCTATTTTCAAAACTTCACACTCAAAATTTTTCGTGCAAAGATCGCTCGAGTCGAACGAGTGGGGCCGGTTATTAATAGATGTCCGAATTCATATAACACCACAATGTGGCCGCTTGGGAGTTGAAGCGTTCGAGACCGGTCTCTGCACGATACTTATGATTTGTTGCTAATAGTTTGTATCCTTCGATCGTGGATTCTTGGAAATATATTGTTATTCTATTGTGTCTCGCTCACCGGTGAGCTTGTAATAAGATACGTAAAATAAAATAATACAGGTGTATTATTCTACGTACCATCGAGGAAATTGATTCCTATGCAATAATTGATAGACCAACTTTATTTGGTCGAATATGTCAATTCAATGTTAATTGTGATCTGTCGGCTGGGTTTGACGTAACGCAACCAAACTGCTCCCCGATCTGCATAGGAATCAACTTCTTTGATAGTACATAGTACGCGATAGTTTACTACTTACTAGGTAACTAAAAACTAAAAAGAGTGAAATTATTATTTTTAACAAAAAATTAAAACCGACTTCCAAGGTAAAAACAATAACATCCTTATAATATGAACTAAAAAGTATTAAATAATTTTTCCTATCGAATAGTGCCTTTTTCCGAATTCGGCAAAAACTCAACTATTTCTGTACTCAATCCTTCATAATTTTGAAGTCGGTGCCAGTTACAAATGTTTCAAATATTTGGCAGACTGAAGATTCAGCTATATCTGGTACCGACTTCAAAATGATGAAGGATTGAGTACAGAAATAGTTGAGTTTTTGCCGAATTCGGAAAAAGGCACTATTCGATAGGAAAAATTATTTAATACTTTTTAGTTCATATTATAAGGATGTTATTGTTTTTACCTTGGAAGTCGGTTTTAATTTTTTGTTAAAAATAATTTGTGTAACAGTACTTTTAATACTTACTAGTTTACGAATGACCAACACAATTTTAACTTCAAACTTCAATGGGACTTTTATAAGAAGGTATTTTTGGCAAATTGGCGCTAGCATCCATATACTTCCATACTAATATTAATATAATTATGCGAAAGTGTGTCAATCTGTCTGTCTGTTACCTCTTCATGCCCAAACCGCTGAAACATTTTGTTAAAATTTGGCATGGAGATACTTTTTCAGGAATGGACATAGGATGCATTCTATTCCGGAAAAATGAAACTGTTCGCTCGCGATTTTAAACAAATTTTGGGGCACGGCGAGCGTCATCAAGTTACGTAATATTATGATGAATACACATGTAAGTTCAACCAAGTTTGCAGTCGTTACGGTCATGTATTCTTATGGACTGGACTGGTCGATATTATCTACAAAGTCACAGCAAACAGTAATACTTATTTGTAATATTTGTTAAACATTAAAATTACAGTTACGATCGAATTTAAAACAACAGCACTTCAACATTTTCTTTATAATAAGGGTAGACACTATAAGGAAAAATAAAACATTCGAATGTAATAAAATGTATATTTATGAAAATAAAAGATTGATAACTTATTTTATGTCTTCTGTAACTCTTACGAAATAAAACTATTATAAGACCTAATGGATGACATCACAAAAAATGAACATCACTAATAGTAGACACCAATATGAACTAATAGTTGACACTTGAATTAGAACATTACTTACATTTTACATTTTTCCTATTATTTAGGTCTTAATTTGCCGTTTTCAAAAGATTTCATTTACTTCATCATAGTAACTACATGCATCAGTAATATTATCCACGTTGTCTCCAGATTCTATCCATTCTTCTTCCATGCTGAAACTATCTTTCCTCTTATTTTTATTTTTCATATTTTTTCCCTAGCAAATTTATTTTCAATCTTTAGTCTCCATGCTTCTCTTGCCTCTTCTTTTTTCTTCTTTCTTTTCTCAGCTCTCCTTTTTCTTCTCTTTGCTGCTAAAAAACTAAAGCAATAGATTTTTAGATCAGTACAAGGTCTAATATTAGAATTTAGACACCATGTCCATTTTTAGGTACAGTAGTTCTAAATTGTTGATGGTTTGCAAACAGAATTATATCTTCAGGGAATAGTGATAATAATATTTGCAGTAGAAAAAACTACAAAATTTTAGTATGTATTGCAAAACTAAACAATGAGATCCATGTCATCTATTAGTTTTTTTACATTTTCAAGAACCAATAATACCCTTTATAATATTGTTAGGGAAAATGGATAAAAAATCATAAATAAACATAAATTAGTGTATAGAACATGATCATTAATCCAATGAAATCAATACAAATTAAAAAACCAAATAAATGTATTTCAGAACTTACGTTCAAAATTTCGCCTTCCTTAGCCTATTGCTAAGAAATTGCCGAGCGCATGTTGACGCGGTCACATTGTTTACGAAAACTGATCCCATTTTAAAATTTTCTTCCTAAAGGCGTCCCTAATATTTTTTTTCACATCAACAGATAGCTTGAGAATCTTATAAAATTTACAGTGTTAAGAAATAATTTAAATAATTCTTATTTTATGGTATTTTTTTCGTAAGTGTCATCTATTAGTTCCGTGTCGAGCATTAGGTCTTTTCCCTTAGTACTTAGTTCCTTGTACAGTTACAAGCTTAAGTCATTAATAAGAATGATTTCTGAAGAAGTTCCCTGTGTAATATTTTTATTTTAGTCATCACTAGGGTCTTCGCGATTCATTTTTAGATGTTTGAAGGAAGAACCTAAGTTCTGTTTGAATCTAAAAAAATCAAAACAGATTTTTCCCAGCATTGGTTCGGCGCACACGAGCTACCGAAGTCGCGGGCAAACGTCAATATTTTTATTTATTGTCTGTAATAATTATTATTCCATTCTATTATGTAATTCCTCCGACAGTAACCACGCAGAGCCCAACGGTTAATTTGTTACAACTTCAAAGTGTACAGAACTTCAATGAAAGCGCCATGACATGATCATGCATATGCTCATTAACGCCGCACGATCTATAAAGTCACACTTTCATGCCTGGCGGAGCATTACTTCCGCAACAGCTGCTGGTCGTTCCATTGCCCAGCCTCAACGTGTCTGTTGCCTGCCCTTAGTGAAAGTGCGCTGATTATAAGGGCGTTACGATTTTATGACCCAACGGCTACTGCCGCCTGATTGATTGCAGCATGATATCAAAAATGAATGAAAATTACTATATGTAGGGATGACGCGGCAGCTATTCGTCGTTTGTCTTCTCTGCCCGACGTGTTTGCCGGTCTGGCTGGAGTAAAAGTACGCCGATTATGATCGTTTCATACCGAGGCTCTAAAAACTCAACGTCCATTTGACGCGACACCGTGTGAGTGATTGATGTATTGTAGGAATGTAATGAGGCGACACCTACCTGAGTGATGTATAACTGCTGGCGTTGTGCTGCAACAACATGCAGCCAGCGGTCGCTCGTCTGCGCTCAACGTGTGCTCTCAGTGAAAGTGCGCCGATAAGAACGTCTCATTACAGCACGATATAATGAGGCGACACCTACCTGAGTGATGTGTAACTACTGGCGTTGTGCTGCAACAACATGCAGCCAGCGGTCGCTCGTCTGCGCTCAACGTGTGCTCTCAGTGAAAGTGCGCCGATACGACCGTCTCATTAGAGCACGATATAATGAGGCGACACCTACCTGAGTGATGTGTAACTACTGGCGTTGTGCTGCAACAACATGCAGCCAGCGGTCGCTCGTCTGCGTTCAACGTGTGCTCTCAGTGAAAGTGCGCTGATACGATCATCTCATTAGAGCACGATGTAATGAGGCGACACCTACCTGAGTGATGTGTAACTACTGGCGTTGTGCTGCAACAACATGCAGCCAGCGGTCGCTCGTCTGCGCTCAACGTGTGCTCTCAGTGAAAGTGCGCCGATACGAACGTCTAATTACAGCACGATATAATGAGGCGACACCTACCTGAGTGATGTGTAACTACTGGCGTTGTGCTGCAACAACATGCAGCCAGCGGTCGCTCGTCTGCGCTCAACGTGTGCTCTCAGTGAAAGTACGCCGATACGACCGTCTCATTACAGCACGATATAATGAGGCGACACCTACCTGAGTGATGTGTAACTACTGGCGTTGTGCTGCAACAACATGCAGCCAGCGGTCGCTCGTCTGCGCTCAACGTGTGCTCTCAGTGAAAGTGCGCTGATACGATCATCTCATTAGAGCACGATGTAATGAGGCGACACCTACCTGAGTGATGTGTAACCGTCATGAATGGCCCACGACCGCGACTTACGTGGGAAAAGCTTCCGTGTTACGTTTTGTTCGTACAAAAGGTGTTTGTCCTATTTCTGCTATGTGAAAGTTTGTGAGGGTGTCTGTTTTTATATTTTTTTTCTTTTTTCCTTTTTATAAGATAAGGGGGCAAACAGGTCACCTGATGGAAAGCAGCTACCGTCGCCCATGGACACTCGCAACATCAGAAGTGCTGCTGGCGCGTTGCTGGCCTTTTATTAAAAAAACTACAGAATTTGCTGAAAGTTCGCAATGTTAGCAGTTTGAGCGTTTTATAACGAAATAACTGACTACAGAGTAATTCTAATTTTGCACATAACTCTACTATCATACCTACTACATAGTACATACATAATAATGCACCGCCACAGCTTGAGGGTCAATGACCCGTGTAACGTGTAATAATAATAATTGATCAATCGCCACACGCGCATCTTAGATATTATGTCCTTATCAGCTGTCAACGTGGTGTTATGTGTTGTAAGGTATTTTAACACTGACTGGACTTGCATACCATGAAGCCAAAAGGAAGGGTAATGAGTAGACATCGGATTATATGCACGATCAAAGTGCCGAAATATGCATGCAATTATGCACGATAAATGGCCGAAATATGCACAGAACATGCACAATCAAAAGTCACTTATTATAAAAATCTATTATTTTTAGAAGAGTTTTCCGGTGTTGTGTTGCTTTTAATTAAGGTGACGCCTTGATAATTTGGCTGTAGCGATGCCGATTTTTCTCAGCAATGACTAAAGCTAAGAAACTAAAGTTCATTGTCAGTATTCAACATGTCTTTGTCTTTGAATTGCCCATAGCATAACACGATTGGACAACTTTTATAACACAGAATTATCAATCGAAAAGACCTCTGTAAAAAAAGGGATTCCTATTTTTCCAACAGAGGAGAGTGATTTAAGGTTCCAAAATTTGTACATAAATTGGTTGAAGTATACACTTTAATATGTGCATAGCTTATATGAAATGTATTTATGGTTTTTAAATTACGCGACAAAAACCATTTTGTTGCTTATGCCCTTTCCATTTTTTGCTGTTCCATTGCTTGTTTTCTATGAGAGGCCGGCCCGGCCTCTCATAGAAAACAAGCAATCTAAAACATATCCAACACGGTTTCTTACTTTAACGCGGCGTCACCTTAATGCGCCAATTTTCATCATAATTCAATTGAATCCAGGACTTTTTTCTTCTTATTCCGATTACAGTCTTAGTGCCTATGGAAGTTCATTACCCACTTTATTCAATTTTTTTCAAATGTGGCCAACTACAAAGAAACATTTTGTTTCTAGAAAGATATTGTATCTATCGGGTGTATTGCGGAAGTCTTTATCTTTATCTATCACACCCCTGTTTCGTGGCCTCGGTGTGTATTATGATAGGTAGTTTGGAGACCACGAGGGCATAATATGGCCGAAATATGCACTAACGCCTAAAAAGCCCCATTATATGCATTTGCATATGCAAACGTATGCAAATGCATATAATCCGATGTCTAGTAATGAGTAATGAATAATGATTGTAGTAGTATGTGCTCTTGTGGCGGCTAAACTACTGGTCCGACTTTAACAAATGAGGTATTAATCCATAGTGTTATAATTGCGAATGTGTGTACCTATGTCTGTCTGTCTGTTACCTCATCACGCTTAAGCCACGGAAACGAATTTGCTGAAATTTGGTATGGAGAATGAAGATACTTTCAGTGCCGGGAAAGGACATAGGATACTTTTTATCCCGCAAAAATGTACTGTTCCCGGGAAATAAACTTTTACTTATTTTTAATTTTTATCAAAAATCTGTATTTACAATATTTAACAGACACTCTCTATCACTGGATATTCATTATTCAATGGTATCGTGGTATGCAATATGCATATTTTGTACGTCTATACGTCTGTCAAACAACTTGTGTTCTTACATTAAAACAACTTAACCATTTGCGCGAAAAAAAACATAAATAAATGTGTGGGAATTTGTTTAAACAACATTTAACAATTACGTTTAAACAGTGTTTATTTTAACAAAAAACCTCCAGCCATCTGCGCATCAATTTGCAAAGCCAATTGTCTGTGACGAGCGATTACTCTTCCTTCATCTGCAGATGTAAAAGGAAAATGAATCTTATGTCTCCGGCATAAATATTCTATCAAAGGTAATATAAGTCTGAACTGTCTGTACGTCACTAAGGCTAGTTCGCATTAGGCCAGTATTTTAGTTTAGTACCGAGTATTTTAGTAGCTAAAATTCTCGCTTCTGCACCAAAATCGTTCGCACTTAACGAAGTGTTCGTGTAACAAAACATCACTCACTTGTGAACTGTACTCGAACGCGAGTACAGTTCACAAGTGAGTGATGTTTTGTAAGATGAACAGCTTACAGCGCAATAAATTGTTTGCAATACACAATGACGCGCTTCTTCAAATTATCAAAATTAAAACTGACTAATAATAATTTATTATAAAACCTCTGACAAATAATAATACAAAAAAAAAATATTGTTCTAAATATAGCCTTAATTGGATCCAAGCATGCACATGCATTAATACGTGTTGTGCAATGCCGTATTAATCCTTCGATCGGGGATTCTTGGAAATGCTATTGTATTCTATTGTTGTCGCGATCGAAACATACTTCAGTTTTTGTTTAGCCATGTCAGCACTCAGCAACAGCATCTGAAACTTTATTTTCTATTTCTTCAATAATCTTCTTTGGAACGACGATACAACGCGAGAGGAACGAAATACGCAGCCGTACATACTTACATATACCGTCTACATGGTGGCGGGAAAGTATTTTTTTTGTATTTTTGTGAAAATATTGACGATTGTGACATTTTTCTGCAAAATATGGACTTATCTTGTTGAAAACCCTAAAATATGGAAAAATATGGAAAATAAAACTTGGTTTTTCACAGTCTAAACATGATAATTCGTGTAAAAAAACACATTCTAGGCCGAAAATCACGTAAAATAAAAATAAATATTTACATAATATAAATCCAGGCCCTAGTAATAAATAAAAAGAAGCTATGGATACGAAAATGGACGAGAATGTCTGAAAGTTGAATAATTTTGGCGGTAGGTAACTAATCCCTCGATCGTGGAAAAAACGAGACACATCACACAATAGATATTTTGTATTATCGCGGTCGCGTCACGCGTGCGACCGCTTGGGGCTTGAAGCACTAATGAACTCGACTAATTCGACGGGGTCGGACTTGTTTAGCCGGCGCGCCAGTAGCGCGGACGCGTGGTGGGAAGTGCTACTCGCCCGCGAAAAATGGGAGGTCTTTTAACTATGTCGTTAGCTTAGACATTTTGACTCACCTTTTCATACACCCGTATTTGGAAAGTTACAAATCTTTTTACGGTAAACTTTTATTGCATTATTTAAATCTCTTAATAATACATATTGATTTAATTTATAGCATTAACACATATAATACGACATTTGAGATACGTTTCGAAAACATTTTGGCATTATTCTTATTTACGATCATCGTAGAAACTAAGACATTATTTTTACTCTTGTAAAAAGTAAAAATACATGATATAATGCTAGTCACAAAACTTGTATATTTTAACCGACGTCAAAAGGGAGAAGGTTTCTATCTTTGTTCGCTGCTAACTTCGTCGTTTATAAAGTATTTAAATTTTAAACCGATTTTGATGATATTTTTTTTGTTGTAAAGAAGATATTTCAAAGGTGGCCCCATAATAAGGGCTGTTTAAAATATATTTTTTAAAATGCAACGTTCTTAAATCAAATGTTATCTTATCTTATGTATAAAAATGGATATTATGTCCTAGGCAGCAAATTCACGGTACATAATTGACAAACAATTTATTATCTACTGAACAACAATTAAAGTACCCCGCAAACGTTCAAATTGTTTGTCAAATTTTACGTTTTCGTCAAACAGTTTGATAGTGTACAGCTTTGTTTGAAGCGTTTGTCAAACAAACTACGTGTTTGATCTATTTGAAGACAATTTGGATTTGCGTAGGGTTTGACAAACGTGTTTGAACGTGTTCCGCTGTATTTGTCAAACAAGATCTCATGATCTCAAACCGATTCTAGCTAATTGTTTGACAAACTTGTTTGATGTACGTCTGAACTGCTGTTTGATGAAAACATGTTTGTCAAACAAATTTGATCGTTTGCGGGGTACTTAACATAAATCCATTTGCACACAAGTAGTTTTACCTCATCACGTCTGACTATGTTGATTCGTATTGTACATTTCGAGAAAAGGATTTATTAGCAAATGTGAAATGATGGACCTACGTAATTTGGTCGGGTTATATATAAGCCGCGCACAACTATAAGATAGTTGTGTGAATCTGGAATATTGTTCGTTTTTTACCTGTCTTGTGTGGGGCGCGGAGTGAACGTTATTGATAGATCGTGTTTAGAGTAATAGTCTAGTTTCGCTGAGCGCAGAGCAATCTTAAAGCCATGCGCGGTTAGGCTTGTCTAACTTAAAACGACGCCTGTCTTGTCTTACTTAAACCTCTACTACTTCACTTGTTAATATAAAATACCAAATGACGTAGGACTGCCATTGTAAAATATCTAAACTTCCCTCTATCTTATTTATTGCACCATTTAAGATAAATTCTGTCATCATTATATTACCTATCTTTCTAGAAATAGAACAAAGGGCTTCATTCATTAATAAAGACATCAAAGAGAATCCTTTTAATATAGATTATTTGTTATCTATTTTTTTAGACGCACACATAGAATAATTCTATTATAGTTACACAACCCTTACATATGCAATGTATTAGATAATAAATAGATCCCAAGCACCCAAAAAAGACGCAGTCGTCTATACTCCGTATTAGGATCGTGGCCTCCTAGTTAAGTTAGCTTTGTTAATTAGAGTTAAAGTAAGCATTAAAGTTATATTGTGGTAAATTAATAAATATATTTTTTTAAAGTCTTTTAAAGAATCCACGCATAATACCATCTGCCAATAAATCAATTTCTCCGATAGTACAATAAACCCATCTTAGGAAAGTGGGGCCTTAAAATATGTCATTATAATGATGTTACATCGGCACAGAAAAGGTAAGACAATGGACTACCGCGTGGGCTCGCCTAATGAACAGAAAGTATCACATTAAACTTTACTTCCTCTGTAGGTGAGGACCGCAGATGTAGGGAATGGCAGACACGGCAGAAATATAGCTTGAACTGGATTCTGGTCATTTCAAGTATATTTTGCCTGCAAGTTCTTTGCGCGGAAATTAGCTTTAACATGGTAAGGGTACATTTTTCAAAACTATTCTTTATCTAGATGACTTAGGGCCCAAAGTCGTACAAAAATTTATCGAAAGTTTAGTGGCTAAAGCGTGACGGTGCAGGTGTAGTAAATCGCATAGCAATCGCATTTATAATATTTAAATAGATTTACAAGCGCTAATCATCGGAGGTATTCGCGATCACCGACTTGATTTGAAAGGTTACGACTTTTTTATCGATTTCCGAAAAGGAGGATTTTTATTCTCGAATATTGATATTTTTATGACACGTCTATTTATTATTTGGTCTGTGATGAGACCTACGCGTGTTTTTCAAAATTTGTGTCCAAATAGAGCATTGTTGGAATTACTTGTGGAGATTTACCATTATTTTGTTTATACCTTCGTTACTGTATTATGTAAATAATCAAGCAGATCGCCTGAAGTAATTTTTGTACGACCACTTTGGTCCAGTCAAATTAGGCTTAAATTAGGTAGGAACCTCGGAATTCGAGATACCCAGCTGTAAGTCTGTAAATATTTGTATATTGGCACCCTAAATGTTGTCTGAAAACCTACATATGGTAGGGTGTGCGCAACTATTAAATTTCAAGGTCAAAAGGCCACAAAAATCGGTTTTTGCACTTTTTTTTGTAAATATTTCATTTCCTATGGTTTTTTTTTGTATTTGTATTTATAACCATGATGTAGAATACAAAATTCTCTACAACTTCTGTTCAAAAAAATTTTTATACGGTGAACCGTTTCCGATAAAGAGGGCGGAGAGCGCGCGGTCAAAGTATCACTTCAGGTTAACCGGTGCCTCCGGTCGAAAACGCGCCATATTCAATGCGTCGCGAGTCGCGACACCAGTGTCCGATCCTTTAATGTCGTGCTGTATGGCATATTTCCTCAATAAATTGGCTTTCAAATTTTTGCTCTCTCTCACGGTTGTAAAATGGCAGCCATTTTAGTTTTTCCCGGGCTTTCACACTAATCTGATCAATACTTCTCAAGTAAATATCCTATGAATATAAAAACGGTCTTATTTAATAGCTCAACTTATGGACTATGCTTACACAGGCAATATGTTATGAATTTCGTAGAATTCAACATAGAAAAACCAAAATCTAAAATGGCTGCCATTTTACAACCGTGAGAGAGAGAAAAAATTTGAGAGCCAATTTATTGAGGAAATATGCCATACATTACGACAGTAAAGGATCGGACACTGGTATCGCGACACATTGATTATGGCGAGTTTTCGACCGGAGGCACCAGTTAACCTGAAGTGATACTTTAACCGCGCGCTCTCCGCCCTGTTTATCGGAAACGGTTCACCGTATAAAATTTTTTTTAACAGAAGCTGTAGAGAATTTTGTATACTACATCATGGTTCTAATACAAATAGCAAAAAACCCATAGGAAATGAAATATTTACAAAAAAAAAGTGCAAAAACCGATTTTTGTGACCTTTTGACCTTGAAATTTAATAGTTGCACCCTACCATAATATATAGGTTTTGAGACAACATTTAGGGTGCCAATATACAAATGTTTACAGACTTACAGCTGGGTATCTCGAATTCCGAGGTGAACTTTATACTAATTGGACTGCTTAATTAAGACCAACTTTCTTCAAGAATCAAGTACTAGTCTTACTTAACAATAATTGAGACTCCTAGCTATAAACGTTCGTATTCGTCTGCAATTTTCCATCATGGCTTGAAGTGAAAATGCTGCATTCACGTGTGTAAGGGTCGGGACACAAAAACACGGCGCCGTGTTGTGGGAATCCACGACGCGCGCCGTAGAGAGGATGACAAGGAGCATGCAAACGTCAGGTTCCTAAAAAATCCGTGAAATTCCATCGCCTTTTTTTACTAACTATACGAACGGAAATATTATAAAGAAATACATAGAAAACTTTCTTTTCGAAATTCCTTCGCTAGGTTTATTTTGTTAAATACTAAGAGAATATTTATAATATATTTTGTTAAATATAAAGAAATACTGTATAGACTGTATAGACACTTTTGTTGGCTGCTGCGACACGAAGGTCGCATGTCGCAGTATCGAATATCAGATTGGCTTTGTCCACACTGTGCCTTTTTTTGTTCATCAAGGGCATGCGTTATAGCGCAGTCAACAGCGAACGTGAGGCATGCCCGTGACGCGCGTTGAAATCGTAGCGCTCGCTGACACTTTTCTTTCAACGCGGGTGGATTTTGACGCATTCAATTATTGAATATGCCAAAAGAAAGTTGAATAAAAAGAAGATGACGAAAATTGAAGATGAAATTGCATAATGTGGATTGCATATTGCGATGTCTTCGAACATCAGACATGTTGTATGCCACATAATATATATCGTAACCTAATTTGTACTTAGAATAATTCCAACGATGGTCAAAGCGCCGCAATGATTTTCGAACGTTTGGATAATCGCTAATGTGCCACGGCCCACGGCCCACGGCCCACGACTCGCGCCTGTTCCCGCTCGCCTGCATAAGTCCTAAAGGACATAGCAGAAGCGTTTTAGTAGGACTAAATGTTTTTTGAGTATTAGCCTACTAGCTTTTTCCGTAGCATTTTCCTACAATAAAATTTCAAGTTATGTTAATATTAAGTACAAGCCTACTTACTATACTACAGTAATTTTGTAGTTTTACTTAAACTTTCCAGGGAACCCTCTTTCCGAGCACCAAATGATTGTACGGTCTACTACTACTAGAGTAAGCCATTCGTGTAGTGCTAAAGCCTGTTGAGAGAAACAAAAATCTTTTCCTCATAGCAGGTATTATAGTAATAAAGTATAGACATAGTCGTAGATTTGAACTTCTTTTCTTATATATCGCAAATATTTTCATTCAGTAATTAATTAAAATATACATTAGCTGAGAATACGTTATTTTAATCTCAGTAGCCAGTACTAAAGTAGTCAGTACAGTTATATTCCTGACAACAGTATTGATGGCCATTCAGACTCTGAAAGCTAGCGCGTTGGTGCATAACGAATTTTCATAATGATTCGAATTAGATTAGATCTGAGTGTAAAACATTATTGATGTTTTCCTGGACCTCAGAGCATCTCCAGAGAGTTATATTTCATCAAAAGCGGCGTAGCGTACAAACATAGCAGTCTGACACATTTTTTCCATTAACATGATGCTTTCAAGCATCAAAAAGACTAATAAAACCTAAACCTAACTTACTAACTTTTCCAGGCTACGGCTTCATTTATTCCATTCTTAAATTGTTGTATTATTTATCCCGGGCCATTGAGGAAGGAATAAATTACTTGTCGTTATAAACTCGCTTTCGTTCGAGTGAAGGGTATTAAGCGTCACTACAAAGGGAAAACCTTTGACTTTCTTAGTGATTCTGTGAAGAAGTTTATTTTATTAAGCTTGATTTCCTTACTTTCTCGTATTTGTAAGACAGAAAGTTATCCAAAATAAAGTATAATGTCTATATTAATCCATATTCAACCCATGAAGGGTTACATTTTTATACTTTATGAATGACTAAATAACTGTTTCTCGCAACTCTTTATACTGGAATCGGAACTGTACATTTTGTCACAATAAAGTTTAACGTTTATAAAAGTTTATAAATATTTTCCTCAACTTCGTTGGGCACTAATTCGTTTATTATGCCGGAACAGTGCTTTTTTCCGCAATAACAGCTAACTTAGCCCTTACCAAGGCTAGAGGTGTAATGGTGCATAAAAGGGAATCCGCAAAGAAAAAAAAAATTAAAACAAAATTGCTAGCGAAGATTATTATAGGTTGTTGTCGGCTATTGCGCTATTGAAACCAATAATATTATGTCTTTTGTTAAAGGCTTTACTTAATTCTCTACAATTATTACGGGCTGTTATTTTCAATTATGCTTTTTAATTTGTTAGCTATAATAATTATACTTATCCCGCGTATCCCGCGGCCCGCGCCCGCCTCACATGGTAGTATAATAAAATAGCAAAGCTATTTTGGGATTACAGTAAGTACTTAAAGAAATTTTTGGTTTTAAAGTTTAAATTAATTTGAAATAAAAAAAGATTTCTGCTACTGAAAAATGAGTGAGTGATGCTTTAACGATATTACGTTCACAATATTTTAAGAGACAATCAGCGGGGCTAAAATGGTCATTGGTCACATAACAATTCCTCTCAATCAATTCACAAAATGACGAATTGTCAAAATTGTCAAAGTTACGAATGTCAAATTAGTACGAATTTAGACCAATGGAATTGGTCAAACTCACGAAAATGTCAAATTAGTACGAATTTAGAGCAATTGAATTGGTCGAAATTTGAC
The DNA here is from genome assembly GCA_905333045.1 of Lysandra bellargus. Lineage (NCBI taxonomy): Eukaryota > Metazoa > Arthropoda > Insecta > Lepidoptera > Lycaenidae > Lysandra > Lysandra bellargus. The sequence goes on from HG995355.1 coordinate 7,536,350, forward strand.
ATTCGCAAGTTTGACAGTTTTGACAATTCATTTTGTGAATTGATTGAGATGAATTGCTATGCGACCATTTTAGCCCCGAAGGAGTTAGGTTATGTTAGGGGCACTTAGGGGCTCGCCCCAAGCGTTTTAAAACAATATATTGGGAATCTATTTATCTATGAGTTGCATTGGACGCCGTTTGTTCTTGTTAATGGTTCTGGTGCTGCTAATAACGATGATACGATGCCACAGAGTATACCAGCAGTAAACGTCCACAATCTGTGACGTACGTGATGTCACGCAGAATCAATTTCTCGGTACGTGAGATAACACCGTTCGTCGTAATCAAACGGCAGACGGTGGCCTATTTTTAACCGACTTAAGTTAAGAAAACTTTCCCCCGATGGCCCTAGTACGAGTTGTTTGAGTGTATCCTTCGATCGGAGATTCTCGGAAATGCTATTGTGTTCTATTGTTGTCGCGATCAACGGTGCTCGTACGGGGCTTAATGGGTTAATATTTAATAATAAAAATCGGTTGTCTGTAAAGTCGGTTTACTGACGATAGTTGAACGTGACAACGTATGACGTTGTCGCGTTCAACTATCTTTAACCCCTTAACCGTCGCTTCCGAATCTCTATAAATAGAAACAAACTTTTTCGAGTGTAACCTAAAGTTATTTCGATGTATTTCTTTCAAATGATTGTCTAAAAATATTTATATGAGTAAAATAAACTATTCTTATTTGCACTGTCAGCAAGATTGTTGCAATTTGGATGGACTTTTAAATAAAAAGATCCTATTATCACACTATTTCATCAATTATAAGAGTGAAAAATAAGAAAGTGGACAATAAAAACTGGAATAAGTGGTTAAAATAATGCTAAAAAGTGTTTTGCTATAACAGTAAAATATACTATTAAAAAATTGCGGGTGTCTAAACATTGGACTTTGGACTGCTATCCGGTAAACTCACTCACTAAGCGAAACACAGCGCAAGCGCTGTTTCACGCCGGTTTTCTGTGAGCCCGTGGTATTTCTCCGGTCTAGCTGGCCCATTCGTGCCGAAGCATGGCTCTCCCACTTCAAAGATAAAACTTAGCTGGAAATGCTGCCGTGCCGTCTATGGTCCATAACAATTAACATACTGCTTTTACCGCCAAAACTGCTTAATCAGCCGGCTGCCGTTTGGGGATTGGTGGGTTAAATTGAGAAAATACATGTGTCTACTGCGCAGTAACAATTATCTATAATTATAAAATTTAATAGGCTTAATAACATAAAATTGCCTCAAAATCTTATACCACGACTGCTCTCGGCCATAATTTTGTCAAAAAATAATTAAGAATTCCACGGGCACCTTAATTAGATTAATTGTAATTTATAAGCGTTTAAAATTCCCCCGTAACCAAAGCCTGAATTGTGTGATGTTACATAATTAAATGAGGCTTCGTTTGTTTGTTCCCTCAATTTTTTCGGCGGCGAAATGTTTGAACAAATAATGAAATGTATTCAAAAAACCTCAGTCCAAAAGTGAAAACATATTTAATGTTTCTCTATTATATTTTATTTTTTTATATTTCCTCGTTTGTTGAACTAAAGTTTTGTTATATATTATGGAGAACTAGATGGCGCCCGCAACTCCGTTGCGCCAAAACTCGTTTATCGCTCAGGAACTGTAAATTTTTGTGGGATAAAAATTAGCAGCCCTTTTCCGGGACTCAAAGTATACCATACCAAATTGCAGTAAAATCGGTTCACCGTGGAGAGGCAACAGACAGACAAACAGACATAGTACACATTACACATTCACATTTATAATATATATCGATTACATTTCCACTATGTATCGATCTCTGCCCATAGTATTGTATGGCGCTGGACGCCACCCTTCGGAAGTATTTTCAGTCTAGCTCCTAATCCACTTCCCGGCCCATTATAGACGTTGTGCAGGAATGTTCTATAGAATATTAGCTATTTACATAAAAAATATAAAAAAAAATCAAAAGGGTCCCTCCTTGAGAAAATCAAGAAAAAAAAAATTAATTTACATTTTTTCCAAAGAAAAAAACATTTTTTTTTATTTTCAAAAATACACTTAAAGAGCTCGTTAAATGAAGTAACAAGTTCAGTGGTTTAATTATTTTAATGTATATATTTTTTAATCTATAATCGGCTTTGAAGCACCGAGTGTCGAATAGAAAAGTCACGTTTCAAAGTCCCATCATTTTTAATCCAGCCATTATATAACAAAAATATTTGGCACACGTATTAATAACACGTGTAGGTATAACATATCCAAATATTATCAAAATCGGAGAGATCGACTATTTTTTCCTGTCCGCTTGGCGTGGAACGCCCCATATTAAGTATGGATTATAATTTCAATTTATTTTAAACTAAGTGTAAAAAAATACCAGAATATGCTATATAGTAATATTATTTTATTACGCGGTGAATAAGTAACATTTTTTAGCATAAAAACCACCTATTACGATGAAAATTAATTAATTAAAATGCGTTTCAAACCTCCAAATGTTTTCAGTATGTCGAATATCACAAAATATCCCTAAACTTTGAAATGAGGTACGTGACTCGGGTCTTAATATAGATTAAGTGTTGAAGGCAAAAAAGCTTTTCATGCATGAAATGAATGTGTTTTTGAGATTAAATATTTCTTTGTGGTACGTCTCGTCGTAATCCCAAAGTTATTACATTTTAAAAATGTCGAGGCCAATACGAAATCTGTGCATAGATACCTTTTTATGACGACTTAAAAAATTTACGGTTTATTTAGCTGCTTTTAAAAAGTTTTTAAGTTTTAATTTACGTTGCTTGGGCCTGTATCGGAGCTTGAAATGTTTCGGGGGCTTAATTGCATTATGAGTTAAAATATTAACACAACGAAAAATGTATATTAATATTCCTCTGATGCGTCAATTAAAAGAAAAAAATGTTTGAAGAAAAGAATGATTGAAAATATAATTTTTCATCGAATTGCCGTGATAAGTTACATTTGATGTAAATGTTGAAGCAAGAAAAGCAGATCGTTAAATGCTCTTCAGGCGGGCACTTAAAGAATTAATAGAGATAATGCATTTGAATACAGAATCAAAGGAAGTAGAGACCATTTGTTCATTTCCGCACACGTACCCGCTCTCTATATAAATATATAACTGGAACCAGCGCAGAAAACCTCATTTAGTATTCTTAGTGGCACCAAAATAGAGGTTGTCTTTGTTAACACACAGCTGGAGGTTTACTTTAAAAAGTGTCTATATTTGTAAACAAGGATTATCTTTTTAAGTAGCTGTCAGGGCGTTATTTAAAAATGTTAAAATCTGGTAATTTTCCAACTCTAACAATTTCAGCACGTTCCCTGGTTGTCCTAAAGGAAAATATCCGTGGTCCAGTGGCTCAGAGCTCGGCTCTTGACTCGGAGGCCGTGGGTTCGATTCCCGCACTGGAAACATGTTGTTTCCGAGTTTGGTTAGGACAATGCAGGTTGATTACCTGAATCCTGATTGTCTGGCAAGTAAGATGCTCTATGCGCCGGATGGGCATGTAAAAAGTCAGTCCTGCGCCCGATCTCTTTCCAGTCCCACTGGGTTATGAGAGTAAAAGGAATAGAGAGTGATCTTGTGTACTGCGCACACACTTGGGCACTATAAAATGACTCCTGCGTAACTGGCCTTGGTTTCAATGAAATCGGCCACCGTCACCGAAACCGGCGTGGGAGTTATATTATTAATGGAAAAGATACGTAACTTTTATAAAACGGTCGGATTGTATCGCAAAGGATCTTTCCTGTGTTGACCAGAACTGTCGCAATTCAACATGGCCACTACAGCATGCGACACCACATTGTAATGATCTCGGATATCATTGTGGTATTCCAGGCAGTGTCATATTGCCATTGTCCCAGTTGTTTTGTCTGCGCATCCTGATGTCGACGACCCGTGAAAAGCCAATCTAATAGCTCCGTGAATCAGCCATACAAATGTTGAGTTCATTAACTCTTACCTGAAATGGCAAACGCATGTATGAAAAGATTTTTTGAGGACATTCATGACACTCTCGTTGTGCCATGACGAATGACAATTAAATACGTTACTGAAAGAAGCAGGTAACAGTTAACAAATTGCCGTTTTTTGCATAAAATATGGAGGCCGGAAAAATGATTTGAAATCAAATAACTGTGGATTTTACGTGTAGCCATATACTAACTAGATAATAAAGTAGGTAAGTTACAAGGTTTGCTTAAATTATAAGGAAAAATTAAGTATTAATGTTAGTTATCCGGTTCTTCCCCTCACGTCTTCCATTATTGTCATAGTAAGTCCAACTTGGAAAGGCGTACCTATATTCAATTGAACTGCACTGCACTAGTCACTACAGCTAAAATTATTTCAGAGATAAGATAATAACAAAAAAGAACAACCAAAGGGCTCATAAAGGTACAATAATTTTGAAATATACAAATTGAAATTGTCCCGATAAACATTGGAGTCAGTCGTTGGGCATTAAGTGCGAGTTTTATATGATTCCGATTACTGCTCGAGGTGTATGATATTGAAACTTCTAAGTGCCACTTAAATTAAGTAATTGGTACTTAGCAGATAATGGAAGCGGTTTCAATGTAATTTGAGTTTAAGTTATTTGTGATCTCTAGTATTTTTAGCTCACGTTTTTCCTCGTATGTCGTTTCTGTATTCATTTTATTTTGCTCGTAGATTTTTTCCATTTTTTTAAATTAATCCTGAATTCCACAAATATTTTACATCACAATCAGCGGCAACTAGGGTTCTCTTAATCTTCTTCTTATATATAAAATTCTCGTGTCACAATGTTAATCCACGAACTCCTCCGAAACGGCTTTACTGATTTTTACCAAATTTTATATGCATATTCAGTAGGTCTGAGAATCGGCTACTCGGTACTTTATATATTGATAAGTGCATTTGTTGAATAAATAATAGTAAATTATTACAACCTGAGACTGACGGCGACCATTGTTTGTGCGACGGGATAGCGATCGACGTTGCCATGGCGTCATACTTATTTAGTCACTTCAATAAAGTAATATGGGCGAAATACTTTATATTATCATGGCAAAGCAACGTTTGCCGGGACAGCTAGTCTTATTTAAAAAATTCTCGTGTCACAATGTTAGTCCACGAACTCCTCCGAAACGGCCTTATTGATTTCTACCAAATTTTATATGCATATTCAGTAGGTCTGAGAATCGGCTACTGGGTACTTTATATATCGATAAGTGCATTTGTTGAATAAAATATAATAGTAAATTATTACAACCTGAGACTGACGGCGACCATTGTTTGTGCGACGAGATAGCGATCGACGTTGCCATGGCGACATACTTATTTAGTCACTTCAATAAAATTTAAATATGGGCGAAATACTTTATATTATGGCAAAGCAACGTTTGCCGGGACAGCTAGCGAATATATATTTTTTTCTTACAAAAGAGACTTACAAGTAGAGGTTATAATATATCAATGCATTTCTTTTTCTTGAAGACAGCAGTTGTATAATATTAAATATTTTCATCGTGTATACAATTACTTTTTTACGCAGACTTTAAGCTACAGCATGTGCTTTAGTTATTGTGTAATAGAATGGAAATTTCTGGAGCATCTTGCGGGTTATAACGTGCTGCAGAGGTACGGGTGAGGTACGGCTTTGAAATTATATTCTGACAGCCAAGTTCCTAAATAATTAACGCTAGAAGCTTCAAAGCCTTGGAGAACGTCGGTACAGGTAGTGAGAATGTATGGTTTATGGCTAATGCTAACGTCTTTAACGTGATCACTGATCAGACTAAAGTTTATAAAGTTATACAACCTAACAATAAAACTGTAGGACATTAATAATTATGTCACATCACTGTGTGTTTAAGTAGTACTTATATTACGATGCCACACGTCATAGTATTGCTACGATGTTGTGTCGTTTTACAACTCAATAATTATCTATACATATTACTAGCTGTCCCGGCAAACGTTGCTTTGCCATAATATAAAGTACCTATTTCGCCCATATTATTTTTTTGAAGTGACTAAATAAATGTGTTACCATAGCAACGTCTATCGCTATCTCGTCGCACAAACAATGGTCGCCCTCAGTCTCGAGTTGTAATAATTTACTATTATTTATTCAACAAATGCACTTATCAATATATAAAGTAGATGTTGTCCGATTCTCAACCCTAGCCGATATGCTCGCTAAGATTCACGAAAATCGGTCGAGCCGTTTCAGAGGAGTTCAATTACGCACACCGTGACACGAGAATTTTATATATTAGAATAAAACAAAGTCGCTTTTTCCCCTCATGTCCCTTTGTTCCCTTTAATCTTTAAAACTACGCAACGGATTTGGACGATTCTTTCAGTGTTAGATAGATCATTTATCGAGGAAGGCTTTAGGCTATATTTTATCAGGCTAAGACTAATAGGAGCGAAGAAATAGAGGAAAATGTGGAAAAAAACGGGGATAATTATTTGATAGGGCTAACTTGAACGCGCTCATCTCAGGAACTACTAGTCCGATTTGAAAAATTCTTTCAGTGTTAGATATCACATTTATTGAGGAAGGCTATAAACTATATTTTATCACGCTAAGACTAATAGGAGAATGTGGAAAAAACGAGGGAAATTATTTGAAAGGGTTTATCTCGCGAATAACTGGAGCAATTTTTGTGTTATTTGGCACATATTATATAAGTGGTAAATTATTTCATGTTGCTGTGTGTATAAGTAGCACTTATATTACGATGCTACATGTCATGATAGAAGTGCCACGACGTTGTGTCGAGTAGCACTACGACGTAGTACAACCTAGTGCTACGCCGTTGTTGTGAGTAGTGCTACGTCGACGTGTTGAGTCGTGATTACTGACTTGTGCTACGACGTAGTGCAAAGAAATGCTACGCCATCATGACGAGAACTGCTACGATGACATGTTTAGTGGCTACGTGCTACGCCGACGTTTGAGGAATAGAGCTACGACAGAATTATAACCGGGAAAGTATGGACATCGTTGGTGCAAACTAGTGCTACGCCGCGCTGTCATAAGAAATTTTGCTACGCTGTTGTGTCGAGTAGTGCTACGTCGACGTATCGAGTCGTGATTGCATTTTTGTGCTACGACGTAGTGCAAAGAAATGGTACGTCGCCGAGTAATGCTACAGCGACATGTTTAGTGGCTACGCGCTACGCTGACGTTTGAGTAGTAGTGCTACGTCGACGTCGTGTAAAGTAGAACTACTTCATCATAATATTGTCTAGTTCCTAGATGATGTTCTCGCCCTGTTAAAGAATTACGTGTAATTAAAAACATAATGTAACACATATCTTAATACACAAAGCATAAAAATATATAGAACTTACACATTGTTACAAATAAACTTTTATTACTAATTTCAACAGATCCGTGTTGATCCGATTTTGATTATGTAAAATATTTTATTATAATTAATTAATATTTAACAATAATCCTTTTCGCATAATCCCTATTCATTTACCTAAAATTCAAATAACCAATACCGTGAAACCAGTCGTGCATGACATTCCCAAATTGGGATTTTAGTCTATGTCATGTAACAATTTGGTTTCGCATGCATTAGCGTGTAATATTTTAACAAATACATAATAGATAAACTCATGCAAAATAGATTTAATTGAAAATTAAAAATAATTCATAGGTAGACCTACATTACCTACTTGGTCGGCTTATTTAAAACTAGATGACGCCCGCAACTCCGTTGCGCCAAAATTCGTTTATAAAAAAATTAAAAAAATTAAATAAGTACGTTTAATTCAGGTAAGAAACAACCCATAGAAAAAATTCTTAACCTACGGAAAACGTTCTAACGTTCCTTCTTCTTCTCTTCATGCGGGAACCGTTAATTTTTCCGGGATAAAAAGTATCCTTATTCCTTTGTCCTTTCCCGGGACTCAAAATATCTTCATATCCAGCAGAATCGGCGTGAAGAGGTAACAGACAGACAGATAGATATTAGTCGGGATTGAATAGATGAAATGATTTATTATCATTTGCACCATTAAACTTGGAAAGCCTTTAGCAATATCTCTCAGCACGTTCAACATTATCGTGAGAAATCATAAATTTTCATTTCAGAGATGCGTTAAACCATTGTTTATTCACGATCTTAATAAACTATAAACGGCTATAATAAATAGCGGCTAAGTAACGTTAGTCATATTTATATTTCAGTCGGTACCGACGCCATCACGAGATCGTGTCTTCACATAATTTACATCACTAGCTTAGTCTTTTTGCTTCACTTCGAAGTTGGTTTAAGCATATTCCCGCATATATAATATGCCAAAATAACGTTTGATGGATCAGGCCCTACAGGCAAGACAGAATTTCCGATCAAAATGTATGTAATTGACATTACACGAGTCGAACGTCAACTTCATATTGACTAACGAACGCTTATGTCAATTTCATACATTTGGATCAGCGATTCTATAAATTAGCGATAAAGAAAACGTCTTAGCTAAAGCGCCATGAGGTTTAAGCATATTCCCGCACCGTATAATATGCCAAAACAACGTCTCCTTTTACTATGACAACGTTTGCCAGATCAGCTATCTTAAGCAATTATTGTTGTTTACAAATAGAGTAAGGTAAATGAGTAATTCAATAATAGGTGATAACTTCGAAGTGTAGGTTTTAGTTACTAGCTTTGACAAACATTCAGTATAAATGACGACATAAGTGAATAAAGTGGGTAACTAACGAATTGAAAATGTTTGTTTTTTTTGCATAAATGGAGGCTTTAGGACCGGGATTTCATGTTTAGACCCAATTTCACCAACGACTGCAGAAGTTAATGCTCGAATAAATATCGCGTTACCTCTTTCGTTTTTCATATGAATGAAAGAGGAGACATGACATATTAAAAAGCTGTTAACACTAACAGACGTTAGTGAAATTGGACCTTAGCAAGATAATATTATATTAAACAGATGATCAAGTACAAGATTTGTTCAAATTATAAGGGGAAAAACATTGTAATGGTCCGTATGTTATAAAACGTCAGTTATCCACTTTGTTTACTTCAAATCATTGTATCAGTCACAGATCGTGCCAAACTCTAAGTTATTGGCGATTGTTGTTAACAATTAACTCAAAATCGAATTAATAGTGACAGGTATTTACCTGGATTTTGTCGAATTGAGCATAGTTTAGTATTATAGCTCGAAGGATATCGGTAGCTAATAACTGTGTAAAGTTTGTACGCTTCTAGTTGTAGAGCTTAGCTATCGAGTTTTGACTCTTTTTAATCAATCATTCTTTCAAGTCCTATTGATTTTCTGATTTTACTTCGTCGCGAGTTCAAAGATAGCTGTAGCAAGTCCTCCAGGTACCCCTGAGATCATATCAAAGGATTTTCGTGTTTTGCTACTATTGATCCTGGCGACACACGATAGGAAAGAGAGAATAATATACAAGATGTAACAAAACTAAGTGATAATACTTTAGGGTGTGTATTTGTCCCTGTATAGAATTCACTGTGAAAGTAGCAGTTCAAATTTTCATTTGTGTTTTGTTACATGCGTTTGAATTTTCATACAAAAGTAAAAACTTACTCTTTCAGCGCTCCTACTTTCACAGCAAACTTTCTATAGGGGCCCATACGCACACCTCTTTAAGTATTAATAATTATTGTAACTTAGTTTTGTTACAATTTATGATTTTACAAAAACTAAAGTAGGTATATTTTTAGTCGATATTTTTCCGTCACGAGTTACGAATTTTTTCGTGTTTTAAAATCAGTTTATCGCGAATTTGAGCTTGAGTATTTTTTGTTCCGAGCTTGCGGTTATCCTCATGAGCTCGAGGCGAGAAAAAGAAACTATGGCATTAATTAAAAATATCAATAACCGAAGCTAGATATTATTATATTTAATGATAGATGCTGTATAGACATTGTATTTATTTATTACGGCAATTTAAGGATATTCGTGCCATTTTTTTTTAACACCAAGTTTATGTAATGATTAAATATATAGTATATAAGTACTAACTTAGTGTATTCCTAAATTGATATATACTAGCCAGACTATATTTTGCCGAGACTTCATTGGTTACTGAGACGTCAAAACTCCCCCAAGTAACTTAACACTTATAAATTATTAATTTAAACTATTTTAGGGCCTGTCTGTCAAAAAAGCTAATGAATGGCCTATCCGAAAGTGTGAAACTTTCGGATAAAGTGCCGAATAGGATATTCACAGCATTTTTGACAGATTCCCCATACTTCATCTTTCAAGTTAAGTGGTGGACTATTCGGCACCTATCCGGAAGTGGTGAAACAGGCCCTTAATGTAATAATAATTGTTGGAATAAGTCGTTCTTCGTTTGTCGCATCACAAAACTGGGGGGTGTGCCAAAATGTTTTAGTTTTCGCTTCGTTATAGAATCGCCGATGAAAATGTGTGGAATTGACATAAGCGTTCGTTAATATGACGTTGACGTTCAACTCGTCTTATGTCAAATCCATACATTTTGATCGGCGATTCTATTACGAAGCGAAAACGAAAAAGTATCGGCTAAATGGCCAGCTCTTTCAAAATGTCAAGCTTATAGTTTAACTCAGCAACAATGAAAGCGGTTTCGCGGCAAAGTTTTTTAAGAATTCACAATGCCCTCTTGAAGCGGGCTGGTGGTAATTAGCTTTGACAGATTAAAATAAAATCCCACTGTGACATTTACGCGCGGTATTCGCCGACCGCGGCGCGCGGCGGGTAACACAATACAGCCCTTGTACGGCTTCCATTTCGTTCTATTTTGCAGGACATATTTGCTATAATAGCAGTAAACAAATTCTTCTATAGCAAACATATATAAAGCGTCTCCCAGACAGACGCGGCCTGCGGTGGCGGTGGCGGTCAGTCGGATGGCTTGGCCGCCTGGCCGCGTGTGTCTGTGTCGTTCCTTAGAACTCTCAAGTCACTGACCGCCACCGCCACCGCCACCGCAGGCCGCGTCTGTCTGGGGGACGCTTTAAAGGGCAGTTAACGGACCTACGTCATTTCACTGGATTATGTCAAAATGCTATACTGTACTCGGCGAAACATGGCGGTAGCGTTCATTGACCCTGTCAAAAACTTGTCAATTTCTATATAAACCTCGATTGACAATGAAGTGTCAGATGTTGTCAATCGCAGCTTTGTATAGAAAACGACAAGTTTTTGACAGGGACTCAATGACCGCTATCGCCATGTTTCGCCAAGTACAGTATAGCATGTTATCTGTCGGCTGGGTTTGACTACTGGACCTGGCCATTTAGCCAAAACTTTTTCGTTTTCGCTTCGTTATAGCATCGCCGATCAAAATGTATGGAATTGACATAAGACGAGTCGAACGTCAACGTCATATTAACGAACGCTTATGTCAATTCCATATATTTTCATCGGCGATTCTATAACGAAGAGAAAACGTAAACGTTTTGGCACACCCCCCTGGTTGATTTATTGGGTTTTTAACATCTCGGATAGTACTAGCTATAGCTCGGTCACTGAGCAAGTAGTTATCGTTCATTGACTTATCGCTCGTCCGCCTCTTTCATCCAATATTTTGGCGTGTGAATGAAGATAATATGTAAAGTGTAGACCACGGTGTAGACATAGGTCGGTGGCGGATTGCTACGCGTTCTTTTTTTGGACTACAGTATGTATCTTTTATACTAAGGACCAGTTTCATCACTTTCCGATAAAGTACAATACCGAATAGACTATTCATAACTTTTTTGACAGATTCTCCATACTCGATCTGTCAAGTTAATCTGACTTATTTTTTACAGTGTATATAAAGTTACATTTGTCATGCCTATCAAATATCACGGTTTTTAGGAAAATATATCACGGTCAGTCAAGTAAAAGAATAAAAAAACTTGAAGAAAAGGCTATCTTGCTTTAAATAAGTAATTTAATGTGTTTGTTATATTAAATATTAATTTAATATAGCACTTAATTACTAGCCAATGACTTTATTATGGTGACTTAAAATATTTAATTGACACTAAATCTGATGTTTCCAGAAGGCTTATGCGGCACCACTCACCAAGAGTATTATTGACACATTCCGTTTAAGATTGAGACAGTCGCAAACATAAAAGACGAATAAAAGTCCAAAACAATATTAAGGGAGGGTCCATAAATTACGTGAGACGTTTGACGATTTTTTTGACCCTGCTTCTCTTCACCCCATAGTATTAAGATTTAAACATCGCAATAATTGCGATGGAGGAGGAATCATCCTTACCCTCATAATAATGTTACGTGCTAGGGTTCGAGGATTCGGAGAGAAAGACCTGGTGACTCTCTTGAAGACTTTATTCACAAACCACTAGCTCACACAAATCACTAAGTCCAAACACTAAGCACTAGATCCAAATCACTGAGCACTATCACTGTCCTAGGTCGTAGCCGAGTCGTTAGTTCACTATCACAATCACTCACTATTGATCACTTGTCTCACTTTGAAGTCGCCTTGATGATCGCTCGGATCGAACTGAGTTGACTGCCGGCTTGTTTACCTTTTATATGGCCCGCGTCGAATTCTGGAGCGTTCTATTTTGGATTGTTTACGTAAACACGCAATCACATAAACAAGGGTCGGGCTTTTCTAGAAGGTACGCGCAACTGTCGCGCGCAGGTAAACAACTGCCCGTATTCGTAACACGTAAACAACTGCCCGTATCCGTAATACTACTCCCCTCTTAGAGATGCTCGTCCCGAGCATCGTTGTTACTGCCATGATAACGCGCCAAACGGTCTATGTGTACCACTTTGAATGTGCCTCTTGGTGGCTTTTGAATCCTGTAAGTCACATCATTCAATCGGGTAACCACTTTATATGGGCCGTCCCACTTGGTCTGCAACTTTGGAGATTTCCCTTTTCGGCGAGTTGGGTTATGCAGCCATACCAGTGACCCTTCTTCGAAGCCGCTCGTGTTCGCTTTCCGGTCGTATCTGGTCTTCATGTTCTCACTTGACTGTAACCCATTTTCCCGAACCATGGCGTGTATGTAGTGCATCTTTTCCCTTAAATCGCAGACATAGTCTTGTACGGTCTTTGGTTCCCCCGGTGACGCTCCTGTCAAGAGGTCTATTGGTATTCGTAGTTCTCTACCGTAATTGACAAATGCCGGGGTAGCTTTTATGCTCTCATGCTCGGCGGTACGGTACGAGAGAAGGAAGAGTGGTATATACTTGTCCCAATCCTTTTGTCTATCATCTACCAATTTCGCCAAATGCCTCTCTAGAGTCTGGTTAAATCTCTCAACCATTCCATCAGACTGTGGATGGTACGCGGTGGTCCTCGTCTTATGCATTCCCAAAATTCTGCACACTTCCTGGAAGACCTGCGATTCGAAGTTCCTGCCCTGATCGGAATGGATTTCGAGAGGCACACCAAAGCGAGATATCACTTCTTCGACTAGCTTAGAAGCAACTGTTGTAGCTTCCTGGTTTGGTATGGCAAACACTTCGGGCCATTTGGTGAAGTAGTCCATGACGACCATAAAGTACTTGTTTCCCGATTCCGTCACGGGAAATGGCCCAGCTACGTCAACTGCAATTCGTTCCCACGGTGCGCCAATGTTATACAACCGCAGGTTCCCACGGCTCCTGGTCTGTGGTCCCTTCACTGCAGCGCAAGTAGTGCATTTGCGGCACCAATCCTGTACATCATCTCGACAATGCAACCAGTAGAATCGTTCTCGCACTTTTGTTAACGTCCTCTTAACACCTAGATGACCTCCTGATACGCCATCGTGTATTTCACGGAGAACATCCGGTACTCTCGTTCTTGGGACAACTATCTGAAGATGGAACTCTCTGCCGTTAGTCTTCTCCCATTTTCGGTAAAGTATTCCATTTTGAAGTATCAGACTGTCCCATTGCGCCCAGTACGCCTTAGTGACAGCGCCAGTGGGTGCAACCTCACTCCAGATTGGTTTTTCGTCACCTCGTTTCTTCCATGTGATGATGTGCCGTAGGTCGTCATCTGTTTCTTGAGCCTCCCTCATAGCATCATTCTCCCATGGACCCCAAGGACTTGTTTTCGTTAACTTTAATGTCACTTCATTAGATTCCTGCTTAACACAATGTTTGCAGTCCTCTGAACACGGTCTTCGTGAAAGGGCGTCGGCATTCCCATGCGCCTTTCCGCTGCGGTGTTCCGTCTTGAAGTCGTACTCCTGGAGCTGTTCAATCCATCGAGCTACTTGACCTTCAGGGTTCTTGAATTGCAGTAGCCACTTCAACGCTGCGTGATCAGTTCGCAGTAAAAACTGTGTGCCAATGAGATATTTGCTGAAATGTTGTAGCGTCTTTACAACAGCCAAGAGTTCTCTTCTTGTCACACAGTAGTTTCTCTCTGGCTTAGATAAAGATTTGCTGAAATATGCAATTACAACTTCTCTTTCGCCCTGCTTTTGAGATAACACCCCTCCAATGGCCGTGTTGCTTGCGTAAGTGTCGACTATAAACTTCAGGTTGTGGATATCCCAGGATTGGTGTTTCACACAGATGTTTCTTCAGTTTCTGAAAAGAATCTTCAGAAGTCTCGTCCCACATAAACTGTCGTTTATCTTCCGTCAGCCGATGTAATGGCTTGGCTATCTCTGAGAATCCCTTGACAAAACGCCTGTAGTAGGAGCATAGGCCGAGAAATGCCCGCACTTCGGTTTTGTTCTTAGGGGTTGGCCAATTTTGAACTGCTTCCAGTTTCTCCGGGTCCGTCTGGATTCCATCACTGGAGATGACATGGCCGAGATAGTTGACCTTACTCCTGAATAAACGACACTTTTTCGGATTCAACTTTAACTTGGCCCCCTCTATTTTAGCGAAAACTCGTTCTAGGTTTCGCAAATGGTCCTCGAAGTCGCGGCCAACAATGATGACGTCGTCCAAGTAGACTAAGCAAGCCTCTCCAACTAAGCCTGCCAGTACACACTCCATGAGTCGCTCAAATGTGGCAGGTGCGTTGCACAATCCAAAGGGCATGACGTTAAACTGCCACAAACCTTTACCGGTAGAGAAAGCTGTCTTCTCCTTGTCTTTTGGATGAATTTCGACCTGCCAGTATCCAGATTTCAGGTCTAGGGTCGAGAACCATTTCATGCCACTCAAGGTATCCAGAGTGTCGTCGATTCGAGGTAATGGATAGCTGTCCTTCTTAGTGACATCATTGAGACGCCTGTAGTCCACACAAAATCTTGTGCTGCCATCTTTCTTCTTCACTAATACAACAGGTGAGCACCACGGACTTGCAGACGGTTCAATAATCTTATGCCTTCTCATGTCCTCCAAAAGGCCTTCAACTTCTTTTTCCTTTGCAATGGGTATCCGTCTTGCTCGTTGACGAATTGGGTTCTCGTTTCCAGTATCTATCCTGTGCTGAACCATCGACGTTCTTCCAAGGTCGCCTTCCTGACTGGAGAAGATATTCGCGTGGCGTTGTAAAAACTTCTTAGCTTTCATGCATCCATAGTTGCTGCTGTTTGCTGAGTTTGAGCCTGTGATCGAACTACACTTTCTCATCCAGACAACTTCCTCGCACTTTCCAATGACGTCACCTTTGTTCAAGCAGATCTCGTGATCACCCAGATTCAAAACCCTGACCACAGCGTTACTGCTTCTTCTAACAAGGGTTCTCGCCGTCATTAGTTTCCGCGCTGATGTCTTGGTAGGTATGTCTTCGATCAACACGCATCTGTTTGACTTCTTCTTTCCAGCTGGCGGTAGTTTTACGAGCACTCTAGCTTCCGCTCGTCCAGGTATAATGACTTCTTTTACACATGCGACTTTCCCGCAGGCGCCTCCAAGGATGAAAATTTCTTCTTCGCCACACTTGAAAACTCCGTCAGCGACATTAATTCTGCAGTTATGCTTCTTCATGAAATCCAAACCCAAGATGCAATCATCCATAATTTCAGCCACGATAACGTCATGGGGGTATGAGGATCCCCCTACATTAATCGTTACTGACATTTCTCCCAGGACGGGTATTGGCTGACCGGAGGCAGTAAGGAGCCGACAGTTAATTCTCCTCTTGTGTCTTCTTGTGGCTTTTACTAGATTTGGGTTAACTATCGTTCTAGAGGCTCCTGTATCTAGAGTCATTTTGCAATCCGTCCTGTTAATAGTCCCCTGAATCACAAGACTATTCCCGCTGCATGCTTGGGAGATAACAGTTATCGGGGCTTCCTCCGCGTCAGCCAGTACTCGCCCCTCAGTCCTGGCTTTTATTCGTTTCCCTGATCCCGGGCAGGGGATGAAGCTCCTTTCTTCAGCTCCTCTATTTGTTTCATGCGTTCCTCGAGACTTTTCATCCTTGCCAGATGGGTCTCCTTCTGCGGGCAGTTGAGCTGAAGATGGCCCCTCTCACCGCACTTATAGCACATGGCTCCATAATTTCTCTTCGTAGGAGCCTTAACCTCCCTGACTTCCTCGGGGACCTCGCGGATCTTATAGGTCTGCCGTATGTCACGCCGAACAGCCTCGACCTCTAAAGCATGCGCCAACGCTTCCTTTAACGAGGTGTGGTGACGTAGCCTTACTGCAGCTCTGACCTCCAGATCCCTGATTCCGTCGACAAATGCTTGTACAATATTCGTGTCGACCATTTTGGAATCGGCTCCTGGGTGTGCCTTCTTGACGAGTTTTTCAATTTCCAACGCCCATTGCTGTAGTCCCTCTCCTGAGCGTTGGACTCTGTCACGAAGTTGAGCACGGAACACGTGCTCCAGGTGTCGCTCCCCGTATCTGGATTCAAGGGCCTCCATCAGGTCTTGGAACCCATTTCCTGTATGTGCTTCTAGGACCGACAAAGCTTGCCCTCTGAGCGCAACAGTGAGAGCGGTCAGGCATTGTTCGTCAGTCCATCCGTTGGCAGAAGCAACCGTCTGGAATTGCTGACGATAAGCGTTCCATGAAGTAGTACCGTCGTATGGTGGCACTTTAACTCTTGGTCCTTGTACCACTTGCACCACTCCGGTAGTTCCACTAGACACCGCCACTCCTGTGGTTTCCAGGCGCACTACTTTCTTCTGAAGTTCAGTGAGGCCGGTTTTCACATTTTCTACATCCAATCCTAACCCCGTAACTCGTTCGTCCATTACGTCGACATCTTTACGAAGCTTTGTCACCGTGTCACTGACATCCTTTATAGCCAGAAGCGCCTTTTCTTGAAGGTCCTTTTGTTGCTCTTGTGACTCTTGCAAAGCGCCCAGCTTGCGGTCTTGTGCCTCCATCATTGCCCTTTGAGAATCTTGCAAAGCCTGAATTAACTCAATTATGCTTTCTAATTGAGGAGCCATTTGAGGGGCCGTAGAAACTACGGGCGTGGCAGGATGGACGTAGCTAGTCGACGGGGCCTGAGTGGGCGTGGCCTGGTGGGCGGAGCCAGTGGGCGTGGCCATGTCCAGAGTGGGCGGGGCCTGAGGGGCGTGATTAGTGGGCGGGCCCCGGTGGGCGGAGCCAGTGGGCGTGGCTTCACCCGAAGTGGGTGGAGCCTGGGGGGGCGTGGTCAGTGGGCGGAGCCTGGTGGGCGTGGCCAGCGGGTGGGGCCTGCCCCGCAGTGGGCGGAGCTTGGTCCCCAGTGGGTGTGGCCTCCGCAGCTCCACCTCCAACTCCTCTCTCGGAGTCAATGGCAGCAGCTCGCTGCGCCCTTGTCCTGATACTCCCCTTGAAGTCCTCTCTCGGAGTCAATGGCATCTCCAAATCTCACTTCCGACACCAGTTGTTACGTGCTAGGGTTCGAGGATTCGGAGAGAAAGACCTGGTGACTCTCTTGAAGACTTTATTCACAAACACTAGCTCACACAAATCACTAAGTCCAAACACTAAGCACTAGATCCAAATCACTGAGCACTATCACTGTCCTAGGTCGTAGCCGAGTCGTTAGTTCACTATCACAATCACTCACTATTGATCACTTGTCTCACTTTGAAGTCGCCTTGATGATCGCTCGGATCGAACTGAGTTGACTGCCGGCTTGTTTACCTTTTATATGGCCCGCGTCGAATTCTGGAGCGTTCTATTTTGGATTGTTTACGTAAACACGCAATCACATAAACAAGGGTCGGGCTTTTCTAGAAGGTACGCGCAACTGTCGCGCGCAGGTAAACAACTGCCCGTATTCGTAACACGTAAACAACTGCCCGTATCCGTAATAATAATAACATTTGCTGTGCGTAGGTCACCATTGAAAGAATAATGTCAATGTCAAAATAATGTCCAAAAAAGTAACGCAATTAAACGCTTGGAAAAATTATGTAAGTATATTTTTCTGAGAACCCCTTTTTCCAAAATGACACGGTGCGATTTTGCTGGACCCCGCTAAATACCTTACGTAATGAACGCCCCCAACACCGCGAACGCGTAAAAGATTATGGATCATAAAATTGTCGATTTAAAAGTTTAATTCATCTCTGGCTTTTGTAATAACTTTTATTGTGTTTCTGAAAACTTGTTGATTGGCACTCCACGAATTAGGTTGACCCTAGCCTAGTAATTTGATACGCTTGTCTAAAGTGTTATGACACGTACAACTGTGTTTTAACATTTCGTAGGTAGAAATATTAAAGTTAATATTACATATTATTTTAGCAGTTAGTATTCACCATTATTATCAATGCGTAGATTGTATACATTTTGAATCTGATATGAATAACAATCATAGGTCAAACGTATGAACCTAACTCCCTCACTAAAATTTTAACACAGCGAATATCAATATCTGCTTGTCTGGCATCTTGGAAACTTTACGCGACAGACAAAACAGGATACCCTGAATAGCTATGTCAATAATTTTATTAGTAAATGCATGAACGTAGAAAAAAAGGCGGACGGAGTCTTATTATACACAGAACTGTGTCTTCAGAGTCGGCCACGCACACATTCTTACGCCTGTCAAATGATATGGACTAGCGTAAGAATGTGTGCGTGCGGACCGTGTACAATAATTGTACATGCAGTCAGGTGGCCGACTCTGAAGGACATAGTTTTGTGATGGTTTTGTGTATGGTGGGACTCCATCCGCCTTTTTTTGTACGTCCATGAGCAAATATATAATTATTATGGTTTGATATAAAGAGCAAGGAGAGGTCAAGACTGAAAAGTATCAAAACCATTAATATACAGAAAATTTTTTTTCGTTCTCGTGTTTGCGCATTTAAAATTTTGAGCAAATACCCCATTATTACCCCATTGTTGGTATGTATCTGGGAATCTAAATTGCAACAAGTGAAAGTGTGTGAGTGTGGGGTGCATTTATCTTGTCAGCGACCTTCGTCGGCATTTAAATCCTTCTTTGTGTAGTATCTTTATTGTATTCTTTTGTTTTTTGAAATGTGCACTAAAATCTATAAAATGGTGTGTTTTTAGAACTATAGTCCAGACCATATTATATTATCATAATATAGTGAAGTCAGCCGCCGCGGTATTGCGTATCTTGCGAGAACAATGCGTTAGCAATTATTGCGCGATAATTGCTCCAAAATCGCAACTTCGTATCACGTATCAGCCAAAACAATACGATTGCAATCGATCTCTATACATGATTGTTTATATACCCAGCAATCGCTCGCGCGATTATTGCTAGTGGATTGTTGATCGCTATTTTTACGTGATAGACCTGCCGTATTATCTATAATCATATTACGAGAGTTAGACATTTCGTGCAGCTTCGCTCGCGTAAATAAATGATTCCGCGGGAAGCCTTATTTCTTTCTCTGTACTAACGTAGTAACTATTCAGTAATCTGTTTGTTATTTAGATAGATATAGAGTAGAGCTCTACAACTATCCAAATTACATAAAAATAGGTTAGTTAATAAAGCCTTCAGCTTCAGTAAGGATATATTATGTTAACTGCTGTTGAATTTTAACAAATATGCGTTTGACAAAGATCTTACCGCAAGGTGTTATTAATTGGAATTTTAATTTTATGTATTAATTTATCTCTTCATCACGACACGAACAAGCAATCTTATTAACTTGCGTGCTAAGTTACAGTACTTTTCGTAAGTAGTACTTAGTTAGTGTACGCGATTTAGAAGAACCATACACGGTTATTCCTTTTTAACGGGCAGAACACTCAAGCAATCCAGCCTACGTCAAGACGTCTTCCGGTCATGTCATCTAGCAACACCGGATGTTCCTTTCACCTTCACTTTACATCCGATCCCTGGCCAGGGAACGTAACATCTATCTTCAAAAACGTTATAATTTTATATTTTACTTTATCTATCATCTAAATATACAGTCCGCAAAGCAATAAGTGATAAGTTTGAGTTTGTTATTTATTATGTACTTGCTTAGTAGGTCTGAGAAAAAGCTTGTGTCTTAAATTATTAATAATATGTAATTAATAATTATACAAAGACTTCTGACCTATAAAAAATATGTGTGCATTATTGTAATAAAGCAATTTATGTCGTAATCTACGTCCTAAGATACATGATATTATAATATTAATATTTATTTTCAAAAAACTTGGTTGACTTTATTACGGTAATATCCTACCGAATTCTAAACATTTTTGTAAAGTTATATTGTAAAATGTTGTTAGATAGTTTATAACTTTACTTAACTTGGACAGTTGAGAGAGTAATAAATCTTTTAAGTTTAAAGGCCCTTGCTCACCAACGATATCAATACTATGTTGCTCACTATGTGACAAGGCGCTGAGTGTACACTGTACAATATTATGTGGTGGCGTAACGAAGCAAACTGATAATACTTTAGGGTGTGTATGATTCCCCTGTATAAAGTTCACTGTGAATGTAGCAGCGATAAAAGAGTAATTTTTTCTAACCTTTGGTATGGGTACATAAATGACGCTGAATGCGCTTGCGCATACAAAATATCACAAAATATATAATATTGAGCTCCCAGCGTTGCTACTTTCACAGGGAACACTTTCACACACAAATTTACACACTCTGAAGTATTATCAGTTTGTTTTGTTACGCCCTGTTTAAAGCACCACATACTGTACACCTCATATACATTTTAGTGGTGCATATACAGGATATGCACCACTAAAATGTATATGAGGCCTGCTTGTGGTTGCTCCTTGATATGTGTTCTGGGTACTAGGTGTGTTGCGGGGAGTTGAGAACCATGAGGTCTGAAGTGATAGACCATGTCAGGGAGTCCCACATGCCCCGGCCAATGCGATTCTAAAAAGTAAAAAAAGTATGTTTTTGCAATTTCTCTTAACTAAATATATAAAACTCAAAGTGACTGACTGACATGGTGATCTATCAACGCACAGCCCAAACCACTGGACTGATCGGGCTGAAATTTGGCGTGCAGATAGATGTTATGACGTAGGCATCCGTTAAGAAAGGATTTTGATCAAATCTACCCAAGGTGTTAAAATAGGGGGTGAAAGTTTGTATATATTAATACTTCTAAACGCGAGCAAAGCCGCGGGTAAAAGCTCGTTGAGGAAGTAAAACGACACCTTGTCTTTTTTCCATCGGGCAATAATTATTGGCCCACCACACATTCCCACCACTGCAACTCCTGTGTCGCCAGGATCAACAGTGGTAACCAACCACGAGAACCCTTTGATATGATCACAGGGGTGCCCGAGGGACACGCTAAATCTGTCTTGTGGCCCGCAACGAAATTAGTCAGAAGGTAGGCGGAGTAGGAGATATCCAATTGGCAATTTCATTTTCCAAGCAAAGCGGGAGAGTGGAGACAGCCAAATTGTAATGACATTAATGTCCGAATAACTTGTATGACTTCCACTTGGAAATTACTACTGTTTGTCATTACCAATTACAGGCGGTGTTATGTCATGTCATAATTGTTTAGTGTACAAGGTCCCTAAGTGTTAACAATTGTAGGCACGTTCGCAACAAGTCTTGAGATATATCTGCCGTCTGCGATGCACTTTTGTTACTTTGGCTCCGTTAATATTTATGATTTCGACATTTTTATAGAAAAGTGGGCTTGGCGCGAAGGAACAAATAGAAATAAAATAATGTATGGGATTAGTCTCAAGGCATCGTAAGTTTCATCTTCTCTTCACATCTCGCCAAATGACTATTGGTTTTGACTTTGATGTGATAATTTTGTAATAGTTAAGATAAACTTAATAACCTAAAAAAAAATTAAAGGTAAAGAAAATAACTAAGCGATGCGGTATGTCGAATCTCTTAAGAGGGCAACTAATGCAAAAAATCAAACATCGTCCTCTCTTCACACTCACGCCCGTCTTTCATATGCCAGGTGAAAAAGGACGACGCGGATTCATCGCCAAATTAGTTTTTTCTCAATAACTCAATAAATATACAAAATTTTAAAAATCCGCTAGGTCAGATTCTCAATGATAGAATTTTGTACAATGTGTTGAAATATTAACTAAGTTTAATGCATGGTTATGGCAATATATGAAAAATTCGTGAAAATTAGATGCATCTTTGTGATTTTTTTCTATCGAGAAAATTTTAAGATATCGTGTTTTCACTAGGTCGGATCCTCGGAAATATCATGTAGTATCTATGTTTAGAAAATGAAACAATTCGGTGCTTATTTTCAAGTATAAAAATGAATTATAAAATCGACAATTTACGGTTAGCCGCTTAAGGGGTGTTATTACTAACTTTGCTGTCGGATTAAACTAACGAAAGTTTAACCACCAGGGTACTTACCCTGTTTATTTGCGATAAATCGAAACCATCCATTACATAGACAAGATCTAATATTTGGGCATCTTCCATGCGTCGTGCTGCATCATGACTCGTGCATGTAATTTGGCTGCAGATTTACGACGTCATGATTCAGCTGTAATACTGCTTTTGTGCAAGGCTAGGGTCACTAGATACGCTTCAAGCTTTATGGGAACAAAACCCAGCTGGCTAAAATGCTACCAATTCAAATGTTTACCACGTAATACAGAAATGCACGCGAAAACAATTTTTTTTGCCTCATAGAATTTTCAGGTTAAAATAACACTAAACAGACTTTCATAATATTTAAATTATTATCACAAAAAGGGATTCAAAATTGAAAGAGAATAACAGTTTAAGAAACGGAGTATAAATTTTGTTTCCGCAGTCCGGCTTACATTATTCAAAATTGCATTCCAGTGCATTCCAGTAGAGATCAACTACGATAACATGGCGCGCCCCTCCAAATGACTGTTTCAATGTGTGTACTCACATCCGTATGAAAGAGTTTGTATGTAGTAAGTATTCAACCAATCACAGTACACGTAATATTTCAGTTAATGTCACTACCAAGATTTGTTGGTCAACTAATCATAACTAGCCTACCGCGCAAGACAACGCACTTCAAACGTTTTGACAACGCACTTTAAACGTTTTGAATTTCGAAAGGGCGCGCCATGTTATCGTAGTTGATCTCTAATCGTTTATATTTTTCCAATAGTAATTCAGCACTGGATTGGATCACTGGATTGTAAACTGACCATTATGCGCGTCTACAACCTGTTTTTTTGGCACAGTTTTATTATTTTTGACCTTGTATTGATCCAACAGGTTTGACGCACGCCGCAGATTAAAATATTCAAATGAAATTATAAATCATGGTCTATCATTAATTATTAAAATACATGTTAACATGACTATATTTAAAATAAAATATGTGAATGTACAAAGCAATAGAGATAACTGAGTTGTGTAGTAGAGAAATCGTGACGATAAAGGAATAAAAAATTAACATAAAAGTAAAGTAAAAAACTATTTTCGCAAATTATTTATCTAGTATAACATGGTATAACCGTTCATAATTTTCTTCAAGTAATAGTTATTTAAAAAGAAAAGTTTTGCTTATTTTTTCATTTAATGGACGACCTCCGTGGCGCAGTGGTGAGCGCGTTGGTAGCTCAAGCCGGAGGTCGCGGGTTCGAGCCCCGCCGACGCACTTTGGAAAATGGTAGAACTAGAGCATATCATAAATGGTTTTTAAAAATATCACAATTTGAATGAAATATTTATTGCATTCAATACTTTAATAACCAAATAATCCTAATCAGACATTTTTTTGTACTAAAACTACATAAATATTTGGTTTTCATAGGTTGAAGTAAGTTGAAGTAGCGGATGGCTCATTCAAATGTTTGCATACACATAATTCAAATGAATATTGTGAAAAAACTATTTAGCACATGCATGCGGTTTTATACATTTTTAAAAAGGATATTTTATGTTCTTAATAATGAGCTATTAACTTTTTTTAATATGCTTTTTGTTTTTGAGTAAGTACTTAAAATTTGACATACCCTATTTTTCACTTTTCTTTTTTTTCGTCGAAGGTTTTCACATTTACCGACGTCTCCCGACGCGCAACTTTATGTGTTATTTGATAGCCTAACTATTCATAAATGAAAATTAAAAAAATCAGCTGTGGTAGTTTGCGACCCTGGAAGTTATGGAAAAAAATGTGATAGAGGTCGGAGTAGATAATTCGGTATCTTTTGCGGTTAATGCTTACATAGTTTGCAAAATCAATATTAATCACAATATTTTGATAGCTATAGCTTATCATCTATTCTGCACTCGTCCTGCGTGAGTAAATATGCATAACATTGATATTATTACGTATTTCATATCTAAAAAACCAGTAGGTATATAAGGGGGAGCAAATATCTTCAAATTGCACACTTCAGCGTGTATTTCATATTAAGTGACCTGTGACACTTATTTAAATTGGTTATTTCCATTAAAATGTCAACTTTCAGTTGTACTAAGGGCGATTTCATCATTCCCTATATCGAGCGTGGCAGAACCTTGGAATCGTTGTCCATAGTTCTAAACAAACATTAAATGTTTCTGAAAACAACTTGTGTTTTGTAATTGGTGACATTCAAAGACATATTCTGCCTTCTTTCAATAAGCGCTGGGCTCAAGCATCACAGAAAAAGGACTTTATTCGGAATAATACAAGCTGGCTGGATTCAGGATATTCAGTACAGTTTCCGGAGTCTGAAGCACATTCACTGCCATCAACTTCTGGTGAACGAGATAGATAAGTGAAAACTCATGTGATGGAAATACAGCACAAAGGTTCTTTTACAATTACACTTGCTCGGCGAACATCACAGGTGTTGATGAAACATTGATTAAACGCTTGAATATTATTTTACAAGCTCTATCTTCTGGAATGATGATCGATCCCGAAAAATTTGGAGTTTATGCCTTGGAAACCGCGCGAATTTATCTTAGTAACTATGAGTGGTACTACATGCCATCCTCCGTGCACAAATTACTTATACACAGAGAAAACGTGATCAAATATTTTTCTCTTCTTCCTATTGGGCAACTGTCAGAAATATGCGCCTGCACCATTCCAGAAAATGTTCCCGTGTAGCTACAAATGAAGACGTATTTAAAACGCTTCTATATTATACTTCAGATCCATACCTTTCAAGTTTAATAAACCCACAAGTGAGAAATGTGAAGGATCTTGATGAAGAGGCACAAAGTCTTTTGAAGGTGGTACCTGAAGGTGATCCTACATTTACACCGGAAGTAATTTTAGTTAGGAATAGTGAGGATAATAACAATTAGATACAACATTATAAGTAACTAAAACCTAGTTATATAAAACCAATAATATTATAAGATTTGTCTAATCTGAGATCAATATATATATAATGAGGTATAGATAGGTACTATACGATTTTATAATTTTATGTATTTTATTATGCTTGAGTGATAAGAAGTTTTCTTAATTTTACTCATATTAGTACTTATTTATAAAAAATAAACATAATATAACTACTCGTATTACTTTTTTTCTCTTTTCTTTTTTTAACCTAAAATAAATATATATAGTATACATTGAAAAAAAAAATACAAAAATTGATTATTTTTTAAATCTTTGTATATCATTGTATACATGTGCCAAATCTCAATACAATACGATGAAAAACCTTGAAGTTACAGATTTTTGATCCGATACGGACCCATATTTTCCACTGTGCGACGGAACAAAAAGTTGATGAAGTTCCTGGGTCATGGATGTGTATTAAATATGTGTATCATATAATAAAAATCTTAAATATATGTATCCCACCAAAACATGAAATATAAAAGGAGCCAAGCAAACATTGCATAGCTATTCAATACTTCTGTCGTAAAAAGTTTTCAGATCACATTCAATGCCAAGCCTTCAACTTATTTTGTTATTTAAATCAACATTCAGTAAATGTATCAATAGATTTATTTATTTTATAATTATTAATTATTATAGTGGCTTGGCAATGAGCAATAGAGAAATAATCAGCGACTAATTGGATTTATTGAGTACCATCGGCCACATGCATCGTTACACACTAAAACACTTTACGCTTGCCGTCTGTATAAGTATGAAAGTTGTGAACTCCTCCAAATATGCAGTTTTATATTTGTTTCTCATGTGCTCATTGCCAAGCCACTATAATAATTATAAAATAAATAAATCTATTGATACATTTACTGAATGTTGATTTAAATAACAAAATGAGTTGAAGGCTTGGCATTGAATGTGATCTGAAAACTTTTTACGACAGAAGTATTGAATAGCTATGCAATATTTTGCTTGTCATGTTTTGGTGGGATTTCATTTCTTTTTTGAAGGTTTTTTTTCTTTTCTTTTCAGGTCACGTTATAACTTTTCTGTACTTAGCTTAGCACCCATTCTCTATCTCCTTTATATTTTTATTTGAGGCTTCGTTAGTTCTATAGGTGGACAACGTATTACGTAAATACTTCTGAGTCGATCATTATATTCATAATATTATATAATTAATTCATAAGCTTTAATACTTGAAGGTCGTAATTTTTAAGCATAACCATTGAATACAATATAGCCTCACTGATGCAGCCAAGATGTAAGCGTCTCGACTCTCGACGTTTCTCGCAGGAAAGGAGCATGCACCTTATTTCATGTCATAACTTATAACTTAAAACTCCCATATATCGAGCGAGAGGACTAAGGAGTGTATATCGCAGTACTGATTACATTTATATTTTAATTATTGTTTCATTGTTAACTTTGGTAATACTATTTTTTTTATTAATTATATAATTTCATTAAGTACTTACATAACTAACTTTCAGCCTTTTGTACAAAATATGCAGTCGAAACTCATACTGTTCTTGCTAAGTTACAAATATATAATCGTTTCTTTTATTAATTAAAGTATTGTAAGTATTATTATTAAATTATTTTTCAGTTTTTGGTTTGTCTACCCAAAGGATGGAAACGGGACCCTATTATTAATAAGTCCTCGCTGTCCTCGCTGTCCGCCGTCCATCCGTATGTCACCGGGCTGGATCTCGAGAACCGCAATAGCTAGATAGTTGCAATTTTCACAAATCATGTATTTTTAGTGTCGTTATAAAAGCTAATAGTCTAATTAAAATAAAATAAATTATTAATGGGGGACCTCATACAACAATCACGATTTCTATTCCCTTTTTTTCTCTATATCCATAATAGTAACAGTAAGGTTTTTGAAAATTTCAGGAAATACTCAGTTATATTTGAACTTTAATAATTAGTAATAAAAATAAAATAAACTTATAATTTAAGGGGGGCTCCCATACAAATTTACGTTACGGAACCCTATGTAGGCCAGTCCGACTCGCACTTGGCCGGTTTCATAATTTTTCCTTTCATTGTGAATAAAGACCTATCTGGGTACCAAATTTCAAGATTCTAAGTCTGCTAGAAGTACCTTAGAATTTTGATGATCTGTCAGTCAGTGACAAAATGTAGTAACTTTGACCATCCGTAAATATTAAATATTTATAGAAATTGCTTGTAATTTGGAGGTTATGCTAGTTTTAATACTTGCTCCTAGTGACCGAAATTCTAAATCCCTAGCTTTGTTAACATCGAAGATAAATGGGGTGTGAAATAGCCGCGAACCGCTTCGAGAAAAGTATGGTACGGCCGTGCCTTCGCTAAAAAGCTTGGTTGGGGCACTGCCGTGCCCTCAGATAGTATAAAAGTATTAAATATATTTCCGTTGTCTGGTACCTGTAACACAAGTCCTTCAGGTATAAGTACCTGAAGGACTTGTGTTACAGGTACCAGCACGGGGCCAGACTGACGTGGTGTGAAGCGTCCATAGATATTATTATTATTAATGGGCTTTTAAACTAGCAGAGGAATTTTAATGTTTAGCACGGATATAGAGTAGACTACAGGAACCCAGGTGGACGGGCGTGAACGCGAAGATGCCATAATACAAGGAAACTACACAACATTGCCATGAACTTTACCACTTATTATATAAAATTTAATAGCCTATTTAGAAAACATTTGTAAAGAATATTTCGGCAGTCTTTAGAGTTACGATGAGGCTAACCTTGAAAACCTGTTGAAATATGTTACATAAAAGATTAGTACCATAATATGGTACCATCTATTAACCTATAGGCTAAGCATAAGGGGGAGGGGGGGGGGCACGCTATTGGTAGATCTGTGAGCATAGGCATTATGGCCGGCATACATTATTCCAGTGATTCAATCCAGCGCCCGTTTGGTATTGGAATAATGTAAATTGAACAAACCGCCCATCATGTTCTCTGGGAGTGTAGTCTTTGGCAAGAGGAACGAACTACAATGCTAAACAAACTATATTGTAAATCTGGAGTCGCTTACTACACTGATCTCGTGGACAGCGCTAGGAACTTCCGTGCCTTCAAGCGTTTCTGTCACAATTATTATTGGCGACAGTCAAACACAATAAACTCCAATATTAACTTAACTTCAGCTTAGGAGTCACAATTAAGTTCTCTGACTTTCGGTCATTGCAACTTTGTGCTGTCTCCCGCTTTGTATGGGGAGGGAAATTGGAATTCTTCCTACTCCTCCTGTTTTCTTCTGATTCGTTGCGGGTCCCAAGACAGCTTTAGCATGTCCCTCGGGCTCCCTGAGATGAATATCAAAGGGTTTTTGTGGTTGGATACCGCTATCGATCCTGGCGACACAGGAGATACAGTGGCGGCGTAAGCTCCTTTAAAATTGTTATCTTGCTGATTTTTATGTTCATATTTTTAAGCTTGCCACTTACACTACAATATTTTACTCCCATAGTAGGTATGTGTAAATCAATACCCCAAAAAAGTATTAATTGTTTTTTTTTTGTTTTAATTAAAATAATCACGTGGATGACAAGCAAGGTTCCCGTGAACCGGTTCCGGCGGTTCTCACAATAGGTGGATAAGCGCCGCGCCAATTTGAGATGACCTTCTATCTATGCCTACTACGCATTAAAGCTTCTTTACACTATTCAACTCGAGCATTTGAATACCTTCCTACTATTTTATAAAACTCGAAAAGTTGAAAGAGAAATTGGTAGTTTTCTGAAGACGTGTTTTTACAAAGTCTAACAATATAGAGCTTCTGTGAAATCATTGCTTTATCAATTTTTATTGTTTTTTACTTAGTGACTTCAAATACAGATTCACGAGCGATTATTGTACTATCGTAGAAATTGATTCATAGTCAGATTGCGAACCAACGTTGTGTCATGGTAGAGACAGAGTAGACAGAATGATAGAGTATGCCGACTTAGAACTGATGTAATTTTTTTTAAGTTTGACGTATTATGACAAAAGTCGTCGCTAGGGTCGTTACCAGCTCATTCCGCCTTACGCAGGTGCTGACCGGGCACGGCTGCTTCGGTCGGTACCTGTGTGAGATAGCCCGGAGAGAAGAGTCAGCGCGGTGCCACCACTGCACCGCGGACAGGGACACGGCCGATCACACCATCTTGGCCTGTCCCTCATGGACGAGACAAAGAGCGGCCTTAACGGCCGCCATCGGATCAGACCTCTCGCTGCCGGCTCTTGTGCAAGCCATGCTGAGCAGCGAGCACCATTGGAGAGACGTGGAGAGATTCGCCGAGGAGGTGATCTCCTCCAAAGAGGATGCCGAGCGAGTTAGAGAGAGGGAGGCGCTCGGCCGAGGCGTAGACGGAACGTCCAAAATGGCCGAAATGTCCCGCCTTAGCAGGGGTACTCGGGGTGGCGGTGTGGGGACGCCGCTGCCCATTGCACCGAGTCCCGAGACGGTCGTGATGCGCCCATGTTCCTGCGCATCGCGACACCACCGGAGGAGGATGGCCTAAACAAGCCCCCCGCCGTTGGGGCCTCTGTTCGGCCTAGGGGGCCAAGACCCCACCAAGAAGAGGGGCCTGCGTAAGACCAAGCAGGCGCTGCGCTGACGGAACAACGGAGTAATGCTCGTCGGGACCCGTGTATCCGCCAGCTGCAGGAATCAGGAACATCGCAGTGTTTTAGTGGGTAGGGCCGCGGCACTCACTATCTTCGCTGCGGCGAGCCCCACATATCCGCAGCGGGGGTCCCCACCCCTGCGTTGAATGCGTCACGGCATTTCACTGCGTTAAAAAAAAAAAAAAAAAGGGTCGTTACCAGAGTAGTCAGAATGATAGAGTATGCCGACTTAGAACTGATGTAATTTTTTTTTAATTTTGACGTATTATGACAAAAGTCGTCGCTAGGGTCGTTACCTACAAAGG
Source organism: Lysandra bellargus (assembly GCA_905333045.1). Classification (NCBI taxonomy): domain Eukaryota; kingdom Metazoa; phylum Arthropoda; class Insecta; order Lepidoptera; family Lycaenidae; genus Lysandra; species Lysandra bellargus. Next base: position 7,566,907 of record HG995355.1, read on the forward strand.
TGAATGCCCAAAAAAAAAACCCATAGTCGATTAAAATAATTTATATACAGCAAAGTAGACCATTAATAGTAGATTGTTAATATGTAAATCATTTTATTCAAAACCATAACCGAAACGGATATTTTTTTTTGTCCAATTTTATCTGCAATCAGTTTGTAAAACTATAAGCAGGTGAGATGTAGGTTTTGGCAGGTAGAGTGCTTCCACCACCGTGGACAGCTAACTCATTATTCATGTTAAGGAACATTAAAGAATGTCCTTCCTTTTCAGGCGTTTATTATAACTTCGACTAGACAGAGAGGATGCCAGGATATTCGGGTGGACTTCCAGTCGTTTTTTGTACTTCTCTGTGTTTGCGTGAATTTCTTCTTTTATTGTAGGTATATTTAGATTGTTATGAATCTCAGTGTTTGTGACAAGCCATGGGGATTTGGCGATTGTTCTGAGTAAAACGGATAATTTGAAAAAATTAATCTGAGATTTTGAGACAGCGCTTTGAATCAACTATGTAGTTTCTTCCTTTGTTTTTGTGTTTTCCTCGTAAAAACGATGGTGACACGTCGTATAAGAATATACAATTTAGAGAAAATAAAGTCTAAACCGGCCAAGTGCGTGTCGGGCCACGCGCAATATAAGGTTCCGTAGTAGCGCTAGTTTTTGATATTTTTTTAATGGTCAGTGAATGTACATATTTTATAACGTGTTTAAATACATTACTAACAATATCATCTCAGTTACGTTTTTAAAGGAAATTAAATTATAAGTTCCTTTAATACTTCTCCGATTAGTTACATTTTTTTTAGTTGATCGACTATTACTCAATAACTTATGAAGTCTTCTTAGCCGTGATAGTTTTTCTTTTAAATTCAGCATATTTCCTACTCCCGTGAATATTTTTCCAGAAGCAACCGTTTAGCTGGTAGAAGGGGGGACACTGCAAGTCTCTACAGATTTTTTTTCCACCTTAAAACTTCATATTTCACATCTCTAAATCGGAAAATGATATATTATACTCATAATATTTTTAAAAAATCTATCCAACGACACCTCACACGGTGGGGTGGACGCGAAAAAAAAATTCATCCCTGTTAAAATATGTGTAGGGGAGGTACTTACCTTAAACATTTTTTTAAAAGATCTTATATACTTACCATTTTGTCGGCATTCATGCCGAATTACAGCTTTGTAGGTCCTAGTCTCTGAGCAAAACCGCGGACAGACAGTCCGAAACTATAAAAGTTCGTTGTTGACTACGGAACCCTAAAAAGAGATGTCACCGTACGTTTTTCGGAAGAAAGCGTAGGTATTCCCTCTTAAACGCACCTGTAGCTCTACTAACGTTGCGAGTGTCCATGAGTGACGGTAATTACTTTCTTTCAGGTGACCCGTTTGCTTGTTTGCCCTTTTATTTTCGAAAAGACGTAGATTATAGTTAACTGATATCATGTAATAATCGTTAAAAATACATGTACAGATTATACCATTTCTATACCAAACTGACATTCTATATAGTCGTGTGCGTACAAGACAAAAAAACGAGGAATACGGCTTTTGCTGAACCAAAGATTTCCTTTGGTAGGATTGATCTTTATATCCCTAAGATAGGTTTACGATGTGGAGCCACCTGAATATTTCATGCAGGTGGGGGAGGGGGGTTTTTTAGCTTTAACAAGGTATGAGGTCAATAACTGCGTGGTATTTAGGTATATAGTCGAGTTTGGTATCATTTTCGATTGAATCGAATGTTTGAATGCCAATTTTGGAATAATATTTAGATAAAAGATAGTAAAAATAAAATTAAATAAAAAATTTAGAATATATGATTTTCAATCAACGAAAACGCTGTTGACAGGGCTTAATTAATATAAGGAGGCTGGTAGCCGCATTATTCTGCATGCCAAAGACTAGGTGATGAATGGAGCAATAAACATATTAATAATACTAGACGTTCCGCGCGGTTTCGTCCGCGTAAATCTGAAATTTCACGGAAACCGTATGTTTTTCACAAATTAATAACCCATGTCTCACGTAGTTTTCTATATATTCGTGTCAAATAACATTAAAATTGCTCCAGTAGTCTGTGAGATATTAGCCCTTTCAAATAATTTTCCCCGTTTTTTTACATTTTCCTCTGCATCTTTGCTCTTATTGGTCTTAGCGTAATAAAATATAGCTTATAGCCTTCCTCAATAAATAGGCTATGAAACACTAAAATATTTTTTCAAATCGGGCCAGTAGTTCTTGAGATTAGTACGTTCAAACAAACAAACTAACCAACAAACTCTTCAGCTTTATTTTCACATTTTCCTCTGTATCTTTGCTCCTATTGGTCTTAACGTAATAAAATGTAGGCTATAGCCTTTCTCGATAAATAGGCTATCAAACACTGAAAGATTCTTTCAAATCGGATGAGTAGCTCCTGAGATTAGCGCGTTCAAACAAACAAACTCTTCAGCTTTATAATACTACTAGACATTCCGCGCTGCTTCGCTCGCGTAAATTAGATATTTCACAGACAAATTAGTCCACAATAAATAGCTTATGATCCTTCACGTTCGTACTTTTTATCTGTGCCAAATAACATAAAAATTACTGCAGTAGTTCGTGAAATAAGCCCTTTCAAACAATTTCCCCCGTTTTTTCCAAATTTACCTCTATATCTTCGCTTATATTAGTCTTAGCGTAATAAAATATAGCCTATAGCCTTCCTTGATAAATGGGCTATCTAACACGGAAAGAATTTTTCAAATCGGACCAGTAATTACTGACTCATACTAAGATGAGCGCGTTTAAATAATGCTTCTTCTTCTTCTTTTTACGTTGTTTAACATCTTTATCGTGCAAATATGAGTCCTAAAATGAATTAAGCATTCTTAAGTCATCCGAATATGGTACCGAACTTGGAATATTACCATAATTAATGCCTCTATACAGATTGAGACTCTATTTTCCTCCAGAGCAGAAGCTGCTAAAATTAAAAAAAAAATACATCAAAAATCGCGGTGGCTCCACATCTTAAATCCATCCTTGGGCCATAAGGACCAATCCTACCAAAGGAAATCTTTGGTTCAGCAATAGCCGTATAATTTACCGTACACACGCAACTAATACTTTCAGATATTATAAAAGTGATAAATATTTTAATATTAAATACATGAACATAAGAATCAGTAGACAAATATAAATGTGTTTTTACTACGTACTAATCGTCACATTATCGTTTGTAGCATCATGTCGTCCTAAATGTCATCGATTCCTATAAGAAAAGTCCGATCGTTTTTAAAGTACTTGGTAATTGTTTAATCCAAAAAGGACATTGTATTTGGAATACCGTAGATGTAGTCTACCTTGCCCCATATAAATGGTTTTAATCGATTGCGGGTTTTTGGTCCATACATTTTTGGGCATTCACCTTTAGTTGTTGTTTATATTTTGGTACATGCAAAGAAAACTGCCAGAATTCAATTTGAAAATCTTATTTTTAAAAATAAATTAAGTATACCAGCCAGCGCGCCAGCCTTTAACTTATCCTGGCGAAACACGAAAGCAATGACAGATATTAATACTCGTCCGTCTCTTAGTAGTCGAAGTACTGATAGTTATGTCTATTGTGGTAGAGATCAACTACGATAACATGGCGCGCCCCTCGTTTGAAGTGCGTTGTCAAAACTTTTGAAGTGCGTTGTCTTGCGCGGTACTCGGTAGGCTAGTTATGATTATAGTAGAGGGGAGAGGGTGCTATTTTTGTAGTCACTCGAGCGTCATGGAGACCTAGTAGGTTTTGTACATTAGGTAAAGCTGATAAAAAATAGTAAGAGCCTTTTTTTTATTTTAGCGTTGAGCGTTGAGTACAGAAACTGCAGCCATTTTAAAGTTTTGAAAAAGAAAATATATTCAGAAAATTGCCTATTTAGGTAAATTATCTATATATTTTAGACAACAAGGACTAATTCATTTAGTTTAGAGTAAAATAAAATATCTGCGAAGCTTAGTTAAGAAAATATGAAGCTTTATTTTTTTATATTTTAAAATGTCCCTACAGGCTTACCTAACCTTTGAATCGTCAGCGCTTTATATGGAAGCTTCTTTGGGGTATACTAAATATCCCCTATCTTAATCGGACAGATCCGACGACATTTCGATATCAAAAAATTTTTTTTTACCCACCACGTAAGAAATCTGATTTCTATACCATGATAACTAGATACATATCGGAAGCCTATGCAAGTTTAATCTGACACGCTGGAGCTACTCCCGAAATCCCCTCTTCCCCTCCCCAACTATTAGTTACTGAAATATTACGTGTACTGTGATTGGTCGAATACTTACTACATACAAACTCTTTCATAAGGATGTGACTACACACATTGAAACAATCGTTTGGAGGAGCGCGCCATGTTATCGTAGTTGATCTCTATCAGTTATGCTAAGCTCAGTCGACATGATATTATTATTACGATATTGACTTCACATACCAAAATACCTAGGTCCTACATATTGTAACTTGTGTTGTTGTTGTGTGTGTGTTCTTATTTTTAACCGACTTCCGAAAATGAGTGGGCTAGTGTTCATCTGCATAGAATAAATAGATACATTTTTTACAGTTCCATGTCCACAGTGTGCGCCGTGCTTTAATATCTTTTGAAGGCCTGCGGTAGTTCAGTTACAAACTTGTCCTCAAGGTATCTCGTTTTGAGCCGATCATAATGGTTTTTTTTTGTCCCATTCACCATACGAGTACGAACAATCGACGCATGAGTACAAGATTATGTTTCGAAATGACATGTTGCGAAAAAGTACATTTTAATGAGCAAAAGTTGAAAGAAATCGATCGAGCAATTTTATTGCTTTATTAATTTAATAGTCGTCCATGTTAACTCAATGTTGCTTGTTACTTTTGTCATACAAATAATACCAAAAAACTGTACATTTTGCTGCGTTAAAAAGCTTCTAATAAGCTGTGTTCGTTGTTAAGCTTCTTAATAAGCTCGGTTCGTTACTGTGTGCTGGTCTATTCTAATTTAATATCTAAGTTGACTTAATTAAAATAATCATAATATTGCTGATAACACTGGCACTATGTTAGCACTGGTTAATTTTCATTAAAATCGCTCTTATTAATATCAAAATAAATATTATGATTTCCCTTAAACTTTAAAGGATTTCCCATTATTCTTAAAATCGTTCTGGAATTGCGAATGGGGCTATCCATTTTCCACTCTGATAAGGCAAATAGTCTTGCATACATGTGCATTTAATTAATACATAATATTATGATAATTTTTTCTCAGCACCATTTTCATATACAAAAGGCGCTCCGGGTGGTACAATTATCACATTAAGTTTTATGTTTTTTTCGGTAGCCATAATAAATTATGTAAATAAGTAACCGAATAAATGATTATTAATTACTATTTTTACCGTCTTTCATTAAATGATGGTGATTTAATTATGTTTGTAAAATTACAATACGATTTAGTAAAGGCTGATTTACATTGATACAGTAGCTTGACAGTAGGGTAGACTGGGTACGTTTGTGCCAGGTTACGGTTGTGACAGTCGTCATAACAACGAAACTATACGGAATATGGGGATGGGTGCTACGAGCAAAAGACTCGTCTTGCAAGTCTGAATGCTTCTCCTAGCATTGCTTTTGCCAGCACTTGACGATAACGTTATCAGGGGTCCACATTGCTTTTTAACAGTCAAAAGTAGGTTTTCTTGTTTGATTTATTATAACGTTTACTATTTTTTGTATACAAATAACGTATGTCGTTTATTTTCTTGTTGTAAGTTGATCATTAGTAGTTAACTGTGAGTGATTATTTTTTACGTAAATCGTTTAGCCGATTCGTGGCGATTGTTTAATAATTGAAATTATGTGTTGGGTACGGTTGTGACAAATCTTATGGGTACGGTTTAGTGTAGGAAACGAACCGATTCTTTGTATGGGAACCCCGGAATAATTCCTCAGTCGATGAAACTTTGCTGGGTTATAGAATAGTATGAGCCAATACTATCATTTAAAAATCCAAAAAAAAAAAAAACACTAAAAAGTCAGTTATTTATACCTAAAAGTACAAATATGTGTGTATATCGAACGCCATAATTTCTCAGTCTAAATTTATTTTAGCAAATGAGTTGTTTATACAAGTATGTATAAAAATCCAAAACTTTTTTCAAATATAAGTATTGATTTTGTATGATAATTCTTTTTTTTGACCTCATTTTTACAGCAAAATTTTTCAGTATTATTTTTTTTCGCATATGACTTAAGAATGTCACTTGGCGTCACGAGTAAGAAATTCCAAAAAAATAACCATGCCAATTAAAAAAATATTAAAAATCTATAAAAAACTTAATAAGCAAAATTTCTCAGTATTATTTCTTTTCAAAAGTATGTTAAGTAGTCAAATATACACACAAATCCAAAATATCCAAAAGAAATACCATCCGAACACCGAAATTTTGGAAGCGAAGCTATGTATCTATCCCGTGTTTTCGCAATAATGTACCGTCTTGCTTTGCTAGTTGGGTCCAGATTAGCGTCCTCGTGCATGTAGTACGGGGGTCGCGAGTCGGTGTGTGATTCTTTACATTTTACATATTTTATTGCATTTTTAGGGTTCCGTACCCAAATGGTAAAAGCGGAACCCTTTTACTAAGACTTCTATGTCTGTCCGTCTGTCTCCAGGGCCCAGGCTGTATCTCAAGAACCGCTATAACTAGACTTCTGAAATTTTCACAGATTATTCATTATGTATTTCTGTGCCGCGGCCGCCATAACAAAAATACTGAAAACGAAATAAAATTAATTAATAAAAATAAAATAATAATATAGTAATTGTACAATTATATTCAATTATTATGTGTACTTTAATAATTAATCATAATATTAATTAATAAAGGGGGCATACAAAAAAAAAAAAATTGGCCTATTTTTGCTTCATAACGGTACGGAAGCAGGTACTAATAATTATGTATTCTATGACGGAAGTCCCCATACAAGCAAGAAAATATTTGTTGTTGTACTTGTATATCCACGGGTGAAAGGAGAAGTGGCGTATCTCGAAAAACCCAATTTTACAGGGGAGCCAAAAATTGGCCTATTATATTGAAAATTCATAACTTCTATATTTATTAAAATAACGCTAAAAATTGGAACGTATTTAAATTAATGTAGGGCCCATATGATGAATTTGTTAAAATTTTTCTAAAGTTGATATTTTATTGATTTTTAACAAGTTACGACAAAAATATTTCTATATTATGCAGCAGAAATGTTGTATCTTTGAGAGGAAATGTACAGATAACTTAAAAAAGCATAGTTTTTTTGAGCGACGGATCTGTCGTATCTCAAATTTAACACGTAACACATTTCATTTTGCCGTATCTTGTTTATTTAATTAAATTGCATTACAACTCTTGGTTTAAGTGCAAAATCGGCGACAGACGTTGTGAAAATGAAATGCTGTATCTTAAACTAAATGAATTGTTTGTTTAAAAAGAATGTCATTACAACAAATTAAAAGAAATAATACGACTATTTACTGATATTTGTTTATAGCATAAGAAAATAAAGGAATGGTAACTTGTTTTATTAATCAACATTAAAATATAAAATTATAATAAAATTAAAAATAATGTAATAAAACATTTATTTCTCTTGATTTTTCTACTTTGTAAAGGTTTAAGTCCTAATATTATTCATGCTTATGAATTTATAGTTATTATTTTTATTTTATAACATATGGAGGCAAACGAGCAAACGGGTCGCCTGATTGAAAGTATCTACTGTTGCCCATGGACACTAGCAACATGAGAAGAGCTGCTAATGCGTTGCCGGCCTTACCCGGTGTTAATACTATCTTTTTGATGGTTTGCAGGTCGTATAGCTCCGAAAATACTGCTGGTGACAGTTCATTCCACAATTTTACAGTGCGCGGCAAAAAGTTACGTGAAAAAAGCACGGTGGAACAATGCCACTCATCAAGGTGATGAGGATGGTATATTTTTCGTGTGGAACGATGGCGAAAATTTGCAGGAGGTATGATTCCGAAAAATCCCTCAGAGCAATCCCCGTGATACAGCCGATAGAGGATGCACAGTGAAGCTACATTTCGATTCTCGGCGTACTTCCAAGGGGACCAGCCTGTTTGAAACACTATGGTAGTCAACAATGCGAGCGGCCCTTCATTGTATACGATCCAATGGGAGTAGTTGGTATTTGGCGCCCCTGCCCAGAGATGAGAATAGTATTCCATATGAGGGCGAGCCTGTGCCTTGCAGAGTTAAAGTCGTTGGTCCGGACTCCGGACTGAAATACTGTCTCGCTTTGTTAAGGACACCAAGCTTTTTCGAGGCTAACTTGGCCTCACCCTCTAGATGACATCGGAACTGGACTTCGCTCAATATGTATACGAAAAATATTTCAATGCTGGGGGAGATTGTTAAAGAGGTGCCCTGAAAACGAGGAAATGTAATATGAAGATATAATATGTGGTGAACGCTCAAACTTGTGTCTTAGCGCGGTTGAATTGGAATAAGAAACGTCTACCCCATTCAGAGACTTTCTCCTGTAAATTCTCTATTTTAGACACAAGTTTGTTTCGACTGTCAATGACATTTAGAAAAATATCGGGGGAGCCGGTATATAGGGCATCACCTGTACTATCATCTGCATAATATGCCGTTGGTCTGTTCAAATGCCTTTGCAATGTCCAAACTAACAACCAGTCCCTTCGACTCAATCGCCTGAGCCCAACGATGAGTTAGGTTACCTACTACCTCATCGTTGAGCCAAGGAGATCACCAGCCGAGCGACCCTTTCGGACCCGTACTATTTGTCCCTAGCCGCCCAAGTACCGGAAGAGCTGGCTATTGATAATGGATTCCATAATCTTCGAGACGTCGAAGGTTATAGCGATTGGTGTGTAGTTGGAAGGATTTGAGCGGTCACCTATTTTGCCGATCGGGTACACCAAGGCTGTTTTTGGAAGAAGTCTTCCAAAAAGCCAGTACAATGCCAGAAGAGTAGGAGAACCGAAAAAGACGCGTTAAGAGCCCGGCTTACCCTCGAAATTCTCATACATACATAATACCAAAATCATTTTCTCATACGAAAATATTTAACATGTTTGAGTTATTTTTCAGCTTAAAATAGTAATTACCTAGGTTCCTGTACAAAAATTAACTTCAAAATATTTACACTAAAAAATTTTTTTTGTGTATAATTTTTTTTACTAAATTTACTACTAAATATTTAAACACTAAAAATAGAGTAAAACACTAAAAAATACTTTTTAGTATTTAAATATTTTGTAGTAAATTTACTATTTATTTATATATTTTTTAGTGTTTTACTCTATTTCTTAGTGTTTAAATATTTAGTAGCAAATTTAGTAAAAAAAATTTATACACAAAAAAAAATTTTTTGTGTTTAAATATTTTGAAGTTATTTTTGTTCAAGAACCTAGGTAATTACTATTTCAAGCTGAAAAATAACTCAAACATGTTAAATATTTTCGCATGACAAAATGATTTTGGTATTACGTATGTATGAGAATTTCGAGGGTAACCCGGGCTCTTAAGACCAGAGCCAACTCTGGAGCACACTTTTTCAACACAATAGGAGGGATTCCGTCAGGCCAACTCTGCTTTTGGATATCAAGGGAACGCAGGTCTGAGCGCTGATGAAACTCCGACATGATGCTCGTGCATCGTGGTATGGTCGGCTGTTTTTATCCCCCGTCATCTAGGGTCGAGCTTGACGCAAAGAGCTTGCCCATAAGATCGGTTTTGCATTTGCGTCGTGGGCCAGTGATCCATTTTTTACTTGTAGGGATGGTAGAGATCGCTTGCAGAAATTCCCTTCAATAGCTTTGGGGCCAGAGACCAGAATGCACGGGTTCCCGAAGGGAGTCTCGAGTCTCTCACAGACAGAGACAACTCTCTCTTTCTCTCTTGAAGGACCTAGAGGCAAGGTTGTGCTCCATTTTATATTATGTGTGTGTCACAACAACAACAATTATAGCTTAACAATATTTTTTATTGAACCATCAACAAAAAAAAATATCAGCAAATTTACATTTTATATCATGCACTAATAAAGTCGTATTACATAAAAAATGAGTCGATCTTGTTAACAGAAAATATACAGGCTTTTATCTTTACAAACATGTAAAAGCAACAAAATATGTATACAAGAATAAGTGTGTAAATGTCCAGAGCAATGCTGAGGGAAAAATATACGAGGACACATACATGCAACAGTTCATTATACGTAAAGACGTCACATTTTTATTGTTTTTTTTATAAAAAGTGACATTTGTAGCTTATGTCACTTTTTGTAAAAAAATCAATAAAAATGTGACTTCTGTGTGAAATAAAGTATTTTAAATATATTTCGCGAGAATGGTATTGCAAATAAATAGATGTGCATATAAATTTATGTAGTAATAGTATGAGATTATCTAATTAATGTCGATTGTTTTTTTTGTATGGAAAACGAACCACCTAAAGCTTCATTTAAGAATAAACGTGTTCAGTTCCATTCAGAATAAACGTGCATTTGATACACACAAACACATTTTCTCAAATCGACGCTAACAATCAACTAAAAGGCGTTAAGAACGGTGTATATGGAGCGCCGGCGAAGTTATCTTACAGGGGCGGGAGGGAGATGAAATAGCGTTACTTATCTCTGTACTCATAACTTAACTACATAATATATTCATTGGTTGTAAGTATAGGGCTTAAGAATAAAATTATGTGTTTGAAATGTAATAACTTTCTCATACCTATGAATTAGTATGAAATAAATTGTCGTATCTATAAAAGTACACAACATATCCCTCAGCGAAATTGTCGTATCTTTGTGAATGTTGTATTTTAGGCGATAGAAATGTCGTAACTCATTCAAATCAAACTAGAAAGTTAAAAAACCAATGTCGTATCATTTATTAATTTCTCACGCATTTCCGTATCTATCTTTTATTAAAAAAACTGCAGTTTTTCGTCTAGTTACGACATTTTTTTTAAGGTCTGTGCTAAAAGGTGGTCAAAATCCATGGTCGTATATGTACAAGAATTTATCGTAGAAAGACGAGATATAGACCATTCGACGCAGATTTTTTTTTTATATAAGAATCAATTAAAAAGTGATTTTGCCCAAAATCCATGTTACGACAGTCCATGCGCATCATGATTTTTGTCGGACCCACAGCTGTTTTCAAATTAACTTAACAAATTAAAAAAAATGAAAGTTTTATACAGTACGAAGAGTCTGTAGTGAGTGCCTAGTGGTGACGTTAAATCGACAATTCCCGGAGTCAAGCATTCACAAACCCAGCAGCGCCGAAACTTTTCGCACAGAAAAGTTTGTCGGACTCATCGCAAACAAGGCACTCACAAAGTGTTACATTTGTATGTATAAAAAAAATCGTGTGCGAGTCAGACTCGCACTAGGTCGATTTTTCTTTTCTTTGTAGTGCGTTACGTAGACAACAGAAAACTAATAGCTCAGATAGAATATTTAACTTCGATTAAAATTAAAAAAGCGCTAGAGTTTAACGTGCCGCTGCATATAGCGCTTATAGCGGTAGCGATGACGTACGAATGAACCGAGCGTGGTGGCGGGCGGCGCGGCGAGCGGCCTGTACCTCCCGCCCGCGCATACACCGCGCAGCGCCCGATTGCTATATTGAAATCTGTCTATGTAAAATGTTTTTAGTTTTTAATACGCTTGATGATTTTTTTGGATATTTGTATAGTCGAAAAGAAAGTTGATAGTGTACTTAAATCAATAAATAAAACAGATAGAGAAATTTTGCCCTGCTAGTAAAAAGGCAATTTTTAAAAATAGTATAAATACATGGTTTAAGTTTTGGATTTTCATTTTGTGGCTATAAAACTTCAATATAATGTCATTCCCGTAAAAAGGTTCGACAGAGCAATTTTGGCGTCCAAGCCACAACAAAAAAACATATTTTATTAAATTTTGGTGTTTCTGCTGGGATAATTTTTTGGATATTTCATACAATGTTTCTATACGTTCCATGAATATGTCCAGTGAAAAAAAATTCGACGGAGCATTTTTACTACAAAAGATATTGATTAATTACGAATTTAGGTAAAAATACCAAACTTCTATTATTATTATTTTTTGGATATTTATACAAAACTTTTAATTCATTGATACTTTACCATGCTATAAAGATTTTTCTGACTGAGGAATTATTCCAAGGTTCACTTGGTTCGTTTCCTACACTAGTTGTGACATACATTTATCCTATCTTTTTTCTTAGATGTCCTAAAAACGCTTGCAAAAGACCAAACGAGTGCAGAATATTATTAGTCAATACGAAAATACTCACGAAAAAGTCAAAAGTAATACTTATTTAAAGAGAACGGCGAAATTCATTAAATTAATCGGATGTCGTTGTCTTGGTCGATTAATATGTTTCAAAGTAGACTATGTTTTCATACGCTAGATGAATTTGTTTAGAACAAGTTTATGGTGTCTTATGGTACAATTTTATTGAAATAAAAATCATATCAACTATTTTTTGTAGATGTCACTACTGACCCCAACCACTGTCACAACCGCCCTTGGGTTGTGGTCGGTTGTGACAATTTCCCTCTTTCTTTAAAATTTGATTCCATGACTAATACATCGTATTTTGGCATGATACAATGGTATTTTTATGTAGCCAAATAAATAAACTATGGTTTGTGACAAAATTTTCCCAGCTAGCTGTAAAACTAACAAAATTATTGGCCTCCAAACCAAAATTGTCACATCCGTACCCAGTCTACCCTACTTGCAGATGCTGAACTGGATTAAAACATTATATACTACAGGGCCTGTAGACAAGTGGCAAAGCGCTAACGCTAACGCTAACGCTAGCGCTACAAAATGTATGCGATTTGACATAAGTCATCGCTTCGCTAGCGAATACTAATGTCAAATCCATACATTTTGTAGCGCTAGCGTTAGCGTTAGCGTTTTGCCACTTGTCTACGGGGGCTGACCTACTATACCCCCTTGGACAACTGGCAAAACGCTAACGCTAACGCGAACGCTAACGTTACAAAATGTATGGATTTGACATTAGTATTCGCTAGCGAAGCGATGACTTATGTGATATGTCAAATCGCATACATTTACATTTAGCGTTAGCGTTTTGCCAGTTGTCTAAGGGGGCTGGAGTAGACTGGACTGGATATGTTTACACTGTCGGTCCAGCGTCAGAATGTAGTGATATTGGATTTTAAAGACTGAATCGACGTAAATTAGAATTATTAACAGTGCTATCAGGATATAGGTATTGCCTACCCAGGAATTGAAAGCAATATTCTATTTTATCAAGTTATTACGAATTACCAGTTTAGAAGAGCTTTGGATTTTGCCTGTATTGACTAGAACTCTTGTAAGATACTAATTGAATAAACTCATGTTATCTGGAACAGACATAATTACTACAAGAAAGGACTATGGGTTATTTTTTGTAGCAAAAAAGTTCGGTTTCCCTAAGATGTATCCTATCTCAATCCAGAAGACCTGCAAAAGCTAGTAAATATCAATCACTTTGCAAGAATTATATCAATGAATGTAAGTATAACGCGCTAGTCATCGCCTTGATATTTGTGGGTATTAAGCCATACCTTGGAGTTCTTGTGGTGTTTTTTGTTCGCTGGCCTTGGTATAGCCTTCACGTACTTCCTCAATTAGCGATGAATGTGCAAGCTACTCGATACGGCTGTAGGCTATCTAGTATTTTGGAATTTGGTATACGAATAATACTTAACAAATAGCTGGATGGTCCAACTCATGATCATAGACTAAGGAAAATGTACTTATAGTCTATGATACTGGTAACAAATGTTTTAAGTAATAAAAAAGTATTTACTCTATGATACTAGTAACGAAATTTTACGCAAACGACCATTGAGATGTAATGCAAACGATAATATTTTTACGTGGTTCAAATAGAATATAATCACTACGTTTACGTGGTTCGCCTCGTGTCTTGGATCACGTTTTCTTATCTTGGAATTTTTAATAACTTCTTAGTAATAGTTGTCCACTGTAAAAACTCAAAATTGTCCTCTACGAATAATAGTCCTATTTTTGTTGTCCTCTAATTTACTCAACTCTCACACTCAACTACTTTATTATCACCATATTTTTGGCACTGTCTTTTACTACTAAAAATCCGATTTAGTACATCACCTTCAATACAGTCATGCTTTAATGATGATGATGATGCAAAGGAAATTCCCACTTACCAAATTCCCTGGCATCGACATTGAATTGGCATTTGGCAGCGACTCCCACGGCGGACGTCTTGACGGCCTGATTGCCGCAAATGTCTGTCCGTCCGTCCGTCCATCCTAGCGGATGCTCACGAACCACCCCGGAGACGAACGGTACATTTTAAGATGGGATTTACTCTGATTTAAATAGATACAATCGTTTAAATTACTTACCATGAGGTGACCGTATGCCCCTTATGAAAAAATATAGGTCTATGCATTGATGGGTCTATGCAGGGCATATTATTATACTATTTTCCGAAAAAAATAGAGCGATTGTGGCGAAATTTGGCATTAATATAGAGTAGTAAACAGAAAAAGAAAAATATGTTAAATTTCATTACAAAGTCGCGGAAAATCTTTAGTAGTGTGAATTATATATAAAAGAAGTATAATATTATAAGATATTGGCACATTGGTTTCAGCCATAGGTTTCAGCTTATATAATACGAGTATTAATAAGCAGCAATTATAGGCGTGAGTAGAGAGAGGCAAATGTTTGATACAATTTTACTAAAAATCTATTGTAAATATTATTGTAATATAAAATTTAGTTAAAAATTACAATTTTAGTTATGTGTATGAAGAGCCATAAATTAATCTTATAGTCACATTGGAAAATGCTCAAGGGCTTAACGAGTATCGTGATATGAGCAGACGAACGAAATCGCAAGCTGGAACCGGCCACGGCCGCTTTCTATACTCCATGCAAGCCTCGTTCTTATCATAGTAATCTTTATACTAAAGAAATAAATGTCATTCCAGAGGTAGAATAATTTTGAATGGTACTCGTCACTATGATGAATTGTACCAGGAATCAGGATTGTATAGTTGAATGATTGTTTAATATTGTTTCCGTTTCCTTTGCGAAATTCATTTCTTTGGAAAATAAGTAAATAGTTTATGTTATACTATGTGGAAATCTTGTATGTAATAGAAACGAAGCTTCTAAAGTATTAACAATACAATACTTTTTATTTAATTTTTTTATTAGAAGTGCCATGGTCCGTAGATAGATGGCGTAAAGCGTATATGTTTGCGTTGTTTTCAATCATATTTTATGACAGCTTCTAAACCTGATAAGCTATGTCCACATTATGCGCTTTCGTCTTTAATTTTCGTCATCTTGTTTCATTCAGTTTTCTTTTTGGTGCATTCAATAATTGAATGCGTCAAAGAAAGCAAAGCCAACTGTCATTTTTAATAACAAAGCGAAAGTTTTGGACGGTCAGAGGGCATGCGTCGTGGGCATGCCTCACGTTCGCTATTGACTGCGCTATAACGCATGCCCTTGACGAACAGAAAGGCACAGTGTGGACAAAACTATTGAGATTTTGTTTTAAGAAAGGCTATAACTAAGTTAATAAAATTAAATGTAAGTTCTTCTATGTTTTTGGGGTAAGTATAAAAATTCGTAAATATCCACTGTCGCGCATTTACGATTGAAAAAAAATATTGGAATCAGTTGCTGGAACCTTAGCTATGGCCATACTGGATCTTTCTTTTTACGAAAGTTAATACTGATAAAATTTGTTATTTAAACCCCAAAATATACCAGTATTTCTATTCCTTTACAATCCTGCTGTCATGTCAACTCATTATAATGCTGCAGACAAATTATATCTAATCTACTGCTTTTGTAAGGGCGAGGCCGCCAATTTTTGCTGATATGACGCAGAAAAATTTTGCGAGAGAAAGAAAATTGGCGAAAATCTAAGCTGCTTGTGACGGTTGGAGCACCAAAATGGTAGCTAATTTATTATTCTACGCTATCACAGCGTTGAGAAATGTGACGTTGGGACTATCATAGCGTTGAGAAAATCAAACTTATCTCTGTAAATAACACACAATGTAGTTTTTATTATAGTCCCAAACATGGCCCTTTTGACTACTCACATGATGCATTGATAGTTTTATGTGAAACAGTAATACTTACATTTGTGTCACAAAAAAACTTCCTTTGAAAAAACTGTGTACACAGACTGACTGAGGTTCAGATGTGAACTGTCGAGAAATGGCGGATATTACGAGATTTTCCATAGAATACGTAAAAACTCAGCGTTGCCACCTCCCGATTTTACCTTCCTTAACACCCAACGATAATAATAAATCGGTATTATTGATGAAGTTTAAAATGTGGGGTAGAATTGATGTTTCTAATGATTCATTTGATTTTAAAAAGTTTATAAAGAAAGTTTAAATCTTAAAATACTATAAGAATTAGATGAGGTAATAGCCATTTATATAAGTATTCATAACATATCCGACTTATATTCAAATCTGTCATACTTACTGCTACAGCGACAGTTAAAGTGCACCTCTTCCACGGCGGATTGTATATTTTTAAAAGCTATTTTCTTACCTTTTTTATGTTTAATTGTAAATATATTATTTTTATACTATTATTGGAACTCAAATAATTCTAGTGCATGCTTGAGTGCTTTGTTTTCTCCGTTAGAATCAGTTTTCGAGCATAAGATAAACACAATACGTTTTAAAATACAAAGGGCGGAGCAAAATAATTGCAAAATCAGCAAAAATTGGCGGCCGCGCCCGTAACTGTCTTTGCCGTATCTATTACATTGTTACATCTATATCATGTACCTCAGCGGTTCTCAAGTTTTTGGGTGGCAGAAACCTTTTTAAGAAGCGACATTTTTGACGAACCTCTAAAGACACACATTATGATCAAATTCATTCAATGATAAAAAAGAAAAATCTTTGAGTCATCTCAATGCTTTGAGTGAATTTTCTTCATGGTGATGGTGGTGTGTCTGATGATATGTACTTATTTCTAAAAACAAATCATGTAAGTATATCGTGTTACATAGAACATGGAGTCCTGAAATACAGGGTATCCTAGCTTAGGTTCCAGTTCATACGTTTTAATGTGTTTGAATTATGTGTACCATTATCTGTAAGTTGTGTGAAAAATAAAACTATTTATTTATTTATTTAAGTACTAGCTGTCCGGGAAAACGTTGTTTTGCCATATAAAGTATTTCGCCCATATTATTTTATTAAAGTGACTAAATAAGTATGGCACCATGGCAACGTCCATTGATATCCCGCCGCACAAACAATGGTCGCCGTCAGTCTCGAGTTGTAATAATTTACTATTATTTATTCAACAAAATATGCTCTAATCAATATAAAAAGTATTGCATTGCTTATATAAAATTTGGTAAAAATCAGTAAAGCTGTTTCGGAGGAGTACGGTAACTAACATTGTGACACGAGAATTTTATATTATATAAGATATCGCCCGCGGAGCATACTTTGAGAATAGCTGATGTAGCTTATTACACCTGGATGGGTGGTCCGTTAATGTGCTGGATAAAAAGGTTTATATTTTATAATGCAATTAGATAAGACGCTTACGATGCATATACTTAGATCACGTTACTTTCTAGTTTCTACGTCGTTAGTATCATTAGCGTGATCATCAGAAAGTCATCATAACGTTTGTTCTACGTTATTTCTTATATTTACAAGAAGAAATTTCTATACCAAATTTCATGAAAATTGGTTTAGTGGTTTAAGCGTGAAAATGTAACAAATAAACAGCCATACTTTTAAGTTTATTTTGGCTGCCAAGTTTAATCCGATTTTAGTGATTATACTCGTAAGAAACGTTGATAAAATCCTAAGAAACGATACATTCTACATCTACAGGGTGTAACAAAACGAAATGATAATATTTAAGAGCGTGTCCTCTATATTACCTCGATCGTGGGGATCGCAGACACAATAGATTATCAATTATTATGCGGCAGCCGGGTGCCGCATGGGGATTGATCGGATATAGAGCTTACTGTGAATGTAGCAGCGCGGAAAGATCAAACTTTTTCTGTGATTTGTATGGGCAAGCGCCCGAGCACCACGAATTTTCCCATACAAAAGTTAAAAAAGTAACTTTTCCAGCGCTGATACTTTCACGGCGAACTCGATGTAGGGTATTATATTATTATATATTACAGACCCTGGACGTATAGTCAGATCAGATTTGTGACACCCTGTGTAGTGAAATAGTTGACGAATAGAAAGTGAACCGTCGAAACAAGACCCGGGATACGATGAATGGTGATGAGAACGGTACTTCCGAAATGTTAGTGTGGACGCACCCTCGATTGTGTTTCATTGTATGCAAATGGCCGCTCCCGCCCGCGCCCGCTACCAAATATTTCACGCCGACTATTGCATGTCACAGATTGATTAATATAATGTGCTGGAAAATTCGGCATATTGTTTGCATTGAATGGCTTCATGTGGCCAAGTGGTATCGAGTTTGCGGTAGATGTTGCTCGAACTTCGATCCAAATTCTTATACTGCGTGGGAATCGTAATTTCACAGGGACGGGACTTAAGGCCAGGCCAGTTCGAATATACTGATTTTTAAGCTTCCAGTCTAAAGAAATTATGTGGAATTCTCTTAGACCAAAATAAATTATATCAGTTGCTATCTACACTCAATAGTCTCAGTCTTGCGACCAAATTTCTCTCGGGCTCTCGTCGCTTCCACAAGCCCAGACCGTAGTCCGCAGTTACCAATTTATCCCTTCCACGTCACAGATTTACACCGATATATCGCAATAAACATTCCGCAGGGACCAGGGACACGTGGAACGGACGGAAATGACAGAACTACGAGTACCTACATCCGATATTTAAAGTTGGACATAGATTTTATGAGTTACTAGATGACGTCAAAAATTCCGTTGCATCGAAAATCATTCACAGCGAGGGAACCACAAAAAAAAAAAACTATATTTTGCCCTTTCCCGTCTCTCAAAGTATTTTCATACCTACCAATTTTATCTTCGAGATGAATTAGCAGACAGACAGACACATTTTCGCATTTATATAAGGACGATGCTCTGAAAACAACAGCAGGTAACCTCTTCACTCAAACCGCTGATTGATTTTATTGAAATTTGGCATATTTTGAGTTCCTGATGGAGCATATAGGATACTTATTATCCCGAAAAAATGTGCTGTTCCCGTGCGACAAACGAATTTTAGTGCAACGGAGTTGCGGGAGTCATCTAGTATCTACCTATTCATTCCCTATTCCCTGGTGATAATATCTAAGTAGAATTTATTTATTACTAGCTGTCCTGGTGAACTTCGTTTCACTTTAAAACCTTCCCTGGACTTCTACGAATATTTTAAGACTAAAATCAGCCCAATCCCTTCCGCCGTTTTCGAGTTTTAGCGCGACTAACATATTTGAAAATCCATTTTTATAATTTTAAGACTAAAATCAGCCCAATCCCTTCCGCCGTTTTCGAGTTTTAGCGCGACTAACATATTTGAAAATCCATTTTATATATAAGAAATATATAAGCTGTCCCGGCAAACGTTGTTTTGCCCATATTATTTTATTGAAGTGACTAAAATATAAGTATGGCGCCATGGTCGGCTGGCTCTCTGGCTGGCTGGCTGGCTCTCTTAGGCATTTTCAATTATTTAAGAAAATGTTAATAGCGTGTAATATTCTAGCTATGAAAAGAACTGTTGTTAAGCCCTGAAAATAACTGTTGGTTAGCCCTGAGAAAAACTTTAGCATGCGCACCCCCGCTTGATGACGCCCATTTTGAAATCGCAACATGCCGTGCAATTGAAATCGTAATATTTTAATTTCGGCATAACTTCAAAACCAAACGTCCAATTTTAGTCATTCAAAGAACAAATATTATCTACATAAACTGTGATGAAATAATTTATTTTGATAAGGATTAATAGCATGAGTAAAATAAACGCGTTTAAATGTAGTCCAAAAAATCAAGATTTTTTAAATAAAAAAATGGCTGTTGTGCCTCATTCGACATAGATAGGTATAGTGTGTCGCGGACTTTTTTGTAGATATTTATAAGATCTACAATTAATTGGAACATTATATGGTTCTATATTTTATAGTTTAGGCAGCGTACGTAAAATAAGTAACTTTTCTGGTTGATTTTTGCACCTTGTGTCCGAAAAACCCAAATATCTTACGGAAACCTTTTTTTTCCAAAATAAAATATAGCCTATATTACTCGTGGATAATGTAGCTTTCGAATGGTGAAAGAATTTTTAAAATCGGTCTAGTAGTTTTTAAGCCTATTCATTACAATTATACAAACAAAGTTTACCTCTTTATAATATTAGTATAGATGATTTACCTATTGTCGCCATGTCTACTAGTTCTCTAATCTGTGGCTCACTAATCCGACCCCAGCGGCGCGTATTGACATGTTACCACCTTAATTGGGAGGCCGACGTAATGCTTCTGTTTTGTTTATTTATACTATAATCAATACTTTACCTTTGGGAGTCAATGCGTCGTATTTACTAAACAATCACTACATTTTACGTAAAGCTGCGAATTACTTTTTTAGGGGTTTTTAAGGGGATTTTATAATATTTTATAAAGATTTATTTATTTACTGGCTAGGGTAAATAACTAGTGATTGGACAGTAACAGTCATTGGACAAAATTTTATTCTATTACTTTAAAAACTGCCTGTTTTTAAAGTAATAGAACCTTTTTATGCTTTGTCCAATGACTAGTACTGTCCAATCACTAGCCATGGCCCATGTCCATCCTATAGCTTAAAAATATGTAAACCACAAAATTATTAAAAAGAAACAGTCCTATCAGGACACCTCAGAAAGTCGGTACTTAATATTATGGTGTCAGTGGAGGATGACGATGAGAGAAAGGGCTTAGCCACTAGAAGTGTGACTTCACTTCACTGCAGTCACAGTGATGACAGAATTTTCGTAACCTTACGAAATAACTCAGTCAACTCACGAACTATTGCGAAGCGACACCACAGTATAAAATAATACAGTAGGATAACTCAGCCGTGTCCTTGGAATAAATATCGCTCAAACCGGAGATAAATATAAGGTGCATAAAATTTTATTTTTAATGAAATGTAATTTGCTAAAATATATAAAATGTGTAATAACAACAAAGGGTTTAAATAGAAAAAACTGAATATTCTTGGCACAATCATTTTTATAAAAGAGAAGAAATTTTTACAATAGATTTTGACAAAATATTTTCATAGTATTTTTTTCAAGTGTATGTAGAAAAACTCCATGTTTTGCTACTTCATTTCATAATGTTATTGTCTAAAAACTCTAAAATAACTAACACTAATGTCTGCGTGAACAATTTGGATGGTTGACCATTAATTATCGTTGTTTACTGTATTATATTTATATTGTGGCGACATGCTGTGACAAATCGCCTGTCCGACCCCTCGTTCATGTGAAGTGGTGCAGCGTCACGTGATCGCGTCTAGCGCTTGGTCTAGCTCCCTGTAGGCCAAGCGTTGAACGTGAATTACTAGATGTAACCTATGGTCATGGAAATATTCGTAACAGCGTTAGTTAAATACGTAATTCTTACATTGTTTAGTTCTTCCATGGCATTAGTCTAACACTAGTTATTAAAATATAAGGTGCAATCCAACTGATTTTTGATTATAGACTAGATCGTTCAGTCTTGCTTAAACTCTTGAATGTGTATGACATTACATTATATTTCGTTCCTTTTACCACTTTTGCATTTTTACTAAAGAACAAAAATTTACGAATAACTTATTTATAATTCTTCTGTAAATTTTAAAGCAATTATTTAATTTAAATTTAACGCGATTAGTCAATACCCTTGGGCCTTGCCGAATAAAAGGTAGGAGCTTACTCGGACATGGGTATGACAAATTACATAGCAATACAGGTATTTACACACCAAAACATACAGAATACACGTCTAACCCAGAATAAAATTTCCCTCAATAATTAAAATAAATCTTGGGATAAATCCTCAATAATTAATGGACTTAAGCAATATAGGTGTATTGAATTGAAAAAAATTGTCTATATAATATAGTTTTGACTATACTAATTATAAAAAGGAGAAGCTTGATTGGTTATAACTTATACCTGGCCGATTTTGATAAAATTTGGAACAGATGTAGAGTAGAAGTTAGAACACAGGACCTTCGTCATAGGGCCTACAATGGATATTATTTTTTTTGCAGCAAAATGCAATTTGCCGTGAAATATTGTTTAAAAAAAGGGTAATTGTTACAAATAACTCTACATTTTCTTAAGGAGATTATAATAATCGTTTATTCTAAAATTGCTAAATAATAAATATGCCCTGGGAATACTTTCTGGCACTCAAAATACGTGTTTCATTTTTGTATTTTTGTGGTATATATTTTAATTTTTGTTTCAGGTTGGAAGCATCATAATATCACACATGTCCCCGAATTATGATTCCGGTAATTATTTATTATTTTAATTCATAAAATATTAAGTTAAATGTAAAACACAAAAGATTTTTCACACCGCCATAGTATTTTCTTATTTTTAAACTACATACTAGGTATCATAAGAAGTCAATAACATATCCATACTTAATATTTTAAATGCGAAAGTGTGTCTGTCTGTCCGTTACCTCTTCTCGCCCAAACCGCTGAACCGATTTTGCTGTTTGGTATGGAGATACTTTGAGATGTTTCACATAGGATACTTTTAACCTGGAAAAATGTACAGTTCCCGCGCGCAACAGAGTTACGTGCGTCATCTAATTATTAATTAATTTCATCAAGTTACAATGATGGCATAAAAGTTAATAAGTTCTGTTTGTTTATCACAATATGACATACCTATTATAACTAGCTTTAAACTTAACTGAATGACTTTGAGCTAGCTTTTATAGATTATCGGAGCCGTATGTCTTAAAAAGCAAAATCTATAAATTTAGCCGTTATTCCACCCTACCCAGCAGCAAGACAGCTGGGGTAATAAAGGAAGTCAGCGCCGCGCGCTGCGAGTAACAAGGCATTTTTTACCCTTAGATCTAAACTAGGGCTTAACCCTTTTCAACTTCATGCCCTTTTAACGCGATAAATGGGGTTCTAGGGTTCTCATAACATTCAACAATGGCAGCAAAAAATTAATCTACATCCGTTTTCTTTGCGTATTTTTTATATTTAACAACTAATTGTAAATGTACAAACTGTTTACTGCTCTATAATTCATTGTCGCATGCTTTTAAAAAATTTGTTATTTATTTTTATTGTACATCTTTATCTCTCGTGAATGTACGAGAAGTAAATATTTTGTTGACAGTACCAATATTGGTTGAACATAGGAACAAATGTTATTCCGAAGTTATTCCCTGGAGGCAGGAAAAACGCGGTGAAAGATAAATCCGTTTTGTAATAGTGTGCTCAACTAATTGCTCCCAGTTTGCTCGGAGTTTTGCTTGTTGAGCATGTCGGGAGTTGCTACTTGGTGAAATTATAGATGAACAAGAAACGACATCGAGACGACATTGTGATAAAAAGAACTACGACATCGTGTCGGGTAGTGCTACGAAGTCGTCTGTAGTAGTGCTACGACGACGTGTGTAGTAGTGCTACGACGACGTGTGTAGTAGTGCTACACTGTCGTGTACTAGCTACGATGTACAAGCTATGACGTAATAAAATGTAGTGTTGTGACAATGTGTGCAGTAGTGCTACGACGACATGTCGGTTACAGGTCAGTTAACAAGAGCTCGAGGCACGATCAACACATTTAAACATTGCGCTTGTGTAGTGTCTGTGAACAAGCGCGTGGTGTGACGTCGTACTGCATAGTGTGCATACGCATCATAAAAAGTCGGCCCGTCTCTCTCGCGCGGATCTATCTTATGAGCGTGAAGGGGGCAGTTATTGTTTTTCTTGTTTATAAATACAGCGTGATGTTACAAGTCGGAACCGTACGATAATTATCGTGCACATACGATAATTTTGTGCGTACGTACGATGTACGATAGAATATTATTATCGTACGCAGATTATACGATAATTTGTATCATGATGCAAATATATCATATTTTTAAACATACTGTATAGTGAAATTGCACAAGTGTGAGCACTGTGAACGTGCCAGCTTTAGTTACCTGATCTATAGTGCTACGATGACGTGTGTAGTAGTGCTACGACGACATGTCGGTTAGTGCTACGATGACGTGT
This sequence comes from Lysandra bellargus, assembly GCA_905333045.1. Lineage (NCBI taxonomy): Eukaryota > Metazoa > Arthropoda > Insecta > Lepidoptera > Lycaenidae > Lysandra > Lysandra bellargus. Next base: position 7,591,248 of record HG995355.1, read on the forward strand.
GTAGTAGTGCTACGACGATTTGTCGGTTAGTGCTACGATGATGAGTGTAGTAGTGCTACGACGACACCTCAGTTAGTGCTACGATGACGAGTGTAGTAGTACTACGACGACATGGCAGTTAGTGCTACGTTGACGTGTGTAGTAGTGCTACGATGACGTGTGTAGTAGTGCTACGACAACATGTCGGTTAGTGCTACGATGACGTGTGTAGTAGTGCTACGACGACATGTCGGTTAGTGCTACGATGACGTGTGTAGTAGTGCTACGTCGACATGTCGGTTAGTGCTACGATAACGTGTGTAGTAGTGCTACGACGACATGTCGGTTAGTGCTACGATGACGTGTGTAGTAGTGCTACGACGACATGTCGGTTAGTGCTACGATGACGTGTGTAGTAGTGCTACGACGACATGTCAGTTAGTGCTACGATGACGTGTGTAGTAGTGCTACGACGACATGCCAGTTAGTGCTACGATGACGTGTGTAGTAGTGCTACGACGACATGTCGGTTAGTGCTACGATGACGTGTGTAGTAGTGCTACGACGACATGTTGGTTAGTGCTACGATGACGTGTGTAGTAGTGCTACGACGACATGTCGGTTAGTGCTACGATGACGTGTGTAGTAGTGCTACGACGACATGTCAGTTAGTGCTACGATGACGTGTGTAGTTGTGCTGCGATGTCGTGCAAGTGCTACGACGTCGTGGTATTAGACGTGCTACGACGACCGGTAGAATGCAGAGTAGATAATGTGCAACGTTTCAAGTAGTGCTACGACAGCGTGTAAAACCGTTTTGTGGGACGACACGATAAATAGTGTCGTATCGTGTTTACAAAATGAACTCGTACCTACTTGATAGTTCAATTCCCGGGCTCACGTCTGTTGTATTATAAAGTTATGTATACATCAACTACGATAAATTGGCGCGCCCCTCCAAAATTCAAAACGTTTGAAGTGCGTTGTCAAAACGTTTGATGTGCGTTGTCTTGCGCGGTCGGCTAGTTATGATTAGTCGACCAACAAATTTTGATAATAAGTGACATTAAGTGAAATATTACGTGTACTGTGATTGGTTGAATACTTACTACATACAAACTCTTTCATAAGGATGTGACTGCACACATTGAAACAGTCATTTAGAGGGGCGCGCCATGTTATCGTAGTTGATGTCTAGCGCAGTCTTTTGATGTTGCAGATGTTTATTAACATGTAGTAAACTCCTAACCGAAGTAATTTATACTTTGAATTAGTTTAGTCAGCGAAGGTATATAGGGCGTTAGTAAGGTATATTAGTTCGACGTTATCGGAAATGTCAAAATATGTATGTGAGCACTGAGCATATAGCTGTTTTTCATTTTCAGCTCGCACACCATATCTCGGTCATTATAGTGAGGGATACGACCATGCCGTGAATATTATATTACACAAATATTCAAGTTAGTAAGAGTACTCTGAGGAATTGTTCGGAATCATACGTCCTGCAACTTTTCGCCTCCTGCAACGATCCACGCGAAAAATATACCACCCTCATCACCTTCTTGAGTGGCAGTCTTCTACCATGCGTTTTTTGAGTAACTTTCTGCCGCGCACTGTAAAACTCTGGAACGAACTGTCGCCAGCAATATTTCCGGAATAATGCGACCTGCAAACCTTTAAGAAAAGAGTGTATTCCCTCTTAAAAGGCCGGTAACGCACTTGCAACTCTTCTGATGTTGCGAGTGCCCATGGGCGACGGTAGTTGCTTTCCATCATGACACCGTTTGCTCTTTTGCTCCCTAATTTAAAAAAAAGTTAAATGTTTTAATTTCCCCATGTTCACTACACATTAATTCGCAAAAGGCACATCAAAGGCAGTAGCACGTGTGCCCTTACTTTTCCGTGTGTTATGCGACACGTTTTCTATTAAACGAGCGCTTTGACAAAACAAAACTTAAAGTGAATATGCATTGTTGCTCGTTAGTTGCGACAGAAAATTAAAAGCGACGAGGAACATATAATGACATATTCCAGTGAAAGAAAAAAGAAATCGTAGTTTTATCTAGGAATATGAAGAAAAGTGCACGCGACGAGCAATTTGCTGGCAAGTATGTGTACGGTAACGAGTTGCGAACTATCCATTGAATTTAGGGATGTCACCTGCAGGTTAAACCGAACTCTAGTCAAACTTCAAGCAAATTCGATTTCTGTTACACGAAGTTACCATATGAACTTGCACTAACATAGCTACATAACTAATACAGTACGTGTTCATTTGATTTTTTAATATTTTACACCGCATATAAAATGAGATTGCAGTCAAAAATATTTATCCATACAAACAAGTCCTGTAAATAATAAATAATAAATAAATAAATCTTTATTTTCTCAAAATAGCCATTACATCATAAACATGATACCTCCCCATTAAGTTAGTAACTTGTGTTGGGGTTGTCTCACTCATCCCTCCAAGGAATACATATTTGAGAAACTTAATGCTAACAAAATAATGCAGTTGCAAAATAAACAGAAAAGAAAAACAATAATTAGAAAATATATAAAACAACTTCAAATCATTCATAAAGAAAGTATTTTAAGTGATAAAGCTGATGTATTCAACAATAGACTAAAATGTAGACCGTGTGGACTGTGGGTGTGTGTGTGTGTGTGTGTGTGTATATGTGTGTGTGTTTGTATGTGTGTGTGTGTTACATTACTCTCTGCAGTATACGTTCCAATTCATCATAAGTAAATGTTTTAATCCATTCCGTTACTGACTCTCTACATTCATGTAAAGTTTTAGGGTAGATATTTAGTTTACGATTAATTAAGTTGTAAATGTGTGACGATTGAGCCGGATATTGGCGTCTGGCAAATTCCGTACGCACTGAACATACGGGAACAACATAATCTATTTTTCGTCTACTAGTAAAAGTCGGGTCGAAAGCTAAGTTTTTATGTAGTGATAAAATTATATTCGTAACATACAATTTCCTTACTGTGAGAAGGTTACTTACAGAGTAAAGGTCGCTTGTACTAAACCTGTATGGTTTGAAGTACATTACTTTTATTAATGACCTCTGAGCTCTTTCGAGATCGACGAATCTAGTTTTGATGGCACCACCCCAAATTGGAATACAATAAGTAATAACAGATTGAACAAGTGTGACATATTATATTTTTTTCAAAAGTTCACTCGACATTACATCCTTTTTGAATATCCAATTGCATTTCCTAATTCTAGAAATTCTGACATCAATATGTTCGTGCCACGATAAATAATCTTTCATCGATCATTACCCCAAGATATGTAGATTTAACTTTTTGGACAGTATCACAATTACAACATTTATTATTAGGGTCCTAAACTGTAGACTGTACTGATATTGGAAATATTGTGTTGTTTTGGTAATGTGTTTAGAAAAAGTAACAAACTGTTTTGTCAAAATCGTATTTTTTGTTACATGGAAAACTCCACAGAGTTAAATTAATAAATAAGAAAAATCACAACAGGTCCAATGACTAATTAATACTTATCAGTATAATATACAATAGGTTTATCATACAAGTAATCTATATCATTATATAAAAGGCTTTGTCCTGAATGACATGAAAATGGAATCACGCCACGGACTAAACCAGTGACTGTAAATACTTGAAATTTGGAGGAAGTGTTCTTCGTATAACGTAGGCGTGCGATAAGAAGGGATTTTTAGAAATTCCTCTCCTAAGGGTGTGAAAAGGGGGGATGAAGTTAGTATGGAACAACTCGATTCCTTAGTCCAATCTGCTCGAAAATTCGCATCATTATTATTTGACGTATTTTATGGAAGATGTAATTCATAGTTTGTTGAAATTTATCCTTAAAAGTCGTTAAAAAGCATGAACAGCTTACAGCGCTTTACAGTGTTTAGCAGCGGCTTGCAGCGACGCAGGGAGTTAGAGACGCCAATCACTGCTTTTTGCCACAATAGACATAATCTGTGTACTCTATTTTTGCCATGCAAGTTATGGTTGGTTTACACGTATTAAGTAGATAAGTAGTCAACTAAATTTTAAACTTATGACTTTATAATTACTTTTAACTAAATTTGAGCTACTTGCTACTAAATATGTGTTTACATGCAATTGATAACTTAAAATTAAGTAAAAATTTAGTTAACTTCTTATCCACTTAATACAAAATCAAAATCAAAATATTTATTATTATTTCTGAATACATTTAACTATATATTTGCAACAATTTATTGTTATTATGATATTAATGTTTTCTTATACTTTTGTAGCATTTAGAAAGATTGTCTAATGTCTTGAATGGAGGGCTTTACATTATGTTTTGTCATCAATCATCATATTGTTAAAAAAATATTGGCGTTCGAAATTCAAAATTATATAATTATTATTCCTGTACGACTTGGTGTTTTTTTTTTCATTGTGATTTAATTTTATGCACAAAAGATTGTGTAAAGTGCCAAAAATTTTAAAAATATTTTTTATGAGAAATGAAGTTATACTTTTACTTATCTGTTTAATTTATAATAATATTATATACATATGGGGGCTTTGTCTTGAAGGATATACTCGTAATAATCATAATACTTACTTAATAATTTTCAGTAAGTATTAATAATTAATATAAGTTAATATACATGGTGAGGTATTAGCTTACAGTGTTGTCAGAATTAGTTTACCCTGTGTTTTAGGCGAAATCTAGGGTTAAGGCAATTATTAGATATGAAAATGGAATTAAAATAAAACCTAAACCACTGATCGTAGAGACTGAAAATTTTTGGGAAGTGTTCTCCGTATGACGCAGATGTGCGCGGTGCGATGTATGAAGGGATGTTCATGTTTCGAAAAAATAATTATTAATTTTATAATAATACTTGCTGTCCCGGCAAACGTTATTTTGCCAAATAAAGTATTATATTGAGGTGATTAATAAGTATGGCACCATGGCAACGTTCGTCGCTAGCCCGTCGCACAATGGTCGTCGACACTCTCGAGTTGTAGTAATTGACTATTATTTATTCAACAAAATATTACGCACTTATCAATATAAAAAAAGTAGCCAGTAGCCCAGAGACCAGATATACTATTTTCGTAGTCTATGCAGTAGCCGATTCTCAGACCTACTGAATATGCTTAATATAATATAAAAATCATTGAAGCCGTTTCGGAGGAGTGCGGTTTATAACTAACATTGTGACACGAGAATTTTATATACAGTGTGTAACAAAACTAAGTGATAATACTTTAGGGTGTGTACGTGTTCCTTGTAGAGAGTTCACTGTGAAAGTAGCAGCGCTGAAAGACGTAATTTTTCATTTTTGTATGGGCAAGGGCCCGAACGTCACCAGTTTCCCCATACAAAAGTGAAAAAAAAAAACTTAGTTCTTTCAGCGCTGCTACTTTCACAGTGAACTCTCTACAGTTTACGAGGAACACGTACACATCGTAAAGTATTATCACTTAGTTTTGTTACATTCTGTATAAGATTATTATTTTATGAGTAAATTATGTCTTGACTCTTGACTGACCTGACTAACAGAAAAAAAGTAAGTAGCATTCTGAATTCGAAATTCAAATTTTATGTACAGTCAAACTCATTTTGAAATTGTTTTGAAATCTTTATATTTTATTTTTGTGATTTGCGATATTTTTCATATTTTAGTTTGTGTTATTTAATTATTCTAAGTGTAAATATTATTTTCATTCCTTCATCAATTTAAAAAATATATTTCTTGTGTAATTATTAGGTATTAGTTAAACTGTATAGGTTTTGAGTTTTTGTGTTCAATTTATCAATAATTTAAGCACTTACTTAACTGGTGCTTATCTGATAATGACCTGATATAGATTTTTAGTTTTGTAGGTTAACGGAGTATTAAACGTGTATAATATTATTAGGTAAGAAAGATGTTTTTTTGGCTGAGGTTCACAAACCTACCCCAGCAAGTTGCCGAAATGACTGCCGGCGCCGTATCAAGCGCATCATTTTTATTTCATTTCATTAATAATAAAAAGACTAAACAGAAGGCCTACCTAAGAAAGGGGGCTTGAGGGGCGCAGCCCCTCGCCCAAAACAAAAACAAACACAATCAAGAAATTCCAAAAGTAGGTTAGGTTAGGTTAGAACTTAGACCACACAACACAACTCAGAAAGTCCAAAAGTTGGTTGTGTTAGAACTGTGGCTGTGCTGCGGCAGCAGCCGGCGACCGTCACAAAACACGCTATACAAATTGCCTAGGATAAAATATGATGTAGGGCGGCCACATACATCAGTTTTCCTGATCCGATTTCCTGATCCGTTTTCCGAAACCGGGTCTCCGAATGCAGTAAATTCATACAAAAGTAATTGCATGTCACACACATTCGATCAGTTTCCGTACGGTTTTTTAGGGTTCCGTATAAGGAAGTAATAGTTTCGGTCTGTCCGTCCGTATGTCTGTCCGCGGTTTTGCTCAGAGACTATAGGACCTAAAAAGCTGTAATTTGGCATGAATGCACATATTAATGATGGCAACAAAATGGTACATGAAATCTTAAAAAATATTTTTTTATGGTACCTTCCATACACATCAAGCGGGGATGAAAATTTTTTTTCGCGTCCACCCCATCTTGTGAGGTGTCGTTGGATAGGTTTTTTAAAACTATTATGAGTATTCATAGATAATTTTCCTATTTAGGGATCCGTTTGTGAAATAAATGTTTTAAAGTGGAAAAAATCGTTAGAGTCCACGTGTCCCTTCTACCAGCTAAACAGTTGCTTCTGGAAATGTGAAAAAATTCACGGGAGTAGGAAATATGATAAATTTAAAGGGAAAATTATCACGGCTACGAAGACTTCAAAAGTTATCGAGTAATAGTCGATCAACTAAAAAAAATGTATTCGGCGAAGTATAAAGGAACTTTTCGTTCAAATTCCTTTGAAAGTAACTGAGAAGATGTTGTTAGTAGTGTAAAACACGTTATAGTACATTTATAAGCACACAAAATTTTAAAAAGAAACTAGCGGTATTACGGAACCCTATTTGCGCGTGGCCCGACACGCACTTGGCCGGTTTTTTTTCGTGATACGGTTGCCGAATCAGAAAAAGGGATGTATGTGGCCGCCCTTCGGAGGTCCGGTTTCGGAAAACGGATCAGGAAATTGAATCAGGAAAACTGATGTATGTGGCCGCCTCAGCATCTAGAAAATTTCAAAGGTGTGTAGCTCCAAAACTGGGGGTTTTCTCAGTGTGGATTTGGTACGGGGGGTGTTTCCCCTCCTCTCCCCCCTCACTCCATTATCTATAGGTATCTATCTATCTATATCTATACATAATATAAGTTATAGCATATAGTAAAATTATAGAGGTAAAATTTTGGTACATCTATATTTTTTTATTGGTCTGAGATCTTCTATACATATAAAATAAAGTCGCTTTTTTTCCCTCATGTCCCTTTGTTCCCTTTAATCTTTAAAACTACGCAACGGATTTTGATAATTCTTTCAGTGTTCGATAGCCTATTTATCGAGGAAGGCTATATGCTATATTTTATCACGCTAAGACTAATAGGAGCGAAGAAATAGAGGAAAATGTGGAAAAACGGGGAAAATTATGTGAAAGGGCTAACTTGAACGCGCTAATCTCAGGCACTACTGGTCCGATTTGAAAAATTCTTACAGTTCTAAAAATTCTTATAGCTCATTTATTGAGAAAGGCTATAGGCTATATTTTATCACGCTAAGATTATTAGGAGAATGTGGAAAAAACGGGGGAAATTATTTGAAAGGGCTTATCTCGCGAACTACTGGACCAATTTTTAATGTTATTTGGCACAGATAAGAAGTAGACCACGTGAAGGATCATAGGCTATCGATTTTAATAATTTTTTCAGTGGCTATATATTTTATACCCGTGCGACGCCGGGGCGGGTCGCTAGTTTGTATTATAAAACATTAAGTATTTATATTACATAGGTACAATACATGTGCATGCAATAATTCTGAAGTTACTCGCAAGTGCCAGCCCTAAGTGCAACCCACTAGCGCCACCTGGAAGAGCAAACTAACTCGAAATCACATTATCGGGAACTTTGGTGCACCATTATTCAATTTATACATAAGAGTTGTTATTCCTGAGAAGACTTGTGACGTTCGACGAAAATGTGAAGATGCATTTGGTTAATGACTTGTTTATCTAAGGTTTTAGATCAGAGGTCACCAATTAGTTTCACTCGGGGTCCGTTTTAAGAAATAAAATGACCATCGCGGTCCGCATATTTAAAATAATCGGCCAAGTGCGAGTCGGACTCGCGCACGGAGAGTTCCGTACCGTTATCGAACAAAAATAGGCCAAAAATTGTGTTTTTTGTATGGAAGCCCTTAATGTTTATTTTATTTAAATATTATAATTAATTATTAAAGTTTACATATAGGTGAGGCCTTTGTAAAAAAAATCACGTTTGTTGTATGGGAGCCTCCCTTAAATAGTAATATTATTTTATTTTTAGTATTTGTTGTTTATAGTGGCAATAGATATACATAATCTGTGAAAAATTCAGAAGTCTAGCTATAGCGGTTCTTGATATACAGCTTGGAGACAGACAGACGGACGGACGGACGGACGGACGGACAGACAACGAAGTCTTAGTAATAGGGTCCCGTTTTTACCCTTTGGGTACGGAACCCTAAAAATAAATAAACAAATTTAGTTACGGAAATTACAAAGGTATTTGTATCAATGAGAAAAGTGACAATTTTTGTTGCTACATGTTCATCAGTATTCAGTATGTCGAGACCGAAATTAATTTTTAACGAAGTTCATCTTCGAACTTGCTCGGTCCGCACACAATGAGTCGGCGGTCCGGATGCGGACCGCGGTCCGCCATTTAGTGACCCCTGTTTTAGATGATAAGAGCGGCAATATTGCTCTGGTGTGATGCGTTCTGATCGTCGTTAAAACCTGCGTTTGATCCACTTGTGGCAATAAAAATATCAAATAATACGTATTTAAACAACCCAAAAACCAAACTCAAAAACCACGATTTTTTATATTCTTTTTCAAAAAAAATTACAAATTATTGCATTGTCATTGGCTCTTAATACGTATCTATACAGTACCTATGCAATATTGAAAGTTTCGAATCAATTAGACTACAGCTGGAGATAGGTAAATATCGTGCTCAAAGGCTCCGTACATACATACAGCCTACGAATAATAAATTCGTAGCATACAGCCCAAGCTTATAAAAGCTTGTTAAAAAAACGTCGCGACGTAGAGATCAACTACGATAACATGGCGCGCCCCTCCAAATGACTGTTTCAGTGTGCGTAGTCACATCCTAATGAAAGAGTTTGTATGTAGTAAGTATTCAACCAATCACAGTACACGTAATATTTTATTTCAGTTAATGTCACTTATTACCAAGATTTGTTGGTCAACTAATCATAACTAGCCTACCGCGCAAGACAACGCACTTCAAACGTTTTGACAACGCACTTCAAACGTTTTGAATTTTGGAGGGGCGCGCCATGTTATCGTAGTTGATCTCTTACTTAACGTAACTGCGGCGATTCAACGTAGCATGATGGCCTCGCCCTTAGGACGATATTAGGAAGTCATTGTATACAGGGTGTAACAAAAACAAGTGATAATACTTTAGGGTGTGTACGTGTTCCCTGTAGAGAGTTCACTGTGAGAGTAGCAGCGCTGAAAAACCAACATTTTTTTTCACTTTTGTATGGGCAAGGGCCCGAGCGTCACGAGTTTCCCCATACAAAAGTGAAAAAAATTTTTGGTCTTTCAGCGCTGCTACTTTCACAGTGAACTCTCTACAGGGAACACGTACACATCCTAAAGTATTATCACTAGTTTTTGTTACACCCTGTATAATAATAAGTTACAAAATTGTGAACTTTATTTTAAAAGATTAATTTTTTCTCGCTTTTTTTGGTAAAAAAGTGGGCCCCGTGCGAGTTTCTTACGCCGGTTCTTCTCGCCGGGTTAGTTCCCGAACCGGTGGTAGGCATCATGTAGGACATTCTGTAAATATTTATTTTAAATTTATTCAGAAATAAAACAATTTTGATTTGATTTTGATTTGATTTGATACGAACTTCCAAAATCCTGACTCTTTGTCATCTTTAAGATCAAAAAATAATTAATCATTAAGAGTAGAGCCAAACAATTTGCTCTATCATAACTCAAAAGGTTTCCCTTCTGAATCTTATTTTTTATATTTTTTTACATACTATATTGAAAAGCAACATGATTGTTATCTAGTAGGTAAACCATCCTATAGGTACTATTTAAAAATATTTGTGTGGGTTGATGTTGACTGTTTTATATTCTAAAATAAATCTTCACATAACACGTCCACATTCCATGGCGACTGGTCGCGTTTAAATAACCCGCCACCATCTATATATAGCGAAATATTTTATCTCCTAGTCTATGGGCTGTAAAAGGGTTAGTTTGAATAATAAACAACTTTATGAAAAAAGTTCAATATTTATTTACTGACATATTAATCGCTCCTACATTGCATTTCCAAGTATTTTATCCTAAAGTTGACACTTAATTCGATTTCGAATCTATTATTTTTGCAAACTACGCTATAAAATTTGAGCGTGATGGATTTACATTTATTACGTAGAGGGTATTCGTCTATGATTAACTTCGATTGTTTGTTATAAACAGATTACCATCACTCATCAGTCATCATGGTCAATCATGATTGTAATAGTCGTAAAATATTTAGTAAGAATAACAATATTTCGATGAAACATTATATGGGCCTATTGGCCGGCCATCAAAATTATGTTTTATTAACCGTTGTATTTATTTTTTAAAGCTACTGGGGTTACATATTTCCCAGCAGGTATCCAATTATTTCACCGGTGAATATTCTGAGCTGGCCTTTGTTAATTTAACTTTTGTTACAAAATCGTGAATATGTTAAATTTACATTGTGTGTTTGGAATTATCTGACTATTGTCTTGAAATGTTTGTCCGTACGGCGAATTCAGCCATTAAAGAAGTTTAAGTCGGGTTTATCTATACTAATATTGTAAAGCGGAAGAGTTTGTTAGTTTGTTTGTTTGAACGCACTCAGGAACTACTGGTCCGATTTGAAAAATTCTTTCAGTGTTTGATAGTCCATTTATCGCGAAAGGCTATAGGCTATATTTTATCACGCTAAGACTAATAAGAGCGAAGAATAGAGGAAAATGTGGAAAAAACGGGTGGAAATTATTTGAAAGGGCTTATTTGAACGCGCTAATCTCAGGAAGTCCTGGTCCGATTTGAAAAATTCTTTCAGTGTCAGATAGCCCAGTCATCGAGAAAGGCTATATTTTATCACGCTAAGACTAATAAGAGCGAAGAAATAGAGGAAAATGTGGAAAAAACGGGGAAAATTATTTGAAAGGGATTATCTAACGAACTTCTAGAGCATTTTTAGGGTTCCGTACCTCAAAAGGAAAAAACGGAACCCTTATAGGATCACTTTGTTGTCCGTCTGTCCGTCCGTCCGTCTGTCAAGACCCTTTTTCTCAGGAACGCGTGGAGGTATGAAGCTGAAATTTATATCAATTACTCAGGTCTACTGTCCCTTGAAGCTGTGAAAAAATCAAACTTCTAAACCAACGCAATCAAAAGATACAGCCGTTTATGCCGCAAATTTTCGACACTTGCAAGGGAATCAAAACCTACAGGGTGCTTCCCGTGAACTCAGAATCTTGAAATTTGGTACGAAGCAACGTCTTATAGCATAGATAAAGGAAAAATTACGAAAACCATAAATTTTTAGTTACATCACATAATATTTTTTTTTTAATAATTTTAAACTTACTACCCATTTCCTCATAAACGCGTAGAGGCATTAAATTGAAATTCATACCAAATACTCAGGTCTATAATACCTTTAAGCTGTAACAAAATCAAACTTCTATGACGAACTTTGTAAACCTTGCAGGTTTGTACGGAACCCTCGGTGCGCGAGTCCGACTCGCACTTGGCCGGTTTTTTTTTTTTGTTATTTGGATCAGATAAGAAGTAGACCACGTGAAAGATTATAGGCTTTTTTGTGGACAAATTTTTCCGTGAAATATCAAATTTACGCGAGCGAAGCCGCGCGGAACGTCTAGTTTTCAATAAATTATCATTAGCCGTGTTATATTTCAGATAATACCGTAGATAAAGCGTTTAAGCAATTCCTACGATCTTCCGTCATTGCCTTCGATATCTTTATGACTACGAGAATTATTATTGTGTAATATAATCCTGTCTTGTTTTTAGATTAGGTAGTTTTATCTCAAGTTTTTATAAACGAATAGTATAAAAGTAAGTAGTATAAAATAAAAGTTTGCTAAAGAATTGTCGATATCTTTTAGATGACGTTTACTAGAATAGCAGAACGTACACTTATTCCAGATGAAATAGCCTAGTCTTAATACTTCAGTCGGAATTTCCAGGAATTGCTATTGTATTCTATTGTTGTCGCGATCACCGGTGCTCGCGCGGGGCCTGAAGGATTAATATATAACTTGGTAAACCTAGCTTGTTCCAGATGATCCCACCATTCTGTTAGTTTGACGTATATCCTCCTCCAAATAATTCCAGGCATAATATGTCGAATTCCAGATGAACCAGCTTTATTATCGTAACCACCATGGCGTATTTCAGACAATTCTAGTCTAGTCAAAACCAACCTGGTGTATTTCAGATAAAAATCGTACCAAATCATGGTTAATGCTGATCGCGCTTTTTCACTAGTTTCAATATTACATGATTTGTGGACTGAAAGTGGCCTTTCGAAATTGGATGATGGTACCATTTCATGATAATTATTTTATGGGACCATCATCAACATAAGTCATAACTAATTATAACTTATAAGTACTACTACGGAGTACTACTACGGAGCGCACGTCTACTCTCGGTCACTGCCACTACACAACTGTCAGATTAACAGCCTGACAGATGATTTATATAGACTGCTATTCCCGCTACATTCTGATTTCTGGTGTTACATATTATGACTTATGAGACAATGTTATTATATACAGGGTGTAACAAAAATAAGTGATAATACTTTAGGGTGTGTACATGTTCCTAATAGAGAGTTCACTGTGAAAGTAGCAGCGCTAAAAGGCCAACATTTTTTTCACTTTTGTATGGGGAAACTCGTGACGCTCGGGCCTTTGCCCATACAAAAGTAAAAAAAAAATCGTCTTTCAGAGCTGCTACTTCCACAGTGAACTCTCTACAAGGAACACGTACACATCCTAAAGTATTATCACTTATTTTTGTTACACTGTATAGAATATAGATACACTACATTTACCAATAATTACCATACCAATTTGAAATATTCCAGATGATCGTGCGCGTGTGGTGCGAGAGCGGCGCGGGGTGGTCGCCGGCAGCGGTGCCCGTCACGCCGCTGACGACGGGCCGCGACGTGCTCGACTGTTGCCGGGAGCCCGGCGACGAGCCCTGCCTGTTGCTGAGCGTGCATCCGCATTATGGTGGTAAGAGAATGGAACTTGGAACTTTGGAAACTTAGGGAAGGCATTAAAAGGCCTAATGAACCAAGAGCCTGCGACGGCCAGACTTTCTTTAGGTAGGATGTATCCAGTTCTGAAGATCTACCTAACCTTCGAGAGACATTCAGAACTGGACTGCGACCGAAATCCTATAGTTGCTGGTCGTTCTTACCTCTGTAAAGGTCACAAACAGATAAACTTTCAGCTTTTCTAAAATAAGGAAAGGCCGTCGCAGGCTCCGCTACTGCCACTACCCCTCGCGCAGCTGGGCAATATTGCCCAGAAACGACTTGTAGCAGCCAGGACGCGACAGCGTTTACAACTTTACACTCCGCCCTCTACATACTTGCCGCGTGGGACACCGGCAGCGGCATGACGAGTGGCAGCGCGAATAAATATTTACATTCTCGCGCTACCCACTTCCCTGCTCACTGTCCTGCCCGACAGGGCTGAATCTAAATCGCGGATCGCGGATCGGAGCCCAGCGTATCCGTTGCAAATCCGCTGCGCTAGTCGCAACCGTTCCGAACGCAAACGGCTAGCGTGATTAGGCCCTTGGACTGAGATCACATGGCAACCTGACTAGGCGATGCGCATTTTTTAGTACATTAAGTAGCCATTCCAAATTAGAATAGACAGCCAAAAACTGCGGGCGGCGAGCCTGTCAATTCAATCATCTTGTAGATTAAAGTTCTTTGCGATGCATGCGATGTTGCATCGCTTCGTCACGTTGCAATAATATAATATCGAGTCGAGAAGTCGAGAATATAGTGTCGAGACTCGAGGCTACTCACACATTTAATAATGTACTTAGCTTTTTGCAGTTGTCATTTTGAGTTACAACTTTCTCGCAAATTTTACGTTTCCATGGCAAAGTTATCCATTCGACAAAATAATCCTTGAAGGTCTTTGCTCTATAGCAGTCTTTCCTAAAGTGGGCGATAACGCCCCTTGCGGGCGCTGAAGGTCTAAGGGGGGCGGTGTGGGACCCAGAAAAAATGGCGGCGTTAAAGGTGGATGAAGGCTCGGGGGGTGATTCATTTCATCTGGATGGTTTTTAAATTGAAATAATTATGGCGCTAAAACATAATTTGTTCTCAAAGTGGGCAGTATTCAAAATAAGTTTGGGAATCCCTTCTCTATAGTATTCAATAAATTATTAATGCATATCTATAAGCAGGCACAAATTTCACAAGACATACTTCATAGCAATATAATTCACGATTTAATTACCATACAACCATTACGCTGACTCAAGCTCATATTGTTAACATGATCGAGCACGAATTACTGCGACATGTCCTACCTACGCAGATCTTACAGATAACAATGCTTATTAAAGAAGCTAACTGGATTTAAGATGTGATTACTTATGACGAGATTATAATGTACCGTTGTTAAAAAGTAAAGTATGCTTGCGGAATAATTCCTCAGCAGAGCAATTATGTATTAATAAAAGTTAAAACTAAACTTTTATAATCAACATTTGCGTAAGCATACATAGACATACCTACAAACTCTTTTACACGAAAATACTGTTTGTTAATTTAACAGGTTTCAGAAGTACAAAAAAATTACGACTCTATATTTTAGGCAACGAAATTACTCGTAAAAAGTGTTATTATATTATTATGTGTACTTTTGTATGAAACGGCGTTTTTGGGGTTCCGTAGCCAAAATGGCAAAAAACGGAACCCTGTCTGTCTGTCTGTCTGTCCGTCCGTATGTCACAGTCACTTTTCTCCGAAACTATAAGAGCTATATTATCGAAACTTGGTAAGTAGATGTAGTATGTGAACCGCATTAAGATTTTGATACAAAAATGGAAAAATTAATTAAAAATTTTAGGGGTCCCCATAGGTACAACTGAAACAATAATTTTTTTTTCGTCTAACCTATGCCTATAGGGTATCTATGGATAGGTCTTCAAAAATCATATTAAGGTTTTTAACATCAGTTTTTTCTAATCTGAACGGTTTGCGAGAGATACTCTTCCAAAGTGGTAAAATGTGTGTCCCCCCCCTCCAACTTCTTAAGTTCATGATAATTCTAAAAAAAAATGATGTACATTATTATAAAAACTACCAACGAAAATTGGTTTGAAGGAGATCTAACAAGTAGTTTTTTTATACGTCATAAATGGTAAATCTTATCTTTAACTTTCATTAAATCAACTAAAATATAAAAATAAATCAAAACCTTTTAATTTTATAGAAATAAACCTTATTGCTGCTGCGGAACCCTTCACGGGCGAGTCCAACTCGTACTTGGCCGGTTTTAGTATATTTTTTTCAATAATTACTGTCATAGAAAAAGTTATAATTAGAACTTTACTCGGAACGGATAACCACTCTTTAAAAAATTTACCGCTTAATCAGCTATTTAACACGTCTTTAATAGCAAATAAATAATTCACGACATTAATAATAATTAATCCACTCGTTACCATTTTACCTACTCACTAATTGGCTAAAGCTAAATGCCAGTAAAAAACCATAATAAATGCACCCTAAACAGTGGCTGTCAGAAGTTGTAGTCATTTGTGTGATAAATCATCGAGATAAGTTATGGGAAAAGTGCGGAGGGTAGCGAGCAAAACGACTTTTAATTTGCTAACAGTACATGATAGAGTTTGCAAATCGCCGTGGGACAATGTGGACAAACGATGTACACTCAGCCTTAAAAAAGGAGTGTAGGAAATACGTTATCCCTCCAAATGACTGTTTCAATGTGTGTAGTCACATCCTTATGAAAGAGTTTGTATGTAGTAAGTATTCAGCCAATCACAGTACACGTAATATTTCTGTTAATGTCACTTATTACCAAGATGTATTGGTCAACTAATCATAAATAGCCGATCGCGCAAGACAACGCACTTCAAACGTTTTGAACTTTGGAGGGGCGCGCCATGATAACGTAGTTGATTTCTACATATTATACGTGGTCGCAGATTAAAATTTGGGTATGTTACTTTTTTTTTTAATATCTTTATTAAAAAAAATGTTTACAATGGTAACTTAATATACATAAAAAATCGCCAAACTGCACAACAGTTTGTCAAAGCAGCGGTTTCGGTGTCAAAAAAATTATAGCGCTTACTTATTTAAGTATGTCGATATTAAGTAGTGCCAAGTCAGCATTGGGTACATAATATATATAGATTAACGATGAGCGTGTCTGCTAAACTTAAACCTAAAATAAAATAGAATCAATATTGTGCATTAAAAAAAGAAAATACGATGTGTGGACTTAGTTTAGTGGTGCCATGATGATTTACATAACATATTATCTAAAATCTGTAAAGACCTCCCACAGTAAATTTACTGCAGACTGTACAATATTAATATAGATATTACATGCTATGTTTGCATGTGAATCTTTGTGTAATTTGTAGAGAGTAGAGACTAGAGACTAGAGAGTAGAGACTAACGACATACGCGACTACGACTTGAAACGGAATAAACACGCTTAAAACAATTTGCGAAATCCTAAGCATACAAAATAAATATAGGATTTTCAAAAGTGGAATACTTATACTATTTTTTTTATTCCCCATGCTTTTTGCCACACAAAGAGCACAGAACAGAAAAACCACAGAAGGTGACCGTTGATTAACTGTTGACAGACATTAATAAACCATACTTTCCCTTATCACAGTGGGATTAAACACCAAAACATGGTGATTAATGGGGTCCACTCCACATCGGGACCGGGCTATTGTAGGCGGAATGACCTTCATTATGTTGTCAGACAATACCCGAAATTGATGTCAATGGGCTGTATAGAATGTAGATATAATGTACTTATCAACATGGATATAACTAGAGACCGTGTATATTTTCTCTATGATATAACGTATCAGTCAAATAATACTAAAATTGTAAAGGCGAAAGTTTATGTGTGTATTTGTTACTTCTTCTTGCAAATATACTGAACAAAATTTGATTTTTGCTAAGGGTTTTTGGGGCGCTGAAATCAATCAATTAACACATAATATACCTAAGACTTTTAAGTCTGAATGAACTGTGTCTCGATAGACACATTAAAAGATAGCAGCATTATCTTATATATAAAATTCTCGTGTCACAATGTTAGTCCACGAACTCCTCCGAAACTGATTTTTACCAAATTTTATATGCATATTCAGTAGGTCTGAGAATCGGCTACTGGGTACTTTATATATTGATGAGTGCATTTGTTGAATAAATAATAGTAAATTATTACAACCTGAGACTGACGGCACCATTGTTTGTACGACGAGATAGCGATCGACGTTGCCATGGCGACATACTTATTTAGTCACTTCAATAAAATAATATGGGCGAAATACTTTATTATTATGGCAAAGCAACGTTTGCCGGGACAGCTAGTTTATCTCTATATATACAAACCTTGTAAAATTGCAAAAATACTTTTAGCACTTACCTACTTTGTATGTGTGCTGTGTGATACCTGCTTCTAAGTAGGGGAGCGGGGGGCACGTTGTTACAATTTTTAGATAGTTGTTAATATGACAAAAGCTATCAAATAAATTATACATTTGATTACTTGTAATGTTAGTATATCTATCGAGCTATAAAATTATGACTGAAAAATTATTAAAACTTAAATGTAGTTTTTTCACAATGGAGAATTTAACAAAACAAGTAGATTGTAACATCTTACCCCGGAATTGGGGCTAGTTGTTACATCATCGGGGCACGATGTTACGGTAGATAAATAAAGAAAATCATCAGTGATACATATTTTTTGATTATTATTTCAAAACGATATAAACAATAGAGATCACTTTATACAGTCTTATAACATTTATCAGTAATTATAATGTCTATTATGGTCATTATTTGAGTTTTCTGCTGCAGCAGATTCATAAACTTCTTTACTAGTTGTATTTCGTTCTGTATTTCTTTTATAGTATTCATCCTGGAAAAAACAAAGAATATGTCGAGTTTTTAAAATAAGAAAACGAACGGTACAATACCAGATATGGTAATATTTTTGAGGTAACATATTTGTATGTAACAACTTACCCCAAACAATTGTAACTACTTGCCCCATGGCACGTTTTTTAATATAAATTGAAGTCATTATTAATGGATATCGATAGTAGAATAAAACAGTATTGTAAATTAAAGGTAGATATATTATGAACGTTCAAGGTTAAAAATTTTGACAAAATAAAAAATATAGTCATCAGGAATCAAACATTTCGTAAAGGATTTTTTTACTTATTTGATTGAAATCGGGACACATGCTCACAATCTAGCAGCTCAGCGCTTGGCGGGTCACTTACTGTTTTTATATAATGCACGAAGTTATAAGGAAACAAGTGAGTACAATCATGTCTACCAAAGAGTTTAAAATCCCGGTAAAAAATGGGTATAACTTCTTACCCCTGTAACAACGTGCCCCGTGCTCCCCTACGCAAGTGTAGCCATTAAAAACTTTGTCAATATCAGCTGTGAACAGTGTAAGAATCCGCTACTCATTTAATTAAATAACAGTATTTTAGAGTCAGGCCACATTACCCTGTTGCATTGCGATGCGTTGTGTCGCCAGAACGTAATAACGCAAAATGCAGTATGCCACATTGCTACGTTAGTGAAAGACGGTGATATTTCATTCTGCTACTTACTTCATCTCCAAACATTCTGTCAAAACACATCGACATACTGAATCAATGCTGCTTATTGCAACATTGATTCAGTATGTCGTCATTGGCAGTTGCAACGCTGACAACTGCCAATGACCTTGATCTCGCATCACTCTCGCAACTGTGTCGGTTTTCATGCCAGAGAGACAGAGATACTTCACATCTCTGTCTCTCTGGCATGAAAATCGACACAGGTGCGAGAGTGATGGCGATGGCGATGGCGAGAGAGTGGTTGTTCACTCGGGAGTGTGGATACATTTTTCGTTTGTTACAGGAAAAAATAGATATTATGGGAAATCTAGATGTCAGAACCGAAAATTGAATCCGGCAATCTTTGGATTTTTGTAAAAGGTATCAAATACTTAAACAAATCTTTAAAGCATAGATTGTATTATTAATTTAGTTAGAACTGTTTAAAGTTCCTGAAAGATGTCACTTTGGTATTTTTTTTCATCCAGTAGGAGTACATTATTTTATTATTTAAATTCGACAAGCTTTTCCAAATATAATCAAAAATCACATATATTTTTTTTGTGCCAATCAATGAAATACATGCGTCTAGAAAACTGCACAAAGATGTCGAATTGGCAGCTGTCTTCCCCATAATATCACAGAATTTGTATGCAAAACGTTGCTTATCGTATTGGTAGCAAGTCATTGCGGCGACACACCGCAACGCAACGAACGTGGCTTCGCTCTTATATGCATGCACGTTTTATCCCCGTGAAGGTTTAATCACTGTCAAGTTTTGTCATTGCATCGATCAAAGGTCCCCGAGAGAGTTTATGTGCGAGCAAAAAGTCAGTAATTGCTGCCCGATCGAGTCTTCCGTGAGAAAGATATGTCCGAAATGTCATTTTCACTCGACCAACGGTCGTGTACTTTACAGTGCATTATTGCGTTTTATGATTCCTCGTAATCGCTTTGGTACATGTTTTGATGACGTGCAAGTCATTCATCATTCTAACATTTTTATTTGGAGCTTTAGACACTAGCATTAGACCTTATCATAATTTTACGCAAGCAAATCTGTCTTTAAAATATCTTTTGCTATCCAAAATCTGTTTAAAAACTTTAGCTTACCTTCTTATTATTTACTTATTGTTTGGCGAATCCAGAGAATCTTATTATAAATTTTATAATAACCCTCACCCTAATTAGTCAATTATCCAAGTCTATCCCTATTTGAATTCCAACCGAGTCACGAGTTGGAGTTACATTTTTGCGTCGTGTAAGTTTAGCGCAATTTCAGAAACACGCGAGGAGGTTATTCCCATAACAACTATAATTTGACATAATGAACCCGCTTTACGGAGACCGGTCACGGTACGCGTATTGTTTTTCCTTATTACAATATTTCCCTCGCTAAGTGTACCTCGCAATTGGGTAACATTGCAATTCTTTAAATGCGAAGCATTTCAAAAGTAACTGCTACTTTCAGCATTCATCAAAAAACAAAAATAATACAACACTCGATTTTGCTCATATTAACATCAGGTTACAGAGCTGCTCATTCGTTAGTTTTCCGGTGTTTCCTATTAAACTTTCCATCACTTTGAATAGTATATATTCGAAAGTTTATTTTATCCACTTTAAATGTTTAAAAATATACGGTCTTACTTTAAAAGATTTAAACACCTGTTGAACAGTTGATTAGAGAAAAATTAAGTACAAAATGGTCTCAAAACAACTTTTCAACAGATGTTTAGTTTTTTGTAGTTTAAAAGCTCAGAAGAACATTTACTACGTCTACTTATGACTTGTGATATAATCTTAAATCCCAGTACTTTTATCTTGACCTGAAAGTCATTTAAACGTATAACAACTGGTATTTTGATCTCGTTGTCTGTAAGAAAGATCTTACTTCCGCTTGTCTTTTGTTGTCGGTTCTATTAAAGTTGACCCACTAACATGGCCTTTTTCACACGTTTACTTCGCGTTACGTTAGCGTTTTGGACATTCAAGTGAGTAACATTAAGTTTAATTATTTGATTAGATAAGTTGCAATTAAATTTTTAAGCTGGATTACTTTTACAGAAAATTGACTATATTATTATAATAATATAGTAAACACTTTAACTACTTAATCAAAAAAGTTTTCAAAGATCTGTATACCATCTTAAAGACATTTGAATTATTTTATTAGACACAAGTACTTTACGTAATATTTATTATTTTACAATTTGGCGGACCCCTAAAGTAAAGGTGTCTAAACACACTAGGCTGAATTACGTCGGTGTCAATTCCGCCGCGTTTACGCCGCGTTTAAATTGCATACAAAATACGGGCCGAATACTGGAGGTGACACACTATTACGTCGCGTTTTGTATACGTTTGACATTTGCGGCGGAAATTACGCCGGCGTAATTCAGCCTAGTGTGTTTAGACACAAGGAAGCATGTAAGCTAGGAAGTAGGTATTATCAGAGAAGTTGATTCCTAGGCAGATGGCGGACCTAAGTAATTTGGTCGCGTTACGTCAAACCTAGCCGATCCGATCACAGCTAACATTGAATTGACATAAGCCGACCACATGACTTAGGTCCGTCAACTGCCTAGGAATCAATTTCCTCGATGGTACATTGGTTGCTAGTTCAAGAAAACGCTTATTGCTTAACCGCGTTTTTCTTCTCGATTGTTATTATTTTCTTTTGTTTTGTCACTTCGTACGTATTTTTTTGGTTTTTATATTTGTGCAAATAAAGGATTTATTATTATTTGCAATTGAAACTAGTAGAATCACCGTGCGTATAGATTAAATAATAACAGCTTGCAATTATTTTTATTGATATCGTGTGAGCCTACGGAGAATACATAATTGCACGTATAATTATTGCCATTACTAAAAGAATAGGCGTTTTTATTGTTGGTTTACAACCGGCGTCCGTTCTCTTCACTTAGTTAACATTTAAATTAGTAAGGCCACACTTATCTCTTAGTTCACACTTACCTAATAAACTTAATAATATACAGTTGTATACTAAATGACGCTAGTTTTACTGTTTAGTGTTTACGATGAGAAAAATTGAAAGATTTGATTTTACACAAAATTTACGCAGAACTTTGTTTATCGTGTGGCGTGGTGAATATTTTCCTTGTTATAAAGATTAAACAATCTTATGACTTTTCTCAAGATTTACCATATACTAAACAATAAAATTGTTTAAATCTATTTAGGAAGGCGCTTAAAAATAAAGAGGTAACAAACAGGCAATATTATATGGGTCCCCTATATAGATTTCGGTGTGAAAGTAGCAGTGCCAAAAGAGTAACTTTTTTCACCTTTGTATAAAAAAAATGACGCAGGAAATCATAATATATTTTGCTCTTTCAGCGCGACTACTTTTACAATGAACTCTATAATGTAAGGGACACATACACACCCTAAAGTGTTATCACTTAGTTTTGTTACACCAGGGGGTGTGCCAAGAGTTTTTCGTTTTCGCTTCGTTATAGAATCGCCGATCAAAATGTATGGAATTGACATAAGACGAGTCGAACGTCAACGTCATATTAACGAATGCTTATGTCAATTCCATACATTTTCATCGGCGATTCTAAAACGAAGCGAAAACGAAAACATTTTGGCACACCCCCTAATAATCTCATGGTAATTAACTAATTATATCATGGTGTTAATTCGTTGGAAATAGTACCCTCGTTGATGTAGAAATAGATTTTTAAAGTGAAAACTTCTTAAGTGGTCCACTTTTTTGGGATGCTTAAAAAATGTTAAACTCGCATACTCATCTATTGAAAGAAAATTAATTCGTGTGACGGATGGAGAGTAGACCCCTCTCTTTTCACCTTTTAAATTGTTTACCTGCTCTGCTGTTTAATTTTCCATTCTGCCGCCACTCCCTTGTGCAACGTGTGAGTGCAACTCATTCTTTTTCTTATACTCTATTATAGTACACCGGAAAACTGGTCGATAGTGCTAATTACGGTTACAGTTTAATGGCCTGACCACACTGACTCTGGAAATCGATCACACATGACTGATGGCGCATGATTGCAGGTTGCATGTCACAGGGCCCTAACAAGTGTACAATTAGTACTTTACATATTGCATTCTGAATGTCGCATACATCTTCCTTGATGTCTTTGGAATAAATGAGATCGTGAGAAATCGTGGAGGAAGTTGTTATGGGTCCCGATTGTCATAACTTGAATGTCACTTTGATAGCAGTTGAAAATAAGTGTTAGGGCGGCCACATACATCAGTTTTCCTGATCCGATTTCCTGATCTGTGAACCGGGCCTCCGAACGCAGTAAATTCATACAAAAGTAATTGCATGTCACACACATTCGATCAGTTTCCGTACGGTTTTTTTTTCGTGATACGGTTCCCGAATCAGCAAAAGTGATGTATGTGGCCGCCCTTCGGAGGCCCGGTTTCGGAAAACGGATAAGGAAATCGGATCAGGAAAACTGATGTATGTGGCCGCACTAAGTCACAGGTTACACGGTCAAATTTTCATCGATCTGATCCATCAATCTAATTAACGGAATATTGATGGTCTTAAAAAGTTCATATAAAAAATACGATCAATCCATCAATCCGTGGCGTACACGATCAAATTTTGATGAAAATCGAATCATTGATGAAAATTTGACCGTGTACCCGGACGATAAGAATCGGCCTCCAAGATGTACTATCAGAGAAGTTGATTCTTAGGCAGATGGCAACAACTGAGATTGACACAACGCGTCAAGCCCAGCCGACAGATTACGATTTAAATTGAATTGAAATAATTCGACCAAATGACATAGGTCCA
Organism: Lysandra bellargus; assembly: GCA_905333045.1. NCBI lineage: Eukaryota > Metazoa > Arthropoda > Insecta > Lepidoptera > Lycaenidae > Lysandra > Lysandra bellargus. The sequence continues at coordinate 7,615,195 of HG995355.1, forward strand.
TCAACAGCCTATAAATCAATTTCTTCGATGGTATTTACGTACTATACAGTTTTTCATTTAGCTCAGGAAGGGCAATAAGAGTTCTTAGCGATATAATATAAAATATTTACACACTGTCATCTCTTTTTGTTTATTAAATAGCGGGTTCTTGACATGGCTAACTGGTGGCTAGTTTGCTACTAGCTGCTGTGTAATTGGAAGTTAACTGTCTTTTAACCTACCTACGCAATGTTTACATACTATACTTAGGTCTATCAGAATCTGATGGCAATTTTTGACAGCAAATTTTCAAAAAATATCCTAAATCATTGGATAAATTTTTATATTTACATGTTAAATACACAGATTAGCTGCTAAAAGAAAAGTATTAAAATGATTTATTCCTATTACCCCGGTATTGCAAGAGACTATAGAGTCAATTTATTTTCTCACTTTTTGCCATCAGATTCTGGTACACTTATAGTTGTTATTACAAAGTAAATTAAAAACTACGTTTCTTCCAAGAACTCAAAACATCATCTAAATCTTTTCAGCAGTTTAAGTTTTAGGAGAAACATACCTTTGACTAAATTTTTAATTGAATATGCACAATGCACATTGCATAGTTTTCCAGAGATAAAAGCAAGCCACTTAGTTTTTGCTCCCCCAGCATACATAATGACGAACTCTGTGGCTCAGTGGATAAGCACGTTGGTAGCCGGCTGCCGGGGGTCGCGGGTTCGAATCCCGCCGACGCGACGGAACAAAAAGATTCAAAGTTCCTGGGTCATGGATGTGTATTAAAAATCTTAAATATATGTATAGTATAAAAGTATAGTACATTACGCACCTAGGGCAGGAAAATATACTCTGGTAAACAAGTGCCATTTTCGTCAAAACCTGATCTCATGCACCGAAAATTATGATTTTGATCTCATTCAATTCGGAATACTATCTAGAACATTCTATCAAAATTCCAAGACGGGCTGAAAAAAATGCAAAAGTTATAAACAATTAAGTAAACATAAAAATAAGGGTTTGGTTTTTTTAAATATTTCAAAAACTATTTGAGATAATAAAAATTTGAAAATAGATCCTTAAAGAGCAGGAAATTTCCAAAAAAAAAAAAAAAATCCTAAGTCCTGGAACCTTACCAATAATCCTTATAGCTTTAATTGAGCGGCGAAAGTAACGGTAAAACAGCGTGGTTCGGGTTTCGCGTGATTTGCCGCAATCTGCTACGTGAATCTAGTTTATGATCTCACATTATTTAAATAACATTAATTGTTATAGATATTCAATAAAGCAAAGAAATAGACTCTATTATTTGTTCATAATGTTATTTGGTTCCTATACATACATATTTCGATTTTCCATGGAACTTGGCACTCATTTAGATCTCCTTCCTTTTTATGGCGAAGTCCATAGACAAGAATAATGTTTGTATGGAACTTGGCTTTAAATTTTTACATATTTTATGTTTTTGGTGGGATACATTATACAAGATTGCTTCTGATTTGTTTAAAATTTGTTTGTTTTGTTTTCTATTTCAGTGCACGTCCTGAAAGAGAACGAGCTACCTCTAGAAGTGGCGGAGGCGCTGGGACCTGACGTCCAATTCGTCCTCAAATACATCGACACTGGTAAGTCGATTACCAACATTTCACAATCTACTTTGTTATTTAATGGAAAACGAAAAATCTACACCACTAATTCTTTCTAGGCTCACAGGGTGGGAAATCTTTTACCAAAACTTTTATTTATTTATTTATTTACAGTTTATTGCACACAAAACCATTAAAAAGTAACATAATATTAGAAAGACGACACAAGTCACAACAGGTACAGCTTATCTCTAAAAGAAATTTCTTACAGCAGTCCTAAGTAGAGAAATTTGAACAGACAGGGCGTGCACAGATAATAATTAATATTGATGAACAACTTAAATTACAACATTAAAATATAATAATTATATTATACTATAATACTTAGATACTATTAATACTATTCTATAATTTATTACATACTATATCAACATATATACCAGTTATGTACATATAAATATGCAAACATTATATACATACATACTATATGTATATTTAACAATAATCTTAACTGGATTCAGTACTGAGGTAGTGTTCCTTCAATCGTCTTTTAAAGACAGTGATTGTGGGACTATCGCGAATGGTGTGGGGAAGGGAGTTCCATAATCTAACTGCATGAACGGTAAAGGAGTAGGAGAAGAAGTTGGAGCGATGGGAGGGGAGGGAAAGATTTGTTCTCACATTAGGCCTACAAGGGATGTCTAAGGGTCGAGAAAAGTTAAAGCGATCCAGAAGGTAAAAGGGAGACAAAGGGTTATAAAGGATATTGTAAAGGAGGGATAGGATATGGATGTTCCGCCGAAGGCGAATAGGGAGCCACTTTAACTGTGACCGAAGAGTTGATACGTGATCAACTGATCATACTTTTTTAAACCAAAGATAAAACGAATGCACTGATTTTGCAATCGTTCTAACTTCGTTAGCAACTCTTCGGTAACATCCAAGTAACAGGAGTCAGCATAATCAAGGATAGGGAGGATGAGTGGGTTTAATAACTTTATCGTTATTAAACCCAATACATGTTATTGCACAATCATTACCCCTTACTAATTAAAAGATTCTAGATGTTAAAAATGTTTTGTTCTTGTCTGTCCAATAACTTTTGTAACCAATTTGACAATGACCAAACATTGTATAATTTAATCATAATTACTAATTAGTAAAGGTGTAAGTTTTAGAAATGGAGCATTCTTGATTTTCTTCCCCTAATATAGTATTCACAGAAACTAGATAGAGGTCTGTGATAGTATTGATATAAAAGCAATTTAGCTTTTGGGTAACAATAATAATATATATGATATTGAATGTACCGTAACTTCTTGGTGGAAATTCATGTTTCACAGTAATAATATACACTTTTCATGCACTTTATCCACTTTTATTAATTTATTTTGTTTATTTTATTACAATTATGTTTCACACGACCGGTTTCGATAAAATCATCATCAGGTGATAAACTACAATCTATTTTATTACATTCAAAAGTAAATTAATAATCAATTGGAACACAAAAGGGATATCTAAATTGGAATCACTAAAAATAAATAGGCCTCCGCTGGGACCCACGAAACGTAGTGAAATTGTTTGATTTTCTGCAAATAGGAGGGACAGCTCGTCCGATAGACATATGTATAGGTAGTAGATATGGCATTTAAGCAAAATGCTTGGCCCAAATAGTAAGAGTAGTTTTGGGTTAAATTGTTTGATTTTTTTTAAATTGGAGGGACAGCCTCGTCCGATAGACGTATAGTAGACACTAGACATGTCATTTAAGCAAAAAGCGTCTGAACGAAAAAGTGTGACTACTTTGGTTTTAACTGGGGACATTGTCACATTTAAACAATGCACCCACAATACGTAGTGAAACTGTTGATTCTCTGCAATGAGGAGGGACAGCTTTCTTTCGATAGACTATATTGTATAGTAGACATGGCATGTCACAAAAATGGTTGTCGAAAATGAGAGATTTTGGGGCAAGGTCCATTTCATATTTGAGGTATAAAATTGACGTAATTGACGTTACTTTAGGTGTGTTCCTTATTGTACCAGTTGACCGGTAAAAATACAAAAAAAATGTCACTGATGAAAGAGTCATTAGGTAGGTACTATGTTAATATAATGTGCGAAACTGTAAAAGTTAAGAGGTTAAAGAGATTTCACGAGATGTAGACTAGCTACCGAAATATCAGGAGGTACAAGTATACTATTTGAAGTTTAGGAACACACCCTCGTATTCATGAATATCTTTGCCATATCCCTACGTTTTGACAGCTTTGGTTCAATCTCATTACGTCCTATATAGAGGTTAGATGTGTCGCTTATTTGTCGAATATACTCATAAAACTGTCGCCACATATTTACACTTATTTCCTTTATTTCTATGAGGAAGAATAAAAGGAAGGTCCCTTGAATATAAGGAAGGAGGAAGGTGGTCCTTGGCCTATGTTTATAAATTACTAGCTGTTGCCCGCGACTTCGTCCGCGTGGACTTCAGTTTATAGCGCGCGGTGTCAACAAAATTGGTGTCAAATTTAAAAGCTTTTTAAAACCCTGGTACCCCTTAAATCAAAATACCCAAAAACAGCTGTGCAGTGTGCATATAATAAGTATTTCATTTTTTTAAATTAATCTTTATTTATACCAAATATTTAGCCCCCCATTACACAACTTTAGCTTTACCCATAAACTATTTATCATTGCTACTATTTATATTTTATATTGGTTACGTCACTGCATAGATAAAGTACTGAGTAGTGAGTTATTTAATGACGTGTATAACAATCGAAAGAATCGAAAAATGTGATATAACATGGTACCACCTCTTATAGAAAGACTTATGAGCCGCTTGCTCATAAGTCTTTCTATATCTCATAAGCGATAGCGCGATGTAGGCGATTCTTAGCGCCATCTGTTATTAATTTTTGGAACTAACTTATTTTTAACAAATTTACGCATTTTCACCCCCTTACAACCCCTTTTTCCAGTTAAAAAGTAGCCTATATCCTTTCTCAGGCCTTAGACTATCTGTGTACAAAATTTAATTACAATCGGTTTAGTAGTTTTGGCGTGAAAGCGAAACAGACAGACAGACAGAGATACTTTCGCATTTATAATATGAGTATAGATTTAAACCAGCGCGCTTATAGCTATAGAAAGAGTTATTTTGTACGCAAAAATAGCCCAAAGAAAGTTAATAACATGTAACACCTCCATCGTGGATACCGCAGACACAATAGATTTTTAATTATTATTATATTGAGCAAAAGAGTATAAACATGTTATTTCGTTGTTGCTATTATCATTGTTATTATTATTCTGAATTGATAAAATATGTATGTACAACATTTTAATGCAATATATTTTATTAGATTTTAAATGTATTTGGTCTAGGTTAATTTAATTTGATTTATTTTAGGTTGATTTCATTTTATGTAATTTTTATGTTTATTATTATTTTTTATGTTTAATTTGGTATGACTTGATAATTCTTCTATTTGAATTTGATTTATATTTGGTCTAGGCTAATTTAATTGGATTTATTTTAGGTTGATTTCATTTTATGTAATTTTTATTTTTATTATTTTTTTTATGTTTAATTTAATGTTATTTTGTATGACTTGATATTTCTTTTATTTGAATTTGATTTAATTTAATGTAATTTTCTTAATTCAATGTAATTTAGTTTAATTTTATTAACAATTTTTACTATTTTAACATTTTTTAACATTTAACAATTTTTTAAAATTTTTTGTAGCCGATTTAATAGCAAGATGTAATAGCCTTTAATTAAAAATGCAATAACCATGATCAATGTTTAAACCTTGTCAATATAATGTATGTATAATTGTAACGTTTGTTGGCTGTTCATAGCAAATAAATAAATAAATAAATTCCCAAGCGGCAGCCGGCTGCCTAAATACAACGTAACTAAAACTACATTTTAAGCAATTAGATTGCGTCAGAACTCAGAAGTGCTATTAATATAAGTAACAAAAGTCCGTTCACTATAAAATTGCGAAAGCCTTATGAAAATTGATAATCCATAAGCAATGGAGCTCCCAATCTGTTGAGAGGGTCCCGTCATTTATCACTCCGTCAATCAAGGTCACTACTGGACCAAATACTAAAAGCTCATGTTTTATAAATTGTATTCTGGACGGTTAAATACAAAAAGTTATCTGTGAATTCCTACTTAATATAGGGAATCCGAAAGTGTGTCTGTCTGTCTGTTACCTCTTCATGCCTAAACCGGTGAACTCGTTTTATTGTAATATATGTACCTACTTTGAGTCCCGGAAAGGACCCTGTTGATCAACGAACGAGGCTCTGGTGAAAACCCCCCCCCCGCCAACACGCATTGGACAAGCGCGGCGGGTTATATGGTTTAACCATATAGTCCATTCCCCCTCTTATCATGGCAGTTCACAGACACAGGCCCCAAGTTCCCGGCAACTCCAGATGCCGGGGAGTCCTGGTCGACCTGGCACTGGGGTTAGGGGTGGGAAAAGACATATGATACTTTTTATCTTTTTAAACGAATTTTGGCGCAATTTATGCCTTTAGTTATATTGACAATATTAAGTATTATCTATAATTTTTACATTTCAATCCGAATCTTCGAATTTTTAAGTATGTAGTTAGAATGTGTGAGGTCTTGCTGAATTCCTTTTGTAACGATGGCTATCTATTTCTCGAAAGATACCAGTGACATATTACCTTTGGAAAAAGAATGGAATTTAGGGTTGACGTATTTATTGGCATATCGATAAATAATGAATCCAGTCGACAAAGGTGTGGGAATTCGAAACCTATGACATTAATCATTAGGGATAGTCCGAAGAGATTTTACATCGGAGTGGCGTGTCTACCGTGATTCTGCTACTTTCATCAAGTACCTAACAAGTATCAACACAGCTTTGATCCAATCTCGACTCTGGACTCTGGATCTTATGAAACAGCAAAATTTTATACTATTTTGCCTTATGGTAAACATAATAATATGGTAAACAACTAAACAGTTAGAACACTGAGAGTTCGTACAGAACACAAAAATCGAAAGTTCCTTGAGGGTGACTGTCAATAATATCATGGTAGTGAGCCCCATTTTAAAACCATCAAACAAATCGACTGATTTGGATTTGCAACCAATTTAATTCACATGACGTGTATTTAACACTAGATGACGCCCGCAACTCCGTTGCGCCAAAACTCGTTTATCGCGGCGGAACATTTTTCCGGGATAAAAAGTATCCTATGTCCTTTCTCGGGTCTCAAAGTATCCCCATACCATATTTCAGCAAAATTGGTTTAGGAGTTTGAGCGTGAAGAGGTAACAAACAGACAGACAGACAGACAGACGAACAGACAGAGTGACAGACAGACACACTTTCGTATTTAACTATTTATAATATTAGTATAGAAGTATGGATTTTATGAGAATAGAATTTCGTTGCTTTTGCAGAGACTGAATCGGAACCGTATTAGGTACTTATCTTTTCTTTTTAATAATCATAAGTCTTTATTGGAAATATTAAAAACGAAGTGTATTGATACTGTTTATTAATGTACAGAACTAAGAGAATAGGGGTACCATGTCCCGTCAGATAAATATTACGACAATCTAATTTATAACATAAAATAAAGTAAGAGTTACGATCTTAATTATGTGTACCATATTCATATGCAAGAGGAAACTTTAGTAAAACTGTAAATTATTTATAGCTTCGAGCTTTATTTACCGTTGATAACATGAAATGACTGAATAAATGGTATATTTATTTCTTCGTCAGGCGAGTGAAATGATGCGATTGCTAAATAGTAAATACCAATGTTTTTTAGGAAAGTTAAAGTAAGTACTTATCATAATTTTCAGGTCATCTGTTTAAGCTACCCGTCCATTCTTTTCCATCTACTGATAATATTTTAAATGCCTCTGTTTTTGTTTATTGTTTACTAGGAACAACATCACCTTCAGCTGTGTATCATCTTCATCCTTTTAACTTAGTACTCATTTTACCTTATCCATAAACTTATCAGAGTAATTGATTGATGACCTTTGGATTACAACAAAATTTTGTTGTAAGTTTAAAAAATAGCCTAGCTATTTTTGGATAACTATCCGTTCGATACCTAGGCCTCGTAAATAACCATTCTTGTCGTGTAACTATCCCGTTTATTACAGGCGCTTTATTTATGTCCCTAAAGTGCATACCTGAGTAACACCTTCCCGCGATTTAAATGTACATTTACCGGTCTTAATTGCATACCGGTCCGGGCGCTACCGGCCAACCTGATAAAATATCATCCTACAAAATACTATCAAAGAGCCACAATCGAGAACGCGATAGGAAAAAACTAGTAACACGCACACACGCACACAATTCACCTGTTGCTATGGATGTGTTGAAAGGCTCACGCGCAGGTTGTACTCCCACTTCATGTTGCTCCGTCTCTCTCGCGCGACCGAGCTAGAGCGAGACGGGTGTAGCCTCCGTCATACCTGCGCCGTGGGTAAAGCCGGCGGGCTGTTTTACCGTCGGCGCCCGATCAACGGTCTTTCTTCTCGCAAGTACAACTTAGTTTCGACTTACCGCTGTGCCGTGGCGAGTGTTTTTTAATTTGCCCGCTTATTTTCTAAGTTATGTTGTGTTAAACGTTTTATTTTCGAATAGTTTTCGTAAATATATTAGTTCAGTGTTCAATGTGTTGCGTGAGAGTGTTTGGACGTTTGTAACATAGGTCGTGAGGCTTTCATCTCGGTGAATGCTGTACGCCATGTACCATGTCCGAGTTCGTTATTAGTGGCAGTGTTTAAATTTGTGGTGGATACGCCGAAACGCCGGATTGTGTACAACGTGTGTATGGACCGGGGATTATCACTCGTATCAACGTAACCGGGTATGTCCAACTTTCTATGTTTCTAGGTTGTAGCCGACAAGCCTATCTTAATTAGAATTTGTTTATTCGTACACTAAAACCCGTCTCTATATCCATTGGAATTTCTTTGACATATCTAGGAGGTTAAAGCCTCATAAGGCGATCAGCTCACCTCAATTTCCCGGCAAAAACCCGGTTGACTACTCGAAAGCATAGAAAAACGTGTGAAAATATGAATTTCGTTAATGAGGTCACAAGTCACACGTTTCTTTGTTATATAAATTTCGTGGGTCAAATATTTGCATTTTAATGTCACATTATAATAGCAATAAGTATTTCGCTTATTTTTGTGTCTACAAAATAATAAAGAGGAAATTAAATAAGCCTTCTTAACTTTAATAATTTGTTCAAGATTTAAGATAAAAATATGGTCATTAAAATCTATGTTAAATTAAAGTTAATTATTCATTAAATCGCTATGAGTGCGGCCGTGAGTTGGAGGGAAAAGCGAGTGAATCTCGCATAAAAAGAACATCAACGCGCGCCGTACGTCACAGGGCCGGTTATCAGAGCTATGCGTCTTGACAGTATCAATATGGCTTTATTCGACTTGGCTGTATCAATGCTGTTTGTAACTAGCTTGTTGTCGCGGTATCACAAGGAATGGTATTTTTTGGGGGTAAATGTTTATGTTAAAACCATATTAATCCTTCAGGCCCCGCGCGAGCACCGGTGATCGCGACAACAATAGCAATTCCTGGAAATTCCGACTGAAGTATTAAATTTAAGTCAAAATTTGTTCAGTAATTTTTGCGTGAAGAAGTAACAAACTAACTGTAGGCTTTTTAACCTTCATGTGTGATAAGGTGGAGATTATAAAATGTATTTTACAAATAAAATATGTCTGCATATAAAAGCTTTAAGCTTCAGTTTATTAATAATACCTCAGCTTCGTTTCGCGTACTCGTCCACAATGATCCTTAGGAATTAATATATTTCCCTGTAAAAGAAGCTCATTTATTAATTAAAAGCTTAGCTAGACTTTCCAAGTATTTGCTTTTACTCAAAGCTCGCTTTAATTTATAGTAATACTAGCTGTTGCCCGCGACTTCGTCCGCGTGGACTTCAGTGTAAGTACTTACAGCGCGCGGTGTCAACAAAATTGGTGTCAAATTTAAAAGCTTTTTAAAACCCTGGTACCCCTTAAATCAAAATAGTCAAAAACAGCTGTGCAGTGTGCACTGTGCACGTAATATTTCATAACTTTAGCTTTACCCATAAACTGTTAATTTAAATTATAATTTTTGGAACTAACTTAATTTGACCAAATTTACGCATTTTCACCCCCTTACAACCCCTTTTTCCAGTTAAAAAGTAGCCTATGTCCTTTCTCAGGCTTTAGACTATCTGTGTAAAAAATTTCATTACAATCGGTTCAGTAGTTTTGGCGTGAAAGCGAGACAGACAGACAGACAGACAGAGATACTTTCGCATTTATAATATTACTATAGATTCAAGTTAAGCTCATAAAACGCATTGAATAAAATAGTTGATGCTCGCTAGATCACAAAGCTGTATAGCTCTTTGAAAATATTTAGTGATCCGTTTGGAATTTCAGCAAGGGAAATCATTGAAATGTGTATTGGAAGATGTACCATGATTTGCTATTTTGTTATTGCAATTATTACGACACTTTTATGCTCATTTGTTTGTGTGTTTGTCTGTTACTTTCGTACACAAACATTTGTAAACGGATTGTGATTTGTGATCAAATTTGGCTTGAATATGGTTGTTATTTTTGTAAGTATACAAAAAATGTCTGAACGGATTTTGATCAACTTTGGCTTCGCATAATTTTGGTTCTGTGTTTACACAAATCTAATTTTCATTCCAAAAAAGTTTTCCCGTAGGATACTGTAATAACTTTAACTTTTGATCAAAGCTATTGCAGAAAACATTAATCTTAGTGTAACATATTGTCCATTGCCCACCGCCCAGAGCACCATTACCACATCCTGTGTGTATTATGTTCCAAACCTTACTCGTTGGAAAATGTGAGAACCTTCAGCTTACCACAAGATCTAAAGTCTAACTAACTTAAGATTAGTTTTTATTTGTGTTGCTTTAAATAACAGTAATGAGCCTGTTTCACCATCTCCTGTAACCTATTACAAAACCTCTTCTTTTAACAAAACTTTATAATTCAGAAATAATGTAGTATTGTTACTGCATACATTGTCTAAATTGCATATTATGTGGAACTTATTCGTAATTATAAGATTGTGAAACAGTAATTGTAGTGTATTGATAAATAAAGATGGCCGCACTACCTATGAGTGGGGGCTTGAAGAATATGGCCGCCAGACGTCAGAGCTGTCGTCCACTTCTTACCGAGCCACCGCCGAGACTAGAGCGTTCAGTGATACAGTATTCTGTGTTTAATTTACTCCTTCAACGATAATGTACCAATGGTACAGTAATAGTAACATTAAGTCGTAATAAAAGTCTTGTAACGAGTACATGTTTACATAACGCGATCTCTTATCTGCTATCAGCTACTGTAAGATTTGTACAAGGAGGTTAATGTTCTCTCATAATTTATTCAAATTCATTAAAATTACCGGACGCATGAATTTCTATGAGGTAATTAAGCGCCCAATATGCCCAACTTCCTAATGGGATTAGGCATTTCTGCTACATCCTGTGCATTTTATACATTTAATATTATTATATTGGATGTATCGACATCTAGTATAAAATATGTGATTCGTATCCTATAATTACTATATTATTACTAAAACTAAGTTCCATAGACTGTGCTAAAACTATGTTGCTCAAAACTTCGTTTACAGGAAAAAGCGATTATTCGGAATTGTAGATTTTTACATACTTATTAAAAACTATTCCTTGTGACAGTATATTTTTTGTTTTTTAACAGCAATAACAAAAGTTGAGAATAGGTAACAAAAAGGCCAAATGTATTTAAAAGTAATAATAATAATAATAATAATATCTATGGACGCTTCACACCACGTCAGTCTGGCCCCGTGCTAAGTACCCGAAGGACTTGTGTTACAGGTACTAGACAACGGAAATATATTTAACACTTTTATACTATACATATATTTAAGATTTTTATTATATGATACACATATTTAATATACATCCATGACCCAGGAACTTTATAAACTCTTTTTTCCGTCGGCGGGACTCGAACCCGCGACCTCCGGCTTGAGCTCAACGCACTCACCACTGCGCCACGGAGGTCGTCAATAGCCGCACTGATTAAATATATAGGGCAATAAACTCCTTAACCCATCAAGCCCCGCACGAGAACCGGTGATTAGAATACAATAGTGCCAATTCTTGGAATCCTCTAATCGAAGGATTAAACTCAAATGTAAATGGAAAGATCAAGGCAAAAATCTAGTGACCTTCATCACCTCCACCGAGATACCATGAACCGCGAGGAATTCGAGAAAGTTGGCCAACACCATCCAGTGATGGCCGAAACCTGTTATTGGCAAGTGGAGCTATGATGCTCACACTTGTTATCTCACATTGATAAATACATTTTTGATCATGTTTTCTTAATAAAAAAAAAAAAAAACATGGTCACAAAAATATGTCAGAAATAATGTTTGGACCTCCTGGGTCTCTGTTTTATATCCTTATCCTCTCTGAATTTTAATTCTTACTTTAGTTTTTTTTTGACGACTCCATTAAATTAAGCTTTTAAAAGTTGAAATAACTCAAAATAAGGTACGTCTGTGCATAGTATTATATATTTCTACTCGATAAATATTGGCATAATCTCTCTGATATATTTGCTAATAAATCGGCCAGCAGCGAAAGCTAGCTCTCATTGTCTGTAACAGATAATATTTCATATTGAATAAATCCTTTACCTTTTAATTGTAAATTATTAACTAGTCCGTCTAGAGCTAATTCTAATTTATTATGCCGTTTCTAATTTATAACAGATTTATATTAATCTAAGTTTAATCTTGCCGGCTATGTAAATTCATTTCATAAAATACAATTTGAAGCGAGGTAGATATTGGATTAGTAGATCAATGCAGCAAATCAAAAGCACCATTTACAGAGCTGCTGGCTTAGAAGTAACTAGAGATGGTACAGAGAACAAAAACTGATCAATACATCCGCGAAGGCTGTTTAAATGTATTGGAAATACTTGTTTTTGTGTGAAGAGAAGCAATTACTTAGCTTCGGAATTAGATCTTCTCGGTAGTCTTAAGCAGTTTGTCGGTGTATTTATCATTTATAATTACCATGATATACTTCTATAAGAACTAAACGATTGCGCGTCTCTTACATTGTATAATGCTTATCATCGCTTGGTTGCAATACGTTTCGAGTCGCATCAATTTCTTTTTCGTTATCATTATCATCATCACTATCATCTTTCTTATTTACTTTTAACTTTATTTTTACTGTCTAAATGTAATCTTTATACTTGCTTCGAAATGAAAGGCTTTAGATAGGTACAGAGAAACGAAAGTTATTCACTCTTAAGTATTTGGTATCGACCTTCTATCAAAGTACATAATTTACCTTGACAATCTCCTTGACAATTTCGGAGGTAGAAAATATTTAATTAAACAATGGACTTAACATTAATCCTTCAAGCCCCATAAGAGCACCGGTGATCGGAATAGAATACAATAGCATTTCCAAGAATCCCCGATCGAAGGATTAAGATAGTTTAGCCATTAATACTTCAGTCGGAATTTCCAGGAATTGCTATTGTATTCTATTGTTGTCGCGATCACCGGTGCTCGCGCGGGGCCTAAAGGATTAATAAAATATGTGAAGTAGTGTAATCAAAAAATCTTTTTAAAATAGATTAACATTGAATAAATGTTGACGCCAGAAAATTTTCTTTTAAATGTTAAAAGCACCATTTTAGCTTAAAATGACTTAGCCAAACAAAACGTAAATAACACAAATCAGAAAATCTTAAATGCCCTATAAAGTTAATGCGAAGATAAGATAGTTATAGTTGTTAGAGTTAATGAAATCGTTTTGAAGCAATTAATTCGAGATAGCTATTTAGCCTTCGAATTCAATTAATTCGCAAAAAAGACAACCAGTCTTCTCACACTTATTACTTTGATCGTAACGATTAATCGTGGCAAAGGCATTGTTGATGATATCTCGATTTCACAAGGGCTAAGAGTACTTCGGAATCGTTCTCTCACAACACATATAAGGTTATATTATAAATTTATTATTATTTTAGGTAAGTATAAAATAATATTAGGAAAAACATGAAAAGAGCACACCGTATTCTTCGAATCGTCTATCAATAAATCAAAGAAAGCAAAATAAAAGTAAAGTACAAACATTTATCCTGGAAGTAAGTAGATTAAATGAAAACACGGCAATGAACGAATGCTATGATAAGTAATTAGCAAATAAGGAACCGGCTCCGTTCGCGACCCATTTACAAGAATAATAAGCTAGTGGAAAGGTTTGAGTGGATTTGTAAATTATAATTTGTAAGTAAACACTAGTTCAGCGTTAGACTCTCTTCAATCAGTATTAGTGAGAAGGGAAACTGTTAGGGCCTCGTTTTGAGGTCAAGTTACGTAAATGTGTTCATGCCTTTATCAAACTAGTTTCGAAGTGGTCGCATAAAGTTAATAAGGTCATGTAAGTTTTACAACATAGCTCTTACAAACTTACTGATAAGGTATCCCATTCTTTGGATTATAATTTTCCCTTATCTTAGCTGTCTCCGTTACTCTAAACAGAGAAATTTACGTTTATAGGTTATGTTTTAATACGATAACGGTGTCTAAACGGTCGTGACAATCGTGTTTACAATTCTCGTGATATTTCTGTTGTAAAGCAAATTTCTTCGAGTATGCAAATAAGTATTCTGTTATATGAAGTACAATAATTATTACTTTATCGCCTTTAGTTTCTACGTTAACTTTTTCTTCACTGAACCTCCGACGATGCCTGGATGTGCAAACAGCTGTTTAAAGCGCCAGTTGTTCAGTAAAAAGTGGTGTTTCTAGTCACCTTTATAACAGAAGCTCCCAAATGGTACGTGCCATGGTGCACCTGCGTTTTTTCTAAGGCCTATCAATGTTGTGTCAATACAGCGACTGTCGACATGTGTAACGTAAATACATAGATTAGTAATGTAAATTACAACATTTTGGTAAATTGCTTGCGTAAAACCTTTTTTAGTTTTATGTTCTTGCCTAATTAGGTAATATTGAATTATGTTTTACTTTTCCATTTTAATATGCAATATCATACAAATTGATATAAGTATTTGAAACAGTCAATACAATCAATGACTGGCAAATCAATAGCCATTAAATTACTAAGTATTTTTTTTAATAAAAAAGAAAGAGAATACTGTTCCTTACACAAATTCTAATAATTTAGGGTGTCTATGTCACGTAAAATAATATGTGATCATTTGTGTTTTGATACTCGTGGAATGATTCTGATTTCCCTCGAAAAAACACTGATTTAATAATAACATGTTCTGCTTCTGATGCATTAATTATTGAAATCCGCATTCTATCTGGGTGAGCCTTGATTTTATAATGTAACACGACTCACGAGGAAGAGGATACAGTTTTTGTATTCATTTCAATGATTTTATTACAACATTTAAAGGTTATTTAGGATATATCCTTAGTTTAACAAGTAACTTTGATTCATTTTTCTGGAATAAAAAGTATCCTATGTCCTTTCCAGCCTCCAGGGACTCAACATATATCCATACCAGATTTTTTTTATTTTACGCCTCCGTGGTCTAGTGGTATAGAGCGCGGCTCTTGACTCGGAGGTCGTGGGTTCGATTCCCGCGTTGGAAACATGTTATTTCCAAGTTGGGCTAGGACAATGCAGGCTGATCACCTGATTGTCTGACAAGTAAGATAATCCATGCGTCGGATGGGCATGTAAAAACGTCGGTCCTGTGCCTGATCTCTCGCCGGTCGTGTCGGTCTTCCGTCCCACTGGGTTATGAGAGTAAAGGAATAGAGAGTTCTCTTGTGTACTGCGCATACACTTGGGCACTATAAAATTACTCCTGCGTAGCTGGCCTGGTTTCAATGAAACCGGTCACCGTCACCGAAACCGGTGTGGGAGTTATTATTATACCAGATTGCATCAAAATCGATAAAGCGATTTAAGCGTAAAGAGGTAACAAACAGACAGATAGACACTATCACATTTATTAATATTAGTATGGATTTCATTACATTGTTTACCTAATATGTAGGTGTGATATTACGTCTTTTTGTCCCTCTCCGTTTATATGTGGCTCGGCTTCAAATTACATTTTATGAGTGAATGCTACGTGAATTGCCAGTTTAGTCGCGTGTTGGAAATACGTGAGTCATGACCTACCGTGAGGTTTCCCTCGGCATTTGAACTAGACTGGCGCGGGAATTACACAATACACGTTGTACATCGACCGTTTTGACCGCCACAAAACAATGCATGCCGTCGTGAACGAGCAATGCATGAGTGTATTTATTTTAAATGGGAATTACTCTATATACTAGATACATCGAACGGTGTGACTGCGGCCGAACGATGCAAGCCGTCGTGAACGAGCAATGCATGTGTATTTATTTTAGTATATTGCGACTCTGCCAATCGATCACAAATTGTAGGGCTGCGGCGAGAGTCGAGACATATGAATACCTTTTCGACATGAGCACATTACCGTCGTGCGGTGGGATCACGCGAAAACGTAATCAAGAACTTACGGCGGTTGTGTTCCTGAGAACTTCGCGTATCGGAGTTCACTTTTGTATTTCAACATTTCGTTGCGTCTTAAATTACGCAGTTTTCGCATGCAATCCCTTTCGGAGATTTGATTGGACGTTGGACAGTTTTGATTGGTTTTTGGTTATTGAAAATTTCAATTTTTGAATCTGATTGAGAATTTGAGTAATTGCGAATTAAGGCTGCTCTTTCGAAAAAAGCGTGCAGATGAAACAACTTTTCATCGGCATTAACAGAGAAAATATATCTGAAAAAAAGTATTAGTAATCTACATGATATGATACGTAATTTGGTTTTGCCATATTTTTTCCATCGGTATCACATAATAAAGAAATAAAAAACCAAACCACCTCCAAATCGTTGAATAAAACCAATTTACTCCTTCGTTATTTATCAAAAGAATATATAAAAAATATCTACTGCTGCAATACATAAGTTAATAATTTGGTTTTTTTACTTTTTTGAAATATGTATTATATTAAGCCATGAAAAGGTTTTTTCTCCTATTTTGCCCTATCATGGACGCGGCGAGCGTCGTAACCGCCGCCGTACAAGGCGCGCTGTTATGAATGTTATTTTAATGTCATTTACGTCGATATTCGCACTGACAGACAATCGACCTGCTAATTTAGGGAGAGAATGCTTAAAGAATCTTCAATACAATGAACATTACTGCTGCATAGTTTTTGGTATGGCATAGCTAGATTTTGCTACAAATCACTAATCAGCCACTTACGGCTTCTAAGAAACCTTACGGTAAGCTTATAAAATACCGCGTAATGTAACAAAAGAAAGATTTGCATAACAGCAAGAATCCGAAGCGATCAATCGTAAAAGGCTTGTGGGTCGAATCGGATTATTACATCAATGGGAACCAATTTTTTCCAGGAAATGGCGGCACTGGGACCCACCGCGGATCGAGAGAGTTCCAACAAAAGATTTTATGCAATTACGATTAAATTGTGCGGAGAGTGCGTAGTGGCGTAGCTAGGTCACTTAGAAGTTAGGACCCTGGGAAAAAATAAAGCAGATCCCTAAACATAGCTAGACGTACGAAATTTTTGTGTGGACAGGGCCCTCATCAGAGGCCTATTTGGAAGTTTAACGTCCCGAGCCAGTTGACTTTTGCTAATTATTAACATCTAAAATACAATTTTCAGATTATTATTGAGGGGCACATTGAGCTCGGGGGCCCTGGACACCTTGTCCTTTTATTAGCTACGCCACTGAGAGTGCGGAGAGAAATGGTGCGGGTTATTACTAAACGGAGAGTCACGGAGTTGACTTGTACGAGTCACGAGGTAGAAACCCTTGGCTGAATGTCTTTCTACACTCGTAAGAGACATTAAAAAGAAAAACAAATCTCATAGAATAGTTGCTAGGAGAAGCAATGGATATTTATAAAATATGAACAAGGTCCTTCAAACATAGAAAGAATAAAAAAAAATGGGTTTTGAAAAGTATTGTTTCTGTAATATCTAAGTGCCTGTTAAGTGTCCAAGGCCTCCTTTAATAAAAATGCACAGTGACAATACGTGGAAAATTAATAGCTCCTGATTATTATCACTACTCGAAATATATTGCCTATAATTTCCTTAAATAGTAGCCATGCTAATAAACATTAGCCTCAAAATTGCTCAAAACACATAATAACAGTAATGGTTCTATCTCGTACCGTGGAACGAGAATTTGAAATTTTAAGTTTGGAATTCGTTGGTTGCGTGTTCGGAACGCCATGGCAATCGAGCCGGAGGTTATGAAAAATATATTTCGAGATGTACTGAGTAGGTACTTGAGTTATCATGGAATGGATATTGACGTTGGAATACTGTTCAAGCTAGTAGAAATAAAGAGACGAATCCTCACCCTGAAGATATTATTAAATTACTGTTAGAAAATTGCTAGTAATCCAAAAAATAAGTTGAGTTGTCTCTAGTACTTTTTAATATTATATTTGTATATAAGTAGTTATTATATTTCATTTGCATAATATAGAATACTAGACGACACCCCTAATTCTGTTGCGCCTAAATTCGCGGGGAACCGTCCATTTTTTCGAGAAAAAAAAGTATCCTGTGTTCTCTCTATTTAAATCCATTTTCCGCGGTTCAGCGGTTTAGGCGTGAACAGGTAGCAAGCAGACAGACACACTTTCGCATTTATAATATTAGTATTGATTCCTAAATCTTTAGTTCCTGCTTCTAATTTTCGAACTTGTATTAAACTAAACATAGTGATTAAAACACGAACATCAAACATTAATACACCTGAAGACCTCGTCGGTACAAAGTAGTTTGTTATCGATTGTGTAGCGGCCGGAGACTTCAAGGCTGCTTCTTTATTCATGAAACGTAATCTTATCGATTCTAGTTTTAAATTTTATGAATTATATTGCCATGTTTTCTAAGAATTCCATTGTTTTGATACAATACCTTCCCTTTATAAATGCTACAAATGTCACTACTAAGTAAGACATAGCATCTAATACTTATTAATAAGCATTATTATGTATTTGTTGAAGCATTATTCTGTGCAATGAACAAACATTGGAAGTCTCCCACCTGATTATAATATTATTTTCTAACTTTTATAAACATAAAATGAGCGGTTTATTAATTTTATTATTATAATTTCATGTTTTCTTAAAAAAAAAACACAATTTAAAAAGTTAATTTAAGACAATGATGACCATGGAATTCATGTTTTTGGAAAGTTAAGAAATTGCCCCCTTGATATCAATATTCATTAGAATCACATACATAAAGATGATAGAAAGTGGACTATGTTTTAAAATTTAAAAGACGATTGCTATTTTAATGTAATTACTAATTAGCAATGTATATTTATACGTATCATCCACATAAGTATTGCTTTAAATGATGTAATAGGAGAAGTTTTTATCAAATATAGCAAAATCCTCGTCTGGTCCTGACAGAATAAAATATATTGTTACCTAAGTGTATACATATTATTTCTATTCTGAGTAGAATTCACTTTAAATATTATTATAGGTCTACCAGAATCTGATGGCAAATTTTGACAGCAGATTTTCAAAAAATATCCTTGGTCATTGGATTAATTTATATATTTGCATGTTTCACACACAGAATCAGCCGCGAAGGAACAAAATGTTTTATTCCAATTGCGGTATTGCTAGAGCCTAGAGTCAATTTCTCACTTTTTGCCATCAGATTCTGGTAGACCTATATGATATGCCAGTGTTTCCCAAACTTGTCGGGACCGCGACACATCTATAAGAAAGTTTAAAATTCGCGGCCCACCTTGACGTGTCATGAAAACAAAAAAGCAGCGGTATGTCGCTGCCGCAGCATTTACCCGTTAATTCTTAAATCGTAGTTCACCGCCATATCATCATCGTCAGTCAGCCTACTGACGTTCACTGCTGGACTTGGGCCTTTTCTAAAGCTCGTCACTACACCCATTTCAATTAAGAAAAAAGAAAAACTTCCAGGTGTAAAATATTCTAATAGACAATCGAACGAGTAGGTACGACCATCGTCCTGTAGTTTCACGATCAGGGCCCATCCAAAATCTACCCGCGACCCACCAGTAAGTCGAGAGTCGCGACCCACGCTTTGGGAAATACTGTGATATGCAATAATAAATATTTTGAAAAATAAGAGCTAATTAAAGAAGTGTCAAATGAAAGAGAATCAACTTTTTGTAGTTTAGTGCTTTTTTGTATGAGATTTGTCTATCATCTATGTTGAAACTGCTGTCAAGGCAAGTATATTTAGGACTAGATGATGCCCGCAACTTCGTTGCGCCAAAATTAGTTTATCGCGCGGGAACCGTACATTTTTCCGGGATAAAAAATATCCTATGTTCTTTCTCGGGACTCAAGGTATCTCCATGCCAAATTTCAGCAAAATCGGTTCAGCGGTTTGGCCGTGAAGAGGTAACAGACAGACAGACAGACAGACAGACAGACAGACAGACAGACAGACAGACAGACAGACAGACAGACAGACAGATAGACAGATAGACAGACAGACAGACAGACAGACAGACACACTTTCGCATTTATAATATTAGTATGGATATTAGTTTATTGTTGTTGATTATGAATTACTATGAAGAACATAAAGAGGGATTTGTAAACATTTTTATCACAATATTTTAAAATTAAACACTAAAATTTAAGATGCTGTTTAGCATAATAAAACGTCTGTTTAACCAGCGATACATACTAATGTCCAAAACTTTAGTGTCAGTAAACAAAAAACCGTGATAACTTGATAAGGTATTCATGGCCGGTTTTGCTGCGTTTATGAGAAGTTGACGGTGTAAATTGCTATAAATACCCATAAAACATACTTGAATGTCACATACACGTAAATTGGTAGATAAACATCCTCAAATACGCCTGAGAAATTTAAAAAACTTTGGTGTAGGTTCTTATTAGACTCTTATCCGCCGGAAAAGCCGGAAGATAGCTTGGACGGATGGATAACAAAATATAATATACTAGATGACGCCCGCAACTCCGTTGCGTCAAAATTCGTTTATCGCGCAGGAATCGTACATTTTTCCGGGATAAAAAGTATCCTATGTCCTTTCACAAAACTTAAAGTATCTCCATACCAAACAGCAAAATCGGTTCAGCGCTTTGGGCGTGAAGAGATAACAGACAGACATACTTTCGCATTTTATATAGAACTATTGTTCAAAATAAAATAAGCAGGTGGCTTGATATTATGTGCAATGTGCATACAACTGTAGCCTTTGTTACAATCAGGAACTTCGGCTGACAGCGCGTTCCCGTGACGTCACTTCCGTTACGTCACTTCCGACTTCCGCTACTACCGCGACCTGCCATTAGAGCATAATCGGAAATAATCGAATAATCGATTCGGTATGACAATTATCGATTTTTGAAAGTGCATTAAGGCTAATTATTAATGTTACGTAAATAGAAATGTTAATGCAATTGTACGAGTCGTTTCCATTTCGTTACGCGATTTGATATAATTTGCCTAGATTTTTCTAGTTCAATTGTAACGGATTATGTTGTACCTAGGTACTTAACCTAGAAACTAATGTCTGAGTATCTCATTGCATGCAATAAACTACTTTTGTGACTTTTATCGCGGTTCATTTTCTATTTTTGTCCTGAGCGTGCGAAGAATTGCGGTCAACGATGTGAAATATTTTTAACGTACTTTATTGACAATTTTCTATGTAGTCAGGGGAAATTCAAACAAGAATCTGATTTTGTTTCACATTTTACTCGACGAAAAATCCGGATGATTATCCTAGAAATGTCGATCTGGGCTGGCGTATATTTTTAAAGCGAAAACTTTTCTTAGCGTCGCGTCGCTGTGTACTTTGGATCGGGTAAAAAATATGAAACTGGCGATAGGACAAGTGACCAGTGGCCCTAGCATGGCCACCAGTAGAAATGAGAAAGTATAGACAAAACGGTGGAGTGTTCCGATCTTTTTTCGTTCCGAAAAATTCAATATATGTAATCTTATATATAAAATTCTCGTGTCACAATGTTAGTCCACGAACTCCTCCGAAACGGCTCTACTGATTTTTACCAAATTTTATATGCATATTCAGCAGGGCAATCGCGTTATTTTTAAACGTTTCAATTCAGGTTCACATTGCTTTGGTTGTGGTTCAGTTACGGTTCGGTTCCGCTGCGTCTGAACAAATTTCAGTATCGTGCTAACGTTCCAACCGTAACTCAACGTCAGATGGAACTCGAACGGAGCGCAACGTTTGACCTTTAGACAGACATTCCAGCGGACCAATCAGCACCCTTCTGATTGGTCTAAATATGAACAAATTTTTTCCGATGTGTTTATAGGTCAATTGGCAAATTGTTTATTTACATATGGATGAATATGACACGG
The DNA here is from genome assembly GCA_905333045.1 of Lysandra bellargus. NCBI lineage: Eukaryota > Metazoa > Arthropoda > Insecta > Lepidoptera > Lycaenidae > Lysandra > Lysandra bellargus. Next base: position 7,637,321 of record HG995355.1, read on the forward strand.
GTGAAGTTGTGTTGGTAGAACTTATGAGTGTGAATGATTATTACTTGGAGTTTTAATTTACATAGTTGAATTCATAGTATTGTTTTACTATAATATGTATTTTACAAACGCCATATGCCTATTATGTGTTGAATAGTGACTTGTGAGTTGTGACTTGTGACAAAAGTAGAAAACATTTACGTAAAGAAGTAATTAGTAATGTCAAAATTCAATTCACTTTATAACAAACTAAAATAGTCCGTAGTGTTATTTTACAGCTTTGAAGTAAAACATAAGCTTATATTATAATTCGATTATAGCTTATGTTATATTTCTCCATCGATTTTCGTCAATTTAAGACACCAAATTAAGAAACGTTTCAGAAACGTGCGAGTAGAAGTAGCATTGTATCAACTTTTTGTTTTGACAGCGTTTGCGCTTCGCCTGAGGTTCAGTTACGTCTCAACTGGCTGTCAAAACGTTAGCGCGATACCGAATCGTTCCAAAAGTCGATCAACGTCCGATTTTCATTTGCGGTTCAGTTGATAAAATTTAGCGCGATTGCCCTTCTGTAGGTAAGTCTGAGAATCGGCTACTCGGTACTTTATATATTGATAAGTGCATTTGTTGAATAAATAATAGTAAATTATTACAACCTGAGACTGACGGCGGTCGGCGACCATTGTTTGTGCGACGGGATAGCGATCGACGTTGCCATGGTGACATACTTATTTAGTCACTTCAATAAAATAATATAGCAAATATATTATGGCAAAGCAACGTTTGCCGGGACAGCTAGTAATAATATAAAAATTCAATAAATGCCACTTTATGACAGACTTTAGTCCTAAAAATTCAAATAATATTCTACTTTAATAATGACATAACTATAGTCTTTCATGAAGTGGCATTTTAATTGAATTTTTATCGGTTGCGATTAGCCGCGGTAAAGATCGGAACGGCACCTTAAGATTATGTCTACAGTCTGTATATACTTTCGCATTTCTACTGGTGGCCATGCTAGGGCTACTGATCGAAAATTCGTGAGAGGAGGAGAGTAGATCCCCGGCATGACGTTGGGCAGAAAGTTATACCCCTATTCTTTCTACTTCTGTAGGATTTCCTGTGTATACGCATATAATATTCATTAACACTAGATGATTTCCTAGCTTGCGCCAAAATTCATTTATCCCGCGGAATATTTACGTAACATTAATAATTAGTCATACAATTTTTCGGGATAAAAACTTTACTATCTTTCCCGCGACCCAAAGTATTTCCATACCTTTGACCAAAATCGGTTTAGCGGCTTAAGCGTGAATAGCTGGTAACAGTTTGTCTAAACTTCCGCATTTAATGTTAGTATGGAATATGGATTTTTGTTCCTGTTGTATTGCACCATCAATCTTTCTATAACAACCTCGCCATTATTATAATTCACTGTTTCTAATTAAGCGCTCCAGAGGAAATATCACGTAGTGCACACAAAGCGGGGCCATGCATCACCCAAAGTGCAATATGCTAATGGCCTCTTCCGAAGTCTTCCGGTATCTACCTATTGCCATAGGGTTGCCAACTGCAAAATTTTCCCCGAGAAAATGCTAAAAAACAGATTTATAAAACTTAAAAAGTACGTAGCACTGCACATCATCACTAAAGTTTGCTACCTTCTTGGTTTTGATAAAAAATGTGGAATTGTGTGAAATTCGAAGGTTGGCATCTGACAACCCTAAATGCAATGCACCCATTTGCTAATTATGCTAATTTTTAGCTAATTTAATCTACTTTTGAATATTCAGAATGGATGACGGGAAATTCAACATTATTTTGTAAAGTACGGTTTTCAAGTTATCTTAAATATTATTCACCAAAAGATTATTTTTCATACTTCACATTAAAGCGTATTGGCACAGATTTATGGATGAATAAAGGTAAAAACCTTTGCAGCGTAACAAGATAAAAAAGCTAGTCTATCGTGGTGCAAAAATAGCTGCGGTGTCGTAACGTTAGATGCAATGTATTATTTCAATCATCTTTGTTCTCCAAAGATGTATGTCCCTAATTACTTGCGAAAGGCTTTGATAATACCGAATGCCTATGTCCATATATGTCACGCTGGGCCCATGTCCATACTATATTGCGAGTTGCGCCATAACACCTTATATCTAGAAATAAATACTGTACTAGTAGAGGCTTTATAGTCTACAAGATGACGCCCGCAACTCCGTTGCGTCAAAATTCGTTTATCGCCCGAGAACCGTAAATTTTTCCGGGATAAAAAGCATCCTATGTCCTTTCCCGGGACTCAAAGTAACTTCGCAAAATCGGTTCAGCGGTTCGGACGTCAAGAGGTAACAGACAGACATCAGACAGACACACTTTCGCATTTATAATCTAATATATAAAATTCTCGTGTCACGGTGTGCGTAATTGAACTCCTCTGAAACGGCTCGACCGATTTTCGTGAATCTTAGCGAGCATATCGGCTAGGGTTGAGAATCGGACAACATCTACTTTTTATATTGATAAGTGCATTTGTTGAATAAATAATAGTAAATTATTAGAACCTGAGACTGACCGCGACCATTGTTTGTGCGACGGGATAGCGATCGACGTTGCCATGGCGACATACTTATTTAGTCACTTCAATAAAGTAATATGGGCGAAATACTTTATATTATCGCAAAGCAACGTTTGCCGGGACAGCTAGTATTAGTATGGAAGTATGGATGGTATAGCAGCTATCATATGACCAATATTTGGGAGTGTGTTGTAGGAAATCTTTGCAGTGTGCCTACTACCTAGGTCTACAGTTCTATAATTATACATGGAAATAAATTATATAAAGACTAGACGTTACGCGCGGCTTCGCCCGCGTAAATAAGTTATTTCACAGACAAATTAGTCCACAAAAATAGCCTATGATCTTTAACGTGGTCAACTTCTTTCAAGATAAGAATCTGTACCAAATAACAGAAAAAATTGCTCCACTAGTTCGTGAGATAAGCCCTTTCAAATAATTTACCCGTTTTTTCCACATTTTCCTCTATTTCTTAGTTCCTATTCATTTTAGCGTGAAAAAATATAGCTTATAGCCTTCCTCTATGAATGGACTATCTAACACTGAAAGAATTTTTCAAATCGGACGAGTAGTTCCTGAGATAACACGTTCAAACAAACAAACAATTCCGCTTTATAATATTAGTATAGAAGTAATTGTGTAAATTTTTCCTGGACTAAAAATATTTTATTTCTTTTTCTGGGACTCAAAGTATATTAATTAACACCCGTTGAAATCGGTTTACTGGGTTAGCCGTAAAGAGGTTTCATACAGACATACATTCACATCTATACATATAATAAAACTGTAGAAATGAAAATTCTGTACAATAAAGATATTCAAAAAATAATAAGCGGGTGTTACTACATCGCTATAGAAGCCAAAAATGTGGTTAGTTTTTTTGTCTGTTCCTCTGTCTGTCTGTCTGTATGTTTGGTCCACTATCACACGAAAACTACTGATCCGATTTGAATGCGGTTTTCGCAGATATATTTGTCTTCTTCCAACTTAACATCTGGTGTATAAAAAAATTTCCCCCCACCCCTCTAAAGGGACGAAAGGGGGGTCAGATGTTGTATAAGACTTTTGCTTTAACACGGAAACTACTGATCCGATTTGCATACGGTTTTCGCAGATATATTTGTCTTCTTCCAACTCAAAATCTGGTGTATAAAAATCATCCCCGCCACCCCTCTAAGGAGCGCAAAGAGGGGGTCAGATTTTGTATGAAACTTTTTTCTTTAATGGACTTACTTCATATTATTAACCTTTCTTTCCAACTTAACATCTGGTGTATATAATTTTTCCCCCCACCCCTCTTAGGGGACAAAAGAGGGGGTAAGATTTAAATACTTTAAATGGCAAAACAACGTTTGCCGGGACAGCTAGTTTTTAATATAAGTGTGAAAGCCTCTGTGTAGCTTTATTATTCATTCAAAGACCACCATTCATAACAATATTTTATTCACATAAAACATCAGCTTACGTATTTATGACGTGTGTAAGCAGTTAAAAGCTAATGAATTCGTATTAGGTCTATTACGCTTAGACTATAATTCGGACCCAGGCCATAAAACGCCTAATGGATTTCATGTGGATTTCCCGCACAATCTGAAACTAAGAGCCTTAGGCCGCGTCCCCATCAGACACGGCGCGGTGCCGTCACCGTTTTACGGCACGACGCCGCCACCGTGATACGGTACGGTGCCGCGTACGGTGCGCCAACCCGTGTCCCTATTCAGTGGATATTTGAGCTCGAACGAAAGTGCTTGTCTGGATATGGATCGCAAAAAAATTATATTTTCTTGTTGTTAGTACTAAGACGAAGATTGAAAAAGAAACAGAAGCAAAGAAGCAGAAGCAAACAACATTTTCTGTACGTCTATTTGCAAACCACTTCCGTCTAAACGTTTCCTAATAGTTCCTATAATGTTCAAAATAAAGAAAAATAAATTAGTAGTTTCAACATAACAATCGCACAATCAGAGACTTAGGGCCTGTTTCACCTCTTCCTGAATCCTGGTAATGTGCCGGATAGGCTATCCACAACTTATTTGACAGATTCTCCATACTCTATCTGTCAATTAGTGGTGGATAGGCTATCCAGCACTTATCAGAAAGTGGTGAAACAGGCCCTTAATGATTTACTTGACTTTCATTTTTTTAAATGAAATAAGGGGGCAAACGAGCAAACGGGTCACCTGATGGAAAGCAACTTCCGTCGCTCATGGACACTCGCAGCATCAGAAGAGCTGCAGGTGCGTTGTCGGCCTTTTAAGAGGGAATAGGATAATAGGGGAGGGTAGGGATGGGAAGGGAAGGGAATAGGGTAGGGGATTGGGCCTCTGGTAAACTCTCTCACTCGGCGAAACACAGCGCAAGCGCTGTTTCACGCCGGTTTTCTGTGAGAACGTGGTATTTATCCCGTCCAGCCGGCCCATTCGTGCCGAAGCATATCTCTCCCACGTATTTAGAAGATTTTGACCTTTATTATTCGTAGATTTTAACATAAACTTCCGGACCGCCGACCCATTGTGGGCGGACCAAGCATTTTCGAAAATGAACTTTGTTTAAAAATAGGTCTCGATGACCTTACTGATGAACATCTCCAGGATTTCATATCAATAGCTTGTCCAATTTCACTCCAAACATCAGAGAGATAATTAGCTACCTACCAAAATAATTGTCACTTTTCTCATGGATATGTAAGGTTACCTTTGTAAATTCCGTAATTATTTTTTAAACCTTTTTTAACCTTTGTTTTTTTAAATGTGCGGACCGCGAAGGTCATTTCATTTCTTAATATGGACCCCGAGCAAAACTAATTGGTGACCCCTGCTTTAAGTCAAAGTTAAGGAACTCGTTACTACTACGCGATAAACGAAATTATGCACAAAACTACGGCCTACGGGCTACAGCCTACATCTAGTAACGAAGCTCTACCACATACAAACACATACATACATACACATATACAAATCTTGATGAACATGTGTTCCGTTTGCTCACCGTTCGCCGCAGAGAATCTTAATTACGTCTATCGAATTACAGAGACGCCTTTGTTTATCAAGCCGGCCAGTTCTCATACTCGGTATAGTAAAGAAAAGTTTACAACCGAACAGTGCATATTTATAGTAGTTTTGATGTCAAACTAGATGAAGCCCGCTGCCCGCCTATGACCTCAAAGTATCTCCATACCTTTCTGCAGAATCGGTTCAGCGGTTTGGGCGTGAAGAGGTCACAGATAGACAGGCACACTTTCGCATTTATACCTGATTAGCGACACGCCCCGGCGCGGCGTCGCACGGGTTTGAAATATATAGCTACTGAAAAAATGATTAAAATCGATAGCCAATGATCCTTCACGTGGTCTACTTCTTATCTGTGCTAAATAACATAAAAATTGCTCCAGTAGTTCGCGAGATAAGCCCTTTCCCAGTTTTTTCCACATTCTCCTATTAGTCTTAGCGTGATAAAATATAGCCTATAGCCTTCCTCAATAAATGGGCTATCTAACACTGAAATATTTTTTCAAATCGGACCAGTAGTTCCTGAGATTAGCGCGTTCAAGTTAGCCCTTTCAAATAATTTTCCCCGTTTTTTCCACATTTTCCTCTATTTCTACGCTCCTATTAGTCATAGCGTGATTAAATATAGCCTATAGCCATCCTCGATAAATGGGCTATCTAACACTGAAAGGATCATCAAAATCTGTTTTGTAGTTTTAAAGGTTAAAGGGAACAAAGGGACATGAGGGAAAAAAGCGACTTTGTTTTGTAATAAGTATAGATAATGTCTGATATGTATTAGTAAGGATAGTTTTTTGCAATACCTGGTCGTCGCAACAATTTGTTAGTTTGTTATAAGAGCTAACTAATATAACAGTTCTTTTCCTATTTTCTCCACTATCTGTACAGTTACCTACGTGTTCGCTTGATTGATCGTTTACACGACGGTTAACGATCGCTTTAATAGTTTCTCTGAATTTCTTTTGCGCGTTGGCTCCAAGTACCTCGTATTTTCAACCTACATCACGAGCATTTTGATAGCAAAAGAACTGTTTTGTGTAATGAACAAACAGTATTTTGTAAAAAAAAACAAACGTCATGTGCTTAACTTGCAACAACATGGTTTTGATTACTGCGCGTTCAGACGTGCGCGATTTCTGCTGTATTGTTTGGGAAAACACGCAAAATGAATCCGCGCAGAAAACGCGCCCTTAGTAGAGGAGGAGAGGGTGCTATTTTTGTAGTCACTCGAGCGTTATGGAGACAGCTGATAAAAAATAATAAGAGCGTTTTTTTTATTTTAGCAGTGGTTTCAGAAACTGCAGCCATTTTAAAGTTTTGAAAAATATATTCAGAAAATTGCTTATTTAGGTAAATTTAAGGTATATTTTAGACAACAAGGACTAAATCATTTAGTTTAGAGCAAAATAAAATATCTGCGAAGCTTAGTTAAGAAAATATGAAGCTTTATTTTTTTATATTTTAAAATGTCCCTATAGGCTTACCTAACCTTTGAATCGTCAGTGCTTTATATGGAAGCTTCTTTGGGGTATACTAAACATCCCCTATCTTAATCTGACAGATCCGACGACATTTCAATATTAAAAAAAAAAAAAAAAAAATTACCCACCACATGAGAAATCTGATTTCTACACCATGATAACTAGACACATGTCTGAAGCCTATGCAAGCTTAATCTGACACGCTCGAGCTACTCCCGAAATCCCCTCTTCCCCTCCCCAAAGTAGTGCATCAAACTGTTATTAAAACACCGTTTCGTAAAAACCTCAATTCACAAAATGTAATGTACCTAAGTTGTCGAAGACGAATGGCAGTGTGCGGAAAAATCAGTAATAGTTTATGTTACACTGTATTAGATTAAGTTTATGATTGTTTTTTTTTTATGAAATAAGGGGGCAAACGAGCAAACGGGTCGCCTGATGGAAAGCAACTTCCGTCGCCCATGGACACTCGCAGCATCAGAAGAGCTGCAGGTGCGTTGCCGGCCCTTTAAGAGGGAATAGGGTAATACGGGAGGGTAGGGATGGGAAGGGAAGGGAATAGGGGAGGATAGGGAAGGGAATAGGGGAGGGTAGTGAAGGGAATAGGGTAGGGGATTGGGCCTCCGGTAAACTCACTTACTCGGCGAAACACAGCGCTGTTTCACGCCGGTTTTCTTTATAGTAAAAAAAATATATAAAGAAAACCGGCCAAGTGCGAGTCGGACTCGCGCACTGAGGGTTCCGTACAAACCTGCAAGGTTTACAAAGTTCGTCATAGAAGTTTGATTTTGTTACAGCTTAAAGGTATTATAGACCTGAGTATTTGGTATGAATTTCAATTTAATACCTCTACGCGTTTATGAGGAAATGGGTAGTAAGTTTAAAATTATTAAAAAAAAATATATTATGTGATGTAACAAAAAATTTATGGTTTTCGTAATTTTTCCTTTATCTATGCTATAAGACGTTGCTTCGTACCAAATTTCAAGATTCTGAGTTCACGGGAAGCACCCTGTAGGTTTTGATTCCCTTGCAAGTGTCGAAAATTTGCGGCATAAACGGCTGTATCTTTTGATTGCGTTGGCTTAGAAGTTTGATTTTTTCACAGCTTCAAGGGACAGTAGACCTGAGTAATTGATATAAATTTCAGCTTCATACCTCCACGCGTTCCTGAGAAAAAGGGTCTTGACAGACGGACGGACGGACAGACGGACAACAAAGTGATCCTATAAGGGTTCCGTTTTTTCCTTTTGAGGTACGGAACCCTAAAAAGACTGGTTGCACTCCGGGAGTGCCGGCAGAAGTGAAAACTTGATTATTAACGTTGTGCATTTTTTAACCCATTTTTTATGAAAATCGATTTTTAAAAAATTGTTTCGATCAAGTTTCGATAAAGTTTCGATCAAGTTTCGATCAAGTTTCGATCAAGTTTCAATCAAGTTACGATCAAGTTTCGATCAAGTTTCGATCAAGGTTTCGATCAAGTTTCGATCAAGTTTCGATAAAGTTTCGATCAAGTTTCGATCAAGTTTCGATCAAGTTTCGATCAAGTTTCGATCAAGTTTCGATAAAGTTTCGATCAAGTTTCGATAAAGTTTCGATAAAGTTTCGATAAAGTTTCGATCAAGTTTCGATCAAGTTTCAAATTGAGTTCGAGTTCGACACAAAACACTACTCTCCAACCGTCTTACGCGTTTTGTATGGTTTTTCGATCAACACGAGAATCTATCGCGAGTTTCACAGTTTTTACCCATCTCACAAGTGCTCAACGCCGCTAAAGAAGTTTTCACTTCAAAAAGTTAATTGAAAATCTAATCTAGTTTCCAGTTCTTCCATTGCTAAAGGCTAGTAAATAGTAATCGCTTACAAATTTTATTATTTATTGCTATAAAGTTACAAAAAAGTCTGACCGCACTGATTCGCAGTAAAGGTAATAGTCCTTTTGTGGGACTCGTACTTCGTGCCAAAGTGTTCCATGCCTTCAGGCTACGCCTAACTTTCTCGATGTTAGTTACGTTAGCTTCTCAAATCTCAATTGATCTTACTCAATGCTTAATTGAAATTTCTAACAATAGTATTAATATTGAGGTTTATTGATCTACAGATTAGTAACTGCCAAAGGCTACATTGTACTATATTAATGAATAACTGAAATTATATTTTTAATTGATAAACGCGGCCTAGTATCGACAAAGTATCCAAAACTTGTGTAGGTCAAACTTGAGAAGAACTTGGCTTAAGAATGTATTTAAAAATAAGAACTCTTCTTCGATTTAAATTCAAATTATAATAGGCAATCGTTTGCTCTTTCTGTCCCTATATCTCCATCTCTTTCTTCAAGATAACAATCGCCAAATGATACACATAATGACATAACCACGTATCAAATCTGCGTCGTGACTAGACGATTTAGTTTCAATAGGAAAGTTATTGGCGTATTTGAATACGTAGGTTGCAACACGGTTGCCTATATAGTATATACTAGCCGGGTTCGATAACCCCTGACTCATTTAGTCGCGAAGTGTCAATGCTTCCGGCAACAAAGGATATGCAAATATTAGATTGATATATAAATAGTAAAAAAAATACAGTTAGATTTCGTTAATCGATTGAAAAATACTAATTTTGTTAATTTTTTAATTTACTGATTATAGGTACCTATGATTTCAGATTTGTAATTAGTAATGACTATCGGATCAGAGTTGGTGCTACTAGTTTCTCAGGATCTCTTTCACGAGAATGGGAGCTACCGCAGTTCTAAAGTAGTCAAAATATTCAAAAACACTACAACAGTTAACACTTATAAACGGCAAGAGCCTTTCAAATAGAAACCTTCACGCTTGAAAGTATGTAATGGTATGTACTTGATATTCGACAATGAACAATAAGTTTTACTAATCACTTCATATTGCAACATACCTCATACGTTATATTTTCACTTTCGAGAGAATTAAGGCCGCTTCCGGCGCAACCGGTTTGTAGGTTTGCCCTGTGCTAATTATAGGTTTGTCATATGCAATCTATTTTGCATATAAATCGTTAACCACTTTATATTGATTGAGATCTAATTTATTCAACGCTTACGTATAACGAGAGCCTTAAGCCTGGGTAGGAAAAACATTTTTTTTCTTTTTTAGGGTTCCGTAGCCAAAATGGCAAAAAACGGGACCCTTATAGAGTCCGTATGTCACAGCCACTTTTCTCCGAAACTATAAGAGCTATACTATTGAAACTTGGTAAGTAGATGTAGTCTGTGAACCGCATTAAGATTTTAATACAAAAATGGAAAAATTATTAAAAATTTTAGGGGTCCCCATAGGTACAACTGAAACAAAAAAATTTTTTTTTCGTCTAACTTATGCGTATAGGATATCTATGGATAGGTCTTCAAAAATCATATTGAGGTTTCTAATATAATTTTTTTCTAATCTGAGTAGTTTGCGAGAGAGACTCTTCCAAAGTGGTAAAATGTGTGTCCCCCCCCCCCTCTAACTTCTAAAGTAGGGGCATGATAATTCTAAAAAAAATATATTGATGTACATTATTATAAAAACTACCAACGAAAATTGGTTTGAACGAGATCTAACAAGTAGTTTTTTTTTCTACGTCATAAATGGTAAACCTTAATTTAACTTTCATTACATCAACTAAAATTTAAAAATAAATCAAAAACCTTTTAATTTTATAGAAATAAACCTTATTTCTGCTGCGGAACCCTTCATGGGCGAGTCCAACTCGCACTTGGCCGGTTTTTTTTAAGTGTGCTTAAAGCGTGATAACTATAGTAGGAAGGTATTGATAAAATAAACTACTGGTTGACAAATACTGTTTGACGTCGGCCAGTTTCTGTTTCTATTTCATCCAAATTATTGTTAGGTCCGTCGCGGCGAGTACGATTTTCTCATTACATTTCCACCACTGCAACTCCATTGTCGTCAGGGTCAAAACTCAACTTAACCAACTACTTACTTACCCCTGATATCATTTTTTTACCAATTTTTTAACCCTTTGGTAAAAAAATGATATCAGGGGTGCCCGAAGTACATACTAAATTTATCTTGGGACTCGCAATTGAATTAGAATCAAAATGGGGGATTACCAAATATAGTATACAAGCACGTGGAAAGACATTAGCCGTGAAATAAGAAGTTTTAGAAGGTTATTTTTATTTATTTAACTCTTTATTGCACACAAGAAAAAACATAAAGATACAATTAACATAGAAAGACGACACAAAGGAACTGCTTATTTCTAAAAGAAATCTCTTACAGCAGCCCTACGGAGATACTGTAAAAGACAGCACAATCAATAGTTACGAGTATTAACTTATTAAACTTAAATTATAAATACAACAAAATCAAAATAATTATTATACTAAAACTCTATAAAACCTAAATAAAATCAATAAATAATAATATGTTTATAATATATAAATATGGTTAGAACTTGATTAGCTTTCATCTTGTGTTAGTCTGAAATCGATACCTCAAATGCCTCCATATGCCTATTAAATTGGTCGTATATTCCGCGTATATCACATGAACCAGTAATCTCATAAGTAGGTAACTCCATAGTGAATCCATTAGTGGTGCTAAATTATTCCATTTGATCGGCCTAACTATAAGTTTGATGGAGCTTATTGTGATCACTTCGCACATTAGTATGTACGTTATGCTATATATTATATTATAACTAAATAGTTCATATACAATATTTATTCTGTGGTTAAGTTAAGACGATATATCGAAAATAAATTATACCGCAAGGGCAATTTTATACTTAATTTGTATGAATATAAAGTCGTGAATACGCCAGAAGCTATCGGCTCGCTCGGAAAACATGCGACAAAACGTAGGGTAGAGGGGGGCTAGTTCTAACAGATTTTGAATATTGTCATTTATCTTCTTAATTTGAAAACTTTATGTTATTATTTTTATACCCGAGTAACGGAAATTTATATGGCTTGCATGTACTTAGCTAAAAATTCATCTAAATTACTTGGATTCGAAGGGAGACGCATCTTTTTAAAAAAAGTCAGTGGTCAAAACTTGCCCCGTTTCGGGGGCAAATATTAACAGTGACGGGGTAAGTAATTAACGGTAGTATACTTATTAGAATTTCATTTAACCATGGAAGTAAAAAACATAACAATATTAAGATGATAATTTATTTATTTTTTGACATACAAATGTTAAACAATAATAATAACTTCTGTCAAATAACATTAATTTCCTTTTATGTCATCCACCATGAGCTGTTTTCAGTCCCTATGGATTCCACTAGCAACAAAAATTGAATCTGATCCACCGATATATGAAAATCGGTGGATATGGTGTTGTCGGAGTGCCGCCAGAGTGATCGGCGTACCTCCTTCGGCAGATGTGGTAGCTCCAACTTGCTTGCAATACCAAATAATACGGGTTAATACTTACCCCGTTCCTTTTGTTAAAACTAGCCCCCGAGGATCTCTTTGGATATAATTAATTATTATAAAAAAACTGTAGGTAAATTTAAGAAAACAACACGGAAATGTAATTAATAACTAAATAACCATTAATTATATAACATCTGCAATCGCAAAACCAAATAATTAAAGCATGGATCAAAAAATTCGAGACGTAAAAATGTTCGCTTACCTGTATTTTTGCATCGACGTTGAATTACTTCACAACGCGACGGCCGATGGGCAACACACTTGTCGTAAATTGTTCGCCGACGTTGCCCGAACTTATAACATTGAACGTCTTACCGTATCGTCATTTAATTTAGTAGCTATAGGCTTGTTAATACTTACCCCTGTTAATTCTAACCCCCCTCTCCCCTAATTATAATTATTAAAAAAATAACTAGGAACATTTAAGCAAAATGCTTCTGTACGATTTTGAGTTGCAAAGGTGCCAATCATTAGACTAATTTCCTACAATACATCTATTTTCGTTTAAAAATAATCTTCAAATTTCGTATTTTTAAGAGGTCATTTCGAAAATTAAATGTATCGAGGCAAAATACATTAATCGTGTTTCTAGTTCTTCTCAAACTTAGATAAGGCTATGAAGATATGTATATCTCATTACCAGATTTGTAACATTTCTGAGGGTCCTATAGTGTTACGTCGAAAAGGACAGTTTTTTCAATATAGCGCCTTAAGGGTCCGTATACGAAATTTGCCGATTTCGCTGATTTAACAGACGTGATTTAACAGTTAAAATACAGTATTTCTACAAGTTTTAATGCACAACATGTAAGATCATTTCAATTATAATCTAGTGTTGGAGCTAGATTTTTTATTTTTTTTAAGTATTTTTAAATAACCCAACTCAAACCCGCGACAGTTTTGTGATTTTTGCTGTAAAAGGTTTAGAATATCACCTTTTTATGGATTGTACTGACGTCTTAACGGTATGAAAAAAATACAATGTACTGTTGAGAAAGTCGTCTATAAAATGTTGGAATTACTTTTTACCACTTTAATATGAAATAGTTGAGTAAAAAAATATGTAACTCGGCAAAATTTTAGAGAAAATGGGCAAAGAATTGCTGTTAATTTCGGGAACTTGGAGCTGTAATTCATAAAAAGAAAACGACAGAAACAATCTATAGATAAAATTCTATCCAATTCGAGAAAAAAACAGCAAATTGTGCCAAAAAACACGATTCAAAACAACCTAAATCTCACATTATATTACTCGCCGCAAGGTTCGAGTCGGCTTTCCGCGCTTAAATATATTTTAAATCTAATAATTAATATATATATTTTTAAGTCTAATAAGGGGAAAAAACCTAATAATATTTCTGTAGCGAACCTTTGCAATTTCGTATTCATCGGCAAAATTTCGTATACGGCATCAGCTTTTGCCTTGCAGCAATTATACGACAGGATTGGCTCTTAAAAATAGATTTCTTAAGAGCCTTGACGCTTAATTTAAAAAAGCGTTAGTAGATTTAATTTCCATATCTTTCCAGTTTTAATGTGATAAAAAAATTTGCCAATTTTAATTTTTCATCTTTTGCTGCGCCTTTGCCTGCGTTTTGTGACATGCACTAGCACAGTAATGTTTCCAAATTTTGGTACTGAAGAAATTTGTTTGATACGAAATGTACATTATCGTCATAACTCATAACAAACACTGACTGGCAATCATAATATTAGTATGTATATTTATTCGTGTTATAGGGTACTCTATCACCATGACGTGTCTCCCGTGACCACCCACACTAAACTCTGAATGTTCTGTTTTGTGCTGATTGCATGGAATGGCTAGTAGTCATGTGCAATAAGACAAAAAAATGAGGAATACGGCTTTTGCTGAACCAAAGATTTCCTTTGGTAGGATTGATATTTATATCCCTAAGATGGGTTTACGATGTGGAGTCGTGTCAAATAACATAAAAATTTCTCCAGTAGTCTATGAGATATTAGCCCTTTCATATAATTTCCTCCGTTTTTTTACATTTTCCTCTGTATCTTTGCTCATATTGGTCTTAGCGTGATAAAATATAGCTTATAGCCTTCCTCGATAAATAGGCTACCAAACACTGAAAGATTTTTTCAAATCGTGCCGGTAGTTCTTGAGATAAGTGCGTTCAAACAAACGAACTAACCAACAAACTCTTCAGCTTTATTTTCACATTTTCCTCTGTATCTTTGCTCCTATTGGTTTTAGCATGATAAAATATAAGCTATAGCCTTTCTCAATAATTAGGCTATCAAACACTGAAATATTCTTTCAAATCGGATGAGTAGCTCCTGAGATTAGCGCGTTCAAAGAAACAAACTCTTCAGCTTTACAATATTACTAGACGTTCCGCGCTGCTTCGCCCGCGTAAATTAGATATTTCACAAACAAATTAGTCCATAATAAATAGCCTATGATTCTTCACGTTTCTACTTTTTATCTGTGCCAAATAACAGAAAAATTACTCCAGTAGTTCGTGAAATAAGCCCTTTAAAATAATTTTACCCGTTTCTTCCACATTTTCCTCTATTTCTTCGATTATATTAGTTTCAGCGTAGTAAAATATAGCCTATAGGCTTGTTTGATAGATGGGCTATCTAACACTGAAATAATTTTTCCAATCGGACGAGTAATTACTGACTCATACTAAGATTAGCGCGTTTAAATAATGCTTCTTCTTCTTCTTCTTTTTACGTTGTTTAA
The DNA here is from genome assembly GCA_905333045.1 of Lysandra bellargus. Lineage (NCBI taxonomy): Eukaryota > Metazoa > Arthropoda > Insecta > Lepidoptera > Lycaenidae > Lysandra > Lysandra bellargus. The sequence goes on from HG995355.1 coordinate 7,652,529, forward strand.
CATCTTTATCGTGCAAATATGAGTCCTAAAATGAATTAAGCATTCTTAAGTCATCCGAATATGGTACTGAACTTGGAATATTACCATAATTAATGCCTCTATACAGATTGAGACTCTATTTTCCTCCAGAGCAGAAGCTGCTAAAATTAAAAAAAAATTACATCAAAAATCGCGGTGGCTCTACATCTTAAATCCATCCTTGGGTCATAAGGACCAATCCTACCAAAGGAAATCTTTGGTTCAGCAATAACCGTATAATTTACCATTTACACGCAACTATAGACGTATAGTTACAAGTTATTACCTCAGATGTTCTATGGTTGTGAACTTTATATAGAGCGTTAAGGCGCTGTTATAGGTAAAACAATCTAAACACATTGTCGCGTTATAAATTCGTCTACGACTGATAAATTGGGGATGTATGTACCGATACTTCGAAATGCAAAAAAAAAAAAAAGATTCTGAAATTATCTCCAGATTAAAAAGTGGCCTTCTTTAATGAGATAATTTTAAATTATATTCTCTAGAAGTTACTGAATTCTTTTTTTTTCCTAACTAGGGACCAGTCCCGTAATTCAAAAATATTAACAGAATTCATAACATCCTAAAATCTGTCCTTTTTCCGGAAAATTACTCAATATCTCTACATAAACAACAGTACATTTTTATACAGTATCTTACATGTGTGGCTAACGGTATAAAAGTGTGGAGAACACTCGATAGAGTTAGACTTTAGAGGACGTATTGTGCTTTATCGTGAAAAGTAAAAGCCGTGTCACTGACCTGAGTGTTCCGAGACAATGATTGATATAGAGTCTTCTTGTGGAGAAATTGTTGGACAAACTATACTATTGAGTATTGTTATAGCAACTATACGAAATTATAGCATATAACTATATGAAATCGTAGCAACTATACGAAGTTGTTGTAAAAACTCTATGAAACTCTATGTTTTTATTTCTTCTTGAAACCACTTTTCTATACGTCTGTACAAATAAATAAAAGAGACTTAAAAATGTTTGTTACAATTATTGGCTTAAATTCGTGGTTCGAACCCATACCAAAACATAATTAGTGGTTTCACACCACTCCAATCACTGCGGTATGAATCGGGAAATTCAAAAACAGTTCTTCGCTGTTTCGAATCGCGGTTTGAAAATATGTGGTGAGAACCAGCGAAAGACCCTACATATGTACTACATACCTAAGTCTCGCTTTAGCAAATGGACCAAATGTGATGACTGATGAAACTCAGAAATGTTGGCGAAATGTATATAAATAATTTTGCTGTTGTTCAAATGTAGACTTTAGTCATAATATTTAACATTAGTTTGAGCTAAGAGCTTAGTCCCAACTAGAAGTAAAAATTTCGGAATAGAAATTTGGGTTGCGTTAAAATGTAAATCGGTTAAATATTTTTAACCGACTTCAAAAAAAAGGAGGTTATCAATTCGACGCGTATGTATGTAATATTTCTAGAACTGTTCAGTTTTTGTATATGTTAATATATAGCAGCTTCTGAACAAACGTGCCAAATTTCGAAAGTGTATGTATGTATGAATGTATATATGTATGTATGTATGTTTTTATGTTTGTGCACGCATATCTCCGGAACTACAAGTCCGATTTCAGTGATTATTTTTTTGTTGTACTAGGTATTGTTCAACTTAGGGAATGCTGCAAGTTTCATCAAAATCGGTTCAGTAGTTTTTGAGATAGGGAATTTTAATGCTTAATTACGTACAACTTGAAGTCGGTTTTATCTTTTTATTAATAAAATACTATTATTGTATTTGCTTATATCCTCTACAAGAGGAGGAAACGTAAATAAATAAAACAAGTCAGAATGGTAAGGGTTATGTTTACTAAAGTCCTATCGGCTATCGGCTTTATACGTTCATTTATTCAATCAGTAAGCAAACTTGTAGCTATTTGCTATCGACGTCCAACGATAAAATATAGTACGTTCGTTAGCTCTGTCAGCATCGGATAGTTCCGACGTTTCTCATGTGCACTCAGCTTAATATACCTTTGATATTCTCTGTACATAGTTACTTTAGAGATAAACCTTATTAGTTTGTAGCAATATATGTAGATACTTTTTACATGCGATATTTTTTATAAAATAAGGAAGGAAACTAGCAAACGGCTCACCTGATGAAAAGCATCTACCGTCGCCCGTGGAGCTGCAGATGCGTTGCCGGCCTTTTAGAGGAAATACGTTCTCTTCTTGAATAACCAACGAAATTATCAAAAAGATAAACTCCTGTAAAAAACCTCTCAAACTGGGCATTTTTATTTTTGGTTGCATGTTTTGATTTCCTCCTGGATAAGGCTACATCCTCCTTCGCTCAATAAATCAGTATGTGAGTAGGTTATTGACTTGAAAAAAGCTCAAACACTTGAATGTACAGGACAAAAACCCTTGAAGAGTGGGTTTTAATCAGCAAGTCCATATTTATGAAGGCTCAGGGGCCCGATTTTCAAGCTTCGAACGGCGTCATTGCACGTGGGTGAGCATCTGCAAGCTTAGCATGGCCAATCAAGAAAGTTTTATTCTTACGATAAAGTAGACAAAGTTATAGATTAACAAAGGTAATCTGTCAGATATTGTCCGCAAAAACTGTCAGCGTTTCTATTCATTAGCATTTCTATTGTGGCCATGCCAAGCCTGCTGGCAACGTGAGTGAGATGTCCTGCGATCGAAAGGACATTCTACTCCTGAGAATCAGATCCCAGGTCCCGTATGGCGACATTCTTAGACGTACCTGCAGAACAAGTCTATACCGTGGAAATCTTATAATTGCTGCGGACCTAACAAAAAGTATTAGCGCTTTTGATTTAAGATTGTTATTGAATTCTTCACGAGTCGACACCGGTTCTTTGTACTATTGATCTCTCTATTACTTAAAATATCAGTAGAGTCAGGGAAATTAATAGTTGGCTTTTTGTACTTATTTTTGAAAACACTATGGCGCATTCCGTAATCTATATCCCACCAAAAACATAAATGTGAAAAGGGACAGCCAAGTTCAATACAAACATTATGCTTGTCTATGGACTTCGCCGTAAAAGGAATGGAGATCTGAATGAGTGCCAAGTTCTATGGAAAATTTAAATATGTATGTATAGGAACCAAATAACATTATGAACAAACAATATAGTCTATTTCTTTGCTTTAATGAATATCTATTAACAATTGCTGTTATTTAAATAATGTGAGATCTTAAAGTAGATTAGATTTAACTTGGCCAGTTTTCATTACATCAGTCATTTCATGAAGTTACTGAACATTTTAATTCTGATAGAAACTGGCCAAGTCAAATCTAATCTACTTTAAAATCTCATATTATTTAAATAACAGCAATTGTTATAGATATTCATTAAAGCAAAGAAATAGAGTATATTGTTTGTTTGGCTTTTTGGATTTATTTTTGAAAATACTATGGCGCATTCCGTAATCTAGGTAGGTATATGATCGAAATGGTCCTTTTTTTTATTTTTTTTTTTTATTTTTATTGAGAAGCACAATACACAGTACAATCATAACAATACAAAGCTGTTGTTTACATTATTATCTAATCTGGATTGCAACGTAAAACTATGTGCATTCAACTAATCTAAATTTAATAACAAGTTAGCTCCTCTAATATAATTATAACATGAAGTGTTGTTATTATATGAAATTGTTGTTACCCCTCAAAGTTGTTACAAATAAATAAGTTATGGAGGATGTCTTTCAGACTTTTTGAAAATGAATTAAAGTTTTTATTAAAAATGTCCAATTCTGAGTAATCTCTAGCGAAATCATTGTATTGCCTGGCCATGCGTGTCAGTGGGTTAAAGTAGGAGATGTTATTCTTATATACTTGTAGAGTAAAAACATTAGTACGTTTAGCCCTGCGAGCGCTATATTTGGTATTTAAGTGAATGTTTGAGAGCAGATCCGGTGATTCAATAATATAGTGAATAATTTTGTAAAAGTGTACTAAATCAAAATAAATGCGTCGGCTTTCAAGGGTCTGTATTTTGAATTCTAAAAGTCTGTCGTGGTATTTCGATTTTGAGCGGCCCGGGCTATACCGGTAACTAACGAGTTTGAGAAATTTTCTTTGAACACGCTCAATATTATAAATATGTGTCTGGTAATTTGGCGACCATACAGGGCTCCCGTACTCTAAGATTGTTCTCACTAGGGCTGAATATAAATATAGAGCACTTCTAGGCTCTCTGAAATCTTTAGTTGTTCTAAGAACAAATCCCTGTATTTGATTTGCTTTATTTATTATGTAGCTATAATGAGCTCGAAATGAAAGTTTTTCATCAAAGAAGATGCCTAGGTCTTTTATTGATTGCACGCGGTTGAGTGTATGACCATTGATACTATAGTTCCATATAACTTTGTAATGTTTTTGGGTAATAATTATTATGGATACCCATGGTTGCTGAAATGATTGATGCTATCAACAACAATCACGATAAAGTCTAAATTTTCTAAAAAAAAAGTGGTGTCTATTTGACCAAGTTTATACTAAATGCTAAATTTATTAAAGGCTTATTATTTTATATAATGTACCGTTTTTGGCGTTACTTAAACTTAAGAGCGAGCCAAAACCCCTTAACATTAAACAGGGGTTAGTAAAAACCGGTTTTCACCGCTTCATTTGCAGTTAAAACTGGTTTAACCAGTTTTAACTGCAAATGAAGCGGTGGAACTGGTTACAACCAGTAAAATAAATGAACATGATTCGCTCCTGAGAGATATATTATGTCTGTATGTATGTGCTGAGACAATAATATACATCCAATATCCGGTGAGTGCCATTTCTGACAATGATTGAGAAGATGGCTGAGCCTGAGGTGACGAAGATAACATGCTGAGTTGTCAGTCTGTAAATATAAGAGCTTCCTAATATACGCGATGTACGCGGTTCATAGTTTACACTTTGCATTTGTATGATAACTTAGTAAACGAACTAAATGATAACTTTAGATTAATTCTGTTGTTAAATATTTAAAATAACAAAGTCTATCCAATCTTAACTAATATTAAAAACGTTTGTGTTGTCCGCCTGCCTATTACGTTTTTACGTCTCTATTTTAGTTTTTACCATGTTTTACCACAGAATACATAATTAGTAACTTATGGTTTTACATCAATCATGAATGGATCATCAATGGATGGAAATATTCTTTGTATTAGCTCCATGGAAATATTACTTACTTAAATGTTTTATATATCTGCAAAATGTACAGTTACTACCGCACAATAAACAAATTTCTCCACCAACAAAGTTGCGGATTAATACTGTAGAATCTCCACAAGTTAATAAGAATGCCATGAAACAACAAACAAATGAACTTAGCAAAACCGAAGATACATCGTTTCTGAGCATAAAGTTTGGGAATCCAAACTATTCGCGTCTATTCTATTACAGCTGCTCGCCTGAGGGTTGGGAAGCAATATACAGTCAGGGCGCTTGTACATCGTCCGCGTCACCGACAAAAATTTAAATAAAATGCCACTTTACGTCTTAGACTATAGGGTTCATTTTGCTCTACGCCACTACACAGCAGTGGCGGCATGGGTCACTAGAACAATGTTGGTGGAAAATGAAACCTATAGCTTAGGTTATAAAGTGGCATTTTATTTGAATTTTTGCCGGTGACGTCCCGGTAAAGGGGGCCGTGGATACACGGCCTCAGGCTTCAACACTCATTTACAATGCCAATAGCTCTATCGACGATTCAATCAATACGTAGAGAATAGTGTTTACTTAGTATCTTCTGGCACTAGTAAGGTACTATTGCTTGTATCATTGTAAGAGCATACAGTGGTAGCATGAAGGAAGTTGTATATGTCGCAGTCATCTGGTTCAATCTGCGATTCGATTGAATGACTAGTTCGTAGCGTTATAAAGTAATAGTAGCGTTTATTGAATGACACCATTTAATTAAAGTTCAAAGATAAATTATTTACGAATAAAAATGACAAAGTTCACATAGGAGTTTCTTGTGTAAAAAAATTCTTTGAACAAAGCAAAATGACCGTTGATTTGAATTCGCACCTGCAGCTCTTCTGATGTTGCGAGTGTCCATTGACGACGGTAGTTGCTTTCCATCAGGTGACCCGTTTGCTCGTTTGCCCCCTTATTTTATAAAAGAAAAAACATTTATTTGGTTCTATTGTAACTGAAATTCGACAATAATTAATTTACACGTGTACCTACTTCGAAAAGACAAAGACACCGCAACCTGAGAAGCAAACGTCGATAGTAACCATTTTACCGTTATAATTGGCGAAGTTATCGGAAACATAGCAATCTGGCAATTAAAGACCATTGGATATCCATACTAACAATTATTGTAAAGTGTGTCTATCTGTCTGTACATTCTTCACGTCCAAACAGCTGAACCAATTTTGTTGAAATATTTTGGTATGGCGATACTTTAGGTCCCGGAAATCCATACTTCCATACTAATCCATACTTAATATTATAAATGCGAATGTGTCTCTGTCTGTTACCTCTTCACGCCTAAACCACTGAACCGATTTTGCTGAAATTTAGTATGGGGACACTTTGAGTCCCGGGAAAGGACATAGGATACTTTTTAGCCCGGAAAAATGTACGGTTCCCGCGCGATAAGCGATTTTTGGCGCAACGGAGTTGCGGGTATCATCTAGTGGACAATAAGATAATTTTCATTCTGGAGAAACCAAGGTTCCCGCGCGATATACGAAGTTTGGCGCACTGGAGTTGCGGGCATATTCCAGCCATTGCCACGCATTTTCCAGTTATAAAAATCCGACGTCATCTCCCGGGACCCAAAGGACTTCCGAGCCAAATTACACCCTGATATGTGCAGTAGTTCCAGCGTGAAATAACAAACATATAGATATAGGCCGGCAACGCATCTGCTACTCTTCTGAGTATCCATGGGTGACGGTAGTTGTTTTCCATCAAGTCTGCTTGACCCGTTTGCTAGTTTGCCCCCCTAATTTTATAAAAAAATATACTTAATGTTCTAGTTTAGACACACTAGAAAAAATAAGGCAGACGGACAGAGACGTTGTCGCAAAATATCCTAACTAACTTCTTTTTCCTAACTAAAATCCTAACTAAAATCTTTTTCTGAAAATTTCACGCCACTTGTTTTTAACGTAATTTGCTAGGACAAACAAAAAGTGGCACGTGGCTAATACGATTACACACTTTTGTTATATTTTGCAGATGAAGCAAACGAGGTTAGCGAATGAAGCTGTTGTTTGCTAACATAAAAATATAATAAAATTATTCAAATTCCTGACTCTTTTATGCTTGAAACCTGAAAGTGTAACTAGATGCCCGTCTCGTTGTGTTGAGAACCGAAATTTTAGTGGCACGCTAAAAAAAGCTTACTAAATATTAAAAAATATAAAAAAAAAAATCGGTTAGGATTTTTATTATGTGTGAATATACAATATATAAACAGCCAAGTAGGCAATCGCATTCGTAATGAATTATTGTAATATTTTGTTTTCAAGTTATTATTCCGAATTTTTGTAATTCCTTTTTAGGGTTCCGTACCCAACGGGTAAAAACGGGACCCTATTACTGAGACTTCGATGTCTGTCCGTCTGTCCGTCTGTCTGTCTGTCTGTCCGTCTGTCTCCAGGTTGTAACTCAAGAACGGTAATAGCTAGAGAGTTGAAATGTTCACAGATTATGTATTTCTGTTGCCGCTGTAACAACAAATACTAAAAACAAAATAAATTAAATATTTTAGGGGGGCTCCCATAAAACAAACGTAATTTTTCAAACATTTTTTGCTCGGTATCAACGATGACAACAAGTAGGCACTTGAAATTTTCACAAAAGCCTTAATTATATGTGTACTTTAATAATTAAAAATAATATTATTTAAAGAAAATAATAATTTAAGGGGGGCTCCCATACAAAAAACGCAATTTTTGGCCTGTTTTTGCTCTATAACGATACGGAACCCTTCGTGCGCGAGTCCGACTCGCACTTGGCCGATTATTTCAATGAGTTTTAGTTAGTTACGAAAATCTTTTCATTCGTTAATTTTCTAAGACCGCGGGCTTGCTTTGTAATAATTTGTCACAATGGGCATACGATTCTTAATAATTATTACATGATGATTTTTGGCTCAGCTTTATTTCGACTTCTTTACGCGGATATTGGTTTATCGCGCGAAAACTGTACATTTCTCTGGGATAAAAACTATCCTATGTCTTTGATACCACGCCACGGTAGGTATATTATTAAGGGGAAGACAGCTGCCAATTTGACATCTTTGTGCAGTTTTCTAGACGTAAGTATTTCATTGATTGGCACAAAAAAAAATGTGATTTTTGATTGTGTTTGGAAAAGCTTGTCGAATTTAAATAATAAAATAATGTACTCCTACTGGATGAAAAAAAAAAAACAAAGTCACATCTTTCAGGAACTTTAAACAGTTCTAACTAAAGTAATAATACAATCTATGCTTTAAAAATTTGTTTATTTGATACCTTTTACAAAAATCCAAAGATTGCCGGATTTAATTTTCGGTTCTGACATCTAGATTTCTCATAATATTTATTTTTTTCTCTAACAAAAAAAATGTGTGCACGCTACCGAGTGAACACTTCACATCTCTTTCTCTCTGGCATGAAAATCGACACAGGTGCGAGAGTGATGCGAGATCAAGGTCTTTGGCAGTTGTCAGCGTCTTAAGGCTCCGTATACGAAATTTGCCGATTTCGCCGATTTTACAGACGTGATTTAACAGTTAAAATTCAGTATTTCTATAAGTTTTAATGCACAACATGTAAGATCATTTCAATTATAATCTAATGTTGGAGCTAGATTTTTTTATTTTTTTAAGTATTTTTAAATAATCCAACTCAAACCCGCGACAGTTTTGTGATTTTTGCTGTAAAAGGTTTAGAATATCACCTGTTTATGGATTGTATTGACGTCTTAACGGTATGAAAAAAATACAATGTACTGTTGAGATAATCGTCTATAAAATGTTGGAATTACTTATTACCACATTAGTATGAAATAGTTGAGTAAAAAAATATGTAACTCGGCAAAATTTTAGAGAAAATGGGAAAAGAATTGCTGTTAATTTCGGCAACTTGGAGCTGTAATTCATAAAAAGAAAACGACAGAAATAATCTATCGATGAAATTCTACCCAATTCAAGAAAAAAGAAAAAAAAACAAATTGTGCCAAAAAACACGATTCAAGACAACCTACATCTCACATTATATTACTCGCCGCAAGTTCGAGTCGGCTTTCTGCGTTTAAATGTATTTTAAATCTAATAATTAACATATATTTTTTTAAGTCTAATAAGGGGAAAACCTAATAATATTTTTGTAGCGACCCTTTGCAATTTCGGCAAAATCGGCAAAATTTCGTATACGGACTCAGGACAGAGGATTTTATATTATGTATTATGTATAGATTATAATTTTCTCTACCTTGTGGCATTTAATACTGTACAAACCGGCTGCACTACCCTATAGCTATTTTGCATGGAAACGCAAGATAAACTTAACAACCACGTTGCCTATAAAATAATTATTAACCAACGAACTATAATATAGTGCCATAATCACGAGCGCTGTCTGTCGACACCAATATCAAAAAAACGGTTTAGCTTATTTTCAGTTCACTGAAGACAGGAAAACAATGCACTATCGCGTAGTACGATTGTAGTTTTTTTGACCATGCGTGTTGAAATTATGATGAATTATGAAAGGCACGGCCAAGTTACTCTACTGAGTATATTTATATTATGATAATATTTTGTAAACAGTCTTCGTGGAAACATTGTAAAATTTCCCTAACATATTATAATTCAAATAGGCAGGCAGGCAGACCCACGTTATTTGGTCGAGTTCATAATAATTAACATTGACTTGACATAAGTCAATGTCAGTGTCAAATAATTAACATTGACTTGACATAAGTCAATGTTAATTATTATGAACTGTCAGGCTTGTCATAGCCCAACCAAGTCTCGTAGGTCTACAATTTGTCCGATAATAATCAATTTCTACGATAGCACCTATAGAAATAGAAATGAATTAATTGCAATAAGCTTTACAATCAATAAACCGATAAGAAATCTATAAAATCTTATTTAATCTAATGTTACTGCAGATTGACAATTTTAATTTGTATTTAAGGCGCTATATTGAAGAAACTGTCCTTTTTGACGTAATACTATAGGACCCTCAGAAATGTTACAAATCTGGTAATAAGATATACATATCTACATAGCCTTATCTAGGTTTGAGAAGAACCAGAAACACGATTAATGTATTTTGCCTCGATACATTTAATTTTCGAAATGACCTCTTAAAAATACGAAATTTGAAGATTATTTTTAAACGAAAATAGATGTATTGTAGGAAGTTAGTCTAATAACTAATTAATAGACACCTTTGCAACTCAAAATCGTATAGAAGCATTTTGCTTAAATGCTCCTAGTTATTTTTTAAATAATTAAAATTACGTTTTTCGCATGTTTTCCGAGCGAATCGATAGCTTCTGGCCGCAGCTTATTCACGACTTTATAGTCATACAAATTGAGTATAAAATTGCCCTTGCGGTAAAATTACTTTCGATAAAGCGCCTTAACTGACTTCTTTTATTACCTACGAAGGTGCTTAGCGACGAGGAATTTTGTAGCATTCATTTACAGGTATAAACAGCTATTTAATAGCCTTACTCCTACTAGTAAATATATTTTACATGGAAAAACTATGCAAGGAGTGCTATCTGTCTTTGGTTATTAGAGATGACTCATCGTAGACCAAGAATTTGAGATTTTGAACAGTTGTATTATGCCGCTTAAATACCTTTTTAACTCCCGATGAAACAGAGTAGTGTTATAAGTTAAAATGTCTATCTGTCGATCTGTGTGACTGTCTTTTGTGTTTTTTTTTTAATGGGGGCAAACGAGCAAACGGGTCACCAGATTGAAAGCAACTTCCGTCGCCCATGGACACTCGCAGCATTAGATAGCTGAAGGTGCGTTGCCGGCCTTTTAAGAGGGAATAGGGTAATAGGGGAGGGTAGGGATGGGAAGGAAAGGGAATAAGGGAGGGTAGGGAAGGGAATAGGGTAGGGGATTGCGCCTCCGGTAAACTCACTCACTCGGCGAAACACAGCGCAAGCGCTGTTTCACGCCGGTTTTCTGTGAGAACGTGGTATTTCTCCGGTCGAGCCGCCCCATTCGTGTCGAAGCATGGCTCTCCCACGTATAATTATATTGTTCTATACATACAAATACATATGTTCCATTAATTATCCCTCTGAGCTCCTTAAGATAAGTCCTTCTTTCCTCATAGTATATGGGGAAATATAACTCCGATCGAACTATTTATCTATACATCGAGATAGACAAGAAAGAGAAAAAGAGCTGATAGACAAAACTGACGTTTTCATTTATTTTCAACGAGCATTCCGGAACAGAGAGCAGCTCTATGAATTTCATTCCATTCTCGTTAGAAGCCGTGATTGTTAAACACGTGAGTGAATAACCGACAGAGAGGAGACGCTGAACAATTTCTGGTACAATATATCCCCCACTAATAAAAATACACCGAACAGCTAAAATACAAGGACTGGTGTATTTTTCTGACACATTGAAAAAGTCTCTTGACAGAGAAAGAGAGCGGACCTTAAATGGTACACTTCGTTAATATTTTTATTAGTTAAAAAAAATGTATGACTTAGGGCGCATTTTCACTGGTCGATAGGGCCCGCATGCGGGCTGCGGAAGATTTCTGAAACGCATGCCTCGACCAATCAAAATGCGCCATTAGTTGTCATAAACTCCCCGTATGCTGTATACCGCACGAGTTAACGACTAATGAAAATGCGCCCTTATTGGGCTTCTTGGTTATGTAATGGAGTCTTTATTGGATTTTATCTCTACAAAGTAAATCTATACTTTTCCATACTTCCATACTTAATATTATAAATGCGAAAGTGTGTTTGTATGTCTGTTACCTCTTCACGCCCAAACCGCTGAACCGATTTTGATTAAATTTGTTATGGAGATACTTTGAGTCCCGGGAAAGGACAAACGATACTTTTTGTCCCAAAAAGTGTACGGTTCCCACGCGATAAACATATTTTGGCGCAGCGGAGTTGCGGTCGTCATCTAGCTTAAGAGTTTGTTTGTTTGTTTGAACGCGGTAATCTCAGGAACTACTGGTCCGATTGAAAAAATTCTTTCAGTGTTAGATAGCTCATTTATCGAGAAAGGCTATAGGTTATTATAATATTAAGCTAAGATCAATTAAAGCGAAGAAACAGAGGAAAATGTGGAAAAAACGGGGAAAATTATATGAAATTGCCTATAATCTTAAGAACTTCTGGAGCAATTTTTATGTTATTTGACACACATGAAGAATAGACCACGTGAGGGGATATAGGCTATTTTTGCGGAAAAAATTACGGTTTGCGTGAAATTCCTAAATTACGCGGGCGAAGCCGCGCGGAACATCTAGTATAAAATAATATTATAACTAATTACTGAAAAGTGTAAGCAATAGGTACTAAAATGATGAAATGATGGCGAACCTGTATATCCTAAGTTATACTATACAGCACTATCCTAAGTTGACGGGTACCATGTTAAATTAAAATACATAATAGCAATGGAAAAAAAGTTATTGGAAAATACACAAAATGTGGACAGACAGCCAGGAAGCAGGTTCGGAGTTGAGCGTCTGCTCGGCTATGTATTCGCGATTCGAGTATATCCATTATCCAGTTAGACGGGTCTAACAGAAAAAATTGGACATCCATTCACCGTGCCCTTGCGATACGTCAATATTTGTAGCGGTGTCCGCGCTTTTTTATCCACTTGTTACTATTCTAATTAACACTGGTAGCTGTAAGCTGTGATGTAAATTGTAAAGCGCTTTTTTATTGAATTTTGCTATGATTTTTGATGTGTTAAAAACTCTGGTTATTTGTTATCTCGGCACAAAAAAGAAGTGAAAATATAAGATTACCATAAAAAATATGAGATTAAATTGATTCATAAATCATATGCAGATTGAGGATCAACTTTATTTGGCGGGATTATAATCAGTAACCTGTATCTGGGATTGACATAACTCGAAAAAATTACGAATGCCTTCTGCCAATGAATTAATAATTGTTCTCTAATATTTGAATATCACCCAAATCGTGACATCTCTTACAAGCAGCGTAGTTTCGTTGCAAATGTGTGTGTAACTGTGTAGAACTAAAACACAGCGAGACGTAGTTTACATTACTTTAGTCGTAGTTTTCTATCTCCACTTTTTGTGATAATTAAGTTTGTTAAACAAACGTGTATAATATTATAAAACCGAATGAAAGCGCTTAATAAATGTAACATAATGCTGCCGGTCCAAGTGATAACTAATTAAAATAACAAATTACAGGTGTTTTGATGTTACAACTTGTAATAGGATTACAAGATTATTTCATTTTATTTTCATATAAGGATTAGTTTTTATTTAAAAGATTAGTGTCTACTTTTAATTATTTTTTTAACATTCGAATAACTATACCAAAATATGCATTTTGATAGTTCGTTACCAAAATAAATTTTAAGTTTGAATAGTTAATTTTTAAAGTGAAAATCCAAAATTGGAATATTCTATTTCACAATGGAATTGCCTTAATGCTCAAAGGGCGAAGTCTTCATTGAAACGTATAGGGGTAATAAGGTCTGAAAATTTAGTGTCGGAGCTGAACCTAGGAGCGTATTATTTCAGGCTTTGTAAACTTTATTAATCCCTCTATCGTGGAAAAAACGAGACACAATAGATTTGTATTGTTATCATGGTCCCATGCGACCGCTTGGGGCTTGAAGCATTAATGGCGGTGCGAATCTATTTTTTAACATAGATCGATTTTAGGGTTTCATACCCAAATAGTATTTTAAAAAGATAAAACCGACTTCAAAATTGTACGTAATCAGGAATTAAAATTCCCTATCTCAAGAACCACTGAACAGATTTTGATGAAACTTGCAGTTTTCCTCAAGTTGAAAAATACCTAGCACAACAAAAAAAGAATCATGTACCTTAATTGGATTTGCAAAGAAAAAAACTTACATACATAAGTACACTTTTGTAATTTGGCACATTTGTTCAGACGCTGATATAGACTAACATATACGAAAACTAGTCAGTTCTGAAAATATTACATACTTCAAAAAAAGAGATTATGTTAACCTCTTGTTTTGAAGTCGGTGAAAATCGTACCTCATTGTGTCGAAAGTCCCATTAAACTTGGCCGGCCGTACTGTAAATACAGCCCAATGTCCTGTGGTTGAGTATACGTGGGTGTTGACGAATGGGCAGAGGAGTAAACCCACGTGTCCACCCGCATTATTTAAGTGCTGGACGTCATAGTACGTCATCTCGAAGATATTATGAGAAACCCTGAAGCTACGCGTCAAATGCATCGAAATTGGTCTTAAGGTGCTCCTTCACCGGGAGCATTCGCGTGTAATGTCACATTATAGATTAGACTCTGAGCGTGACATTACAATACTGCCTCCCTGACTGACGAGCATTCGCGTGTAATTTAAGTTGTAACATATTATAGATTCGACTTTGAGCATCACATAGCAAGTTGACTTCACTGTCACGTAGCATTGATGTTACAGTTGTATCAAGATATTACACATTGTATCATTACTGGTGCGCATTGTAATGCTCGGTTCTCCTCCCTCACTATGTAAGTCTCGACTCTGTAACGTTACATTACAACCGAATGCTCTCGGTGTGGGAGCACCTTTAACCCATCAAACTCCATAAGGACACCGGTGACCGCGACAACAATAGATTTCCAAGAATCCGCGATCGAAGGATTAAGGATTGTTGGCCACGATTGCGAACGGTAGCTCTATAAAATGTTTAACTTATTTTGATCGTGAGCAAGACTATTATATTGTTATGTCCGTCTACAGCAGTGGTCCCCAACCTTTTTTTCATGCGGGCCACAAAAATGTTTTGGTCTTGGTGTCGCGGGCCGCAACAAAAATTTTTTAGGGTTAAAAAATAACATTCTTCAAAATTAACGTTACTGAATTTAATATGTTTTTAACCGACTTACAAAAATGGGGAGGAGGATATTTTTTTGAGGATACAGGTTTACCGCTAACGTGAGGTACGGCCCTAATCTCGAAAAAGGAGCAGCTTCTCTCGAACTCGAAGTAGAGCATTAAGTTTCTGCTAATACTTATTAGCAGAAACTTAATGCTCTACTTCGAGTTATTTTATTGTAAAAAAGTCTGAAGTATGTGCGTACAGTGGCCATCAAGATCTTAAAATGAAAATCTAAGAATAATATAAACCATTAATAGAATAAATTAATTAACTATCTAATATAATCCATATCCATACTAATATTATAAATGCGAAAGTGTGTCTGTCTGTCTGTCTGTTACCTCTTCACGCTCAAACCGCTGACCCGATTTTGTTGAAATTTGGCATGGAGATACTTTGAGTCCCGGGAAAGGACATAGGATACTTTTTGTCCCGGAAAAATGTACGGTTCCCGCGCGATAAACGAGTTTTGGCGCAACGGAGTTGCGGGCATTATCTAGTAATAATATAAACCATTCACAAAATGAATTAATGAACTATCTTTTAGTAAAAAATAAAATATGGATAATGAATTGTATTTAATTACACAGCATTAATTAAAATTTCCACATCGGAAAACGCAATCGAATCCCTTCAGTAATCGGGAGATAAAACAGTAACGGTAAAATAATTAAACAATTTCACCGTGAAAAGGGAAATTTTACATTATTCACTTGTATTTCATTCATTCATAATAATCACATAATTAATTTTAATGTATGCTCAGGTTCCACCTTTGTAAGTATTCCCATATTATATTTTGCCTAAACAAAACGCAATAATTAAACCTTTTAACCATTAAAAACAATGAAATGTAATATATTGTACTTGAAAATCTCTATACTTACACATTATACGACACGATGGTAATCATGATTACCACTATGATTGCGAAGCTGTCTAAGCACAATCAATGTCCAATGTCCATCATAGACAATCATAGGAGGATATGTCCCTCTTCACACTTGTGTGGTTCATAATTGAGGACATGAATGAATAAAGAAGGTAACTAACATAATATTATTACATCGTTAGAGCAATTACTTTTTTTTTTCCTCATAATTTGCATAAACCTTGAAACTTACCTAATTCATCATGTGGCTAATATTATATCTAGCTATACCATAGGTATCAGAAAGCTATACTTAGAATCCACATTTTTTTGGACTTCAAATTTTTTGTCGCTCCTAAAGGCTCTATTTATCCGAAAAAACGTCAGTTTTCAAACTGTTGGTACACACTTCATCCAATCATCTCATCAAATGGCCAACGCCACTATCGAAATAAAACAGTGACAGAAATGTAAAATGTGACATAACATAGCATTTTGCGTTTAACTGTACCTAATGGGGCGTACAATTCGAAAGAAAATTGTCAATGACTTACGGTGCCTTACCGTAACCGTTAAAAGTGATATAATTTTATACGTAACCGGTGTGAGACCAAGCGGCACAGCTATACTTTTCTACGCAACTGTCTCTCGTAAGTATAATCGACAGCCAAGTGTGTATTTTGAACCTTATCTTTATGAAGATAAGATTCATACAGATTGGTTATAAGAGACTGTGCAAGTGCATCTTACCGCAAAATTGACGTTTCTCACGGATTCACTCGTTTTGTAAACACTTTGTGTGAACAAAGAAAATGTGGTTTCGCGGAGCGCGTGATACATAAATAATACTTTTTAGAAAATATGTCATCAAACACCAGTATGGAGATTGGAGATAATTGATTCCTTTGAATTGTTTTTACAAAACATTCTTTTTTTAGGGGGTCCGTGAAAATTTCACCTCTGGGGTCTGCCACCAAAAAAGTTAGAGAATCGTTGTTGTAGAGATTATTCTCTATTCTTAGTTCTTACATCATATTTTGTATAGCCATTGTAATAACTACTTATATATCCAATATCTTATATAGAAAGTATAACTTTATAAAAGGTAATTATGATGCTGCGAATATTTCACAGTTGACAGTACCTACTTAGATATTATGTGAAAGTAATTTTCTTAAGTGAGGTTCTTACGTTATTAGGTTATAGAGGCAACTACTAAAGAATGGGCGACGGTAGTTGCTTTCCATCAGGTGACCAGTTTGCTCGTTTGCCCCCTTATTTTATATAAAAAAAGAGTGCTAAAGTATTTAATTTGAGAACTCTTTGTCCCATCAGAGAAATCAATAATTCATACTTTATATGGCATTCGTTATATTGTCGAGCTATTTCAAGTCAATGTGAGTTGTGATGCTGAGCTTGACAAAACTCTACCAAATTATGAAGGTAAATTAATTTCTCTGACAGTACTATGTTAAGGCAGGGATCAATCTCAATCCAAAACGATAACCTTGCACACAACCAAAGACCAAGTGTATACGCATCGCAATAAGATTCATTTTAGCTTAGCATAAAACTGTAGTTACTAGGGGCGGATCTTCTCTATTTTTCATGATTTTTTAAAAAATCTTTGGAAATAAATATTAAGAAACAAAATTGTTCGGTTAAAGATGTTTTAATATAGATTTACTAACAATTTATTCAAATAAAATGTAGAATTATCCTAGTTGATACTTATATTTCGATGAATTAGATTTTTGTCGGAGGGTAAATTAATTACAGCCAAAGTATTACGTTTTATAAAAATGTTTATGGTTTAAAGTCTTTTAAATATTATGAATAATATGAGATATAAAGCATCTCATATTTTTTACACTTCGTTTGGTGCAACTAATATAATTATATTCTGTGACTTCGTTATTATATTGGAACTAAGCCGGGAGTCACGGAATAACAAATTGGAGTTTATGCCCGCCTTAAGTAGGGTCAATTGTACAATATCTATCTCCAACCGTACTGCAATTGAAACAAAAATAAGTAATGTGACATATTCGAAGCGTATTAAAATTATTTTAATTAATCACCGAAAGCCTCAGTTTATAGAATTTCCGAGCCAATTCGGTCAGATAATTAAAATGGAGATAAAGGCTTATTAAACTGTAGCAGTCACCTTTGGCTGACACCGAAATACCAGTTATACAAAAATGCACTCTACACGAACGCAATATAATTTAAAATAATCTAGCCGCGACATAATATGCATTATATGCAACACTGGTTAGCACGGAAAAGTTAATCACGATCCTTTCGACCAATAAATTGTGTTATATTCGACGATACAAAGCTTTCGGCGTTTCATAAGCCATATTAATGGGGTTTCGCTAAATAATAGAGATAGTTTTCATAAACAAAACGGATGATATTACACTTCATAGACAAGAACATAATAATATGAATTTGTCATACTTCTTGCACCTTCTACCACAGTAGTTCTCAAACTTTTTTGGTTGAATCCTTTTAAGAAGTGGCACTTTTGACGGCCATCAAAAAAAATGTTTTTCTCACTTCCGGGCGGAAAACGTCAACTTTCTTCCCGCTGCGCTTACCGGTGTTGCCGTTTTCCACCTCCATCGATGAGAAAAATAGTATACGCACTATGGGCAGTAGCCACATGTTTGTTGACCTCGGCTTCGCCTTGGCGAACAATTACATGTGATCTGAGACATTTCTTATTTTCCTGCCCTAGGTGCATAATGTACTATTGTCTTTTCATGGAGACGATTAATTAGAAGTTAGAACTGTCTCGCGGATCCTCTACAAAGCAGTTGGTGGCACCCAGGGGTTCGCGCAGCATACTTTGAGAATCACTGTTCTAGTGTAACACTTTATTTTGTTGTTATTTAATATTTTCCTAAAGCCCCTCCATTCTTTGGGCCATTACCAAATAACGTAGTAGATCTGCCATCTGCGGGGCTAAAATGGTCACATTTAGCAATTCCTCTCAATCAATTCACAAAATGAATTGTCAAAACTGTCAAACTCACGAATGTCAAATTAGTACGAATTTAGACATCTGAATTGCAAACAGTGTCAATTTTGCGATTTTTAAAAATGAATGATATTAATATTATGATGATTCATAATAATATTATGATTCTCCAAAGCGACCATTTTAGCCCCGCTGACTATGAAACAATTTCTAAAATTATTAAACTAGCAATGGATTTTCGAGAATAGCACTATTTTAGTACGATTATGCACACATGCGTGTATACACGCATGCATGCGTCCAAACGTATGTGTGCGTACATGCACGCGTCGTGTCGCCAGAATTCGTGGCTCTAACATCCAATTTTGGACAGAAATACATATTCATTGTCTGTCTGTCTGTTACCTCTTTAAAACTGCTATATGAATTTGGTTAAAATTCGAATCTAGTCTCAGAAAAGGCTATAGGATTCTTTTAAACACAGTTGCGGGGAAAAAAGATACCAGATCTTTTTTTAATTAGGGGTAAACAAGCAAACGTGTCACCTGATAGAAAGCAACTACCGTCGACTATGGACACTCGTAACCTCAAAGTAGCGTATTGCGTTGCCGACCTTTTAAGAGGGAATACGCTCTCTTCTTAAAGGTATCTTAATAATTTTCAATTTAAATGGTAACGTTACCAAATATTGACCTGCCTCCCCATTAAAATTCATTATGATACCACAATATTAAGTACTTACTTAGGTTTCGAAATATTTGATCGATTATTTGGCGATGGCTAATAGATTTACGCAATTATTAATGAGCGATTCATTTTCATATAATGGTTTCTGTGGATACGTTACCATCATCAGTATTCTAACCATGCCTTGAATGAACTTTTCATTCAAAGTTGTTTTCCCTCTGAGTTGAACGATATAATTCTTATATCGTTGTGATAAGAGTTCTGTGAAGTTTGGACAACTATGAACTAGGTGTACGTATGGTCGTAAGTTTCAAAGTGAATGAACATAATATGTACTAGGTTTATGCATGTAAGTTTCAAAGTGTCACACTGGATAAAATGTACGTAGCCTTTTAAATATACTACTAGTACCTAAACTCTATTTTGTTTCCGTAAATTTTGTTATCTTACTTGTTATTTTTTGTAATAAATATGATTTGTTGATCAACTTCCAGATCTAAAAAATTGAGGTATTTTTGTTCTTTGATCAAAATCTAGTAAACTGCATATGCTTTATTTATTCTACATTTCTATAGTGCCTCGGATTCCATCATAACACGAGTGTAGTACAAACAAAGCAACAGTTAGAGTTTAGACAAATGGTGTTAGAATAAAAGTTTAAAGATTAAATGTTGTGAAACGTAGCTGGGAGCTGTATATAAAGTACCACTGTACCACAATAGACAGAACTAACCAGTAGGCCGACTTCAAACAAACTGACCGATCGGCGCGGGTACGGTGGCACCGCTGCCGCTGCTGTACTCTGTAAGCATGCTATGCTACGAACGGCTGAGCAACGCATTGTTAAGGCGCGCGTCGGCCGATATGATATACAATCAAACGTATAAACGAGAACTCTCCTAAAGCTGATCGCACATTTGTCAGTACCGTACGCGTCGAACGCACCGCATAGTGATAATAATAATAATTTAGCCAGCAAAAAATATACACACCGTCATGACAGCGTAGCCAAACAAATACACCAACTACTAGCAATGAAGCTCACTCTTATAGACTCACATACACCATATTATAATTTCAAACCTAGTATGTAATGTTCTTCAAAACAACTCTGTTAAACCATGGAGTAAATACACATGTCTGGTCTCTGGTTAAACTTTACTGGAATCGCGACATTGTCACAGATCGAACCATCCTCTGCAATAGACCAGACATGACTCTCACAATAAAATCTGAAAATACTACATACCTTATAGATATCACCGTCCCCAACACCAATAACCTAAAACAAAAGCATAGTGAAAAAATACAAAAATACATTCCCTTCGCAGACGAGATTAAGCAAATGTGGCGTCAGAATACTATTAAAATAGTACCTGTTATCATATCCTCAACCAGTCACCCATAAAAACAATAGATTTACATAAAAATTCATACACACAAATGCAAAAATCCATTGTCATTGATACATGCTCTATAGTTCGTCGATTTCTTAACCCGTCCTCATCTTTCACAACATCACAATCATAACTCTGCTTATGAATCAGGTTACTTGGCATCAGCCCGTATCTGAATCTTTTATTCGGCTAATAGCCGAAACTCAAACTGCTTACAACGTTGAACGTTATAATTATAATAATAATAATAATGAAAACACGAAATGCGGCGCGTACGGTGCGGACCAATGTGCGGGGTTTCACATCATTTCATACAATTTAAAATGCGGCTCGTTCAGCAGAGTTCTGATAAAATATAAATGTGCGTTCAGTTTGGCCTACTGGTTTGTTCTGCCTAATGTAAAAGTACGGAGCGAGCTAAGCTGCGAAGAGCAACCGCTGAAATATGTATGGAGCATGATCTCTATATTCATGTACCGTCGACAATTTGATACTGCTACATTTACTAACGGGTGTGTTTGCTTATATTCATCGTCAGTATCACCCACAGGCCACACTAATATTATAAATGCGAAACTGTGTCTGTCTGTCTGTTACCTCTTCACGCCCTAACCGCTCAACTGATTTTGCCGAAAGGACATATACTTTGAGTTCCCAGAAATAATGGCGTCGCGGCGTTGGCAGTTGGCACAACGGAATTGCAGGCGTCATCTAGTCAACTATATTTTATTTTTAAGTGAAAACATCGTTAGCAGTGTGGTGCACTTTTAGGGGTGGATTATTATCACGTCAGGACACACTTGACCGATTTGAAAAACGCAAGAAGAGTAAGCCGTCACCGCGCCGAAAGTAGGTACTATTCCCCTCAGTCTACAACACGACGAAAATCCCAAAATACAACCGTTTTTTTTCGGAATCAAGTGTGATTTCAGCCCCTCTATCTATCACACGGACAGTATGCAAAATATCGTAGTTTCATACATGTGTGAGTCTTTGATGAATACTCATCGAAAATGAACATCACAATTTACATCTTCATGAAGCATTTAGCATACAAGAACACAAACAAGAGTTATTAATTTTCGATTCATAGCTCCTGAAGCGGCATTGATTGTACCAGATCCAATCAGCCCGTACACGACTTACCGGAGTTTATTTTCAGTTAATTGAATGCCATTCATACTCGAACATGACTTTTATAAGTGCAGCGGCGGCCATGTTTTTATTTTACTTTGATACATTTACGGCTTTTATCATGCATAGCTCTCTATTCGTTTTGATTAACAATTTTTTGTGTATAGCTGAAACCTGCTATGAGAAGCAAGTTATAAACCCACTAACTGCGGGAACCGTACATTTACTTTGGAAAAATCTGTCTTCTTTCTTTTTAGTCTATTTATTATGATCTATTATTTTGTGTAAGTGAAATTTTAAAATGTGTCCAATGATGATTGATGGCGTATCATATTCTACATCATACAAATAATGTGGTTTTGTTTTTTAATACTTTATAACTAGTGTGAATTTTAACTAATATTGAACTTTAAAATAATATATTAGAATCTAATATAGGATGGAAATTGGAATATACACAGTCATTTGATGCATATTATGTAGCACCATTATCAAACTTGTTAAAAACAGACTCGAACAAAATTATAATTTGACCTCTCCTCACGTTTCCACATAATGTAAAAATAAACCAAATTTAAATGCAACGGTAAATTAAAATTTTCATTTTGCTTGAACGGAATCCGATTTTCCGATTGTTTTTAAGAGCTTTTTATTCATGTTTGCAAATGATAATATCAGTTTGCTTACAAAGATTAAACTTTATCTTTCTCATTGCGATTCAATTCTATTATAGAAATTCAATTTATTCTCGAATGCTTGAACATTTTCTTGACGTAAGGGTTGGGAAACCAGCGAGCATAATGGTGTCTTGGAGTGTTGATATTTATTCACGGTCTATATAAATTCAGGGTGTGATTTGGGAAAACTGAATAGAAAAATATATTCTAAAATATCTTGAAAGATATCCAATATCCATACTACTATTATAAATCCGAAAGAGTGTCTGTCTGTCTGGCTACTTTACCTACCTCTTTACGCCCAAACTGCTTAACTGATTTTGCTGAAATTTGGTATAGAGATACTTTGAGCCCCGGGAAAGATCATAGGATACTTTTTACCCTGGGAAAATGTACAGGTTCCGAGCCATAAACGAATTTTGTCGCAACGGTGTTGCGGGCGTCATTTAGTCATAAATGATTAATAAATAATAAGTAAACATATTTTACGTTTGGAATCGTTGAGACACGCGTTGATAGGATACAAAATTATTATGTTCTGTGTAGTTTTCTGTCTGTGATATTGTTCTAAAAGTAGTTTTTTTTCAGACGCGGGAAGTACGGATAAGAGCAATGGTATGAAGGAACCGGGATCACCTGAGGAATTGGTAAGTCTAATCTAATTTCACTAACAATAATATATTAAAACCGTGCCCAATTAGCGCTTTAACTTATTAAGCATTTTATTTTAAGGCGACGAACGAAGGACGAAGAAAAATCGATATCGCTACAGCCAAATTACGCGTTGATATTGCTGTAGCGATATCGATTTTTCTTAGAATAATAATAATCAATCAAAAATACCTCTGTAAAAAGGGATTTCTATTTTGCCAACAGAGGAGAGTGATTTAAGCTTTCAAAATTTGTACACAGATTGGTTCAAGCATATACTTTAATTTGCCTATAGCTTATATGAAAATATATATTTATGGTTTTTAAATTACGCGACAATTTAAACCATTTTGTCGCTTACGCCCTTTCCATTTCTTGCTGTTCCATTGCTTGTTTTCTTTGAGAGGCCGGGCCGGCCTCTCATAGAAAACTCATCCAACACGGAGCCTATCTAAAACATATCCAACACGGTTTTTTACTTTAACGCGGCATCACCTTAAGTTAACTCGAACAAATTCTTACTAAATACTGAAGCATAAATAATAATATTTTGGCCGGTTTATAGTATCCAGTATTTCAATAAAGCGCTGGTTTGCTACTAGAATAATGTAAACGGCCATTGGAATGTTCTGTAATGTAATTTGGTTTACCCTAGTCCCCGTTTGCATTATTCCAGTAGCAATCCAGCGCTGGATTGGATCACTGAATTGGAATAATGTAAAGCCGCTATTAGGGTTGAACCTTGAAAACGAGACGCAACCGATTACCGAACATTGTTTTATTTAAAATATGAGGTGCGTTGCGTTGCCATGCCGCTTTTGGTGTGATATCAACCTTTGCTAAAATTGTAAGGAAGTATGTATTTCTTTAAATAAGCTCGATTTTAAACGAGTAAAAGATTGATCGAAGAAAGATTGAACATTTTCCCATTTGATCGTCGTATACAAACTTAAATCGACACGAAGATTTACGACAGAGGAATTAGGATGAGGAAAATGATAATACCATGTTTGATACAAGAATTTCAATCCGACAAGTGTGAGTGGACTTGCATGATTGATTCCGTACAAAGCTGCGTCCATAAAATTGCGCAATCTCCGCGCATGTAATATGTAAAACACAATTTGTAAATGTTTTGAAAATGACAGTATTTTTCTTTTTACATAATTTAATATTATGTCAGCGATATTATATAAATTTAAAATACTATAAAAACAACAATAAGTATTTAGACTTTTTGTCGTTTTTATCCTCGAAATACGGGACCCTAAAATCGACAACGGCTTTGGATTCCTTGTGAGGTATTACAATTTGCTTCCATCTGTTTCTGGCTTTATCCACGAGTCATCACTCTACATAAGATCAGGATAAATTTCAACGCTTATATTGTCAAGTTATGGTGCAAAAAATGTGTAGAACATTACTGAATATTATTATAAACTAGATATCATTCATTTATCGCAGGGAACCGTACATTCTGTTGCGACAAAAACTATCATATATCTCTTCCTTGAGCTCATGGTCTGGCCTGGCTATCGTCCGCTATCATACACCAATACCGCGTCTACAAAATGGCGATGGCTTGCAGTAGTGGATCTTCTTCTTCTTTTTGAAAATGGCTCCTTGGTGAGTTGCCAATGTCAGAGTGAGCAGTAGTGGATCAGCATGGACCATTGTGAAGAGGCACCTTTACGTCCATGATCCAATACATTTTGGATTACTGACTTCGTTGTCAAAATTATCGAATTCAAGTTCTCTTAGAACCCTTGATTGAACTTTCTAGAATCGATGACAATTTTGGGTCCAGTTGAGCCTGTAGTCAAGACATTTTATTTATCGCTTCTTTATAGAATCGCCGATCAAAATGTATGGAATTGACATTAGACCAGTCGAACGTCAACTTCATATTAACGAACGCTTATATTATGTCAATTCCATACATTTTGATCGGTGATTCTATAAAGAAGCAATAAAGAAAAGGTCTAAGCTAAAGGACCTAGGGGGTGTGCCAAAATGTTTTCGTTTTCGCTTCGTTATAGAATCGCCGATGAAAATGTATGGAATTGACACAATACGAGTCGAACGTCAACGTCATAATTATTAACGAACGCTTATGTTAATTCCATACATTATCATCGCCTATTCTATAACGAAGCGAAAATGAAAACATTTTGGCACACTCCCCTGGTATCAGCTCGTGACGATTTGATACTGCCAAAGTGCCGAAATCGCCCGTCCGGCCGTTGATCGATGGCTTCCCTATTTTCGATCGAATCGGAATCAAATTGCTCTGCTAATTGCCCTTGTCAGACAAAATCTACATATAAACTAGACGGATGGACATTCAAGTTGTTGGGATTTGGTGTGACGTTTTCTCTGAAACCCGAAAAGAATTCGTGTGAGAAATCGACACGAATTTAGTAGAGTTTACACATGCAGTAACGCATACGACAGCCTGAGATCATCTCATCCATAACTAATCTTATAAAGTGAAAGTCAGACACACTTTCTGTCTGTCTGTCCATCTGTCTGTCTGTCTGTTACCTCTTCACGCCCAAATCGCTGAACCGATTTTGCTGAAATTCGGTATGGAGATACTTTCAGTCCCGAGGAAGGACATGGATACTTTTTATCCCGGAAAAATGTACGGTTCCCGCGCGAAAAACGAGTTTTGGCGCAACGGAGTTGCGGGCGTCATCTAGTGAGGTGTATAAAAAAAGTCACACAATATAATCTAACCTAAGTTTTTAATACAGAAAGATACTTGACATAAAAATGTTAATCATAGTAATTGCGTTGAACCCATACATAAGATTAATTTTGTTTATGACATCTATTAAGCTATTGCACAGCTTTTATCGTGGGCGCTGAGCGCGGCGACCAAATCAAAAAATTCCGTGACGAAAAAACCTAACACCGCCCACTCCGACCGACAAAGTGGTGCGGCGCGGCGTTTGCCAGACTTCGGCACGTTGTATGTGTGTGTGCGACTAGAGTCTAGAGTCTAGAACTCTAGACGTGCGAATTATAATTAAGTTGATTTAAAATTCTTTGCAGCGGCAATCCCTGAATGTCAAACGTATTTTTTTTTCAACACGTCATAGCATATTCCTAAAATATCCGCACTCCGCAGGTACCACACCTTATTCTTCTTAAGCACATCTATTTGATACGATTTTTATGAGCACAACCAACATACGTCATAACGGTGCGACCTCGATATCTGATGGCGGACGCCGCAGGGCAGGCCTACTTTTTCATAGTTCGACGTACAAACAAGCCTGTGCCTGCATTTTTAGCTAACGAGAAGGCTTGAACCAATTATGACTGCAGTGATAAATTACTAGCCATTTAGCCGTAAGTTATAAGCAACGATCCAAGCTAGAGTACCTTTAAAGGCGATCACTCATTTAAAATGGATCATTTCGATCAACTGACTGCTTAGGAAGCAAAAATAAGGTCGACAAAAATGTCCTACCAGCTGACTTGCGAGTTGCGATCCATCGAATAGAGGACGCCAAAATATAGGCGGCTTCTTTAAAATTATTATGACTGTGATATTGAATTGTTATAGTCACAAGAGTTGCGGTGGTGAAAATGAGTGGTGTGTTTTATTCAAAAATTACATTGAGGTAAACTGGATTTCTTAATTTTTAAAAACATATCTGATTCAAATTGTTTTACCCGTTAAATACTAAAATAAGTCATAGATTTTGTACAGTATCATGACAATCATTTTAAAAATACCTGTGAAAATATAGTTGTGAATAAACTATGATAACCTGAAAACAGTTTTATCTGCCGCTCTGTTTTGCCCGTTCACTGAATCGCACCGATTATTTTTATTTTTCAATTAATTGATAAAAGTTTCAGCGGAAAATCAAACATTTTGCGACATCAAGCCGGCAAATGAAAATGTCGGTTATGATTGCAAATAATGGTTTCCATTGTAGTGAAGTATGAAATTAACTTGCGAAAATGAATTAACACTAGGCTCTACAAAATCTCTGTATAATAAGTATTAAGGACACGAGTGTAACACAAAGTGGGTAACTAAAATTTTGAAAATTGTTTTTCTTCCACAATAATAATTATTGGAGACTTTGAGACAGAGACAATGATTTGAAATCAAAAAATGTGGATTTTACGTACCTATATATATATCACCCAGATGATGAAGTAGGTAAGTTACATGGATTGTTTATAGAATTAAGGGAAACCGGCCAAGTGCGTGTCGGGCCACGCGCAATATAGGGTTCCGTAATACCGCTAATTTTTATTTTATTTTTGTGTAGTCAATGAATGTACATTCATTACGTGTTTTACACTACTAACAACATCATCTCAGTTACTTTCAAAGGAATTTGAACGAAAAGTTCCTTTATACTTCGCCGAATACATTTTTTTTTAGTTGATCGACTATTACTCAATAACTTATGAAGTCTTCTTAGCCGTGATAGTTTTCCTTTTAAATTCATTCATTCAATTTTTTCACATTTCCAAAAGCAACCGTTTAGCTGGTAGAAGGGAGGACACTGGACTCTAACTATTTATATTCCACCTTAAAACTTAATATTTCACAAACGGATCCCTAAATCGGAAAATGATCTATGAATACTCATAATAGTTTTAAAATACCTATCCAACGACATCCCACATGACGGGGTGGACGCGAAAAAAAATTTTCATCCCCGCTTGATGTGTATAGAAGGTACCATTAAATTTTTTTAAGATTTCATGTGCCATTTTGTTGCCATAATTAATATTTCAATTTATTATAATTCATGCCAAATTACAGCTTTGTAGGTCCTATAGTCTCTGAGCAAAACCGCGGACAGACAGACAGACGGACAGACAGACGGACGGACAGACCGAAACTATAAGGGTTCCTTGTTGACTACGAAACCCTAAAAATGAGTAAGTGTATGTTATAAATAATAGTTACCCACTTCATCCGCTTCATTCAACTGCGATGTGTTTCAAGTTGTCCTAAGGCGCGTCTTAAAAACTGTTACTTTTCCGGTCTTGCTGACTGCTCAATATGCATGAGATACACCGCTCAGACTTATCACTAGGTGGTTGAGTGCTCATTTTCCTATCTTATAGGAAAACCGGCTGAAAGGTCCCATCGCGTTATTAGTATATACCTCCACGCATTCTGGAAGTAAAGGGTCGTGACAGACAGACAGATGGACGGTAGGTAAGATGGACACACACACGGATAGACTTACAATAATCTGAGGGTGTGCATTAGCGTACGCGTACGTCCATCTATTTTTGATATTTCGACTGTCATCTTCATTGCTATTGTGGTAAAATATTAATTTTACAATGATATTATTAACTAATGACCAACATCTTAATTACTAGATACCGCCTGCAACTCAGTTGCGCCACAGAATATATTATAATGTATCAAGTTGCGCCAAAAGTCGTTTATCGCGCGGGAACTCTACAATCGACATAATATGTATATCGGGGACGGGGATGAAAAGTATCCCATGTCCATTCCCGGGACTCAAATTATCTAAATATCAAATTTAAAAAAATCGGTTCCGTGGTTTGGGCGTAAAGAGGTAAAAGACAGACACACAGACACACTTTCGCATTTAAATATTAGTATGGATACAAATAATCTATCTTCTATCAACAATGTTTAATTTTTTAGAGTTTAATTTTTTTAGGGACGAAACACTAAAATCGTGTTATAACTGACAATTTATTTTCACTGTGGTCATTCCACTTGTAAAGTACATCGCTGGAATGTATCCAATAGAGATATCGCACCGGACGTGGTTTTATTTGCTTCGTTTGTTTCTACATACGGATCTTATCCGGCTCTCCTTTGAAATTGGAGTATAAGTTTCTTGATATTTTGAAGCTTCTTATGTCTAGTATTGGAATATTTTTGTTTGTGATACTTTATGCACTTTGTGGTACAAAGGTGGAGCTTGGTCTGGTGGTATTTTCTTACAAACCGAGCTATGTAGAGATAGACAATAAATGCTTATCTGTTGCCTCTGCACGCCTAAACCACTGAACTTATTTTGCTGAAATTCGGTATAGAGATACTTTGTGTCCTGGGAAACGACGTAGGATACTTTCTATCCAGGAAAAAATTTAGGGTTCCCGCGCGATAAACAAATTTTGGAGTAATCCACAAATTACGTCAGGTGTTTTTTTGAATTTTTTGACCCCCCTCCCCCCTGGTGAGATTTCGTGAGATTTTTCAAAATGTGGGTTTCTTACGTAAACGTTTGGTCTGACAGTCAGTAGATCTTTCGAACGAATTTGTGAATGATCTTAATCGTATAACGGTTAATTTAATCTTAGAAATACGTACAATCTGGATGAAATGGACTAAAATAGTATTATTTTGTTGAGAAAAATATTATGTGAGATTTGCCGAGACCCCGCCTCTCCCCAACGTGAGATTAGATGAGATTTGACTCGACCCTCCCCCTAAACACCTCACGTAATTTGTGGATGCCCCCTAACAAGGTTGCAGGCGTCCTCTAGTTGATGAGAATACAAGAATCTCGTGCTTACAAATGACAATAACGCATGGCTGGTTGGACGTAACAAAACCGAACAATTTAGATCGAAGGATTCTAAAATACCCCTTTTTTATATCCAGATATTGACCCTCATCGAGCATATCGGATATTAATCACAATTCACAACATTATGTATTTGTGGATCGTGTTTCCGACGACCTACCATCAGCCGCAGATCACTTAGGCCTTCATAAATATGTACACGGGTTTTTATAGGCCCGTGATGGATGATAACGCAAATAAAAAATTGATTTATTTCAATGAGGTCGTACAAATGAGGTTATGTTGGGTTCTGTTGACAAAATATTAGTATTGTGATGCTAGGAATATTGTAGTGTTGTCCGTTACTACTTACTACGTCACGTAGACGTTTTATTATCTAACAGCTAAATGACACCCGCAACTCCGTTGCGCCAACATTCATTTATCGCGCGGGAATCGTACATTTTCCGGGATAAAAACTATCCTATGTCCTTTTTCGGGACTCAAAGTATCCCCATGCCAAATTGCAGCAAAATCGGTTCAGCGGTTCGAGCGTGAAGAGGTAACAGACAGACAGACACACTTTCGCATTTATAATATTAGTATGGAACTATGGATAAGTAATAACTATCCAAGGTGTAACAAATCCTGTAAAAGGACATGCAAAGTTTTTATTGCGGGAAATGTATACAGGATGTAACAAATCTAAGTGATAATACTTTACGGTGTGTATGTGTCCCTTATACATATAAAATTCACTGTGAAAGTAGTAGTGCTGAACAAGCAAATTTTTTGTGATTTGTATGGGCAAGCGCCCCAGCCCCCAGCGTCATACCTTTATCCATACAAAAGTGATAAAAAAGTTACTCTTCCAGTGCTGCTACTTTCACAGTGGACTCTGTAAAGGGGACCCACACGAACCCTAAACTATTATCTCTTAGTATTGTTACACCCTGTATACATTTTCCTCAATAAAACTTTGCATGTCTTTTTACAGGATTCAGTCGAGTATCTCAATACCAAATAACATCCTAAGTCCTAATCGGTTCAATTACGGGTTAAGCTAAGCATATAGAGGCAATATAGACCGACACTTTTGAATTTATAATCTATGTATTAGTTTACTTTAGGCCGGCAACGCACTTGTAGCCATTCTGATGTTGGGAGTGTCCATATGCGACGGTACTGTCGGGGCATTATAATAGGCCACATTTGACATCTGTCAGATTAATCTACATAGTGAGGTGAGCTGCGTAAAAACATCGACCAAAACGAATAAAACGATACGGACTTGAAATAAAATATTTGAATTTTATACGTTTGAAACAAATTCCTGCCCCATTATTACTTTTTCTTTTGCAAATTCAAGGAGCAAAATAAGACAAGTACATAATTTACAATAAAAAAAAAATGCATTTATTCCCTTGAATTATAAAAACTGTTAAATTTATCGTTGTTCATTTCACAAAAATATGTGTTACTTTTTACAACGTGGTTATTAATTATTTATGGGGATATTTCGTTACAAGTAATCAATTCATCGATACTATTTATTTGCTTTCGATTTTTAGGGTAACTTCCCTAGAGTTTAAAATGAAAAAAGATCAGCTGACGTAACATTGTAACGACGTGCAATTATTAAGATCAGAATTTGTTTATTATGTTTAGAATTGTTTATCAGTAAAAGCAAATCGTTAAATAATTCGTATCGGTCATAGTTACAATAAATATGTAATCGTAATTGAAAAAAGTTAATCAATTGTGCAGTTGTAACAAAACGAAAATATTTATTTTTTATGTTGTCGCTACAAGGTTACCTGGTACAATTTTGATAAACTGTCAAATGTGGCCTATTAAAATGCCCCGACTATAGTTCCGTTCAAATGGACACTCCAATCAGGTGACCCATTGGCTCGTTTGCCCCCTTATTTAATGAAAAAAGAAATAAAAAATATTTGAGCAGAATTTGCTCGCAATACGAATTAACTACCGAATTACTGTCCTCGGGCGTTTCAAGAGTTAAGATTTAAAAAGATTCCCAATTTGCGTAAATCTTGCGTGCTGTGGTTGGACGTAACAAAACCGAACAATTTAGATCGAAGGATTCTAAGATACCCCTTTTTTATATCCCGATATTGACCCTCATCGAGCATATCGGATATTAATCACAATTCACAACATTATGTATTTGTGGATCGTGTTTCCGACGACCTACCATCAGCCGCAGATCACTTAGGCCTTCATAAATATGTACACGGGTTTTTATAGGCCCGTGATGGATGATAACGCAAATAAAAAATTGATTTATTTCAATGAGGTCGTACAAATGAGGTTATGTTGGGTTCTGTTGACAAAATATTAGTATTGTGATGCTAGGAATATTGTAGTGTTGTCCGTTACTACTTACTACGTCACGTAGACGTTTTATTATCTAACAGCTAAATGACACCCGCAACTCCGTTGCGCCAACATTCATTTATCGCGCGGGAATCGTACATTTTCCGGGATAAAAACTATCCTATGTCCTTTTTCGGGACTCAAAGTATCCCCATGCCAAATTGCAGCAAAATCGGTTCAGCGGTTCGAGCGTGAAGAGGTAACAGACAGACAGACACACTTTCGCATTTATAATATTAGTATGGAACTATGGATAAGTAATAACTATCCAAGGTGTAACAAATCCTGTAAAAGGACATGCAAAGTTTTTATTGCGGGAAATGTATACAGGATGTAACAAATCTAAGTGATAATACTTTACGGTGTGTATGTGTCCCTTATACATATAAAATTCACTGTGAAAGTAGTAGTGCTGAACAAGCAAATTTTTTGTGATTTGTATGGGCAAGCGCCCCAGCCCCCAGCGTCATACCTTTATCCATACAAAAGTGATAAAAAAGTTACTCTTCCAGTGCTGCTACTTTCACAGTGGACTCTGTAAAGGGGACCCACACGAACCCTAAACTATTATCTCTTAGTATTGTTACACCCTGTATACATTTTCCTCAATAAAACTTTGCATGTCTTTTTACAGGATTCAGTCGAGTATCTCAATACCAAATAACATCCTAAGTCCTAATCGGTTCAATTACGGGTTAAGCTAAGCATATAGAGGCAATATAGACCGACACTTTTGAATTTATAATCTATGTATTAGTTTACTTTAGGCCGGCAACGCACTTGTAGCCATTCTGATGTTGGGAGTGTCCATATGCGACGGTACTGTCGGGGCATTATAATAGGCCACATTTGACATCTGTCAGATTAATCTACATAGTGAGGTGAGCTGCGTAAAAACATCGACCAAAACGAATAAAACGATACGGACTTGAAATAAAATATTTGAATTTTATACGTTTGAAACAAATTCCTGCCCCATTATTACTTTTTCTTTTGCAAATTCAAGGAGCAAAATAAGACAAGTACATAATTTACAATAAAAAAAAAAATGCATTTATTCCCTTGAATTATAAAAACTGTTAAATTTATCGTTGTTCATTTCACAAAAATATGTGTTACTTTTTACAACGTGGTTATTAATTATTTATGGGGATATTTCGTTACAAGTAATCAATTCATCGATACTATTTATTTGCTTTCGATTTTTAGGGTAACTTCCCTAGAGTTTAAAATGAAAAAAGATCAGCTGACGTAACATTGTAACGACGTGCAATTATTAAGATCAGAATTTGTTTATTATGTTTAGAATTGTTTATCAGTAAAAGCAAATCGTTAAATAATTCGTATCGGTCATAGTTACAATAAATATGTAATCGTAATTGAAAAAAGTTAATCAATTGTGCAGTTGTAACAAAACGAAAATATTTATTTTTTATGTTGTCGCTACAAGGTTACCTGGTACAATTTTGATAAACTGTCAAATGTGGCCTATTAAAATGCCCCGACTATAGTTCCGTTCAAATGGACACTCCAATCAGGTGACCCATTGGCTCGTTTGCCCCCTTATTTAATGAAAAAAGAAATAAAAAATATTTGAGCAGAATTTGCTCGCAATACGAATTAACTACCGAATTACTGTCCTCGGGCGTTTCAAGAGTTAAGATTTAAAAAGATTCCCAATTTGCGTAAATCTTGCGTGCTGCGTGTTCAGACTTAATTTAAGTGTTTACAAGTCGACCTAATTCGGGATGCTACCGTCTGGACCTAAATCGGACACGCGATGTCATTAAGGTCGTTTCCATTTCAGTAACCGCCTTCAATCTACTAGTCTAAGAGCCAGCGATAGCCAGACTTTCATCATCCGTACTAATATTATAAAAGCGAAAGTGTCTATACCTTTTCTCTTACCTCTTCTCGCACAAACCGCCGAACTGATTTTGATGAAACTTTGTATGGAGATACTTCGAGTCCCTAGAAAGGACATAGGATACTTTTTATCCCGAAGGAAGTACCGTTTCCGCGCGATAATCGAATTTCGGGGCAACGGAGTTGTGGGCATCATGAAGATTTATGTAAACTAAAAGTATTCCTGTTTTTATGACCCATATATAGAACAATTAGCAACTATTAACTAAGGAGTTTCGGTTGGTCGGTCAGTTATTTTAAGGGTGTCTGGCAGTGGGAAACTGTCAAAAATGTCCAGCAGTGGAGGACGTGATTCTAGAGTTGTCCCAAAGAAAATAAGATTAAAAATAAAAGCTTATAGTTTATCAAATGTTAGATATTATCCTTTAGAACTTTAGATATCCTTTAGAACTGGAATTCCTAAAGTGTTCGCGATCGAAGCTCCATAGTTGCTGGTCGTTTTCATTATCTCTAACTATAGAGACTCCTAGGTCATAAGCAGGATGACCCCTAGGTCATAAACAGGAAAACTTTCAGCTTTCATAAAATTACGAAAGTCTATCTGTCGCTGGATCTTGGGCTATATGGAAATCGTACGGGCCATTTGTTTGTCGCAATCGCGGGACGGTCATTCGATAGGATTTGCCGCTTCGATGATCATAGCCAATTCCATTCCCATTACATTAGTAACAAGTGAATTGTAGGCCATTACGCGTTGCCTGTGATTTGTCGTAAAATGTGTGATACACACCACTCACCGGTGGCAGAAAATAAATACTGGGGAATATTGGGATTTGGAAAACTCTATGGCTCTTAACTCTTCTTACTAGTTATGCCAGTAAGAATTTGTATTATGGTTAAACCACTTAAAAAGCCGTTCACCATATATTTTTAAATTTACTTTTAGCTGCTGTTATTTCAATGGTTATTTCATATTCTGTTCCTTCTTATTTTGTAAACGTTATTTTATTGTTTTTAAGGAGACTCATAATATCAAATCTTAAATTAATGACTTTGCAGGATATTCTTAAGAAAATAAGTAACATTATCTGGGCGAGGCCGCAAATTTTTGCTGATTTTGCAATTATTTTTCACCGCCCTTTGTATTTTAAAAAGTATTGTATTTATCTTATGCTCGAAAACCGATTCTAACGAAGACAACAAAGTACTCAAGCAGGCATTAGAATTATTTGAGTAATAATAATAGCCAATAATAGCCTTAAAAATATATTTACAATTAAACATAAGAAAATAGCTTAAAATATACAATCCGCCGTGGAAGAGGTGCAGTTTAACTGTCGCTGTAGCAGTAAGTATGACAGATTTGAAGATAAATCTGATATGTTATGAATACTTATGTAAGTACCTCATCTAATTCTTATAGTATTTTAAGATAACTTTCTTTACAAACTTTTTAAAATCAAATGAATCGTTAGAAACATCAATTTTACCCCATATTTTAAACGTCATCAATAATACCGATTTATTGTTATCGTTGGGTGTTAGGGAAGGTAAAATCGGGACGCTGAGTTTTTAGTATTCTATGGAAAATCTCGTAATATCCGCCATTTCTCGACAGTTCTCATTTGAACCTCAGTCGGGCTCTGTACACAGTTTTTTCAAAGGAAGTTTTTTTGTGACACAAATGTAAGTATTACTGTTTCACATAAAACTATCAATGCATCATGTGAGTAGTCAAAAGAACAATGTTTGGGGCTATAATAAAAACCACATTGTGTATTATTTACAGAGATAAGTTTGATTTTCTCAACGCTATGATGGCCTCTACGCTATCATTTTGGTGCTCCAACGTCATAAGCAGCGTAGATATTTGCCAATTTTCTTTCTCTCGCAAAAATTTTCTGCGTCATATCAGCAAAAATTGGCGGCCTCACCCATCTATGGCAGAAACTTAACTTATTGAATAGGTATAATGCAATAAGAGACCTATTTCATGCTCAACCCAAATAGTCCGTAAGTCATTAGTCTTGACATTACGATTACAAAAACAGACGTCTCCGGGATTTCATTAAGGGCAATTACAGCACCTTTGATAATTGCGGACCCAACCCGGGTGTTGTCTTAACGTCCTAATGTTATTACGAAGGAGTAAATTGTGGGACTTTACATTTAAGTTTTGTCTTACAACTTATATTAATTTTCCTAAGTTACGGGGATAATGGAAATGAAACGCAGGGACAAAAGTAGGCTAGAGTAGGTAAATCCATATTAATATTATAAATGCGAAAATTTGTCTGTCTGTCTGTTACCTCTTCGCGCCGAAATCGCTGCACCGATTTAGGTAAAAATTTAGTACAATTGCTAAACTTTGAATCCCGAAAAAGAATTCTTTTTATTCCGAAAAAATGTACGGTTCCCGCACGATAACCGAATTTTAGTGCAACGGAGTTGCCGGCGTCATCTTGTAGAGTAGGTAATAGGACGCCATACTTCGTATAGGTACTACTATTACTACCGGATAGTTAAGGTCCTGTTTCACCACTTCCTGATAAGTGACGAACTATCCACCAATTAACTTGGCAGATCAAGTATGGAGGATCTGTCTAAAAGTTGTGAATAGCCTATTCGGCACTTTATCAGAAAGTGGTGAAACATTCCCTTAGGGCCTGTTTCACCGCTTCCTGATAAGGTGCCGGATAGGCTTATTTGACAGATTCTCCAAACTCCATCTGTCAAGTTAAGTGGTGGATAGCCTTATCAGAAAGCGGTGAAACAGGCCCTAAATATTGTAATTTGTAATCCGGTAAAAGTAAAAGGTGAATATTATATTATATCCAGATCATATTGTTTATTTCTTCTGATTGACAATTTTTTAATTCTAAAGTAGCAGATCATAAGCCCTTGTAACAATGGGAAATGAAAAAAAATCTTAAACTTCGAATTCGTGATTTTGCAAATCTGTCAAATCCTTACAGAAATGCATATCTCCTACGCGTCGCGTTGCGGTCTGAATTGACTCTTATAGTCCATTGAAATGTTACATTTGCTTTGCATTTATTAGAAGACGCAATTTTATTTTCGGAATATGTTGGGAGGCTCAATAGAAGCTTATACTCAAGTTTGTGGGGTTGCCACTCTTGTCCCCCGGCCGCCATCTTGAAAAAAGGGGTGACAACACTATTTTCGTGATATCTCAGAATCTATACGTCTTACAAAAAATTTGTAAAAACATAATTTGTTGCAAATAATTTTGCCTACAAATATGTTTATATAACTTTTTACCTTAAATTAAAAATTTAAAAAGTTATAAGCAAAAAAGTGAATTTTTTTTTAGAAGGTTTATTATCACTTTAAATTTGCTTAACACATTTTACAAAAAAAATACCTTAGACCAACCTTGTAGATGATCTTTTGAGAAAAAGATCCCCCAGTCCCATGAAATTAATTTTCTGCAGAAACAAAGGAAACTGTGGAACCATGTGTGGCTGCAGAAAAGCAGGCCTGAAATGCTTTATAGTATAGTAGGCATGTGCAGACTAGTATAGTAGGCATACTATGATATAGTTTGCAATTTGCATATATTTATGTAGTGTAGTAGGCATACTGCAGACTGTGGCTGCAGAAAAGCAGGTCTGAAAAGCTTTACAGAATAGTAGGCATACTGTAGAGCATTTTAGGTCTGCTTTTCTGCAGGCACGCATGCCTTCACAGTTTCCTTTGCATCTGCAGAAAATTAATTTCACGAGATCGGGGGGATTGGGGGATCTTTTTCTCAAAAGATCATTAACAAGGTTGTTCTAAGGTAATTTTTTTGTAAAATGTATTAAACAAAGTTAAAGAGCGATAATAAACCTTTAAAAAAATTATCACTTTTTTGCTTCTAACTTTAAAATTTTTAATTTAGGGTAAAAAATTATATAAACATATTTGTAGGCAAAATAATTTGCAACAAATTATGTTCTCAAAAATTTTCTGTAAGACTTAGTTTCCGAAATATCACGAAAATAGTGTTGTCACCCCTTTTTTCAAGATGGCGGCCGGGGACAAAGGCGGCGACCCTACAAACTTGAGATTAAGCTTCTATTGAGCCCCCCAACATATTTCGAAAATAAAATTGCGTCCTCTAATAAATGCAATATTCGGTCCTAAAATTGTAACATTTCAATGGACTATTAAATTCTTTATTATTCGGTTGTGGTAGCAACAACAGTTTTTGATTTTGCAATAGCGTAAACAAGGCATGGTACGTGCGGAGCAGTAAGCGGAGTGTTTGCACAGATATTTGTATGGAATTCAGCTTCATATTTGCCGAATATACTCGATACCCGGTTATTCCAGACTTTTGTTCTATTCGGTGTGTTGTGAGCTTTGTATATTGTAAATGTTGGATTAGTTTATATTCTGGTTCGCAAAATCTAAGGCCCCCAATTATAAGGGGAGGCCAATCGATCAGGCCGGATAAATCCTGCAATCAGTCCTTCATGCTTAAAAGGTAGCCACTAGGTTAAAAAATATATCATACTAAAGTGTCAGACCTAATAAAGAAAACAGTTTTAAAAACGCATAATTCTAAATCGCGCTACCGATGTTTTTGAAATAGACTCGTCATTATGTGATATATACCACTTTTGAAAGATGCGATGCGAATTCGGCCTGACCTATCTTCTCCATATTATATACCCATAAGTTAGAATATTACACATACCTAATTTTATAACTGTTTCTAGTATTTTTAACTGCATTTTGTGTTGAAACTATACAGACACGAGACAATATTATCTGGACATAAACAACACGTAAGGAAACTGCAATTAAAATAATTTCAGTGTAAAAGCGCGCCGGTTTTATTAGGCGCGAGTAGGGTTGCCAGGTGTCCCGATAAAACCGGACAGTCTTTTTGATTGCGTGTCCGGTCAAAATTTTAGGGAGTTCTTTCACATCTCTAACGCTTTTACAGATGTAAAAAATTATACTAACGTTAGACGATTTTACATCATACTAGCTGTCCCGGCAAACGTTGCTTTGCCATAATACCTATAAAGTATTTCGCCAATATTATTTTATTGAAGTGACTAAATAAGTATGTCGCCATGGCAACGTCGATCGCTATCCCGTCGCATAAACAATGGTCGCCGTTAGTCTCAGGTTGTAATAATTTACTATTATTTATTAAACAAATACACTTATCAATATAATATAAAGTACCTAGTAGCCGATTCTCAGACCTACTGAATATGCATATAAAATTTGGTAAAAATCAGTAAAGCCGTTTCGGAGGAGTTCGCTGACTAACATTGTGACACGAGAATTTTATATATAAGATTAAATAGCAAATTGTGTTTTTGTCGAACCAATTGACTAAGCAGGCCCCTAGACGATCAATTATTAATCAATCAATCGTTTATAATTATTGTACAATATCATGTATTGTGCAATATTATTGACGTCTATGGTTAATATTGAACGCGCCCGCCATTCAATCTTATTGTCAAATAAATTGTTAAATAAAATATTGTTCATTGTAGGTTTAGGAGCTTATATATACAGATTTGAGTTGTTAAGCAAGCAGGATATCCAAACTTTTTATACAAATGTCCGGCTTTTCGGTTCGGCGACCTAGCAACCCTAGGCGCGAGTGTTGGCAGTGGCCCAAGTCTGCGAGACGCAAGGTCGTGGTTTCGTTGCAATCGAGTGTATGATCGTTTGTGGACTGCGACTATTTTCGATGACAAGGATATTCGATACATATTTGCGTTTATCTTGTAGTCTAGAGCAGTGTTCCACAAACTTTTTGTGTTCAATTTTGCATTTAGGAAAATAAAAATATTTGGAGGTACATCACAAATTGATCAGCGTGTTTAGATGGCTTACTCTGAGCTCCCACACCTTCGTCAATCGTCCTAAACACTAGAACTAAGTACGATGACTTTTCCCGAGGCTGCTGCTGCTGACCACGGTACGTACCAGTGTGCCACGGTACAAACTTTGCGGATCACTAGTCTAGAATGGTTTCTACGCTATAAAGAAGAAACTTCTAGAGTTTTATGTAGGGAAATTTTTAAAACGGGCATGACAGGTAAAATTTAAACCTTTGAGAAAGAGCGAAAATGCTGGGCGAAGTAGCGAGCTGCTACATTTCAATGTCTTTTTAACCGACTTCCAAAAAACGAGGAGGTTATATATTCGGCTGTGGATATTTTTTTATTTTTTATTTTTGTATGTTCAACGATTACTCCGCCGTTTGTGAACCGATTTTCGAAATTTTTATTTTGTTGTATTAGGTTTCACTCCAATTTGGTACCATGTTCATAAAAGTGGTGACCTGATGATGGGATCCAGGAGTAATCAAGGAAACTCCTCGAAATTTATATGGAAACATATTTACAACGTTTTATGTGAAGTGTATTAAGAATATGCTACCAAAAAGTCAAATATTGGGTCAAGATTCACGATTTAAAGATTGGGTCTTTATAGATACACGTTTGGGAGTTTTGGCGTCGTTTTAAGAACAGAAAGCATATGCTACCATGCAATTCAAATTCATCATCATCATCATTACCACGTCGTGTTAAGGTCACCAATGTCTCATGGCACAAAATAGATAATAGTACAGGTACATAACAACACCAATTATTATAGGCTGTTTAATATACACGGCGGTCGGCGCCGCAGAGGCAACGGCATCGCCACGCGGCGCGTGCGTAAACATCGTATTCAAGTTCTAACCGGAATGGGCATGCGGCATGCCGCGTTGCGAGCTTTTTGCACTGCAAAATTTGCAGCACGTGTTCACTTAGATTTTTTAAAATGTAGTGTTTAAATTTATCTATCTACCTGATATTTGGGCCTTGGGGTATGCCGTATGACTCTTAACAGTCTTAACAAATTGTAATAAGATACGTAGAATATACGCAGTACCACCGACGACCACTTATAAATTCGCGGACTATGACGGAGGTAAACTTAATAACAATTATACGAGATCAATTATTACCACTCAATATT
This sequence comes from Lysandra bellargus, assembly GCA_905333045.1. Classification (NCBI taxonomy): domain Eukaryota; kingdom Metazoa; phylum Arthropoda; class Insecta; order Lepidoptera; family Lycaenidae; genus Lysandra; species Lysandra bellargus. The sequence continues at coordinate 7,693,863 of HG995355.1, forward strand.
ATGATTTATGTTGTCAATTCAATGCTCACTGCTCACGCCAAGCTCACTGTTGAGTTGTCAGTTGCTTACAAACTTTCAACAACACAATAGACATCTGTTACAAGTTACAACTACCTATATAAAACTTCTACGTTCAAGCGATAGCGCGACACAGGAGCGCCTCAGTGACATCTAGTGAAGACAATATGAAACTATTTTTTATACAGTTTGAATTGGCACTAACAGTTTACCTACTAGGTAACTAAAAAGAGTGAAATTATTATTTTTAACAAAAAATTAAAACCGACTTCCAAGGTAAAAACAATATTAATAGCATCCTTATAATATGAACTAAATAGTATTAAATAATTTTTCCTATCTAATATGTAGTGCCTTTTCCCGAATTCGGCTAAACCTCAACTATTTCTGTACTCAATCTTCATAATTTTGAAGTCGGTGCCAGTTCCAAAAGTTTCAAATTTTCTGTCAAAGAAATAAAGATTCAGCTATATCTGGTACCGACTTCAAAATGAAGATTGAGTACAGAAATAGTTGAGGTTTAGCCGAATTCGGGAAAAGGCACTACATATTAGATAGGAAAAATTATTTAATACTTTTTAGTTCATATTATAAGGATGCTATTAATATTGTTTTAACCTTGGAAGTCGGTTTTAATTTTTTGTTAAAAGTAATAATTACGTCCAAAGAGGGTTATGATATTGAGCTAGTGCATAGCCCTTAACTAAGATGCATTCTAAACAATAATTCCTACTAGATTCGTATCCTGTTTTGAGTTAATTTATCCGGGATGATTCGACGGAAATCGCAGAACGGAAATTTTAATACGATCCATGCAATCATCTAAATCGATCGAGAGAGTTCACTATACGGGTCGTTGATGTATTCAGGGCAGGATATAAGTATAATAATAATAATTAATAATTAATTTTCTGTATAGGCAGAGGTATATGCAAGTAATATAGGTAGCTTGGTCCGTACTAATTCATATTCTATCACAGTTAGTCCAATGATGGTCTAATGTAATAATATAGTATAGTCTAGTACAGGGGTCACCAAATGGCGGACCGCGGTCCGCATCCGGACCGCCGCGCCGCGCCGACCCATTGTGTGCGGACCAAGCGGCAAGCATGTTCGAAGATGATCTTCGTTCATCTCATGACTTGGATCCAGGATTTAATGTCAATATATCTGTAGCTTGCACCGATTTCACTTCAAACTTCAGAGAGATAATTAGCTACAAAAATGGTAACTTTTCTCATTGATTAATCTAAATAATTTCCTATACATATTTTTTAATTTGTGGGCCGCGAAGGACATTTCATGTCTTAAAACGGACCCCGAGCGAAACTAATTGGTGACCCCTGGTTTAGTACAAGCCGAGTAACAAGAATTTAACTTAATTTTAAGTTGTAAGTCGAAATGATTTGGGCAAATAATGAATTTCCGTAATTTAATAGGATAATACCAAGTCAATGTTGGTCGTCTATCGGTCATACTCCGACCAAATTATACAGGTCTGCCATCTGTTCTCTGATAGTGCAACATGATAAAAACATCGAATTATTTTGTATGATAAAGTAATTACAATTCTCTACTCTCTACAAAATATACTTATACTAACAAAATAGCACTTTCTTGTCTACGAGTGCATTCCTCGCGAAAATATGAATGGCTGATTCATAATTACATGGAAAAGAAAATGGGAAATATCCGCGATGTTATTAAACCCACTCCGATTTAAATTTAGAACAGTCCAGTCCTGACCGGCGCGTGCGCGGCGTCCTCGGTGTTTACAGTTACAGTGTTACAGAATTTACATAAAGCGTTAAAAATTTTACAGTAACTGTTACAAAATTTATAAATCTGTTACAGCGTTACAAACGGCTCGAAGTTACATAGCTACTATCGTTACAAGTGTCTAGTGAATTGTTTGTATTTCGTGAAAGTGTTGTGTGTTATTAAAATAGAGAATAGAGCTATTTTATGAAACGGTCGTTAAATTTTTAATCCGATTTTTAATATTTCTCTCAAATCTAATTTGTTGGTAACACATCTAAATCAAAGTTTACTTGCAGCGTCGGAAGTGCAAAGTCATCGAGGAATATTAAAATAAAATCGAATAGTGGTGAGATATGAGAATATAAATTAAAAATTTAATACATTTTTGATAAATCTATTTAATAACCAGTTAGATCTAATTTAGGAGTAAGAAACCGTATTAATCATATCTATCAACACACTATAATATTACAAAAGCAAGGCTGATTAATTGATGGATTGACCTACCAAATCCTTAAAAGCTATTAAGAATCTGATATTTCTCATCATTCTTTTATGAAGTAAGGATTCATTAAATCATTAAGTATATGTTAGATTTTTTCAAATTCGATTTGAAAAGGGTTAAAAGGTTTAGGGGATCAAATATTGATAATAATCCTTTTTCCTACGAGCAAATTCACAGGAAAAAACTAACTTGAAATAAAATTTGTTGTGTTAAAACATTGTAAACTATGCTGCACTATGTTTACGTTGTCCTTAGTTTGATCAACATTAATTAACTGCAAGGCCACACTTGTGTATGATGCTGAAACATAGTATGCAAGTTTTCATTAGATCAATTTAATTGAACTGCATTTGCGGATGATATTGTAATTATTTTCGAATTTAGAAAGAGGTTATAATAAATACAGCAATAAAACCTTAAGACAAAATGCTATAGTTACTTATAATGAAGAAGTCCGAAAAAACGTGCAAAAGTGCATCTTATGTCACTTATAGCTCTACAAGGATCTTTTGGCGCGTGGCCAAAATCAGAACTAACACCCACACCGCCATATTGTAAATTGTAACTTGAGAGTGTCACTCACGCCCTATGTTATCAAAGTACCATTTTAGATGTGACACACATGTAAACTAAGCTGGTGTAATTTTCAGTGACACAATGACAGTCGCCACACAAGTACCACGATGCTTGTAGGTCTGTAGTGATATCATTTAAACATGTACCTATACTATAATAGTTTTTTTTTCCATTTTACACTTTCTTGCAATTGGCTCACCTCACCTACCTAGTATCACCACAGACCACTGCAACTTCTGGTGTCACTAGGATCAATATTTCATTCGAAATGTCATCAACTCATCATTATTTGCATACTAGATGACGCCCGCAACTCCGTTGCGCCAAAACTCGTTTATCGCGCGGGAACCGTACATCTTTCCGGGACAAAAAGTATCCTATTTCCTTTCCCAGAACTCAAAGTATCTTCATGCCAAATTTCAGCAAAATCGGTTCAGCGTCTTGAGCGTGAAGAGGTAACAGACAGACAGACACACTTTCGCATCTATAATATTAGTATGGATTCAAATTCAATTATTTATCATACATGTTTTATATACTAGGGTCTAGGACTATCATCCATATTTTTATGTTAGTAACAATATAACCAAAACGTCTATAATATTACATGATTATAGACATATTGGCTCTAGTTAGTTACCGTTTAATTACTGTATAATATTATACATTAACTAAATCCCATACTAATCGCTCTTAAGCCTAACCCTAATATTATGAGCGTTTAGGATCACTACAGCGAGACAATGGGCAAACGGTTTGAATACCAACGTCACCTAGTCGGCATTGTCGGTGTTTTACAAACATTCTAGACATGTCTATTGTTGTATAATTGGGCAAAAACCTTTGCCATTGTTCCAAAGAATCTCCGTATACAATGCTGAATGATAACATGGATGTTGTGATTGCAATAACTTGGCGCTATGTCTGATCTTTGCAGGGAGTGCAATTTAGGTTAAGTGATTCTCAATTTTATAGCGCTATCGTAAGCTGTTTGATAATTAAAAAGTTAAGTAAGAGATGCACCTAGCAATACAGTTCATCAGTACTAAAGATTCAGGTTAGGTCAGAAATATAGAGTAAGGATATAAAAAATATCGTATCCCGAAAAAAATTACCATCGATTGATTCATGAGCTGGTACGCCATCTACGTCATTTGGTTAGTTTATGTCAATTCGATGTCTGTCGTGATTCGTAGTTTGGGCCAGGCCACAACACTGCGTTCGCGTTGCGGCGTCCAATGACGTATCGCAAAAACAACATTGCGTCGCGCAGAAATGCGATGCGATGTCTCTACGCAAAAATTTCATCGGAAATGTCGCTAACGCATCGCAAATTTCCACGATGCGTTCTGCGACGTTGAAGATTTTTACGATCGACGCTGCAACGCAGTGTTGTGGCCTGGCCCTTAAATAGACATTACGCTACCAAATTACGTAGGTCTGTCATGCCTGTGGTCTGTGGATCAATTTCTCACAGTTATACCTACTTAAAATCTGCCCATTTCCGAGTGAATTTGCCGGCACCATCTAGTCTAACTTTTTAAAGGAACAAACATAACAAGCGAGATGTCAACAAGAGTAAAAACAAATGCAGAACTAGCCAACATCCCGGACTCTCGACCTCCTATTGTGCGAAGTTTCCTACTTCACATCAACTTGGCGGGATTTTCCGTAAAAACTAAAAACACACTACCCAGGAATTGTATGTGAAACGAGGTCGGAAACTATTATAAGTCAATAGTTAATTAATGTTTGTCACTATTATTTTTTTATAAAATAAGGGAGCAAACGAGAAATTGGGTCACTGATCGAAAGCCGTCGCCCATGGACACTTCCAAACATTAGAAGAGCTGCAGGTGCGTTGCCAGCATCAATACTGTATTAAGATTTTTTCTGAATAAGCAGTAATAAGTAACAATTTTCTGCATTTTCAAATAGTGGACAATCCTATTCCTTTTACTTTATCAAAAAAAAAAAGTTGACCAAATTCAAAGGTTAATGTTTGTTTAGTTAATTAGGGGTTATTATGTGTAGTATTTTTATAACAAAGTGTTCGACATTATTCACACTTGCACGCCTCTTTCAACTTACAAAAATAGTCGCTACCCGTCATGGTTTTCTAAACCACTTATAAAAGCCCTAAAAGAACAAAACAAGTACCATCATAAATTCAAAACTTACCGTAATCCCCGCGATTATGACTCGTATTCCCTGCTCAGAACACGCACAAAATGTATGATTTACAAATGTTTTGCAAAGTACATATCAAGCATTGAAGAAGATTTAGCCAAAAATGTCAAAGCCTTCTGGCGTTATACCAAGGCTAAACGCATGACTAATGATCTCCCATTATCAGTTAAGTATAATGATAAAACTGCCACTACTGGTACAGAAATAGCAAACTTGTTTGCAGAATACTTTTCTTCTGTTCATAAGTCCCCCAATATTAGCTCCACATCCTACAAACCCGATTTTAAAGCACCAAACTATAGTCTTAGTCGCTTGAAGGTTAGTGAAAGCGATGTCTATAAACGTATATGCGGAATCGATATCTCGAAAGGGAGTGGCCCGGACGGTATCCCACCTTTATTCGTACGGATGTGTGGTTCGGCTCTGAGTATCCCCTTGAGTATAATCTTTAACAAATCGCTTAGCCAAGGCACTTTCCCCGATTTATGGAAGATAGCTAAAATAACACCCATTTATAAGTCCGGTGACAAAAATGATGTCACAAATTACAGGCCTATTAGCATCCTCAATTGCCTAGCTAAGATCTTTGAGGGAATGATATACGATTCACTCTACAACCATATACTTCATTATCTCAGCCCAAAACAACACGGTTTTATATCAGGTAAGTCTACACTTTCTAATTTGCTGGTATACTCAAATTTTCTGTGTCAGTCTTTTAATAAAAAATCCCAAGTGGACTCAATATATTTGGATTTTTCCAAGGCATTCGACCGCGTCAATCACAATGTACTTTTAATCAAACTTCAACATCTTGGAATTCATGGTGATCTTCATCGCTGGTTTCATTCATATCTTATTAATCGCACCCAAATAGTTGCCCTGTACGGTTTTGACTCAATACCTTTCGAGCCACTATCAGGCGTTCCACAAGGCTCTAACTTAGGTCCTCTCCTTTTTTTAATACATATAAACGATTTACTCGATCAATTTACATGTTCATGTCTAGCTTATGCTGATGATATAAAATTGTTCAACGAAATAGTAAATATCAATGACTGTGTTCTTCTTCAGCATAACATTAATATTGTACATTACTGGTGTTTATCAAATGACATGAATCTTAATGTAAAAAAATGCCAATATATAACTTTCACAAAAAAAAAGAAACCATTACAATACTATTATACTATAGCTGGATCGCATCTGACTCGAGTTGATCTAGTTCGTGACCTAGGTGTCTGGTATGATTCCTCATTAAATTTCAAATTTCAGTATCAAACTATGATCACATCAGCAAAAAGAATGCTCTATTTCGTATTACGAACTGCAAAACCTTTTAAAAACACTGAGTCACTTAAGGTGCTATACACCGCTCTGGTCAGATCACAATTAGAATATTGCTCACCTATATGGTCGCCTATATATAAAATTGATAGCGAAAGTATTGAGTCAATACAGCGGAAGTTTCTTAGATATCTAAGCAACAAAGACCGCCTGAGAAATACTCTACCTGAATACGAGGATCGCCTTCTCCATTACCGTCTTACCAGTTTAGGGCAACGCCGCAATATTGCAGACTTATGTGCACTCCACAAGATTATCAATGGTGTGCTCAGTGATGAATTGCTTGCAAACATCAATTTATCCATTAGTAAACGCTCTAAGCGAAAGCCAGTGCTCTTTGACATTCCACCTTTTAGCAACAACGTTGGACGGAATAATCCGTTACATCGTATGTGTCAGTCCTATAATGACATTTGTTCAAAGGCTGATGTAAATACCGATATCTTTCATCAAAAAATTTCTGCTTATAAGAATTCTTTGCTTGATTGTAATAAACTATTGTAGATGTTAATTAGTTATACTTAATGCACTTTAAAGTTTTTCAGTCTTAAATTGTTAATATTTTCCTAAATTAAGACGTTGATTGTCAATGTAATTTCTTTTTTTTTACTAACAAAAGCTGTGTACAATATTTAGATTAATGAATTCACCAATGTATTAATAACTTACTAACCTAATCTGTAAAGACTTAGTTCATTAGTTATTTTTGTACCTTGATTAAAATAAAATAAAATAAAATAAATAAAATAAAATAATATCCGCCTATATTATTTTGACTGAATTAGGTATTGAGTCAGTCAGAAACATAATTATATACTACGTAACATTTTAATGGTTGTTTTCATGATCTTACTACACAATGGATTTGTGAAGTTTTTTTTATTCAAATCATAAACATAATTCGGCTGGGTCATTACCGCTCGCGCTTATCGTAATAAAGTTGCCATAGTAGAGATAAACTACGATAACATGGCGCGCCCCTCCAATTTACTGTTTCAATGTGTGTAGTCACATCCTTATGAAAGAGTTTGTTTATAGTAAGGATTCAACCAATCAACCAGTATTCGTAATATTTCACTTATGCCCGTTTTCACCAACTACACCTAAAATTTAGGTGTCCCTTAAGCCAATATTCCAAGTTTTGTTCTTGATGAATTGACAACCCCGTAACTCTTAGGTGACGTTTATTTGAAATAAAACAACCTATTATGTGATTCATCCATCAAACCATTAGGTGACGTTTACAATTTACGGGATGGATTGACGACCCCGTACACTTAGGTGACGTTTGTGGCGACGACGACGGTTGCCTTGACAATGAATCTGTTATAGAATGGCCGTCTGATGTTTTACTTGTAAAATAGCGAACTCCCATAATTAATACACATATTTATCACAAACCTTCTTCTTTAATCACTCTATATATTAAAGAAAACCGCAATTAAAGGGAACAAAGGGACATGAGGACAGAAAAAGCGACTTTGTTTTATACTATGTAGAGATATACGTCACCTAAGAGTTACAAGGTTGTCAATTCATCAAGAACAAAACTTGGAATATTGGCTTAGGGGACACCTAAATTTTAGGTGTAGTTGGTGGAAACGGGCATTAGTGTCACTTATTACCAAGATTTCTTGGTCAACTAATCATAACTAGCCGACCGCGCAAGACAACGCACTTCAAACGTATTTACAAGGCACTTCAAATGTTTTGAATTTTGGAGGGGCGCGCCATATTATCGTAGTTTATCTCTACGCCAAACATTTTTATTTTCTAAAAATAACTTGCATGATTCGATAGCAATATTATAGGTAATCTATAAATAATATAATCGTTCTGCTGCGGGAAAACAACCATTAAAATATTACGTTGTATTTAATACAAAGCAATACCTAATGCTGAAAATTATTAACAAAACATAAATTAGAAAATTTTAAATATGAACAATGAAATGAAAACTGCTTATACGATTTATTTACTTTGTATTATGGTAATTGGTGTAAAGCGAAAGCTGTATCGAAAATATTTACTCACGCTTAATTAGGAGACATGTGGTTTACTTTAAATAGCAATTACAATGCTTACGTAACGGATAATTAATGTTAATTATTATTTAAATTGCGACATAAACCGGTAATAAGACTCATAATTAAATTGCTGTAAATTCAAAAATCTCTGTCGTATCCTTATGATAAAACTGTTGAACAGATTCTAGTGAAATTGGGTATAAAGCGCATTTTTACTTTGAGTTCCAGGAAGGACATAGAATAGCAAAACTTAAGAGTTATGAAGTTTCCCATACAAAATTAAGAGAAAAAACCGGCCAAGTGCGTGTCAGGCCACGCGCAATGGTTCCGTAGTACCGCTAGTTTTTGAAAATTTTTGTATGGTCAATGAATGTACATTTATAACAATCATCTCAGTTACTTTCAAGAAATTTGAACGAAAAGTTCCTTTATACTTCGCCGAATACATTTTTTTTTAGTTGATCGACTATTACTCAATAACTTATGAAGTCTTCTTAGCCGTGATAGTTTTCCTTTTAAATTCATTCATTCAATTTTTTCACATTTCCAAAAGCAACCGTTTAGCTGGTAGAAGGGAGGACACCGGACTCTGACTTTGAATATTTTATGTACCATTTTATCGGCATTATTAATATGTGTATTCATGCCAAATTACAACTTTGTATGTCTGTCCGCGGTTTTGCTCAGAGACAGACAGACAGACAGACGGACAGACGGACAGACGGACGGACAGACCGAAACTATAAGGGCTCCTTGTTTACTACGGAACCCTAAAAGTATTGGAAACTTCAGGAAAACTCCACAAATAGCGCTGCTACTTTCACGGCGAACTTTATATTATAGGGGATTTTTTTTTTGTGCTGAGGGCAGGTCAAGTATGCCTGATGTCACTGTGACCCTTGAGGATTTATTGTGATTTGTGACTGACGGGGACCCGTACACACCTTTAAATATTATTATTAATATTAAATATTAACTTTTGTTACACTCCCGATAATATACTATTCACCGGCTAGGATTCTGTACATCTATGGCTATAGTCTGTCATACACATCCTTAAGTATTATCACTTACTTTTGTTACATCTTGTAGAATACTATTTACCGGCTAGGATTCTGTACATGGCTATAGTCTGTCGACATGCAGCGGTGAACTCTGACATATTGGTGTAGCGAGAGTCAGTCAGGGCAATGACACCGCGAGTGCCGTCGGCCATCGCCTGCCGATTTATTTGCGCTGGAGCCGCGTGATCTATGGCTTGTCATCTATAAATATAACATATATTCTCCTAATCCGGTGTATTCTGGTCTAGGTTTATGTTAGAATTAGGGGCAGTTTATATTGAAGTGTAATGAAACCGGGTGCAAATTGTCAATCCATTACTAATATTATAATACTAATATAATAAATAATGCGAAAGTTCTGTGTGCCCGTATGTCTGTCTGTCTGTTACCTCTTCACGCCCGAACCACTGAACCGATTTGGCTGAAATTTGGTATGGAGATACTTTGCGTCCCGGGAAAGGACATAGGATACTTTTTATTCCGGAAAATGTACGGTTCCCGCGCGATAAACGAATTTTGGCCCAACGGAGTTACGAGCCTGCGTCGTCTTGTTGATACTAAATTGATGTCAAACAGCTCAACACCGCTTGATATTTCAATCCTCGCCTTATCTCTTTTCGTTGTAAAATAAGTCTAATTTGTAATACTTGTAACACTTTACAGTATTTAAGCTATCGTGAAACGCGATAAACCAAATAATCGTTACAAAGTTTTATATCTAACTAGATGACACCCGCAACTCCGTTACGCCAAATATATATTATATATCAGCACTCAAAGTATCTCCATACCAAATTTCAGCAAAATTGTTTCAGCGGTTTCGCCGTGAAGAACAGACTAGACGGATACATGACATAGACCAGTGTTTCCCAAACTTGTCAGGACCGCGACCCATCTATAAGAAAGTTTAAAATTCGCGGCCCACCTTGTGTCATGCAAACAAAAAAGTAGCGGTATGTCGCTGCCGCAGCATTTACCCGTTAATTCTTAAATCGTAGTTCACCGCCATATCATCATCGTCAGCCTACTGACGTTCACTGCTGGACTTGGGCCTTTTCTAAAGCTCGTCACCACACCCATTTCAATTAAGAAAAAAGAAAAACGTCCAGTTGTGAAATATTCTAATAGACAATCGAATGAGTTTGTACGACAATCGTCCTGAAAGATCAGGGCCCATCCAAAATCTACCCGCGACCCACCAGTGGGTCGCGACCCACGCTTTGGGAAATACTGACATAGACATTAATAGACAGACAAACTTTGGCATTTATAACATTATTATGTATTTAAATAAGCAAGCATTAAATTATTTTTTTTATTTACTTAAATACTTGCTTATTTTACAATAATTATGTATTTACATAAGGTACTTTAGAAGTTGAGCATAATATTATTTTTAAAAACATATTTCACTGGTAACGAAGCCTTTTGCTTTAAAAAATAATAGGTACGTGTTTTTGCCAACATTTTCGTGTATATTTTTATGATTTTCCACTTTCCTGAGGATGTCATGTCCACGTGGACAGGTGCTGGACTGACAAGGGTCGTAATTACTCATACATATACACTAGATCATCATCGCTTTGGGCCTAATGTGTGTTCAGGTAATATGACCGTGACATTTAGAAGTATGTACTGAAAACGTGTACGGGCGAGGCCGCCAATTTTTGCTGATTTTGCAATTATTTTTCTCCGCCCTTTGTATTTTAAAAAGTATTGCGTTTATCTTATGCTCGAAAACTGATTCTAACGAAGAAAACAAAGTGCTCAAGCATGCATTAGGATTATTTGAGTTCCAATAATAGTCTAAAAATATATTTACAATTAAACATAAAAAAGGTAAGAAAATAGCTTAAAATATACAATCCGCCGTGGAAGAGTATACGTGGGAGAGCCATGCTTCGGCACGAATGGGCCGGCTCGACCGGAGAAATACCACGTTCTCACGGAAAACCGGTGTGAAACAGCGCTTGCACTGTGTTTCGCCGAGTGAGTGAGTTTACCGGAGGCCCAATTCCCTACCCTTTTCCCTTCCCTACCCTCCCATATTCCCTTCCTTTCCCATCCCTACCCTCCTCTATTACCCTATTCCCTCTTAAAAGGCCGGCAACGCACCTGCAACTCTTCTGATGCTGCGAGTGTCCATGGGCGACGGAAGTTGCTTTCCATCGGGTGACCCGTTTGCTCGTTTGCCCCCTTATTTCATAGAAAAAGAGGTGCACTTTAACTGTCGCTGTGGCAGTAAGTATGACAGATTTGAAGATAAATCTGATATGAATACTTGTATAAATGGCTATTACCTCATCTAATTTTTATAGTATTTTAAGATAACTTTCTTTATAAACTTTTTCAAATCAAATGAATCGTTAGAAACATCAATTCTACCCCACATTTTAAACGTCATCAATAATACCGATTTATTGTTATCGTTGGGTGTTAGGGAAGGTAAAATCGGGAAGTGGCAACGCTGAGTTTTTACGTATTCTATGGAAAATCTCGTAATATTCGCCATTTCTCGACAGTTCACATTTGAACCTCAGTCGGGCTGTGTACACAGTTTTTTTCAAAGGAAGTTTTTTTGTGACACAAATGTAAGTGTGGCGGTACCCACAATTCGCCTAACATTCCTGCATCGCGTTATCGAAGTTTTCTAAGCGCGGCGGTATATATACGACAGCTGAAATGTATCACGTGGGCTTCGGCCTGACCGAGATAACACCTCGCTCGGTCGGAAGATCTTCCTTTGGCCTCTACGCATTATACCCACATAAGTATTACTATAGGTTTCACATAAAACGATCAATGCATCATGTGAGTAGTCAAAAGGGCCATGTTTGGGGCTATAATACAAACCGCATTGTGTATTTTTTACAGAGATAAGTTTGATTTTCTCTACGCTATGATAGCCTCTATGCTATCATTTTGGTGCTCCAACGTCATAAGTAGCGTAGATTTTCTTTCTCTCGCAAAATTTTTCTGCGTCATATCAGCAAAAATTAGCGGCTTCACCCGTACATAAATATTATGAATTATGATAATTTATCAGGAGAGAAATCTCAAAAAATAAAGAAAATAATTAATAAAAGGAAAACAAAATTTTAATTTAAGTGTATAATAAATACCTATCGAGTAGATATCCGCAAATGCAGTTTTATTCCGCGCATATTATAATAATATTAACACTGATTTTAGATGTTTTAGGACTAAAAAAAAATTAAAATTTAAAATTTAATATTAAAATTTAAAACATTTAGGAATAATTTTATAATACAGCACCAAATTTATAGTGCAGTTCCAGATTGCGTATTAATTGGATAAATTAAAAAGTCAGCCGTGCATTAAATGAGTCACAATATTACCTGGATTTAATAAAATGGAGAGCGCATTTATGAACCAAATTCAGTGGTGCATGGATCCGATGGAATCAAACTACCATAAAACTTACCAAGAAGATAAACTCGGCAGCGAAGTGATGAAAGATTTGGATTATGCCTTAGAGGAAGCGAAAGAAAACATCAACTTTGATTCGGAAGAACCAAAGGAACTGAAGTTTGAAGAACTAACGAAGGAACATTTCGATAAGGAATCTGATAGCGAACTAATGAAAGAACAGTTGAAGAAGGAAGAACTGAAAGAAAAACAGTTCGATTATAAGTTCGATTCGAAGGGACTGGAGTTTGAAGCGGTAAACGACTTTGATATAGAACTGGAGGAGGAGGCGGTACCGATAGTTTACCTGTCCACGAGTAAAGCGGCGCGACTGCAAAGGGCGCTTAGAAATGCCGGACTACAGAAGGTTTGTTCATTTTGTTACTAGATTAGATGTGTTTGTGTGGATAGACGACAGTACATACTTCTTTTTTCTCCTGTTTTGACTGCACTAATTTGGAAATATCACGGTGACATCACACCAACAAACTATTAAGTAGAGATCAACTACGATAACATGGCGCGCCCCTCCAAAATTCAAAACGTTTGAGGTGCGTTGTCAAAACGTTTGAAATGCATTGTCTTGCGCGGTAGGCTAGTTATGATTAGTTGACCAACAAATCTTGGTAATAAGTGACATTAACTGAAATATTACGTGTACTGTGGTTGGTTCAATACTTAGTACATACAAACTCTTTCATAAGGATGTGAGTGACTACACACATTGAAACAGTCATTTGGAGGGGCGCGCCATGTTATCGTAGTTGATCTCTACAACGAATACTTTGTACAAAGAAAGTGTTACCCTACGTCTAAAATCACAAGTTACAACTTGTGCTAAATGCTGCCAACTTATCAGTTTATGCATGTTTCCTGTAGGTACAGTAAATAGCATTGCATCGTAGAATATATTCGCAATTGGTTACAGGGCATCAACTGTACTACTGACTATATAAATACTGCGTATGTGATTCCAGCGGCCGCAGTCCCTTACGTCCGGACTAGCCCCGGAGAGGAAATGTAATAACCGTTCCCTAATGATTTATTCACGTGAACATCATCATAATATTATTAGGAAGCGAGTGTGTGTCGGGCCTGTCTGTCTGACAGTGTAGACTGTAGACTGTCATTTTGTTGTGAATGCGAATGTATGTCTACATGTCTATCTGCCAGATCATCTTTTTAACCGACTCCCAAAAAGGAGGAGGTTTCTCATTTCGATCGTATGATAAGTTCTTTTTGTCTTTTCAGACCTTATGCTAAACCGATTTTTAAGAAATTTAGTGTGCAGATACTTTAAGTCTCGGACGCGGATATTTTTTTATCCCTGAACGCGGTTCTAGTATAACAAAATTTCAGTCTGAAAACGTATATTAACATTAAAATTTGAAATCATATTTAGCAGGTACTTTAAAACTGCGCAACGTAAGGTGCCTTGGCCTATTAAATTAGTAGGTCAAAAGCTCAAAACTTGGACATTTCGCCATTTATATTTCTGAGTGCAAATTCAACGGAATACTTAATTCATGTACCTAAGCTTTATCTTGTAGAAAGCTTAAGCGTTTTCGAGCTTTAAAAGCGAATTTACGGTGATTTCGCGCTTTTCCCCAGCGTAACCGCAAACCCAAAGCTTTACACGGAAGAATTTCAATGCCACTCACAAATTGAGGTTAGAGCTTAATAAGACCACAGAGCGCTGTGTGCAAATACCGAATTATTTTTGTATATATATACTCATGTCTCATAATTCAAGACGTGAGTGGAAGAATAAGGTAAGTAACATGAAAAAACTTCCCGTTTTTTTGCTTGAATGGAAGCTTTAGGGTCGGAAAAAATATTTGAAATAGAAAAACTATGGATTATATGTGTAGCCAGATATATTAGCTAGGTTATGAAGTAGATAAGTTACAAGTTTTATTAAAATAATAAGGGAAAAAAATAGTTATTGTCCGTATGTTACGAAATGTTACTTGTTCGATTCTTCCACTCTCGTCTTCAATTCATATGCATGTTTTTTTGGTTTTCCGAGAGTTATTTGTAGCTTTTTCAAATTCGTGTAAAAACTATACGATTATAAGTATACTAATTGTTTAGGTTTAGATTCTAATACTTAACAAAAACAGACTGTCTGTTTATCTATCCGCGTAATCATAGCATAAAATTTATGATCAAAATTTTTTAAAGCTGTAATTTGTTATCATTTTACTATTTAGATAAACTATTCAGCAAATCGTGTATTTATTCAGTTTTGTTTATTAATTACGCCTACTCTTTGAGTGATGATTCCAATATTTTTTCCTTTGAACTAACCGTGAGACTACACATAATTAATATGCGGCGTTTACAACACAAAACAAAGAAACTTTTTAAATGTGTCACATATTTTTAAAAATAGTCATTCGATTCCAGGTGCCCCACAAAGATATAGAGATGTTCTCTTCACAAGATGAGCTATTTTAGAACCCATTTGGAAAGTCCCAGCAAACTGTCCCACAAGCCACTCGTCGGCTGGTAAATTGATATTTCCTGAAGAATACATGCGCTATCCATACTAATATTATAAAGGCGAAAGTGTCTGTCTGTCTGTCTGTCTGTCTGTCTGTCTGTCTGTCTGTCTGTCTGTCTGTTTGTCTGTTTGTTACCTCTTCACGCTCAAACCGCTGAACCGATTTTGCTGAAATTTGGCATGGAGATACTTTGAGTCCCAGGAAAGGGCATAGGATACTTTTTATCCCGGAAAAATGTACGGTTCCGCCGCGATAAATGAGTTTTGGCGCAAGGAAGTTGCGGGCATCATCTAGTTGGAAATAACTTTCTATTTTCAGTACTTTATATATTGCGGTTTAGTTATAACTTATAGTAAATTAGCTAAAACTAACTTATCAGTTATCACATCCTTATTAATATACTTTATTCGATTTGAGAAACTTCCTCATAATCAAATCAAATCCAAAAATATGAATCGTAAAAAATACTGGCGCTAATAGATTTCTGGCATTCCAAAATTTAGCTAGTGCTCATGAGAGCAATAATATTAGTCTTTTTTTGTTTCGGAGTATAAGGTTTTTTCAAAAGAGTGTATACAGGTACCACAGTATCTTGCATCTTATAAATCTATTGACACTTGATTATATAATCGAACCAAAACTTTAAATTCCAAAATTCCATTTCCACAATTCCAGTCCAAAATTTTGGATCGATCATAGCGTCTAAAATCTAGACGCTACTATCGAATATGCATTTATTCATGGCAATCTACTCTTCCTTTTGGTTTCGTCAATCTTTTGCCAATAAAACCAAAACCCCTAAGCGTGAGACCGTGTCATATTCCTTTGAAAATAAAACTACGATAAGATGATATTTGAAAACGCCATTCGAACGAGAGGACTAGCATTACTTCCCGAATCGTAGATGAAAGAGACTGTTTAAATAACCAGCTATGATTTACCACTTTTAACGCGTTATTAACTGTGTAATAAAGTTCATTATCGCGAATCTGATGTGTAAATAACGTGATTAGAATCTTGGCACGCCTGTTGCATAACGAAGGTACAAATATATGGCTCCAGCTATAGCTCTGCCTTTTTTTATTAGTTGTAAATCGTACTTAAATATCCTGGCATTTGGATTAAATTTTATGAGAATTTAGGGCTTGTAATATGCCCGTTAGCCATCAAGAAAGCCATAGAAGACAAATGCAACTTTTACTAAGGCAGCAACTTTTATTCAAAAAGAAAATTGCTAAGGCGTATTAGCACTTTTGTATTCAACATAACATTATTATAATAAGAGTATAATACATAAATACTATTATAACAGGTGCCCCGTGGCAGATTTAGGATTTCTTAATTAAATTAAAGAATGTTATTATTTTAGAACACAAATATATTTGTCACAAAAAGAAAGACGAGATATGCGGATTTTATGTTCTGAAGATCACTCCGTCCAAATGTTTTCCATCGCGACGAACACATTTGCGGAATCTTTCGAGAGTATTCTGAGCGACGCGCTGCAATACTGACCGAGGAATAGCATTCATTTCTCGCACGATATTTTCTTTTAAATCCGATAGATCTGTAGGGTTACTGTCATAAACTTTTCCCTTTAAGTAACCCCATAGAAAAAAATCTATTGGGGTGAGATCTGGCGATCTGGGTGGCCATGCGATGTCCCCAAATCGGCTAATCAATTTTCCGGGGAATTCTTCGCGAAGGAGGCTCAAGGTGGCTCTTGCTGTGTGAGGCGTGGCGCCATCTTGTTGAAACCACGTGTGAGAGCTGTTCGATGGATGTTCTCTTAGTTTCGGTATAAAATATTCGATAAGCATGCGGCAATAGACATCACCATCAACAGTTACGGTTGCTCCACGAGAATAAAAAAAAAAAAAAACGTTTTGGTGTTTCAATCGTTGGTTTTGTCCTCTTGGCGCCCAATAGCGACAGTCAAATGGAACAGGAATGGACAGCCATTCAAATGGAAATGAGCTTCATCACTAAACCAAATGGTGTTAACAGTTCGGAATCGGCTTAACATGCAATCACAGAACTCTTTGCGTTCTCTGTAGTCATTTGGATTAAGTGCCTGTACCAATTGGATCTTGAACGGATGGAAATTAATGTCCAAGCTTAAAATACGGTGCACCGTGGTTTTTGGAAGCCGCAAACTTGACGCTCTCTTACGCATGGACTGGCGGGGATTTTCTTGCACGCTGTTTGCAACGCGTTCAATGTTTTGTGTAGTCCTCGACGTTCGGCTAGGACCTCGAAAAGTTAAACTTCTGTTAAAAAAAAATTCAAACACCGGACATATGCGAGCCCCTAAAGGCCTAGAGTCTAGAGTCTAGACCTAGAGTCTAGACGATCAATTTTATTGTGCAATATCGCGAATCGTGCAATATTTTGACCGTCTAGGGTTGATGTTGAACGCCTTTTAATCTTATTGTCAAATAAATTGTTCAATAATACTATTTTTTGGTATTGATTCGAACCATTTGAAAAAAAAAATTAAAACAACGAATCTACAAAATTATTCCCTCTAAAAAGGATTTAGGGAGGGCCATTTGTTACGTTAAATGTTATTTTCACGTGATTTTATTCCTTTATGGCGACATATCTCATAAAGAATTACACTCAGTACAATAAATCTTTACAGTGTAATTTATAAATGTTATACCTTTGTATATATAAATTTCTTCTGGATTTAGCCATATTTTTACCAAATTTATAGCTAAAACAATATTGGTGTAAATGTAATTTTGCAAATTTTAGTCGCTACAGGTTTTCTTTACTTAATTAAAAACGTTGTTAAATAATTTTATTATTTCAGTTTAGCAATAAAATTTTCAGTTTAGCAATAAAATTTTCAGTTTAGCAATAAAATTATTTAACATCGTTTTATTCAAGTAAACTAAAACCTGAGTTCTTTTTCATAAATATTTTTTTCATTACTTTCAAGTTTCACGGCGTGATTTTGTATTTACGTTGTTTTGTAGACAGTGAAAAAATAAAGTGATTAGTCAAAGAAATTGTGTTTTTTTCTTAAAATGTCTTGATTAACCAATTTATCAAAACTGCCAGATACAGACCTGAGAATGAAAATGTTATAATGTTATTTTTTGTTTCAGGTACGTTTAAATTGTGCGAGATTGTTGGAGATGATTTTTTGGTAAAGTAACAATTAAGGCCTTCATATACGGCGAGGGCGAACGATCTGTTTGGACTGATCGCAGGCCGACCTGACGTGACTCATTTTGTTCATTATTGTGTGTGAAAATGAGTTTAAAAGGTCAACTGCGATCAGTTCTGCCTGACGCCTGTATCTCGTTTATTAGTGCATTATCAGGGTAAAAAACTATCCTATGTCTTCCTTTTTCGAGACCCAAAATATCTTAATTTCAAATTTCAATAAAATCGGTTCAGTTGTTTGGGTGTGATGAGGTAACAGACTGTCATTTTCACATTTATATTTGTATATCCAGGATATTTTGTATGATCTGTATCTTAAGCCATTAAAATATAACAAGCGACAAATCTCTAAGAAAACAAGCAATATTTCATAGCTGTTCTATGCAGCTATTTCTTGCAGTGCATTTGTCTCATCCTAAAGGCTTTTGATCTATTCTATTATTCTTGCAACTTTTATAACGGGGAAAGAAATTGGTTTTTGATTTTGACGTAGAAAATAACTTTTCACTTATAATCACGCTTATTGCTTTGTACTTATCGTTTTCTAGTTTCGATTTTTTCCTGATACAATCAGATAAACCTGTGGTAAAATAATCGTCAGGGAAAAATATGACTTTTACTATTAGTCACATTTTAGTAAAACTTACCATGAAATAACATAATTTATTATTAATTTATATTTATTCAACGAAACGACTTCTGTTTCACCAGCTTATTGGATTAAGTAAACCAAATTAAACGATATTTAACTGGTAATAATTTCTCATAAATCCCAAACGCTCCAGCCATAGATTCTAATTACTCTGACCGCGGTATATCTAGAATATTAAATGAACTAACCCCATTAGTACAAACTGTACAAAGCAGCTTGACTGTGCAAGTTTCCCAATTTGACTTGCAAAGTTTGACTGATATATAATGGGTCACACTGCGAGGCATACTCGATATTGTATGCAAATATTGATTAACTAAGCCTCTCTGTCGATACTATAGAGTTTAACTGTAGGTGTAAAACTTTACACATTTGCAATTCATTCTTAGTACGGGAGCCCTAGAACAATCTTTTTGTGATTACTAACAAGCTAATAATATTTTGTGAGTAGCTACATTTTGATAAGACGAATAACATTTTTATTTTCGAAAAATCTCGAAAGTGGTAGCTAACAGAGATAGAAAGGATTTCATACTTTGACTTGATGGTCCTAAAATATGGATTGTTTTATTTGTAGGACAAGATTACTTTTAAATTATTTAACTATTAACCTACCAATATACAAAAAATCAGCTAGTTAGGGTTCCGTTTTAGGGTTCTGTAATCAACAAAACTTGGTTGACTTGGTAATCACAAAACAAAAATTGTTCTAGGGCTCCCTCACTATCCCAGCGGACTGGAGGAGTCCGCTGCGGATGCGCACCGAGGTGGGGCCGCAGAGGAAGAGGCAAGTAGGTATTACGGTGCGCCGCTTGCCCTATCCTCTGCGGCCGAGGACGGATCGCGGGGGGGAGAGGCATTGTGGTAGGTTGCCGCTCTCCCTACCCCCCTGCGAGCTGGCGGGGCCGTTCCATTTGAACGGCATTGGTGGGGCCGCAGAGGAAGAGGAAAGTAGGTATTACGGTGCGCCGCTTGCCCTATCCTCTGCGGCCGAGGTGTGGTCGATGGCAGAGCCACAGACCTGATCTGCCACATGGCCTCCAAGTAGCAGACTCGGGGGGCGTCTGCTACAGCCCTGGTGGGGGCCGAGGAGGAGGGCGCACGTGTTGTGCGCCCATGGTGGAGTCTTCGGGCCGCTGGCGGGGTCGCGGATGTGTGTATCGTTCCCGTGGCCCCGTCGAAAGGCGGCGTGGCGGAAGATGGGGGGGTTTTAGTGGGTATACCGTGGTCTCATTAGCTACGGGAGTCCCACATCACCACTCGGGTCGCCCCCTGCGCCTGGGTGGTATGCGTAATGCATTTCCCCCTCCGAAAAAAAAAAAAAAAAAAAAAAAAAAAAAAGGGCTCCCTCACTATCTGCGCTTAAAGTTTACACGAGTGCATAGAATCATAATAATACGGGATAATTACTAGACAAAATTAATTTGAACTGAAATTCGTTTATCTCGCTAGGAGAGTTTTTGGCGTGCTTAAAACTATGATACCTTGCATTTACTGTTAACTGTTCGTAGATTTAGATGAATATAACAGAACTATGTAATACTCATCTTAAAGTGACGCCGCGTTAAAGTAAAAAATCGTTTTGGATATGTTTTAGATCGCTTGTTTTCTATGAGAGGCCGGGCCGGCAAATGGAAGGCAAGAAATGGAACAGCAAGAAATGGAAAGGGCGTAAGCGGCAAAATGATTTTTGTCGCGTAATTTAAAAACCATAAATAACCATAAACCATAAATAAATTTCATATATTAGCTATGGGCAAATTATAGTGTATACTCGAACTAATCTGTGTACAAATTTAATTATTGTGTTATAAAGTTGACCAATCGTGTTATGCTATGGGTAATTCAAAGATAAGGACATGATGAATACTGTTAATGAACTTTAATTACTTAGCTTTAGTCATTGTTGAGAAAAATCTATATTTCTGCAGCCAAATTATCAAGGCGTCACCTTAATCGATAGCAGTGATAATAGACAGGCAAACAGCGAGACACATTTGGCATTAGAATTTATAGGTACCTACGCTTTGGCATAAGAAAATGAAGATGCTTATAAGCTTCTGTAACATAATTTAATTGAAATACTCAACTGCAAAGTAATTTTGTACGAAGTAGGTTTGATCATCAATAAAGCACATTTCACAGCAGCCGACGGAGTTTAAATTGAAATAATACTAGAACTTTACAGAAACTTACATCTCATACTCTCAACGCTAACACAATTAGCTAACTCCGACCAACTGCTATTAATTATTTATTTTCTCGAACATTTTTACGGCTAGTTACGAGAACATGACGATTCATGTTATTGAGGTCTCAGAACATTTTAGTAGGTTTGTAAGAATTGCCTTTCAACATTCTTAACGTGGCTTATTCGTTTTTCTAATCCATACTTGTATTGTAAAGTGCAAAAACTGATCTAGGTTTTGGTGAAATTTAGTCATACTCAGCCACACTTTGCTTAAAATTATGTAATTGATCGATTAGCATACACAGTACACACACGGAAATGCATGAGTTTGACTTACGATCATACGACCGCGCGGGTCCGATCTTTCCTGTATATGGGGCCTTAAAACAAAATAACAATAACAACTCCCACATCGGTTTCGGTGACGGTGGCCGGTTTCATTGAAACCAGGCCAGTTACGCAGGAGTGATTTTATAGTGCCCAAGTGTGTGCGCAGTACACAAGAGCACTCTCTATTCCTAACCCAGTGGGACGGACCACCGACACGACTGGCGAAAGATCAGGTGCAGCACCGACTTTTTACTGATTTTACTTGTCAGACAATCAGGTGATCAGATAAGACAAAATAGCTACGGGTTCAGTATGCTAATGTCAGGTAAACTATCTTTATAAATTACTGTTGTAACTTTCGTGGTTGGTTTTCAATTGGCGCACAAACTATAGTTAAATTGTAATCACACCTAGCGTATTTATTCCAGTAATAAACTTGCTGGAATAGTTTGCAAGTTTTCAACTATATCAGACTTAGCTTCTAACTTTGGCAGTTTCAATTTGGTCCAGTGGTATCGACATTTTCAGGTATACCATTGTCTTTGAAGTACAACTTTATTAGCTGAATGTAAAATACTAGACGTTCCGCGCGGCTTCACCCGCGTAAATTAGATATTTCATTGACAAATTATTCCACAAAAAATAGCCTATGATCCTTTACGTCTACTTCTTATCTGTGCCAAATATGAAATAACAGAAAAATTGTTCCAGTAGTTCGTGAGATCAGCCCTTTCAAATAATTTCCCCCGTTTTTTCCACATTTTCCTCTATTTCTTCGCTACTATTAGTGTTAGCGTAATAAAATATAGCTTATAGCCTTCCTCGATAAATAGGCTATCTAACACTAAAAAAAATTCTAATCGGACCAGTTATAGTTCCTGAGATTAGCGCGTTTAAATAAGCCCTGTCAAATAATTTCCCCCCGTTTTTTCCACATTTTCCTCTATTTCTTCGCTCTTAGCCTGTAGGCTATATTTTAATACGATCAGCCTGTAGGACTTCCTCGATTAATGGGCTATCTAACACTGAAAGAATTATTCAAATCGGACCAATAGTTCCTGAGATTAGCGCGTTCAAACAAACAAACAAACTCTTGCGCTTTATAACATTAAGCATAAATTGGATCGTTTTTGGGTTATGGCTTATGAATAGTATTTACTCGTATAACTCTAGAACATTACTGGAGGAACTGACACAAACATGGAACTTACACGTATACCTATTATGATATCATAATTGATTGAAATTTCGCCTCCTTAAGGGTGGAATTTTGAAAAATCCTTTCTCAGTGGATATAATATATCCACTCCGTCCAAAGTTTATATGATACTATTTCACGCGAACGAACCTGCGGCAAAATGCTAGTTATCAAATACTTTCCATCCCCATTGTTTATTGCATTAGTATTTATTCGAGCAAATTGTTGGAAAATATATCGTTTTTTGGAGTTTGTCTTGTGAATATAAAATGTATGAATGTCGGTATTGAAGCAGATTTATTGGGCTGTGAATTTTTTTGTCGAGATCCGTGTTTGAATTTGTCAAAAATTCGCTGTAACCTGTACACTTCTGAATAATTCACAGTACGCGACAAAGTTTAGTTTTATTTCGTTTTTCATTCACAGTACAAATACCAGTATGGACGTTCTATTTTATTTCTGTTCCTCCTCTTTATTCGTTTTCTCTAAACTATCTCTAAGAAGTTGTAATGCAGATAAATTATTGTTTTATGTTTGAAAATGTAATTTTTGTATTTTGAAGTCGTTATGAAAACTTTAGTTTTGAGTTGATATGGATGGATAATAGCAGCTGCACGTGTTGTTCGTTTAATTATTATAGCAACGTTTGTTTTCTAGGAAATGAAATTTCGGTGAAACTCTGTTAGCAAACCTCTAGCCCAAAAATCTATGTGACTAATTCATGATCTCCATCCGCCCCTCTTCCCCCAAAATTTTCGCGCCACTTCCTACCAACTTCAATTTAGTCGAAAATTCCTCTAAGCGGATCGTAATGAAACCTTTATTCGGCAATAAACCGAATAAGTGAGCCATTCGTCTCAAAGCCTTTCGCTTCAGTTTATATTAATCGCTATTGACGCAATAATTTCGTCTCTCATTAAACTCCAACAATATTGTCCTTGTATCTAATTAGTTATTCATACATACTCTTATCAGCACCAGCATGGCTTAGCAGAACATTCTAATAATATCAATGTCTATATCTGTTATTGCTCTGAACGCTTGAAAGTTGAAACGCTGAACCGACTACACTGTACTCCGCGAAACATGGCGGTAGCGGTCATTGACTCCCGGTCAAAAACTTATCATCTATACTTATTATAAAACAAAGTCGCTTTTTTTCCCTCATGTCCCTTTGTTCCCTTTAAGGATTGCACAAACCTACGCGACCAAAGCGACTGCGAAGCGGTAGCGTCTACCGCGCGGCGGACACTGCCCATGTAATCTTATGGCGCTGTGCACACCTGCACGACCGCGACGCGGGATGTTCGCGTCGGCAAGCGGAACGTGCGCGTCAAGTTGTCAGACGCGTGTTTTGAAGTGTACATAACTAGACTTCTTTTTTAAAACCTTTTTTTATATTATTTTCTACAACTCTTTAGTTTATGATTTTTTTATTTGTATACGTTTTGATAGATTGTGTCATGATATTAACGTTTGACGGTTCGGACCGTAGTCGCGCAGGTGTGCACGGCCAGTTTCGCGTTGCAGACGCTCCCGTATCGTGTACCGCGTCCCCTGTCACTGACGCTTAGGTTTGTTTTAAGGATTGCACAAACATACGCGACCAAAGCGACTGCGAAGCGGTAGCGTCTACCGCGCGGCGGACGCTGCCCATGTAATCTTATGGCGCTGTGCACACCTGCACGACCGCGACGCGGGATGTTCGCGTCGGCAAGCGGAACGTAGGGGAAAGTTGGGCAAAGCGAATACCCCGGGCAAAGCGAATACTCCCCACTACTCCTACGTTTTTAGCATTTCAATCAACGCGCCACCACTGTTGCATTCGGCCATCTTGGTTTAGTACGCAGCAAGCATTAGAGCGAGAGGCCGCGTCGCGTCCCGTCCGCGGAGTGGAGATTTGTGTTTTCGTAAATAAAAGATTGATTTTACGCGGTAAGTAAATTGATCAATTCTTCAGTATTACTAGTTCTTCATTTTTACTAATGTATTTATTCGATAGCGTATCAAAATAGGTTTTTATAGTTTATTTAACATAAAGTCAAAATTATTAGTTTTTGTATAAAATGTGTTAACCTCAAAACTTACCTAGTCGGGCAAAGTGAATAGGGCAAAGTGGATATGGTATCCACTTTGCCCGTCATTTTTAATTAGTGACTTATTATCTCAGAATGTATGTTATACGTTTCAGATGGTGAATAAATATATAAAAAAAACTAAGCAAGGTACGTGGGATGAAAATTTTTGCAGTTTTGAAGTTTTGCAGAAACTAAAAAGAAGTTAAGGATATTTTATGCTTTTTTTGCGGTGAAATATATATTGAACAAGACGGTAAACCAATTGAAAATTGGATTCAATATGACATTTGTTAGCAATGGTGTCACGAAGATTGTTCTGCTTTTGATGGTACTCAAGAGTATACCTGTGACAATTGCCAATCTTAATTTTCTTATTTTATGGTCAAGTTATTTTTTTTCTTAGTTTATTCAAGTTATTCCTTTATTTTCAGAGATTAAATATTGGTATTCACTTTGCTCAAGCACTGTATCCGCTTTACCCTGGGTACCGGGCAAAGCGGATAATTTCTCCCTTTTTTTATTTTTAGTCGCAGTTGATTATTGTTTAAGTATTAATGGTAACTGATGTTTGTATTTGTAAGAGCAATAAATAAAGACTGATTTGTGATACTTATATTGTTTTTGTATCGTATACCTTTTCTGCCTTATCGTATACCTTAAATACCTTAACGTATCCACTTTGCCCGACCTTCCCCTACGCGTCAAGTTGTCAGACGCGTGTTTTGAAGTGTACATAACTAGACTTCTTTTTTAAAACCTTTTTTTATATTATTTTCTACAACTCTTTAGTTTATGATTTTTTGATTTGTATACGTTTTGATAAATTGTGTCATGATATTAACGTTTGACGGTTCGCACCGTAGTCGCGCAGGTGTGCACGGCCAGTTTCGCGTTGCAGACGCTCCCGTATCGCGTACGTACGTGTCACTGACGCTTAGGTTTGTTTTAAGCTTTAATCTTTAAAACTATACGCAACGGATTTTGATGATTTTTTCAGTGTTAGATAGCCCATTTATCAAGGAAGGCTATAGGCTATATTTTATCACGCTAAGACTAATAGGGAGCGAAGAAATAGAGGAAAATATGGAAAAAACGGAGAAAATTATTTGAAAGGGCTAACTTGAACGCGCTAATCTCAGAAACTACTGGTCCGATTTGAAAAATTCTTTAAGTGTTAGATAGCCCATTTATTGAGGAAGGCAGGCTATATTTTATCACGCTAAGACTAATAGGAGAATGTGGAAAAACGGGGGAAACTATTTGAAAGGGCTTATCTCGCGAACTGCTGGAGCAATTTTTGTGTTATTTGGCACAGATAAGAAGTGGACCACGTGAAGGATCATAGGCTATCGATTTTAATCATTTTTTCAGTGGCTATATTATATTTTATACCCGTGCGACGCCGGGGCGGGTCGCTAGTTTTCTATATACATAGGCTGCACTAAAAATATCGGGAATGGAATACTTCCACTATTCCTGTCATATTAAAATCTTTTTAATTGAAAACTCCTTGGTTTTAAAAATCGAATACCATTTATTTATTTAAAAAAAGATTCTCGGTCTTGTCACAAGGTCTTGTCAAACTTGTTTAGTCGTTAAGAAAATGGAATTGACTCGAGAAAATTCTAGAGCGATGATTTATTATGACTTTCGAAGTGGTTTAACACAAAAACAGTGTGTTGATCGGATTATTTCTGCATTTGGTTATGAAGCCCCATCCAAAACCACAATTTATCGCTGGTTTGCTGAATTTCAACGTGGACGTGTCAGGCTCAGTGATGATCCCCGTCAAGGTCGTCCAAAAACTGCAGTCACCCAAGAAAACGTTGATGCTGTGCGTAATCTGGTTGAGGAAGGTCGACATATGACATACCGCGAAATTCAGGCAACTTTAGACATTGACATGAGTTAAATACAAATAATATTGCATGAACAATTAGGTTTAAAACAGTTGTTTTCCCGATGGATACCGCATTTGCTCTGTGAAGAGCAAAAAGCGGCTCGCGTCACTTGGTGCGTCAGAACTCTCGAAAGATTCCACGCAGGATCCTCAAATGCTGTATACAACATCTTATCAGGTGACGAATCCTGGATATACGCGTACGAACCTGAAACTAAAAAACCAGTCACGAGTTTGGGTGTTCGAAAATGAGTTAAAGCCAACAAAAATTGTTCGTTCACGGAGTGTTACAAAAAAAAAAAATGGTGGCCACGTTTGTCTCCAATACCGGCCATATTGCGACTATTCCTCTTGAGGGACAAAGAACGGTTAAAGCAGAATGGTATGCTAGCATTTGTTTGCCACAGGTCGTATCTGAACTCCGTAAAGAGAACTGCAACCGCCGCATTATCCTCCATCACGACAATGCGAGTTCTCACACCGCGCACAGAACAAAAGAGTTTTTAGAGCAAGAAAACATAGAATGATTAGACTATCCACCGTACAGCCCCGACTCAAGCCCTAATGGTTTCTATACTTTCCCTAAAATAAAGAATAAATTATGTGGTCAGAGATTTTCATCACCTGAAGAAGCTGTGGACGCCTACAAAACGGCCATTTTGGAGACCCAAACTTCCGAATATAGTGGTTGTTTCAATGATTGGTTCCATCCACATGGAAAAATGTGTCAAATTTCGCGAAGAATACTTCGAAAAGCAATAAACACATTTTTAAATAGTACTGTTGTGTCACCTCCTTGATTCCCGAAATTTTCAGTGCTGCCCTCGTAAACCATGATTGACAATGAAGTGTCAGATCATTCAATCGCGAAACTTGTCATTTTCTATACAAATAAAAAATGAGAAGTTTTTTACAGAGAGTCAATGACCGCTACCGCCATGTTTCGCCGAGTACAGTAAAGATATACTTTTTTTGGTTTTTGGTTAGGTTACAAAACTGTCTTGATATAGACATCGTAGTTCGTTGTAACTTTGTAGTCGTAACTTCAAACTTTAACGATAAAAATAATGAGATTGATTTTCTTGAGGAGGAAAATGATTGAGACATATTATTTAGAATTGCGTTTTCATCAGGAGATAAGGATCTTCAAACGGCTACAAGAAACTTTTCATCGCGAGGAGCTGCTTTTGAAAACAAAATTAAATTAAACAAGGGCAAAAAGTATTTTGGTATATGAAATTGTGTTAAGGGCACCTAGGACGTAATTAAGGGTACCTTAGTGTGAGCTTATTCAGGAAAATTAATTAGTTTTTTAATAAAAGGCGCTATAGTTGTTTGAGTGTAGATTTTAGGTGCTTTGTTTTAATTAAAATGTAACAATTCTAAGAGTCAAAATATTGAAAGCATTAATCGCACGTAAATTATTAAAAAAAGGAAAAAAAATTAAGCAAAAAAACCGGCCAAGTGATTGTACTGACTTTGGATTCATTTTTGGACATGGGACATAAAACTTGACAGACAGACGGACAGCAAAGATGTACTTACATGTAAACCTTATAACGATTTACATAACAGTGTTACTTAACTTACTATGATTATGAAGTAACAGTCTCATTCACATACATAGTCTTCGATAGGTCGTGAGAGTTCCTATACATTCAAAGGACATAGACATCTTCCGCCTTACCTGTGAACCACCTGGGAACCAGCTTATCTACGTGTTAATTACTAGGAACTATAAGGTATTCCACTGGACCTAACACAACTTAATTGCTAAGCTAGACGTTAGACCAGGGGTTCCCAATCTTTTTCAGCCTGCGGCGCACTTACAAGTCAATATTTTGTCACGGCGCCCTACTCTACCTAGCTATTGCATATTACAAAAATATACATAAATAGACACCTTTAATAATTATAGTTAGGTTAAGCAATAATAACAAACAAATATTTAATCATCTGCCTGCTTTGTATAATAATTCATATTATAATTTTATTTTATAATATTTGTGATTATGGATAATGATGGAGGATCGACTCACGGCGCCCCTCTTGCCTTTCCACGGCGCACCAGGGCGCCGCGGCGCACAGTTTGGGAACCCCTGCGTTAGACATTAGAATTTTTTGCATTCCAGTCTTGATTAAGCTATGTGGTATCTCTGATTTCTATTCCTTTTACTACGTTCTTGCTAGATTGAAATACTTTTTATTGAAGAATATTTTCTTAGACTAGACAAGAAGCTAGTAAAAGATCCAGTCATCATTTCATTGGATTGACTAAACTTGACGCCTGGGCCTGGGCCTGGGCATATTTAAATAACCAAAAGCCATAATAACAAAAATATTTCACGTAACAGTACCTAACTACCAAGAAACATCCATATTAGTATCTAATTCATGCTAATATTATAAACTAGCGACCCGCCCCGGCGTCGCACGGGTATAAAATATTGTATAGCCACTGAAAAAATAATCAAAATCGATAGCCTATGATCGGTCTACTTCTTATCTGTGCCAAATAACATAAAAATTGCTCCAGTAGTTCGCCAGATCCCTTTCAAATAATTTCCACCGTTTTTTTTACATTCTAATAAAAATATAGCCTAAAGCCTTCCTCAATAAATGGGCTATCTAACACTGAAATATTTTTTCAAATCGGACCAGTAGTTCCTGAGATAAGCGCGTTCAAGTTAGCCCTTTCAAATAATTTTCCCCGTTTTTTCCACATTTTCCTCTATTTCTTCGCTCCTATTGGTCTTAGCGTGATAAAATATAGCCTATAACCATCCTCGATAAATGGCCTATCTAACACTGAAAGAATCATCAAAGTCTGTTGCGTAGTTTTAAAGATTAAAGGGAACAAAGGGACATGAGGGAAAAAAAGCGACTTTTTTATAATAAGTATAAAAAAAGTCGCTTTTTTATATAGTAGACGCGAATCAAGTGTGCCTGTTATGTCTGTTACCTGTTCACGCCCAAACCACTGAACCAATTTCGCTGAAAATTTTGTATGAAGATATCTTGAGTACCGCAAAAGGACTTAGGATCCTTTTTATCTCGGAAAAATGTACGGCTCCCATTATTTCCCCCCCTTGTTTCCCAAGAAAAATCATTAGGTAACAACGAGAATTACCTTTACATTTCCATTGAATTTAACAACATCCAATAATGGATTATCTTATTATGTAAATGAACTTAATTATTTACGTTAATGTTAGTAAATTGGGTTTAAATAATATTTCGGCATTAACACTGCACCTGTAACCTATTTTACTGTATCTAATTATCTTTTCATTAAAAGATTAATTCAGATTATTCGGACTACCTAATAGTAATTAAAAGCAAATCTGTATTTAATTCAACATTTTTTGTTTGCCTAAAAAGTCTATCTGTCTGATACCTCTTCAAGCCCAAACCGCTGGCTTGGCTGAAATTTGGAATAGAGATACTTTGAGTCCCGTGAAAGGACATACTCATATCCCGGAAAAAAGAACGGTTCCCGCGCGTTATAAGCGAGTTTTAGCGCAACGGAGTTGCGGGCCTCATCCAGTTTATTAGTATGCTTTGGCTCAAAATATTGATAAAAAATAACAATGGTGTAAATGTAGTGAACTGAAGCGCCGTGGGCCACTAGATTGATGGTTCGCCATTGTTCCCGAACCTATGTGGTTCTGATGAGCCCGGGATAGCTTCATAATTTGTTAGCTGTCAAATTTTCGATACCTTTAAAATAATATTATCTATAATGTGGTACAGTGGCTGAACGTGATTCGAAGGTCGTAGAATCAATTCGCACGTTGGAAAAAATGTTCTTTACAAAATTAGTTAGGACAATACTGGCCATGCGCCGTATCACGTATGGGATGTAAAAAGTCTCTAGCCAACAATTGTACGAGAATGCCGCGTCCTACTCTAACAAACGAGAAATGACGTTGGTAGAGCGGGACACGGCATTCTCATTTCTCAGCCGATTGTTCGAGTCTCAAAATGGTTTCGTAGTAGACTTACTGGCTTCTGCTACTGAAACCGGTGTGGGTGCCAACATCATCATAGTATGTAGAGAATTCAAAGACTGTCCTCAAAACACGTTGGTTTTGGGAACGCGGAAAGGAGCGTAGTTGTAGCAGTGGCAGATTTATATTTTCTATGAGTGTAGGCCGTCCATCTACAAAATATGCCGCCCCCCTAGGACGCTGCCGGCTGCCGCCCTCCTAGGCCACGGATTATATGGCCTATTTATAAATCCTGGGCTAAGTTGTAGGAATCCCATAGCTGGCTAAATCTAAATACTATCTACATTTTAACATTGTAACGTATACAATACAATGTACAATATTTGATATCCATACTTACTAATATAAATACGAAAGTCTGTCTGTCTGTCTGTTACCTCTTCACGCTCAAGCCGCTGAACCGATTCTGCTGAAATTTGGCATGGGGATACTTTGAGTCCCGGGAAAGGACATAGGATAGTTTTTAGCCCGGAAAAATGTACGGTTCCCACGCGATAAACTAATTTTGGCGCAACGGAGTTGCGGGAGTCATCTAGTTGTATAATATGGGGCAACGGGACAGGTGTTGTGATAACGGGAATGGGGCGCTAATGTCAATTTAATAGCCCCTAAAATTTGTACTGCGATAAACTGCAGCCCCGCTAGGCTTAAATATAACAGCTACATCGCGATTTATTGTGAATTCTGTTTATAAATAGAGATTTATTGTGGTTTTCGCTCTGCTCTCAATTTTTTTTTTTTAATTAAATGAGGGGCAAACGAGCAAACAGGTCACCTGATGGTAAGCAACTAGGTACCGTCGCCCATGGACACTCGCAACATCAGAAGAGCTGCAGGTGCGTTGCCGGCCTTTTAAGAGGGAATACGCACTTATCTTGAAGGTTTGCAGGTCGTATAGGTCCGGAAATACTGCTGGTGACAGTTCGTTCCAGAGTTTTACAGTGCGCGGCAGAAAGTTACGCGAAAAACGCACTGTGGAAGACTGCCACTCATCAAGGTGATGAGGATAGTTTTTTGCGTGGGACGATGGCGAAAAGTTGCAGGTGGTATGATTCCGAACAACTCCTCAGAGCACTCCCCGTGATACAACCAAAGTTTTGGTATACAGGGTGTACCAAAACTTATAATAACGGGTAATATTTTAGGGTATGTATGTGTTCCTTGTAGAGAGTTCACAGTGAAAATAACATCGCCCATACAAAAGTGAAAAAACATTTGGTTTTACAGCGCTGCTGCTTTCACAGTAAACTCTCGAATACACACGCACCCTATATAATCTTGGATCCCACCGTAAAATCCTGCATGAATCGTTTTTTTCGATCAAATATATTTTAAAATAATCTTTAGAACGTATACAATGGATTAATGTTGGGTTGCCTTGTCAAAAGTGGCCGCAGGTACCTCTAATTAAGTTCAATGTTCATGAGATAAATGCATAAATTTGCATCTTTTTTTCAATACATTTTACATCATTTGAAAGAAAATGACGAGACAAAATAAGCCAGCTCTAAGTCGGCCGCAACCTAGGGTTGCCAGCCCGTAAACAGACATAGTACTTCATCAAAATTAAAGCATCGATTTTTTTAATAATTTTGATACAGAATTAAAGTGTTATGCATTTTGTACATAAATATCCATGGTTGCCAGTTGCACGATAGCCGCAAACTGGGGTTGCCATCACTTTTGTATACGACATCGCGTGAGGTTAGGAAGCGCAAGAGAAAAGAAGCACGCATTGTTACGTGCGATAAATGAGGATATTGCATAGCAGCTGCGACACTGATAGCCTAGTCAACAAATATTTGTGAATGGAAAATTCCAAAACAGAATTTGACTTAGAATTTGAGCGAAAAGTTCCTTTATACTTCCTACTTTTTTGTGTTAAACGAGTATCCATACTATACACTTATACTATAATATTATAAAAGCGAAAGTGTGTCTGACTATCTGTTGCTTCTTCAAGCCCAAACCATTGAACTGATTTTGCTGAATACTGGTATATCTGTAGATGCTTTGAGTCCCGGGAAAGGACAAAATACTTTTTATCCCCAAACAATACACCGTTCATTCGCGATAAACGAATTTTGGCGCAACTGAGTTGCGGGTGTCATCGAGTTACTCAATATATTATGAAGAACTAGTAGACGCCCGCAACTCTGTTGTGCCAAAATTCGTTTATCGCGCGGGAACCGTACATTTTTTCGGGATAAACAGTATCCTATGTCCTTTCCCGGGACTCAACATATATCCATACCAAATTACAGCCAAATTGGTTCAGCGGTTTGGGCGTGAAGAGGTAACACACAGACAGACACACTTTCGCATTTATAATGTTAGTATGGATTTTTAACCGTGATAGTATTCCCTTTGCCATATTATTATATTTTTTTAAAGATTTAGGGCCTGCTTCACGGCTTCCTGATAAAGCTCCAAGGATTTATTTATCAAATAAAATATCTACCATATAAATTCACAGCGAACTCTATACATGAGACCCATACACACTCTAAATTATTATCACTTAATTTTGATACACCCTGTCGTATACAAGGTATTAACAAAATATGTAAGTATCTCCTCCTGTAGCGTTGATTAATAAATTATATACAATATTAAGTTTTTTTTATTACAATATCCATACCACTGTCTGTCTGCCTGTCTGTCTTTCTACTTGTCTGTCTATCTGTCTGTCTGTTACCTGTTTACGCCTGAACCGCTGAGCCAATTTTGCTGAAATTTCGTATGGAGATACTATGAGTCCCGGAAGAGGACATAATATGATATTTTTTTATCCCGAAAAAACCTATGGTTGCTGCGTGATAAACGAGCCTTAGCGCAACAGATTTTCTGGCATTATGTAGTGTAATTACTAATTATTATTATATTATGTCAGTCAAATTTAGTTATTTAGTTCAGTCCGTCCGCCCACTCATTTCTATGAAATTTTTTGCCTGCTTACCCGCCTGTCTACTTGCTTGCCTGCCTGCCTGCCTGCTTGTCTGCCTGCCTACGGCCTACCTGCCTGCCTACCTGCCAGTCCGTCCGTCCGTCTGTTCCTATGAAATTTTTTTGTACTACAATATACTAGTAAAACAAATAATTCTGCTTGGGACTTATCCATCCACAAATATTCGTTGACTAGGTGTACCTACTTGTTTATTGTTTACGTTGTACTTCTTACAACGTAAACAATAACACAGAGATGCAAATATTTATAGTATAATTATTAATTGGTGTCAGTGTGAGTGTCATGTTTTAAAATCTGATAGAAATAATTAACAATGGCATTTTCGAAAATTGAAAAATTTTGAAAATGGCGTGACCGTTAAACAATCCTACTAATATTATTAAGGCGTAAGTATGTGAGTTTGTGAGTTTGTATGTTTGTTACTTCTTCACGCTTAAACAGCTGAAGCGATTTCGACAAAATTTTACAAGGAGGTAGCTGACATTCTGGATTAACACATAGGCTACATTTTTAACCGACTTCCGTAACGGAGGAGGTGTTATGTTCATTTTTTTAATTACTTATGTTCAACGATGACTCCGCCGTTTGTGAACCGATTTTCAAAATTTTGCCGTCTCCTACTTACTAACCCCAGTCTCTTCCTGAAAGCGTTGCTTTTTACGAAACAGTGTCGCGTCGTTAGTGCTGAGTTTTAATTCTCCTTTTTATAAACAAACTAAGTTATTAACTATAAAAGTGAATTTATTCGACCCTAGACATACAGATTTCGAGTGTCATTTGAATAATTTTCGTCCCATGTTCTACCAAATCCTAGGAGTGCTGCTTATCACAAAACAGTGTCTTCTATCAAACTCCCATCTCTCAGTCATCAAAATTGAAGTTTCCGATGATCAAAGTCAATTTATTTTGTCTCTAATACTATTACAACACAATTTAGTTTACCTAATCACACCTAATTAATCGCGGGTAACACCGCGGGGCACAGCTAGTCTCTTATAAATTAAAAACAAAGAACTAACTGAATCCTACACGAAACAATGCGGCGTACACGAGTGCGGTTTTCGTAGTCAACAGGGAATTTATAGTTTCGGTCTGTCCGTCTGTCTGTCCGCGGTTATGCTCAGAGACTACAGGATCTTTAATGTTTAAAGTCGTAGCTTGGCGTATTATGCGCATATTATTGATGCCGACAAAATTGTAAATCTTTAAAAAAATATACCTAATATGGTAAAAGGAAAACTATCACGGCTAAGAATAATTCATAATTTATTGAGTAACTCGATGACACCCGCAACTCCGTTGCGCCAAAATTCGTTTATCGCGAATGAACCGTATATTGTTCGGGGATAAAAAGTATTTTGTCCTTTCCCGGGACTCAAAGCATCTATAGATATACCAATATTCAGCAAAATCAGTTCAATGGTTTGGGCTTGAAGAAGCAACAGATGGTCAGACACACTTTCGCTTTTATAATATTATAGTATAAGTGTATAGTATGGATACTCGTTTAACATAAAAAAATAGAAAGTATAAAGGAACTTTTCTCTCAAATTCTAAGTCAAATTCTGTTTTGGACTTTTCCATCCACAAATATTTGTTGACTAGGCTATCAGTGTCGCAGCTGTTATGCAATATCCTCATTTATCGCACGTAACAATGCCTGCTTCTTTTCTGTTGCGCTTCCTACCTACCTGCAACCGGCTACCGTGCAACTGGCAACCATGGATATTCATGTACAAAATGCATAAAACTTTAATTCTGTATCCAAATTATTAAAAAAATCGATGCTTCAATTTGGATGAAGAACTATGTCTGTTTACGGGCTGGCAACCCTAGGTTGCGGCCGACTTAGAGCTGGCAACCATTTATACCTTATTTTTTCTCGTCATTTTCTTTCAAATAGTGTAAAATTTATTGAAAAAAAATATACATGCAAATTTATGCATTTATCTCATGTATATTAAACTTAATTAGAGGTACTTGCAGCTACTTTTGACAAGGCAACCCAACATTAATCCATTGTATACGTTCTAAAGATTATTTTAAAATATATTTGATCAAAAAAAAAACGATTCATGCAGGATTTTACGGTGGGATCTTAGGATAATATTATCATTTATCACTTAGTTAAATTGTTACTCTGTATATTTTTTGGAGAACTCTCAGAAAAACGAAACGTCGAAAATCATTTCGATCGTATTCCGTTCTCGATTTATATGCGTCCGCACAAAATATGAGCGGTTAGGCTGGTACATAGAGATCACAAGAAATTGTAGGTAACGATAGCGAATCGTAGGCTGTCTCATTGACGGGTGCACATGTCATCTCAACTCTCAAATAGAGTCTGCGATCGAAATGACATTCGAGGCTTGGAAATCAGACCCCTGGTCACATGCAGTCGAAAATTGTAGGTTTGAGAATCAGGCCCCTGGTCACAGATGTAAGTGTTAATCATCATTAATCTGTATCGGTCCACCGGCGGTGGTCCCGCTAGCCATTGTATAAGTACGTCCCACACTTTGTGAGACAAGTCGCACAGGGAAGTGTTGGGGATTTCCTTTTAAGTTCATTTCCGACTTTGACTTTCTGTGGGATACGATTATCACTTTTTTCGAATATGGCAAAGGTTGCTGATTATACAGGGTTCAATTAAACCTTCCTGCCAAATTTTGATATATTGATCCTTGTTAAAAATAAAAATACACGTATTTTTTCTTTTATAATCACTCAGTACTAAAATGTTGAGAAATAGCTTCCGAAATTTATCCTAAAAGACACTACAATTAATGGACACGACGCGTCACCCGCGCGTGATGTAACCCCGCGCGCGCGCTTCCCTCCGGGTTACCTCCGTTCATTCCCCCGTGCCATGAGTGACCGTTCTGCAACGATTTTATATGGGATAAAATAGTTATGTCAATAAAAAAATAACAACCAATTTTTTTGGTTAAATGGACTCTCCTAATGATACCCAAGCCCTGGAAAAAATTGGCAGGAAGGTTTAATTGCACCCTGTATTGTGATAGCATAATATTTAAATTTTTCATAAAAATATTAGTAGAAGAGACTTTACTTATTGTTCTTTAAATAAGATTTTCAAATAAAAGTATGTTGCTCGTGATAATATACAAGGTGTAACAAAACTAAGTGATAAATGATAATACTTTGGGGTGTGTACAGTGTATGGGTTCCCTATATACATAGAGTTCACTATAAAGCAGCGCTGAAAGACTAAAATTTTCTTTGAGATTTGTATTTGCAAGCGCCCCAGCGTGATGAGTTTTTAACCGACTTCCAAAAAAAGAGGAGGTTATATGTTCGGCTGTGGATTTTTTTTTGTATGTTCAACGATTACTCCGCCGTTTGTGAACCGATTTTCGAAATTTTTGTTGTGTTGTATAAGGTTTCACTCCAATTTGGTACCATGTACACAAAATGGTGACCTGATGATGGGATCCATGAGTAATCGAGGAAACTCCTCGAAATTTATATGGAAACATATAGTGATTTTGGTTTTATGAGAAGCATCCTAAGCATATGCTACCAAAACGCAAGATTTTGCACCGAGGTATACTATGGTTCCGAAGCTACTAAGAGAACTCCGGATTCCTTATAGATACAAGTTTGGGAGTTTAGGCGCTGTTTTAAGAACTGAAAGCATATGCTACTATTCAAATTACATTCATCATCATCATCATCATTACCACGTCAGGGTCACCAATGTCGCCAAATTCAACCTTATCTCCAGAGCATAAGGCACACATTTGACATTACTCCTGAGAAGTTAAAGTTGCTTCGATAATGTAACATTCTGTTCCACTTCGCCGAGATATTCTGGAAAACAACCTAATTTCAACCTTTTGCATTGCGTTTAGCGTTCATAGTATAATAACGCATCGCATCGCATATCTGCCAGGGCTGTCAAGCAAGCGCGCGGCGGCGCGGGCGCGGGCCGGGTACTATGCACAGAATACAAATTACTCACGGAGGTACTATGTGCGCTGCGTGTGCTTGTCGCACATGTCGAACGAGTGCCAGCCTATTGAAACTAGTCCGGTGACCGGCTACTTAGCACGTCACACGTGTTCACTTCGATTTTTTTAATGATTGTTTAAAATTATCTGCAGGCTGCAGCTGATATTATAATATTTTGTAAGTGTGACTGTAATAAGATACGTAGAATAATATACACGTGTACCTATTATTCTACGTATAGTACGCGTTTGCTTGCTAGGTAACTAAAAAGAGTGAAATTATTATTTTTAACAAAAAATTAAAACCGACTTCCAAGGTAAAACAATAATAACATCCTTATAATATGAACTAAAAAGTATTAAATAATTATTCCTATTTAATAGTGCCTTTTTACGAATTCGGCTAAAACTCAACTATTTCTGTACTCAATCTTCATAATTTTGAAGTCGGTGCCAGTTCCAAAAGTTTCAAATATTCTGTCAGAGAACAGAAGATTCATCTGGTACCGACTTCAAAATGATGAAGATTGAGTACAGAAATAGTTGAGTTTTAGCCGAATTCGTAAAAAGGCACTATTAGATAGGAATAATTATTTAATACTTTTTAGTTCATATTATAAGGATGTTATTATTGTTTTACCTTGGAAGTCGGTTTTAATTTTTTGTTAAAAATAATAATCCCATACAAAAGTGAAAAGTTATAGAAATAGGTTCTGTTTCAGCACTGCTACTTTCACACTGGAATCCATAAAGGGGACTCATACACACCCTAAAGTATTAATCACTGTGTTTTGTTACACCTTATATAAGTAAATTAAATTATTGGTTAAAGATAAAATAATTTTTTAACACTTGATTTAACGTTGTTCTTCCTTAATGCTTCCTTCCTTCCTCCGATCGGAGATTCTTGGAAATCTTTTGTTATTCTATTGTTGTCGCGATTACCGGTGCTCTTATGGGGCTTGATGGGTTAATGATTTCTCCTGAGCAATATACATAATACCTAG
This sequence comes from Lysandra bellargus, assembly GCA_905333045.1. Taxonomy (NCBI): domain Eukaryota; kingdom Metazoa; phylum Arthropoda; class Insecta; order Lepidoptera; family Lycaenidae; genus Lysandra; species Lysandra bellargus. The sequence continues at coordinate 7,732,772 of HG995355.1, forward strand.
TGTGGTGTATTGATAAATAAAAATGGCCGAACTACCAATCACAGTGGGGGCTGGAAAAATATGGCCCTGGCGGCCATATTTGTATATAGAAGTGGACGACAGCTCTCACGTCTGGACGTGAGAGCTGTCGTCCACTTCTTCACCAGCCGCCGCCGAGAGTAGAGTGTTCAGTGATACAGTATTCTGTGTTTAATTTACTCCTCCAACGATAATGTACAAATTGTACACCTAGTTTTTATTATTCGTAGATAATACCTAACAAAATAGTGCCAAACAGCCAATCAACATCTTTTACATTCTCCTACATTGTTCGTTAACCCTAAAATACACGAGTGTGCCCGCGCGCGCGGGACGAACATACGGCAAATGCGAATATAATTAAGTCGTGTCACATAAACTGGCGAATGTACCGCCACACCTGCGACCCCGGTGCCATCATTTCATAACGGGCAAACATCCCCTCAACGATGAGTTCATTATTTTAATTACGGCAGTGAAATTACAAATTAATTAAGGTGTTTTTGATTGTGGGACGAATTGCAAAAGCGTGGTCGTTTGAAACCAATAATGATATTATAATACCGAGAAGGATATAAGGTACCGAGACGTATATCCTTCTGCTATTAAAAAAGTTTCATTGTTTATACAGTTACAGATGTTATAAAGATACGTTTTTTTCCTAAACTCCAACTTGAGCGTCAACGCTTTAAGCAGCTACAGAGACCATCAAATATTAAAATCTGTCTAGTTACTAAGGGCCGGGACACAAAAACACGGCACGACGTCGTGCGGCGCCGTACGGCACCGTGCGGACGTGCGTCGTAAAAAACCCACGGCATGGCGCCGTACGGCGTAGTATGACGTCGTGCCGTAGAAACTCATCTTAAATTTCTACGTGAGTTTCTACGGCACGACGTCGTACGACGCCGTACGGCCACTTGACAGTTGACAAACAAGGACCAAAACATTTGTAACGTCAGTTACAAAACTATACACAATTTGTAGGCAGATAATATTATACTATAACTACGTAAATAAGGTTAAGATCTGACTGTAAATGATCTCAGACTTAATCTCAGTCAAAACAAGCCCAAGTTAATTGAAAACAAACCAAGAAATGTTCCGAATAAACAGAACGTCACGAACGTTTCAATTTGTATATAATTCCTTGCCTTTTGATAATCACGAAACTTGTACTATAAAAGGGTTAAACTTTGTATAAATGAACCAGTAATTATTCCAAGTTTAAATAAAGCTTAATATTTATTATCATCACAACTTCCAACGTTAAAGATCAGTACCCTGACTAATACAGTTTTTGTCTTTTGGTCCGTTTTCTATCAACTACCAATTGGTATTCCAATGAAACATCGAAATAACTGTTGACGTTTGTTCACGTATATTATATTATATAATAGTAATAAGTAATATAATAGGGAATGGAACGAATCAAGGAATGTAGCGGCAAGAGAGAATGTAGAGATCAACTACGATAACATGGGGCGCCCCTCCAAAATTCAAAACGTTTGAAGTGCGTTGGCAAAACGTTTGAAGTGCGTTGTCTTGCGCGGTAGGCTAGTTATGATTAGTTGACCAACAAATCTTGGTAATCAGTGACATTAACTGAAATATTACGTGTACTGTGATTGGCTGAATACTTACTACATACAAACTCTTTCATAAGGATGTGACTATACACGTTGAAACAGTTATTTGGAGGGGCGCGCCATGTTATCGTAGTTGATCTTTAAGGCGCTATATTGAAAAGACTGTCCTTTTTGACGTAACACTATAGGACCCTCAGAAATGTTACAAATCTGGTAATGAGATATACATATCTTCATAGCCTTATCTAGGTTCGAGAAGAACTAGAAACACGATTAATGTATTTTGCATCGAGGCAAAATACATTAATCGTGTTTTTCGAAATGACCTCTTAAAAATACGAAATTTGAAGATTATTTTTAAACGAAAATAGATGTATTGTAGGAAATTAGTCTAATTGATAACACCTTCGCAACTTAAAATCGTATAGAAGCATTTTGCTTAAATGCTCCTAGTTATTTTTTAAATGATTATAATTACGTTTTTTCGCATGTTTTCCGAGCGAGCCGCTTTTAGCTTCTGGCCGCAGCGTATTCACAACTTTATAGTCATACAAATTAAGTATAAAATTGCCCTTACGGTAAAATTACTTTCGATATAGCGCCTTAATAGATATTATATAAATCCGTTTCAAATACTCCCTGTACATATAGAGCTATATTCGTCTCTACTTAAAAGTGTCACAGATTTTTAGCATCTCAAATAGTAAATCAAACAACATTAACACGATTCTTCCACAGTACAAATATAATACAGTACTGTAACTTAACCATGTTCTCGAAATCAAATTCCTTCATATTTTTTCATTTCTCATTATTCTTTAATTTTTTTAGGGTTCCGTACCCAAAGGGTAAAATGGGACCCTATTACTGAGACGTCGATGTCTGAGACTCAAGAAGGGTAATAATAGCTAGAGAATTGAAATTTTCACAGATTATGTATTTCTATTGCCGTTATAACAACAAATACTAAAAACAAAATAAATAAAATATTTAAGGGGGGCTCCCATACAACAAACGTGATTATTCAAACATTTTTTGCTCGGTATCAATGATGACAACAAGTAGGCACTTGAAATGTACACAAAATACTCAGCTGTACTTTAATAATTAATCCTTCAGGCCCCGCGCGAGCACCGGTGATCGCGACAGCAATAGAATACAATAGCAATTCCTGGAAATTCCGACTGAAGTATTAATAATAAAATTTAAATAAAATAAATAAATAATAATCTCATACAAAAAAAAAAGAAAAAACACTTTTTTTACTATTTTTGCCCTACAATGGTACGGAAGTTGGAACCCTTCGTGCGCGAGTCCAACTCGCACTTGGCCGATTTTTTGTGCGTGCGCCCAATTCTGACAGTCCTAAATAAAACTGTCACTATTGGGCGCACACACTGGAAAACGGGTCTAGTCTACTGTATGTTATTTACCCTGTGATTCCTCAATTCCGAAGACTCCCCTGATTGAACAATATTTAAAAGTTTTTTGTGTTAAAAGGAAATATAAATTATACGAGGCGTGAAATTCTCTACACGGACGCTTTTTATGTTTGAATTAAAATTCTTGACATTGTATCGATTGTATCCCGTGTTCGTCCAAATCCCAGTTTATAGGCTACTTTTAAGCGATTACGTTTTCCTTAAGATTACAATGTCTTTATTACTGTCGGCCTTTTAATTGCTTCTAGGATAAAAATTTAGAATAGAGAAACTAATTGAAAAATACTAGTTCGTAGACTAGAGGCACGGTATGAGCGGCTACTTTTTAACCGACTTCCAAAAAGGAGGAGGTTATATGTTCGTCTGTTTATATATATTTTTTTGTATGTTCAACCATAACTTCGCCGTTTATGGACCGATTTTCATGATTCTTTTGTTGTTCTACAGGGTTGAATCCGAGATTGGTACGATGTTCACAAAAGTGGTGATCTGGTGATGGAATCCATGAGGAATCGAGGGGACTCCTTGAAATTTATATGGGAACATATGGTGATTTCGATTTTTTCTGAAGTATTTCAGGTAAATACTATCAAAAAGTAAGATTTTGCACCAGGATGTACCTTGGTTCTAAAGGTACCCAACAGAACTTTTGAATCCTTATAGATACAAGTTTGAGGATTTTGGCTTTATTTAAACTACTCCAAGCAAAATCCAATTAATCCTACATTATTTCTGCGGAACATAGGCAAAATTTTATTTTGGAAAAAATAGGGTTTCGCAAGATATTTGGGTTTTTCGGACGCCAGGTGAAAAAATCAACCAGAAAAATTATTTATTTTGCGTACGCTGCCGAAACTATAAAAGATAGAACCATAAAATGTTCTAAGTAATTGTAGATCTTATAAATATCTACAAAAAAGTCCGCGACACACTATATTTATCTATGTCGAAAAAGGCGCAATAACCATTTTTTTATTTAAAAATCTTGAATTTTTTGGACTACATTTAAACGCATTTATTTTACTTATGCTATTAATCCTTATCAAAATAAATTATTTCATCACTAAGTACAATTTATGTAGATAAAATTTGGTCTTTGAATGATTAAAATTGGACGTTTGGTTTTGAAATTATGGCGAAATTAAAAGATAGTGGGCGTCACCAAGCGGGATGCGCGTGCGGGAGGAAGACAAGCAATGTGCACTGTGCACCCTTCGGATAATGACTGCGTCCGCGTCGTCGATGTCAGTGTCGGAGTTTGTGAACTGACGGGAATCATTTTGCTGACCGAGTCTTTCCTGGGTAGGCTTTTTGCAGCCGTAACCGACATTCACGCGAGCGGAGCCGCGGGCGACCGCTAGTAATATGTACAACTCTAAGACAACAAGCTATAATATTGTCGTCTCAAGTACCTAACTAAAAAGGGTAAAATTATTACTTTTTAACAAAAAATTAAAACCGACTTCCAAGGTGAAAACAAAAGTAATACTTATTCATAATCTAAAAATAATCAAATAATTCTTATTCCTTATATAGTGGCGTCTTCAGACTACGCCTAAACCTCAACTATTTCTGTACTCAATCTTCATGCTTTTGAAGTCAGTACCAGCTTACTTTAGCGTAATTGCTATGTCAAGGATCTCAGAACTTTTCCGGGCTGGTACCGACTTCAAAAGCATGAAGATTGAGACAGAAATAGTTGAGGTGGCGAAGTCTGAAGACGCCACTATAATAAGGAATAAGAATTATTTGATTATTTTTAGATTATGAATAAGTATTACTTTTGTTTTTACCTTGGAAGTCGGTTTTAATTTTTTGTTAAAAAATAATAATATCCTCATTGCTATGCCAAGTCAGTTAGTAAATTACGAATCCGGCAAATGTTGTTTTGCTGTCGATATAAGAACTACAGCGGAATTAATTCTAAATTAAAGACCTAAACATGTATATGGCTGGGAAATCGGGGTGTAGGTCGACCTACTAGGTGGGACGACGATCTCCGTTTAGCAACTAAACGTCCATGGTCCATGTTGGATGCGAGAATCAGGAGTTTGGTCATCTTGGCGTTCATTGAGAGAGGCCTATATCCAGCACTGGACGAATATAGGCTGATATGATGATAATATGATGAAACATGTATAGAGACTGACATTAGGAATCGATTTCGTTTTATACTGTTGTGACGATTACCTTCACAAAATTTAATTTTTATTCACAAAATATAAATATCTAACAACCTTGAAATTACAATTAATGAGAATGCAAAAATCAGTTAATAATAATTATTGCCGCCTTCATTTTGACATGTGACTAACTTTAATCGTTAAATTGGTAATGGTTCAAAAGGGTCCGGAATCCTCTTAAGTCGGTCCTATTCTCTCCTTATCCGGGACTTACTTAAGTGGCCTCCAGACGTCTGCTTACCATAAACTCCCCGATAAAGATTAGGACCCGAAAGTCCTTTTTTATCACCTCTCGCATTCTTTAGATTCTTGTATTAGGTACTTAATAAAATTTATTAACATCGCGCCGACTTTTAAAAATATATTTTATCATTAAAGTAAGGTGAAAGTGTAAGGTATTATAAAACGTCTGATAAATTTGGATGGTCTTGACTAAAAGTAAATACAGTTTTATGTTTGTAAGTTGTAACTACAGATAGGTGTATACTTAATAAGGGATTAATTTGATAGCTAGTTTTACGGTTTGTTATATATTTTGAACTGTATTAGGGTTCAATACCAAAAGTGTACAGTCCTCTGGTGTCTGTCCTTTTTGTCAGGTGGGTAGTTTCAAAAAAATAATGCAACAGCCACTTTGGCATGTTAATATTTTAATATTTATTTTGCATTTTAATATTTATTTTACTAAAAACTTTGACCATTATTGGTATTTATTTATAAAGTAACTGAAAGAGTGTCTATTTGTACTTTATTTTGCATAATTGAAAACGTTTTTTAATAAATTTTAATAAATTTTAAGCGTTTTTAATTGCATTCAGATTTAAAACAGCTCAATTTTTGAGAAAGTACTATAAAAAATGGATGTAGTTTTGGATCCCCAAAATAAAAATTGGATTTTCTAATCTGTTTCAAAATGTGCAGTGTCTTAATTTTTTTATGTAAATAACGTAAAAGAACTGTATTATTTCAATAAATACGTAAGAGTCTCAAAATATATTATAGTTTTATTTCTATTCAACTTGATTATGGTAACAAAACGGACACAAATTTGATACTAACTCACATATTTTTGAATTTTTTACTAGTAAATAGTCTATTAGTTACAAAAAAATATGATATTTAATAAATTTAGTAATATACTATTATAACTAAAATCGTAAAACCGCCCTATGTGAAAGTTATTATTTTTGGCCGATTTTTGTCTGTTGTAGTATTTTTTTGAAACTCCCCAGGTTGTGTCTTATGAATTATGATAGACTTTTTTATTATACTTACCTACATATAAATATGTTTTGAGTACGGAAACGTATTTTTTTCCGAAATAAGAACTATTATACCTAAACCTCGACTATAGGTACATCACAAATAAAGCACCCCCATAATATCTTTTAAGGCCTTTGTGAACATTTCAAGTGCCTATCTGTTGCCATTATTGTTACCGAGCAAAAAAGGCAAAAAAAATATATTTTTGCTTTTAGTATTTGTTGTTATAGCGGCAAGAGATATACACAATCTGTAAAAATTTCAGAAGTCTAGCTATAGCGGTTCCTGAGATAGGTACAGCCTGGAGACAGATAGACGGACAGATAACGAAGTAACAGGCTTCCATTTTAACCGTTTGGGTACGAAACCCTAAAAAGTGATTTCACAACAGTAACTCCATGCCGACAAGGCTTGCTAAGTTTGAAAGCCTGGGTTATGTATTTTATAACAAAGATAAGTCTATGGTAATATTATCCTCTTGTGCTCAAGTGCTTTAGAGTGTATTGACATAAAAAACCGTTTTTATGTCTACGCCCTACGGTCTTGGCGTCTGAGTTTGAGATAAGTTGAGGTAAAAGGGTAAAAGTCAAAGCGCGTTCAAATCCTGCAAATACATTTGTTAAGAGTGAATCTTATAAAAAATCTGTTGTTATCTTAGCATACTTAAGATTTATAAAATATCTAAATATTAAATAGCATTTGTTGTATACTACTATCCTTACTTTATAATAATAGCGAACCGTCTGCCAGTCTGTCTTCAAGGCTAACGAAATTACATATTAATTATATGTGAACTTTAGGTGAAAATTAGAAAATAAAAATTTTAGGGGCGCTCCCATAATATTAAAAAAAACTCATTTTTTGGCACGGTAGTATTTTTGACCTATTTTTGCTCTATAACGGTACGAAACCCTACGTGCGCGAGCCCAACTCGCACTTGGCTGATTATTTTTCTTACTTTTTGCATATCAATTTTTTTACCCAAAGATGTAGATGCAACAAGATGCAACACTGTATGTATTTCTTTTTTTTATGCAATAAGGGGGCAAACGAGCAAACGGGTCACCTGATGGAAAGCAACTTCCGTCGCCCATGGACACCCGCAGTATCAGAAGAGCTGCAGGTGCGTTGCCGGCCTTTTAAGGGGTAATAGGGGAGGGTAGGGAAGGAAATAGGGAAGGGTAGTAAAGGGAAAGGGTAGGGGATTGGGCCTCCGGTAAACTCACTCACTCGACGAAACACAGCGCAAGGGCTGTTTCACGCCGGTTTTCTGTGAGGACGTGGTATTTCTCCGGTCGAGCCGGCCCATTCCTGCCGAAGCATGGCTCTCCCACGTCAATATAGCACATCTACAATATTTTCGCATTGATTACACTGAGAGCGAGTTTATAACTGCTGTACTTTAAGTGCTAAAACTCAGCAGTGTTCAGTGCGTGCGACGACAACGCACAAAGCGCAAAAACGCAACACTCATATGAATTCAAGCGTTTCCTGCAAATACAAAACATGCGCCACCACAAAAACGTGGGACCGTGTGGTACTGTTATCGATCGGGTTAAGTTACGTGCGTCTGGGTTTACATAACATAATGAATGTTATTCAATTAGATCAATTATGATGTTGTTCATTATGATGGACTTGTTTACATCCATACTTACATCCATCTAAACATACATCCAAACTTTCGCCTTCATAATATTAGTAGGATTGTTCAGCCCGAAACAATCTCGACCTCAACATTTCTATGTACCTCGTACTAGTAAACTTTTTCACACAGCTGCGAATAACAAGATTTGCTTGTCTTTGTATAACACATTGGAAAAGCTACAGGCAGACAAAGACAGCAGACCTTGAATATTGCGCTCAATGATATTCTACATTGCATTTTCATAAAATATCATTGATTACACTGCATTCATAATAATATGTCTTTGTTAAGGCGCTATATTGAAAAACTGTCCTTTTTGACGTAATACTATAGGACCCTCAGAAATGTTACAAATCTGGTAATGAGATAAACATATCTTGATAGCCTTATCTAGGTTTGAGAAGAACTAGAAACACGATTAATGTATTTTGCCTCGATACATTTAATTTTCGAAATGACCTCTTAAAAATACAAAATTTGAAGATTATTTTTAAACGAAAATAGATGTATTGTAGGAAATTAGTCTAATTGATAGACACCTTTGCAACCCAAAATCGTATTGAAGCATTTTGCTTAAATGCTCCTAGTTATTTTTTAAATGATTATAATTACGTTTTTTCGCATGTTTTCCGAGCGAGCCGATAGCTTCTGGCCGCAGGGTATAGGGGACTTTATAGTCATACAAATTAAGTATAAAATTGCCTTTGCGGTAAAATTACTTTCGATAAAGCGCCTTAATCGAAACTAAGAAACTAAAACTTTTTTATCAAGTAATCCAATGAGATTTTTAAATATTTTAATCAAAAATGAACAAATATTCTTTCGAGGTGCCTTTTGTTTGTATTTTAAATATAGGTAAGCTCACATGAGTCTCCATTATTCCACATAAGGTATTTTTGCTAGAGTTACGAACCACTCGTGATAAAAACAGAAGACATATTAATTACAAGAACGTAGCAATTCGGGTGAAGTGCTTGTAATAAGATGGCACGGCGCGCGGCGTGGCGAATACTTCTTGTAAAATTACTTTTGTCTCTACCTTTAGCTTAGGGCTGGCACACACAAGTTATTATTAGTCCTGGACTCCCGGTAGACTTACATTCAGTGCATTCAGAGTATACTATACTATACCTTGTAAGCTATATAGGAGTGATGCTTATACCGATGGCATAAAAGTGTTATCACAGGGAAACAAAATTCAAGGCTCTGACGAATTTTGTACATTTTCGTGTGACAGGCAACCCTGCTAAAACTTAATATAGGTCGTTCTTAACTTTCTTTAATCTCTTAGGGAAGAATCTAATTATTTAAGTGTAATTTCACACACACCGGTTTCGTCAAACGATTTTTTGGTAAGCGGCACATAATTTATTTTAAGTGAAGGTAGAGGGACAGCTAATATTATTATTTTAACTAATGTTAGTAAATAGTATTTAATTCTCCTAGCTTTAGTCACGTGATTATGATTGATGTCAAAGGTTTGCTGTTGCGTAGAAAACGAACCGTTCGTTACGAACGTTGAAATCGAAAGAACTTTTATACTAAATAATATAGCTATGTAGTAATATTTCCAAATTGGCTTTAGCAAACAATATAATTATTTACTTGTGCACTAAATAAACAAAGTAACTCTAAGTAAACCTAATCGCGACATGAATATTCCATAAAAGCCAACAAAATAGAAGAGACCTCCAACCACAACTTCTACAGCCATTTGTTAAGAAAAGTACCAACATCGCTGTTTTAATTTGAAAGTTTATTTCTATTGTGTCATTTCGTCCGGCGGCTTATGACCTGCGAAAGTTTTTAATTAGGTCTTAAGGGCAATGAAAGAAACATTTAAGTAACAAAGTAGCCGGCTTAATGCCTTGTTGCAAAGTTTCAATTACATTATAACCGCGACTTTACGTAGACATTATTATCAGGGCGAGCGAAGCGAGCTCTAGCATATCCCACAACCTGTACATTTTGTGGTACTCTTTACGGAAAAACTGTCACGCCTATTGATTTGTCCTTTAACAAAGTAATTTTTATTTATATGTAGATGTGTTATCATCAGTCAGTTAAGGCGTGACGACGCAAGCCCTCATAAAAGTCATAAAGCTCGGCTTTTAGCTAGTTAATAGTATTATTAGGGTTCCGTACCCAAAGGGTAAAAACGTGACCCTATTACTGAGACTTTGATGTCTGTCCGTCCGTCCGTCTGTCTGTCTGTCTGTCTGTCTGTCTGTCTGTCTCCAGGCAGTAACTCAAGAACTGCTATAGACATAAACTTTTGAAATTTTCACAGATTGTGTATTTTTGGTGCTGCTATAAAATGCATCACAGAACAGCTGCTTGTACATATTTTTTTCATACATATATTTAAAATTAAAATTTTCAATGTATTTATCACCATTATAAAAATAAAATCGTTCGTGTATCAACATTAAAATTTAGCTGATACTCATAGTAAATATTAATATCACACAATCTAACCTTTCCTTTTTGTTTACAGGTAAATATCACGAAACTGAGAATCGATCCCGCACGGTAATAACCCTATATCTTCCGCAGTCTGGTAAAAAAAGCCCAACGTTTATATTCTCGATGTCTTCCGTGACCTCAATTCATTCGGACACCGAAAAATTTACGACAGGTGTAAATAAAGAGCTGCCAAATATACCACAGTGACATGACTATTTTTGGCTCGTATTTACTCCATTTTTTTAAATTATTCAAAAATGTTGCCTACATTTTCTGTCAGTGAGTTTTTTAAGTGTTTGTAGTAGATGTTTAACAAGTATTATAGTTTATTTCAATTAATTTTCATGTAAAAACTCAAAAAAACTTTGTATATAAAAATAATCGGCCAGGAAGCGATGGTGAATTAAAGATTCAATGAATTAGAGAATTTAGGTCTTTTCTCTCCACGAAGGCATTACAGCCCAGTGGGCGTTGTTAGGGCTTGGGCGTGAATTCCGATGAAATTCCGCCGGCAGTCGTTTTGGAATATCTTAACATTGACCTTGTGAGACGGGCCGCTGGCGTAATGAGATAGGCCGTGTAATGTATATTTGAGGGTTAAAAGTTAAAACTCTATGGCGCACTAGCACCCAGTTAACCTTGGGTTAAATATAATGTTATTGTCTCTCAGTTTAAATATAATTATATTTTTACAAAACTTTTACTCGGATTGGCGCAAATAAGCCTTATTAGAATAAAAAGGGAGATATTCAAATGTTCTGGAATCTGAACAAATAACACTTAACTGCTTTATAAATACTTTTCACTGATAAATCTTTCGACATAGGTACACCGTAGTACACGTTTTTAATTAACTAGTATGCAAAAACTCGATATGACTTGAATTCGCTTTGATTATACGTGACATGATTTTTCCATTTGTGTCCAAACTCAGTTTGCCTTCAATACACGGTTATTTGCTATTCATGTTGTGTTACTTTTTTACATAACAACAGAAAATGTTGAGCGCGGAGACGAAGTTTGCTAAATATTCGAGAAACTTCCTCCATATGATAAGACTTGAAATTGCTGATGATAAATACAGAAGCTGAATCGTGAAACTTACGAATCGTGTAACGAAAATATTTAGCTCAAATATTTTTTATGATGAGCTGATGAATCACAGTAGAAAAATATGCATGTAACTGTAAATTCAATAAGATACTTATTCAATCCGAAACACTGACATATAAGTACTACGTAGTACATAATAACTCTATGATCCGAAATGAAATCCGAAAAGAAGAGGAAAAGTTATTTGTAAAGATGATTTTAAAATTAATTTCGTCAATTAAGCCTCAAGCTTAGAGGATCGAATTAATTATAATACAAATTGATACTGATATCGTCCATTACGAAGTAGCGCTTACTTAAAAGGTTGCTTCCAAATTAACTCGTAACTGCTTCCTTAAATTGTCCCATAATGTCAAAAGATGTACGCATTTTAATTAGAGAATAAAGATTTTAATTTCCGGTCAAATTCGGTAAAGTCAGAACATAATATCCGTCGAATTTGCGTTGTAAAAAAATGGCGGTTCACATGTTTTTTTGCTCCATACCCCGCATTCCTTTCTCGCCTTTTTTTTCTTGGGATTTTGTGCATTTTGTATAGAAGGGTATGCGGGGGACGTTTTTGTGTTCGTGGCGTTTAGTTTGACTCAACAATTCAGTAGCTCCGAACCCTCCGTGAGGGGTGGTTGTCGCGTTTGCTCGGAACATCGAACACGGTTCTATAGTGAAGTTTATTTGGATTGTAAAATTCGTAAGTCCGTAAGACTGGAAATCTTTTGAGTTGCGTTATGGATATTTCATTCGACACTATCAGTGGTTTAAACTTATATGACCAGGATATGTACAATGGTATGTTCGAGAAAATAATTTCCACGCCTTTATTGTATGCACACACTGCTGTAAAGAATTGAATGTTAACTTATTACATACTAAATGTAATAATAACTTTAAAAAATATGTATAAACAAACAAAAATAATACAAGCCAGTCAGTGGCCTATTCGAAGGGTAAATTACAAGATTCCGTCCCGAATCACGAATGAGATGAAGCAACAGCCTCGCACGTGGCTTCGGCCGGTACAAAAACTTACATCACATGTAAAAAAAAATACCCACATAGCCTACGAAGTGTTAAGGAACTTTTTCAGATTTATTTTATCTTACGGTCTATCGCAGACCTCAAATTTTATAAAACTGTTTATTTCTAAATATAGTATTTACCGACGCGACGTAGGTTGTAACTTGTAGATGTTTAGTTGATTATGAAGTACCTAACTAAAATTATTATTTTTTAACACGAAACTTGCTTAGCGGCTACATAAAGGGTATTCAATAGTTAATTTGGAAACCTTGTTTTGCTTTTCAATTATCAAATATCGTTTGCGTTTCTAATTTCATTCTTTGAACTCTATATTTTTCTTCTGTGTCTTGTTTTTATTTACTACTAGCGACCCGCCCCGGCGTCGTACGGGTATAAAATATATAGCCACTAAAAAAATGATTAAAATCGATTGCCTATGATCCTTCACGTGGTCTACTTCTTATCTGTGCTAAATAACATAAAAATTGCTCCAGTAGTTCGCGAGATAAGCCCTTTCAAATAATTTCCTCCGTTTTTTCCACATTCTCCTATTAATCTTAGCCTATAGCCTTCCTCAATGAATGTTCTATCTAACACTGAAAGAATTTTCTGACCAGTAGTTCCTGAGATTCGCGCGTTCAAGTTAGCCCTTTCAAATAATTTTCCCCGTTTTTTCCACATTTTCCTCTATTTCTTCGTTAACATACATGCACATAAAATATAGCCTATAGCCTTCCTCGATGAATGGGCTATCTAACATTGAAAGAATCATCAAAATCCGTTGCGTAGTTTTAAAGATTAAAGGGAACAAAGGGACATGAGGGAAAAAAAGCGACTTTGTTTTATAATATGTATAGAATCATGAACCTAAGGTTAGATAAAAGGTAGAATTTGAGTCTATTCTCGTATAGCCTGTCTATTTGGGTCAATCGACTGCGGTTGATAGTAACGGCCGAGTGGTCTAAATAAATTATAATTGATGGCGTGGCACTAATATTTTGATGTCAAAGTAATTACCATGTAGATTGGAGGTACGTATCTACCAACCTAGTGATCATCAAATATGGGTATAACTTAACTTGTATAATTTAATTCTAATATTATATTTGTAGGCTTGAAATCTTTGACAGTTATATTATAAATGTGTTATTATAAACTCTTTATACTTTATAGTTAAAAACTTATTTTTAATAGATCTTAGAAAAATTACAAATTAAATTAAGAGTTTTGGTCGGTCACTGCAGCTGTCTATCCTGCGGACATAGGAAATGCAGTTATAGTGGTTTGAATAATATATTATGGGATATTGGTTGAAAAAATATGGAGATTAAAATTATTTTTAATTGCTTATAAAAAATAGACCAAACTACGGGGCGATACGCTAAACTTCAAAAGAAATTCAAAAATGTTTATGAAAATTTCTTCTTTACCATCTTTCTCACCGTAGATTAAACTGCAGTAACAGTCGCAGCAGTAGTACGAGTATCTAGCGTCCGTATTACTCGATCAATGTCACAAAATCTAACAATAAAACTTGCTTCTAATGAAAGTTCATTGCAAAGTTTCTAAGCTGTGGGCTTACGTTGCAACCTAATAGGGAAAGCTTTGACGTAGTTGCCTTCAAAATACAAGAAGATTTAAGGTTTCGTTGCTATTTTAATCATACCTTCCACTATAAAGAGAATTCCTTAAACGGTAACAAATAGAATATCAGCATGTTTTGTTTCCATCGTGTCAAAATTTCCGAATAAGCTATTTGTTACTCATTAAATGGTAAAATAGCCTTAATAAACTTTTTATTTATACAAAAAATATGAGAAAATAAAGAATATTTAATATTATCAAAAACCATGTTTTCTTGGAAAACATTTAAAACACAAAAGAAATTAGACTGCAAAACTCTTAGCAAAGAAAATGTAGCATAGAAAATCATATTGTATTTTCAGTCACATATGGTCTTAACAAACTTGGCTTAATTCTCTACATTTTGTATTCTTTATCTGAAAGCATCTGAGCTTCTTATTCCCAAAAGAAAAGGATTCTTCAACGACTTCTTTTAATTGCAAGGGTAATTACTGCTCGTGACATGCTCTGAGCTATTGAAGAGAACTCACAAAGCATGAAAATAAGTAAGAATACTATTCAAATACTTACATAATATTACCAAGTCAGTTTTGGAATCGTATTTTTTTGCATTAAGTATAGTAATTTTAAACCTCGTTTTGGGTCGATTATTTGACACCATAAAATTGAACATTATATTTTATTAATTATGTTTTTTAGAATAATTTCAAGTTTCGTAAGCAAATAGTGAGAGGTGTTTCGAGAGTCGATTTGCTACAGAATTACGCTATCGCGCGAACTATACATACCTACATATTTTTTTCCGCAAATGAAAACGATTGTGTATCTTTTGCGGACTCAAAATAAATAGCAAATTTACAAGACATTGGTTTAGCCTGAAGACATAACGAACACGAACATAACTATTATAACACATTCACATAATTTATAACATTAGCATGAGTTCCAAAACTCCCAAACCGGTTTCGGTGACGGTGGCCGGTTTCATTGAAACCAGGCCAGCTACGCAGGAGTAATTTTATAGTGCCCAAGTACACACGTGCGCAGTACCTACACAAGAGCACTCTCTATTACTTTATTCTCGTAACCCAGTGGGACGGACGACGGACACGACCGGCGATAGATCAGGCGCAGGACCGACTTTTTACATGCCCATCCGACCATGTTACATGTATCATCTTACTTCTCAGACAATCAGGTGATCAGCCTGCATTGTTCTAACCAAACTTGGAAATAACGTCTTGTTTCCAATGCGGGAATCGAAACCACGACCTCCGAGTCAAGAGCCGCGCTCTATACTACTAGACCACGGATGCGTCACATGATGATTATCATAACAATAAAAGGAAGCAATTGTTCTCTCTTCTGTATTTTTAGATTGTCGCTCTCAGCAGTTAAGCAACTTCAATACAAACTTTATTATTACTTCGGATTTATTCATTGAGTTTTTTGTTAATGCGTTAACAAGTTAAAATAACCCAATTTAACTTGGAGAGTTATCGTGATCTAACTTTTTCGCTTTCTCTTATTTGATATTTGCTTTTGACTTCTTTTAGATCAGATAGGAATTCGTAAGCTTCCGTGATTTTGTTATTTTCACGTCAGATCGTGTTGTATTTCGATCCAGCGATTTTGTTGATTTTACTAGCTCTCAGAAAAGGAGGGTGTATAATATTGATGTTTTTTATAACCATGGCTAGTTGCGTGTCTAGGCTTGAGTTCCTGTTTCCCTTGCGTGGGGATCCGCTTAGCAAGTATAATTCAACCGTATAGGTTGACGTTGCTATATTTGGACTACTATTCAGTTATTCTTCTTGAATGAGGATGTAGCATTCCTATGAAGTATCCTCAAAAGTTCAGACTTACTTCGGACGAGAACCGGTGTATTCAACGTAGTATGGACTTGGTATGGACGTTGGCGTTCAGACTTACAAGGATGACACTTGGATAAAATTGCCATTGGGACAGTGAAAGCTGTCACTTCTCAGTGACAGAGCTATCTCGTTACGTGGCCAAAGAGTCACTCGACTCCATGTATTATATTTCTCTATGCTCGACTCTGTACAATACGGCAGAGTAAGTTAAATGTTCCTATTTTGGCCACGCGCCAAAAAGAACCTTGTAATTGTAGATTCATATTTCATAATAAGTACATATTATTATGTATTATCATCGTTGTATTATTATGAAGCTGTCAAAGTAAATTGACATAAAATATATAGCCGTCAGCCGTACAAAGGCCATTGTATATTTTGGTCTAGTTTGTTTAAAAAGTAAATATTGCTGTAGGCGCGAAGTCCAAAGCCTGCTGTTCCGTTAGGGGTAGAATAATATTGAACTTGGTACTAATTAGGTATTTATTTAACAGGCTTGAAATACTTATATTGTTAGAATCTAAATAAAGTCATAAATTCTTTGAATCTTTGAATCAGCAAATAAAGTCTTTGAATCTTTGAATCTTTTAAATAATATAGAGTTTCAACATTGAAAGCATTTTAATCTTACGTACAATATGTAAGTATAAATTTTTTCTAAGACATCGGCTGATTTTAAAAGATAAATATTTCACGCAAGTTAGTGTTGCTTAAAAATTGGAGCAAATGCAACCGGCAACGTACTTAAGGGGCCGGGCTACCCTCGAAATTCTCATACATACGTAATACCAAAATCATTTTGTCATACGAAAATATTTAACATGTTTGAGTTATTTTTCAGCTTAAAATAGTAATTACCTAGGTTCCTGAACAAAAATTAACTTCAAAATATTTAAACACTAAAAAAAAAATTTTTGTGTATACATTTTTTTACTAAATTTACTACTAAATATTTAAACACTAAAAAATAGAGTAAAACACTAAAAGTATATATAAATATATAGTAAATTTACTACAAAATATTTTTTAAAGTTGAAATATTTTGTAGTAAATTTAATATTCATTTATATATTTTTTAGTGTTTTACTCTATTTTTTAGTGTTTAAATATTTAGTATTAAATTTAGTAAAAAAAAATTTTACACAAATAAATTTTTTTTAGTGTTCAAATATTTTGAAGTTAATTTTTGTTCAGGAACCTAGATAATTACTATTTTAAGCTGAAAAATAACTCAAACATGTTAAATATTTTCGTATGAGAAAATGATTTTGGTAATACGTATGTATGAGAATTTCGAGGGTAACCCGGGCTCTTAACAAAAGTTAATGCAGATAAAGATATAACCGTAAATTCAAGTCAGTTTAAAACTAAAACTAAAACAGTAAAAATAAGATGTGTTTAGATAAGTGGCACTTATCGTTCAACTCAGAACGTTGCTGTTCCTTCTAGATAAGGACGCGGCCATTTAAATTCCAATCACGGGACTAGGACCTTTATTAACAGCCCCGTCCTTTATTCTGTTATAGCCGAAGCTTTTATATTTTCATAATTATTCGCTAGTCCCATTTCAGTCCCTTAATAAATCCCTTATAATAATTAAATACCTTGTCGTCGTTTCATTTAGGGTGGGTTGCACCAACTTACTTTAACTATAACTGTAACTTTAAGGCGCTATATTGAAAAAACTGTCCTTTTTAACGTAATACTATAGGAGACTCAGAAATGTAACCTGGTAATGAGATATACATATCTTCATAGCCTTATCTAGGTTTGAGACCTCTTCAAAATACGAAATTTGAAGATTATTTTTAAACGAAAATACATGTATTGTAGGAAATTGGTCTAATTGATAGACACCTTTGCAACTCAAAATCGTATAGAAGCATTTTGCTTAAATGCTCCTAGTCGTTTTTTAAATGATTATAATTACGTTTTTTCGCATGTTTTCCGAGCGAGCCGATAGCTTCTGGCCGCAGCGTATTCACGACTTTAAAGTCATACAAATTAAGTATAAAATTGCCTTTGCGGTAAAATTACTTTCGATATAGCGCCTTAACTATAACTTTAACTATAACTACAGTGCAAAATGTCAAATCTTTGGTGAAGGACGCCATATTTAATGACAACCATAATCGCTTATTACTTGTATCGAAATTTTTTCGTGAAAATTTACCATAGCTCACAGTTTTGTTATAACAAATATTTTTCCTGACGATTTTTACGGATAATTAAATTTTTAATACTCTCAATCCCATTAACTGTAGCTTTAATAAAAAAATAAACGCAACAGACATCTGTCAAATTCTGTGGTCAAAGTTAAGGTTAAAGTTAAGTTAACGCATCTAGTGCATTGCACAATTGGAAGAAGATAAACTGCAGATGATCTGATCAAAGTTTAATTTTCATGCCAATTTAAAAAAAAATGACGTCAATCTGACCTACAAATAGCAGCAATTTCCGAGGTGAAGAATAATTACTATCCGTTCCGGGGTCATGGGTGTAACGTAGTTACTAAAAAATTATCTCATTGTAGTTATCCATACTCTGTCTGTTACCTCTTCATGCCCAAACCGTTGAACCGATTATGCTGATATTTGGCATGGAGAATTGGAGATAATTTAAGTCCCGGGAAAGGACATAGGATACTTTTTATCCCGGAAAATGTACGGTTCCCGCGCGATAAACTAACTTTGGCGCAACGGAGTTGCGGGCATCATCTAGTTATCTTATAACCAAAATTCAGATGGCCCATGGTTAGCACAGATATCATAATTAAATCAGCGTAACAAAAGTTGATGAAGTAAAATCTTTGCGTTGCACTTTTTTGGCATGGGCAAAAAATGCTAAACTCGAGCCAGTCAGGATACTTGACCTGATCGAAAATGCCTGCTCCTACTGTTATGTTTTCACTTTTGCCAGAATTCCCAGAAAATAACGCTTGTGACCACAACAAGTAACAATGCGCCTTGCTAATAATATGGGTGGTCCTATTTTATCAAGCCATAAAATATAACAATCACAGAGCATGCACAAAGTATTTATCTCTCTTTATTTTGTGTCTGTGTGTGTGCTAAATAATGGCTCAATGGAGAGCCATTATTTAGCTTTTAAAATTCTTAAGTTTTTACCTAAGCAGAATAGAGCGTTTGTATACTATCTTCAAAATGCATATAGAATAACAATTAAAAAATGTGAAAAAACAAAGAGGAATTTTGAGTTTAGATTTTGGTGAGTGACAAAGGTTTAAAATTCAAAACATTAAACAGAAGTCGGTATTTTTATCGAACCTGCATTTGTAATGTAATTAAAAATTAATAACATAATAATAAATGGACACATTCTTAATTAATTTTAATTTTAAAAATGGTTTTACCCCAAAAAAGGGACGGTTTCCGCACGATAAACAATGTTTTAGCAACAAAATTGCGGACAACAACTAGTTCTAAACAAAAATAAACCATTTAAAGCTTCTTTATAAACGATTTTTCGAAAAAATATTTTTCTTTAACAATGAACTCGAGAGCATGTCGGTCGGCTGTTTTGTTATTTTTTATTATTGGATACCATCGCTTTGTAGTGCGACGTTATTTGACAGCTCATCTAGATTGTTAGTCCCACAATGGGATTGTTTACGAGATTTTAGTTTTATTGAATCGCTTTTCGAGGGTGCTCCAGAAAGAGAATTCATTTGTTTTTTAATGTTCTCTCGTTTCAAGTTGTCTGATACATTGGTAAAGATTGAATTCTCTTGCTTCCAAACTGATTTATCTTTTGATTCAATACCTATAGGTTACACACAAGATCACTCGGCGAAACTATCGAGGGGGTAATAAGCGCAAACACATCTATCAATATCCCACCTGATCTGATCTACCGAAGATCACTCCATATGATTATTTTATAAAATAAGGGGCCAAACGAGCAAACGGGTACCTGGTGGAAAGCAACTACTATTGGACATTCGCAATACGTCTGGCAGGTGCGTTGCCGGCCTTTTAAGAGGGAATACGCTCTCTTCTTGAAGGTTTGCAGGTCGCATTGGTCCGGAAATACTGCTGATGCCAGTTCGCTCCATAGTTTTATAGTGCGCCGCAGAAAGTTACGTGAAAAACGCACGGTGGAAGACTGCCACTCATCAAGGTGATATTTAGTATTTACCAAAGGATTCTAAAGTTGTGGCAATTGCTTTACACTTACGTTCCTAAAATCAGTAGCTAGCAATTTTCAGATCTCAATTCATACATTAAAATTAGCTTATTCCTTCATCCAAAACCATCAAACATACTTCATTAGCTATGCTTTGGCAATATCAAATTATGTTAATCAAGCGCGGTAATGGTGGTCCTTCGAGCACACACCTCCCAACACGGCGCTAATCACAGTTGTCCATTTCCTGTGTTAGCGTTGATTGCGATTTACTGCACATGACCGCCTTCTAATCCCGGGAATACAACTGTTTAATAGGTTTTTAACCGACTTAAAAAAGGAGGTTATCAGTTCGACCCGTATGTATGTAATATTTCCTGAAGAACTGCTCAGTTTTCGTATTATGTTAGTGTATATCAGCATCTGAACGAAAGTGCCAAATTTCAAAAGTGTACCTTTGTATAAATGTAGGTATGTATTATGTCTGCATGTTTATTGTTTTTATGTTTGTGTTCGCATATCGCCGAAACTACAAGTCCAATTTATTTTATTATTTTTTTGTTGTACTAGGTATTGTCACAGAATATATTTTATTAGTAGTGCTATTGTTTAGCTCAGGGAATACTGCAAGTTTCATCAAAATCGGTTCAGTAGTGTTTGAGATAGGGAACTTTAATTCTCTATCACGTAAAATTTTGAAGTCGGTTTTATATTTTTATTATGCACGATATAACTCGATGGTCTGAGAAGAATTTTATTTTAACAAGCGTATTTTTTATAGGATAATCAGTGTTGTTCTCAACTTTAATGCGCCGAAAGTGCTGCCCGAAAAACATAAAATATTGTGTCGGAACAAAAACTATCCCATGATCTTTCTCAGAACTCAAACGTTCCTTTATTTTGCTTTAGTGGTTCAAGCTAGAAGTGAGAAGCAGACGAAAATATTTTCGCATTTATAGCACTAAACAATTATTAATAAATTCACTTTAAAACTTTTTAGTCCAATTACAATTAGACAAACTATTATGTTTCACTTTCATGTTTTATAACACGATGTATAATTATACTCCTTCTTAGTAAGGTTTAATACCAAGAACCAAAACATGTTTAGCAAATACCTTGCAAATATAGACATCAATACATGAGGCAAAGATCAGACGTCAATTTCAATACACGCGATGGAAATCCTTATTAATAGTGTTGATACTAAGCCGAAGTTGTTAAACTAATATTATGTACCGTATTCTGTGGCCGAAGCCCATTAATCTGTTATCACTGAAAATTTCGGCCGAAGCCCAAAGATTCAGCCAAAGAGATTCTATTCAGATTAGATAAAAAAAACACAATAATTATAAAGGAAATATAGGGTTAAAATTTTAATATCAAATGATATTGACTGTAAAATATACAGGGTGTAACAAAAATATCTAAAAATAATATTATCTGAACGTATAATCCGAAACAGTCGGACACTATTTATTAATGAATACACATACTATAATAATTGTCTTGTCTTAATTAAGGTTAGTGAATACAAATTCAGATTGGAAGTGAAATCTCGTCGCGCCTAAATTTAATAACGAAATTCTACTTGTGAATTACAAAATTCCCGCGTTTCGGCAACCCTCGCTAAATAAATCAACCATGTCACTCTCATAGTTGGGTGATATGGCATAGTTTAGATATAGCCAAATTGTATTGTTAGAATATTATAATTAACAACATATTTTATCTCGATGGAATTATCATTTAAATGTCTATTGTGCTAACGGTTTTGTGTAATTATGATCATGTTAATATAGGGCGTGTGCAGCTTTATGGTCGTTCGACAGAAATTGATACGAAATTTTTATAATGGTATTATACCAATTTCGTATATTGGTACAATGCGTCTCCATCATTGGTACATCGAAATGACAATAACTGAGGAGCCAGTAACAGCCAGACTTTTGTCATTTTAGTTTTCCTGTAACATGGCCCCTATAGAGGTAAGAACTACCACGAACTAAGGAGCTTGGGTCGCGGTTGCTTTAGGAGGTATCCTGTTCTGAAGGTCAACCTAAACTTCAATAGCATAAAGTTTGTTATTGTTAGACATTGTACGTTATCTGTAAATATTGTACACATACGTAGAATGCCTGTTCGGTTCGAACTTCTCTCTTAAAGTTGTGCGTAGGCTAGGTCTATTGATCTGAGATCTCCATTTTAATTCTTGTCACATATTTTCTATCGAGTGAATAATATTAATAAATCCTCTTGAGGATCTTGTGTACCTCAGACCTACTTGCATAATATTCAAGTGTCACCACTACTATCTTTGAGTGGACAAAAGACGATTTCATAATAGTTCATATCTTTGAAGTATGGAATCCATAAAATGTTTTGATAAAGTCGTCTCATAACGCCCATCTTTCTGGGACGAATGCAGGGAATGTCTTACTGCACTGGGAAAAATTTAATCTTCTGTAGCCGAAGGAAAAGCGATTCATTTTGAGCGGCTTTGAAGGCTGAAGTATTATCACTTGTCAATAATCTAACCGCTGCAGCCTTCATTTTTCATAAAATAACGGTTTGTTCAGTTTTCTTTAAAGGGAATGGCGATTTGGATTAGATAATAATTATAGTTCAATACGAACTTTAGTTATAGCAATAAAGAATAATTGGTAAAAACGAGCATTATAATTGCTTCAAATACACAATATTTTTCACCAATCGTACCGTAACGCCAAGTGCTTTTAAGGTCATGTCACATGTGTCTCCTGAATTGTACTATTCTTACGACTTGCATGTGTTACAATATCTATAGACTCTATGGAACTTAGTAGAATACGTAATATAAACCTTGAATCTTAAGAGCTAAGTACCTACCTAGACAGTACCCTTGATGGCCGCCAATGTTTTACTCGAGTACGGTTGGTGAAACAACCATCTGGCTTACAAGACATAGTTTTATTTAATTGCTCAAGAAAAAAAAGCTAATTTCTTAAAAAATATGTGGTGTGTAAATCAGTTAAAAGCTTTATTGTTTTTAAGAGTTATTGTTTAACCAACAAAGCTAATTTCATACAGAATAAGGCTTGTGATCCAAGCGTTTTTAATTTTAAAGTGAACTAAAACAAAAACATGTTCCAACTACTCGGAACCCTTGAGGAATGGAGCCTATTGAATTAACATAAAGAGCGGGGTGAGTGGAGCAATATTTGCGTTGACAAGTGCCAAGTGTACGGGGAACGCCATTGAAACTCGATCTGCGCTTGACGCGTGTACATAATTAGTTTTTTCGCTAATTAATTTTAGCATTTTTGATTTCATATTTTAACTTCCAAAAAGAAAGGGTATATATTTGCCTGTATATGTTCATAAAATCGTGATTGTATTGCCCAAATTTAAGAGTAGGTAGGTTACTCATAAATTTAGAATACCCCAAGCCTAGCTTAGTAATTTAATGACAATATCTCCAACATTTCAAGATTCTCTCGTGTAAAGTGAATAACAATCACGATTCTCCAAATGTTTATATATTTTGATCTTCCTGACAATTTCAAGTAAGCTACATACACTAGCTATAAACACTATAACAAAATTACAACAGCAAGTAATAATCCTTATCAAACGCGTGTAACGAAATTCAATTAGGAGTACGGTTTGGTTTCCATAAATACAACTTCTTAAATAAAGTGTTAGCAGTCAATTTTCCTGACGATTATAATATTGCATCCTAAGTTTATGCTTGATAACTCAAATAGCTTCCATTTTAATAAGCGTAGTTTCTTCAATATAAAATGCCAGTAACAAATAGATGGTAAACCAGTTGTAAAATCTTATTATGGGATCCGTCTTCCGTTTTCCCGGCGTTTCCTATTGAGACTTCCCGATGAGTGTTTCCTCCCACTAAGCCTCCTTTCTATCCGCAGTACGATTTGAATTCTTTAATTTTTTAATTATTTTTTAATTCATTAATTTCAAAGAAAACTGGGATATAAATTTTTATAATGATCTCGTTCTCAACATAGTTGCGCGAAAATTCGTTTTTTTCGAAGTAAAAACTATTTTGCCTCACCGACTCAATATATCTCCATAGAAAATTTCATCAAAATCGTAAATGAAAAACGTAACATTAATTTATTTTCATTAACTTTGAAATTAATCTATAAAGATTAGGTTTTCTTTTACTTTCGTAGGTAACGTTCAATAAACTCTTTAATATCTTTAAACAAATTACCATCTTTTTCGGACTTTACTTTGAAGTTAACTTTGTAATTCTTTATTGCCTCAGGGAAGAACTAGCACTCACCATCCCTCTCGGGTCGTTATAAACTTTGCTCTTTATCAAAGAGGGTACTTTATAATCTCATTCAACAAGTTTTAGCTCATTATCAAGTTCACCATGTGTGATTAGCAGTTTATATCAAAGTTTTTTTTATGAATATAAAAACAATATAATAATAATATGTTTGTATACTATAGTGATTGCCCGCCCGCAACTTCATTGAGATGAAGAACGTTTACCGCGGCGCGGAAACCGTACCTTTTTATAGGGCCAAAACTATCTTGTGTTCTTTGCCGAGACTCAAAGTATCTCCTATAGGCTATATTATCTAGTATAGTAGTTCATTTGAGCGTAAAAACTGATAGACCGACACACTTTTGCATTTTTAAAATTAGTATGGATGAAATATAGAAAAATATATTTTCCACCGTTCACTCGAGTGAATTCGAATGAATCGCCTTCAGTTGTCGAACGCGACGCCTAATGAAATCTCGTGGATCTCACAAAAGTAAGTGCCATAATGATGTCATCATGGCACGTAAGTCGGCCTAATGTGAATGTCTCTCGGCCCCTTCCGGTACGATTCCGGCACGATTATGGCACGATTCCGGTCCGGATCCGACCCTAGTCCGAAATGTTACCGAATTGTCTAAATGTATACCTATTACTAATTTACTACACTCACTTGAGAGAAGCTATATACATGAAAATATACACACAAAAATGTTTTTATTGCAATAGTCTCTCGTGAACGCTTGGTCGATCGCATCTATTTTCAGTTTATCTAGACACGCGGTAGCGTGTCAAGCCAAGTTCCAGCATAACAGAATGGCGAGCAGCACCGTGTGTAATATTACACGAACCATTTGCAGCTCTTTTTGACCCCCTCATAATTCAGAAACTATTTCACATAAACGTTTCAAATTTGGCTCATATAATGAGACTTGCGAGATAACTACATGCTCTAAATTTCATAAGCACGGCTCAAACGGTTATTAAGATATTAACGTCCGAAAATCTACATTTTTATCACTGACTGACTGACTGCCTGACCTATAGATCAAAATTCTAACCCACTTCCAGATGACCTAGAAGGCTGAAATTTGAAATCCAGCTCGGTAATTGTGTGAAAGCGTAGGGAAAAATCAGAAAACAAAATAAATCGGTCAAGTGCGAGTCGGACAGAGCAAAACTAGGCAAAAATTGTGATTTTGTGTGGAGACCCCCTTACATATTTATTTTCTTTTACTTTTATTATAAATTATGAAAATAAAAATGTAATTAAAGATTTTGTGAAATTTTAAAATATCTACCGGCTGCCATTAATTATTGATTTTGAGCAAAAAAGGCCAAAAAATCACATAATTATTGTATGGGAGCTCCCCGTAAATATATTTATTTGTGAAGTGAAAAAACTTCAGGAAATTAATAGAAAGTGAATTTATGAAGTACGTCTGTCTGTCTGTTACCTCTTTACGCCCAAATTGCTTGTATCGATTGTTCTTAAATTTGGTATGGAGATATAGTTTGAGTCCCGGGAATAGATATAGAATTCTTTTAATACGTCTGTCTGTCTGTCCGTCTGTCTGTCCGTCTGTCCGTCCATCCGTCTTCCTGTCTGTTAGACAGCTATAATAATAGCTACTTAACTTCCGCACAGTAAGATTGTACCCTATAGTTAATGGTTGGAAATACACTTGTGTTATACCGTATTATTCCAATGCCTCCTGATGGTAGCTGCTTTGATTACCACTCGCTTGGATTTTATTTGTTTTATTTGTCTGATACTCAGCAAGCCTTAGGGGCTATTTCCCCACTTCCTGATAAGATTCAGACAGGCTATCCACAACTTATCTGACAGAGAAGGATCTGTCAGTTATGTTTCAGATAGGCTATCTACAATTTATCTGACAGATGAAGTATCTGCCAGATAAGTTGCGGATAGCAAATCCGACACTCGTCGGGAAGTGGTGAAACAGCACCTTAAGGTTACGATTGAATATAGTCGAATATTATGTTGAACTGGGAAGATTAAGATGTCTACTGCCTACCCTTGTTTGGAAAGTTTTCTTTACAAAAAGTAATGATATCCCACCAAAAACATAAAATATGTAAAAATGAAAAGCCAAGTTCCATACAAACATTATTCTTGTCTATGTACTTCGCCATAAAAAGGAAGGAGATCTAAATGAGTGCCAAGTTCCAAGGAAAATCGAAATATGTATGTATAGGAACCAAATAACATTATGAACAAATAATAGTCCATTTCTTTACTTTATTGAATATCTATAACAATTAATGTTATTTAAATAATGTGAGATCATAAACTAGATTAGATTTGACTTGGCTAGTTTTCATCAGAATTAAAATATTCAATAACTTTATGAAATGACTGATGTAATGAAAACTGGCCAAGTTAGATCTAATCTAGTTTATGATCTCACATTATTTAAATAACATTAATTGTTATAGATATTCAATAAAGTAAAGAAATATACTATTATTTGTTCATAATGTTATTTGATTCCTACACATACATATTTCGATTTTCCATGGAACTTGGCACTCATTTAGATCTCCTTCCTTTTTATGGCGAAGTACATAGACAAGAATAATGTTTGTATGGAACGTGGCTTTTCATTTTTACAAATTTTATGTTTTTGATGGGATCTATACTATCTATATACTAATATTATAAAACAGAAGAGTTTGTTAGTTTGTTTGTTTGAACGCGCTAATCTCAGGAACTACCTGTCCAATTTGAAAAATTATTTCAGTGGTCAGGCTATATTTTATCACGTTAAGACTAATATGAGCGAAGAAATAAAGGAAAATGTGGAAAAAAACGGGGAGAAATTATTTGAAAGGGCTTATTTATTCTATACTATATGTAATATTATAAAGCGGAAGAGTTTGTTAGTTTGTTTGTTTGAACGCGCCAATCTCAGGAACTACCTGTCCAATTTGAAAAATTATTTCAGTGTTAGATAGTCCATTTATCGAGAAAGGCTATAGGCTATATTTTATCACGCTAAGACTAATATGAGCAAAGAAATAGAGGAAAATGTGGAAAAAACGGGGAGAAATTATTTAAAAGGGCTTATTTAAACGCGCTAATCTCAAGAACTACCGGTCCCATTTGAAAAAATTTTTCAGTGTTAGATAGCCCACTTATCGAGAAAAGCTATAAGTTATATTTTATCACGCTAAGACTAATAGGAGCGAAGAAATAGAGGAAAATGTGGAAAAAACGGGGGAAATTATTTGAAAGGGCTTATTTGATTGCGCTAATCTCAGGAACTACTGGTCTGATTTGAAAAATTCTTACAGTGTTAGATAGCCCATTTATCGAGAAAGGCTATAGGCTATATTTTATCACGCTAAGACTAATAGGAGCGAAGAGATAGAGGAAAACGTGGCAAAAACGGGGGATATTATTTGAAAGGGTTTATCTCACAAACTACTAGAGCAATTTTTCTGTTATTTGGGTCAGATAAGAAGTAGACCCCTCAAGGATCATAGACTATTTTTTGTGGACTAATTTGTCTGTGAAACATCTAATTTACGTGGGCGAAGCCGCGAACGTCTAGTAAAATATATAGACACATTAAAGTTAGTAATAACCACACGTAGTAAGATAACAACCAATTTTGTTTGTATGGATTGTAAAACTATAACAAAATTAATTTTGCTTTAATTAACTAACTAAATTATCTTTAGAAAAAAATATATACAATGTTTCTTATGTAGGTATCTTTAAAAGTTATTTATTTCATGCAACTGACCTTACTTTAACCTTATAGAGCGTGAAAATTTTAAATTGGTTCTTTACATTTTATTTCCTAATTCAAATTGTTCATTTCCGTAATTCAAACAAAGAAAATTTAAATACAGCATGAAGGATTTAATTTTTATCACGGTTATTGTTTTCATATCAAAGTTTTAATTGAATCCAAAGGAAGTAAAACTTAATTATCTATCTATACATATTATAAAACAAAGTCGCTTTTTTTCCCTCATGTCCCTTTGTTCCCTTTAATCTTTAAAACTACGCAACGGAATTTGATGATTCTTTCATTGTTAGAAAGCCCATTTATTGAGGAAGGCTATAGGTTATATTTTATCACGCTAAGACTAATAGGAGCGAAGAAATAGAGGAAAATATAGAAAAAACGGGGAAAATTATTTGAAAGGGCTAACTTGAACGCGCTAATCTCAGGAACTACTGGTCCGATTTGAAAAATTATTTCAGTGTCGCTAAAACTAATAGAAGAATGTGGGAAAAGCGGGGAAAATTATCTCGCGAACTACTGGAGCAATTTTTATGTTACTTTGCAGTTAAGAAGTAGACCGCGTGAAGGATCAATGGGCTATCGATTTTAATCATTTTTTCAGTGGCTATACTATATTTTATATCTGTGCGACATCGGGGCGGTTCGCTAGTTGTTGTATAAAATAACGAAAACGACATTTACTTAATATAGGTATGCGTATTGCGTATCCATACTTCCGTACTAATATTATAAATGCGAAGGTGTGTCGGTCTGTCTGTTACCTCTTCACGCCCAAACCACTGAACCGATTTTGATGAAATTTGATATGGAGATACTTTGAGTCCCGGGAAAGAACATAGGCTACTTTTTATCCCGGAAAAATGTACGGTTCCCGCGCGATAAACGAGTTTTGGCGCAACGGAGTTGCGGGCATCAACTAGTTATTGATAAATGATAACTTAAACTTTTTTAGGGCCTGTTTCACCGCTTCCTGATAAGGTGCCCGATAGGCTTATTTGACAGATTCTCCATACTCTATGTGTCAAGTTAAGTGGTGGATAGCCTTATCAGGAAGCGGTGAAACAGGCCCTAAGTATCCAACTCTATGTAGAGTCTGTGGTAGAGTCTTAACACGTTGTTTATATTATTAATAATTATATTACACAGTAATATTATGATATACAATCACAGTCAAATCACAACCCAAAAAATCAACTTTAAAAAATATTTTTTAGTATTTAAATATTTTGTAGTAAATTTACTATTTATTTATATATTTTTTAGTGTTTTACTCTATTTTTTAGTGTTTAAATATTTAGTAGTAAATTTAGTAAAGAAAATTTATACACAAAAAATTTTTTTTAGTGTTTAAATATTTGAAGTTAATTTTTGTTCAGGAACCTAGGTAATTACTATTTTAAGCTGAAAAATAACTCAAACATGTTAAATATTTTCGTATCACAAAATGATTTTGGTATTACGTATGTTTGAGAATTTCGAGGGTAGCCCGGCCCCTTAAAATATTAATTTAGTTCAATGCACGGTTATAGCAATAAATGAAAAATTCGTAAAAATTTGATGCATCTTTAAGATATCATGTTTTTGCTCTTAGATCGAATTGTTGGAAATATAATGTAGTATTTAATTTTAGAAAATGAAACAATTCGGGGCTTATTTTCAGCTATAAAAGTGAATTATAAAATCGAGAATTTTGAGTTAGTCGCCCCCTTAACTTGACGCACCGCTGGAATGCAATAACATGCGAGCTCCATAATGACGTCATCAAAACGTGCGTCTAGTTAATTTGACCGTGTTATAGAGTTAGATTTTGGTATTGGTTTAACGCAAAATAACAATATAAACAGCAACTTAACATTTAAAACAATTGAGAGTTTCAAGAAAAGATTAAATTAAAAAATATAAATACAATTCAATGCTTGTCTAGTCTCTACAATTATCATTAGAGACTATTGAGAATTTTCGAACCCAATAGAACAGAAGTTAATAGATGTTCCTTTACCGCAACTACAGAATATATATTAGTAGTACCAGCCGCAACCGAAATGGCTTAGCAAAATTCTTCTAGTTTATTTCGAAGTTTTGTCACGTCCTAAGCCGAAATTTAGGTCTAAAATTTATTTCGCTTTTCAGTGCCCTAAACAGAATTATAATTATTTTTCGAAGGCTAGGTACGGAATACATAAAAAAGCTTCCCTTGAAGTTTGGACGTTCTTTACTCATTTAATTTATAAAGTAGTTGGATTTTGAGCAGAAACTTTAAAGGTAGTTTTTCAAGTTAGCTCATTATTTAATACTTTGTTATTCAACGATTTTGGTTATACCTACTACTCACAGGGGTAGTTAAAGGTTTTTAATAAGGTAAAGTTGTTTGTAGATTTTTAATTTTATTTTGTAATAATGATTTAATTATAATTATGATGAAAAACTGCAACTTTTTAAATGGGAAATTCCAATTTAAAAAATAAATTCCAAATTAAAAAATGTGGATTCTATGTATTATAGCTAGATGTACTAGCCAGATGATGGAAGTAGGTGAGTTACATTTGTTAGAATTATAAGGGAAAAAATGATCTCTTAAATAATGTTAATTACCCAGTTCATCTACTCATGTTTTCAATTAAGAAAAGTTATAAATTAGAACTTACAAAGATAAATGAAATAGTAAAGAGAGAATAAGAAATATAGAGATGAGAAGAAAAACGTAACAAGAAGACGCACCGGCTCAACATTTCGTTATCTATAAAAGTTATCGTCAAAGATCGACTAACTTCGTCAAATTACGTTTGAGAAAGATGACATTCCCGAAGTTTCTGTCAGTTAAAGAGTTCTACTGGAAGTTGCGTCCGTAATAATTACAGTTTCGATCATCGAAAAACTTTCGAGGAATCGTATTGCAATTACAGTTTTTTGAGGATAACGCGACTTTTGTTTCCAATTATAACTTTCGAAGCTTTAATCGTCGTTTTTTTCTTAGAGTTATTTTATTTACAATTTTTATATCATTGTTTTATGTTTTTTTTTTTTCATATAGTAGCCTATTATACATTACAGATAGTTTTTGTTAGGCATTTAATATGTCGAAATGTTTAAAGGCACTTAGTTTATTCCTCATGATTACTCATAAATAATTAATATTAAAACTACCCTACTTATTCTTAAATACTTTCACCTAAGCTGAATAGAATCAATGGGCGTATTTTATATCCCATGTAACGATGCTTGACTCTCATCGAGTAACCGTGCAGCATCAAATATTAGTAATTGGGCCTTTTGTTAGTCAACAGTTCGTGTGTGGGGCGTAAATATTTCATGTATAGTACCTACATTGGGGTCTTTTAGGCCCCCGATCGTTATCTCGCTTCTTCCGGCTGTTATTATATTGAAGCCTATCTGAGGTCTTAATTAATAATGTAGGCTTGAAATGAATACTTAAAGGCTTGATAAGTTTTATCTAAGTTAAAATAGATTTTAGTTGAAAATGTGATATTAAAGTTCTTTAAATATTTTTATATTATCACAATTCACAATACATATGGACAAAGCTGACGCTCGATCATTCTTTTTGGGTTTGCTAAAATGCCTCAAAATATTTTGATACACATAGAGTGACCGCAATGACTGCAGACGTGGTTTAAACTGAGTATTCGCAGTTGAGTTGAGCCGCATCAACGGCGTTTAACGATTACAATTATTCAAGCCTAATCGAAGGTCAACTTTGTCGATAGAACATACATAACAGGCGTACGAACGGTAGTACAGTACTAGCATAAAACATAAAGGGGGTGACAGACACGCGAGTAAGTACGCGGACTTAATATGGCTCGACGATCTTAATCGCCTGTGTGTCAGCATAGAGCCGCGAGCCGCGAGCCTGGGGGTTACCATGCACCCAGGCTCGCGGCTCGCGGCGCGTGTGAGCGATTCTCGTATGTCACCGACGCGAGCCGAGTAAGTTCGCGAACTTAAAACCCGCGTACTTTAAGGCGCTATATCGAAAGTAATTTTACCGCAAGGGCAATTTTATACTTAATTTATATGACTATAAAGTCGTGAATACGCTGCGGCCAGAAGCTATCGGCTCGCTCGGAAAACATGCGAAAAAACGTAATTATAATAATTTAAAAAATAACTAGGAGCATTTAAGCAAAATGCTTCTATACGATTTTGAGTTGCAAAAGTGTCTATCAATAATTAGACTGATTTCCTACAATACATCTATTTTCGTTTAAAAATAATCTTCAAATTTCGTATTTTTAAGAGGTCATTTCGAAAAACACGATTAATGTATTTTGCCTCGATGCAAAATACATTAATCGTGTTTCTAGTTCTTCTCGAACCTAGATAAGGCTAAGAAGATATGTATATCTCATTACCAGATTTGTAACATTTCTGAGGGTCCTATAGTATTACGTCAAAAAGGACAGTTTTTTCAATATAGCGCCTTAAGTTCGTACGTGTGTCACCCCCTTTTAATTCTAAAAATTCATTTTATATTACTACCGCGCATAAAATGCCAACTAATTATTTCCACAAAACCCCGGATTAGTATCAGCACATAAACTTTTGCTACCCACCTCCGTAATACCGAGGTATTGTTAAAAATTAAAACCGTAGTCTCATGAGGATTTCCAAAGCTATATAATTGAGAGAAAAATGAGATCAGAAACGACCAGGATTAAACCTGCACACGGCTTCCGAGCGCTCAGCCAGCTTAAATATATTACCATTAGAATTTAAGGATCAAAAATCCTGGATATTTATCCCATATTTCTCAGGACTAAAGAATTTTAGGAGTGAAGAGAATGTTAAAGAAATACCCTGTAAACGATAGCCCACGGGCTATGTTGCTAACTATAAAGTATACACGTTACATACTTTATAGTTTGTCCGATTCGACAGGATGTTGCAGGACATACTAGTATAAGTAAGGAAGATCATACAAAACAATATATTATACAGTACATTGTCTCATCAAGTTGCTTAACAAAGGCCAAGGCACTTCAATTTTGATAATTATTTTGCCAGGAAAGTCAGAAATTAAAAATTGGTCATCAAAAATGTAAACAATATAACAAAACACGTTATTTAATTAAAACCGCCTTCCAAGGTAAAAACAATATTAATAGCACCCTTATAATATGAACTAAAAATTATTAAAGAATTTTTCCTATCTAATATTATGTAGTGCCTTTTCCCGAATTCGGCTAAACCTCAACTATTTCTGTACTCAATCTTCATCATTTTGAAGTCGGTACCAGATATAGCTGAATCTTTATTTCTTTGACAGAAAATTTGAAACTCTTGGAACTGGCACCGACTTCAAAATTATAAATGATGGATGATGTTATGATGGAGGATGCTATTAATATTGTTTTTACCTTGGAAGTCGGTTTTAATTTTTTGTTAAAAATAATAATTTCACTCTTTTTAGTTACCTAGTAGGTAAACTGTTAGTGCCAATTCAAATTGTATAAAAATAGTTTCATATTGGCTTCACTAGATGTCACTGAGGCGCTCCTGTGTCGCGCTATCGCTTGTACGTAGAAGTTTTATATAGGTAGTTGTAACTTGTAAGTTGTAACAGATTTCTGTTGTGTTGTTGAAAGTTTGTAAGCAACTGACAACTCATAAGTGAGCTTGGTGTGAGCAGTGAGCATCGAATTGACAACATAAATCATAATATTGAGTGGTAATTGATCTCGTATAATTGTTATTAAGTTGACCTCCGTCATAGTCCGCGAATTTATTAAGTGGTCGTCGGTGGTACTGCGTATATTCTACGTATCTTATTACAATTTGTTAAGAGTCCTACGGCATACCCCAAGGCCCAAATATCAGGTAGATAGATAAATTTAAACAATACATTTTAAAAAAATCTAAGTGAACACGTGCTGCAAAATGCTCGCAGCGCGGCATGCCGCATGCCCTGACATTCCAGTTAGAACTTGAATACGATGTTTACGCACGCGCCGCGCG
Source organism: Lysandra bellargus (assembly GCA_905333045.1). Classification (NCBI taxonomy): domain Eukaryota; kingdom Metazoa; phylum Arthropoda; class Insecta; order Lepidoptera; family Lycaenidae; genus Lysandra; species Lysandra bellargus. The sequence goes on from HG995355.1 coordinate 7,767,155, forward strand.
GCGACGCGACGCCGTTGCCTCTGCGGCGCCGACCGCCGTGTATATTAAACAGCCTATAATAATTGGTGTTGTTATGTACATAATTATTATTATTGTATCCATACCTATGCCTTGTACTATTATCTATTTTGTGCCATGAGACATTGGTGACCTTAACACGACGTGGTAATGATGATGATGACGATAATGATGATGATGAATTTGAATTGCATGGTAGCATATGCTTTCTGTTCTTAAAACAACGCCGAAACTCCCAAACGTGTATCTATAAAGAGTCAGGAGTTCTCTCAGCATCTTCGAAACCATAGTATACCTTGACCCAATATTTAACTTTTTGGTAGCATATTCTTAGTACACTTCACATAAAACCAAAATCACCATATGTTTCCATATAATTTTCGAGGAGTTCCCTCGATTACTCCTGGATCCCATCATCAGGTCACCACTTTTGTGAACATGGTACCAAATTGGAGTGAAACCTAATACAACAAAACAAAAATTTCGAAAATCGGTTCACAAACGGCGGAGTAATCGTTGAACATACAAAAATAAAAAATAAAAAAAAATATCCACAGCCGAACATATAACCTCCTCGTTTTTTGGAAGTCGGTTAAAAAAATAACCTGTGTTTTACATAACTTTGACGTAGTAATTATTTTGTAAGTAATTCAATATAGCTCCAAGTTTTCTTGCTTGACCATAAAATAGATTTTTTGATTTTGAATTGATCAAACTTAATGCGATCAAATGTAATTTGATATTCATAGGCCGCTGGCATGTCAATAGAACCTCATCTTACAATTTCAATTTCGCATATTTTATGTTCGCGCGCGGAGAGAATTCGATAGTAAGTCGGTCGCGAACCACGAATATTTCTTTCTTGCAATCCATACTAATATTATAAATGCGAAAGAGTGTCTGTCTGTCCGTCTGTCTATCTGTTTGTCTGTCAGTCTGTTACCTCTGCACGATCAAACCGCTGAATTTGCTGAAATTTGCCTAAAGGACATAGGATAGTTTTGTCTCGGAAAAAATTTACAGCTCCCGCGCAATAAACGAATTTTGGCGCAACGGAGTTGCGGGCATCATCTAGTAATAATAATATTATATTGCTATCGCTCTCCTACATAATACTTATTATGTAAAAGCAGTAGTTTATTAAACTGTCTTATTTACATTGCAATAAAAGTAATGCGGATTTGCAGTATTACTTACTTATATGTAGTATCTAATATATATAAATCTCCTGTCACGATGTTTGTCCGCGATGGGTTCCTAAACTACTTAATCGATTTTAATGTTTTTTTTTGTTTTTTAATGTGTGCTTTTTTCCAACTTGAGAGATAGGATAGCTTAGATCTTTAATTATAGTCGCAATTTTATTTTGTTGCAAATTATTTGTCTATAAAGAGCGACCATTGTTTATGCGACGCGGGTCACGGGATAGCGATGGACGTTGCCATGGTGACATACTTATATTTTAGTCACTAATTCAATAAAATAATACGGGCGATATACTTAATATAATATGGCAAAGAAACGTTTGCCGGGACAGCTAGTATACTATAAAATGAGATGAGACGTAGATGCTGCGATGCAAAAAGGAATTGAAGACGTGAGTGGAAGAATCGAACAAGTAAAATTTCGTAACATACGGACAATAACTCATTTTTTCCCTAATTATTTTAATAAAACTTGTAACTTATCTACTTCATAACCTATCTAATATATCTGGCTACACATATAATCCATAGTTTTTCTATTTTAAATAATTTTCCGGCCCTAAAGCCTCCATTTAAGCAAAAAAACGGGAAGTTTTTCCATGTTACTTACCTTATTCTTCCACTCACGTTTTGAATTGAATATTAAAAACATTAAGTAGCCTGTCAATTTTACATTTCGTTTCTATATTGCTTTTAAGTTTTATGCTTTGCAAGTGGCCCATGGTTCTTCCCTGGCCTCAGAACGTTCTTCCCGATTCGGTGTGAAACGTAAGTAATATATTTTAGGATTAACATTCATCTTTACATTTAATTTCTTCGAATACGTGGTAAATTATTATAATGAACAATACTTATTGTTTTGATTGTGAGTTTTGTGACATTTAATGAAGTCAACATAAGGCGCGATGCCTTTTGTTTGGCCCTTAATTTTCCGCCGCGCCGCTGAATACTAAAGATTTAATGGGCTTTTCTACTTCTATAAATTTACCGACTTATTTTTTTATACTAAAAATAGACACTCGTATTTGAGATAAATAGATGCTGTTTCTCTGAAGTTAGTTTACATCGCGGATACTGTACATTTTTCTGGAAAACTGTCTTTAAACGTCTCTTCTTGAGAATAAAAAAAAAACAATATTTTTTTCCTAAAGTTTTTTTAACATAAAATAAGGGAGCAAACGAGCAAACGGGTCACCTGATGGAAAGCAACAACCGTTGCCCATGGATACTGGCAACACCAGAAGAGCTGCAGATGCGTTGCCACTTGCCGGCCTTTTAAGGGCCCTCTCTCCCTAAATTATAATATATTGTTTCTTAGAAGTGAGGAGGTAAAAAACAGAAAAATAGACGGAATGACAGAAATATAGATACACTTTTGAATTTACAATATCTCAGAAAGTTTTTTTTTCTGCTTAGTAAGTCTGCTTAGTAGCTTAGTTTAGTTCTGCGTAATTTTTATTAACATATTATAATAATATACGCCAGTCTTTTGAAATGTTAAAGTATCTTATATCTTTAAACGAGCAATTCTTGTGTGTATGTATATATATATATATATATATATATATATCTCGGAATGGGCTCCAACGATTTTCATGAAATTTAGTATATAGGTGGTTTCGGGGGCGATAATTCGATCTAGCTAGGAATCATTTTTAGAAAATGTCATTTTATTCGTATTTTACGTATCGAATACCGAGCAAAGCTGGGTCAAATAGCTAGTTAAAATATAAATTAACTAATTCCAACAGTGTTGCGTTTTGCGTAATTTGAATTGAATTGTCGCTTCATTTAAAAAGGGTTTTTTAAATAACCTTAATAAAAAATGCTGCAACGAATGTTAACACGTGAATCGTGACTGTAAAAAGGGAATAAAGCTTTGCATGTTTTCCGTCAACACCATGCTCTTTCAAAATTCCGCATATATGGGGAGACCAGCGTACAAAAATCTGGCAACGCTCCGGGAGACCCATCGAATCCTGTTCGACTGAGTTCGACTGAGTTGTGTGTATAAATTCGGTCAGTTCGGCCTGTGATCAGTTCGTTCGGATTTGATCGGCCACTCTGTATCCTGTGTGCACTTGTACAGTGGGTCTAGCATACGTACGACGAGATATCTCACTCTCGATGCACTTAAAAATTACTCTTCATGTAATGTCAAAATTTCGATAAAACTCGACAAAATGTGTTATTTTGACGACAGATCTACACGATAAATAATGTATGTCAAGTCAGAGTCAATAGACATGAAGAAACAAACCATCAAACTTCGAGATTCGAGAAATCCTGTAGACAAAATTTTCATGTTGGCGCATGCTAGGCGCACAGGTCTTTCAAATGGTTTTCTCGATATACTATGACCTTATAGAAAACTGGTGTAAAATATTAAGAAATTTGCTTGCAGGCAGAAGGAAAAGCACACAAACAAAACCTTTTATATCCGAATATGACACAATCACGTTCGCTTAGCACAGAGAATTTTATAGCATTTTCATAAAGGAGGAAACGAGCAGGCGACGCGCCTGAGGGCAAGTGATTAACAATGCCCCTGCATCACAATATAATACAGTAAACCATTTTCAGACTAGATGGTCCTAAAAGCACACACACATTAGCGTTGTTTCAGATAACCCAGTATAAAATGTGCACATGCGTATGTCTTGCCTCTATATTTAGTTTGTTTATATTGAGTTTGTTTCATTTTAATAACACAGATGAGTTCTACTGTATATATTATACTGTGCGTGCATGCCGCTTGCCATTCTTGTGTGGAAAATGTAAAATTAGACGACAATTTTAGATAATTTTCGAGAAATACACAGTGTTGATTGGTTGGTGATGTGTACAATAATTATTGCGATAGGATATAACGTTATCAATTCGTAAGATCATGAATTTTTATTTTTGATTAATCCTTCAGGCCCCGCGCGAGCACCGGTGATCGCGACAACAATAGAATACAATAGCAATTCCTGGAAATTCCGACTGAAGTATTAATTATTTTAATAAGTAAATTTTTACGTTTATAGGTAGATATTTAACATTACATAAAATATTTACTAGTTTTTAGGGTTTGCAGTTTTTGTTTCATTTTCTATCTTTTTACAGAACCTTAGGCACGTTAAAACTGTAAGTCTAGATTTATTTTTCTTATAATACTCAGGACTGGCTATTGTTAATCTGTGAAAGCCCTAATATAGGGTTAAACCACACTTCAACACTAAACTTTTAAAATGGCGCGAGACTTTTGCTCGCTGAATTGTAAAGTGTACAATGGATCCACAAAGCTTATATTGTAAAAGCGCGGTGAAATTTTAAACGAGCATTTTAAATAACCTCATTCTATGGCCCTCCTCTTCTTGAGTTTTCATTGTGAATTACGTACAAATAAAGTTCAGAAGCTAAATTGCGCTGCAGTTTGTTGAAAGGGAAATAATTTATTGGGGTTACTAAACGATTAGGAACGCCTTGCTATGCTTTGTTTATGCAAGATACCTCGACTTATATAATTTATCTACTATGATTATATTTTGCGTTTGACAGTCTGTTAAAAACTAAATTGTTTAGGAGATACCTAAAACGAACGAACGTTTCTAACTTATAATGTTGCGTTTTTCAAATTACTCATCTATTACAATTTTGATGTAGTTTTCGTTTTGATTTGACTAAGGACAGTTTGTTTGTATTAACAGCCTTAATAATTAAACGACAATGACAAACATCCAAGTAATAAATCAGTTTGATATAAATCGACGCCCCCCGCGAATAATCGGGTAATAATCAATTACGGGGTTTTTCGTGTTTTTGGCATCTAGAACTCAAAACGCATCCTGTGAATTTTTCAGAATTTTTGTATGGATATTTACAAGGATATAAAAATAATAATAATAATAATATGATTATAATATCTATGGACGCTTCACACCACGTCAGTCTGGCCCAGTGCTAAGTACCTGAAGGACTTATTAAATATATTTCCGTTGTCTGGTACCTGTAACACAACAGGTACCAGACAACGGAAATATATTTAATAATTTTTATACTATACTTACATAAATTTAAGATTTTTATTATATCATACACATAATTATTTAATACACATCCAGACCCGGGAACATTGAAAAATTTTTGTTCCGTCGGCGGGATTCGAACCCACGACCCCGTTCTTGAGCTGCCACACACTCTACCCATTGAGTCACAGAGGTCGCCAATTATGTGTTTATAAATACAAACATAATCAAATGCCCCACATCACAGATGAACACACTGGTTAAGTTAACCCGCAATAATTCACTTTTCCCATACACACTAATACACTCATACGCCCTATGGTTCTTTTGAATGTAAATTCTCTTTCATGTGAGTATAGAAACGAACTCTATACCTTTGTTAGAATTTCACCTCGAATCTTATCGTAGAAAAATGAACGGTACAAAGGTAATAAATGCCCTTTTGAAGTATTATGTTTTTGGATTCTGCGGTCGACTACTTTTATACTACATGCCTGCAAATTTGTTCGTAATATATTGCTCGGGAACTGTGTTTTTTCCTATATTAAGACCATACCTACTTACATATTTTTTGCAAAGAATGTCTTTACCAATTGCCGAAATTGATTTATTAAATCTTCTATCTTCTATATATATATATATATATATATATATATATATATATATATATATATATATATATATATATATATATATATATATATATATATATATAGAAGATACCCCAAGGGGTTAAAATAGGGGTTGAAAGTTTGTATATAATAATACTTCTTAACGCGAGCGAAGCCGCGGGCAAAAGCTCGTAATTAGTAATATTATAATTTCTACCATTATAACTTAGAAATAATTATGCATTTTATTACCTCAAAGTTCAAACTATAACAGTACCTAGTGTACGTATAGAACGTAGCTCTACCACACTATAGAGCTTAGCAGCTCCTAAATTTTACTTTTTAATAACATTACCTGAAGTTTCTCCCTTTCTTTCCTTATACCAAAATTCACTTCCACATGTATACAATTTATTTACCTACTTAATGTGAAATAATTAATTATTAAATGATAACCCGTCTTAAAATTTAATTCGGCCGAATTCCGTCGGGACTCGGGTCGTCGCCCGAAACTCGCGCATAAAATTCCGAGATATTATCGTCTTAGATACAATATTAATTTCCCGTATCGCTTCAAAAGTAAACTTCGACCTTTGCGAAGTAATTAAGTGTAAAAGGCAGGGCCTTTGTAAATTTCTGAGCTGAAAGAATCAAAGAAATTAATTATCCTCTGCTGGAGATGCGATAGTTTTTCGTTCGGTGACGATGATAAATCGAATAGAATTTATTTCTGCATTCGACTTCGACGTGAATAGAATCGTTTTCCGCGTGTAATATTCCGCCATGTGAAACTTATTATAAACTCATATGAGATCACTAAATGACGGCGATATTAAAATATATTAAATTGAAGGGTGGCTGATGTTTGCTGCAAACAATTGTTCATAATATCTTCGCGTATAAAGGAACATTGAACGTAATGTAAGGGCGTAGACGCGTATTAACTTTATTATATTCCATTATTTATATTTCTGAGGGACTCTGAATAAAAATAGATCCTAGATACGTTAAAGTGAGGCTAGTTCATCTTAAAACTCAAAAGATTTCCAGACTTTAATGTGTAATTTTTTAACAGTGCTACTAAGAATACAAAACACCAAAGATATGTGGTTACTATTAGTGATAAGTTACTAGTGAAAATGTTGGCTTGCGTGTGTCAGCCCACTGAAACGGCGTTACTGTTTCAAGGAGGACCACCGATCATGATGGGTCCACTAGGTGCCGGTAGCAAAGTGCGCTGCCACAACGGAGACGTGCTGAAAATAATTAAACTGCTTCCTAAATCCAGCCGCAGACTTGGTACACTTGAATCTTCGATGTCACAGACTTTTGTAGACTCAGGAAGTCTTCTCAATTTGCGAAAAATAGAAGCGAAGGCAAAGTCCACTAAGATTCTAGTGAACCCGGTATGCACAGACAGCGTGGGCACGAGCGACGACAGCAACACTTCCGGATCGAGTGGAACCAGAGCTAAATGGAACGGGAAGAAAAAACGCCTGAAAGCTGGACTCGCCAAAACTATAAATAAAGATGAGACTGACGAGACTAGGCGAGACGAAGCCAAACAAAAGAAAAAGTCAGTATCATGTTTTAAGGTGAAAAATCGCGAGGACAAGCGTAGAAACGAGAACAGAGTCGCGAAAGACAATTGTTCTAATGAAAACGCCAATAATACAATGAATGCGGAGAGACCTGATATCATTAAATATACTAGTGATAAAGAAAGTAATGAAACCGAGATGACTAACGAAGCTGGTAATGAAGACCATAAAAAGACTGATATTAATGCTACTGCAGGGGATTGTAATGAGGTAAGATTTTTAAATTATGTATTCGCCAGTAACAAAGGTATCACATTTTCCTTAATATTAAGAAATATCTTTGAATTTCAACACTAATTATAAATAAAAAGATTTAGAGAAGATAGAAAAGAGAGAAAGGAGTTAAAATATACTAAAGGAAAAGTTTCTTGGAATAGTTAAAACGTTATCAATGATAAAATTCGGTTTTCAGCATTTCTGTCCGTCGCTTAATCTATATGCTAATGAACCTTTATAAATAGGTGTATGGAGTATCTAGCCGCTCACTTCTTGCCTGCCTTATTATAATATCTCAAATGGCATCTATTTTTGTACACCACCCAAATAAAGTTACGAATTATGTGAAACTGCAAATTATTATGATGAAATTATAAAAATATAAATCAGCAAGGCAATTCTCCAACACTTTTCTAATTTAGGTGTTTCCAAACTTTTACAAAAATTAATTTTTGTTATCTATACATATAATAAAACTGTAGAAATGAAGATTCTGTACATTAAGGATATTCAAAAAATAATAAGCGGAGGGTGTCACTACATCGCTATAGAAGCCAAAAATGTGGTCAGTTTTTTTGTCTGTCTGTCTGTCTGTCTGTCTGTATGTTTGTTCCACTATCACACGAAAAGTACTGATCCGATTTGAATGCGATTTTCGCAGATATATTTGTCTTCTTCCAACTTAAGAGCCCGGGTTACCCTCGAAATTCTCATACATACGTAATACCAAAATCATTTTGTCATACGAAGATATTTAACATGTTTGAGTTATTTTTCAGCTTAAAATAGTAATTACCTAGGTTCCTGAACAAAAATTAGCTTCAAAATATTTAAACACTAACAAAAAATTTTTTGCGTATAAATTTTTTTTTACTACATTTACTACTAATTATTTAAACCCTAAAAAATAGAGTAAAACACTAAAAAATATATACATAAATATTAAATTTACTACAAAATATTTCAACTCAAAAAAATATTTTTTAGTATTTAAATATTTTGTAGTAAATTTACTATTTATTTATATATTTTTAGTGTTTTACTCTATTTTTTAGTGTTTAAATATTTAGTAGTAAATTTAGTAAAAAAAATTTATACACAAAATTTTTTATTTTGTGTTTAAATATTTTGAAGTTAATTTTTGTTCAGGAACCTAGGTAATTACTATATTAAGCTGAAAAATAACTCAAACATGTTAAATACTTTCGTATGACAAAATGATTTTGGTATTACGTATGTATGAGAATTTCGAGGGTAACCCGGGCTCTTAACATCTGGTGTATAAAAAAAATTCCCCCATCCCTCTAAAGGGACGAAAGAGGGGGTCAGATTTTGTATAAGACTTTTGATTTAACACGAAAACTACTGATCCGATTTGAATGCGGTTTTTGCAGATATATTTGTCTTCTTCCAACTTAGCATGTGGTGTGTAAAAAAATTTCCCCCCATCCCTCTAAAGGGACGAAAGAGGGGGTCAGATTTTGTATTTAAAGACTTGCTTTAACACGAAAACTACTGATCCGATTTGCATACGGTTTTCGCAGATATATTTGCCTTCTTCCAACTCAACATCTGGTGTATAAAAATTAACCCCCCCCCCCCACTCCTCTAAGGGGACCAAAGAGGGGGTCAGATTTTGTATCAAACTTTTTTCTCTAATGGACTTACTTCATATTATTAACTATTTTTCCAACTTAACATCTGGTGTATAAAAATTTTCCCCCCACCCCTCTTAGCAGTGACGTAGCTACTAAGGGGCTAGGCGGAGCAGTGCCCCGGGGCCCTCAAATCCTTACCAGAAACCTCGATCGAACTGAACTTTTGGAATTTTAAACTAAATTTTAACTAAGTTTTATTGCAGTTATTGATTATTATTGACATAGGGTCAAAACGATATTTGCAATAAAACTTCGTTATTTTGATAATATTATCTGATATTATCAGATAATTATCAGAAATAGCTCCAAAGAGTCCTAATAAAGATGAGTGTAATGAAGCAAAGAGTAAACCAAATTTCGTGTTTCCTTGCGAATTCATGCACACTGCACAGTGCACAGTGTATTGAAATGCATCCAAAACTTTACAAAAATTAGACATCAATTTGGGCGTGGCAAGTAAAGTTTTAGCAGAGACCAAAGCAAAGTTGCAAAATAGAAAATATGATTTCGAATTATTCAAATGCAAAGCCAGTGAAACTATAAGAAAATATGGTATTGATACCCATTTTCAAGAAAAAATGCAAAGAAAAGTTTAAAAAAACATTCTGATAAATTAGCTGCTGATCATCGATTTCCAAACCGAGAAAACATTTAAAATTGAGATTTTCAATTGAATGTACTAGACACAGTAATATCTCAATTTTTAAAGTATATTTTGTATATTTCATATTTTTATTAAATAAAACAATCAGCTTACATAGCAGTGGGGCCCCATTTTTTAATTTGCCCCAGGGCCCTTGGTTACCTAGCTACGCCACTGCCTCTTAGGGGATAAAAGAGGGGGTAAGATTTTGTATCAACTGATGAAGTAGAAATACTTTAAATGGCAAAACAACGTTTGCCGGGACAGCTAGTTTTAGCAATAATATCAAATTAGTACTTACATTATATTATAATAGATGCAAGATAAGATTCAGATCAAATTCTGATGTACACGTCATGTCTATATTTATGAAACGCCTTGATTACAAAAACTTTTGTTTTGAAAATTTAAATAAAATGCTAAGCTGAAATTTTTCATCTAACCTTTTATAAATCCTAATTTTTTCGACCTATTATGGGGCGTCATCGTCATTTTCAGGCTTGAATGGAAAAAGAAGGTTGTAAAGAGCCTGTAACATGTATCTGGCCCTCGCCTATTGAGCGAAAAGTTTTTATAAAGAACGTGCCAAGTCACAACTCACAACATGATCAAACGATATTAAAATATTGTGGAAGGAAATGCTTGAAAAATTACCCTCACAAAAAATAAGAGGTACAACCGGCAATTAGATTTCGAAGGTATAAAGGTAGGTAGGTACCTACCTTATAAATTTCATGAAGGTGACGTAGGAAACATGCCTTCTTCGAAAATGCTGGTTTTCGAAAAGTGTGGTAAGAGAGGCGAAGGAATGCAAGGTCTATAATATTATTTATTAAATACAATAAAAAACTGAACGCAATAAAACTGAAACGGCTGGTAAGAATAGAACCATTAGTATTACCGAGAGCTGTGTGTATTTGTTAATCCTTTTTTATTTTTCAATTAAAACTTTCCTTTGTTGGGAGCGCTTTTCTTTCAGTCCGATCTTTTCCGTATTTTTCGCTGAGAGGTCTCGTTTAATTTGAAATAAGTTCACCTTTTTTATTTGTCGCGGCGCTACTTTGGCGTTGTAAAGGTCTCCCGGACCCTTTGGGAATTGTTAATTTTTGTTTTATTTTAACACGGAGTGTCGCGTAATTTTTATTCAAGAAACTTTCTGGTGCCTTCAGCTACTTTAAAAAATTCAGTACTGAAATTGGCATACTAATTAAAGTATATTAGATTTATTACCGGGAATTCGTTTACTTAATCTTTTCCCATTGATATTTGCACAAAACGCGGCTTAGGCACCTCAATGTAAATTGTTGCATGACAGTATTTTTATGTAAAATTTTATAAATAAGAATACGCATTGACGCTTATAACATACTGTGAATTTAACATTATATTACTCTAACCAGGCCATAAAACTTTTTTTATTTTTATTATTCTATCAGTTTGCAAATCGACACTTATTTCATTTTTTATCTAGAAAAGACAGGACTTTAATTAGCCAAATGCACAACTATTAATTAGCCAAAAACTAAAGTAGAATCTCCTTCGATGTTTTCGTAATTAACTGTTCGACATTGCTTCAGCGAATTGTCTCATATGCTACTAATTGCCTCACGATGAGCTCAGTACCGAATTAAACTTAATCAACAGTTTTAATTGCTTGGCCAAAATCAAGTACCTCTATTCTGCTAATTTCATTTAACTATAATGCAGCTTCGATCCAGTCAGGGATGCAAAATAGTGATTAAGGGTTCTGGGCCAGTAATTGGCCAAAATTATTTTGCTTGGCTTTTTCAATTTTTTACATTTGAAACCAACGACAAATAATTGTTCAGAAGAGTATTTAAACCATACGTCACGTTGGTTTTTGGGCAGGTGTGATGTTTTTCACAGCACATCGAAATCTTAACAAAGCAATATTAATGTTGGACTACGATCGCAGAATCAGGTTACCTACTGTAAAAGCTCTTACAGTAGGTAACCTGATAGTATAGTGGTAATTACACTTGACCCTATTTATGCAAAATGAGTCCAATCCACACCGTTGCCAAAATTGAGTTAATAATGCAGAAGTATTCCAAAATGGACCTTTTATCGACCCTATGAAGATCATGTAAATCTAACAATTTTGGCAGAACAAAACATTTTCACAACAAAGTTACCAACTAACAAATTAATGAGTATTGTTTTTTTTTAAAAAGATCAAAGCTGCCCTTGATTTTTTTTACTAGGCAAGTAGAATCATGCGGCTTGGTTCTCGTTTGCCTATTAAAAAAAAGCTTACTTCTTAATATTTTACAAATACTCACGTCAGTCAAGTGGCTGGTTTTTAGTTGATATAAAGGCGACGGGTCATTGTGACCCAGGCCCGACACGACACAAAATTACTCCTGCGTAATTGGCCTGGTTTCATTGAAACCAGAGTGATCTTGTGTATTGCGCACACACTTGGTCACTATAAATTACTCCTGCGTAACTGGCCTGGTTTCATTGAAACCAGAGTGATAGTGTGTATTGCGCACACACGACCGTTACGACACGATCGAATAGAGGAGAAAAATCCAGAAAGAACAAGCCGAAGAACCCCATATCCAGGACAAACAGTTGCCGAGTTACAAGCATTCAAACTTTGAAATTGACAGCTCGGCAACTGTCAAATGTCTTACAAAAGTAGCCATAACTCCGCTCCCAATAGGCCTAGAGGAACGAGGTTTCTTCTAACATCAAAGGCAACACCTCGGCTACCCCCTCCCCGTATTTGAACTAAATCGGAGACATCAAATGTTTTGCAAGAAATGCAAGAGCAAACACACAAAGGCACCCCCCTCGATATTAAACGTGGACGTTTGCAATATCAGGGGATTACACTCCAACCTTAATGCCGTCCATTACCACCTTGAGACGGCAAAGCCGGCTTTGCTCTTTTTAACCGAGACGCAGATATCATCTTCGAGTGACACATCATACCTTTCCCACCCAGGGTATTATCTCGAGCACTCCTTTCTACCCAAAGCTGGAGTGTGTGTTTATATCAGAGATGATATCTGCTCTCACCGCCTCAGCAATCTTGAGGTCATGGACCTGTCCATATTATGGCTCCGCATAGATTGCGACGACCACCCTCGCGTCTATGCATGCCTATATAGGTCCCATAGTGGTGACCCCGAGACGGACCGACTCTTGGAGCACTTGCAAGCTGCTTCAGATTTTGTGCAGCAGCAGATTCCATCCGCAGAGATCATAATGCTTGGCGACTTTAATGCCCACCACGCCGACTGGCTCAATTCCAGTAAAACTGATCATGCGAGGAGATCTGTCTGCAACTTTGCCCTTGCGAACGACTTGACACTGGTTACTACGCCTACGTGAATCCCAGATGTGGATGGTCAGAATCCTTCCTTGCTGGACCTCCTGCTGACTTCAAATCCCGACGGCTACCAAATATCCGTAACCGCACCACTTGGTTCATCGGATCATTGCCTTGTCAGGAGTTTTGTGCCACTTACGACGGTGTTAAGACAGCGTGCTGTTAAATACCGTCGTGTGTGGCACTACAAGTCGGCAGACTGGGATGGGATTCGGTCGTTTTTTGCATCCTATCCTTGGGGGCACGTGTGCTTCTCGCCGGATGATCCCGACACACTGCCAACATGGAACTTTTCATTCCGTCCTCTGTGGTGCCAACTGGCGGCAGATTTCGTCCCTGGTTTGGTTCATCCCCCAAAAAAGCTTCTCGCCGGAAGCAGGAGGCTTACCAATCCTGGACCAACGCGGTGTCTGCTCGGGATTTAATACCAGCACATATAAAAAGGAGTACAACCTTGCCTCTAGGTCCCTCAAGAAAGAGATTACTCGGGCAAAGCAACAACACGTCAATAGAATTGGCAAGAGACTTGAGCGCCTCCCCTCGGGAACCCGTGCATTCTGGTCTCTGGCCAAAGCTATTGAAGGAAATTTCTGCAAGCCAACCCTACCATCCCTACACGTAGGAAATGGGTCATTGGCCCAAGACGCAAAAGACAAAGCCGATCTTCTGGGCAAGCTCTTTGCGTCAAACTCGACCCTGGATGACGGGGGGCAAAAACCGCCGACCATACCGCGATGTACGAGCATCATGTCGGATATTCGGTTTCATTAGCGCTCAGTGCGAAAAGCCTTCCGTTCCCTTGATATCCAAAAGTCGAGGGGGCCTGACGGAATCCCGCCTATTGTGTTAAAAAAGTGTGCTCCAGAGTTGGCTCCGATCTTGACGCGTCTTTTTCGGCTCTCCTATTCTACTGGCATCGTCCCGGCTTCCTGGAAGACAGCCTTGGTGCACCCGATCCCCAAAAAGGGTGATCGCTCAAATCCTTCCAACTACAGACCAATCGCTATAGCCTCTCTTTTCTCGAAGATAATGGAATCCATTATCAATAGCCAGCTTCTTCGATACTTGGACGGCCAGGGATTACTAAGCGACAAACAATACGGGTTCCGTAAGGGTCACTCGGCTGGTGATCACCTGACTCATCGTTGGGCTCAGGCAATTGAGTCGAAGGGAGAGGCATTGGCTGTTAGTTTGGACATTGCGAAGGCCTTTGATCGGATTTGGCATAAAGCGCTGCTTTCAAAGCTTCCATCATACGGGCTGCCTGAGAAATTATGTAAGTGGGTCACTGGTTTCTTAGCAGACAGAAGCATAAAGGTCGTAGTTGACGGCGAATGCTCCGAAACTCAGTCTGTTGATGCTGGTGTCCCTCAGGGCTGTGTGCTATCGCCTACTCTATTCTTACTGCATATCAATGACATGTTGCAGACCAGCGGCATTCATTGCTATGCGGATGACGGTACAGGTGATGCTGTATATACCGGCTCCCCCAATATTTCTCGGCAAAATGTCACTGAGAGTCGAAACGAACTTGTGTCTAAGGTGGAGAATTCATTGGAGAAGGTCTCTGAATGGGGTAGACGTAACTTGGTCCAATTCAACCCCGCCAAGACACAGGTCTGCGTGTTCACCACTAAAAAGTCAGCAATGGTCGTATGTCCTCGTTTCGAGGGCACATCTTTAACCATCTCCCCTAGCATTGAGATACTTGGCGTCAACATATCGAGCGAAGTCCAGTTCCGATATCATCTAGAGGGTAAGGCCAAATTAGCCTCGAAGAAGCTTGGTGTTCTTAATAGAGCGAGACAGTACTTCAGTCCGGACCAACGCCTACAACTCTACAAGGCGCAGGTTCGACCTCATATGGAATATTGTTCTCATCTCTGGGCAGGGGCGCAAAAATACTAACTGCTCCCTCTGAATCGTATCCAACGAAGGGCCGCTCGAATTATTGACTGCCATAGTGTTTCAAACAGCTTGGACCCCTTGGAATTACGCCGAGATGTGGTTTCACTCTGCATCCTCTATCAGTTGTATCACGGGGAGTGCTCTGAGGAATTGTTCGGAATCATACCACCTGCAACTTTTCGCCATCGTCCCACGCGAAAAACATACCATTCTCATCACCTTGATGAGTGGCAGTCTTCCACAGTGCGTTTTTCGCGTAACTTTCTGCCGCGCACTGTAAAACTCTGGAATGAACTGTCACCAGCAGTTTTTTCCGGACCTATACGACCTGCAAACCTTCAAGAAAAGAGCGTATTCCCTCTTCGCGCTTGCGCTGTGTTTCGCCGAGTGAGTGAGTTTACCGGAGGCCCAATCCCCTACCCTATTCCCTTCCCTACCCTCCCCTATTCCCTTTCCTTCCTATCCCTACCCTCCCCCATTACCCTGTTCCCTCTTAAAAGGCCGGCAACGCACCTGCAGATCTTCTGATGATGCGAGTGTCCATGGGCGACGGTACCTAGTTGCTTACCATCAGGTGACCCGTTTGCTCGTTTGCCCCCTTATTATAAAATAATAAAAAATCAAACTTTGACATTGACAGCTCCGCAACTGTCAAATGTCTTACTAAAGTAGCCATAACTCCGCTCCCAATAGGCCTAGAGGAACGGGGTTTCTTCCAACCTCAAATGCAATACCTCTGCTACCCCCTCCCCGAATCTGGACTAAATCGGAGACATCAAAACTTCAAGGACAAATCTTCTACTATACTTACAATACTTTTAAATGAGTAATGTAAAATTTGTCCATTACAGTAATGTAATGGACAAATTTTACATTACACATTCTTTGCATTTAATGGACAATGAAGATCCGATAATGGCTCATTATTTTGTAAAATGGCAATGTAAGATACTCCATTATTATTTTTTTTGTATTATTATTATTATTTTTTACGTTAAGATTTTTGCAACGTTGCTTGAAACCATCACTACTAATGCGAAAGTGTGTCTGTCTGTCTGTCTGTCTGTCTGTCCGTCTGTCTGTCTATCAGTCTGTCTGTCCGTCTGTCTGTCTATCTGTCTGTCTGTCTGTTTGATATCTCTTGACGCCCAAACCACTGAACCGATTTTGCTGAAATTTGGTATGCAAATACTTTGAGTACCGGGAAAGGACAATTCATCCTGGAAAAATGTACGGTTCCCGCACGATAAACGAGTTTTGGCGAAACGGAGTTGCAGGCATCATCTAGTTTTAAAAAAAGTTGGAGCGCCATATTATATCAGGTAGGTACTTACTGCCGAAGCATACAACAAGATATATTTAGGATATGCTCACCTTGATACAAAAAAAAATATTAAGTTTTAAATCTAAATTATATTTTTTTTTCATTTCAATATTTTTTTAGGAATATAAGCAACAATATAAACTAAAAAAAATGAATATATATTTCATTCTATTACTACATATCTGAAAGAAAAAAAATGCCGGTTTCGTTCAAAATTTGAAAGTTCATGAGGCCTTAGTTTATTTAAAAGCAAATTTTATAAGTTAAAATCGTTGTTTCTTTTTTTTTATTGAAATAAGGGGGCAAACGAGCAAACGGGTCACCTGATGGAAAGCAACTACCGTCGCCCATGGACACTCGCAGCATCAGAAGATCTGCAGGTGCGTTGCCGGCCTTTTAAGAGGGAACAGGGTAATGGGGGAGGGTAGGGATAGGAAGGAAAGGGAATAGGGGAGGGTAGGGAAGGGAATAGGGTAGGGGATTGGGCCTCCGGTAAACTCACTCACTCGGCGAAACACAGCGCAAGCGCTGTTTCACGCGGGTTTTCTGTGAGAACGTGGTATTTCTCCGGTCGATCCGGTCCGTTCATGCCGAAGCATGGCTCTCCCACGTATAAATATATAAAATTCTATAACTTATTAGATGTTAGACATCCAAATCGAGTGCACAGATCTCATGCACGAAAATCCTGTTGACTTGTGTAATAAATCTAAAGAGATGGTTCGCTTTGGATTATATGTATCCCACACTAATAAAGTTTTGCTAAAAGGAACCCTCCTGTTTTTGTTTAATTTTTGTTGGAAATAGTAGTCATTTTTAACATATTTATGTTTTTACGCATAGAATAAATTACCAAATATACTATTGTAAATTAACTTTACTTAAAATAACAATCAGTTTTAAAGAATACACAATTTTAATAAAAATGGCTTTTTCTCAGAACTGTCATCGTGTGAGAGAAATAGTAGTCATTTTTAACATATTTATGTTTTTACGCATAGAATAAATTACCAAATATACTATTGTAAATTAACTTTACTTAAAATAACAATCAGTTTTAAAGAATACACAATTTTAATAAAAATGGCTTTTTCTCAGAACTGTCATCGTGTGAGTTGAGTCTGGTATGCATAAATAGGTCCACTGTCTTTTAATTACACTTTTATTGCGATCGATCGATTTTATTGGCTTTTAGCGGGAAATCCACATGGTTTGTTTTCCGATTTCCTGTTATTAAATTAATCAACACGTCATTATAATTCTTATGAAAAAATGGAATTTCAAGAAATTTCAATCAAATATAAAATATTTTTTAATTATTGTGCTTTTAGAAGTGTCAATTTAATTTTGAAACAAAAATCAACTGTTTCCTTACTTAAAATCTTCATAATTATTTTTTAATCAGCTACAAAAATTGCTGAAATACTCGATTTCATTTTTCTTACGTTAGTCAACTGGTTATTAATGTATAATAATTATTAATTAATCATTTTTACTTTATTTTGACGCCTTATATTTTTAGGCAGTCTGAACTTAAATAGACTATACTACTATAATATTCAGCACTAGTAGAATTACATGCGGTCCCAAGAATCATGTCAGTACTTAGATTACTAGGCTTCCTAGGAATGCTCATTTCTTAAAGGCCAGGTCATATCGGAAATGTCAGCAGCCAGGTCATACGGTCCGAAATGCCTCGTAAACCGCACGAGCCTAGGTTTTGGTATATTTAGGCCCAATTCCGCCAACGTCTGTTAATGTTAACAGCTTGTTAAAATGTCATGTCTTCTCTTTCATTCATATAAAAATGAAAGAGGAAACACGATACTAATTCGAGCATTAACTTTAACAGCTGTTGTTGATGAAATTCGACCTTAGGCTCTATATTATTTTTGTGTATTTGACCTATATAGCCTTGTATCCGTGGTGCTCCCCCTTAAGTTCTCTGACTTTCGGTCATTGCGACTTTGTGCTGTCTCCCGCTTTGTATGAGGAAGGAAATTGATCTTCTCCCTACTCCTCCTATTTTCTTTTGATTAATTTCGTTGCGGGTCCCAAGACAGTTTTAGCATGTCCCTCGGGCTCCCTGAGATCATATCAAAGGGTTTTCGTGGTTGGATACCGCTGTCGATCCTGGCGACATAGGAGATACAGTGGTGGGAATGTGTGGTGGGCCAAAGCCCGTTTAAAAAAATAAAATAAAAGTTAATAGGTAGATATTTTTTTTTACGTTTGCGGGTCGGGACGTTACACTAAATTAGACGCGAGTTGGCGATGCATAGAAGCGACACAAAATTGAAATTTCGGATTGTGCTCAGAGAATATTAATTGTGTACATTTTTTGTGTAGCTTTTATGTATCGTCGCGTTTTCCACGTTTCGTTTCGTTTTGGTGTTTTAGTCATTAATCTTCTAACTACTATCCTACTAATCTAGACAAGACTAAGGATTTACCTTTATGCTTTTTTGCTACCTCACGCAACAAAAAAAAACTAATAGATGCAGACTTAATAGCCTATAGGCAGTAGGCACCGATTCAATGCTTTCCATTCTCTCTAAAATACTCTGGGGATTTTAAATTGATTGACACGAAAACTGCATAAAGTCCATCCCGGAAAAATAATTTGGTCCAATAAAAGCTCTGAAGCTCGGAGATTAAATTAGTTGCAAGTTGAGCAGTGTTTATAACTTGTTGTAGCTTAACCAAACCTGGTTAGCTCAAGCGAAGCTTAGAAAATACTCGATAAAGTACCAAATTGCTAATGTAGAATTTTTTAAAATATCTTCTTATAACCTTGTTATTTGCTTAAATATGTCAAAAATTTAATATTTAAAAAAAAAACAATACAGTAAATTAAAATCTCAACCTGTTAATAAACTAATACTTATAATTAAACTTAAGAATATTTTACATAATATTCAGTATGTGGTAAATGATGTGGATATCACAATTACTGATTATATAGAGTAAGACTGTTTGTAATAGTACTTTATTGTGATATTGTTTTTTTGCCCTTTATAGCAAATCTTTATAGCTTACTAGCTGTTGCCCGCGACTTTGTCCGCGTCGACACTAATTTTAGAAACATCGATAATTTAAACATTTACTACTTATTGATTCTTTGCTCCTATTGGTCGCAGGCCGCAGTGTGATATCACATTATAGCCTTTTGGTGTTGAATAGTCCATTATAACCTTCCTCATTAAATGGACTATTCAACACCAAAAGCTATGTTCGGTTAGTCAAGGTTATGTAAAATACGATTTAAACTTTTCAGTAAATATTAAATAATAAATTGTAACTCTCTCGTGTAGTAATTCCCCGCACACAACGTCAGTGTGATCTACCTTTATAATCAAACTAGCTGTCCCGGTGAACTTTGTGTCACTTTAAAACCTTCCCTGGACTTCTACGAATATCTTAAGACTAAAATCAGCCCATTCCGTTCAGCCGTTTTCGAGTTTTAGCGCGACTAACACATTTGAAAATCCATTTTTATATAATAATAGCTGTCCCGGTGAACTTCGTGTCACTTTAAAACCTTCCCTGGACTTCTACGAATATTTTAAGACTAAAATCAACCCAATCCGTTCAGCCGTTTTCGAGTTTAAGCGCGACTAACACATTTGAAAATCCATTTTTATATATAAGACTAGCTGTCCCGGTGAACTTTGTGTCACTTTAAAACCTTCCCTGGGCTTCTACGAATATTGTAAGACTAAAATCAGCCCAACCCGTTCAGCCGTTTTCGAGTTTTAGCGCGACTAACACATTTGAAAATCCATTTATATATATATATATATATATATATATATATATATATATATAGATAAGATGGGTATTCAAATTCATGGTAATTTAATAATATTCAGGTAATTCAATAGTGAAACCAAAGCTAGATAAAAACACCCTGAACTGACCTGACCGGCGCGAAGTGTTGAATAAGTAAATACCCCCGATTTAGCTCGTTCGGGTTGCTAACTTGGATAACCTGACTTATATACAACCAAGGAATAATAAATTTTACATCCATACTAATATATTTTAATAATTATGCGAAAGTGTGTCTGTCTGGCTATCTGTTACCTCCTTACGCAAATCCGACTTTGTTGATCGTATAGAGATACTTTGAGTCGCGGGAAAGAACATCTATAGGTATACTTTTACCTGAAAAAAAATGTACGGTTCCTGCATTATCGAATTTTGGCGAAACGGTGTTGTGGGCGTCATCTAGAAGGATACATACACACATACAAGAAGAATACATACATACATAGGTAGAGATCAACTACGATAACATGGCGCGCCCCTCCAAAATTCAAAACGTTTGAAGTGCGTTGTCTTGCGCGGTAGCCGGTAGGCTATAGTTATGATTAGTTGACCAACAAAATATCTTGGTAATAAGTGACATTAACAGAAATATTACGTGTACTGTGATTGGTTGAATACTTACTAAGTACATAATATAAACTCTTTCATAAGGATGTGACTACACACATTGAAACAGTCGTTTGGAGGGGCGCGCCATGTTATCGTAGTTGATCTCTATGGAATTATTGTTTCTTATATTTTTATGTAAGAGAATTGTTAAAACAATTAAGAAAATTAACACAAAGAAAATATATAATCCATACTGCCATACTAATATTATTAATTCGAAAGCGACGTGTCTATCTGTCTAAAGTACTAGAGAACTAAAGTCTTTACGTTTAATTCACACGATATGTGTATTTAAAGTACTTAGGCAAACTGAAAAGTTTGTAACATTATATATCCGGTAAAACTTATTTTAGATCAAAATACACTATCTACAAGACATAAATCTTTTATAAGTAGAGAAAATAGACTATAACTCTTATAAATTATAATAATAGTAAGGAGTTATATTGAAATATGATTCACCAAACACATAAAAAGGTAGTAAGCCGACGAGGCGGAAAAATGATTTGTGTTGGATTACATACAAAATATGGCTGACGATTTAAGGGAGAATGAATAAGATCAAAGAATCACGAATTTTCTCATCAAAACAATATTGCTAACGTAACCGTTTGATGCCACGAAAACATAAACATGCTAACATTATGTTTATTATTTATAAGGGAGCTATATCGTCGTACCTAAAATTATTTGCATGGTTACAGTATATTCTTTGCTTGAAGAAAAGTGGGTTATAAACAAATGAATGCTAGCTTTTTCGTCACTTCAGGTTTTTCGTTTTTTTTTAATGAAATAAGGGGGCAAACGAGCAAACGGGTCACCTGATGGAAAGAAACTTCCGTCGCCCATGGACACTCGCAGCATCAGAAGAGCTGCAGGTGCGTTGCCGGCCTTTTAAGAGGGAATAGGGTAATAGGGGAGGGTAGGGATAGGAAGGGAAGGGAATAAGGGAGGGTAGGGAAGGGAATAGGGTAGGGTATTGGGCCTCCGGTAAACTCACTCACTCGGCGAAACACAGCTCAAGCGCTGTTTCACGCCGGTTTTCTGTGAGAACGTGGTATTTCTCAGGTCGAGCCGGCCCATTCATGCCGAAGCATGGCTCTCCCACTTATAAATGTGTAGAACCTAATAAAATATGTTCTACAGGGGCGAATACCAGTTAGACTATTGGTAAAATTTTCTTGTGTGGTACCAGCATATTCTTTACTCAGTAAATCGGATTCTAAGGCATCTTTTTAACCAAAGTGAACAACTTATAGCAAAGATATAAATTAAAAAATATTTTTGAACAAAATATGAGTAGGTAAAGTAAGTTACACTGTAGTATCTAACTTGTCAATAATTACAACTTTTCCCTTCCCGTATTAGTCTGGCAAAATTTCCCACAAAGTTCCGTAAATCAGAAAACAACCTTTACCCCAGTGATAAATAGTAACCGATGAACGTCATTTAGGTTACAGGTGACCTTTTGCGTGGGTTTGCTTACACATGTCGCACCCTCCCCTATTAGCTTTGCTGTACAAACAGCCGGACAGATAAATTCCGTTTTATGTATTGTCAATTCGGGCGGAATAAACTGGTTATACTAGAGGATAAAACTAAGATAGGAAAATCTATGAATTAGTATCCCTGTTTCATCGGTGTCCTCATTTTTATTTTATTTATTTAATTTTTTTTTTCTCTTTTTCTGATGTAATATTATGTGGTTAAGCTTAGTATGTTTGTATTTTTTTTTCTTCATTGTTGTGTGCTTTCTTTTATTGTGGTGTACTGTGAATTTTATGTCGAATAAATGTGTATTACTATTATAAATTCCATACTTAATATAATAAATGCGAAAGTGTGTCTGTCTATCTGTTACCTCTTCACGCCCCAACCGCTGGACCAATTTTGCTGAGATTTGGCATGGAGATACTCTGAGTCGTTGGAAAGGACATAGGATACTTTTTGTCCCGAAAAAATGTACGGTTCCCGCGCGATAAACGAATTTTGGCGCAACGGAGTTGCGGGCGTCATCTAGTGCCTGATAGAATACATTTTCTAGCATTATTTTAAGCATAAAATAAATGAAAAAACAATGTTACTATTATACTAGACTTTAGTAATTTTTGTTTATAACTAGAGACGAGAACGCTTTTTAGGAGACGAAAACTTGAAATTTTGACTTAAATTTCCGAGAACTAGTTACTTTTCAGTTACATCAATTTATTTCCCTTTAAATTTACCTAAACAAGGAATTTCTCGGAAATACAGAATTAATTAAAATATTAAGCTCAGTTCTCTGACAATTCGCGCTTGACCGGTTCTGGAATGAACCTTATTATTCAAATTTCAAACTTACATAGACGTGGAATTTTCTCGGCGGTTTGATTGTAGCGATTTCCATTTTCTGCGAAGGTTAAACTTTTAATCCGGTTTCGAGCGTTATTTGTAAATCCCCACTCGAGTTTTTCACGAAGTTTTCTTCAGTCCCCGGCCTGCAAAACAATAGAAAGTAATAATGTCAACCAGAAGAATGGATGAAACAAAAAGGGTGAAGCACCATTGTGCCAAGACATACATGCTTGTTTAGAAAAAATGGTGTCATTTTTTGTGTCGCCTTTGCATTGTTAAAATTTTCACGGAAATTGTTTTATCAAAATTCTCGACGGCACTTAAGCGTAGTCATGAGAAGAATATACATAATATTTAACGATTCATGAACGTAATATAACATATTAGAGTCTAGTACAGGGGTTCCCTAACTGTGCGCCGCGGCGCCCTGGTGCGCCGTGGAAAGGCTAGAGGGGCGCTGTGAGTCGATCCTCCATCATTATCCGAAACCACAAAAATTATAAATAAAATTATAATTATGTAAAGCAAGTAGATGAAGAAAGATTTGTTTACATAAGTTTACAATTTACCAATTACCTGCTTAACCTAACTATAATCATTAAAAGTGTTTATTTATTTATTATATTTTTCTAATAACTAGGTAGAGTAGGGCGCCGTGACAAAATATTGACACGTGTAACTGCGCCGCAGGCTAAAAAAGATTGGGAACCCCTGGTCTAGTAACTAGACGTTGCTCGCAAAGTCGCAACTTTGTCGCACGATTATCGAGCAGGAACCAAAATATAATTTCTCGGTAAACATTAGACTATGTTATTCCATAAAATATTATAAAATACTAGCTGTCCCGGTGAACTTCGTGTCACTTTAAAACCTTCCCTGGACTTCTACGAATATTTTAAGACTAAAATCAGCCCAATCCGTTCAACCGTTTTTGAGTTTTAGCGCGACTAACACATTTGAAAATCCATTTTATATATAAGAAGACTAGACGACGACCGCAGCTCCGTTACTCCTGTGGTTGCTCCATTTGTTTATCGCGCGAGAACCGAATGCTTTTCCGTAGTTAAAAGTAGCCTAGTATCCCCATACCAAATTTCAGCAAAATCGTTTCAGTAGTTTAGGCGTGAAGAGGTAACAGGCAGACAGACAGACAGGGAGACACACTTTTGCATATCAGAATAGATCATTATGATCGAAAGTGAATACATATCATCTACATACCCATTAAAATTATTGTCACATTTCATCGAGAGCCCATTATATTAAATCAAATTCCACCCGATCAAATCTTTGAACCATCAGTGAATATTTTTTATACATTTAACACACTCTTTTATGCGGAAACAAGAGCACCCATCGGGATTCAGCAAATTTTATTTCATGGCTGTTTGGGCTAAAGTACGACTTATGTGCTCAGTGAATAACTGTACAAGTAATGAAGCTTGAAGAGTTATGGCCAGAACAAATGACCGACTCGCTTTAGGGAATTACAAACTAAGAGGACTGGCGGTGATATTTTATTATACTTTTTATATTGTACACCAATATCCAGTAAGTTATAGTTACGAGCTTGAAACGGTATGAGCAGCTTTTAAGTTATTAGCACTTAAAAGCTTTTAAGTGACAATAACTTTATTAAAAGTTTTTTTTCAAGTATTTTACCTACACAGATTTCCACATTATTATATTATTTTTAAGAGCCCGTCCTCTCTTTTCTACTGCTCTCTTCACACTCACGCCCGTCTTTCATATGCCAGGTGAAAAAGGACGATCGCCAAGTTAGCGGGCAGATAGAGGTTTTCTGTTTTTAAAGGGTTTTTTATATTGAAGTGGTAAAAAGTAATTCCAACACTTTATAGACAACTTTCTCAACAGTACATTGTATTTTTTTCATTCCGTTAAGACGTCAATACAATCCATAAAAAGGTGATATTCTAAACCTTTTACAGCAAAAATCACAAAACTGTCGCGGGTTTGAGTAGAATTATTTAAATATACTTAAAAATATAAAAAATCTAGCTCCAACACTATATTATAATTGAAATGATCTTACATGTTTTGCATTAAAACTTATAGAAATACTGTATTTTAACTGTTAAATCACGTCTGTTAAATGAGCGAAATTGGCAAAATTTCGTATACGGGCTCTTAAGTCGTCATTACTTTCTTGTTGGCAACCTAAATAATAATAATAAATGATGGAAAACTACATACCTTTCTAGTTATATTTCTTCGCTTCATTCTTCGATACATAATTATTAACCAGTAGTACCTCTGTATCTGCTAGGCAATCGCGTTTTTTCGAAGACGTATGTGGGTAGTTGAAAAACTACCCGCACGCTCGGTTACTGGACGTTCCGGCATGTCTCATTCTTTGTTAATGCGAGGCAACGCGAGCACGAATACTTAGTAACCATGCCAAAGCGCTGCAGCTGGTTATAATTATTACTAAAATGATTGAGTCAGTGTTGGAAGTAACTAAAGTCAGTGTTATTTTATCGTGTAGTAAGAAAATACATGTAAGTACTATTAAATACTTAAATAAACGGCAGGCACTACCGAGGCCTAGACGAGTCAAGTATATTCAATACCAACTGGCTTGTACTGCGACCGCGAGTCAATAAACGTACAATGTGTTGGGACTGCGAGTCTTTATACACGATCTATAATATTATGTATGCTTTATCTGTTCTATAAATAGAATTATAAAACTATATGATTGCCGGATTGGGGGAAACAACTGCAGGTGATTACTGCAATTATTTTAACTAACCGGCACGTACAGCGACTGTGAGTCAATAAGTACAGTGTGTTTGGACCGTGAGTCCTTTTACACAATCTATATTCTATAATATGCATTGGAATTGATTGCGGATCTCTGACGATGTTTTACCTATTCTATAAATAGAACTATATGTTTGTCCGATTGGGGGAAATAACTGCAAGTTAATTACTGCAAGTTTAATTATATATTAAGTTATTTTATAAACCGCCATAATGTGTGGATTGACTACGGGTCTCTAAGCACAATTTATATGCATCGGAATTGACTGCGAGTATCTGACGATGCTTTATCTGTTCTATAAATAGAACTATACGTTGGCCGGTTTGGGGGTTAACAGCGAGTTATTTTATAAACCGCTATAATGTGTGGATTGACTGCGAGTCTCTAAACACAATCCTTATGCATCGGAATTGACCGCGGGTCTCTAACGATGTTTTATCTAAAAATAGAAGTACAATACTATGTTGGCTGGTTACAGGGGATTAACTGCGAGTTAATTACAATTAAAATGTATATTGATATTTTTCAAATCAACATTATGTATGGATTGACTGCGAGTCTCCGACAATGCTTAAAAATAAAAAAATTGCAACTACCGCGCGTTTTTCCCGCGCTCTTTGTTCTATAAATATAACTACATTATTATTATTATTATTATATTAATATCTGTGCCGTTTTATAGAGAATAGCTATTTCGAGCTAATAACTAGATAGACTGCGAGTCTCATCAGTTAACAACCAATGCGCGTCTCGCGCGATCCTTTTGTTCTAAATATAGAACTACGATTATGATTTACTATGTCTGCCGGTATATAATTATTATTATTAAATAAATCTTGCACCAATTTTGGGGACTCGGGATACACCGCGAGTGTACATAACGAAACTTACTTAATATATACGTAACGTTAATATAGTTACTACCCTCAATATTTTTTACAACATATTTTATCGACAAATAAGTCGATTATAACGAGCTACCCCAATATTTATTTTTTTAGGTCACTAAGACCAGACAATCGGGAAAATATCACTAAAAGTGACCAACATAGGTACGGGACGATCAGGTTACGAATGAACCCGAACTTCCCGAGTACCGGCACTGATAGAACCGGACGATCTGGATAGATCCAGGGCTCCTACTGACGTTAGGTGCACCCTCGTTGGATTTGCCAGATTATTGTTTTAAATGATCCCAAAAATAATTAAGTTGAGCTACTTCTTATAAAACATTCCTGATAATAAGTGTTGCAGATCGATTCCATTTCGATCGATTATAATCATTATAGATCTAACCTAACAAAGTCTCGATGTGATCAGACTTATCAACAGTATCTGATTTATCTCGATATAAATTATTATCAAACTTATCAGATAATATATTATCAGAAAAGACAACTTCGTTATTTTTAAACCTAAAAATGTTTGTTGCGGCCCGCGACACCAAGACCAAAAATGTTTGCGGCCCGCATTAAAAATAAAAAAATTAGGGAACTTCGTTCCAAAAACAGGTTGGGAACCACTGTCTTAATTTAATATACATCATGACATCAATAAAGTATTAGAATTTAAAACTATATCTTTGTGTACCCTTATCGAAGGTTACCTTATTTCAAAGATTTTCTTTTCCCCAAACAAAGCGGCGGAAAATATTGTATTATATTTTAAATACAATTATTGAATTATTTTAAATTTGAAACCACTTCGCAAAACTTTAGCAAAAGCTAACGTTTTATTGTTAATAGTGCCATGGGTGTATTAAACCCACAAAAAATATGTAAATATTTAAGTCTTGACGTTTAGAATATATATATATATATATATAACATAACTGGCTGTCCCGGCAAACGTTGTTTTGCCATATAAAGTATTTCGCCCACAATATTATTATTTTATTGAAGTGACTATACCTACTAAAGAGTATGTCACTATGGCAAAGTTCATGATTGCTATCCCGTCGCACAAACAATGGTCGCCGTCGGTCTTGAGTTGTAACAATTTGCTATTATTTATTCAACAAATGAATACACTTATTAATATAAAGATAAAAGAGTAGATGATGCCCGATTCTCAACCCTAGCTCGCTAAGATTCACGAAAGTCGGTCGAGCCGTTTCGGAGGAGTTCAACCACGCACACCGTGACATGAGAATGTTATATATTAGATATATTATATAATAATATATGCCTATTAAAAACGAAATAATATAGAACAGTTAAATCAATGTACTCGTGAGCTATCTCAACTGATAGATATTTTGACACCTTCATATCCTGATTCCTGACCCCCGCTGCGGAATGCAACTAGTTTTAAGCGATTAAAATATTTAATACTAAATAAAATATGCAATGATAAATACGATAACATAATCACGACGACCACATAGCTGGACCCAGTTAAAGCAGTAGACTCCTTAAAATTTATTCTAAAATACTTTACTTCAAGTTAGATTTTAGATGAATACTCTGTTTAATTTTATTAACTAAATAGACTTATTACAGAGATCTTCGTCCGCTCCATCGGAACCTTAGCCAAACAATTTGACAATGGCTGTAATACGAATCACGATATTATCTTCTACAGCCATCACTTTGCACTGTCATTGTTTATGAACAATGTTGACTTTATTGGTTGGTGACATTGGCTCAGATGAATGTGTGAAGACTGAATCGTCTTTCGAAAGAAGCTTTCCGGTAAAAATACCTGTATAATCAAAGATTATGGAAGTAATGTATAATAAATACATACCTGAGTAGTATAGTACCCGGGATCCACTTATAAATTATTTGTTTTTTCTTGCACTCTGTACCAACTGAATACTGGTCATTGACTTAAGACTTTCTGCCTAATAAAATTCGGCAAAATAAAAAATTACGGTTTTAAATAGCGGTATCGAAATATATATTACAAAGACATCAACTCCCCGGCGTGATTGGATCGGTGATGTTATTAATTTATGCAATTCTTTTGTATTAAAAAAGAAGTTTCAAGTTATATTTAAGTTATTACGCCGTGCGATGGTTATTCAAGATAATAGAATTTAACAATAAATAATAATAATAGTCAGAAACGAAACGTAAGAAACCTCTATGGTTTATGATTTAAATGATAACATACTGGGATCATTCAGCGAAACTTTGTTCGTCGATAAAATTATGGCTAAGAAAAATATCGAAAGTATTGGAGTCGCTAGACCTGCCTTTCGACTGTCGTCTTACTAATCGTCATTAATCGTGTCCAGTTTCAGTCCCCGTGTCTACGCTCGTGTCGACGCTCGTGTCGACGCTGTGCCGATCTCGCACAGCACCTGCTTTATCCTATATAAACGTCCAGTAACCGAGCGTGCGGGTAGTTTTTCAACTACCCACATACGTCTTTGAAAAAACGCGATTGCCTAGCAGATACAGAGATACTACTGGTTAATAATTATATATCTTCGAATGAAGCGACTCATATAATAATGATCGAACTTCACTTGGTAAGTTCGTTTGATCATTTATTTTATCGCATTTTCGGTCCAAACTATAGTACGTTATTGAACCATAGAATTTAAAAAAAAAGTTTATTGCTAACTTCAAAAGTTTCTTTTGCTTATCACATTTTCATGTTTTCAACAATGCCCTTAAAGAGTTGACGTCAGCATGTTATTTTAATTTCATTCGACCACATAATGCCGTGGCTGGCGACCATTTACGACATGAAATAGTTTATTTGGTCAAGGCCGTGACGGGGGACTGGCGTGTGATAACCACTTCATTTCCTGCATGTGAAAGGCAAAAGAAATGCCAATTTTCAGTGCATCGAGTTTTCATTACTGGTGGAATAGATTTCCATTGTAGATAATGTATTGTGGATCGTTCAATTTCTAGTTTTCTCAGAATTTGATCGTACTTCTTGTATAGCGTAAATGATTTTAAAGTATAGAGGTGTCACAATGTATATAACGACGACCTGATCTTTATATTATACAAATAACCTACGTATGTTTATTACCAGTCGCCTCAATAATTTATGGCTAGCAGAATATATTAATCAAATAAAAAATCAAGCTTGGAACGGGGCCTTCTTGCAAAATGATTCAGTATTTTTCAGGAAGGCACATTATCAGGCTGGTCCATGTTCAATAACCATGATTGTTAAGCAGTATATAGATTGATGGATGCAGTTTGATTTCACTTACCATGCCGACTAGCCGACTTTATCTAGCACTTTATGCATGAATTTACTCATTTTCTTTTATCTTAAATACTTATGGAGAATCTTTATTTCCGCTGTATATACCTAACTAGATGACGCCCGCAACTTCGTTGCGCCAAAATTCGTTTATCGCGCGGGAACCGTACATTTTTTCGGGATAAAAAGTATCCTACGTCCTTTCCCGGGACTTAAAGTATCTCCATGCTAAATTACAGCGAAATCGGTTCAGCGGTTTGAGCGTGAAGAAGTAACAGACAGACAGACAGACAGACAGACAGACAGACAGACAGACGGACAGACAGACATACACACTTTCGAATTTATAATATTAGTATGGAAGTATGGATATTAGTATGGAATAGAGATGTAACGGATATTCGCATTCGCATTCGCGAATATCCGCGTATTTTTCAATATTCACATTCGCATTCGCAAAAATTATGCGAATATTTAGCGAATATTTTTAATACTTAACCAAAAATGAAATTATTATATGCATGCATATTAAATAATAATACAGTAAATTAGATATTTAGAATTTTATTAAATCATACTTCTACATTCTAAATTAAAGCCTCATTTATGAAAAAAAAACTTCAGAGATCTTATCAAATCTAACATTAATCAGCCTTGTTACAACTATGTAAGGTTTGCATTTATTTAGTAGTAAGTATTTATTACTTTACTATCATTTTTAAATAAAGCTTACAATTTCTATTTACTAAAAAAAGTAAACAATTACTTGAAACAAAATTATTAAACTTTAAATATCTAATGTATTAAATATTTATAACCTTTGGCATTAAATGTATATTTTTTCTATCCACTTTATATATCTGAGGAATTAAATATAATATTTATAATGAATGACGGTGATTTCTCATAGCATTAGTGGTCCTGCCTTTGCGCGAGTACTTTATATCACACAACTTGCAAATAAAATTTCCAGCATTACATATTCTTAAATAAGTCCAAATTTCGCTGATGTGTGCTTTACTCCATAGAATTATAACCTTGTTAAAACCTAGAATTGACATCGTTGCTTTACTCGTGTTTTTATGCCACTTTGTCCCTTAAAATATATCAGTTAAATTTGAAAAATAACATAAAACTAACCTCAAAACAAATCTTTTAGAATGAACTTTCTGTGACTAAATTCATTCAATTAACCAATATCGGCTCGGCTGTGTTCAATTTAAACGTGGCCGACACGAAACGTCAAACCTGTCAAACATACGCGCGTTTTTTTTGAAATTTTAAAATATTCGCATCCGCATTCGCATTCGCGAATGTTGAAGATAAATATTCGCAATCGCATTCGCATTCGCGAATGTGAAAAATCCAACATTCGTTACATCACTAGTATGGAAGTATGGAAGTATGGATAGACTATTGCGTTAGATCTTATCATAACTGTAATAGATTTTAATCATAAATGTTGCCGCAATGTGTTGTTGGTATAATATATCTTTAATAAATAAATAAAAGCACTGTATAATGGTACAAGAACACACAACACAGTATGTTGCGCATAAAAATTTCACCAGCAATTATGTTACACAGTTTTTGGGCACTTTCACGTAGCGAAGTAAATTAATTGTCAAAGTTTGGGCATGTGCGCCCTATACATATTCATTAGACGAGTATTTTGTACCTGGCGAAACTTGGCGTTTGATTAAATATTGATGTAACGTAGAAATTCCTGTTACTTCTTTTAACGGCTTCACTTTGTTTTTCTGTCAATTCTTACAACTAAGTTTCTTGGTTTTGTGGTTTGAATATTAATTAAAAATAATAAATCTAACGTCACTTTATTTTGAATAGCTTGTTTTGATAAAATATTATTCCTGATATAAAAACTTTGATCCCCTTTTTTAATCCTCTTAGGGATAACAAAAAATGAATTTTGAAAAAATGTGCAAATTTCTACACCATAAGTGGAAAAAGTATTTAAAATATTATTATTTTTGTAAGTCTGAGTTGATCGAATAGATAAAACTATGCATTTTGTCAGCTTATTGAACTACTTGAGCTATTTTACAAAATAATAATTGTTGAATGTTTATAGGTGGCTAAACTGAAAAATTAAAAACTTTTCAGTATTCGTGTGCTTGTTGCAATATTGCAAAGGAAAATAAATTAAGTGCCACTTGTGTCATCGAAATATTTTCAGTTTTACAGATAACCCAATCAACTGATGTATTTTTCAACATGCTATTGGTATTTTTAACCACAGCTCTTCATGAACTTTTGATTATTTTCTTGTATTGCAAATGTTTTATTTCATATTTTCGATATTTTGCAGCTTTAATTTTTTATTCCAACATGTAAATCAAAAGGTTAAGTGTATTTTTACGTTTATTACGGATTGCGTAATTTTATTAATAGTTTTAGGTGCTTATTATTATTATTATTACAAGCCTAAACTGTCCCATTGCTGGCCAAAGACTTCCATCTGTCTCTCCTGCGCTACCGCTGCTTATACATATACATATTATTGTAATTTTTTGTCTACTTTTCCCGAAAACTATTGAGTATGTTCGACTACATTTCAAACGGCGAATCAAGGTATTAAAATTCGTCGTTCTGGTACAAAAATCGTCATTATGGTTATGATATAGTTTTGACCTCAGTTTTGACTATAGGGTATAAAACTAGTTCAAGCAAATCATGTAAGTTCTCATAATATAATTATCGAAAGTTTGTGAAGCCAGTGGGTGAGCACGTGCTAGCTATAGCCCGGAGCTACGGGTAATATCCCCAAGGGTCGGAGGGACCGCACTGCGGTTGAATTAGTGTTAAGTTATTACACGAATTCTGAATTAACCCGTTAAGAAATTACTAAGTGTTCAAGGATAAACTGTAAAACTCTGGAAGGAACTGTCACCAGCAGTATTTCCTGACTAATACGACCTGCAAAGAAGAGAGCGTATTCCCTCTTAAAAGGCTGGCAACGTACCTGCAGCTCTTCTAATGTTGCGAGTGTCCATGGGCAACGGTAGTTGCTTTACATATAAAAAAAGGATGTTGAATTTTGACTATATATGGTCGGGACGCGAATTATAGTGCAATAATTATGCCTCATTAATTTGTGTATTATCATTACCTCATTAATATGTAATATTGTCTCATCTCTGGATAATTGGATATACATATTATTTTGCCTTTTTTGTTCTTGAATCCTGCACGAATTAGTAGATATTTGTTTTGTTTGTAGATTTCCGTTCCGTAATAAGAGTGCAATAGCAAAATTTGGTACCATTTTCTATGACCGAGAATGACTTTATTTTATGCCAGTGTAAGGCTTCGTTTCCACCAGAGATTGTTGCGAGGAATGTGTTTTAAGATCCAATAGAATCGCGGCGCGGCGATGTTACGGCAAGCTCACGTCAATGAAGCGATTCTATTGGTTCTCAAATACACATTCCTCGCAACATATCTCTGATGGAAACGCAGCCTCACACACACACACACACATTTGTTTAACACGAATACTACAATTCATTTAAAAGTGAAAATAGATTTAGTTAAAAGTATTCCAAGTTACGTTACTATTTTTAAATATTATCCATCGCCAACAGTAAGATCTTCGACGAGTTGTATTAATAACATCTATGTTATTAATATAACTCGTCGAAATAGTTAAAACTCATGTGACCCAGTTGGAAGTTTGGAAGAGCAGCCGTCGTCGAAAAACTTTAAAAGTAACTCTTTTCTCTCTATCTCTCTGACTCTTCTAACTCTTCGTCGATCCTGGTACGAATTTGATAAAGATCTGTTGCATGTTAATCTATAACTTGATAAAAAAAACGGAAGTTCCTCCTAAAACATCGCAAACTTTACTCAAGGTATCACTTACGAACAAACTTTATATTAGGGTGAGCCAAAAAATAGGAATATCTAAAGAAAAGTTCATGAAAACTTCAATATTGTGATATATTTTTACCAGTGTAAGTATACTTACAGCTTATGAGTTAACACGTTCGCTGCGAAGCAAGGCATTATATGCCTGGTTGATTGCTTTCTCCCTGTGCACCCTCTAAAATCGTGTCCTTTCGCTCAGTGCGGGCGCTGTAACTCGAGAAGTACTACGTGTACGAGAGAGATAGTTTTATATCTAACACCCATTTTTAAAGCTTATGACGTTTAATGATTAAAATATGCACCAGGTTTTTTAAGCATAGTTCACACTGAATTAAAATTGAATAAGCTCAGTGCGAATACCAGGCCTTGATTTGTAGCCTGTAGGCCTGGTAGCAGCACTGAGTGGGCGAGGGGCGTGTGCGCCGCGGCTAGTGCTGTCGAATGCTTTGTTTGTTGTCGATTGTGCGCAAGTGTTTTCAGTTGTGATATTTACGTATTAATCGCGTGGTAAATATTAAAGTGTTATGAAATGGCGTCAAATAATATTGTTTTGAGTAGTGACAAAATCTTTGATATATTTCCCGTTAGACCTGTTATTAAGCCAAAAAAGTCGAAAAGAAAAATTCAGCTCGAGAAAATTTAGCATCAGCACAACATTTAATCACTTTATCTTATCATTACCCATACTAATAAATTATAAAACATGCGAAAGTGTGTCTGTCTATCTGTTACCCCTTCACGCCGAAACCGATTTTGCTGAAATTTTATTATGGAGATACTCTGACTTCCGGGATAGGACATATTAGGAAACTTTTCATCCTGGAAAAACGTATGATTCTCGCGCAATAAACTAGTTTTGGCACAACGGATTGCGTGCGTCATCGTGCGTTTTAAAAAAAAATGTGGATATGCTGCATTTGTTTTACTGTCCCATCCCTATTATTATATATTTGTAGTGCTTAAACAGGTCTGGTAAACCTGGTATCTCTTTTTCTAAAAAAAGGCATCAAGTTTCTGTCCGATTCCCGGGCGAAGGTAGTTTCAAATAGGTCCACTAATGAACTTTATACACGCAAAATTTCATTCATTCAAACCAAGCCTTGTTGATCCTGGATTCATATTTCTATGAACGACTACTACCAGGCCATTATAACCTCGTTCGCATACGATGAAATCTTACTACCAGATCGAAAATTACTGGTATCGCAATGGTATTCTAGGTACAAAAAATCAGTCTCGCAGTTAAGGTGTTAAAATAGGAATCCAAAATTGGAATTGGAATTGGATATCCAAAGACTTAAAATTTGTAAATAATAACTAATAAGTAATAAGTATACGAAACTGATACCAGGGTAAGGCCTAGAATTTTTACACTTAGTAACATAGAGTAACATAGAAACTTCTATGGTACAGTAACGTAAAAGTAACGCGAAAGTAACGAGTAAAGTATGTAAGGTCGAGATTTTATAGTGCACATTTTATGTAAAACTTTATGCCTTATACGGGGTGTAAGGGACAGCGTCCCGCAAATAACAAATGAACGTAACCGGTAACATAGAAGTAAAATAGAAGTAACGTAGAAGCGATATTTTTTAGGCTTTAATTGATCATTAATCCATAATTTGAGCTCAATTTGGATCAAAAACACACGCCACGCATTGCTTCTCCGCTTATTCATATTTCTATTCAAAACAGGTGTAATAAAAACTGTCACTTACTTTTGAAATCGTCTAAATTCATTTAAAAAAAACTCCGACCAAACACATGCGTGCACTTTTGCTCGACTCTACAGACAACAAACAAGCGTCTTTTTTAAATTTTATTATTCGCATAGATACTTAGTGTTGCCAATGTCAATACAAAATAGTGCCACAAAAGATTAACATTGTTTAGAGGTGAAATTACGGTAACATACAAAATAGTAACATAGAAGCGAAAATAAGGGGACAAACATTTAAATTTCGATAAAGTCATAAAATATGCTTATTTAAAAAGATCAACCACTACGAATTAATTGCTAAGTATCAGAGTATTTAAGCCAGTTCCTGAGAATTTGTCTTTCAATGGAAAAAATACAAAATTTTAGTTCCAAGTATATGGATACATGAAAAAGACAGCTAGTTTTTTGCAATATTTGGGGTAACGGACGAATTTAACTCACTGTAGTTATTAAACCATAAAGAGTATTTTAACTTTGATATGAAATTGTATGATTTAGATCCCTACAAAATACAATAAAAGTTATTGAATTAAAAATTACTGGTTAGTTTTTTATAATATGCAGACAAAAATTCGGACACTTTTTACTTTCGAAAAGTGTAAAAATTATCGGCCTTACCCACCAAACTATTTTGGCGAAAATATAACGAAGTCTCAAGCTTAGACGACAAACTTTTTGCCGAAACTACCAAGTACCAATTTACAGAAATTAGACACGAAAGACTCCGACTTGGAGTGCCACTGGCCTCCATTAAATTATGTAAAGCTGTAAGGGAGCAATTAACTTTGAGAGCCCCTGGCCTTTGAAGGCAGCGCGGGGGAATTTCCCAACTATTGTAAACACGAAATCGACAAGGGTATTCGAAAACATGAGCGGATGGGGTGGGTAATTAGCAATTTGAAAACTGACGTTTCTTTTTTCATGAGAGCCTTTAGGACCTCGAAAGTAATTCTAAATAAAAAAAAATAGATATATACTTATATATATATACTTATATATATATATATATATATATATATATATCTACATATTATGTTAGCTAGGTGATAAAGTAGTTAAAAACCTTCAAGAAAACAGCGTATTCTCTATTAAAAGGCCGGCAACAAGTCTTCTGATAATGTGTAATTCCTACTAAGTGACCCGTTTGCTTGTTTGCCCCCTAATTTTATATTTAAACTAGCTGACCCGACAGACGTTGTCCTGTCTTAACGATGATTATTTAATTCGAATTGGCATAATTAGGAAAACAAAAGATTAGAATCAGTATCTCCATGCCAAATTTCATCAAAATAGATTAAATAGTTTAAGCGAAAATCATAAAAGTTTATTGTGCAGGAGCCGTACATTTTCTGGGACAATAAGTATCCCTATTCCTTTCCCGAGACTCAAAGTATCTTCATGCCAAATTTCATAAAAATAGACTGAATAGTTTAGGCGAAAAGTCATAAATGTTTATTGACTATTGTGCGGGAACCGTACATTTTCCGGGACAAAAAGTATCCCTTGTCCTTTCCCGAGACTCAAAGTATCTCCATACCAAATTTCATCAAAATAGATTGAAGAGTTTAGGCGAAAATCATAAAAGTTTATTGTGCGGGAACCGTACATTTTCCGGGACCAAAAGTTTCCCTTGTCCTTTCCCGAGACTCAAAGTATCTCCATACCAAAATTAATCAAAATCGATTGAATAGTTTACGCGCGAATCATAAAAGTATATTGTGCAAAAAAATGTATTTTTCCGAGACAAAATGTATTCTCTGTCCGTCTCCTGGCTCTAAGCGACATCCTCACCAATTTTCAGCCATGTCGGTAAAGCCGTTCTTGAGTTTTAAATAGTGTAACGAACACGACTTTATTTTTTTATATTTATACTAGCGACCCGCCCCGACGTCGCACGTGTATAAAATATATAGCCACTAAAAAAATGATTATAATCGATAGCCTATGATCCTTCACGTAGTCTACTTCTTATCTGTGCCAAATAACATAATAATTGCTCCAGTAGTTCGCGAGATAAGCCCTTTCAAATAATTTGCCCGTTTTTTCCACATTCTCCTATTAGTCTTAGCGTGATAAAATATAGCCTATAGCCTTTCTCAATAAAATATGGGCTATCCAACACTGAAAGAATATTTCAAATCGGACCAGTAGTTCCTGAGATTAGTACGTTCTAGTTAGCCCTTTCAAATAATTTTCCCCGTTTTTTCCACATTTCCCTCTATTTCGTCGCTCCTATTAGTCCTAGCGTGATAAAATACTTATAGCCTTCCTCGATAAATGGGCTATCTAACACTGAAAGAATCATCAAAATCCGTTGCGTAGTTTTAAAGATTAAAGGGAACAAAGGGACATGAGGGAAAAAAGCGACTTTGTTTTATAATATGTATAGATATAGATATAAAAAAGGTAAATTACAAGGTCTGTTCAAATTATGAGGAAAAAGATGAGCTCTTATGCTGGAAAATGTTACTTACCCACTTCATTCAGTCATGTCTATTTTAGGTTACTAGTTGTCGAACTTCGATGAGCTGGCTGACTTTGAACTGGCTGGTTAGATGGTTGGATGTTCGGATTTCTATGTGTTGAGTAATTTACATCTTAATTAAGAGGCTGCTGGGGTTTCTCAGTAGGTTTCTAAGTGTAAGGAGTTAGACAAGTACACCACAGAGTAATGTATAGACTTTGAAGATAGATACTTATTATGCTAGTTTCAGAATAATTCATAACTAATCCAAATTAATTTCAACTTAGTTTGAGTTGATCGGCGCGTTCAACAGCCTTCTTTTTCTGAAGTGTTTATACACTTCAGAAAGAGAAGGCTGTGTGTACTGCGTGCTTCTTTTCTAGTATTCTAACATTGTGATCATAATATTATCATGCTTTTTTTTCACGAAAAAAATACCGACTTTGGTAATATTTGGTAGTATAGTTTCTGGATTTTAAGCCTTTTTCTGAAATTTATAAGTACTGCGTACTTAATTTCTTTAATAGTATTATATACATTGTAATCATAATATATTGTTTTTTTTTCACGAAAAAAATATTCTGACTTTGGTATGGTTGGTATGGTATAGTTTCGGGATTTTACACAGACTATTTTAGCACATGTACACAGTTCACGTGGGTAGTAGTAATACGTAACTAAATAAATACAGCATTAACTGAGTTACTAGGACTGAAAACAGTATGTATGTACAGTTTTATGAGTATAACCATTACTGCTACAAAGCGCCTCTGAGCCCAGAATAATATTTCACCATAAGCTGGTGCACCTGATTGCAGCGATGTAGACTGATGCATGCTCAAAATACTTGGGCCCAAACTACGAATAATAAAACCTAAGGAAACGTAACTCCCATACTAATACAGTTTTAATTTGGTTCCATTCGAACTGTCATCTAACGTCAGCCTTTATACCGCTCAAGGTCACCTAAATATTGCAAATGTATGAAAAGTGAACCTAAGGTACACTTTTTTGACAAGTATTTTGGAGCATGTTTTTTGACGGAGTTACTCTTCCTTAGTTTTTATTATTCGTAGGCCCCAAACATAAAAGATTTTGAATTGGAAACGATTTTTTTTCGTCAAATGAAAAAAAAAAACTTACTAGAGAGTCCAAAGTGAAATAACTAGTTAATTATATTAGCTCTTGAAATTATGTATCCTTGACTTATTTAATTTACTTTATATTATGTTAATTTTTTTCTGTTTGAAATGTAATGTATTTCATAATCATAAAGGTTCAAAATAAAAAGAATTCATCCACGGCCGCCTGAAATTTTATAGTATGACTTAGTACCAGGATTAGGGCGGTACGGCAAGAAAAACCCTTGGAGAAAAAAAAGAAAAATTGCTCTTTTTGTTATCTCCTGTACTTTTTTAGTCTAATGTTCATTTTAATTTAATGTTTAAATTTCTAGCTCTCCCGACAGTTCTCACGCATCTTTAAATAATATTATGTAGTTACTGATAATAATAGTTATTAATAATAATAAATTATGGTGTTAATATTTTTACAACATAAGTATTTTATATTATTAATATTAATGCGAAACATATATAATGAGATAACAAAAAAAGGATATGGACGAACAGCCCATAGACGGCCCCAAATTATAGAATAAAAAAAAATATTCTATCGTAAGTTTTTTTCTGAACTAAGTAATTACAATAAGTTTCCAAATTAAGTTCAGTCGTTGCAATCGATTTCGAGCTCGAAATATTAAAATTTTACGAGTACTAAAATAAAATTGTTTTTATCAAAGACATTTTATCATGAATGTTAAACAATTTTTTGCAAATTAAACCATAGATGACTAAAATCGTACCTACTAACTACCTATTCATTGTAAATTGGCAACTTTCACTTATTATTTTTATTTGGAAATACCTTCATTGAAAAACAACCCACATTTTACTCCCAACTACAGTGTGTAACAAAAATAAGTGATAATACTTTAGGGTGTGTACGTATTCCTTGTAGAGAGTACACTGTGAAAGTAGCGGCGCTGAAAGGGCTCGAACGTCACAAGTTTCCCCATACAAAAGTAATAAAAAAATTGGTCTTTCAGCGCAGCTACTTTTACAGCAAACTCTCTACAAGAAACACGTATACACCCTAAAGTATTATCACTTAGTTTTGTTACACCCTGCATAAATGCTTCAATGCACAATACGCACGAAAAGTCGACCCTCATGCAAAACAAACATTTTGTTGATAAAACAGTCATTTGGCTCACAAACCACGAGGTTAAATAGGTTGTGTCGCCGCGCCTGCTCCAACATTAACCTATTTCCACAGATATATGCGAAGTATTGACACAGTATAAACAGTAGACTAACTTCGAGCGTTTCGGGGTTACGCACCAATTAAAACGCAAATTTCCGGACTACCGAATCGCGCCTTACACACTACACAGTTATACACACCTAAGGTTATAATAAAAAAAAATATTGCGTTTATTGTCGCCAATGTAAAATAGTGATTGGACGACGTATACATTTTAATGCTGATATTGCGCTGATAAAGTTAGTATTTTGAACTTTCAAGTGTAAAAATGGAAAAAAAAAACAAATCCTTGACATAAAATCTATCAACACAGAGTTACGCTATAGGAGTTCTAGCGCAAACTGAAATTAAATAAATGTGTACGTGAGTTTGACTTAAGTGGACTTGTATAAAGATCATCTACTGCTTATCATTTTACTGTGGTATTGACATTACTTTCACTTATATGCCTCACCTTACTGATTTTACTGCTCTGTGTGGGTCTGTCGTTAATTTAGTGGTTGAAGATAAAATATGGGAATTGATGTATTTTAACTTCATCATAACTTTAAAGGCCTTTTAATAACTGCTAACACTGCTCTGTAGCTATTGTTGGTATCTGGTCAACTAGGTAAGGTGTTGAGAATAGCTTATATTAATATTTTCACATTTATGGCAAACCATTTTTGAGTATAAGTCGAAAAATCGAAACCCTTTAAAAATATACTTCCGTGCACAACAATATCGAAATTGCATGGGGACATGAATAATTTACCGATTCTCCGATAAAATCGAGCCGAACAATTTAAGGCAATTAATTTGAATAAAAATTCAATATTATGATTTATGATCTTTCATGACAGGTGCTCAGGGTTGCCAAATATGTCCGAATATTCGCACGAAAATTTTTCAAAAAAGTGTCTTTGCCAGTCCTGGTCTGAAATATTATGACTCTTGAAATAATGATAATAATATGTACAATGTACATTGTACAATGTACATAATTGTTATAAGTTATAACACAAAATATTAAGGAAAACTTATAATTAACAGATTTTCCTTCAGAAACTGCTCTGTAAACGTGTCTCTGACAACCCTGGCTTGAAAAATATGCGCCCTTTAATCCACATAAATATTCTCTTCTAGGGTCACTTAAGCTGAACAATTTTTTCTTCAGTCACCGCTCTGAAAAACGTGTCTGTGTCAGCCCTGGTTTGAAATATGCGCCCTCAAATCCACATACATATTCCGGGCATATCTCACCCGCGACAGCCTATCAACAAGTGTCAGGTTTTATGTAAATTCGCGCCAACGCCGACCATTACCAAGGGCTTGAGATTATACGCCCCGCTAATATCTGGATTCTGGACGTTATCTCCTAATGGGCTCCTTATTAATTCTTATCGCTATGTTAATATAGAATAAGAGCCAGCGACAGCCAGCCTTTCATCATTTTATTTTAGTAAAAGTTTACCTGTTTATGGTCCAGTCCAAGTAAAATTTCAGCTTAGCCGCAAAACTCCATAGTCTGGTCGTTTCTCTATAGGGGTAGTAGGGGGCTATTATAAAATGGCGAAAGTATGGCTGTCGCTGACTCTTGGGCCATTAGTTGCGTCCACAGTTTGAATCGATCGATGTCCTTTTGTCACGAACGAACGTTCAAACTAAACGAATTTAGATTGCAGTTAAAACAGACACTATTTTGTCCATGATGTATTTCACTTTATTTTACGTACAAAATTTAAGGTTAAATAACTTCACTGTATTTTCTACGCATTAAAAGTAAATGTCGAAGGAAATCTTTGTTCTATAGTGTGAAACGATCCAGTGATAAGCTTCTAAGATAAGATAACAGACAATGAAATAGCATTCATAATAAATACCAAAATTTGGTTTAACCGCATAATATACAACCGAAATTTTAATTAACTCCGATAACACTGGACTGTCATACTGCACTCACCAAGCATAATATAAATGTATACAGTAGCGTACTTTGGCCGTGCCATTCAAAATTAAATTCGTTTAACAAGTGCCCCAATTTTGCTATTTTAATGCAGCTTCGTTATTATTCTTCGACCCCTATGAAATCATGGAATGGTGGTATTATCATGAAAATATTATGTGAAGTTGGTTTGAAAAAAGGGAATAGATTAAGCAAGGAACGCAGAACGTTGCATAATTATTATTATAATAGAACCGAGGTTCAATTATGCAATTGTTTTGCTATTACAAGTTATTTGCAATCACGCATATTTTATGTGTGCGTTATTG
Source organism: Lysandra bellargus (assembly GCA_905333045.1). Lineage (NCBI taxonomy): Eukaryota > Metazoa > Arthropoda > Insecta > Lepidoptera > Lycaenidae > Lysandra > Lysandra bellargus. Next base: position 7,810,092 of record HG995355.1, read on the forward strand.
CAAATACTCTAGATGCGTAATAGTATGAAGGATGCTCTACTGTATACAGTTTATATTGTGCACCAAGCTTTTCGCATTGTGGACATGCGGTCACAATGGTAAGCCCTCTAGTCACTATCACTGGAAACCATTCCACGTCCAAAAGAGATTTTCAGCAACTAATTTTAGTGTTCCCAGCAATATTGTGCTTTGTGAAACCTGGATGTGATTAAACTTTAATATTTTATGAAGGCTTACTCTACTAACTATTCTGTCAACAATTCTGTACTAATTTGGTTCTGACTTCTGCCACCGTTCTGCTGCTGCATGCGGCTTAAGTTATGCAATTTCATACAAGGAATATATTTTAGTCGTCATGTTGCGTCGCGTTGCTGCAGTTTAGTCAGTAGTTTACACCCATAAGTGCAATCTCACCTAAAGTGTATTTTTGCCCACGTTTTTACCGGAGTTTTCTTTGTCCACAGCTGGGGGAAGGGGTGGAGCTGACGCTGGGCGAGCTGCGTGCGATGGCGCTCCGGCAGCAGCAGCAGATCGACACGCAGCACCAGCTGCTGTGCGCGAAGGAGCAGCGGCTTCGCTACCTCAAGCAGCAGGAGGCGAGGCAGCACCAGGTAAGTCCTACACTTTGTCCACAGCTGGGGGAAGGGGTGGAGCTGACCCTGGCTCAAGCAGTAGGAAGGCAGTGTCAGGTCAGTCACAATGCCCAGATAGTGAACATTTTTGTTTCAGGCTTACGTTAGTCCTTTTGGCAGTGTCAATCAAGTAACTATTCCAGCATGTATGTAAACGTAAAGTAAATAATAACATTTTGTAGAGGGGCCATTTGTTTTAGCCATACCAACTAGAGTTTAGTCTACATGTTAATGAAACTTTAGTGTGATTTTGTTGTATATCTTAGATAATTAATGGTATATTCTAGGTACAAAATTATTTTTTTGCAAATTACTTCATATTAATAAGGTGAAGATCAATAACAACCAAAACAATTAAACTGGAATGTAGAATCACTACTTAAATCAATTTAATTGTATCGCCAACAGTGAAATAAAAACGAAGCATACGACAGTGTTTATTGCGGCTAGTTTCCCAAAAAGGCTCACTCCATAATATAAAGTTGGAAGTTTCTTTATGATTTTATTTATTTCCTGATTCGTCCCCAATCGTAGATTCCACAGAGGATAGCGGGCGCGTGACTCCTTTGATCCCTCACATCAAATAGGTGCCGAAATATATCTTGTGACGGTCATCCTTATTATATCTGAGCTCGAGTGTTTGTTTAGGGAAGAAGATACGCTGCAGGAATAAAAATGGTTCAGACACATTATTGTGACTGAGTAAATAATATAAGATGGACCATATTTCACAAACATGATTTTAAATACTTAACTTTAGAGATGACGTAGTAACGTTGTGCGTGCTTAAAACATTAACAACTGCGAAGTTACACTACTGTATATGATATTTGTATTGTCCTATTTTTACAAGCTTTCTGTATCTATTAGAAAACAAAAGTACTTTTATTTTATTGTTATTAAATGTTTAAAATAAAAATGTCTCTTGCTTTGAAATGAAAATAATTTCATTCATATTTTTATTTTAACCTAATTCTACTTTTAGACTTCAAGATAACATAAAAATCTTATACATAGACAAAGGAATTTCTATGAAAAAGACAGCATTCTTTTTAATCAGAAAGCTAGCATAAAACACAAATATCAAACTATTCCAACATGAACAATTTCAGTTGCACTGTCTGAAACAAAATATTATATGTGCATTTCGCAAATGCGACAAAAACTATGTCGGTGTCAAAAGTTGTGTCGTGTTGACTGCATTTATGTAGCGAATATTTCAAACAGAAGTCTCATAACTTTGTTTCGTTATTTGTTTGTCTTTTTGTTTTGAAAACTTTTACTGAATCTTTCTGAATTTTTTTTAGCACGTATGCTTCTAGTTGTGAAATCAATTTTTTTTTGCTCTCTATGTCTAACGCGATAAGGCCATTTAACCTTTTCTTTTTCATTTTCGCTTCGTTATAGAATCGCCGATCAAAATGTATGGAATTGACATAAGACGAGTCGAACGTCAACGTCATATTAACGAACGCTTATGCCAATTCCATACATTTTCATCGGCTATTCTTTAACGAAGCGAAAACGAAAACATTTTGGCTCACCGCCCTGATTCTTCAGTCATAATTCATTCGCTAGTTTCAATAGCGAACTTATATCCTAAGATCCGACCGTAAAATCCTGCATGAATCGTTTTTTTTCGATGAAATATATTTTAAAATAATCTTTAGAATGTATAGAATAGATTAATATTGGGTTGCCGTGTTAAAAGTAGCCGCAAGTACCTCTAATTGAGCAAAATGAAAGTCCGTAATACAAACTTGCGTGTTTCAATAGAAATGTAAGAACTAAGAAGGCATGACATTGAGGAATGACAGGACTGAGGACACTACGCATAAAAATAAAAATGCCTGTTAAATAAAAATAGCAATCTTGCGGGTTCTCGACGTCCTCAAATCCTGCCAGGCATAATAATTGTAGGCCTGAACATTTGTCATATACAAAAGTGATGGCAACCCCAGTTTGCGGCTATCGTGCAACTGGCAACCATGGATATTCATGTACAAAATGCATAATACTTTAATTTTGTATCAAAATTATTTAAAAAATCGATGCTTCAATTTTGATGAAGCGCTATGTCTGTTTACGGGCTGGCAATCCTAGGTTGCGACCGACTTAGAGCTGGCAACCATTTATACCTTATTTTGTCACGTCATTTTTTTTCAAATGATCTAAAATTTATTGAAAAAAAAATATACATGCAAATTAATGCATTTATCTCATGAATATTAAACTTAATTAGAGGTACTTGCGGCTACTTTTGATAAGGCAACCCAACATTAATCCATTCTATATGTTCTGCAGATTATTTTAAAATATATTTTATCGAAAAAAACGATTCATGCAGAATTTTACGGTCGGATCCACGGATCCAATATTATTAGAGAGCGTCCGCACCAGCTTTACGATGCCTTATCGAAGCTAGCGACTGCATTTTGACTAAGTACTCTGATCTGTTCCTCTCTAGTCTCTACTAATCCTCACTGAACCAAATGTTATTTTAGAAGGTCTATAATAATAGTTCCAACTTTTAATAAAATCTATGAATAGAAATATCTGAAACACTCTTGAAAAATACATTATTTATCATCTACCTGCAGATTTCAGTGTTATTAAAAATGAAGTTCCGAGGTGTTCCAGGCTTTCCATTAAAGTATGAAGGTTTTATAAAATTCTCTTGTATCGTCGCTACTCGCTGCTCTATTAAGCGAAATCCCGTTAAAGTAAAAAGCCCGTACTTAAAACTTCGATCACAAATTTCTTAGGTGTTTTATTTAAAATTCAATATTCTAGCCTCATGAAAGTAATTGTTAGGTATAGTAAGATAGATGTTCGCAAGTTTAATTATTTTTTAAGATATTCTATTGCATAGATTTTATACGCGGGCTTTGAGCGCCGCGAACGTATCAAGAAATTTCACTGTGGCAGTCGGTGCGGCGTTGCCAGACTTCGGCACGGTGTTTGTGTGAGTGCGACTAGACGACTTATGCGAATCATAATTTTAAATAAAAAAATATAAAAATGTATCAAGTCGGACACACGCAAGTTAACGTGTGTTTATGTTCAGCGAGTGAAGACGCTGTTGAGTTACTCTACTTTATTTATGATTTAGACTTTGACTATACTATGTTTTTCTTTTTATTTAATTACATTAATGCACCTAATACACATCGTCTGACACGCCTCGCAAGTTGCACCTTAAATCAGGTCATGCTCAGTTCATTTCGCTAAAACCGAACATAATGTAATTCACCCAGTGCATTCGGAATGTGCCACTAATGTCAAAGGGCAAGTTTCTTTGGTGACGTCAAAGTAGAAAGACGGTGTTTTGAGGTTAAACTACTGTTGTAGTACTTTTTCTGCTCTAAGCTATCTGAAATTTTGCTGAAGTGTGTGTGCGCTAGATTCAGTCGGTCATTGTTATATTATAGTCTACTGTTTGTTGTTTATATATTTGTGCTTGTAGGCTTCATAAAAAAATAATGAACTGACTTTAGAAGGCGAGATTACTAGTCATCTGCTGTGCTAAAGATACGAAATTTTAGTTTCTGGGCATCAATTGCTTTCACACTTATTATTTTACCTAGTAAGGTGTATTTATAAAAAGCTGTAACATTTTCGGTTGATACGTGAACGTTGAACCTTCGATTACCAATTTGTATGTGTGGGTACCATTAACATTTTTAACATAAAAAAGTTAAATCTATGATCGAAAAAAAACAATTTTCCGAGATTCTCTTGTTTTGGCGAAATTGGAGCTGACAAGAAAAATTGTAAACACAATCTCAACAGCAGGATATATTTCAAATTATACGAAACACAATTTTTGAATACATTTGTCTTGTGGAAACATACATTTGTCTTCGTGTCGGGTTGACGAGAGTTGTAAAAAGACGACTGTAGTTCATTTCCTTCAATCCCACAATGTTGCTCATATGAGTGAATGTGACTGTACATTCTGATGTAGTTAATTCAGGCTCTAAATTTTACTCTAGTGATTTGTTTCTTTGTTCGCATCGAATAGGTTTAAAAAACTAGTGGATTGGTTTTAAGGCGCTATATTGAAAAAACTGTCCTTTTTGACGTAATACTATAGGACCCTCAGAAATGTTACAAATCTGGTAATGAGATATACATATTTTCATAACCTTATCTAGGTTTGAGAAGAATTAGAAACACGATTAATGTATTTTGCCTCGATACATTTTATTTTCGAAATAACCTCTTAAAAATACGAAATTTGAAGATTTTTTTTAAACGAAAATAGATGTATTGTAGGAAATTAGTCTAATTGATAGACACCTTTGCAACTCAAAATCGTATAGAAGCATTTTGCTTAAATGCTCCTAGTTATTTTTTAAATGATTATAATTACGTTTTTTCGCATGTTTTCCGAGCGAGCCGATAGCTTCTGGCCGCAGCGTATTCACGACTTTATAGTCATACAAATTAAGTATAAAATTGCCCTTGCGGTAAAATTACTTTCGATATAGCGCCTTAATGATATTATAGGTACTTGTTTTCTATAAGTACCTAATATCATTTTGCAAGAAAAGGTGAGCTTTTGGTTTATGGGCAAAATACTCTGAAAGATGAAACATTAATTTTGCCCCCAAGAAATTATGCTTACTTAATAGACCAAAAATTAGTCCTATGCTGGCGAAATTGCCTGGGATTGTAACTAAATCCCCAAAGAGTTTGGGAGTGAGCGCATAATTTCGCCATATTCGTTATTGCTCGTAACCCAAGACGTATTTGCTCTGGGATTTTCGTGTAGGCGTCAAAGGGATGCCAGAGAGTGACACAGTAATGACTAGTCTAAGGCACAATACAAATGTATACAGTAGTGTAACTCAGCTGTTATAAACACCCTCGTCATTTCTTATATCTATAAGACTTACGCGCGGCACTTAATGCTGCACAGCTATTAAATACTAAACAATGTTGAATGCATGGGAATGGGACATACAGTGCCACTTAGACAAATACTGCTATTTGTTGCCATCTAATGCTATCTAAAATTATGTTTATGTGTGAGTAAAAATTCGTGTGACAACAGACATATTATTTTACGGGCACTAGACTCGATACCGCTTTTCCTTCTCTCTGAAGTTACCCGAAATCCTGCTTATGTGTGCGGGCGCTCGATCTACTGTACATTATACTGTGGCTAAGGCATTCTGTATTAGTTCACACAGTGGCCAGTGTAAGCTGCCACTAACACCATTGTTTGCGTCGGGCTTTAGAACACCATATTGGCTCGATACACACAATTGCTACACCAAAACAAACATTTTGTACATAGCATTCTCACTGTTTGTTTGTGAAAATAGAAAATAGCTGAAAACTGAAATAGGGTTCTTTAATCTTTACGAAAAACCATGAATACCTATCAAGTGTCCATATTTGAATAAGTTTAACTTTATTAGCTGATTTCTCTCATATTCTTTATTAAATCCAAATCTCCTACAGAATCCTACATTTTCAATCCCTAGGGCCTTTTATCGAAGCAAAAGACAGGGACTGAAAATGTTGAACCTGAAATAGACTAAGAATTATAAATACTCCGTAATCAGAAAAAAACACGATAAAATCCTGACAAATAGTATTTCCGCCATTGCTATGTATAACACGTCGCTTGTTAATACACAAGCAATTATCTCCATCAATTGCGCTTATCGATCTTTTTCCCTATGGAGCTAAGCAAGCTGAATTGAGCCAGGGCTGCCAAGAACTCGAATTTTGACATACACCATTTAAAATTATTTATTGAAACATAATTCTTGTAGATAATGCTAAGAAACAAACCAAAATAGCTAATATTCATACCTGTACACGTCTTTTTTGCGATGTAAACTTTTCCATTGTTGCCAACCCTATTCCAGCATTCCAGTAATTGTGTCCCAGTAGAGTCGAGCTGGCCTGACTGCCCTAAAAGTCTCAATTTCATTATCTTTTCCTCCCAGTTTCGGGATCAGATATTCTTAATAAAGGTATAAATTGAAAGATAATATTTAGTTCGTTATCGGATTTTTACGTAGACGTTCTTAAATAGATTGCTTAATTTGAGTTATGAAGTTTTTACTTTAATAAATTTATTATTAAATTTATTAAATCACAAGAATTTCATAACTCAAAAAAGCTTTGATTGGATAATCCAATCAATGTAATACGAGAAATTTTGTTTACTTATTAAGTATAAAAAGGGAAGGCTTAGTTTTATTTATGTGATATTAGAAGTTGAGGCATATATTTAACCGACCATTGTTTTGTGGTTCTGTCGTTATCAATTTTTAATCGACTTCAAAAAAGGAGGTTATTTATCTTAGACTAAAATTGTAAAAAGAGTAAAAGTTTGCATCGAAAAGGCTCCGAATTTACGAGGCCGATTTTTATAAAACTTGACATAGCTATAGAATAGACATGGGAGAAGGACATAGAATATTTTTTATCACGACAAAGTCGTTTTCACCCGGCGGAGCCGCGCTCAACCTCTTTTCATCTAAGAACATTATATTGTTATCGAAAAAACTGAATTGTGTAATTTTATTCCTAGTATTTTAATAAATTTATGGGTAGATAAGAGGATTTCCAACAAAAGCACTGAAACAAAACAATTGCTCCTAATGAAGGATATTTTATTTGCAAGTAGGGTGTATTTTATTCGTGTATCAATTTATTTCTTTTTCCTATAATTGTGTCTCTTGAACTCACATAATATTTTGGTCATGATAAATAACCATATTTGTTAGCATGATTATAGAGCTGATCTCTTCTTAAGATGCGCTTACACGAGCAATAATTGCGGCAATAATTGCTCGGCGACACGGATGGACCGATCTGGAGCAATTAGTGGAGCCATATGGAGCAATTTCAATAAATTGCGGCAGTTATTTCGGCGATATTGCTTCTAATTGCTCCAGATATTGCGCTCAATGTCGCAGATACGAATTGACGTATATCCGATGGGCTTGGAAATTCCAGGCAATGGTATTGCGCAATATTGCTGCTTGATGTTGCAAATTGCTTGATGTAGTCGTGACGTCATAGTGACAAGAATTCACTGGATTCGAACAATTTTAGTTGCCCGTACCTTTATTGATGACGTCTGCAAGTCCGTTGCGCTGAAATACATTTATCACGAGAAAACCGTACATTTTTAAGGGATAAAAAATATGACATGTCATTTTCTGGAACTCTTTATAGCTGCATACAACATTTCATCAAAATCAGTTTAATGATTTAAGCATGACGAGGTAACAGACTGAAAGACAGAGAGACACACTTTCACATCCATACTAATATTATAAATGCGAGAGTGTGTCTGTCTGTCTGTCCGTCTATCTGTCTGTCTGTCTGTCTGTCTGTTACCTCTTCACGATCAAACCGCTGAACCGATTTTGCTGAAATTTGGCATGGAGATTCTTTGAGTCCCGAGAAAGGACATAAAGTTAGTTTAGTTTTTATCTCGGAAAAATATACGGTTCCCGCGCGATAAACGAATTTTGGCGCAACAGAGTTGCGGGCATCATCTAGTTTATAATAATAAAATGTTCATTGACTAGCGAAACTATATACATAAAAGATCTTTGAAATTCTAAAAATACGAAGCGTAACTTAAATAGGTTCATTATGAAGGCACAGGACAAATTTGTAATTCAACATTTAGATTTCATTTGCACAGCTGTTCAAAGGTAAAATTTAAGCCTTTTTAGAGCAAACCTAATTTCGTTCTGACGATTCAACGTTGGAATTTGTTTTTTCACTTGGATCTTCTTTTAATTTGCATTTAAATTGACAATAATTATTAATTTATATCAATTATAAAACCGGTCAGATTTACTATAAGTGCAATATACAGTTTGGCTACCTATTCTTCACGCTTTACATTAAACCGATTTTGAATTTTGGTATGCAGGTGCTGGTCTACGACTATAGGATAGTTTTTATCCCTAAAAAAATGCGTGTCCCGCGTGAAATACAAGTTCTGGCGCAACAATTACCTATTATCTTATGTCTATTTTATTTAGAAATATACTTACTTCAGTAGGTAAAAACGTAAGTACTAATTCTTTGGTAAAATTTCTGCGACGAATTGATACGTTTTAACAACACTTTGACCTCCAGACAATAATTAAAGTTTTTACGGCGTACGCACTCACAAAATATTAATGACTGTTTGCTTTCACAACTAACTCTCACTACGTGCGTTATTTTAAATTATATTGAAATATTAACAAAAAAAATTGAAAAGCAGACTAAAAACATTATCAAAAGCCGGATATCCTATTATGCCTTAGATAGGAATGGGATTCTTTTTGTTATTTCAACAAAATTACATCCCCACTCAGAGATATGTATTTAGTGATAAGTAACTTTCATTTAAGTTTTTGGAAATAAAATAGTTTATAATGTCAAATCTTCGTTAAAAGTAAATAATTACTCCCTTTGAGTACGGCTGTAAGTCAGTTCTTTTGCAATAGGGACATAACACCATTTTATAGAGTTATGAAACAAAATAAATTTTCTGTTCCGTATTAATTTTATTAATATTTTTAGGACAACTAGACTAATGGCCGTTTTCACCAACAACACATAAAGTTTAGGTGTCCCTTAAGCCAATTTGCAAGTTTTGTTCTTGATGAATTGACAACCCCGTAACTCTTAGGTGACGTATATCACTACATAGTATAAAACAAAGTCGCTTTTTCTGTCCTCATGTCCCTTTGTTCCCTTTAATTGCGGTTTTCTTTAATAGATAGAGTGATTAAAGAGGAAGGTTTGTGATAAATATGTATATTAATTATGGGAGTTCGCTATTTTACAAGTAAAATATCAGACGGCCATTCTATAACAGATTCATTGTCAAGGCAACCGTCGTCGTCGCCACATACGTCACCTAAGTGTACGGGGTCGTCAATCCATCCCGTAAATTATAAACGTCACCTAATGGTTTGACGGATGAATCGCATAGTAGCTTGTTTTATTTCAAATAAACGTCACCTAAGAGTTACTTGGTTGTCAATTCATCAAGAACAAAACTTGGAATATTGGCATTAAGGGACACCTAAATTTTAGGTGTTGGTGAAAACGGGCATAAGTATATTAAAAAATAATAAAGCGACTACAATCTTCGCTTTACTATGCTGCTGCGAATAATAAAAACTAAGGAAGAGTAACTCCGTCAAAAAACATGCTCCAAAATACTTGTCAAAAAAGTGTACCTTAGGTTCACTTTTCATACATTTGCAATATTTAGGTGACCTTGAGCGGTATAAAGGCTGACGTTACATGACAGTTCGAATGGAACCAAATTTAAAACTGTATTAGTATGGGAGGTTACGTTTCCTTAGGTTTTATTATTCGTAGATCCAATGTCACTTTAATTTGGCAGAATTTCAATTAATTTTTATTTAAAAACTAGCTGTCCCAGCAAACGTCGCTCTGCCATAATATAAAGTATTTCGCCCTATAATATTCTATTATTATTAATTTCGCCCATAATTTTTTATTGAAGTGACTAAATAAGTATGTCGCCATGGCATCGTCGATCGCTATCCCGTCGCACAAACAATGGTCGCCGTCAGTCTCAGGTTGTAATAATTTACTCATTCAACAAATACACTTATCAATATACTAGCGACCCGCCCCGGCGTCGCACGGGTATAAAATATATAGCCACTGAAAAAATTATTAAAATGAATAGCCTATGATCCTTCACGTAGCCTACTTCTTATCTGTGCCAAATAACATAAAAATTTCTCCAGTAGTTCGCGAGATAAGCCCTTCCAAATTATTTCTCCCATTTTTTTCACATTCTCCTATTAGTCTTAGCGTGATAAAATATTGCCTATAGACTTCCTCAATAAATAGGCTATCTAATACTGAAATAATTTTTCAAATCGAACCAGTAATTCCTGAGATTAGCGCGTTCACGTTAGCCCTTTCAAATAATTTTTCCCGTTTTTTTCCCCATTTTCCTCTATTTCTTCGCTCCTATTAGTCTCAGCGTGATAAAATATAGCCTTCCTCGATAAATGGGCTATCTAACACTAAAAGAATCATCAAAAATTCGTTGCGTAGTTTTAAAGATTAAAGGGAACAAAGGGACATGAGGGAAAAAAAGCGACTTTGTTTTATAATAAGTATAGATAAAGTACCCAGTAGCCGATTCTCAGACCCACTGAATATGCATATAAAATTTGGTAAAAATCAGTAAATCCGTTTCGGAGGAGTACGCGGCCTAACATTGTGACACGAGAATTTTATGTAAGATGATAAATTGAAACAAAGTATAAAAGCTAAGGTAAAATTGAATTTTACATATAACTTTCAAATCGAACAGGTGCACCAAGTGAGTCGCATCAGCAAATCTGATCATCCATCAGGTTACATCTGACATACAGCTGCACCTACAATTTTAAATAACCAGTGAATAATATTGTTCGGATATTATTATCGAATAGGATTTGTTAATATTTTACAGGTTTTTACGCGTATCGTAAATACAGATAGTTGGTGTTTGTGGTATGTGACAGGCTTAAGAGTTATAATTGCTACGTACGTTACAATAGACATTTTTCACATTAAATAAAAATAAAACAGAAGACCATCATCATACTAAACCATCCGAGTCCAACATATTGTACTCACAATGTACGCATTTATGTCATAAGTCATAACACATAAACGTTATTAACCGACTTCCAAAAAACGAGGAGGTTATATGTTCGGCTGTGGATATTTTTATTTTTTTTTTTTTTTTGTATGTTCAACGATTACTCCGCCGTTTGTGAACCGATTTTCGAAATTTTTGTTTTGTTGTATTAGGTTTCACTCCAATTTGGTACCATGTTCACAAAAGTGGTGATCTGATGATGGGATCCATGAGTAATCGAGGGAACTCCTCGAAATTTATATGGAAACATATGGTGATTTTGATTTTATGAGAAGCATCCTAAGCATATGCTACCAAAACACAAGATTTTGCACCAAGGTATACTATGGTTCCGAAGATACTAAGAGAACTCCGGATTCTTTTTAGATACAAGTTTGGGGGTTTAGGCGCTGTTTTAAGAACTGAAAGCATATGCTACTATACAAATTATATTCATCATCATCATCATCATTTTCACGTCAGGGTCAATGTCACCAAAATTGAACATAACAAAATATTCAACCTTATCTCCAGAGCGTAAGGCACACATTTGACATTACTTCTGAGAAGTAAGTTGCTTCGATAATACAAGTAACATGCTAGAGTGCACAGCTGTCACACTTACCAATCACGGCCACGGGCGGCCGTAGACTTCTCAAGCGATACTATGTATTACAATAATAAAGATAAAGTTTAAAATCATATGACAATGAAAGCCTCGCCGCTGCCGCGCTGCTAAAATTCCGGTTTGGCACGGCCCTGGCACGTGTCCACTTCGATTTTTTTAAATGTATTGTTCAAAATTATCTGCAGCTGATATTATATTTTGTAAGTGTGACTGTTAACAAATTGTAATAAGATACGTAGAATAGTATACAGGTGTATTAGGGCCGATTCACACCGGAATGGCGGAGGCGAGGCGAGCAGTTTCAGTGTCATATGATTTTAAACTTTATCTTCATTGTTGTAATAGATAGTATCGCTTGAGAAATCTACGGCCGCCCGTGAATGCTCGTGGACTCTTGCGGCCGCCGGCGGCGTCAATTTCTCAAGCGATACTATGTATTACAATAATGAAGATAAAGTTTAAAATCATATGACACTGAAACTGCTCGCCTCGCCTCTGCCATTCGGTGTGAATCGGCCCTAATCTACGTATAGTACGCGATGATTTTACTAGGTAACTAAAAAGAGTGAAATTATTATTTTTAACAAAAAATTAAAACCGACTTCCGAGGTAAAAACAATAATAACATCCTTATAATATGAACTAAAAAGTATTAAATAATTTTTCCTATCTCATGGTGCCTTTTTCCGAATTCGGCTAAAACTCAACTATTTCTGTACTCAATCTTCATAATTTTGAAGTCGGTGCCAGTTACAAATGTTTCAAATATTCTGGCATCTGGATTCAGCTATATCTGGTACCGACTTCAAAATTATGAAGATTGAGTACAGAAATAGTTGAGTTTTAGCCGAATTCGGAAAAAGGCACCATGAGATAGGAAAAATTATTTAATACTTTTTAGTTCATATTATAAGGATGTTATTATTGTTTTTACCTCGGATGTCGGTTTTAATTTTTTGTTAAAAATAATAATTTTAAATCCATACTTAATGCGAAAGTATGTCGGTCTGTTAATTTTTCACGCTCAAACTGCTGATCCGATTTTATTGAAATTTGGTACGGAGATACTTTGAGTCCCAGGAAAGGACATAGCATACTTTTCGTCTCGGAAAAATGTACGGTTCCGCGATAAACAAATTTTGATGCGACGTAGTTGCGGCAAGCAAGTAATCAAAAGTCAGTAAATCGCGACTTAAAGTTATTTTGCGATACATTTATTTGCGCATTTTTTTAGTATCAATATTTAAATAAGCAAGTCAATACCCAAAACAATATTAGCTATTACGAAACGATCCGACACTCAAAGCGTACAAAATTAAAAGTGTTATCGATAAATTGAACATCTCAGACAAAACAATGACATTTTCCTTTAATATTTATTGTTTTTCGGTCCATTTTCACGTTAATAATATACAACTGGCTCTTTCTTGATAAATTGCTTTTCCATCCTTCGCCTTGCAAGATAAACTTTCCCGTAAAATATAGTCTAAGAGCGCGCAGCTATTCATAACCATAACTATTAATTACTTTCAAGATATTGCAGTAGGCTTGAAACGTCATCTTTAAAATCTAATTTGCATTATTTGGAAGTATTTACGTACCCTTAAAATCTAATTTATATAATTCTCGTGTCACACGGTCCAACCAATTTCATGAAAGTATACGTACATTCGTTAGGCCTGTTAATAGGTTTTTATCTACTTTTTATATTGATACTATAAATAATTTTTATGGAAAAAAAAGTGTAAATAATATAAAAGTAAATTCTGGGATTTTGGAAATCTAACACAGAATGAAAAGAAGACTTCTGCGCTAGTACAATACAGTCGAAAATCTAATGTTAAGCTACAATGTTTGAGTAATAAAAAAATATATAATTGAGTGTTTAATTTTCAGCTCTGTTGTTTTTGGGCAGAGTTCTATTTTTAGTTTGGTGAATTTTCTCGCAGCTCCGATATATTTTCAGAGCCTCTATGTGCACCTGAATTTTAGATTTGCGGAAACTAAGACTTATATCATCCTAAAAAACTTATAATATATTACCTATATTGATTTCCCATGATTCTATCTTTTCAATAACAATAAAATAACAAAAATAAAAACCTTATATTGTTTTAGATGTAAAAATTGCCTCTCTTAACCATTTTAAAATTCTATCAGATTCTATTAAAAATTACGCCTGCTCTAATATTAAATACTCGTCAATTTAAGTTTGTACTGACCTAACAAGTTATTGCTCGTTCTAAAGATATAAACCTCTTAGTGGGTAATAAGTCTCAACGTTAAAGCCTTCGGTATAATAATCCTAGTTAGAAATGAGACAATTATTTTTTTAAAAATAAATGTCGTTTTAAAAGAGGTTAAAAGTCTCTCTGCTGGTGGTATTTTTTATCAATTATAAATGCACTTAATTGGCTGAATATTCAACGCCTTTCTGGTAGAGAAGTTTTGTTGAAGTTGACTGAGATCGTAGGTACGATTCCCGCGTTGGATAATATTTTTAAAGTCAATTTATTACTCTGATGAGAACTAAAAAGAACCTAAATATAAATAAGGCGATTCCATGCCAAAGAACGATCGAAGAAATCGATTCATAGATAGACGACGGAGCTATATGTTATTTGGTTTGTTCAATATTAGTATTGGTCTGTAGGCTGAGTTTGATATAAAACGACCAAAATGCGTAGATCTGCCACCTGTGATCTGCCTATGATTCAACTTCACCAAAAGTTGACTTAGTTCTTGACTTCTTGTACAAACATAATACTTATTCTAACAAATAGTCTAATTAAGTATGCACTTTCAAGTTTAAAGCTCACTTCTCTAACATTATCTATTCCTCGCAGGTGGCTGTGGAAGGTGAGAGGCTGAGGAGGTTGCGGGAGCGAGTTGAGGCGCAGGAGCAGAAACTTCGAAGATTACGAGCATTACGGGGACAGCTCGATAGGAATAAGCAGGCAAACATCGCACTCAGTAAGTTTAATAGTTTTCTTTTAATTCGAGTAAGATTAAGTATAAGTTTTTGTTGCTCTTCCCTGTATGTATTCCAAGGGTTATGGAATATACTTGATCATAAATCCAGAGTTAAAACTAACTAGTCAAAATCCGTTCACAACTATTGCGTGAAAATTTAACAAAAATCAATGCATCATATTAATATACTGGTACAGGAAAAGCCGTAGTTATCTTACAAAAAGCTTTTATTTTCTTCTGCAAAATTCGAGTATATGGTGGTTTGGTTTTGCGTACAAAATAGGACTAGTCAACTAGTTGATAAAATTTAGCAACGAATTAGATTAGAATAGATAGCTAGTATATAATTAGGCAGATTTGGTAGTATTTTAGCATTACGCTTTAGATTAGAATAGATAGCTAGTCTATAATTAGGCAGATTTGGTAGTATTTTAGCATTACGCTTCTTAACGCAACAGAACAAAATATCTTTTGAACAATTTTAGCTCAATCCCTCGACAAAAACTAGGAACCGTAAGGTTGTCAAGTAAATGCTTTGTTCGTCAAGACGCTCGTACTTATACCCCAAAGGCAGGCTTCAAAGGCACAGTCGAAATTATTACTGCTTTACTGAACAGTTAGCACTTGTATTTTGAAGTAGGCTATAGGTTGTATTATAACTTTTATATGGCAGCTTTGTTGGTGAGTATAATAAATGATCAAACGAACTTACCAAGTGAAGTTCGATCATTATTATATGAGTCGCTTCATTCGAAGATATATAATTATTAACCACTGTAGTACCTCTGTATCCGCTAGGCAATCGCGTTTTTTCAAAGACGTATGTGGGTAGTTGAAAAATTACCCGCACGCTCGGTCACTGGACGTTCCGGCATGTTTCATTATGTTTAGAGGGAAGTAATGCAATAAATCTTACTTTCTTTCTTTGGGTACTGCAGCAAACATAGTTTCGTGCAGACTGGGTGGGAGGGAGATTATATCTTCGAATGAAGCGACTCATATAATAATGATCGAACTTCACTTGGTAAGTTCGTTTATATCGAAGAATGAAGCGAAGAAATATAATTACATAATATCATATAGTTGCCGTACTAAACCACACGAATCGTGGTTAAAGTTAACCCTAGGTTCAATCTTATGTCATTACTTACATCAATGCAAATTATGAGAGAGAATTACTGTATGTATTTAACCCTGATATTGCATAGCTATGTCCACATTATGCAATTTCATCTTAAATTTTCCTCATCTTCCTTTTATTCAACTTTCGTTTAGCATATTCAATAATTGAATGCGTCAAAATCCACCCGCGTTGAAAGAAAAGTGTCATAGCGAGCGCTACGATTTCAACGTGCGTCACGGGCATGCCTCACGTTCGCTGTTGACTACGCTATAACGCATGCCCTTGATGAACAAAAAAAAGGCCCAGTGTGGACAAAGCTATATTCAAAAAACCCAATAATAAACCCTATCTATAAAGTTTATACTTTACAACTTAAAATCTTCATAAGTATTATTATGACGTTGTAACATAATTATTGTAATACCGATAGAAAATAATATCATCTTGAAAATCGTAATTCATACATTTATCAATGTCGGAACAAAAACGAAGAAGTATTCAAAAAGCTTAAGATAGTGCTCTATAAAATGTTATCTAGGATAGGGATAAAACTGTCAGTTCGTACGTCATTCTTACTATGAGAAAAGTTTCACATTACTTAGGCTTTTTCAATCATACTTTTTACTAACGGAACTACCAACAAAACACTAAAATAGAACAAAGTTCCAAAAATTCTGTTCGCTGGCTTTCATTAAGTTTGTTCGAGTCCATAGAAATGTTTTCAGAGAATATTTTCGTAGACGCAGACATTGAATGGAAAAAGCAAGTGTATTTGTCTCGCTGTACGTTCAGTTGGACCAACAGAACAGAACGAAAACTAACAATTACATACACGGTACTCAGACGAAACAAAAAGTATAAGTTCTACGAATAACGAACTGAGGTCGCCGGTCGGATTTTATTCATGTGTGAGTCAAAAGCTACGGCCAGTCGATTAATGGCGTAAGAACGTAAAAGTAGCGTAGTTCTATGCTTATGTCTGCGTAAATACGTGTACAATACTTTTGGAGCTACTGCTCCAGGTGTAAAACCGTTGGGTATCTTAGTTTTATAATTGGAGAAAAGGCACGGTTCTATTACAGTTTCATACCATGGCATGCCAAAGATTTTGTGATAACTTTTTATTTTAAAACTAGATAACGCCCACAACTCCGTTGCGCCAAAATTTTTGGGAACCGTACATTTTTAGGATAAAAAGTATCATATTATGTCTTTTCACGCTACTTAAAGTATCTCTCTACCAAATTTCAGCTAAATCGGTTCAGCCGGTTGGGCGTGAAGAGGTAACAGACAGAGCGACACACTTTCGCATTTATAATATTAGTATGGAAGTACTCGTATATGGAAGTATGAATTTTATGATAACATGTTGTGAAATTAAAGATTCCTACGCTGTCTTATCGCTTACATAATCTTTTTAAAAGCTAGATTTTATAGCTATTTCCATCAAACTCTAAAAGATAGTCATGTCTCTATTCTAATATCACAGATACTTACATGAAACATACACTTATAATTGGGTAGCTACACAAACTTGTACCCTTGTCAATAACTAAGTAACGAAGAATTTGCAAACAATAAGTTTGAGGGTGTCGTGTAAACTGCGGTTAGGAACAAACAGCGAGTGAACGTTGTTTCGCGTATGTTTGTCGTTCAGCTTTGCTTCTTCTGATACTTTCGGCTAAAATATTAAGTACGGTAGTGGTGGAGACCGATCTTTTTAGGTGTGCCTTTTAATTGCTAGGGAAAGCCTAGGTATCGGCGACGATCTTCAAAATGGAAGATAAAGTAAAGCCGATACGAGTAGACAGGAAACCCCGCGCCAACTATGTTCATCTCATTTGTATCACGTCATAAAAATACAAAGTTAATTTTTTAAGAACTTTAACGAACAGTCTTTATCATATTTTTTATATTTATATTTCATTTTACAGACAATACGTAATAATTATTGTTAAAGAAAAAGAAATACAATACGAGTTTGTAGATATATCCTAACACTTACATAATATATTTTTATCTACAAAGCTTCGCTATCTACAAATCTCATTTACCCGTCCAAAAATAGCGTTAGAACGAGATCTAGGCAAATGAGATCGGCACCCGACACGCGCGATTGGGGAATTTCATTTCGATATTGACTGAGAACTGTGTAATCTACGTATTGACTATTTGCTCGTTTAAGTGGATATTGAATCTTGTATAATATTGTATACACTGTATATACAATACAGTCGGTCGAGGAAATTGCATGCTTAGCAATTGACAGAAATTAGTCATTCTATTTGCCGATTTAAGCATTTAGAAACAGGTACATGAAAAATTTTGAGGTATACCATGGTAATCCTGTTTTTTGCCGCGCCACGCCGGCTGGTTTGATATACTTACTACGTAAAACGTAGAGAGAAATTTCGAGACTTACTACTAAGTTCGTCTACTGGTTCATTGTGTCTACTGTGAATTGTGATGATGATGTATAAAAATTATATCGGCAACAATTTTAAAACTGAACAAAATATTGAACTTTGGCCATAAATTCAAATTTGTCCATAAATTAAAATTTATTCGGTAAATGAAAATATATCATCCGGTATTTCGGGAACAGGTGGCATTTCGATCGGAGACCGTACAAAACGCGGGCGGAGATACAAAAACAAAACGATAGAGTTACGTACATACTTGGCGGTAAAAGTTAAAGGGTCTGTCTGTCTGTTACCTCTTCATTCTCAAACTGCTGACTCGATTTTGCTGAAATTTGGTATGGAGATACTAAGGGAACCGTACATTTTTCCGGGATAAAAAGTATCCTATGTCCTTTCCCGGGACTCAAAGTACACTTTCGCATTTATAATATTAGTATGGATTTAGATGTTATAGTCACTGAGCCTAGTGTGTACAAGTATTACCCATGCCAATAACTTGTTGAAACTCCATGTTCGAATTTGTTTGGAAAATCGCTGCAAACTGAACGACCCGTATTTCGGGATGGGGCTATTTATTTTAGCTTTTCTGACTTCATTCAAAAACTATTTTATAGTAGATTATAATATATTTCCCGCTATTTCGTTCCGCTGAAATTCGCGTAAGTGTCATTTTTTCCGAGACAAAATTTTTTCTAGCCTTTCCCCTTAAACCCGAGTAATAAATATTTACATAATATCAATAATATTATAATATCGGTTCACAGTGAAACGAGAAAACGCAAATAATATTTCATAGACGGACAGACAGACGTAGACAAACATAAAATTTCATAAAACCTGTTATATTTCACCCCTAAACTTACAACTGCTTTTTGCTTAGAATTCTGATCATCTGGAAAATATATGATATTGAATGTACCGTAACTTCTTGGTGGAAATTCATGTTTCACAGTAATAACATACACTTTTCATGCACTTTTTCCACTTTTATTTAAAAAAAAAAAATTAAAACAAAAATAAAAGTGGAAAAAGTGCATGAAAAGTGTATGTTATTACTGTGAAATCTGGGAAATGTTCAGTTGCAACCTCATCGTATAAAGAGACCCCAGACTGTAGTCTGAGCTGAGAAATGTACAATGGCTCGGTTTGCACAAAGCTTTGCCTCACGGAGCATTCTCTATCTGGCTTAGATGAACATCTGAGCCCGACGAAAACCGACATTAAACCGACGTTAAACAGTCGTTTAACCGACTTATTCTAATTTGCGATCGATTGTTTCGATCCATCGTAAATCCTCTACAAGTATTTTATCGATTTTAATATGTGCTGTGCTAAGTCGACCTACATGACATAGAGTTTGTATTGTATTATATAGCTTTTCAGGCTTTTCATTCAGTATTCAGGATTTCAATGTTGCCTGAATAAGGGCCGG
This sequence comes from Lysandra bellargus, assembly GCA_905333045.1. Taxonomy (NCBI): domain Eukaryota; kingdom Metazoa; phylum Arthropoda; class Insecta; order Lepidoptera; family Lycaenidae; genus Lysandra; species Lysandra bellargus. The sequence goes on from HG995355.1 coordinate 7,829,960, forward strand.
GACACAAAAACACAGCATGACGTCGTACGACGCCGTACGGCGCCGTCTCGTGGGAATCTACGACGCGCGTCGTAAAAAACCACGGCACGGCGTCGCACAACGTCGCGGTACATGCCGGTTGATTAAATAATTACAGTAATCACCTGCAGTTGTTTCCCCAAATCCGGCAAACATTTAGTTCTATAATCCCTCGATCGTGGCATAAACGAGACACAATAGATTTATATTGTTATCGCGGTCGCATGCGACCGCTTGGGGCTTGAAGTTGGGGCTTGAAGCTTGAATTGATTCTATTTATAGAACAGATAAAGCAAACACATTACACATTCCAAACACATTGTACGTTTATTGGCTCGCGGTCACAGTGTTGCATATAATAATTGGCTCGTCTTGGTCTCGGTAGTGCCTGCCTAAGTATTTAATAGTACTTACATGTATTTTCTTGTTACACTATAAAATAACACTGACTTAAGTTACAACACTGACTCAATCATCTTAATAACCAATTTTCTTCTGAGCGCTGCGCTTTGGCATGGTTACTAATAATTAGTATAGTACGTGCTCGCGTTGCCTCGCGTTAACAAAGAATGAAGCGCGCTGATGACAGAGTGACCATACGATATTTTTTTGTACCCACATACGTCTTTAAAAAAAACGCGATTGCCTAGCAAATAAACAAAGGACTACCTGGTTAATTAATATATCGAAGAATGAAGCGAAGAAATATAATTATTACAAATTACATACTTAATAATAAAAACATACATAATATAACGTCAAATATCCACGTCCCAGTTCGTGTGATACAATGTTGATCCCCTAATTAATTTTACCGGGCCGCAGAGATTATGAGGTCTACGCAATGTTTTATGTATTTAGAGCAGGGTCGGATTGACCATGTTATTAGCACTTTGCTATGGGCCCCGTTCTTTGGTCGCCTAACTCCGAGTCCGTGAGCGGTGAGATACTGCAAGAAACTGCTTGAAAATAGAAATATTCTGTGGTTGCTACACATTGGTAGATACGTCTTTCTGGCTGTGGTCCACTTCGGGTGCGTCTTATTGCACATATTACATGTAGTCCATTGAAATGTTACATTTGCTTTGCATTTATTAGAGGACGCAATTTTATGTTTGGAATATTTTGGGGGGCTCAATTGAAGGTTAACCTCAAGTTTGTGGGGTCGCCACTCTTGTCCCCCGGCCGCCATCTTGAAAAAAGGAGTGACAACACTATTTTCGTGATATCTCAGAAACTATACGTCTTATAAAAAATTTGTGAGAACATAATTTGTTGAAAATTATTTTGCCTACAAATATGCTTATATAATGTTTTACCCTAAATTAAAAATTTAAAAAGTTATAAACCCAAAAGTGAGAAAATTTTTGATAAGGTTTATTATCACTTTTTTACTTTGTTTAACACGTTTTATAAAAAAAAAAATACCTTAGACCAACCTTGTAGATGATCTTTTGAGAAAAAGATCCCCCGATCCCATGAAATTAATTTTCTGCAGATACAAAGGAAACTGTGGAACCATGTGTGGCTGCAGAAAAGCAGCATGAAATGCTTTATAGTATAGTAGGCATGTGCAGACTAGTATAGTATGCATACTATAATATATTTTGCATATATTTATGTAGTGTAGTAGGCAATAGGCATACTGTAGACTGTGGCTGCAGAAAAGCAGGCCTGAAAATCTTTACAGAATAGTAGGCATTTAGGTCTGCTTTTCTGAAGCCACACACGCTTTCAGTTTCCTTTGCATCTGCAGAAAATTAATTTTATGAGATGGGGGGAGGGGGGATCTTTTTCTCAAAAGATCATTAACAAGATTGTTCTAAGCTAATTTTTTTATTAAAAAAAGTTAAAGAGCGATAGCAAAAACAATTTTAAAAACAATTATCACTTTTTTGCGTATATCTTTTTTAATTTTTAATTTAGGGTAAAAAATTATAGAAACATATTTGTAGGCAAAATAATTTGCAACAAATTATGTTCTTAAAAAAAATCTGTAAGACTTATAGTTTCAGAGATATCACGAAAATAGTGTTGTCACCCCTTTTTTCAAGATGGCGGTCGGGGCACAAGAGTGGCGACCCTACAAACTTGAGGTTAAGCTTCTATTGACCCCCCCAATATATTCCAAAAATAAAATTGCGTCCTTTAATAAATGCAATATTCGGTCCTAAAATTGTAACATTTCAATGGACTAATGGTAAAAACAGTGTTTTCACTATGTAAATTTTGTTCATTTATTATTAATAAACCACAATGTATTTTGACGACCTCTGTGGCTCAATTGGTTGAGTGTCTCAAGCCGGGGGTTGCGCGTTCGAATCCCGCCGACGGAACAAAAAGTTTTTCAATGTTCCCGGGTCTGGATGTGTATTAAATATGTGAATGATATAATAAAAATCTTAAATATATGTATAGTATAAAAGTATTAAATATATTTCCGTTGTCTGGTAGCTGTAACACAAGTTCTTCACGTACTTAGCACGGGGCCAGACTGACGTGGTGTGAACCGTCCATATTATAAGCGATATAAGCGACTACAACTAAACAATTATAATAAAGATTAATATTATAGGTTTTTGTTAAACCTGGGACTTTAAATTGAATCAAATTTAAACCAGAAGGGGGCTCCATATCAGAATTTGCTAAGGGCCTTAAGTGAATACGGCACTGGTATAGGGTCACACTAATGCTCACCTTGGGACCTTCATCATGTTCATCATGTTCTCATTGTAAGGTTGAGCAGTTTTGTTTGTCGTTGTAACTATAAATTTTGTTTTTAAATGTTTTGCACCTATTATGAACTAATGAACTATATTAGGTACTTACTATCATTACAAATGCAAAAGTCTGTCTTTTTGTCAGTCCTTTTCGTGCTTAAACCGCTGCATATACCTGATATTTTTTACTGAGATATTTGATAGGCTAGTTAAAGCACATGTTAGGATAATAATATCCTTTAAATAAATCTCATTAAAACTTATTAGTCATTATAAAAAACTGCAGTTCTTGTTTGCTGATGTCCTTCCCTTAGATTGCTGCTTCTTTATTCGGTCTGAGGACTGGTATAATTAATTGAAGGTCTCGGGTGTTGGTATCATCGATTGAATATTTAATTTATTATTGAACAAGGACGCTATTCCGCGTGTCGATGACATCGATTCTCCACAGCCAGCCATATACATTCTAATAAGAATTTAATAAAAATCAGGCCAAGGAATTGGTTTTCATAGCTGTTTGATCTAAATTTGACATCGATTAAGAACCTCTGTGGCTAGTTCTGTCAATTACTTAACAGCAACCACCATTCCACCAAATAATAAAACACAGATTCACCATTTATAAGTTAAATCCGTTCCAAGAATAGCCCCAGATCCGTAGAGTTCCGATGAATCCGGGTGTTAAAAATTCAAAGTGTAATTCTGGAGACCTCGTAAACTACACCTGGATATCTCAGATCACTATTACAGATTCTACTTGATACTTTATCCTTATTTATGGGGAAAATTTTATTAATTTTCCTTAGCTATTGCACCAGTCTTAGACTTAGGAGGACTTAGGAAGTTGCTATAAAGGCTAAACTGTGTGTGTGTGTTTTTTTTACTTTGTAATTTAGTCAATTGAAAAAGGTTGACATTATGGTGGTTGTTTTTTACATCTTGAAAATGAACATTTTTACTTGGGGTTTCTGTCTGTCAATTTTTAGGGTTGTGTAGCAACTACTAACTACAAGGAGTAACCCATTATAGTTTCGCTCTGTCCATGCGTCTGTCCGCCCTATCTTCCATCATCTTCATAACTTCGGTAGTAACGTATAATTTATTCATCGTTGCTATTTTCTGTGCCTAGTCTGAATCAAAAAAATTATCTTGTCTCAGTTCGTAAAACATATTTCAATCTTTGCATAGCAGTGATACTCAAAATACTCTACTACAAGTATGTCATAGAGACAGCACAGTCAACAAGATGGAGTAATCCGGAGATCGTACCTGATACCTCTCACAGTAATTGGTTTACCGATAGCGCGTTATTCACTGAACAATTGGGGTTCTAAGAGCTCTCAATTACTCTGGAACAATCTGGATATCAAGAGATTTGTAATACCAGTGTTCTCCATTTTGGGAATAGTTTAGTTAATTCTAAGTGTTGTGAAAACTTTCACTTTCACAAAATTAGCAACTGATGGGTCCAAAATCGTTAATCTATACAAAAAATTATGAGTATTAATTAATATTATGCTAGTATTTTTATGATGTAGATTTTAAGGGGTTTTGGAGAAAAATCTAGATCAGATTGTATCCCCGGAAAACTGCACATTTTAAGTTGCATCATTGTGTGTACTTTTAACATACTAATTATTATACTAACGATAATTTTACTGAAGTGTAATAGAAAAGCCAAATTCCTTCATAATTTATTTTATTTTTCGGCTTTACTACATTTTTTCTTACATTTTCATACTAAATCTTCGAATAAAGTCTTATCCCTCGGGTATATTAACGTATTCCACCGTCTACAAGTCCAATGGGAGACCTTACTCCCAAATAGACTGGTCTTGATCCGTTAATGTGACCCAATTACGAACACCAGGTGCGAATAAGGCCGCGCCCTGACGATACGACTGTCGAGTTTATAGAACCATAATTATTATTCTGCTACAATAATTTAGCACTAGATTACAACTCTGTTGCGCCAAAATTCGTTTGCCGCGCGGGAACATGCGTTTTTACAGGAAAAAAGTATCATATTATGTTCTTTCCCTGGACTCAAAGTGAAGGGCGTGAAGTAGAAGCTTTGTTTTTTTTTTTTTGTTTGATCCATTCAGTTTTTTCTTAAACTACAGAACTGTTTTCTTGTAAATGTCGTTGGTTTTAAGAGAATATCATTTTGTGGTTTATTAGGAAAGGAATTGTAATTTGTATAGAGCAAGTAACGAAGCTGTATTAAATGTTACATTAAAATAGAGGAATCGAGGTTGGTACAACTTTGTAAGTCATAATACCGTTAAATTAATATGGTTTTAATTTTATAGGGTAGTAAAACCGTGGTGTTTTAATACTTCGTTTTGATGATTATTATTACTATAAACAAATAATAAATTAATGGCAAGAGATTAGTATAAAAGTTTAAATTTCAAACAAATGTTGAGTTCCTCAATCATAAGTTTCCAGTTATTATTATTTCTGCTACAATACAAATTAAGTGTTTGAAGACTCCAATAAGTTGTCTAAGAAGTAGTAAATTGACAAACAATTTCATTTTATTATGTTATGAAATGAAATGAAATAGTTTATTGAATCAAGTTACATAGACTCATTTGTTAGTATATAAAGGCTTATGAATTATGTTAGTTACATTATCTTTTATGTTAAATATAAATAATAATACATAATATTTTGACTACATTGTGCATTACCTCTGCTGCATAGCGACCGACTATTTGCTATTTCGACACAAACAATATTCACTATTCTGTTCCACGTATTTCACAGCAAAGTATGTGTTAACGAATATTTATTCGGGCAATCAATTCGATCCTGGCCAGTCCACACATCCTCAGATAAATCTCGGAGGGCTAACCGTGGCCTTTATAAATCTCACTCTCCCTCCTAATAGCGTGTTATTGCGGTTAACCGTCTACATTTCTTTTTTACGGAAAAAATGGAGGTTTGTTACCGGTAGAGTATTATTCAAGTGGAAATAGAAGATGTAAGAAGGAAATTTGGTAAGTGATAAAAACACACGCAGAAAGTACTAATTAAGTACTTTCATACTAATCCTTGTTTAATATTATTCATATTAATCCTTTTTAAATACATATAATAAATACATAAAATTATTTTCTTATGCTTGAACCGATTAATATGAAGTTTGGCTTGAAATAATTTGGGTCCCAGGAAAGGACGTAGGATATTTTTATTACGCTAAAAAGTATGGTTACCGAGCGATATACAAACTTTCGGGTAACATAAAAGTACCTGAGGATAATTGCAATTCATTATAATATTACATTTTTTTTAACATAACAAGAGTACGATTTTTACTTGTCATGTTGATGTAATAACCTTTATAATTAGGTACTAGGTTTTCTTAGCGTTTAAATTTACTTTTTAGGTAATTATTACTTTAATACTTTCTGCGTAAAATAAAGCTTAGGGCTTATTCTCGTCTCGCCCCTCTTCGGTCAAAGTTGAAGGGTAAATGCGTCGTTAATGTGCACGGAGCCTGAATTATTAATGCCAAACACATTTTGTATTGACGTAAATTGATAAAGACTTGCCTTTATAAAGTGACAATAACGGTATATATATGTATAACGGAATTAATTTATGCAGACTTTCGTATAATGTATTGTTATTTTTCCTGAATGGAAGACCTTTAAAATATTATGTATTAAATAATGTAAAAAAAAAAACACAACATGTCTTACCAAAAGCTCTACCTGTAACACTTGGATGTTTTACTCCTTTTAATCTATGCTCTTTTAATTTTTGAAATTAATTTCTATAAAAACAATCAAACATTGTCCTTCTCTCTTCACACTCACGTCTGTCTTTCATATGCCGGATGAAAAAGGACAACGCGAATTCATCGCCAAATAAGTTTTTTCTCAATAACTCGTTAAACATACATTTAAAAATCCGCTAGGTCGGTTTCTCAATGATAGAATTTTATACAATGTGTTAAAATATTAACTTAGTTCAATGCACGGTTATTAAATGGAAAATTCGTGAAAATTAGATGCATTGACGACCTCCGTGGCGCAGTGGTGAGCGCGTTGGTAGCTCAAGCCGGAGGTCGCGGGTTCGAGTCCCGCCGACGGAACAAAAAAGTTTATATAGTTCCTGGGTCACGGATGTGTATTAAATATATGTATCATATAATATATAAAATTCTCGTGCCACGGTGTGCGTAATTGAACTCCTCTGAAACGGCTCGACCGATTTTCGTGAATCTTAGCGAGCATATCGGCTAGGGTTGAGAATCGGACAACATCTACTTTTTATATTGATAAGTGCATTTGTTGAATAAATAATAGTAAATTATTACAACTTGAGACTGACGGCGACCATTGTTTGTGCGACGGGATAGCGATCGACGTTGCCATGGCGACATACTTTATTTAGTCACTTCAATAAAATAATATGGACGAAATACTTTATATTATGGCAAAGCAACGTTTGCCGGGACAGCTAGTCATATAATAAAAATCTTAAATATATGTATAGTATAAAAGTATTAAATATATTTTCGTTGTCTGGTACCTGTAACACAAGTCCTTCAGGTACTTAGCACGAGGCCAGACTGACGTGGTGTGAAGTGTCCATAGATATTATTATTATATTATTATTATTTTTGTGATTTTTTTCTATCGAGAAAATTTTAAGATATCGTGTTTTTGCTCAAATCGAATTCTTGGAAATATAATGTATCTAATTTTAAATAATCGGCCAAGTGCGAGTTGACTCGCGCATGACGGGTTCCGTACCGTTATAGAGCAAAAATAGGTCGAAATGGTGTTTTTTGTATGGGAGCCCCCCTTAAATACTTGTTTTTAGTATTTGTTGTTATAGCGGCAACAGAAATACATAATCTGTGAAAATTTCAACTCTCTAGCTAACTCTGCAGAATGAATAACAAACAAACTCTGCAGAAATATAATATGTATTAAGTATAGATGTACAAAAATTTTACCTCTACAATTTTATTATATGTATAGACATAGATAGATAGATACCTATAAATAGAGAAACAAACAATAACTAAAAAAACGGTAAAGGTTCAGAAGCCTATCCCAAAATTCATGGGGAGCGGCGGTGAGGGGGGAGGAGGGGTAAACACCCCCGTACCGAATTCACACTGAGCAATCCCCCAGTATTGGAGCTACTCACCTTTGAAATTTTCGGGATTCTGAGGCTACATTAAATTTTATTCTCGGCAATTTGCATAGCGTGTTTTGTGACGGTCGCTGGCTGCTGCCGCAGCACAGTCACAGTTCTAAGCTAACCAACTTTTGGACATTCTGGATTGTTTGTTTGTTTTGGCGGGGGGCTGTGCCCCCCGAGCCCCCCTTTTATTTTATAATGGTCGCCTGCTGCTGCCCCAGCACGCTCGGCTCCGTCTGTGTTGTGGTCTAATTTCTAACCTAACCTAACCTACTTTTGGACTTTCTGGATTGTGTTTGTTTTTGTTTTGGCGGGGGGCTGCGGCCCCGAGCCCCCCTTCCGGGGCGGCTGCTGTATCCGTGGTTAAGTAGGCCTTCTGTTAAGTCTTTTCATTAATAATAAAATGAAATAAAAATTATGCGCTTGATACAGCGCCGGCAGTCATTTTGGCAACCTGCTGGGGTAGGTTTGTGAACCTTAGCCAAAAAAACAACTTTCTTACCTAGTAACACGTTAAATACTCCGTTAACCTACAAAACTAAAAATCTATATTAACAGATAATTAAATTGACAAATTGTACACTCAAAACCTAAAAGTACTTAACTAATACCTAATAATTACACAAAAAATATATTTTTTAAATTGACAGAGAAATTAAAATAATATCTACACTCAGAATTAAATAACACAAACTAAAATATGAAAGCTATCGCAAATCATATAATTTGATGATTTCAAAATGAGTTTCACTGTCATGCATATTTGAACTTCGAATTTAGAATGCTATTTTTTTTCAGCCAGTCAGGTCAGTCAAGAGTCAAGACATAATTTACTCATCTGTACATAGTCTATACATATAATAAAAATGTAGAAATGAAAATTCTGTACATTATAAATATTCAAAAAATAATAAGCGGGGGGTGTCAGTACCTCGCTATACGAGTAGAAGCCAAAAATGTGGTTAGTTTTTTGTCTGTCTGTCTGTTTGTATGTTTATTCCACCATCACACGAAAACTACTGATGCGATGTGAATGCGATGATCGCAGATATATTTGTCTTCTTCCAACTTAACATCTGGTGTATAAGAAATTTTCCCCCCACCCCTCTAAGGGGACGAAAGAGGGGGTCAGATTTTGTATCAAACTTCTTTCTTTGACACAAAAACTACTGATCCGATTTGGATACGGTTTTCGCAAATAAATTTTTCTTCTTTCAACTCAACATCTGGTGTATAAAAATCTCCCCTCCCCCCACCACTCTAAGAGGACCAAAGAGGGGGTCAAATTTTGTATCAAACTTTTTTCTTTAATGGACTTACTTCATATTATTAACTACCTATGTTTTCCAACATAGCATCTGGTATATAAAATTTTTCCCCCCACCCCTCTTAGGGGACAAAAGAGGGGGTAAGATATTGTATCAACTGATGAAGTAGAAATACTTTAAATGGCAAAACAACGTTTGCCGGGACAGCTAGTAAAATATTAATCTTATACAGGATGTAACAAAACTAAGTGATAATCCTTTAGGATGTGTACGTGTTCCTCGTAGACTGTAGAGAGTTCACTGTGAAAGTAGCAGCGCTGAAAGACCAATTTTTTTTTCACTTTTGTATGGGGAAACTGGTGACACTCTTGCCCTTGCCCATACAAAAGTGAAAAAAAACGTCTTTCAGCGCTGCTACTTTCACAGTGAACTCTCTACAAGGAACACGTACACACCCTAAAGTATTATCACCTAGTTTTGTTACACCCTGTATATAAAATTCTCGTGTCACAATATTAGTTACCGTAGGTACTCCTCTGAAACGGCTTCACTGGTTTTTATATTATATTATGCATAATATTCAGTAGGTCCGAGAATCGGCTACTGCATAGACTAAGGAAATAGTATGTCTGGTCTCTGGGCTACTGCCAACTTTTTATATTGATAAGTGCATTTGTTGAATAAATAATAGTAAATTATTACAACCCGAGACTGTCAGCGACCATTGTTTGTGCGACGGGCTAGCGATGACCGTTGCCATGGTGCCATACTTATTAATCACCTCAATACTTTATATGGCAAAACAACGTTTGCCGGGACCGCAAGTATTATTATAGAACTTAATAATAACATTAATTTGATTTTTCGAAACATCCCTTCCTATATCGCACGTCGCATCATACGGAGAACACTTCCCCAAAATTTTCAGTCTCTACGATCAGTGGTTTAGGTTTTATCGTAATTCCATTTTCATATCTAATAATTGTTTTAACCCTACATTTTGCCTAAAACACAGGGTAAACTAATTCTGCCAACACTGTGAACTTATATCTCACCATGTATAATAAATAATAATTATAATAATACTGAAAATTATTGAGTATTATGATTATTATATCACTCAAGACAAAGCCTTTTATTGATAATATTATGATAATATGACGTATATATTATTATAAATTAAATAGATTTGTAAAAGTGTTAGTTCATTTTATAAAAAAAAAATCTAAATTTTTGGCACTTTACATAATCTTATGTGCATAAAATTAAATCGCAATGAAAAAAAAACATCAATTGAACGTACAGGAATAATTAATTTTTGAATTTCGAACGCCAATATTTTTTAAATAATATTATCACAATAGATATTATTATTTATGATGACAAAACAGAATATTCCTCCATTCATTATTCATGACAATCTTTCTAAATTCTACAAAAGTATAAGAAAACAATAATATTATAATATCAATAAATTGTTACAAATATAGTATCTATTTAATATTTACATTTAACTAATTCTTACTATAATATTATTTTATTGTGACCCCTGCAGGCAGGCTACGTGTAAACCAGCTATAACTTGCATGGCAAAAATAGAGTACACAGATTATGTCTATTGTGGCAAAAAGCAGTGATTGGCGTCTCTAACTCCCTGCGTCGCTGCAAGCCGCTGCTGAACGCTGTAAAGCGCTGTAAACTGTTCATGCTTTTTAACGACTTCTAAGGATAAATTTCAACAAACTATGAATTACATCTTCCATAAAATACATCAAATAATAATGATGCGAATTTTCGAGCAGATTGGACTAAGGAATCGAGTTGTCCCATACTAACTTCATCCCCCTTTTTCACACCCTTAGGAGAGGAATTTCTAAAAAATCCCTTCTTATCGCACGCCTACGTCATACGAAGAATACTCCCTCCAAATTTCAAGTATCTACAAATACTGGTTTCGGCCGTAGCGTGATTCCATTTTCATGTCATTTAGGACAAAGCCTTTTATATAATGATATAGATTATAAAGCGAAAGTGTCTGTTTGTCTATTACCTCTTCACGCCCAAACCGCTGAGCTGATTTTGCTGAAACTTGGAGATACTTTGAGTCCCGGGAAAGGACATAGGATAAACGATTTTTGGCGCAACGGAGTTGCGGGCGTCATCTAGTTGCATTCTATTTTCCTTTTGAAACTTTGAGCAGCATCATGATTACAATGTGTTGCCAAGTCGTCAAATCGCGCGTGAGCAGCCTCGAATTGCTAATTAATTTTCATTAGCAACACCTTGGTGATTTAATAGCTAATAATGAGATCATCGCGCTGTAATTAATTTAATTGGAGACAGACATCTTGTATTTTGCGAATTTATGAGAAATTTGTGCATAATGATCAGTTCATTAATACCATTTACGTATTAGATAATGAAGGATCTTAATGGCAGACATATGATTAGGCACATAAAGCACAATTTGTGATTTATATTTAAAATCACATTTTTCTTGTAAAGTTTTGGATAGATATACTGCAATATAATATAATAATTATATGGCTTTAGAGATCAACTACGATAACATGGCGCGCCCCTCCAAATGACTGTTTCAATGTGTGTAGTCACATCCTTATGAAAGAGTTTGAATGTAGTAAGTATTCAACCATTCACAGTACATATACACGTAATATTTCAGTTAATGTCACTTATTACCAAGATTTGTTGGTCAACTAATCATAACTAGCTATAAATTTTATTATTCAGCGGGCTCTATATTCTAACAGATTCTCATAAACAGTAGTATAACGGTCAACAAGTGGTACATCCCAGCTGTATCCCAGTAAAACCCAATTACTTAGCTGATCCCTCCGTGAATATCTCGAATGAGTATTCGAATAAATCCGAGCTTGATCGTGTGTGCGCAGGGCCGGATCTTAGCCTTTGCTGTCCTTGGGCACTGAAAAACGCCGCCCCATCATCGAAATATAACTAAACTAGCGACCCGCCCCGGCGTCGCACGGGTATTTAAAAAATATAGCCACTGAAAAAATATATTAAAATCGAGCCTTAGCCTATAATACTTCACGTGATCTACTTCTTATCTGTGCCAAATAACATAAAAATTGCTCCAGTAGTTCGCGAGATAAGCTCTTTCAAATAATTTCCCCCGTTTTTTCCACATTCTCCTATTAGTCTTAGCGTGATAAAATATAACCTATAGCCTTCCTCAATAAATGGGCTATCTAACACTGAAATATTTTTTCAAATCGAAACCAGTAGTTCCTGAGATTAGCGCGTTTGAGTTAGCCCTTTCAAATAATTTTCCCCGCTTTTTCCACATTTCCCTCTATTTCTTCGCTCCTATTAGTCTTAGCGTGATAAAATATAGCCTATAGCCTTCCTCGATAAATGGGCTATCTAACACTTAAAGAATCATCACAATCCGTTGCGTAGTTTTAAAGATTAAAGGGAACAAAGGGACATGAGGGAAAAAAGCGACTTTGTTTTATAATATGTATAGAAGTGTAGTTGTTTTGATATACCATTTTACAGAGAAGAGAGAAATGAATAAAACTTTTATTTAAACATTTGATTATAATTTATAATATATAATTTGATGATGATTTTTTTACTACATATGATTTAAATGTCAAAACTATGTTTTAAATAATCTATTACAAAATTTTGATGACACTTTCACAAAAAGTTTTCTCCACTTTCAAAATTTTGCCGCCCTAAAAAACTCGTCGCCTTGGGCAGTAGCCCCTACTGCCCCTACTGTAAATCCACCACTGTGTGAGTGTCCTCAGAGGAGGATGTGTTTAGCTTTTATGTATATTTGGTACACAATACGATCGAAATGTATCAAAATGGATATTGTGCGATTTACAGGCTAAAGAGTTTAATGGCCGGTTTACATTATTCCAATCAAGAAATCCATTAGGTGCATCCAGTGCCCGTTTAAATTATTCCAGATGCAATCCAGTCCTGTATTACTGGATTGGATTAATGTAAACTTGCTACGATATAATTGGCACAAATTTTTATAAACATTAACATAATTTCGATTCTCATACGGATTTTAGAACTTGGATGCTCTTGGTTCGTTCTTGTTGTTCGTTCTTGCTCTCAACAGTTCATTTTAAATTTCAACTTCTATTTTTATCCCAATTATAATAAATAATAATGTAGATTGAAGGTTGGCAAAACAAATGTTTCTCTTTTTTACGATAAGAAAAGTTTTGTTTTTGTTATTTTTATAACAAAAACAAAAATTTTTTGAATTTCTTAAATATTTTTGCTGTACTGTCGAAACAGAATATATTTTACTAGCGACCCGCTCCGGCGTCGCACGGGTATAAAATATACAGCCATTGAAAAAATGATTAAAATCGATAGCCTATGATCCTTCACGTGGTTTACTTCTTATCTGTGCCAAGTAACATAAAAATTGCTCCAGTAGTTCGCGAGATAAGCCCTTTCAAATAATAATTTCCCCCGTTTTTTCCACATTCTCCTATTAGTCTTAGCGTGTTAAAATATAGTCTATAGCCTTCCTCAATAAATGGGCTATCTAACACTGAAATAATTTTTCAAATCGGACTAGCAGTTCCTGAGATTAGGCGTTCAAGTTAGCCCTTTCAATAATGTTCCCTGTTTTTTCCACATTTTCCTCTATTTCTTCGCTCCTATTAGTTTTAGCGTGATAAAATATAGCCTATAGCCTTCCTCAATAAGTGGGCTATCTAACACTGAAAGAATCATCAAAATCTGTTGCGTAGTTTTAAAGATTAAAGGGAACTAAGAGACACGAGGGAAAAAAGCGATGTTGTTTTATAATATGTATAGATTCCGTATGATATTTTTCCAATATTTTACTGAAATCGGTCGACAAACAACGTTAAAATACCTTTATAATATTAGTATACAAAAGCTAATTCGGGCAGAATCCGTTTATCCACATATTTAAGCTAAATAGAGCTTTGTGGTAAAATTGTGCGCGTGCCTTTACGGAATATTTTTGGTCGTAATACGTTCGGCTCAAAGATACATGATTGACAAAAGTGTACGTGATCGGTAGATGATATCGCGTGGAATTCATTTCTATGTGTATTTTAGAAGCTTATAGAAGTCGTGTATTATAATATATTGGTAAACATATTATCGGGATGTTATTTACCTGCAAATCTACACATATTATAAAGCTGAATAGTTTCTTTGAACACGTTAATCTCACGAAGTACTTATGTAATTTAGTAAAGGCGTAGACCACGGAAAAGGATAAAGGCTACTTTTTTAAAGAAAATAATTGTATGGTTTCCACGGAATCCTTTACTTGGCAGTTCGCATGAGTAGCGCGGAGCTTCTCAAAGTTCTTATAGCTAGAACTCGTATTAGGTGCAATATTGATCTTTCAGTCTTGAAACTCATTTATTTTAAGCTATTCTTATAGCGTATTAAAGATAAAATGAAATCCTTTAAAATCGAAATAAATCAAATTAATACCATTAAGTCCATTAACTAATGTTAACTCTACCAGTGGACAAAATTCTGCGGACTATTCTTTTGGGCGTCGGCATGCAACAAACATTCTTACATCTGTTTCAGCCAAAAGTTGTAAGATCCCTAAACCAGGGCGATCGATCCTTGTCAATGTTGAGAGGAATTTTGCTCGCTTGTAAACATTAACCCCGCGGTTTTTGCCAACTTTGTCATTAATTGTCTTATACCCATGAGACAAGCGAAAATCTGTAACACATGTAAAATTTTGAAACATAATCATGTGGTGACGTGTCTTTGTATTTGTAGTTTTAAAGAAAATACTGACATACTATAACCTCCTCCTTTTTAGAAGTCGGTTAGAAATGGATAAATAATTATTAATTTTGGATCTATAAGTTATGTATGCTGATGTGATTGAGAGTGTTCTTAGCTAAATTCACTCTTTTGTAAAATAAGAAACAATATTTTGAGGGTTTCTTAATTTTTTTAATGACTGATGTTAAGCCGCCAGTCCACCGCAGAGCACGGAGAGACTACGCACGTGCGTCAAGATTCGCTTTGCAAGAAAATATATTATGTGACTGTGTCCACTGCAACCCACGGACACGCTACGCACGAATTGACGTATTCAAAGTTAATAATAAATTCGTGCGCCGCGTGGCCGTGCACAGCGTGCGCCGCAGTGGAATGGCGGCTTTATCCTCTTGTCACCATTTTAGTACCAGATTATATTTAATTATTGTTTTTCAAACCTGAATATTGAATAATATTTGTATAATTACATCTTATAAAGCTAGGTAGACTACGCTGCGATGTGCCATATTATGTGCTTATGCAACCATACGGTTTACGGACATTAAAAATTATACCATTGCAGTATTTTTTTTTAATCTATGGACGCTTCATACCACGTCAGTCTGGCCCCGTGTTAAGTACCTGAAGGACTTTTGTTACAGATACCAGACAACGGAAATATATTTAATACTTTTATACTACACATATTATATTTAAGATTTTTATTATATCATACACATATTTAATACATATCCAGACCCCGGAACATTGAAAAACTTTTTGTTCCGTCGGCGGGATTCGAACCCGCGACCCCCGGCTTGAGTTGCCGTGTGGCAAATTGGTTGAGTGTGTACTCAACCAATTGAGCCACAGAGGTCGTCATTTAAAGTTACTTTGTTTTAAAAAATACTGTATAAATAACCTACAACGAATACAAAATCCTTACTTTTTCTACAGCTTATCCCAAGTAATAAAAGCTGTAAATATAATAAAATATGTGTAACCGAAATGGGTGCAAATAGTCCGGCATAATCGTGATGTGGGGAAACATTTTTATTTCAAAGCTGAAATGGCCGGTTGAAAGTAATTTTAGGTCCTTGAATTTTTATGTTCGGCTACCCATTCCATACTTATAACGTACCGTTATTTATTTATTACACCCCAGGTTAAATGGTCGGTAGTACATAGCACACTAATATTATAAAGACGAAAGTTAGTGAGTTTGCATGTTTGTTACTTCTTTACGTCTAAACGGCTGAAGCAATTTCATTAAATTTGGTGTGGACTTAGTTGATACCCTGGATTAACACGATTTATATCACAACTAAATGACACCCGCAACTCCGTTGCGCCACTCGGAGAGGAGGGTGTTAGGTTTTTTCGTTACGTAATTTCTTGTTTCGGGCGCCGCGCTCAAAGCCAATGATAAAAGCTATGCAGAATCTTAAAAATAGATGTTGACTGATTCTCAGACCCACAGGATAAGTTCACAAAAGTGTGTCAGCTCCGACGCACGACTGGAGTTTACTCCTTAAGTACGAGTATCTAACCATACGCAAAAAGAGTTTATTCAACTAAAAAAAGATTAATATAATATGAAATCAGATGTTCCGGCAATATTATTTACACCCCTTTCTGCCATAGTTATTTCAAAATATTTTTTTCTCAATTCTAAGGCCAGAATCGAATAGAGGAGAAAAATCCAGGAAGATCAAGCCGAAGAAACTCATATCCAGGACAAATAGTTGCCGAGTTACAAGCATTCAAACTTTGACATTGACAGCTCGGCAACTGTCAAACGTCGAACAAAAGCGGCCATAACTCAGCTTCCAATAGGCCTAGAGGAACGGGGTTTCTTCTAACATCAAAGGCAACACCTCGGCTATTCCCTCCGTGAATTTGAACTAAATCGGAGACATCATTTTTTTCTCAATTCTAAGGCCAGAATCAAATAGAGGAGAAAAATCCAGGAAGATCAAGCCGAAGAAACTCATATCCAGGACAAATAGTTGCCGAGTTACAAGCATTCAAACTTTGACATTGACAGCTCGGCAACTATCAAACGTCTTACTAAAGTAGCCATAACTCCGCTCCCAATAGGCCTAGAGGAACGGGGTTTCTTCTAACATCAAAGGCAACACCTCGGCTACCCCCTCCCTGAATTTGAAATAATTATATTATTATTATTATAATATAATTATACAATAATATAATTATATTATATTATTATATAATTATATTATTTTATATAATATTATATTCCGATAGGTATATTACCTTTATGGTCTTAATACACTCACAGCCAAATTAAAAAGTTTCCGTCGTCCAAAAACGTGAACATTTTCGTTACTTGTTAGTAGGTTTTACCCCTCGGATTTTTCTCATACCGGGCGCCTTATATATGAAAATCGATTCTTAAGGAGTAAACTCCAAAAAAATCACTCCTTATATTTGCGATTGTGCACCCAAAAGCGAAAATAAGAATTTATTTTTACCGAAAATGTATATTTTCATAGGAATTAATAATTCTTTCAAGTTTAGTGCTCACTTCATGAAAACCGTAGCACCGCTACGACGTTCGTAGCACTCACATCAAAGCTTCCTATATTTTTATTTCACAAAATTTGTAGCACCGCAGCTACGCTACGAGCTTTTCTTTTATTTTGTCGAGTTGCCTCTATTTATTATTTATTATATTGCTACCGGGAAGCATAATATTTATTTATTTATCGCTAAAAAATAAAAAAAAAAATAAAAAAAAAATAGCCAACAAATGTTACAATAGTACATACACATCTATACATATTATAAAACAAAGTCGCTTTTTTCCCCTCATGTCCCTTTGTTCCCTTTAATCTTTAAAACTACGCAACAGATTTTGATGATTCTTTCAGTGTTAGATAGCCCATTTATCGAGGAAGGCTATAGGCTATATTTTATCACGCTAAGAATAATAGAAGCGAATAAATAGAGGAAAATGTGGAAAAATCGGGGAAAATTATTTGAAAGGGCTAACTTGAATGTGGAAAAAACGGGGGAAATGATTTGAAAGGGCTTATCTCGCGAACTACTGGAGCAATTTTTATGTTATTTGGCACAGATAAGAAGTAGACCACGTGAAGGATCATGGGCTATCGATATTTATCATTTTTTCAGTGGCTAAATATTTATACCCGTGCGACGCCGGGGCGGGTCGCTAGTTAAGGATTATAATATTTATCACGGCTATTGCACTTTTACTTACAGGCTATTATATCATGCATCTATTGCATCTAATATAACGTTAATACTTTATTATTTGAATGTTTAAGTGTTTATATAAAACATACAATGAACTGTGATACTCTAGTTATTTCGATAAAATATGTTGAAAGGTTATAAAAGAAGGGACTATCTTAAGTGCCTTAAGAGCGTTGTGCGATCCGAGGATAGAACGTTGTTATCGCTAGACCAATATGCGAAGTATTCTCTTACAAAGTACACAAACATGCTCAGAAAACTTAGGCTTTCATGATCATCATCATCATCATTAATTTATATATGTCACCGTAAGATTGTAAACACCGCGAGATTGTAATATGGCGAAGTGGTGGATGGTTTACAAAACAGTTTTCGGGTGATTTTAAATTAATTATTTCGTATTTAAAATAACTTCAATGCCCAATGGTATAAGATGTATAACATAAAATAAAATTTAGGTATATACAGCATGTTTGAATGTTCGGTTATTAAAATTATAGGTACCTAATTTATAATTCAAACTGCACTATAAATATATCTAAATTTTATTCAATGTTATACATCAAATATTCAGGCAATTAAAGTTATTTTTAATACGAAATAATTAATTTAAAATCAACGGAAAACTGTTTGTTTACAATCCATCACTTCGTCATATTACAATCTCGCGGTGTTTACAATCTTACGGTGACATATACAAGTGTAACAAAACTAAGTACTACTTTAGGGTGTTGTACCCCATGTATAGAGTTGGCTGTGAAAGAAGCAACGCTGAATGAGCAAAAATTTTTGTGATTTGTATGAGCAATGAATTTTTCCATACAATGGTGAAAAAAGTAGCTCTTTCGGCGCTGCTACTTTCACAGCGAACTCTATATAAACCCATACTCACCCTAAAGTGTTATCACTTAGTTTTGTTACACCCTGTATATTTAGTTAGCTTTTATGTTCATAATATATTATAGTTTATATAAAACTATTAGAAAAAATCAACGTTTCAAATGATATTGTGCTATCTTATTACTGAGTATTAAAAAACCTTTTATTACGATTAATAAAACCATTTTATAAAAATAACAAGTATATTTCAAAACGTTATAAAAAATAAACCCTGTTCAAACTAACAAAAGAAAATATTATGAATCATTCCTATTTAAAAGTACTTTATATTTTGTGCTGCTGTATAAAAAAATAAAAAGCAGAACTCACTCGCAATAATAAAGTTTAATCATTTAAAGTTTAAAATTTAAAAATTATTTGAAATGTGTTCCTGAATGTTATTACTTACTTTATATTCTAAAATAATTCTGTAACTTTTCTATTTGTGTAATAAGCACACAAATAGAAAATTTTCAGTATTCTGATTCTATGACCTTAGCTGATGCACTCAGAGGACATATCTTAATCATAATTTAACTTATAATTTTAATTTGATTAAAAGTTCGACAGACAAGTACGGCTTTTAAGCCAAAGTCTTCATTTAGTCACAGTTAGAGATCAACTACGATAACATGGCGCGCCCCTCCAAATGACTGTTTCAATGTGTGTAGTCACATCCTTATGAAAGAGTTTGTATGTAGTAAGTATTCAACCATTCACAGTACACGTAATATTTCAGTTAATGTCACTTATTACCAAGATTTGTTGGTTAACTAATCATAACTAGCCTAGCGCACAAGACAACGCACTTCAAACGTTTTGACAACGCACTTCAAACGTTTTGAATTTTGAGGGGGGGATTTTGTTTAAATTTGGCATGGAGATACTTTGAGTCTCGGGAAAACACTTAGGATACTTACTTTTTGTCCCGAAAAAAATTACTATTACCGCGCGAACTTTGGCGCAACAGAGTTGCGGGCGCACAGACATAGATCAAGATAGATGCCGCATGTCGCTCCATTTTTATGAAAACGAGCGTGTCACTTTTTCCCACCACTGTGACGTACCGATGATAAGAAACGTCCATTATCAAAGCCAACGTTTCTATTTGAATGTCTACAGCTCAATACGGCCCTTTTAGGCATTTAGGCATTTTTTAAATTCTGATTGACGTGCGATTCCGATAGCAGACTAAAGAACAGACTTTCGAAAGACGAGCATTGCTAGTCGTTTGGGAACGCGATATGGCACGCGAAGCACATGTTACACATGCGGAATCTATCTTGATCTATGTCTGTGTGCGGGCGTCATCTAGTTCTCATTTAAAGTAAAAGCAACGTACGTTTTGAAGTATTTTATGAGAGTAATATTTTGCTGTTTAATATGAGACGCATTAGGTCGACCACGAAATGAAGCTGCTTTAAAGCAGCTTTAGTGTTGCGTAAAATTGAGAATAGGGGCAATATTAAAAATAAATTTAAAAGTTATTTATAACTTCAAATAAATAAAAATAAAACAAACACGAGTATAAATTTTAATTGATAGTCGGTAAAGCGTCACAGACAAAGCTCTCATTGTGTCCTGTAATTGAAAGCTCCGATATTTCCCATGGAGCTTTTAAATTGGCCGCAGCTGGCGCTGAAGTGGTCTATGTAATATTTAATTCTCGGTGTAAAGGAATGAATATGATTATAGCTTTCCGATAACTTTTTTTATTCATTTGTAAGCGTTGTTGTTTTAAATAATTTATATCGAGGAATCTCGATATAAATTACCTTAACCTCACCTCGCCTCGTCGCGTTGCGGTCAACGTGTTGACAGACCAACCATTTGGTCGGATCATGTCAATTCAATAGATTGTCACACGTGTGACTGTAGGGGCAGGCCCCCTCATTATTTATCTCCAAACCAACTAGCAACAGACTAGTTATAGCCACGATTAAACTACCATGGTCTTAACCAGACAAGTAGCTTAGACCCTTTTGAAAAAAACAACGCTAATTATGATCTGTCGGCTGGGTTTGACGTAACGCAACCAAACGACGTAGGTCACCGATCTGCCTAGGAATCAACTTCTCTGATAATACATCTAATTGCGGTCTAAATTGACCCTAAGGTAGACAGTAAAATTCATCATAATATTATAGTTTTTGTTCCTTACTCCTCAGAGCTTTTAAGTTTTAACATTGTTACAAAAACTTATGTATATTTCTTTCTTTACAGCGAGTGACCTTGAATCCATCCGGGCGTTATTCAATGAGAAGGAGAAGGAGTTGTCTGTGGCGGTGGCCAAGGTGGAGGAGCTGACGAGGCAACTCGAGGAGCTGAGGCGGGGGAGGGTCCAGCCAGCACCGCCGTCCGCACACGAGCTGGACAAGCTACGGAGGGAGCTGATGGTAAGTGCTTGATGATGTGCGAGTTGTGATGATGAGTGTTGTTTTTTTGTTAGTTTTAAACTTCTGTTAAGCCAAGGATAAAAAAAAAATAGAGATCATAAAAATGGGTGACGGAAATGCCTTTATCGGCATTTTGTGTTATTGTGATTATTTTAAACTAGCAAACATAAAATAAATTTTACTTGTCAAAAATGAAGAAATTAATTGAACCAATCATGTTTTGTGGCAATTTCAAGATCCTAACTCGAAGTATAACTATAGTCTGTGCATCGCATTGATCTAATAGTTAATCTGTTTCGGCCATCCATAGTGATTTTATAACCATGCAAAAGTCTTCACTAAATTAACTATTAAGGTAGGTACAATCATTGAATGTCTCATAGTGGGTTCGTTACCCGTTTAAGTAGACACAGATGGATTAATAAATAGCATAACCTATTTTAAAATACAAAACAGCTGGCACAAATTGGACTAAAAATACGAATGGATGAATATAAACCTGACGATCAGCCGCAAAACCTATGAATGGAGAGACCTGATCCAGCTCATATCAATATTATATAACCTAAAGACGTCATTTTTCCAATATCTCGTGCAATATCGGTGGAATAGCGCAGAGGTACATTGAAGACAGATCTGGGAACCAATTCTGAGCTTTGTCACCAAGAAATAAGGTGGCAAGGTGGTAAATAGGATCAGACTTCAACCGTATCTACTCTACGTTAAGAACGATCGTAGAAACTTTGAAATGGAGCTTTTATCTAACGTTTTGATACTAGTTCTTTGTGGATGGAGCATGTAGTGCACCGTATATTTTTAATCTTACTTAAACTATTTCAAGTTTCTAATGTCTTTAGGAATTATTATGTTATTTTGTTGTCGAAAGCCACAAGCAATCTTAAGTCTATACTGTCTATAATAACATCGTACATTCTTTAGTAATAATTAAGGTTTATACTAAGCACGGATTCTTGGAAATCTATTGTTATTCTATAATAGTTGTCGCGATCACCGGTGATCTCATGGGGCTTGATAGGTTAAGCAACTTTGGAGTTAGAGCTATACTGTATATCATAACATTGTACATTCTTTAGTAATTATTATTAAGGTTTATGCTAAGTATTTAAGCCACACACAGTACCGATTACAATATTTTTTATAGTTGTCTCTTTTGAAAGTCTTTATTGAAAGAAAATTTACATATCTTATTTTCTAGTTTACCTACAAACATCTAATACTCTGAAGAAAACTCTATACAGAAAATAAGAAGGGAGCTAAAATAAATTCTGTGATATATCATTCCACCATAATTACTGGTGAAGCGATGACGCGGCAATCTTAATAGGTCTGGCATACATAAACAAAAGATAAATTAACCTATATTATTTTCTTATATGACGAGTAATTATTCCTATACAGGTTATGTTATAAATGAGTGATAATAATTTAGGGTGTCTATTGTCTAACTGTTAAGTGCCCTAGAGTTCACTGTGAAAGTAGCAGTTGAAAGAATTAACTTCTAAGTTTCTATCCATAATAATAATAATTTTGTCCGTACAATAATTAAAAAGGTAAAGTAAAACACGCATACACGCCCTAAAGTACCCATTTATGTTATACCCTGTCTATCCATTAATGAAGAGTTATAGACATTTTCAATTCTGAGAAAAACATTAGAAAATATCTCTAGGGCATCGTGAAAGGCAAATACACTACCTTAGGGAACAGATAACCACATACCTCTACTTAATGCGATTTCAAAGTATAGAAAATTAAAACCAGTTCAATCATGCTAATTATCCTCATAGTTTGCTGTTATGGTCAAATCCAGCAGACTGTAAAATTGACCAGATTAATTTGACACTCGCAGCATCAGAAGAGCTGCAAGTGCGTTGCCGTCCTTTTAAGAAGGAATAGGGTAATAGGGGAGGGTAGGGAAGGGAAGGGAAGGGAATAGGGGAGGGTAGGGAAGGGAATAGGGTAGGGGATTGGGCCTCCGGTAAACTCACTCACTCGACGAAACACAGCGCAAGCGCTGTTTCACGCCGGTTTTCTGTGAGAACGTGGTATTTCTCCGGTCGAGCCGGCCCAATTCGTGCCGAAGCATGGCTCTCCCACGTATAAGTTATATTCTTATGATACATTTTGGGAGTTAATCAATCACATGATCAATTTCAGAATAATTGTGTCGCATGATCAGTTCCAAAAAAGAACATGCGTCAAAGTGACTGTTTAACTTCTATTTTTCATCCTTTATTACAAACACCCAAATAATTCGACTTACAAACTAAATCTAATATTTCTCGAAAGATTTATCATACTTTATCTATCCTGTATCAACATCGCCAGCCCGCCGTCAGCCATGATTAATATTCCTAATATCTTATGATAATGCGCGCCTGCGATCAAACGGTGCTCACAAAAATCAGGTGTCAAACTTGTGAAGACATTTTCATAATTTGCTCCCCGTTACAATATTAGATTTTCGGTACGGCCGCTTCGCTAAGATTAATGTATAAATTCATATTTATCTTGGTTATAAAGTAATAAATGTTCTTGAATAAAGCAGCTTCAAAGAAATTGTTAAAATCGGTTGAAGTTTATAAGTTACTATACCTACCTACTGTACTCGGCGAAACATGGTGGTAGCGGTCGTTGACTCCCTGTCAAAAACTTGTCATTTTCTATACACAGCCGCGATTGCCAACATCTGGCACTTCACTGTCAATCGCGGTTTATATAGAAAATGATAAGTTTTTGACAGGGAGTCAATGACCGCTACCGCCATGTTTCGCCGAGTACAGTATAGTGTTAGGCAGATACGTTGCGTCAAAATTAGTATATCACGTAAAAAGAGTACGACTACGATGTACGTCGCGCTATAGGATATTTCTCATAGAAACATAGGGTCAAAAGTAAATCCTGTAGCACTGCTACTTTCACAGTCAAATCTATAACATTATATTTTGTTACATTCCTGTATAGTAAGGGTTACCTATTTTCATTATAATCCCACCTTGCCGATAACCGTCATAACATCAAGAGTTCTAGCTTACTCTACCTAATCCTTGAGAAAAGAACTTGACCCACCAAGAGAATACATACGAAAAGAATACGTAGTGAAATGATATTAGTAACTTTTAAATGTCATTTAGTAAATAGTAGCTATAACAATGACCATTAAATACCTGGCGACCTTTAATAAGGTGTGACCGCAAACCGCGCGTGTCTGTCGGCGCACGCGCACCCCGCGCCAACTGGGTTGCGGCCATTCGGTCAGATTCGAGATCTTAGAACGGGTTTAAAGTGTAGACATGGCGTCAATTTATAAGAATCTATACCATATAGCCTGAAACAATAAACAGAAATTATACAAAAAATGTATATCATTAAGTTGAAGCAACCACTAAGAACCAACTATACACTCAATCTGTTACAACAAACATTGTATTAACTAATTATAAAGTCTGTATTCCGAGCCCTCATCCCTTTCCCTTTTTATCATGCATGTTTATGAATATATCCTTTTATTAAAATTCATATATTAAGTGGGAGTACTTAATATATATTTTTTTTAATCTTTATATTTACTGAAATAGTTCTCTCGATCTCTGGCGAACCTTCAGAAGCTTCGCGACCCCTCCAGGGGTCGGACCCGCAGGGGTTTATTAATAAAAAGGTTTGTCTATGTCAGTGACATAAAGTCTATGGTAAAGAACGCACGTTCTCGGTGCGTTTACGACTACATCTGGGCTGAGAGCTAAGTGAATGATCTTGTGAGAATACGTGAGGTATTAGATATGAGACGGTGCGGTAAGATGGGGCACGGTCTAGTTATCGAAAAAAAGGAAAACTTATTTTTGAAAGGTATAAATTACACGAAAAAGAGTAGTTAATATAGCATATATAAAAATAATAAGAATGGGTTTTTTTTTTCAAATTAGTGTAGTAATAATAATTTACCACTAGTTAAAAGCGTAGCTACTAGCTGACTTTATGTTGCTAAATAAGGTAGTTTAGACACAATATGTCACACATTCATAGAAAAAGAGATTGGAATAATTCATCATTTTTTGTTCTAATATTTATCGTTCTTCACTGCACGTCGTAAATAGTGTTTATATAAGGCAGTAAGTAGTGGAAATTGCGAGCGAAATAATATAACATAGATGGAGCTCTCCTCGAATAGCCCCCGGATACATTTATTGGTTCATTTGCTGCATTCCCCGTTCTTTTTATTTCTAAAGTATTCTTTGAAAGGATCCATTTTATTTACAGTACAATCGGACATTTTTATATTAAAATACAAAAGTATGAAATATTCTTTTAACTAAAACTTATTTAAAGATAATACAAATACAATTTGTATGTATGTATTTACTTATTATAGCTATATTCCGCGGGAACAATGTATATTTCAGAGTAAAAAGTAGCCTATGTATTCATTTAGAGTCCAAAATATTTTCTACCATCACAATCAAAGTCTAGTAGATTTTGCGCAAAGTAGTATAAAAATACACACTCACAACACACTTTCACCTTTTTTGTGTCATAATGAATATACTTAGTTAAAATAACTTACAAAATAACAAAATATTGTGCGCTTTTAATATAATTCTAGGCGTCACGTTTATTATCGTCGATGCCGATTTCTACGATAAAACGTTGGGTACGTAAAATGCCCTTTTGATTTTACGCAATTATGTGTTCTGTGGCACCGCGGACGGTTTGTGCGGTTCAGAAAAGTGTAGACGTCGTAAATCGTGATGTCCTCTAACGTGCACGAAAAAGTTATCGTCGACGGAAATTTAAAAGCCTCTTCATGTATTTCCATACATTTTACTTCCCTATGTTATTGTTTTACCGCGGACGTCCACGATACCTATTACCGCCACGTCCAAAATTATAAAAGCGCACATTAAGTTTCAACTAACTTGTTGAAGTAGTTAGCTCACGACCTAAGCTTGTCTCAGCTTAGGTTAGATCGTAAGCTTACTGCTTCTACTCCCAGTTCTACTCCTAACAATCTTGGCTATTTCTAGTGCTTGATAAGATTTAAGCTTTATCAGCATAGTAGAGGGTGTTTGTCATTGGCTAAATATTTAGTAGGCCTATTAAACTAAACTGTATAGTTACCGTGCTACGTCACAGGCCTAATTTTATACCTCGTCCGCTGCCAATGATAATTTGACAGGCTGGTGCAGTCGGCATTGCGGTGTCCAATTTGACCGACCTTCCGACGCGGGTGACATAAACAAACAGAGATATTTTGTGTTATTGTGGTGGTTTTGTGGAGTTCAAGCTATACTGGTTTGTATGGATAATTTCTTCTTGAAGGGCCTTTAAAACGTTGTAAGTTAGAGTTTGATAAAGTTGAGGGTAATTGGAATTATTTGAATACCTAAGTTATTTCACAACAAAGTTAATTTGCTAAATGATAACCGCACCGTCTACTTGTACATATAAGTACATAATATATTTACTTAAAACTTACGAGTACCGAATAAACATTAGTTTTTATACTCCCCCAAAAAAAGATCATTTGAATATTTTTCGTCATGTATTTTGTTGTAAAAAATGTTTACCTAATATGTTCGTACTTCGTGGATTTTTTACTTCCAGGAATACAAAAATATTCAGTTTTAACCGCTGTACTTTTCATGAAAAATTTACGGTTCCTATGCATTTAACGAATTTCAGCTGTAATAATTTAAAATGTAGTACAATATTTTGGTTTATTCGACTTATTACATCAGAATTCAGAAAATAAATTATGAAAAAAAACAAAAAACTTACTTTAAAGTCAGCGAGCACTCGTATTTACCGACCTTGTAACGAGTATGTTATGTTAATTACCAAAGAAAATAAAGTAAGTACCTAATGAAATTATGTAGAGCATATTAACAACTTTTCGCATGAAAAATTATGCTAATTTCCTTTAAAGATTTAATTACATTTGCATTTGTAGTTTTTTTAATCATTTCAAGAATGAAATGCATTTCTCATAATATTATTATGACTAGAAATTCATACTAATATTATGAGAAATGCGAAAGTTTGTGAGTTTGTATGCTTGTTACTTCTTCACTTCTAAACGGCTGAAGTGATTATGATGAAATTTGGTATGGAGTTAGTTAAGTGACATCCTGGATTGCGGGGCCCAGCTACTTTTTTTTTTTCAAAAAACCCTGCCCTGAAAACTTTTTGTTTACGTGGAAATCGAAGTATCGCGTAGAAACCGTGTATTTTGCCATGACAAAAACTTTTCTATGTCCTTTTTCTTTCGCGAACAAAACAAATAAAATGGATCACTTCCAAATGTTACAAGTTATATCGATGAAAGATCTCCGTTGACTGGTTTGTTGGCTACCACTAGTTGACGTTTCAAGGCCGTATTAGGGTCGGATCACACCCAAATGAGTTAAAACGATGGGTGCATACAAGCAATGCGAATTGGCAAATCTGACGAAAAAAAAATTGTGCTTGCTTGAGAATGGGAAGGCGTGAGAACCTATTTTGCATAACAACTTGCAAGTTTGGCTGGGTCAGCTATTGCAGATTTAAACAAAAATTAAGAGACAAACGAGCAAACTGGTCACCTGATGAAAATCAATAATTACCGTCGCCCATGGAAACTCGTAATATCAAGTGCGATGCCGGCCTTTAATCTTATATATAAAAATAGATTTTCAAATGTGTTAGTCGCGCTAAAACTCCAAAACGGCTGAACGGATTGGGCTGATTATAGTCTTAAAATATTCGTAGAAGTCCAGGGAAGGTTTTAAAGTGACCTGTGACACGAAGTTCACCGGGACAGCTAGTTTTTAGAATAAAAATAAAGTCCAAAAGTCCTCACAATCCTAAACGTTTTAACATGGGAATAATCTAAAACAATGTCCGAATATGTGCCCAGTACCCACATCACAATATGGTTACGGGACTCACGATAATATTATTATTATTATCTAATTCAATAAAGCAGATGGATGTAATAATAATAACCGTATAAAGCCCTTTTCCCTTCCACCGGAAATAGATTCGTAGGTTCCGTCCAAAGGCGGATTCAGCCGGATTTAACCAGTTTTGGCCGGATTTGATCCCGTCTTAACGGAGTTATGAACATTTGCATACTGAAGACGAATATAGTTGAGCAGTACATTATATTATAATAACTGCCGGCTAAGTCCTATAAAGCCTTATGCATATTTTATGCTGATTCGAAATACTGAGACTTTCTATTTTTGTGGTATCTTGACAGGTCTTTTTGACACACCAAGAAACTCAAAATCCGAATGTTAATCTTACATATATCGTACTCGGCGAGACATGGCGATATCGGTCATTGACTCCCTATCAAAAACTTGTCATCTTCTATACAAACTACAAAGCCATGATTGACAACATCTGACACTTTCGTCTCTGACTCATCTGACACATCTGACACATCACATCTGACTCAATCGCGGTTTATATTATAGAAAATGACAAGTTTTTGACAGGGAGTCAATGACCGCTACCACCATGTTTCGCCGAGTACAGTATACTGTATAGTATAAAATACATAACGTAATAAACGAATAAAAGAGACGGTTTACATGGAGAAATTTGAGAAAAATATGTAGGTTATGCTTAAGTAAAGAGTAGTATTATTTTTTTACTGAATATAATGTTTCGAATATTTCACACTTTTCACAGAACGTTACAAAAGCATCTCCGACTTTTAACTCTCGTAGAAAAAAATACAAGTTCCAAGAAATAACCGGAAATCGATCTTGGCTTTTATTGTCGTTTCCTGTGGAAATGTGCTAATGACGGTCTAAGTAGCAGGGAAAAGTACAGTTCTCATGGGACACTTAATTTGACGTCAACTCAGCATTAGTGCTCAGTCTCAATAATAAAATTTATAGACAATCATTAAAAAAATTGCACCACCCAAAGACAAGAGAATTGCGTTGAAAAAAAAGTTGATACCTGACCTACAATATTATAAGTAACCTTATTGAAAGTCATTTTAGCAATTAGTTGAGGTTTCTGTAGTTTGCAAATATCAGGCGCTTTAAATAATTTTTCCATGCCAAATTTCATTGAAATTGGTTCAACAGTTTACGTTCGCGTTACGAATAAACATATGGACAAACTTTCGCATGTATGGTATAGATACGAATATTAGTATCGAGTTTTGTATCGACAAAACGAATTATCCAAGTCAGCTATATCAGTGTTTCTTTCGACTCCACGAACCCCTGGTAAAATTTCCAGGTGACAGCGAACCCCTTACTAAGTAATGAAATCAAAATAAGGTTTTTATTTGAATAAAAGTTAACACACAAAATGGCAAAAGAGTGCCACGCGTGCTTGTCAGTTATCAAGACACCATTACGTACCCCACTTTGAGAAACCCTGAGCTATAATAAAAAAAGCATGGAAAAAGTTTCTAAAATACATAAGAAGAGAATTTTCTTCATCCTGTATTTTCTTTAGGCGAGTCCGTAACTTGTATAATGTATCTATATATGAGGGTAATATTGTTCAGTTCGGGTGAATTTAATTTGCTCGAATTCGTCGTTGTCGAAATTTACGATGCCAATCTGAGGAGTTCGATGCAATTTCTTCAGAAAATTCCAGAAAGGGTCCCCGCAGTCTATGGACAATTTCGGTCTAATTTATTACGCTGTGATTAAAACACCTTTTTTCTGGCCCGTTGCAAAGTATCTGAAGGTTTTGTTATGTACAATACTTAACCCTTCAGGCGTATTTGGGTAAAAATAAGCTATTATATTATGACAAATGGATAGTTATATGTACTTATAATGGACTGGCGCGAGTGTACCAAAGCTTGCGAATAATAAATAGAAGAGTAATTGAGTCAAAATAATGATGTTCCACGCAAACTAGGTGCGCATTTCGTGGAATCTTCGTACTTTATGTTTGTCAAACTTGTATATTTCCTAGTTTTTTCGTTGCCTTCGCTACGTTTTTATGAGAGTAACTTAGTGCTTAGTCAACATGGTCAAATATCATTAATTCTGACATCTCATTTCGTTATCCAAAGTAGCGAATACGTCATGTTGACTAAACACAATTCGTCTGGACTCTGGAGTCATATTTGAGTGATTGTATGGGAGTTATTTGTTCTATACTATGATATTTCGATGGG
Organism: Lysandra bellargus; assembly: GCA_905333045.1. Lineage (NCBI taxonomy): Eukaryota > Metazoa > Arthropoda > Insecta > Lepidoptera > Lycaenidae > Lysandra > Lysandra bellargus. The sequence continues at coordinate 7,860,588 of HG995355.1, forward strand.
CTAAGCTAATTACTTTTGACATGAATGGACTAATTTGACATAGTGCGATATTAACAGGCGTGTCGCTGATGTCACAACCAGATATTGAACGCCCAATACAATTTGATTACCATCGGACTGACGCTGAAATTCAGTAATAAATGAAATGGAATCTGTGTTCTGTATAACATAAAATAGGTGAATTTTCAAGCGTGGAAAATCTTTTGGTCGATGAAGGCATCATTGGGTTTTGCCTAAAACTTTATTTAAAAAAAAATTGTTAGTTCCAGATAATTTTCTTTTGTGGTTTCTTAAGGCGACGCCTTGATAATTTGGCTGGAGCGATGTCGATTTTTCTCAGCAATGACTAAAGCTAAGAAATTAAAGTTCATTGTCGGTATTCATCATGTCTTTGTCTTTGAATTACCCATAGCATAACACGATTGGTCAACTTTTATAACACAGAATAATTAATCAAAAAGACCTCTGTAAAAAAAGGGATTCCTATTTTGCCAACAGAGGAGAGTGATTTAAGCTTCCAAAATTTGTACATGGATTGGTTCAAGAATACACTTTAATTTGCCCATAGCTTAAATGAAACGTATTTACGGTTTTTAAATAACACGACTTAAACCATTTTGTCGCTACGCCCTTTCCATTTTTGGCTGTTCCATTGCTTGTTTTCTAGAGTTTTCTAGAAAACAAGCAATCTAAAACACATCCAACACGGTTTTTTACTTTAACGCGGCGTCACCTTAAGGTGAAAACATAAAAACGATACATAATAATATAGTTACTGGTCAAACAAAAAACCCAACCAAGTTAACCAAACACGGTTTGTTTTATCCTCAACTAATGACGCCCACAACTCTGTTAAGACAAAATTTGTTTATCGCGCTGGAACCGTACATTTTTCCGGAATAAAAAGTATCCTATGTCCTTTTCCGAGACTCAAAGTATCGCCATACCTTTCAGATAAATCGGTTAAGCGATTTGGCCGTGAAAAGGAAAGAAATGGACTTTCGAATTTTTTATGATATTAATATGGATTTGGCTAAAAAGTAAAAACCTAAGGAACAGCGGTTATGATGAAAATAGCGTCATAACTCATAAGTATGCAGTCATTCACAATGTTTTTTCTGTTTTATACTGAAACAACATTGTCGTTGGAGGGTATGAGCAACTTTCCGAGCAATGTAAACAGAAACTCCCATATTATTATCCTGTACCAATATTGCTAACAAGGTATAAGTGGGCAGTTTTCAATTTGTAATAATATAATATTATGTTTCTTACGCAACCAGAGAAATATAATGATAACTTAGCTTTAATTTAATGAAAATTAAATGAAAGCTAAGTTATCTCATCTAGTAAAAATCTAGTACAAAATCTAGAGATCATCTAGTAAAAAAGGTAAACTCGATATATTTAGGGGCTGCTAAACATAGACTTTCTACAACTTATCTCACAGATAGAGTATGGAGTATCTGTTAGATAAGTTGTGGATGGCCTATCCGGCACTTGTGAAACAGGCCCTTAACCTTGTGTTTAAACGAGCACCCGTGGCTTGCTATTTGATGATAATATTTTAATCATAGTAGGATAGACTTGTCTTTGGTTTTTTTTTTATATTTGCTGCCTAGAGCTACAGCCAAGTAACTTCTAAAGATTTAACGTTATGAACCGACTCTTATATTAGGAAGTAGTTAAATAACAAACAAGACTTGTACGTGGTCTACCAATTGGGATTCCAACCCGTACTTAAGTGCGATATTCACCAACACGTCGACTGTGCCCCAGGGGACTTACGCAATCTTGGACAAAGCCATTGTTTTATCTTAAAAGACGAGGTTTATCTGTAACTTATTGTATTGGAAAGATTAGGGATGTGATTGCTTTTTATTGTTATTATCATGATTTTCTTATTGGTATCAAATTATTTATTTGCAACTAATTTATGCTGACTGCTAGGTTGAGTTTAATATGCAAAATAATAATATTAAGAAGACCAAATTCTATGAATGGGCTTGAACTCAGGAAATCATTCAGATTATTATGATTCCAGGAGTCATATTGCTCCATTTTTTTACAAATTACTCTCTTAATTTTCAAGTTCTTTGACGAGAGTTTATCTTTCCAGCAGCCTTATTAGGTAATTAGTTATCGTTTTGACATCAGCTAAAGCGCTACTGAATAAAACAGCTCCTATAAATAAAACACAGTAACTGAACTTTAAATATAATCAATAAAAGCGGCTCTAGCATTGTATTCAGTTATTTTAATATTTTTCTTTATTCTTGATTCAAGAAGTTAACAATTAGATAAAGCGAAATAATTTATAGCAGTATAAAATTTGTGTACGTTCGTACCAAAAAATTATCTCATTTATTAAATACGCACAGAAGAGTCTGCAGGGGCCAATCCAATCTTATTACTATAGCAATAAGGTACAAAATGCCGGGTTTTTCGGCGATTCTATCTGGTAACGAAAGCAACAAGTAGATAAAGTGTTATTACTGTCATTAGAGCGAATTGGCTCCGCGCATTGATTAAAAATATTCCGGAATGGCCTACAATTTCATCCAAAATACAGGATACGATTTGGATAATCATTATCACTGAGTGCCCCACAGCTCTAGTAAGTAGAGGATGCCAGATAGTGGATACTCCACAGTTCTAGCAAGTAGATGATGCCAGTTAGTGGATAGGTACTCCACAGTTCTGGCAAGTAAAAGATGACAGTTAGGGGATGCTTGATTGAGACGTGTTTATCAGCTTCTGGATGCCCAACAAGCTTATAATAAAGCTGGCCGCAATTAATGCTCGTTTTTCGTATTCGATTTCCGTGTCCCGAATTCCGTGAGACTAGCGCAAACGTTCGTTTTTTCACGAGCGAAGCGCCGGCTTGGCTTCCACTTGAAACATACGTGCGGAATTCGTTCCGTAAGGTAAAAACGAACGTTTGCGGCAGTTTATCTATTTTCTACTATTTCATGCATTCGGATTTCCGAATACCGAAAAAGAATTCGGAGATCGCATACGCAAAACTTATGTATGCGGCCGCCCAATAGTGTTGTTCGAGTTCTGGAATTCAATTTAAGTACATTGATACAGTAGTATCAATGTACTAAAATCAATTATTGATCAACACTAACTGACTTATTTAGTTTTCGCTTCCGATCGTCTCGTTAACGATATCGGACCGATGATGACGATATCTTATGTCGTATCGAGCGATTATAAAAATGTTACGAATACGCAACTTTTCTGCTTGTCTATTCAACAGTGTTGTTGTTTTCTTACGCTTGCCAATCAAAGCGCTAGTGAAAAGAAACCTATCTCTGAAACCAGGTATTAGGCAACAAAGTATATTATGTATTTTGGCATGAATATATTCTTTGTACATCAGAAAATCAGTACGCCGTATTCAATTTGATCATACTCGATAGTCGTAGAGAAATCCACTGACTTGGAAATACCCACTCGGACGGAATGAAGGAAAAGTATTAGTGGTCAGATAAAAAATAATAGGCCCGTGTGATTTCATAAGTGCCTTTCAATGTATAAGAATGTAGGCGAATATTTTATTACGCAGAACTATATTAAGTATTTCTTTTGTATTTCCGTTGAATCTTTTATTCGCACGTGTAGGAATCTCGTGTTAAATGTTCCTCAGGCTTATACTATGGAAAAGGTTTTTATCTCATGCTAGAAAACACTATTGGGCGCAGCGCAGACAACAGACTATCCGTGACGCACTTTTTGTCTGTGGAAATAGAACCTATGCAATTATATACGGAATTTTTGGGGGTCGTGCGCGTTACTGCATATAATTGAATAGGTTCTATTTTCCACAGACTAAAAGTGCGTCACGGATAGTCTGTCGTCTGCGCTGCGCCTTGAGGTACAATGGTAAAAGAAATGTTCTTCGTAACATAAGGCCACAGGCACAGTTTAGTAAAGAGGAACAGATAAGCAGCTACATAGAAAACTTTAATATTGATTGATTTCACTACTACAAGTATGCATCTGGGTATAATATTATATTATACTTACTGCCGCGTACGTAATAAGACTGATAAGAGATGAATTAGTCCAAAGTAGTACAAACGTAGATAATATGCTTGTAGGAGTGCAATCAAATTGACAACTCACTACGTACCTCTACCTAGTCGTTTCTTTATATTAAGTAACTATGTAATTATATAATTTTTCCAGAAGCTATTCAAAACAAACGAATCTCTCTATAAATATTTGTGAAGTTATTAAAGTATAGTAAAAATTGTTGTAAGTAAAATACTCCAATACTAACTAGGTAAGCTATAGACGACGTTATAAATTCCAATTACAAGAACAGCCATCGTTAAATTTATTAGTCGTAAAATATGATACCTACCTAATATCATTAGGCTAATGACATAATTAAGTTATACATATAAGAAAAGTAATAAGTTCTTTTTAGGTTAAGTTAATAAAACCTAAGCTAAAGGCCTAACTACCTTTTAATACAAATACCTACATTATCGAACTGCGAAAATACTACGAAATTGAAAATCGAACACTAGAGTACACAGTACACAATTCTACAATTGTAAGATTTGACATTGGCATCTTATTAGAAAATCGAAACTTCCATTTTCAACTGTATCTTCATTAGGGCCTTTTCACACGACGTATTTTTTGCGCACTGACGACGCGACGCGCGTTTCTGATGCGCTCGGCTTCTGCGCGTTTTCATCGCGTTTTGCCAGATATAAAGTTTAAGACGTGTCGGCTTCCTTCCGTTTGCACTTTGCTGAGCGTTCAACTTGCGTTTGTATCGATACAAACGAGCGTAAAAAATGGCTGGGTTACTAAGGAGATACCCATTTCACTTTTATTTACATGAATTGTTTATTAACAAAGTTCCAAATTCCGACATGGCTAGTGACCTATCACTAACCATGCTTACCGGTATAAGCGATTCATTATAGGATTTATGGGCAATATTAAATTATATTTCTTAGCTTCATTCTTCGATATATAATTATTAACCAGAAGTAGTACCTCTGTATCTGCTAGGCAATCGCGTTTTTTCAAAGACGTATGTGGGTAGTTGAAAATCTACCCGCACGGTCGGTTACTGGACGTTCCGGCATGTCTCATTCTTTGTTAACGCGAGGCAACGCGAGCACGAATACTTAGTAACCATGCCAAAGCGCTGCAGCTGGTTATAATTATTATTAAAATGATTGAGTCAGTGTTGGAAGTAACTAAAGTCAGTGTTATTTTATCGTGTAGTAAGAAAATACATGTAAGTACTATTAAATACTTAAATAAACGAAAGGCACTACCGAGGCCTAGACGAGTCAAGTATATTCAATACCAACTGGCTTGTACTGCGACCGCGAGTCAATAAACGTACAATGTGTTGGGACTGCGAGTCTTTATACACGATCTATAATATTATGTATGCTTTATCCGTTCTATAAATAGAATTATAAAACTATATGATTTCCGGATTGGGGGAAACAACTGCAGGTGATTACTGCAATTATTTTAACTAACCGACACGTACTGTGACTGTGAGTCAATAAGTACAGTGTGTTTGGACCGCGAGTCCTTTTACACAATCTATATTCTATAATATGCATCGGAATTAAATGCGGATCTCTGACGATGTTTTACCTATTCTATAAATATAACTATATGTTTGTCCGATTGGGGGAAATAACTGCAAGTTAATTACTGCAAGTTTAATTATATATTAAGTTATTTTATAAACCGCCATAATGTGTGGATTGACTGCGAGTCTCTGACGATGCTTTATCTGTTCTATAAATAGAACTATACGTTGGCCGGTTTGGGGGTTAACAGCGAGTTATTTTATAAACCGCTATAATGTGTGGATTGACTGCGAGTCTCTAAACACAATCCTTATGCATCGGAATTGACCGCGGGTCTCTAACGATGTTTTATCTAAAAATAGAAGTACAATACTATGTTGGCTGGTTTGAGGGGATTAACTGCGAGTTAATTACAATTTAAAATATATATTGATATTTTTCAAATCAACATGGATTGACGAGTCTCCGACAATGCTTAAAAATAAAAAAATTGCAACTACCGCGCGTTTTTCCCGCGTTATTTGTTCTATAAATATAACTACATTATTATTATTATTATTATTATTATTATTATTATTATATTAATATTTTTGCTGTTTTAAAGAGAATAGCTATTTCGAGCTAATAACTAGATAGACTGCGAGTCTCATCAGTTAACAACCAATGCGCATCTCGCGCGATCCTTTTGTTCTAAATATAGAACTACGATTATGATTCACTATGTCTGCCGGTATATAATAATAATTATTAAATAAATCTTGCACCAATTTTGGAGACTCGGGATACACCGCGAGTGTACATAATGAAACTTACTTAATATCTACGTAACGTTATAGTTACTACCCTCAATATTTTTTGCAACATATTTTATCGACAAATAAGTCGATTATAACGAGCTACCCCAATATTTATTTTTTTAGGTCACTAAGACCAGACAATCGGGAAAATATCACTAAAAGTGACCAATATAGGTACGGGACGATCAGGTTACGAATGAACCCAAAGCCTTCCCGAGTACCGGCACTGATAGAACCGGACGATCCAGATAGATCCAGGGCTCCTACTGACGTTAGGTGCACCCTCGTTGGATTCGCCAGATTATTGTTTTAAATGATCCCAAAAACGATTAAGTTGAGCTACTTCTTATAAAACATTCCTGATAATAAGTATTGCAGATCGATTCCATTTCGATCGATTATAATCATTATAGATCTAACCTAACAAAGTCTCGATATAATCAGACTTATCAACAGTATCTGATTTATCTCGATATAAATTATTATCAAACTTATCAGATAATGTATTATCAGAAAAGACAACTTCGTAACAGAAACCTATAACACTCAGACTCGATAAGTCTTGTCTCAATATCAGACCGAGATTATTATTGTTTCGTTGGATAATTCCAGTATTTGTTTTCAGAGACAAATTAGTACATCCCATCAATCGGGTACCTTTTGGGCTCTAGCAAACCCTTCCCGCTACCCGTCAAAAAGGGGAGGGGGAGGGGGGCAGAGCTGGTTACCGTCGGCTGGCGCCGCTAGCACTATACCGCTACAATCAACCTCTTTCTAGTTCGAAGAGCGTTGAGGCGACTAAGCGCTCAACACCGCAGCCGTAGTGCTGACAGTTAATTTTATATATATTTTATAAATGTTACTATTATAATTATTGTGGGCTTTACACAGCTATCCCCAACGCGCGGCCCGCATGCGGGCCACCGGGACTTTATTTGTAGCCCGCGTGATGTTAAATCATTTTGAAATTCACGCCCACGGGCAAAATATTATGTAGTCAACGTGAAAATCTTCTTTCACTTGTAAATCGTTAATTTTAAATTACGTTATTTTTAAACCTAAAAATGTTTGTTGGGGCCCGCGACACCAAGACCAAAAATGTTTGCGGCCCGCATGAAAAATAAAAAAATTAGGGAACTTCGTTCCAAAAACAAAAACAGGTTGGGGACCACTGGCTTAATTTAATATACATCATGACATCAATAAACTATTAGAATTTAAAACTATATCTTTGTGTACCCTTATCGAAGGTTACCTTATTTCAAAGATTTTCTTTTCCCCAAACAAAGCGGCGGAAAATATTGTATTATATTTTAAATACAATTATTGAATTATTTTAAATTTGAAACCACTTCGTAAGTTTATTTCAAAATTACATGTTAATTTGGAAAATTAACTTTTAAGGCTTTCAAGCCAATACCCAAAAGTGGATATCTAGCAAAAATAGATTTAAGAGCCTACTTCTTGTTTTCTATTAACTCACTAGTCGATCGAAAGATTTTAATTAACGGATTAAGAGCCTTAACTCTTGGCATACAGACTATCATTGCGCTTACATTTCATTTTTTTTCACAAAAAATATAAAGAAGGAAACTAGACCAGGCGTAGGCTTTGTCTAGACTAGACTTACCACGCTTTAACAATATCAGTATTCTAGGCGACAATTCTTCAGCCTCAGGCGCCCCCTTTTTGTTAACGTTTTATTGTTAATAGTGCCATGGGTGTATTAAACCCACAAAAAATATGTAAATATTTAAGTCTTGACGTTTATAATATATATTATTATAACATAACTGGCTGTCCCGGCAAGTTTTGCCATATAAAGTATTTCGCTCATAATATTATTATTTTATTGAAGTGACTATACCTACTAAAGAGTATGTCACCATGGCAAAGTTCATGATTGCTATCCCGTCGCACAAACAATGGTCGCCGTCGGTCTCGAGTTGTAACAATTTGCTATTATTTATTCAACAAATGAATACACTTATTAATATAAATATAAAAGAGTAGATGTTGTAGTAGAGAACAGTTAAATTAATGTACTCGTGAGCTATCTCAACTGATAGATATTTTGACACCTTCATATCCTGATTCCTGACCCCCGCCGCGGAATGCAACTAGTTTTAAGCGATTAAAATATTTAATACTAAATAAAATATGCAATGATAAATACGATAACAGAATCACGACGACCACAGAGCTGGACCCAGTTAAAGCAGTAGACTCCTTAAAATTTATTCTAAAATACTTTACTTCGACTTAGATTTTAGATGAATACTCTGTTTAATCTTATTAACTGAATAGACTTATTACAGAGATCTTCGTCCGCTCCATCGGAACCTTAGCTAAACAATTTGACAATGGCTGTAATACGAATCACGATATTATCTTCTACAGCCATCACTGTGCACTGTCATTGTTTAAGAACAATGTTGACTTTATTGGTTGGTGACATTGGCTCAGATGAATGTGTGAAGACTGAAGAAACTGACTCAGATGAATGTGTGACTGACCGAAAGAAGCTTTCCGGTAAAAATACCTGTATAATAAATACATACCTGAGTAGTATAGTACCCGGGATCCACTTATAAATTATTTGTTTTTTCTTGCACTCTGCACCAACTGAATACTGGTCATTGACTTAAAACTTTCTGCCTAATAAAACTCAACAAAATAAAAAAATACGGTTTTAAATAGCGGTATCGAAATTTATATTACAAAGACATCAACTCCCGGGTTTGATTGGATCGGTGATGTTATTAATTTATGTAATTCTTTTTTATTAAAAAAGAAGTTTCAAGTTATATTTAAGTTATTACGCCGTGCGATGGTTATTCAAGATTATATTAAATAGGATAAAGCAGGTGCTGTGCGAGATCGGCACAGCGTCGACACGAGCGTCGACACGAGCATCGACACGAGCATCGACACGAGCATCGACACGAGCGTCGAGACGAGCGTAGACACGGGGACTGAAATTGGACACGATTAATGACGATTAGTAAGACGACAGTCGAAAGGCAGGACTAGCGACTCCAATACCATCGATATTTTTCTTAGCCATAATTTTATCGACGAGCAAAGTTTCGCTGAATGATCCCAGTATGTTATCATTTAAATCACAAACCATAAGGGTTTCTTACGTTTCGTTTCTGACTATTATTATTATTTATTGTTAAATTCTTTCTCCAATATAATAATGATTACTGTTCATAATGAATATATGGTATTTCGTAAAAAAAAATCTTTCTTTCATTACTCTGAAAATCTACTGGTTAATAATTATATATCGAAGAATGAAGCGAAGAAATATAATAAATGATCAAACGAACTTACCAAGTGAAGTTCGATCATTATTATATGAGTCGCTTCATTCGAAGATATAATCTCCCTCCCACCCAGTCTGCACGAAACTATGTTTGCTGCAGTACCAAAAGAAAGAAAGAAAGATTTTTTGCATTATTTCTCTCTAAACATAATGAAACATGCCGGAACGTCCAGTAACCGAGCGTGCGGGTAGTTTTTCAACTACCCACATACCTACGTCTTTGAAAAAACGCGATTTCCTAGCAGATACAGAGGTACTACTACTGGTTAATAATTATATATTATCTTCGAATGAAGCGACTCATATAATAATGATCGAACTTCACTTGGTAAGTTCGTTTGATCATTTATTATCTATTGGTAACACTTGTTTATATTTTTAAACTAGACGTTTTCCATCTCATGTAGAAAAGTAAACTTCATGTAGATATCAACTACGATAACATGGCGCGCCCCTCCAAAATTCAAAACGTTTGAAGTGCGTTGTCAAAACGTTTTTGATGTGCGTTGTCTTGCGCGGTAGGCTAGTTATGATTAGTTGACCAACTGTGATTGGTTGAATACTTACTACATACAAACTCTTTCATAAGGATGTGACTGCACACATTGAAACAGTCATTTGGAGGGGCGCGCCATGTTATCCTAGTTGATCTCTACTTACAAGAAATAGGCACGTGGATAACGCAGAACTAAAAATTAAAATGTAAAATGATTTAATTTTAAATCGTTTCAAATATAACGTCTCTTTGTTTTGACGAAAATTGGGGAATTAATCCACTAAAGATAAAGTAAATACAATTTCGCTTCCATTAGAAATTAACGAATATCTAAATCGATATTGTGGAATAATTGAAACAGGATGGCCAACATTCTAATACTGTGAAGTAATTCCGAGCCCCTGGCGACTGTTACCGGAGATTTTTTCAATTTGTTTGCCCTTCCCGCGGGTAACGCCAAAAGAATCCTTAATTCTTATTTCACGCAACGGGTTTTCTAATCTTACCTTGATAGGATTTTACTTAATCAAAATGTTATTGTATTTTACTTGAAACATTTGTGTAATGCAGTACATAGAAAGGTAATTGAAGGAGACTCTAGATTACTACAGACTTAAATATAGGTACTATATAAGCGTGAACGGTAAAATTTAATTTGTCTAGTAAGATTATAAAATTGAAGAATGTAAAAAGGAACGCAAATGTATCCGAAACGGAAATGTATCCGATCTGTCAGACTTATAAATTGTTCTAAATCTACCTCCACGACAATTTTATAAATGTATTTGGGTAATTCTTAAACTGTCAGTGAAAAACTCGCGACTCATATTAGCAAGATTACACAAAAAACTCGTTGTGATGCCATACACCATTACAATAGGTACCAATAAATGATGTGGACCAACTAACTGCAAATTTTGTTCCACTCCTGCAACAATCCGTAGGTAGTTAATATTCTGCGATAGGTAGGTACATAGCTCGATCTAACTTGGATCCAGCAATTTAACTTGGTCCAGCTGCTGAATAAGCAAGTCGATTTGCTTACTGTCCAACCTAATGGCTTATAGACCGATCCCAATAACTTACCCTAGACACATATAAAATGTTATTTGGCAAAAGAAAATATCAGAAGAGCGAAGGTGATAAATCTTTTTCCATTTTCTGTCAAAACGTAAATGAAGTTATTTATTATGTTTGCTTCTCCTTTTTTGCCACATTTATTCATGTATCAACGATATTACCATTCCCACAAATCTTCTAAAATCTATACCAGCATATCAGGGTCTGACCTACTATGTAGGAAATAAGGCGTGGAGGCCGAAGGAAGATCTTCCGACCGAGCGAGGTGTTATGCTCGGTCAGGCCGAAGCCCTCGTGATACATTTCAGCTGTCGTATATAATATACCGACGCGTTCAGAAAACTTCGATAGCGCGATGCAGGAAGGTTAGGCGAATTGTGGGTACCGCCAGAATATTTTGTAAACACATTCTACCGGCTACCCTCTAAGGTTTCTTATTAGTAGAAATTACACCAAAGATATTGTAGTAAAGTATCTTTGAATTACACGAATTACTACGGTTAATTATTTCTCTTTCTTTCTTCTTTTCCAGTACCGGAATAAGCTGAATGAGCAGCAGAACGGCCGTCTATCAGCTCAACGAGCCGCGTTGGGCGCGCGACAGGAGGAGATGCGCAGCATAGATCGCCGCGTCTCCGAGCTACAAGCGAGACTGCTGCGGAAGCGAGCGCTCAATAGGCAGCTGGCTGCGGCCCATCGACAGCCGCAACAAAGGTAGATAATAGATATAGATAAACAATGACAAAAGAATTACGTATTATAGTACCAGCTGTGCCCCGCAGCGTTACTTGCGGTTTAGGGAAAATAGATTTTGATAATTTCCTGTCATAACAAGTCAATCTAGGGTATCAGCTAATTTTATCCCTATTAAAATCGCTCGTTTAGACATAACACACAAGTTTTCGTCTTTTTATTATTAGTGTGATTCCTTGCGGGTATCACATTGATACTCTACCAGAGTAGACATTCAGTAGGCTTAGCATGGTCACCATAGAATCGGTCTTTCTACGGTGTCTACGGCTATTTTATCACTAAAATATGTCAGTATGTTGATTATTTTCCGTTTTTAATGTTATGCAAAGCCTGCTGGTGCAGCAAAGTCTACGTCGATTAGGGTAGACTGGGTACGGATGACAATTTTGGTTTGGAGACCAATAATTTTGTTAGTTTTACAGCTAGCTGGGAAAATTTTGTCACAAACCATAGTTTATTTATTTGGCTACATAAAAATACCATTATATCATGCCAAAATACGATGTATTAGTCATGGAATCAAATTTTAAAGAAAGAGGGAAATTGTCACAACCGACCACAACCCAAGGACGGTTGTGACAGTGGTTGGGGTCAGTAGTGACATCTACAAAAAATAGTTGATATGATTTTTATTAAATTGTACCATAAAACACCATAAACTTATTCTTAACAAATTCATCTAGCGTATGAAAACATAGTCTATTTTGAAACATATTAATCGACCAAGACAACGACATCCGATCAACTTGATGAATTTCGCCGTTCTCTTTAAATAAGTCCTACATTTGACTTTTTCGTGAGTATTTTCGTATAGACTAATAATATTCTGCGCTCGTTTGGTCTTCTGCAAGCATTTTTAGGACATCTAAGAAAAAAGATAGGATAAATGTATGTCACAACCGTACCCATAAGAGTTGTCACAACCGTACCCAACACATAATTTCAATTATTAAACAATCGCCACGAATCGGCTAAACGATTGACGTAAAAAATAATCACTCACAGTTAACTACCAATGATCAACTTACAACAAGAAAATAAACGACATAAGTTATTTGTATACAAAAAATAGTAAACGTTATAATAAATCAAACAAGAAAACCTACTTTTGACTGTTAAAAAGCAATGTGGACCCCTGATAACGTTATCGTCAAGTGCTGGCAAAAGCAATGCTAGGAGAAGCATTCAGACTTGCAAGACGAGTCTTTTGCTCTTAGCACCCATCCCCATATTCCACATAGTTTCGCTGTTATGACGACTGTCACAACCGTAACCTGGCACAAACGTACCCAGTCTACCCACTTAAGGCATCAGTCTCCTTGAAAATACAAGACGCAAGGCTACACAATTTCAGCTACTGATGCTGATTTTGGCAGAGTAATTTGAGCTGCTTCAAATTCTCAATTATGAGAAAAGTTTGCGTTACATATTATGTAATATAAGGCAACTCAAATGCATAGTGCGCAGGAAACAAGTTCAAACTAAATTATGCTCAGCGAAGCAGTAGAATTTTGCAATATTCAACTGTAACATAATATTAACATACTTAAAGCTAATATAATATTAGAACAAGCAGCTTAATATAAGCTCGACGCTGCTTCTGACTGCTTAATATATTTGGTTTAATTTTCGAGCGGTATATTTAGGTTGCGCGAATAACGAATTAATTACAACTTGAGCTATTATTCACGTGTTTAGTTAGAGTTAAGAAATATTTTAGCATAGTGTATTAACGGTACGTAGATTTGTATCATTCAAAAATTTAAGGCATCTAAAATGGTTAATGGGGTAAAGGCTAAGGCTAAGGCTGCGTTTCCACCAGAGCTGAGCGTTTCTGTGTTGCGAGGAATGTGTTTTTAAGAAACAATAGCATCACCGCGTTGAGCGATGTCATGGCAAAATCATGTCAATAAAGCGATTCTATTGGTTCTCAAAACACATTCCTCGCAACACAGCCCCCTTAGACAACTGGCAAAACGCTAACGCTAACGCTTGCGCTACAAAATGTATGCGATTTGACATAAGTCATCGCTTCGCTAGCGAATACTTATGTCAAATCCATACATTTTGTAGCGCTAGCGTTAGCGTTTTGCCAGTTGTCTAAGGGGGCAGCTCCGCTCAGCTCTGGTGGAAAGGCAGCCTAAAGCGCACTCATTTGAACGCGGTTTAGACTGCCTTTCCAACCCTAAGTACGTAGAAGCCTTCACTTTACTTATGGCTGGTTTACACGCAATAAGTAGATAAGTAGTAACTAAATTCTAATTGTCATCTAGCTTAGGACTTACTAAATTTTAACTTGCTACTTGCTACTAAATTTTGTGTTTACATGCAATTAACAACTTAAAATTAAGTTAAAATTTAGTTAATTAAGTTTAGTAAACCAGCCCTTAGGATGGGTTGCACAAGAGACGTGGTTAAACTTTAAAGTTATGGTTATAGTTTAACCTTAACTTTGACCACAGAATTTGACAGATGTCTATTGCGTTTATTTTATTATTAAAGCTAAAATTGAATTATCCGTGAAAATCGACAGGAAAATATTATTTGTTATAATTGTCACCGTGAAACATAGTAACGAAAAACTTCACGAAAAAATTTCGATATAAGTAATGAGCGGTTATGCTTAAAGTTAAAGATGGCGTCCTTAACCAAAAATTTGACATTTTCCACAGTAGTTATAGTTGGTACTACTAATATAATATATTTTGTGGTTATAGTTAAAGTTATAGATAAGTACCTAAGTTGGTGCAACCCACCCTTAATTAACTATGTAATTATATTATTATCTAGTGGTCACGAATGAAGAATATTAAGATGAACCTCCTTCATTTTTGGACCATCGACATTTAATAATGTGAAGATTTTATTATTATGCACTTTTTCAAAACACAAAAACATAGTCCTAAGTTTTACTTGTTCTTTGAAAATTTTCCAACATTGTATAAACTTAGAGAAAAGTCATTTGCTCCAATTAGCGCCACAGCTCTTTGAAATATTTTGGCTTAATTAATATGTACTTGTTCAGATATTTGAAACTTTTGCTTCGCCGGCATAATCGCTTTGCAAATTGCAATCAAAGCTGTTAATTTCAAAGCTTTTATAGTCAAGTTTTTATCGTTCAACTCTAGTTGGTACTCAACTTATATTAATTAAAGCTCGTTATGTTTCCAAGTGTCTATGGTTCTAATTGCGAGCTTGAAGCAAGGATTAATATTAATTGTTGCATTTGCCTTCTAACTTTCTTTTATCATGAAGTAGCCTTTTAGTCGACCTTTTTTTTAATTAATTTGAATTAATCTTTAGGCGTACAAAACGAAATTTTAGAAAAGAAACAAAAGTAGAAAAAGAGAAATACTTTTACCACTTAATCCTTCAGGCCCCGCGCGAGCACCGGTGATCGCGACAACAATAGAATACAATAGCAATTCCTGGAAATTCCGACTGAAGTATTAATTGTCAAAACTCTAACCAATATTGTCCAAATAAGAATGCATAATGCTTATTAAATTATTTATATTAACAATTTTCAGGACCAATAACGCAACGCCATTGCAACAGCTGCCGTACTCTGGCAACCCTGGGATTAACCAACCAAAGAACCAACAGGCGAGAGGGAACGTCGCCGCCATAGAACCGTACAACCACGTGCCGCACGCTCAGAGCGTACACAACGCTAATTTCCAGGTATTTAGTGCTATTTCATATCTTTGCTAATTGCATTCCAGGTATTTAAATTCTATTGCAGTTGAGTGAATCCGGTTTAGACAGATAAAATATACCACACAGGAAACAGACAAGATAAATAATGAATTTTGTTTGTTTTTGCAAGTAGAAAACCAGAAAATAATATGAAACTAGTTCTATAAATAGGCAGCAATATTGTACCTTTTATTCCACTGTTTTAATTTCCTTTTCTTATTCCAGCAAATGAAGCAGAATGTAATACAAAATAACGTGCCATTGAAGCAGCTGACTCAAAACGATAACATGCAGAGCCATATGACTCAGCAAGAGGCGCACTTCCTTCATCAGAAGCAGATAATGAATCCGTTGTACAACGGTAACTATCCCCCGCACATTCAAGCTGGGGACAACCAGTATTCGGGCCAGTATCCAAACAAGCACGACGTAAATGCCTTCACTCAAGTACAACAGGGAATCACCAATGCGTACGACCAGAAAACTGTGTTCGATCATATCAAGTATCCCGATTATCCCAAGCAACCTCAATACAGCCCCAACAGTACGAGCAGTTCGAACAGCAACCAAGCTTTGAAGGACCAGAAAATCAATGAGCAAGAATTCCCTCCAGAATTTGCGGCCAGCAAAACGGACCCAAAATACCAAACATTGCCTTATAACACGAAATTCACACAAAATAATGCTAAATTAAAAGCGCCAGACGTCAATGGAAGAGGCAGTGAACAGGACCTTAAAAATCAGAATGCAGCCAACATAAATCATATGACGGTACATTCCACGCCGCTCTCGGTCGTCAACAAAAGCTTGGCGACGCCTCTAAGTCAAATGGAAACATATCAACAGGAACACGCATATCAATTGCAAAAATCGGATTCAACAAGTAGATATAGTCACGAAGGAAAGGAGAATAATGCATATCCCCAAAATTCTAGAGTAAGTCAAAATAGTCAAAACAATGAAGTCAAAAACACCGAGAAGAGTCAACAGGGTACCGCTTTTAAAGGGAGCACTCCGAGTTTGTCGAGCACGTCTACCGCCAGTAGTTCTACATTCGGGGTAAATATTTATACTGTTACTTCCTCATTGCTTTGTCAATCATCATTATCAATTGCTTCGTTCACTTTAGCTGTATCACATGTAAATATCATCACACATTCATTGCAGAAACCCGTATCGAGTGTTGCACCCACATCAGTTCAGGTCGCTAGCGGGAAACCGTCACCCATCTATCAAACATCCTCCACTAAAATTCAGCCGGTCCAACCGCAAACCGTTCAAACCCAGTCCGTACCATCGAATCATGTAGCTAACATGAGTTCCCAACCCCAGATCGTCAGAAACACAGCATCAGGATTGTCGAGCACCCCTAGTTCCAACTTGAGCGGCCAGAATGCGTCATCTCAGAGCATTATGTTGTCACCGCCGCAGAGTGCGAGCACGCCATTGTCGACTCCAGACGTTAGTGGAACAGACAAATCACCTAAGCCAGCCCTACCTCCGAAACCAACTATCAAGGTTTGTACCTTAATCTACTTACTGGAACATACTCATAAATTAAACGAGGTTTTAGCAATTTCAATTGCAATTTTAGCAATTGCAAGAACAAAGCACTTTTAATTTGAAGTAACATTATCAGGATTATACCTAATATGTTTGTATTATTATATCTCATTCATTCATAAGTCATAATATAACTAAACTTCTTGGTTTTTTTTAGACACCACCAAGACAATCGGTAAACCACGACGTAGGCTTCAGTCAGTCAGCCGAAACAGTAAACATGCCTACAATATCAATACCAGATTCATCGAATGACAGCGAAAATCAAAAAGAAAGTAGCAACGGAAGTGCAAACAATGAAATGATCATAAAAGCAAGACCGCTTACCATTAGAAAACCCCCTCTTAGCGAGCAGCCGAAACTAAGAAATGCAAATGCCGTTAAAAACGGAATCAGTGTTAGCATGAACAGGCGCATCGAAATGCCACCAGCGTTCTTATTCCCTGAAATGGACCACCTAACTTTAGACGCAACAAACGAATTACAAAACGGCCTAAAAGAGAAGAAACAAAAGGACGAAGTAGATAGAGCATTAAACAACAACATATCTTTAAGTCCTAATGAAAGACAGGAGGACAGCAAAGACAATGTTGCTGATATAACGGAACAAGTGAATTCCGTGGATTTGAACGGTCAAGATTCTCAGAGGTCTGAGAATGTTTTGAGGCGGTCAAAGAAAGGTAACCTGAAGCAAGGAGGCAAGGCTCCTTTGGCGAGGCGAGTGAGCTTCGATCCTCTAGCGCTTCTGCTAGACGCCAGTTTGGAGGGAGAACTAGAACTTGTCAAGAAAACTGCAACTCAGGTAAGTTTGATCAATACAACATTGTTAAATTATCACTTGAATGATGTTTTATCTGGAAATATACCCAAAACTTGTATGACATATAAATTACAATGTTCTGGTAATATTTTAGGTACAGAACGCTAGTGCAGCCAATGATGAGGGTATCACAGCACTTCATAACGCAATATGCGCTGGACATTTTGAAATAGTCAAGTGAGTATCCTCTTATAAATTTTAACTTAGGTATACCTGATTTATATCCTACGTCGTGACGGCACGTCTATTTTTACGAAGTTGCAGTGTTTCTGTTTCCACAGAAATTAGGAAACACTGGTAATAACCAGTGCTTCCTAATTTCTGTGGAAATAACTTAAAAGAAAACTTTAAAAAAATGTTTCAGATTCCTAGTAGAACTAGGGTGTGATGTGAACGCGCAGGACTCTGACGGCTGGACCCCACTGCACTGCGCCGCGTCTTGTAACAACCTTCCTATGGTGCGATTCCTAGTCGACAATGGTAAGAAAACAAGCAATCATATTATAATAAAAAAGTCTATAAGTACAGGTCAGTTAACAAGAGCTGGCACGATCATACATTATTAAATACATTTAAACATTGCGCTTGTGTAGTGTCTGTGAATAAGCGCGTGGCGTGACGTCGTACTGCATACGCATCATAAAAAGTCTGCCCGTCTCTCTCGCGCGCGGTCTATCTTATGAGCGTGAAGGGGACAGTTATTGTTTTTCTTATGCTACTGTTTATAAATACAGCGTGATGTTACATGTCGGTAACGTGTGATCGGCGAGCGGCCAACGTTCGGAACCGTACGATAAATATCGTGCACATACGATAATTTTGTACGTACGTACGATATACGATAGCATAGTATTATCGTACGCAGATTATACGATAATTTTTATCATGATGCAGACATATTATATTTTTAAACATACTGTATAGTGAAATTGCATAAGTGACAGCACTGTGAACGTGCCAGCTAGTTAACTGATCTATAACTTGACAAATTACAATAATCTTACCATAAGTATAGGCTTGTTTTCGCAATAAGTACACTGTGCAGTCGTAAAAGCGACATCTTTCGGCTAAACCGTAAACTTCAAGAAACCCACTTTAGATGGGTTTTTTAATGCCTCCAGCCGGCCTAAGATGCGCAAACAAGAAAATCTCTAGATATCTCACTCTCGTGTGTAGTTTTAATGTCGATAACGACATAATGTCAAAATCATATTTTGACATTATGTCGATAGATTTTAACGACAGATCTAAACGAGAAAAAATGTATGTCATGTTAGGGTCAATAGAGATGAAGAGAAAAGCCATCAAACATCGAGAAAACGTGTAGACAAAATTTTCTCGTTGGCGTATGCTAGAGGGGCAGATCACAATAATTCACAAAATATGACAACTAACATTATCTAATATCTTGGCATTGAAAGCCAACCAAATGACATAGGTCCACCAGCCTAAGAAACAATAGGCATTAGCATTTGGATTTTTGAAAAAACATTCTAAAACTTTGTATATTAACATTTCAGGCGCTTGTATATTCGCTACCACGCTGTCGGACCACGAGACCGCGGCGGAGAAATGTGAAGAGGACGAAGAAGGTTTCGACGGCTGCTCGGAGTATCTTTACAGTGAGTACAGAATATACCTAATAATATCAGTACAGATTTAATGGATTTAATAGTACTATCAGAGAAGTTGAATCCTAGGCAGTTGACGGACGTCTACGTCATTTGGTCTGATAGGGACCGTGCAGAAACTATAGAGGGCGCCGTAATTCGACAGCAGCGACACGATGCGAGTAAAAGAAGTAACTTGTGAGTGACTTTGGCTTCGCATTCTCTTTGACCCCGGCTAGTTTATAAGTGATTTTTTTTATGTTTTAGACTACAAAATGATTTAATACTTCACTCCCAAGTGGCCACATGCGGCCGCGAGAACAACAACAGATTTCCAAGAATCCGCGATCGAAGGATTAAAGTAAAAAACTAGATGACGCCCGTAACTCAATTGCGCCAAAAATCATTTATCGCGCGAGAACCGTACATTTTCCCGGGATAAAAAGTATACTATGTCCATTCCCGGGGTTCAAAGTAAATCCATACCAAATTTCAGCAAAATTGGTTCAGCGGTTTGGGCGTGAAGTGCTAACAGACAGACACACTTTCGCCACACTTTCGCATTTATAATATTGAGTATGGATGAGTTTCTAACAGTAAACAAAGAACGAAAGCGTGAATAAAAATGTATAAAGCTTATCTAGTTATCTAAGAAAATAATAATAATAAATAATAAGAAAATAAGAAAACAGTAATTTGTAGCATCCATCAGCATAGAAAGTAAAAACTTGATAGGTAGGTAGATATTGCAATAAAATAATGAAGATGCAAAAATACTTATAATAATTACTTAAAATGCTTGTCGATTAATAAAATAAAACAAGTTCACTAAAATAAATGCTTTTATTTCATCAGCCTTCTGCGATTCGCTCGATACCATCTTCACAACTTTTGTCTGTCACTATTTTTAACTAATTTCAGTCTGACCTCATATTCAGTGCAAACACCATTTAAGTATTCTTTAAATAACACACAAAGACTGCACTATTAATCTTTTTTTACATAAAGAATCATCCTTTTGAGAACCAACATTTTGACAAGATGGTTAAAGTTCAATACTATCCTCAGTGATGAATTCCTGGCTGGACTTCTCCAAATTATCCTTACTTTTGATGCAAATTTATGTGTAATTGGCATATCAATTTAGATGGAAGCCAGTTTGGATGTTTACTGAAAGAAGCAACGGTTATAGGTTAGGTTCATATTGGGTTTATCAAAAATGAATTTACGGTTATAATCTACAAAATTCAGTGTTTTTACGAGTTTACACTTATCATTCACGGAACTCTTTAAATACTTACGTATGTTTTAACCGGCTTTTATCCATTTCTTTCGTTTTTCAATAAGCCATAGCATTTGAATACTTTTGCCAGGAAAATAGTAAAATTTTACATTGTTCGATTTATCTTTATTTTTCTTGTATGTTGAGAACATCCGGGAATACAACAGTGCATTTCAATTGTTGAAAATACTCAAATTTCTCAAGAAATCTTATAATTTTCCGTAGCTTGACTTGGGCTTGACAATAAAATTTTCGCATAAGTTTCGGCTATTCGTCACTAGTGGCAGTGTCATCGCTCTGCACGGTCCCTATAATGTCAACTTGATAGAAGTCGTCATCTGTCGGCTGGGTTTGACAAAACGCGACCAAAATACCCTGTATTTTGGTCGCTATCTGCCTATGAATCAAATTCTCTGATACTGCCTGATTTTTGCAAATTTTTGGAGTCCTGAAACGGAGCTGCGAAGTATCTTGAAAAAACAAAGTAATTTAGATATTTCTGACACAGTTTGACTTTATCAATAGATGGCGGTTATTAGACACCAAATTTTGTCACAGAGGGCGCTTTTACGTGTAGTTTCACTAGTATTTCAAGTAGATGGCGTTGTACGAACTCGTGTTTATCACTAGAAGATTTTTATTTTTTGCGCAAACCGACACGCAGCATATTGTGACAAGTGAAGATCATTGAAAAGTTTCATACCTCATCTCAGTTTAGTTAGGTCTTGATTTCTAGTTTTGTTTGTTATAAATTACTAATATCATAGAGAAATATGCGTGACGGAAAGGAAGAAAGATCGAGCGAAGTAGCATACTCGGTCAGGCCGAAGCCCACTGACGTGATTTCAGACGTATCGTCTTGCCGTTATCAGAAATTTCGATAGCGCGTTGCAGGATTGTGATTTGTGGCGCTAGTTGTGAGTACCGCCACAAGGTTTTGGCTATTATACATTACCAGATGACGCCCGCAACTGCGTTGCGCCAAAATTCGTATATCGCGCGAGATTTTTTTTCGAGATAAAAGTATCATATGTCCATTCCCGGGATTCAAAGTATTTCCATACCTACCAAATTTTAGCATAATCGGTTCAGCGGTTTGGGCGTGAAGAGGTAACAGACAGACAGACACACTTTCGCATTTATAATATTAAGTATGGATTAAACTTTAAAGCATTAACCTATCCCATTCCAGGCGTCCAAGAGAAGCTCGGCATAATGAACGGTGGTATCGTCTACGCGGTGTTTTCATACACGGCGGCTCGCAGCGACGAGTTGTCGTTCGCGAGCGGCGCACGGCTGCAGGTGCTGCGGAAGGGCGACGACAGTGAACGCGAGTGGTGGTGGTGCCGCGACGACAGACAGGAGGGCTACGTGCCTAGGAACTTGCTTGGGGTGAGTGTGCCTTGAACTTTCTTTACCAGTTTGGGTTATAAGGTACATACAGTGGCGTAACTATAACATCCGGGGCCCATGGCAAATTGATAGGGCCCTAAGTCCTAATAGTGAAAATCGTCACGTTCATAATAAAACAATGCATAAATAACTAGAACTCCGTTGCGCCAAAACTTGTTTATCGCGCGGGAACCGTGCATTTTTCCGGGACAAAAAGTATCCTATTTCCTTTCCCGAGGCTCAAAGTATCTCCATGCCAAATTTCAGCAAAATCGGTTCAGCGGTTTGAGCGTGAAGAGGTAACAGACAGACAGATAGACAGACAGGCAGACGGACAGACAGACTCACTTTCGCATTTATAATATTAGTATGAATTTCTGGGCCCTTTTGGGTCGGGGGCCCATGGCATTTTGTCAGCCCTGCCGCCCTATAGTTACGCCACTCCGTACAAGTTGGAACTAAGCGAAACGCGACAACGCAGCAGACGTCGTCGCGACACTACTGGTATTTTTAAGGTACATACATAAGCTCCATTGTACATACCCTCGCTAAGCCACCAGGGTCTGTAGACAAGTGGCAAAGCGCTAAAGCTAACGCTAACGCTAGCGCGGCGCTACTAAATGTATACGACTTGACATAAGTCATCGCTTCGCTAGCGAATACTAATGTCAAATCTATACATTTTGTAGCGCTAGCGTTAGCGTTTTGCCACTTGTCTATAGACGGGGGCTGGTGACGCTAGGATCTACACTCAAGAGGAATCCTTCAGGCCCCGCGCGAGCACCGGTGATCGCGACAACAATAGAATACAATAGCAATTCCTGGAAATTCCGACTAAAGTATTAAATACATCTTCGGTCTTATAAAATTACAATAATACGAATTAGAAAATTATTATTTATGCAATGATTTATTTATCGTTATTATAGAAGCAATTCTAATTAGTTTATGTTTTCTTTTTCCAGTTATATCCAAGAGTAACCCCCCAGCAGGAATGAAGTCGGCCTCTACTTCCCCCCTACTGTAAATACATATAATTATTATTTTTTATGTATTTATATCTGTATAATCTAATATTGTATACAAGTTTTATCAGATTTTATTGATATTTTGTAAATATTTAACGAAGAAAGTTCAAAACGATTGAGATTATTGTACATTTTATAAATACGAGTCATCTGTAATTGGTAATGTTTATATTCTGTAGGTCTCTGAATATATTGTGAAATATTATCGACAATACAAAGTAATAATGAACAAGTTTATAGTGATTTTATTTTTAAATTTTAATAGATATATAGCTTTAATTTATTTTAGAAGTTACAGGATTAAAAAGGAGAAAGATATGAAGCGTTGTTTGTACGTGAGCCAATGTCGCCAGGTAGCACAACTACAATTATTCACTACATTCACGATAAATAATATACTTAACACACACGCAGAAATCACTCTGATTGGATACAAATACTAATTTGTATCCAATCACACTAATTTTACACACTAATTTACTGTGACACTTATACATAATTTCGCAGGATTTAGCAACGTATACCACGCCGCCATATTTCTTATTCCTAAAATATGTGTCAGAAGTACTAAAATTAAGTAAATAGTGTAAGTTTTTTGTAATAGTATCACCGCAAACACAAAAGTCAAAACTAATGTGAATTATTTCGTAATTTTTTCGCTAGAGGTGCTGTTAGTAAGCAATTCACTTGTTCACAACACTGTGAAAAGTGACGAGACACTCATGCCTCTTATGTGTGCTATTTCATAGAGCATAAGGTGTATTTTCGAGTAGCCCAAGTGTTAATTAATTTTAGATTGAAGGCTTTGCAGATTAATCCAGCTCCATGTCTTGATACATTTGGTTGAGTAGACTCAAGTATGACCAAGACGTACTTAGTACCTAAAAACAAAAATAATTTGAACTTTATATACCACATAAAAATAAAACAAAAATGCTGATTTCACAAGAAATAACAATGTAATTAGCCAGAAACTCAGTGAAGTGAATAAGATTATGTTTTAGACCGGTAGATGGCGCTTAGTTTATTTACAGCTTCCCAGAAAAGAGTACAATTTCGGATAACATAGAGAGAACTCTTTGGCTTGCTGATATTTTACAAATATGTATTTTCTTACCCTTGAAAACATAGCAAGAGTCAACTCTGCGAATCCCATCGCTGTCAAAAAGCACGGCTTCTGAGCCCTGTAAAAAAATTGTAAGATAGTTGTCGCATCATTTTGTTGATATTATTTTTAAATCTGAGGAGGTTAGAGATAGACACACTTTCGTTATTATTATTATTAATTCAGATTTTTAGATTTTTACCTAGCTAATATAATAGCGATGTATTTCTGGAATTTCACAGATCTGTTGTACCACAGGCATTCGTATGCAGCGCTAGCGACACCGGAACTCTGAAAACATAAGAAATATTTAAGATAAGATTTTAATTAACTTCCAAACTTTACCGATACACGACGAGTATCAATTTACAATATAATCTGTATAATGTTAAATTATCAAATACAAAGATTTTGTATAACAATCTGTATTGTGCATGTAACTTACAGTGTCTGCTAACAGTTGTCCAGGATACGCCAGAATGAATATCGCGAACATGATCCCGAGGGCTGCCGTCAGATTTCTGGCTACGGGCAGTCCGTTGTCTATCTGAAAAAGATTTCATTTCAGCATTAGGACTTCTTACTGTCGCCTATTGTTAGATAACTGGCTGATCCGAAAGTTTTTACTGTGTTAAAATGCAGTCAGCGACAAAGCTCCGATAAGCTATTCGTCAAATATCAGGCATTCGTGTAACTGATTTTATTTTTTGACTTTACTAAATTATGGTATTCGTTGTAAATGATTTTTATACAGTATTTTGCGAGTGAAGCAAAAACAGTTAGGGCCTGTTCCACCACTTCCTGATAAAGTGCCGGATAGGCTATCCACAACAGATTCGGATTCTCCATACTCTATCTGTCAAGTTAAGAGGTGGATAGCCTATCCGGCACTTATCAGGAAGTAGTAAAACAGGCCCTTAATATCTATTTTATGGGCAAATATTTACCACAGATAAGAACCCAAAGCAACAGATGACCACGGACGAAAATGACACCTGCGTGAAAATAACGGCCCCGAAAATATCGTCCAGTCTTTTTGTGAGTCTGGAACATAAAAAATAGTCTAAATTAATATAGATTTATAATAAAAAATATTCCTTCTATGGAAATTAAACGAATATTTAAGATTATTTACGAAGCTGTAGACATCTCTTTTATAAAAATCCGATCCCTAGTTTAGGCACATGTATTGTGTAACAAAAATACTGTAGACTGCTAAAAAGTTACCATAATTTTGGAAAAATAGAGAAGTAAAAAGTTTTTCGCAACGCAGCTTGTATTTTAATAAATGGTCATTGAGTACCAACCTCAACAACTTTTGATGTGTGACAACAATACTTCTTATGTCATCACAACTTTCGTCCCTGTCAGTGTTGTGTACGACGTTTCTCAAGTCGTCCTGTAGTAGTGTGAGTAAGGCGCTTACGTCGAAAGTTAGCGCGACTAACACGAAGTCACACGATATGTAGATACACATGTGTATTGCAGTACCTGATAAAGAGCAATATAAATTACATAGTCACACATAATTATTTTATCAGCACGCATGGGCCGAACGCGCCGCATTTTAGGATTCGTTGTATGAAATGATGTGAATCCTCGCACATTCGTCAGCACCGTACGCGACGCATTTCGTGTAGGTACTATGTGGTGCGTTCCACGCGGTGCTGATAAAATATTATGTGCGATCAGCTACAGGAATTTCATTTCATTCATTCGTTCGTCGTAAAAATAAAAGAGAAAACATAACATAACAGCCTACAAAATTCGCCTTAGACTACCTGCCCCTTTAGCATGGCCGCAGTAGAAATATGCGAAAGTATAGAAACACTGTGGAGATAAACTGAAGCTACCGTTCTGATCTTTACCGCGGCTAACCGCAACTGAAAAAAATTCAAATTAAATACCACTTTATGACATACATAAAGAGCGGAACGGTGCCACTGACCTCTATCTTAAACGGTACCTTCCCTTTATCTCCACAGATACTTTCGCATTTCTACTGTGGCCATGCTAAAGGAGCTGGTAACAACTTACACGTAAACGCAAAGTACGAGTACGCCAACGCGTACTGGTAGTGGCTGGTGAGCCAACAGAAGAAGTACACTTGGACCGGGAATTCGTACTGAACGGTGTCGCTGGTGTTGATGGAGTAGATGGTGACGAGGAGCGGCATCAGCTCGAACAGCCCCAACGCGACTATGGCGCAAGTTATGTACGCTGTATAACGTAAGTATAATATAGCGGTTATGTGCGCTGTAAGTATGACGTAAGTATTAGTAAAAAACCTAAAGCAATTTTTTTCCTATTACGGGACCACCTTTGAAATGTCTTCTTTCAAACTTTTTGTTTGAAAGAAGACATTTCAAACAAAAAAAAAAAGAATCATCGAAATCGGTTCATAAATTACGAACTGAAGTGACTACTACATGTAGCGCCATCTATTGTTCACTAGAAATATAGAATTTATGATAAAAGTACCAGTAGCCGTAGCACGGCGACCAGTGGAAATGCGAAAGTATAGACAAACTGCGGAGATGAACTTAAGGTGCCGTTCCGATCTATTTTCGTTCCGAAAAATTCAATTAAAATGCCACTTTATGACAGTGTAAGTTGATGTGTTTACTAGGAATCGCTCACTAGGAATATCGAATTTGTGATAAAAAGTACCAGGAGCGCATAAACTGAAGTAGGCCATAATTAGGGTATAATATTTTGTACAAAAAATTAATATATAATAATGCTGCCAGCCTCTTGGGTACATTGCCCGCAGCCTCCGACTTAGATTTAGTTTTTTATATATAGTCTTTCTTTTTTTTTTTTTTTTATTATTCTCTCTCTGTTTTATATTTTAGTAATGTATATTACTAAAATATAAAACAGAGAGATTATAAAGTTGTTCTAATAATAGTAATTATTAGAACAACTTTATAATTTTGTATATTATGTAAGTTCTATAATTTATAATAATTATTTATTAAGCTTTAAATTATAAAATACAAAAATATATAATAATATAATACGGGAACCCTAGAACATTTTTTTTGTGATTACTAACAAGCTATAATTTTTGTGAGTAGCTACGTCATTTTGATAAGACGAACAACATTTTTATTTTCGAAAAATCTCGAAAGTGGTAGCTAACAGAGATAGAAAGGATTTCATACTTTGACTTGATGGTCCTAAAATATGGATTGTTTTATTTGTAGGACAAGGTTACTCTTAAATTATATAACTATTAACCTACCAATATACAAAAATTAGCTGGTTAGGGTTCCGTTTTAGGGTACAGTAGTCAACCAAGTTTTGTTCATTACAGAACCCTAAAACGGAACCCTAACCAGCTGATTTTTCGATCGAATGATTAATCCGCGATCGAAGGACTAATCATTCGATCGGGGATTCTTGGAAATGCTATTGTATTCTATTGTTGTCACGATCACCAGCGCTCTTATGGGGCTTGAAGGATTAAGGTACAAGTTGGAAGCCGACTACATGAAGTTGCAGCAGACGACGTGTCGTCGCGACACTACTAGTGTCTATGTATTTCTATGAATAAGTGTGGCTAGCTTCGTGTCGCTAGCTGCAGAGAGTGTTTCATAGAAATGCATAGAAACCAGTCGTCTGCAGTTGTCGGGTGTCGCTCTGTTCCAAATTGTACCTTTACAGAGTCTAGAATATGTGATCCCACCAAAAACATTTCATGTAAAAGTTACCTCGACGACCACAAAAGGTTTGCCCTGTGAAAAAGACATCAGATCTAATGTAGAGCCAAGCTTCTGAATCGACGCGGCCCAACTCTATCGATCCTAACTACAACAAATTCTACATATCAGTAAGTATGTATGGCTTCGCTATTTCGCTACCGTCGTCGTTAGAGATGAGGCGAATATTTAGTTTCTGATCTGAAGTAAGTAACGATTAACGAAACAGCCAAGCCATACATACTTACTGATATGTAGAATTTGTTGTAGTTTGGATCGATAGAGTTGGGCCGCGTCGATTCAGAAGCTTGGCTCTACATTAGATCTGATGTCTTTTTCACAGAGCAAACCTTTTGTGGTCGTCGAGGTAACTTTTACATGAAATGTTTTTGGTGGGATTTCAGTCCTTTTTGTAAGTTGCTACTTGCTAGGCTGTCTTTTTAGTCTTTTGAGTGTTTTTTTATTATTTTTTATTAAGAGGTTTTTAGTTAATGTCCATCCCGTGTAAACTTTCATGTCCTTATTTATAAAATTGGTAAAAATCTCATTTAAACTTCCATTACCCCCTACTAAACTTATTTTACGGCGTATAACCAAATTTCGGCGTATTTTAGATATCAATAAAATATAAAATATTAGACCTATTTAATTGAGACTTTGTATATTCAATAAGTCTATTATTGATATTTTATCCTGAAAATATAAACTATCTGGCACAACGGAAACCAACTCTATGAGGGTCAACTTCCACTTACCCTCATTTTAGGGGATGAGGGACGAAAATTACAAGTTTATGAATTTTTTTGTTGGTTGTATACTAAACTAAGATTGCATACCAAATTTCAGCTTTCTAGCACTTCAGGAAGTAGCCAAACATTTTGATGACCATCAGTGTGTCAGTGACGAAATCGGTGTATTTTGGATATCAATAAAATCTAAAGTATAAATTAAGCTATTCAATTGAGACTTTGTATGCTTAATAAGTCTATTGATGACATCATATCCTGAAAATATGAACTATCTGCTACAACGGAAACGAATTCTATGAAGGTTCAAAAAAACGGCAAAACACTTCGAGAAAAGGTAGGTAGTGCCCTTGCGCTTCTCTTGGCTCGTCTCGGCGGGTGCACTACCGTGCACCCAGATCATTTTGATCATACTTTATCAAGGAAAATAAACCCACCATTATCATACAATCTCAGGCGTCGAATCCAGTTCTTCAAAGTCACTCCATTGTCACCCTTTAGGTCCCGCGGCCAGACCTCGCCAACTTCAAATATCACTTGTCTGATGTGATCCCTTTTTGACGCCGCCACGAACATTTTAACAAAATCTGCTTGGAACAAACCAATTGCAATATTAAAAGTGTTCCATACAATTTTTGTAAAGGTGCTGCTATAGTACCAACGATGACAGGAATAACTAAACCCATTTAAATTATTGAAACTTGTAGAGATTTTGCGACTAGTGCCATAGTTTGCATCATCTAGACTAACATTACAAATTCGAAAGTGTGTCTTCAAACTTAAACAACAATACCAATTTTTATGAAATTTGGTATGCAGAATGAAGATACTGTAAGCCGAGATGTGACTGTAAGTTAGTGTAAGTTTAATCCCAAAAAATTTATAACATTATTCGTGTCCACGAATAATGTTATAAATTTTTTGGGAAACAAGGACTTGTTTTACCAAAGGTACGATAATGTCTCAAAAAACTTATACATAGCATACATAGTAGCTTACCTTGTAGTACCATAAAAGTGCTTGGAATAGCATTTACAACTTCGAGAAAACTCGCCCCAGTCCTGTCTTTCCGAAACAGATACAGGATCTGTCCAATCAACATCGGTATGACGAAACAGCTAAAGATCATAAGCCTCCCATGCTGCGCCAAAAAGTTTTTATTCTTGTCAGCAAATATGTTTATTCCTATAAACTTTATCATGTTTACATGTCGAATAAACGTATTGACGAAATCTTTTGGTAGCACATTAAGATCCATTTTGTTTGAGAGAAAAACACCCATAAAAATGTCGACACTAGGTCAATTACATTTATATATTGAAGATCAGATAATATGGTAAGCAAAAAAATATAAATCGGTAGAATAGCATTAAGATACCAATAAACACGTAAATACACTGCCTGTCTTTCGTTTAATTTTTTTTGCTAACCATACGATGCATTGGTATTTCAAAATTACCATCAATTATAAGCCAGAGGGCACTGCTATTTGCTAGAAATTACCCCTGTAATTTCTAACTACAAGAATTATAAATTGTATGTGTAAAATATGAATACGTAGTATATTAAAATTAATATAGAATTAAAGAGATTAAGGGCCTGTTTCACCACTTCCTGGTAAGGCTATCCACCACTTAACTTGACACATAGAGTATGAAGAATCTGTCAAATAAACCTATCGGGCACCTTATCAGGAAGCGGTGAAACAGGCCCTTAAACTTTCGTGCTTTACTTCTCATTTTGTCTATGTCTTTGTGTGACTTTTATTTGTAAGAGGCAAGACTACAACTACATAAAGGCCGCGCACAACTTTCTAACTTCAACGACTATTATTGCTCGAATTAGTATCACGTCACCTGCTTCGTTTTTCATAAGAATGAAAGAGAAGACATGAAACTTTAACAAGCTGTTAAGACTAACAGATTTCAGTCAAATTGGGCCTAAGAATAACGTAGAATAGCTTCGCCTCGCTCGTTTCGGCCCAGCAAAGAGACCAGACTCCAGACCAGAGTGCTTAATCTTTGCTTCGCTAGTTTCGACAGTGCAGTTAAATGTCAAAAATGTATTGGATTTTACATGAAGCCGCCAGTCCACCGCAGCGCACGGAGAGACTACGCACATGCGTCAAGCTTCGCTTTGCTAGAAAATATACAGGGTGCAATTTAACCTTCCTGCCAAATTTGGATATATTGATCCTTATTAAAAATAAAAATAGACGTATTTCTTCTTTTATAATCACTCAGTACTAAAATTTTGAGAAATATAAATAAAATATGGACACATGCGCAGTTGGCCCCGCCCCGCCCTTCCATTGACATTCTTGTTATTATCATAAGTTGCGAATTTTCCCTTCATACTTTGACGGGCTTAGGACCGTCAAAATGTAAAGGACGTAGACACACCCATAAATACCACATACCATAAATTAACACCCTATTTTTTCTGGTTTAATGGACCCACCTAATGATACCTAAGCCCCAAAAAAAATTTGGCAGGTAGGTTCAATTGCACCCTGTATGTGACTGTGTCCACTGCAACCCACGGACACGCTACGCACGAATTGTCAAAGTTATAAAAACGTGCGCCGCGGTGGAATGGCGGCTTTACGCATCGCTGAGTGTCATGGCACTTGCGATGCTGTTTTAAACTGGATGATGCCCGCAACTCAGTTGCGCCAAAATTAGTTTATCGCGCGGGAACCGTACATTTTTCCGGGATAAAAAGTATCCTATGTCCTTTCCCGGGACTCAAGGACTCCATGCCAAACAGCAAAATCGTTTCAGCGGTTTGGGCGTGAAGAGGTAACAGAGAGACAGACACACTTTCGCATTTATAATATTAGTATAGTATGGATTCCTTACATTTCTGACATCTAACTTTGTTATCGAAACTTGCGAATACACAAGGTGTAACAAAACTAGCTACCTTTTTTTAGGCTTTGTACGGACAAACTCATGACGCTGGGGTGCTTGCCGCTTGCCTATACAAATCACAAAAAATTGCTCTTTCAGGGTTGCCACTTTCACAGTGAACTCCATATAAGGGACACCCATATCCTGAAGTACTATTACTTTGTATTGTTACACCCTGTATAAAGCCTGAAACCGACCACTGCGCCTTCCGATTCCATATTTGCTGAGCGATCTTAACGTTGTGCACCGCCTATACTCAATCTACTTTCACTTCAACACTACAACTAAAAGCCAGCAACACACCTGCAGCTCTTCTAATGTTTCGAGTGTCCATGAGCGACGGCAGTTGCGTTCCACCAGCAGGCTTAGCATAACAGTAGAAATGGGAAAGAATCGATTTACTGACAGATTTTATCGACAAAATGGTGGATTTCCATTGTCTGTCACTTTGTCTATTCTTCCGTAGAAAGAAACCGTTTCTATGGTGACCATGCTAAGCCTACAGGTGACCCGTTTGCTCGTTTCGCCCCTTATAAAAAAAACTACCACTACATATAACTCGGTCAAGTTAACTCCGCAGTCCGCACCAAGCGGCCATGACGTCATATCGACGCTGTGTGTGCGACGGGACGAACGCGGAGAGGTTGCGGGTTAGTGGGGGGGCGAACGCGGGGAGATCTGCGGGTTAGTGGGAGGGGCATCGCATTCCAGCGAGATGCGGAGTTAGCTTGACCGAGTTGTAGTCTCAACTAAAACCACCATAGCAAATACTAGAAACATTTAATTCACATCTCTCCATCATCCGAGTCCTCAATATCGACGAGCGCCTGTTTGGCCACATTCTCTGCTTCCGTGGCGACGTGACGCGGCACCATCTCGTGGCGGCCCTTCGTGTCCTTTGACACCCAGGACAGTTCCAGCTCAAATTGCCTGTCCTTCAGCTCATCATGGATGAGGTATATACTGGAATGAGAGAAAGGTGGTATTAATATGAGGGATTTAGTAAGCTTTTGAAGACGCTCACAACTCCGCTGCGTCAAAATTCTTTTATCGCAGGAAACCGTACATTTTTGCGGGATAAAAAGTATCATAATCGGTTCAGCGGCATAGGCGTCAACAGAAGGAAGACAGATAGACAGACACACTTTGGCATTTATAAGTTTGGATTTACGGGGCGAAGCTGTGCGGGTCAGCTAATAAACTGTATTTTTCACTCGCGTAAAAACTATATCCATACTTCCATACTAATATTATAAATGCGAAAGTGTGCCTGTCTGTCTGTCTATCTGTCTGTCTGTTACCTCTTCACGCCTAAGCCGCTGAACCGATTTTGTTGAAATTTGGCATGGAGATACTTTGAGTAACGGGAAAGGACATAGTAAGGATACTTTTTATCCCGGAAAAAATGTACGTTTCCGGCGCGATAAACGAATTTTGGCGCAACGGAGTTGTGGGCGTCATCTAGTCTACATTATATTGTAAAAGATAACAAATCTACAAAAATCCCTGATTTTTTTATCAGAGAGTAAGCTGATGATGAAAAATGATTACACCCACGATAACTTCAGCTTTAAAATAATCGGTTAAGTGCAAGTCAGACTCGCGCACGAAGGGTTCCATACCGTTATAGAGCAAAAATAGACCAGAAACTGTGTTTTTTGCATGGGACCCCCCCTTAAATTTTTATTTTATTTTAATATTATTATTAATTATTAAAGTAGACATAAATAAGGATTTTGTGAAAATATCAAGTGCCTACCTGTTGCCATTATTGATACTAAGCAAAAAATGCCAAAAAATCATGTTTGTTGTATGGGAATAAATCTCCATAATATTTATTTTATTTTATGTTATAACGGCAACAGATATACACAACGGACGGACAGACAGACAGACTGACATCGAAGTCTCAGTAATAGGGTCCCGTTGAAATGAAATGATATTTATTTGGATAAAATATGGTTGCTAAAGATGTTACATTTCGGTAGATCGCATATTTTGTCGTAGTTAATGACATCCAAATATTATAATCACAATATTATAATTTGACACATTTTTATGGATGGCAATTTATAAGTAATTACATCATTCATTAGTCATAAATCATAATAATTACTAGTAAAAGATGTAATTTCTAATTTTTTTTTTTACCC
The DNA here is from genome assembly GCA_905333045.1 of Lysandra bellargus. NCBI lineage: Eukaryota > Metazoa > Arthropoda > Insecta > Lepidoptera > Lycaenidae > Lysandra > Lysandra bellargus. The sequence goes on from HG995355.1 coordinate 7,894,644, forward strand.
TTTTGGTACGGAACCCTAAAAAGGAGATCGAAATTAGTTGTTTTGTTTAGATGCTACAATGCCACAACAACAATGCCAAACATACACATGTCAAACTTGTAGCAACCCTCTGCTGTCGTCAGGGTTCAAAATGATTCCTATCAGTATCATCCCTTTTCTTTGTTTACTAAAAATGTTATGCAAAACATAAGTTTTTAGTATATAAAACTATAAAACAAGCGCGATATAAGCGACTCTTAGCGCCATCTGTTATTAATTTTTAGAAGTAACTTAATTTGAACAAATTTACGCATTTTCACCGCCTTACAACCCCTTTATCCAGTTAAAAAGTGATGTCCTTTCTCAGGCTTTAGACTATCTGTGTACAAATTTCAATACAATCGGTTCAGTAGTTTGGGCGTGAAAGCGAGACAGGCAGACAGAGATACTTTCGCATTTATAATATTAGTATAGATTAATATTATTTATTACTTACATCCTAGCGGCTTCCTTAACTAGATCCTTTACAGTGAGGTCAGCTAACTTCAGTTTTTCAATTTCAGTCTTTGCTGCCTGCTTTGCTTTGCCAACCGCACATCCAAAGTATGACTGGAAGTATAATTATAACACATTAAAATAAAATAATCATTACTATTCCAAAATCTTTTCTTTGAATATTTGTTCAGCAATTTAGGAGCTATGTAGTGACATAATATACACTTACAATCTACATACAAATATTGCCATTACCCTTAAATTGGCATTGTGCTATTTGAATGAAATGGCACTCTTGCCATTCATAGTATTTAGAAATATTTATTAACATTTTCAGGCTTCTTAGTTCTTACAGACAAACGGCACTTGTCGACGGCATGCGTCAACGGCAGTCGACAAGTACCGTTTGTCTGTAAGTGCTCATATGTGTCGAAAGAAAGAAATTGTAGCATTTACAAGAATAGTTCACTACTTTCTTAGCATGAAACTATAAGAATTAAATTACACTTACAAAGGACACACCACTGGGCTCCAGCATGTACATTTGAGGTCCATCGTGTTCTGACCATGTTCCCATGATGACTGCGCAACCGTACGGACGGACGGCACTGTAGAGAGTGTACGCGTGCATGTACATTGACACACGCTCATTCAAGTATTTAAGTGGGACTGGGATGCCGTACTGTGATCTATAGTTGGAGGCCTCCGAACGAGCTGTCTCGACTATTTGCCTCGCATCCGAGATCAAGCCAGATACTGCCTGAAATGAGAAATGTTGCAGGATGATTTAACTGATAAAACATTGAAATTAAGTATCAACACTGTATAACAATGGACAATTTGACACACTTACACACACACATTTGGGATTTAGTGTGGTTTACACAAATAATAATAATAACTTAGACTGGAGGATAGAATACAGAAAAGTTGTAAATAAAATATTGCATGCTGAATTTCACCTGGAGTTGGAAGTCATCAAGTAACCATTGCATTGTTTGTCTTTTATTTTAATGTAAGTACCAGATGATATTCTGTTGGTGAATTGTTTTGGGGATGAACAAAATATTTATAAAACTGTCATCACAGAGATTACTTACCTGCATACTTTTGCAGTTATCAAATTGCCTCCACGCTATTTATCGCCTAAATTACTTTACTTTAGCATGAAAAGGCATTATACACTTTCACAACCATAATATTTTTATGTGTGTTTTATTTGTAAGTATAGGCAACAGAAGACTAATTAAGTAAATATCGTATTTCACATACCATGCCAACATGTTCATCAATATGGAAGATCCTTTTGTTAGCGCCAGGTTCGTACAATTTGGAGGTGACCAGTTTCTCAACAGCAAACACTACTCCATCTTTCCCTCGAAGGCCAATTACAGTTCCCGAATTCTCCACTGCTTTGGCAGCATATTCCACTTGAAATACTCTGCCATCCGGTGAAAATTGAGAGGCTGATAGGTCATACTGAAAAGATGAGTATGCACTTTTACAACAAATTCTAACCTACAACTTTTGCAATTAGATGGTCGGTTGTACACACATAACAATGAGAATAGAGCCAATTTTGATATTATTAATCAAAAATATCAAGTAGTAAGAGTTACTATTGTTTGAATGAAACAAAAATAACTTACGCCTGTCCCGATAGAACTCATTATAAATTATACGATACTGTAACTATAACAATTGTTTAAGGTCACGTTTTATTATCTTAGCTTTGCGTTTACTTTCAGTCTTCAGAAGTTTCTTAAATTATTTCTAACTTCCATGAAAACTGAAAATCTTTTTTGCCGAATGCCGGATAATGACAAGCAACTTCGAATGACTTTTATATTTTTTATTTACTTCGTCTTCTTAATTATTTTTTTTGGCACAAGTCTCTGCTAGTGTCAAGTAAATAGGGAAAGGAGGCGGGAAACTTAAATTCTTGTAAAGGAAAGGCACTAATGCTAGACACGGAACTAATAGAATAGAATAGCACTTATTACAAAAATACCATAAAGACAAGAATTACTCTAATTATTTCTCAACACTGTAAATATTGCTTCTTAAAAAGGCCCATTCACTATCCTGCCTTGCAGTCCGTCGTGCAGGCCTGCAACATCATAAGCTACTGAGTATTTACTCTGACCAGAGTAAATACTCAGTAAAAATGAATTTAGACACTCAGTATTTACTTTTAACTGAGTATTTATGTTTTACTAACCACAATTGCATTATTTAAGGTTTTTCTTTCTTTATTATCTATTTGTATTATATTTTAAGTATAAGCTATGTTCTTTTTAAGTATTACCAGTATAAATGAAAATAAAATTATATAATATACTGAATGCAAAATTTTCTTTTAATATTTTTTGGACTCAGTAACGAAAAATTAGGTACTTCAGCTATAGAATACATAATTTTGATGAAAGACTACCTAATTTTGGTACGTATTTAAGTAGACGATTTTTACCATATAAATATTATAAGTTTATGATTTTTACAGTGTCGGTGTTATAAAAAAATGTCATAGGTAACTGTAATACATATCCTATTCATATTATAAAGGCGAAAGTTTGGATGTATGGATGTTTGTTACTCTTTCACACAAAAACTACTGAACGGATTTTAATGAAACCTTACATTAATATAGCTTATACATCAGAATAACACAGGCTACAATTTTAACCCACTTTCAAAATGGAGGAGGTCTTATGTTCGTTTTTTATATTCAACGATTACTCCGCCGTTTGTGAACCGATTTTCAAAAAATTTCTTTTGATGTAAAGGTTATCATCCCAATTTGATACCGTATTCATAAAAGTGGTGACCTGATGAAGGGATCCATAAGAAATCGAGGGAACTCCTTAAAAATTTACATGGAAACATGTGATGACTTCGGTTTCGTGAGCAGTATTCTAAGCATATGCCACCAAAAAGTAACGGCCGTATGAATAAAAACTTAGCGAGGGTTTTAACTACGTTTTAACTATGTTAAAACCTGTTATAAACCCTCGCTAAGTTTTTATTCATACGACCGTAAGATTTTGCACCGGGTATACTATGGTTTGGAAGGTGCTGAGAGAACTTCTGACTCTTTATAGATACAAGTTTGGGAATTTCGACGTTGTTTTAAGAACGAAAAGCATATGCTACTACGCAAATTACATTTATCATCATCATCACCAATCACTATAACCATAAATCGTTAAAGAACCATGCATCGTCCCGTTTTGACCCTATTATTGGTACTTTTCAAAGTTTTTGGTGCTATGAAGAAATTAAGATAAGCGAAGGGTCGACATAACATTGACAACCTTCAACCACGGACGTAAAAAAAATACGGACGTAACCTTGCCTAATCACCAGTGAAGCATAGAAATGGCCGCCCGTGTCATTGACGTCGTCACTCAATGTACAATGACAGCGGGTTGTAGTACCTAGTTGCGTGTGTGTCGGTCACGTGTACAATAAATGAAATTGTCGTACCTTACATGCTTCACCTCTTTATAGTGTAATGCTCCGTCCGTATTTTTTTTACGTCCGTGCCTTCAACATGAAGCTACATTAGACCAAGATAGATAATTTTAAAAGAAAAAAAAATATGGTAGAATGAAAACCCATTAGAAAAGGAGGAGAATATTATAAAAATTAAGGGAAAAATAATTTACAGGCGATCTGAGATCTTAAGAGCCCGGGTTACCCTCGAAATTCTCATACATACGTAATACCAAAATCATTTTCTCATACGAAAATATTTAACATGTTTGAGTTATTTTTCAGCTTAAAATAGTAATTACCTAGGTTCCTGCACAAAAATTAACTTCAAAATATTTGAAAACTAAAAAAAATTTTTTTGTGTAAGTAAATTTTTTTTTTACTAAATTTACTACTAAATATTAAAACACTAAAAAATAGAGTAAAACACTAAAAAAATTATAAATAAATTTTAAATTTACTACAAAATATTTCAACTCTAAAAAATATTTTTTAGTATTAAAATATTTTGTAGTAAATTTACTGTAAAGTAAATGGCAACAGTGCCATTATCGATATCGAGCAAAAAGGGCAAAAAAATAGGTTTTTTGTATGGGAGCCCCCTTTTAATATTTATTTTATTGTTACTATTTTTGTTGTTATAGCGGCAACAAAAATACACATTCTGTGAAAATTTTAGAAGTCTAGATATAGCGGTTCTTGAGATACAGCCTGGAGACAGATAGACAGACGCGACGGAGAAACAGTATCTACCCTTTGGGTACGCAATCGTAAAAACTAGGATAATCGAAGATCTGGAGTACCTGGTGGTGGTGACCCTGATTAGAAAACACAAAAGCCCAAACAATTAACAAACTATTAGAGATCGACATGCCATCTTAACAAAATATATTCAACTTGGTGGGCCGCTTCATTTGATGTAAAAAATCAAAGATCTGAACTCTGAAGTATCTGATGAAGAACCCTCAGCTGGTTTCAGCTGTATTAGAGATATTATGGTAATGCCCCCTCAGATCTGCAATAGTTGCATACCGTACGTTGCTGAACATAACACGAAATGCATGTGCAATGTGTATACGTGTGATAATAATAATAATGATTCCCACACCGGTTTCGGTGACGATGGCCGGTTTCATTGAAAGGCCAGTTACGCAGGAGTAATTTTATAGTGCCCAAGTGTATGCGCAGTACACAAAAGCAATCTCTATTCCTTTACTCGCATAACCCAGTAGGGCGAAAGACCGACACGACTGGCGAGAGATAAGGCGCAGGACCGACTTTTTACATGCCCATCCGACGCATGGATCATCTTACTTGTCAGACAATCCACCTGATTGTCTGCATTGATGATCAGCCTGCATTGTCCTAACCAAACTTGGAAATAATACGTTTCCAAGGCGGGAATCGAACTCACATCCTCCGATTCAAGAGCCACGCACTAAACCACTAGACCACGGAGGCGTATGTAACACGTGTGATGCTGATGGTGACGTTTACACGAGCGCGCAATCCTACACGAGCGATATGATCAAACCCTTTACTTACGGCTCAGCTTAAAAAACCAATATGCCCACGTTTCTAAAAAAAGAAGTGAAATCCCACCAAAAACATAAACTGTAAAAAACTATCCAAGTCTCGAATCTCGATGGATCTGCTTGTTTATCTCTAATTAGGGTTCCTTGTTGACTACGGAACCCTAAAAAGTAATTAAATCTAGACAAAGTCGTACCAAGTCTAAGGTTCCTTTATTTTTATAAAGAAATCTCAGAAATATAATTAAATAATTTTAATTAAATTATAAAAAATATATTTAAATAAATATTTTTATAAAATAAAAAATAAAATACGAATAAAAAATAATGATACAACTACGAAATTAATAGTATTTTTGTATCTTCTTTTAACTTTATTACTAAAAATGTAACGACCGACATTAAGGTCCCATTTAATATTTATGAATACTTCTATGGTAACTAAGAGAAATTACCTACATGTTTTTGGTACACGTCTTGTTACTAAAGGATAATTAAAGTTATTTAAAAAATAAGAACTTCAATGTTAATAAAAATGTATATTTATTTTTATGTGACATCACTAAACTTTTAATCACCGACAATAAGGTCCCTTTTGAAAAGTGTTAAGTGTTTGTACCAGCTTTTTACTAAAATTTACCTCGAATTTTAAGACAGAAAAAAGTTGCTTTTTAAATAGAAGTTTATATATTTGATCTCATTTGACTATGTTTAAGTGTAGTAAATATATATATTTTTGTTGATTTTGACTGATTAATAACATTAGTAGAAGCACAATGTTTATTTGTTCAAATTTTTTTAAATACAATAAACAATGTTGTTTAATATCGGAAACGTCTCTAATTAGTAAAATATGATCCGTTTTATATTATTCTTTTATAAAATCCAATAGAAAACATACTATAAATGAAATATTTAGTAAAAACCATCTTGAGCATTTTCATTACATCATACACTTTGGCGTGGTAAACAACAGGAATAGGGTTATAAAATTATATAATTGAAGTTAAATTCTAAAAGGCCATATAACGTACTTCTCAAAAAACATGATATCTATGTAACTTCCTACAATTGAATGCTATTTTCTCAATATCGCCTTTTACGACTTTCGAGTTGAAACATTTTTTAAAAAAATATTTTCCAGACCTACACGCATGTTATTTACATGGTTCGATAGCCTATTAAATGTAGATTGTGGGGATACTAATAACTCAATACCGACAATAAGGTCCCTTCACGCTGATAACGTCACATATTATACTTTAGTACCGCTATCCCCAACCCGCGGCCGCATGCGGCCCGCCGGGACTCTATTTGTGGCCCGTGTGATGTTAAACAATTTTTAAATTCATGCCCACCAACAAAATAACGTAAAGTCTACGTGATAGTCGTAAATTTTTTTCCATTTTTAAATACTTAATTTTGAAGAATGTTATATTTTAACCCTAAAAAATGTTGTTACGGCCCGCGACACCAAGACCAAAACATGTTTGTGCCCCGTAAAAAAAAGGTTCGGGACCACTGCGTTAGTAAATTTTTCAGAAAATGCAAAAAATCGAAAAAAACTCAAATTTGAAAATTCTTTATTAATTTTATTTAAAAATGTGATTGCTGTAATTTGTTGTAATTAAAAAGTGTATTTATTTAATTATAATTACATTTCTGTCATAGAAAATCTCATTATCTATAAATATGACTTTAATTGAAACTTTGAACCCCAATTTCACCCCCTTGGGAGTAGAATTTCCAAATGCACTTAAATGCGTATCCAAATATTTTTAATCAGCAGCCAAAAATGAACTTTCATGTTTCTAACTTAGGAAATAAAATAACGAACTTTCATTTGAACTATTAACCCCTATTTCACCCCCTTGGCAGTAGAATTTCCAGAAACGCTTAAATACATATCCATTCATTTTTAATCGGTAGCCCAAAAATAAACTTTCATGTATCTAACTTAAGAAATGACTGACTTTCATTCAAACTTTCAACCCCTATTTCAACCCCTTCGGGGTAAAATTTCAAAATTCCTTCCTTAGTGGGGGTCTACTTAATAAATCACCAAATTTTGTGGCTGTAACTTTAACAGTTTTTGCTCAGCGATGATGAATCAGTTAGTCAGTCAGGACATATTATTTTATAAGTATAGATTTTCATTTGTATTCATATATAATGAGATTTTATATAACAGAAATGTAATAATCAAATAATTGATCAACTTTTTAATTACAACAAATTGTAGCAATCACATTTTTAAATAAAATTTATAAAGAGTTTTCAAATTTGAGTTTTTTTTTAGATTTTTGCATTTTCTGAGAAGATTTACTATAATATAATATTTTTTTACCATTGGAAAGTAAAGATTTCAACGAATAGAAAGCATACCAATTTTTTTAAAACAGCTGATATTTTGACGGGTGAATTTTCGATTGAAAATTAGGGTATTTTTTCGATATAATTTCGAAATAAGGTGAAAAAATAAAATATATTTCTTATCAAATAAATTACAGCGTATTTGATACAAAAAAGTTAAGTTTTCACCGAATTTTGTGAAAAAAAAAATTTTTTTAAAGATATTAATAAAAACCAAAAACATGTTTTTTTTTTAATTTTTCACATAAATTTTAAGGTTATGTGGAAAAAGCGTGACTACAAAAGTTTTAGATCTTTCTATTACCTACAACTTTGCCATTTAACTTTTTTCCATAGGACTTTTAGTTTTACCGGAAATCGAGACAAATCATTTTTTACCCTTAAAATCCCACCCCCACACCCTTTCCGAACTCAGATCGCCCGTAAATTATTTTCCCTTAATTTTTATATTATTTTCCTCATTTTCTAATGGGTTTCATCCTACTATTATTATTTTTAACTTTTTATTATTTTTAAAGGTAAGGTATCGGCACTGGTCTACATTATCTTAATTTTACTTAAAATTATTAATCCGTTAAATTATAAGTATCTTTCATTATTCTGTAATGGTTTTGATTTGTTTAAGTGTAATTAGAACCTAAAATATTGAATAAAACGTTTTTACTGTGTCCAATGAGTAAATACTCATACAATAAAGTAAATACTCAGTATTTACTGAGTTTGAGTTTTTACTCTGACTCAGTTTTTACTGCCTTACCCATCCCTAATCTTGCATAAGCCGGCGGACTGCACGGCGGCTAGCAGGATAGTGAATGCCAAATGGTGTTGCAGGCCTGCACGGCGGACTGCAATGCAGGATAGTGAATGGGCTGTTTTAGCTATCTGTTGATGTGAAAACATATATTATGGACGCGTTCGGATACAACATTTTAAAATGGGATCAGTTTTCGTAAATAATGTGACCGCGTCATCACGCGCTCAGCAATTTCTTAGCAAATAGGTTATGGAAGGCGAAATTTTGCACATAAGTTTTGAATAGGTACTTACATTTATTTGATTTTTTGTAATTTATAATGATTTCATTGGATTAATGGTCATGTTGTATATACTAATAATTAATATTTATGATTTTTTATCCATTTTCCCTAAAAATATTACTTATTAGTTCTTGAAAATGTAAAAAACCTAATAGATGACATGGATCTCATCTTTTAGTTTTGCAATACTTACATACTTACTAAAGTTATTTTGTAGTTTATTATACTGCATATATCATCACTATTTTCTGAAAATATAATTCTATTAACAAACTAACAACTTAGAACTACTGTACCTAAAATGGACATGGTGTCTAATATTAGATCTTGTACTGATCTAAATATCGATTGCTTTAGTTTTTTAGCAGTAAAAAGAAGAAAAAGGAGAGCTGAGAGAAAAAAAAAAGAAGAAAAAAGAAGAGGAAAGAGAAGCATAGAGACTAAAGACTGAAAATAAATTTGCTAGGAAAAAATATGAAAAATAGAAATAAAAGGAAAGATAGTTTCAGGATGGAAGAAGAATGGATAGAATCTGGAGACAACGTGGATAATATTTCTGATGCGTGTAGTTATTATGATGAAGTAAATTAAATCTTTTGAAAAACTGCAAATAAAGACATAGATAATAGGAAAAATGTAAAATGTAATGTAATGTTCTATGTCAACTATTAGTTCACATTGGTGTCTACTGTCTACTATTATAGTGCGTTTCATCAAATAGTTCCTTTGCCATCATGTTGGTATTCCTGTCTGTCAATAATGTAAACAAGGTTGACAGCTCTGCGAGTTTTCTTATGTTTTACTGTGATTTCGTGAGAAAATCATGCCGAAAACATTAAAGAGTGGTGAAAGAATGATGGTGGTAAGAGTGAAAGAGTTTTGTGAACGTGAAAAACTTAAGTAGGCCCCAATAATTCCAATAAACTCGAGTTGCCGCCATTACGGCTTAGTGAAATAGGGTTACCAGCGTCAGCTTAATCACCCATAAGCACAGTAAAACTTATGAATACTTGCAGAGCGTGTATCATGGGCGTGCATACTATGAAGGCATAAAAGCAGTGCTTACCTTATGATAAATACTTGCTATACACATATTTTAATTTAACTTTCGTACGTTTTAGATTGACTTTAATTATTATTATTAGTAAAAATATGAATACACATTAACGCCTACATTTATAAAATAGCACCAATTGATTTGCAAAACTACTTAAACATAAGTCGGTAAGTGGTAACTAGGTGCGCCGCGCGAAGGTACGCACCAATATTATACTATATAGGTACATATCTGTGGTTACATGCATTCGATGTCACGCAGACCCCGCCTATATGTGTGAGTTAAGATTTTCGTATTCGTACACTGTTCGCAAACGTGTGTGCGTGTGCTATTTAGTATGCCAGGCCCTGCCGCATGAGACGGCGCGAATGGCGCGTTCGGAAGTAATCGGATATGTTCGTTGCCTATAACCCGAGTAAAAATAATAGACGGAAATCTAATTAATCACATATGCACATAGTGCATTTTTGTTTAGTACGGTTTATATTTGTTTACATTACAGAAGTGTTTTGTATTTTGGAAGGCCATTTTTTCATGTGATGAGCACTGTAACATATTATTTTTGTTTGCGCCAGTATATTTATAGTTTTCTTAGAAGATTTTTATTATTTTAACATTTAAAAGTTTGTACATTTAACAGTTTATTAGATATTAGTTATTACTGAGTTTCTAATTTCTATATTAAGTGCGTTTTTTGAATTCTTAAAAATGTTATTTGACTGTGAGGTTTGTGTTGTGTGAAAATGTGTGTTTATTAAAAATTAAAAATAACAAGTTTTCACAATTGTCATTCAGTGAAAAGATTTTAATTGTGATTTGTGTCGAAAGGTAGGTACGTGTACCTGAGTTACAACAATTAAACCAGCAACAAAAATGAAATGTAAGTAACTCGAAAGTTTCATGTTATTCATATTCATGTACTAATTTATTTTATCATTTTATAATATTACTAGCGACCCGCCCCAGCGTCGCACGGGTATAAAATATATAGCCACTGAAAAAAATATTAAAATCGATAGCCTATCACTATCCTTCATGTGGTCTACTTCTTATATCAGCCAAATAACATAAAAATTGCTCCAGTAGCTCGCGAGATAAACCCTTTCAAATAATTTCCCCCGTTTTTCCACATTCTCCTATTAGTCTTAGCGTGATAATTAATAAAACAAAAGCCTTCCTCAATAAATGGGCTATCTAACACTGAAAGAATTTTTTAAATCGGACCAGTAGTTCCTGAGATTAGCGCGTACAGTTAGCCCTTTCAAATAATTTTCCCCGTTTTTTCCACATTTTCCTCTATTTCTTGACTTCTATTAATCTTAGCGTGATAAAATATAGCCTTCCTCGATAAATGGGCTTCTAACACTGAAAGAATCATCAAAATCCGTTGCGTAGTTTTAAAGATTAAAGGGAACAAAGGGACATGAGGGAAAAAAAACGACTTTGTTTTATAATAAGTATAGAGACATACTTTATATTAAATGCGAAAGTATCTCTGTCTGTCTGTCTCGCTTTCACGCCAAAACTAATGAACCGATTGTAATAGAATTTTGTACACAGTTAGTCTAGAGCCTGAGAAATGACATAGGCTACATTTTTATAAGACAAAAATATATTATGTATCCATTGTATGTATCTAATTTCCATGGAAATATCGATGAAAATGAATTCACATTGCATTTCTAATATATAACAATAGATGGCGTTTTTATTTATTTTAGCTTAGCACACATGTGAACGCAAATGAACTTTCATTGTAGTTCCAACACGTGACAACAGATGGCGTTTTTTTGTTTCTTCATAACACAACGTACTCATATATTATAATAGTTTAGAAAACATAGTTTTTAATTTATATCCACACTAATATTACAATTTATGCGAAAATATCTCTTTTTGTCCGTTTGTCTGTCTGTTTGCTTTCACGCCAAAACTACTAAGTCGATACCGCTGCTTACCCCATGTCAAAAACGTGTGCACGCCTCTGGCGTGTATACCGTGTTTACGTTACTAACAGAGAATGCCAACATGATGGCAAAGGAACTATTCGATGAAACGTAATTCTAGTAACGAAAACTACATACACACCTGACACGATTCACGAACGAAGGCGCGGGTAAAAGCTAGTATAATAATTATCAGGGCGAGCGAAGCGAGCCCTAGTACTTCTCACAACCTGTACATTTTGTGATACACTTTACGGACAAACTATCACGATTTGTGCTTTAACATAGTATTTACATGTAAATGTGTTATCATCAGACATCAGTCAGTGAAGGTGTGATGAAGCGAGCCCTCACAAAGCTCGGCTTTTAGCTAGTAAATACGAAAGTGACTTTGGTTGTTACGTCTTCACACGTACCTACACGTTGTCTGGAGTATGGAGAAAGACATAGGGTACCTTTTATACCGGGAAAAAGAACGGTCCCCGAGGGATAGATGTTAGCGTAGGCAGAGCAGCGGGCGAAAGCTGTTATGCAGGCACTTCACATGGCTATTTGTATTTGCTATTGGCTATTTGTTGTATTTTCCAACATTATTGACGAATACGCAAACGTGCAAATAAAGGCAAAATTCGACCTTCCACACATGGGCGTCAATTAATACCGTACCGAACTTTTACTTGATTTTGTTTACTTGCCTATTTGACTCCTTTGATGTGCGTCAAAAACCGACAAAGTTACGGATACGTGTATTTGGTATTGGTCATATTTGTCAAATAGGCAAATAAGGCCAATAAGGTTTGTCAAACATACCGTCTACACATGGTGATTGTTTGGCAAATACATCAAATACGCAAATACAAATAGCCATGTGAAGTGCCATGTTATGCCATACAATTTTATTTAAGTGCATTTTGTGATAACATAATATTATTATCTCCCCTAATTTAAGGTAGCACAATGAGGGTAATGTGGCAACATTAATTTTCATTAGTGGCAAAGGAACTATTTGATGAAACGCACCATAGTGATGTTCGTTTTTAACCGACTTCCAAAAAACGAGGAGGTTATATGTTCGGCTGTGGATTTTTTTTTTTATTTTTTTTTTATTTTTTTTTTTTGTATGTTCAACGATTACTCCGCCGTTTGTGAACCGATTTTCGAAATTTTTGTTTTGTTGTATTAGGTTTCACTCCAATTTGGTACCATGTTCACAAAAGTGGTGACCTGATGATGGGATCCATGAGTAATCGAGGGAACTCCTCGAAATTTATATGGAAACATATGGTGATTTTGGTTTTATGTGAAGTGTACTAAGAATATGCTACCAAAAAGTCAAATATTGGGTCAAAGTATACCATGGTTTCGAAGATGCTGAGAGAACTCCTGACTCCTTATAGATACACGTTCGGGAGTTTCGGCGTTGTTTTAAGAACAGAAAGCATATGCTACTATGCAATTCATATTCATCATCATAATCATCATCATCATCATCATCGTCATCATCATCATTAAGGTCACCAATATCTCATGGCACAGAATTAATAATAGTACAAGGCATAGGTATGGATATACTAATAATAATAATTATGTACTGTATAACAACACCTGTTTGTTTAATACATGGCGGTCGGCGCCGCAGAGGCGACGGCGTCGCCGCGCCGCCGCGCCGCGTGGCGCGTGGCGGCAGACGACAGATCGAATACTTTACTAATTACTTTATAAAATTTAAATAGACAAATAGAATTAAAATAAAGTTATTTTAAAAAGAGCATTTACACAAAACAAAGTCATTAAGTGTCTTTTTAATCAGTTATACTTATTAATCGATAGATGGCGCACTAAGTATCGATTTGAATTCTTGATTAAGCGCTTATTCCACTTATCCTAGCTAGGAAGTCCTAGCTAGGGTCCTAAAAAATTTAGTCAAGTGGAATAACATTTAGAAGCTAGGATCCTAGCTAGGATCCTAAATCGGAAAAAATTTAGTCAAGTGGAATGACATTTAGAAAGCTAGGATCCTAGCTAGGACTTCCTAGCTAGGATAAGTGGAATAAGCGCTTTACAAGAACAGAGCTGTCAATAATTATGATAATATTAAATATTATGAGTAGCAACGCTACATCCTATGCAAGTTTATACAATTTTTTATCTGATAGATCCTTCGATCGTGGAAAAACGAGACACAATAGCCTTTCTATTGTTATCTCAATCGCCGGTGACCGCTTGGGGCTTGAAGCATTAAAATTGTTAAATTACTTAGCACAATATGTTCACTTCACTGATAATATATAATTTTGTGAGTGTGAGTTGTGACTCTTGACAAATTGTAATAAGATACGTAAAATATACGCGAAGGTTTACCTACTAGTGTAACTAAAAAGAGTGAAATTATTATTATTTTTAACAAAAAATTAAAACCGACTTCCAAGGTAAAAACAATAATAACATTAATATGAACTAAAAAGTATTAAATAATTTTTACTATCTAATGGTGCCTTTTTCCGAATTCGGCTAAAACTCAACTATTTCTGTATTCAATCTTCATAATTTTGAAGTCGGTGCCAGTTCCAAAAGTTTCAAATATTCTGTCAGAGGACTGAAGATTCAGCTATCTGGTACCGACTTCAAAATAATGAAGATTGAATACAGAAATAGTTGAGTTTTAGCCGAATTCGGAAAAAGGCACCATTAGATAGTAAAAATTATTTAATACTTTTTAGTTCATATTAATGTTATTATTGTTTTTACCTTGGAAGTCGGTTTTAATTTTTTGTTAAAAATAATAATTTGTGATGTCATCTGGGTGAATTTCCCAAATGGCTTTTTATTTTGTCTTCGTTGAAATCACTTTAAAAAAGTGTGTTTTTTCTCACGTCGCTGCTCTCATATCATTTTAACCACCGATATCATAAACTTATAATATACTGTCGTATAATATGATAATTTACACCGAAATTATAAGAAAATACCAATCGGTGTCTTAAATCTAATATCGGTGTTTGGAATCATGACCAACGCACAGTTTTGTCACATCGGTGGATTGATTTATCATATCGGTTGATAATTTTACCATATCGGTGAATTGTTTTATCATATCGGTTGATATTCTAGTGGCAATTGGCATTTCGTTAAAACAAAGAAATTACAAATTCGCAAGATTGTAAAAATATATGGATGTCATCCTTGCATCCATACATTTTTACATCCATATATTGGGCAATTTTATGTTTTTACCTATAAGAGGTTTTTTAACCGACTTCAAAAAAGGAGGTTATCAATTCGACGCGTATGTATGTTTTTATGTTTGTGTTCGGATATCTCTGGAAGTGCCATTCCGATTTCAGTAATTCTTTTTTTGTTGTACTAGGTATTGTTCAACTTAGGGAATAGTGCAAGTTTCATCAAAATCGGTTAAGTAGTTTTTGAGATAGGGAGTTTTAATTCTCAATTACGTACAATTTTGAAGTCGGTTTTATCTTCTTAAAATACAGTTATTTCACATACTTATAGTTCATTTTATTAAAGACAACGATGATAAATTTTATTTTATTTTTTATTCTAAGTCCCTCTATCAATGTCCAGTGCACATTTTTAAATATTTTAATTTAATTTTAAGAACTCTGTTCTTCATCAAAATAAATACATAAATATAATATTATGTAGATACTATTATTATCATATCGCTGGATTAGTATGTCATTTCGGTGGTTAAACTTATCACATCGGTGCTCAGACATAAAAATCGGTGCCTGTTTATCATGTCGGTGGAAACCAAAATTCAAACTGAATTTTCTCCTTAGTCTTAAATGATACGTTAATGATATTAAATTTGGGAACATTTTGTGTCCTAAATAATACATAAAACCTGAAAAGTATATAAAATATTTATAAATAAAAAAGTTCACCAATATGATACAAAAAAAGGCACTTGTTTAAATTCACCCATCTATTAGCTCTTATGACTGAGTTTACAAAAAGACCAATAATATATTTTTTATTGATTTATCAGAGAATATTTATAATAGTTTTATTTTGTAAGAGATACTGAAGACATGGAAGAAGTTATCAATCCTTAATTTTCATAATTTATATATATTTTATAACATTCAAATGTTTCATGTTTCCTTGAAGTGTCTGCCATTAGTGCTTTTCCCTTATATTATGTTTTTTGGCGAACAGTGCAGTGGAAAATGTAGTGAGAAAAGGTTATTGTGATAACTGAGTTGATGTGTAATAATATACATATTGCTAGGTTATCAACCATTAATATTAATTATTATTAACTAGATGAAGCCCGCAACTTCGTTGCGCCAAAATTCGTTTCTCGCGTGGGAACCGTACATTTTTCCGGGATAAAAAGTATCCAGTCCTTTCCCGGGACTCAAAGTATCTCCATAGCAAATTTCAGCGAAATCGGTTCAGCGGTTTCGGCGTGAAGTGGTAACAGACAGACAGACAGACACACTTTCGCATTTATAATATTATTATTATATTATTAATTAATAAATTAATTATTAAATTATTAATAATTATTATTATTATTAAATTATTAATATTATTAATATACTTATTAAAGTTATTAATTAATATTATTAAATTACTAATTATTACTATTATATTATTAAATTATTAATATTATTAAAATTATTATTATATTATTATTAATTACTTATTATATTATTAGTAATATTCGTTATCGTAAGCAAGTGAGGGTAAATGTTAAAATACGAATTCAAATAAACTCGGCCAAGTGCGAGTCGGACTCGCCCACCTTTTGGTTTCGTACCATTTTAGAGCAAAATCTTGAAAAATTTAGTTTTTTGCATACTTACATAAACATACTATTTTATGCTTAATAAATTAATAATATTTATTGATGCTTCTTGGCTGTTAAATATTTTTAAGTACGTAATTTTATTT
Source organism: Lysandra bellargus (assembly GCA_905333045.1). Lineage (NCBI taxonomy): Eukaryota > Metazoa > Arthropoda > Insecta > Lepidoptera > Lycaenidae > Lysandra > Lysandra bellargus. The sequence goes on from HG995355.1 coordinate 7,911,478, forward strand.
TATGAAAGTGTATTATATAAAATTAAATATTTTGTGATTATTCCTGTCAATTTTCATATTGATATTACGTAAGGGTCACTATGACGTAGGTGACAATATTATGTAGAGTACATAGTTCAAACCACGGAGCTAAATACAATGCTCCTACCTCCTTTTAACTTTTAAGTTCAGTATGTCTTCAGGAACCGTAGAGTCGAGCGTACCCGCGCGCAATATATTATAATTATTATTGTACTAGCCACTAAGTATTGTACTGTGTAGTTTAATAAACAATTATTATCGGAGCCTACGAACTTTTTGACCGACTTCCAAAAAGGTAATACGTTCGGCTGTATGTATTTTTTTTATGTATGTTCAACAATTACTCAGCCGTTTGTGTTCCGATTTTCAAAATTCTTTTTGTGTTGTATAGGGTTTGATTCAAATTTGGTATCATGTTCATAAAAGTGGTGATCTGATGATGGGATCCATGAGTAATCGAGGGGACTCCTTGAAATTTGTATGGAAACATATAGTGATTTCGATTTTTTCTGAAGTATTCGAGGTAAACGCTACCAAAAAGTAAGACTTCACACCAGGTTATATCCTGGATCCGAAAGTACCGAACAGAACTTTTGAATGCTTATAGGTACAGGTTCGGGATTTCGGTGTTGTTTAAACAACTGAAAGCATAAGCCAACACATCAATTTGATTGATCATCATCATCACAACCATAATTATAGCATGGGTCATCACACTATGACCCAATTATTGGTACTTTTCGTGATATTTTGCATCGAAGCAGTTGTTTTGATGATGATTTCGCTGTTTGTGGACCGATTTTCAAAATTCTCATATTGTTGTATATGATATAATCTTAATTTTGTATAACAATTACGAAAGTGGTGAGCTGATGATGGGATCTATGAGCAAACGAGGGAAATGCTTGAAATTTATCAAAACACTCATAGTGGTTAAAATATTGTTTCTTGTAAGTTGAACATATGTTACGAATAAGGGAAATTTCATAAGAAGGTCCAAAGTCACTGAATGGAACTCCTGAACCTTTAAAGATAAAAGTTTGGAAATTGCAGCATCGCTTAGATAACTGCAAGCATTTACCACAATTTCGCTTACAGTAACATAATATGAATAGTTAACATTCGTATTGGTTAATTACACATAAAGCCTTATTTTGTAGATAACTAAAAATGGTGAAATTATTATTTTTAACAAAAAATTAAAACCGACTTCCAAGGAAAAAACAATAGTAATATAAACTAAAAAGTATTAAATAACTCTTAATCTTTAATAGTGCCTTTTTCAGAATTCGTCTAAATCTCAACTATTTCTGTACATGATACAATCTTATCTTTATTACTTTGAAGTCGGTTGATTGATATTTGACGTCCATGTGTGGAAGGCCGTATTTGTCTTTATTTGCTTGTTTGCGTATTCGTCAATAATATTGCCAAATACAACAAATAGCCAATAGCAAATACAAATAGCCATTTGAAGTGCCTGCATTACATACCGTCTACACATGGTGATTGTTTGGCGAATACGTCAAATTACAAATACGCAAATACAAATAGCCATGTGTAGTGCCTCCATCACTTAGTAATATTTTATTTATGCTCTAGATACATCTATTTAATTAAATTTACTTAGTAAGTATGATATATCATACATACTTAGCTACTACCTAGTACTAGTAAGTACCTAGGTAGTACTTAGTAGATAAGTACCTACCTAATGTGTCTTATGTTTGATACGAACATGTTTGTATTGAGTAGATTATTCGGACACATACATTCGTAAATAAACATGGATCCTCAGATGAAGCGAGGCGGAAAAGTACACATACTTATGAATATGAAAACGGAGCGTACGAAAAACACAAGGGTGTTTCAAAAGTAGCAGATTACCATGTCAAAAGAATTTACGAGGCGCCCTGTTTACACGTTCGCGACCCGCCATAAATGCCGAAAAACCGAGAACTTTATTATCGCGAAATCCATACGGCACTTGAGGGCCGAAGTTGCTTAAGTACTGTAGTCTGTAAGCCTGACGATAAATTGTTCTACCTATCTACTACATTGTTTATCTTTAGCAGGAACTTTTTTTTAAAAAAGTAGGTAAGTATAGTCGAATAATTAATATATTAAAGACGATAGCACTCAGCAGCGGTCAAAACTCAAAAACCTTTTAATCTAGGAGGTAGCATGTGAAAAATGCTCACACTGTATATTTTAGTTAGCAAAAGAAAAATATTAACATTAGACACAGACTAAGTATTATTGATTCATCTAAAAAAACCTTTTCTGAGCGTTTTCACAATATTATGCAGTACCTACGAATTACGATATCACAATATCGCATCGATAACGACATAGACGTGAAATAAATAAAATAGGAATGATTTCCTAAATAATACAATATTATACATAAGTATTAAGTACATCTTTATTTTAGTTGAAAAAACGCACTTATGCAGAGCACATAAAAGTGTTGGCGGTTTTGAATCAGCGGATGTCGGTGTCGCGTTACGTGAAAACTTCTATTTAAGTTATATTAAGGCGCTATATCAAAAGTAATTTTATACTTATTTTATACTTAATTTGTATGACTATAGTTTTGAATACGTTGCGGCCAGAAGCTATCGGCTCGCTCGGAAAACATGCGACAAAACGTAATCATAATCATTTAAAAAATAACTAGGACCATTTAATCAAAATGATTCTATACGATTTTGAGTTGCAAAGGTCTATCTATCAATTAGACTAATTTCCTACAATACATCTATTTTCGTTTTAAAAATAATCTTCAAATTTCGTATTTTTAAGAGGTCATTTCGAAAATTAAATGTATCGAGGCAAAATACATTATTCGTGTTTCTAGTTCTTCTCGAACCTAGATGAGGCTATGAAGATATGTTTATCTCATTACTAGATTTGTAACATTTCTGAGGGTCCTATAGTATTACGTCAACAGGACAGTTTTTTCAATATAGCACCTTACGGCCATTCTCCGGTTTGGCATTATTTGCCTCATTACCGTAACCATTTTTTTTCTTCGTCGATTTGACTCAGACACATTGAAATATTTAAAAAATGAAAGATACGAACACAATAATAAATGTGGCGTGAAACAGTTAGTTAAAGTTTTTTGGATAATGAGAATAAAAATTTATGGGTACGGTAATTAGACAAATGTAGTGTTTTACGTAACGATACAACGACACAATTGATAAAAACTAGCTTAGGGCAACGTAAATTATGTAACATAAACATAATATACATAATAAAAATCTAATTTAAACATAATTGAAAAGTAACGATCACGGTAATTACACAAGTTTGTAACCAAAGCTACAGTAATTAGATACTAATGTCCTTTATCGGTGGCACATTAACATTAACGACGTGGGACCGCTGATGGGCCATGGCACACACTAAGGAGCAGCAACCCGTGCACTCGTAATGTGCCAAATCCTGATGTTTTTGGATGGGCATCCAAAAACAACAGGTGTTACGGTAATTAGAACTTTTGATCGGACAAGCAATTATTTCATGATAACTATTTATAGGCTGGGCCTATTGAGTCGATATTTTGCAATGCGATAACCAATGTTCATAGGCGCTTAAAACCATGAATAGATTAAATAAAATTGGTACGTTATAAAAATTACAAGCAAGTTTCGAGATCAAGTTGGCGTGGGGACACGTTGCGGCAGTTAGAAAAACATGGTTTTTGAACACGAATTCAATTAATTTAGTCTGAATTACTTAAATTAGAAGCCTGTGTTTAAGTTTGTAGCTAGATACTGATGCTAACTACCGCTTAAAAATATTACATACTTGATTAAGATAATATTACAGAGTATACAAGCACGTAAATTTTGGTCTCACCGCTTAAGACCGCTTAAGACTTCCCGTGCGAAGTTTGTCCGGCTTTCCTTTGATATTCAAGATTTTAATTGTCCTTGATCCTTCAGCTTTCGTGACGCGGAAATGTCCTTTTCTATTTATTGTTAAACTTTAACTGGAATGAAATTGATTAATCTTGATGAAAAATTTTGCAGAAAATCCAGAAATTTTGGAATTACATAATTGATATCTAGTATGTAGTGAATAGAGATACTATAAGAGCAGAATATGCGACGTGGCGATATTGGAAATAATACGAGTACGAAGAGTTGGCCGCAAAGTTAGGTAGATAAATTAATAGTAACGGCCTAATGCGTTAGAAGCTTGCGAAAAAGGAAAATAAAATGATTAGATTAATAACTACCCTATTCATTTTTATTTAAAGCTCTTAATAAATATTGCAGCTACGTGAAAATCACTATTTTTCCAGCTACTCCTATGTGAAGGTAAGTAAATTCCAAACAGTTAAAAATTACTAGTGTTAGTAATTATTAGTGGTTAAAATTACGAATGCTTCGTCTAGAATTCTAGACTCTAGACTTAGAGTCTAGAGTCTACACCTTAGAGTATAAAATTGTTAATGAAGGCAAAAAAAAGTTAACGACAAATACAATATTACTGATAAATATTCGCAAATTATTGCTTATTAACTTTCTTAATGTTACTTGAAGCATTCAACCTTTCTTCGGCATTAACCCGCAACATTCACTTGCAAGCAATTTCGGAATGAAAATTTTAAATTCCCCGAACTTAAATTGCCCCATTTCTCCGCACCGCAATGAAAAGAAAAGTTCGTTCATGACACATAGATTATTCTTAGTGGCCTCTCCGCGCACAATGTATGTGAATTCGTATATAAAATTTTATAGCTTTTCTCTTGATTTCTGTACCAATTCGACAAATTTATTCGGAACGTTATCTTTTGTGAATGCAACTATTTCCGTGAGTTTAAATTTATATCTTTTGTTATGTTCGATTAAACTTACAAAGACGCTTTTGTGTAAATTTTACGTCGTTAAGTTTATTTTATTTGACAAGTTTTTGTTGCAATGCGCCGAAAGAGATGCTCTTTGTTTCTTATCATAGACTCATGATTACAGAATTACTTTTCTACAAAATTACTAGCTGTCCCGGCAAACGTTTCTTTGCCATATTATAAAGTATATCGCCCGTATTATTTTATTGAAGTGACTAAATAAGTAGGTATGTCACCATGGCAACGTTCATCGCTGTCCCGTGATCCGCGTCGCGCAAACAATGGTCGTCGTCAGTCTCGAGTTGTAATAATTTACTATTATTTATTCAACAAATGCACATATCAATATAATAAGTACCCAGTAGCCGATTCTCAGACCCACTGAATAAGCATATAAAATTTGGTTAAAATCAGTAAAGCCGTTTCGGTGGAGTACGCGGACTAACATATTTTGTGACACGAGAATTTTACAAATAAGATTAGTTGAAGGTGAACCAAAAAGTAGTGGTGGTTAATATAAAGTAGCGCGCTATTTCTTCGCAACGAATAGCGCGCGCTATAAAACTGCACAAAACGCTACGTTATAACCAGTGGTCGGCGTAGGTAGTGCCATCCCGCGGGATTCGTTAATCGCGGCATAACGTGGACATGCCTCTCAATCCCGCGATTTTGGGATTCGCATTGAAATAATATATAATCGGAAATACATTCAGAATTTGATATTTAAACAACAAATATTGTGACAAACGTAAATAAAGAAATAATTTGTTAGTTTTTTATTTATTTATAATAATTATAAGTTTTGTATGATATTAACAAATAAGTAAAAAATTAACAGAAATGTGATTATATTTATTTGGATATAAGTAGTATATCGTAGATCACTTTCAGGTCTGCCTGTGTTACCTGCATTAATTTGATTGTTTAATTATAAAAATCCATTTAATGTTTATCAAATATTGACTTTCTTTTAAAATATATTTAAACAACAATAAACAATAATGAATTCGCTTAGTGGCACCGTTAAACATTCGACGCAAACAACCGAGCGATCATTCGCAGGCAACACAGGCAAGCCTGAAAGTGCTTTACGATATACTACTTATATCCAAATAAATATAACATTTTTTGTTCTTTTCGTCTGTTATGTGTGGATGCGATAATTCGGAACGCGGGATTTTATCCCGCGATCCCAGAGGTATGTCCATGTTAACATATACAATTGAGGTCATTCACCCTAAATGGCACTACCTACGCCGACCACTGGTTATAACGTATCGCGCGGTCACTGACCTAGCGCGGCGCCGCTCGCGCTGCCGATCGCGCGCGACTTTCGTTGATTCGTTGTCGTGTCGTTCGGGTCCAAACCGGGTGAATTCGGCTGTCATATTTTTTTCAGTGTTGCGTTGCGTGCCTAGATAAATTATAATGTTTTATAATCATCAGTAATCAACCCCCTGCTGCCCCGAAGAGCACTGTACTGTAATATAATGGTAACTTCCGTTCCATGTGAATGTATTTTTTCTAAATCTGCATATGCAATATAACGTAGCGTCAAAACTAGCGCGCTTGAAATTCGTTATAACGTAGCGTCAAAACTAGCGCGCTTGAACGAATCGAGATTTCATTCGTTTTAACGTAGCGTCAAAACTAGCGCGCTTGAAATTCGTTATAACGTAGCGCCAAAACTAGCGCGCTTGAATGAATCGAGATTTCATTCGTTATAACGTAGCGTCAAAACTAGCGCGCTTGAAAAATGTAGCGTATTCCATCTAGCGCGCTATGAAAATACAGTGTGCAATTAAACCTTCCTGCCAAATTTTTTCCAGGGCTTAGGTATCATTAGGAGAGTCCATTTAACCAAAAAAAATTGGGTGTTATTTTTTTTTCAATGACATATTTTATCCCATTTAAAATCGTTGCAGAACGGTCACTCCGCATCGCGGGCGATTGAGAGGGGGTGCGCGGGATGAGGCGCGCGCGGGGGCATGTCACGCGCGGCCGACGCATTGTAGTGTTTTTTAGGATAACTATTAACTTTCGGAAGCTATTTCTCAACATTTTAGTACTGAGTGACTACAAAAGATATAATACGTGTATTTTTATTTTTAACAAGGATCAATATTGGCATATAATTTGGCAGGAAGGTTTAATTGCATCCTGTATAGCTGTTAGGAACACCACTGCCAAAAAGTTATTTTTTCTAAAAGATAATAGCAATAGAACGCATCTTGGAACGTATTCTTGGGCGTAATTAAATTTTTGTTCAAAGGCATTCCGGTCAAATTTCTGACTTTTCCAGACCGATTTTTACTGGACCATGTGAAATTGTTTCGCGCCAAAGAAATACCAGTCTAGAAAAAAAAACTATCAATGGTTTATACTTAATAAAAATAAAATCTTTAATTTTATAAGGCAGGGAAAAGCAAATATTTATTTCGAAAAATGTCATCAAGTCTTTTAAGAACAAAAATAAGCTTTAAAACTTGCATTTTGTAAAATAAAAATGAAGATAAATGTTTTTTTATACATTAATATTAAAATATAACAAATTTTTATGCATTTTAAATGCATTTGCGTTCCAAATCAATGTCATTGCAAAATTAATAGGCACAAAAATCTATGGTTTCCCGATAATTCTAAACAAGAAAATGCTTTGTCTAGCTGGTCTAAATACTGCACTCTCAAAACATGTTCCATTATTTCGTCCTATTTCGTACCTTAATACATTTTTGAAGCTGAATATATGAAGGAGTCTGACTCTAAGAGGCTGCATGTAATGGTTTTCCTTGTTGAAATTTGTAGTAAGTGCACTATAGAAGGCGATGAATAGAATATTCCATTCAAACTTGGCTCTAGGACTAGAAATTGTTGCATAACTACTGATTTATTTAGATCTCAACCTCCTGGCTTTAGTGTTATATCTGCATTCAGCGTTTCGGCTTAGGGTTTCATTCAGTGACTGTTTCAGACATAATGGGTTAGGTAAGTATTTGTATTTGTTAGGTAGCACTAGACATTTCTCATTGTTTTCCTAAGAACTTGGTGATCCTGTTCCTTCAAGAATCTTTGCCGAAAGTTTATAATTTTATTAATTGCTTTAAAACCCACGAAGACTTTTAAGATAGATACTTTGCCATTTGCCTATACCTTTTCGCCATAAATTATTCATTCGTCATGCTTATTACTTATTGTAACTTTGGTTAAGCTTTTTAGCAAGTTACTTTTTGCGACTTGCAACTATACGCCTATAATTTCGTTGTACCCTTTCATTCGAAAAGTTGCGTTAATCCGTCAAATATATTCAGAATGTTAAAGGATTTAGGATGTTTCACGAACAATTTGACGGGGAACGCAATAAAATATCCATTAATTCCGATGATGGCCATTTTCCACCACGCCGAGCAATAACCTCGCGCTACCTTTTTGCATTATCAAGAAATATTATGTGAAATGTCTTTGAATACAGATTTCTTATGGCAAAATATATATGTAGGTATTTAAATTATTTTTTAGAAGACGCCCGCAACTCCGTGATTAAAAAAACGGTCTTATTATGTACTTTCCGGTCTCTCAAAGTTTCATGCAAACTTCATCTAAATCAGTTTAGCCGTTTTTAATCAGGATGAGGTTATGAGGAATAAGGACGAGTGAAATTTGGCACGAACAGCTCGCGAAATACCAGCATACCAGCAATTCGCCCATTTGAAAAAATAAATGTAACTTACTCGTTAAATTTAATTAAGCTAGATATACCTACCTAATTCTAACCTAAAAATGTTATTCGCAGCAAAACTTAATTACCTCGAAGATGTTTCCATTACACAGCTGAAAATAAAAGTCTGGCAATTGCATGCCATACTCTCATGAATGTGGATATAAAAAATGAAAAACTGTCTTATACACTTAAGATGAGTACTTTTGTTGAAACTAATATCACTGTTTGCCAAGCAGTTCGCATTTCCAGAATTGGGATGTTAACGAAGAGCTGCCAAGTCACAGACATGGCACAATATTGAAATATCTTTTTTGTGGCTAAATTTTACGTAGACTATTTAGTAATCTGTGCTAAAGTTTTTGCTGCATATTTTTAGGGTTCCGTAGTCAACAAGGAACCCTTATAGTTTCGGTCTGTCCGTCCGTCCATCCGTCTGTCCGTCTGTCCGTATGTCTGTCTGTCTGTCCGTCTGTCTGTCTGTCTGTCCGCGGTTTTGCTCAGAGACTATAGGACCTACAAAGCTGCAATTTGGCATGAATGCACATATTAATGATGCCGACAAAATGGTACATGAAATCTTAAAAAAATATTTTTTTTATGGTACCTTTCCTACACATCTAGCGGGGATGAATTTTTTTTTCGCGTCCGCCCCATCGTGTGGGGTGTCGTTGGATAGGTTTTTTTTAAAATATTATGAGTATTCATAGATAATTTTCCGATTTAGGGATCCGTTTGTGAAATATTAAGTTTTAAAGTGGAAAAAATCGTTAGAGTCCAGTGTCCCTTCTACCAGCTAAACGGATGCTTCTGGAAATGTAAAAAAATTCACAGGAGTAGGAAATACTGTGAATTTATTGAGTAATAGTCGATCAACTAAAAAAAATGTTTTCGGCGTAGTATAAAGGAACTTTTCGTTTAAATTCCTTTGAAAGCAACAAAGATTATGTTGTTAGTAGTGTAAAACACGTTATAAATGTAAATTCATTGACCATACACAAATTTTAAAAAACTAGCGGTACTACGGAACCATATATTGCGCGTGGCTCGACATGCATTTGGCAGGTTTTTTATATTATATTTAGGTTCAGTGTTTTAAATTATTGTAATCAAAGAGATAAAGATCATTTTAATTATAACTCTTATTTTGCTGCTATTCGATTATGTTTTTTGGATTTGTTGGATACCATACTTCATCATACACACCTGCAGTGCCGTAAATAGGGCGGTGCCACCGGTGCCCAGGCACAGGGCGTAGACTCTGGGGGGCGCAAGAATGGCCAGACCAGGCATACTCTTATTTTTTCGAATTGCTCCCGATGAGTTCCCGCTGCACCCCAGAAATGTTTTCCAATGTAGTAAAAAAATATCCACAGCCGAACATATAACCTCCTCCTTTTAGGAAGTCGGTTAAAAAACAAGGGTGCAGTTAAAGAAGCTCGCACAGGGCGCAAAAAAGACTATTTACGGCACTGCACACCTGATGACTCCATCGCCACGTAGAGCGACGTAAATATGTTGTTAGACCATGAATATTCGAAACATAAGAAGATTATTAATATCGACTACTGAGTTGCATTCTTGGTCCATAAAATTAGCAGTCAGCATCCTCCTTCCACTTACACACGACGTTTTGTTTCACTCCCACTTTCTGTTAGTGTCTTTACACACTAGGCCGAAAATACCCGGCCGAAGTTCGGCATGATTACGCCTACAATGTATTTTAAAGTACCGATGACACACAATGTCAAAATTACGTCGCGTTTGTATGCGTATTTCGGCCGCGTTCTTGCGGGCGCTTTCATTAGTCGTTAACTCGTGCGGTATACAGCATACGGGGAGTCTATGACAACTAATGACGCATTTTGATTGGTCGTGGCATGCATTTTAGAAATCTCCCGCACCCCGCATGCGGGCCCTATCGACCAGTGAAAATGCGCCATTCGGCTGTGTGTTTAGACACTATGGCCACCATCGAGACGGTCAATCAGTGCTGATGAACCCTTTTATTAGCAACATTCCAAAACTAGCATTCGTACTAGACACATAAATTAAAGTGATCCCTTCTAAGTCACAATATATCTTCAGCATACAATGCTCGCTATTACACTGCAGCACCGTTATTAAATACACAAGCTGTACTAGAGCAGCTGAATTATTGAACTGTATCCACTATCCTCACATTCATTTCTATTTCATTTATAATTCTGTAGTACTTAAAGTAAATTGAATTTACTTGTGGACTCGTGTTGTACTTTCGCTGAAGATTTGTGTTTGCACAGACACGGCAGTATTTTCTATTGCGTATTAACTCTCTGGTATTAACAGCTGAGAGTGTTTAGCTCGATAAAAAATTTGTTCAAGCGGAGACAGAAAATATGTTTGATTTAGGGTCCTTCATTCTTTAAAGTTAATGCTTACATTTATGCTGCCGACATTAACGTACATAATAATGTTATATGGACGCTGATAACTGATAAGAATTCGTGTACCTAAGTACTAACCCACAAAAAATTACGTATTGAGTTATGAATGCAGAACTTATGTTCTTTAGATGATTTATAGTCAGGGAGCCCAACAATTTTTTTTGTTATTATTAACAAACTAATATTTTGTGAGTAGCTACATTTTGATAAGACGAACAACATTTTTATTTTCGAAAAATCTCGAAAGTGATAGCTAACAGAGATAGAAAGAATTTCATACTTTGACCTGATGGTCCTAAAATATGGATTGTTTATTCGTAGGATAAGGTTACTCTTAAATTGTATAATTATTAACCTACCAATATACAAAAAATCTGCTGGTTAGGGTTCTGTTTTAGGGTTCTGTAATCAACAAAACTTGGTAAAAATGTTGTTCGTCTTATTAAAATGTAGCTACTCACAAAATATTAGCTTGTTAGTATAATCACAAAAAGAAATTGTTCTAGAGCTCACTATGAATAGAATAGAATGAATAGAGAATAGAATACAGAACAAGATTGCATTCAAAGTTTAACAACAAAAAAATTGTGCTGTTCCTTACCAGAAGCCTAACTGGGCACTGCAAGCTCAATAAGCACCTGACAGAACGACTTAACGACTTGCAGATTCTGCGAGGAGGGCGAGAAAACTATACAGCTTCTCCTTGACTGTCCTGGGCGGGGGAGGGGGGGGGGGGGGATGCCAAAATGTTTTCGTGTTCGCTTAGTTATAGAATCGCCTATGAAAATGTATGGAATTGACATAAGCGTTCGTTAATATGACGTTGACGTTCGACTCGTCTTTTGTCAATTCCAAACAATTTTGATCGGCGATTCTATAACGAAGCGAAAACGAAAAAGTTTCGGCTAAATGGCCAGCTCTACTACAGAGTAGGAACAGACACCTTGGTTGCTACGAATACTCATCCACAGAGGAAATTCGTGGCACCAACCCCAACCACATCGTTCAATCTATGAGCAGCATTGGGTACTCGGTACTCTAATGCGAAGGAATCACAATAGATCCTCAAGGGTCGCAGCGACATCAGGCCCACTTGACCTGCCTTCAGCACAAAAAAAGTATTAAAACTAGGCGGTAGTTATTCACTTATTTAATTCGTTTCTTGAAGAGAGAAAAAAAAATGAAATCAATTGACTTTTTCAAGGAGAAAGCTGAATTTCTTCAGAATAATCAGGGAGTTTTTAAGATTGGCAATCTTCAAACTTATCTTCCGTAAAGTTTTTCAATGTAAATACAAAACGTTTCTGTAGGGTGGAACTATGGTTTGCTTCAATGGTGCCAAATGAGGCGAACGCTTCCAGTTTTAAGGAAATTTCTTTAAAGAACCATTCAGCGTCTTCAGAAATGCATTCGGATTTACTTTTAATGAGTTTCGAGGGTTGAAAGTCGGTTTCTTTCTAAATAACTTGTACTTCCAGACATTTTTTTATTGTAATTTTGTATAATCACGGTAGGCATTAAAATGCAATTATTAGGTACTAGCTGTCCCGTGTTTTGCCCATATTATTTTATTGAATTGACTACAATATATACTTATATTTATAAGTATGGTGTCCATAGTCATCCGACCTGGCTCTCTTAGGCATTTTCAAATATTTAAGAAAATAATTGAATGCGCCAATACGACAGTTGAATGAAAGAAGATGACGAAAATTGAAGATGAAAGTGCACAGTTTGGAGTGTGGACACTGGACATAGCTATATAGATTTAAACTCCCCTCTCGGCTCTCGCACGCGCACCCCCGCGCGGCCCCGCCTTGATGATGCCCACTTCGCAACCGCGGGCCGTGCAGTAGAAATCGCAATGTTTTAATTTCGCCATAACTTCAAAACCAAACGTCCAATTTTAGTCATTCAAGACCAAATATTATCTACATAAACTGTACTTATTGACAAAATAATTTATTTTGATAAGGATTAATAGCATGAGTAAAATAAACGCGTTTAAATGTACTCCGAAAAAATTCAAGATTTTTTAAATAAAAAAATGGTTGGTGTGCCTCACTCGACATATATAGGTATAGTGTGTCGCGGACTTTTTTGTAGATATTTATAAGATCTACAACTAATTGCAACATTTTATGGTTCTATCTTTTATAGTTTAGGCAGCGTACGCAAAATAAGTAACTTTTTAATATTTTTTTTTCAGAAAAACTCAAATATCTTACGAAAACCAATTTTTTCCAAAATAAAATGTAGCCTATGTTACTCGTGGATAATGTAGCTTTCGAATGGTGAAAGAATTTTTAAAATCAGTCCAGTAGTTTTTGAGCCTATTCATTACAATTATACAAACAAAGTTTACCTCTTTATAATATTAGTATAGATTAAGTATTAAGGCTGTCACAGACAGAGCAGGTACTGTAAAGATGTATATTATAGCACGATACATCTCGATACATCTTTCTATAGAAATCGTCAGGAGACCACATACAACGGCTATAATGTATAATTTTACATTATAGCTGTTGTGTACGATTTCTATAGAAAGATGTATATAATATACATCTTTACATTACCTGCTCTGTCTGTGACAGCCTTTAACTATTATTTGTTTTTAATCAATCATTGTTATTATTATTTTTAAATTTTAAGATGATGCTTTTTTGTAATTCCTCTTGAAACAAAACGTGTATTCTATTTGTATTCTATGTTTAAAAGGTACAACGAATATTTACTAGCTAACATGTAAAACAAAACAAAAATAATTTATTAAAGCTCGCGCTCATAAAAACTCTTTTTAGGGAGATTGCAGGTTTTATGTTTTTTTTTTTTACGGCTAATATTCATAAGTGAATACATAAAGGGTTTTATATTGGGAGTCAATTTTAAGATTGACAGCAGTCATCAGACTGACATGCGAGGACGGGAGGGCAGAATTCGCCCATAAATCTTATGTAAAGCTGGGTTTACATGTTGTATGTAGGAAATGCAAATCTCGCGAGATTGGGGCTCAAGCGAGATCCTGCGAGTTTATGAATGCAATACCGCGAGATCTCGCCAATTTCGAGATCTCGCGAGATTAGCAGTTTGGTGGGTTTTTTTGCAAATAATTACAATATTTGAATAAATTACGAAAAAAAAAGTAATAAATATTATAAGTATTAAAAGATTAATATTCATTTTCATGATTTTTTTCAATAGAATTTTATACATCAAACATTGTTTGATGTATCTGTCTATAATTTTTAAGTAGTAAACTTTGACATACGTATCTACTATCTGTAAAATAACAAATGAAAGAAACAACCAGTCTTCTCTTCTAATGCGCTTTTATAATTTTGGACGTGGCGGTAATATCGTGGACGTCCGCGGTAAAACGATAACATAGAGAAGTAAAATGTATGGAAATATATGGAAACGCTTTTAAATTTCCGTCGACGTTAAATAACTTTTTAACATGCACATTAGAGGTCATCACAACGTTTACACTTCTGAACCGCACAAAACGTCCGCGGTGTGTAAAATCAAAAGGGCATTTAACGTACACCCAACGTTTTATCGTGGAAGCCGGCGTCCACGATAACGTGACGTCCAGAATTATAAAAGCGCACTATCAAACACAAATCTTTAAGTAATAAAAAAGTTCTTTTATAACTAACAAAACAACGAGAAGTCAAAATTCAGCACCTAGTTGAGAATCACAGTGCACAGTTGCTTAGGCCAGCTCCTCTTTTGTTTGTACTCCGTGATCGCAACTCCGTCCGTGTCAGTCCGCGCTTCAAATAAGACGTTTTTATGCTCAAGTGCAATCTCGTCAAACTCGCGAGATCTCGCCTTTTTTTCGTCCGAGATCAATCTCGCTAAAAAAGGCCGAGATCTCGCGAGAACGAGATTGCATTCCCTAGTTGTATGGAAATATTCGTAAAGTGCTTATTATATTATTGTCATATTAAGGTATAAGGGTTGATTCAGACCGCAACGTAACGCTTAGATGCATATTTTCTAAATTTATATGGATTTGACTGATTCGCAAGACGTTTCACGTTTTTGAAATCTGTCCAATCCATACAAATTTATGCCGCGCCTCGCCTCGCTTCGCCTCGTCGCGTAGCGGTCTAAATTGACCCTAAGTTGGAAGCAGGCTACATGAAGTTGCAGCATACGTCGTGTCGTCGCGACACTACTGGTTTCAATGTATTTCTATGAATGTGTCGCTAGCTTCGTGTCGCTAGCTGCGCAGCCCGCAGGGTATTTCATAGAAATATAATATACAAACCACTAGTGTCGCGACGACACGTTGTCTGCAGTTGCTTCATGTCGTCTGCTGCCAACCGGCACCTTTAGGGTCAATTCAGACCGCAACGCAACGCGTAGATGCATTACCAAATTTGTACTGAATCGACAGATTTGGCTAGCGTGATCAGCGTCTCCAAAAGTCGTTGCAAGACTCATTGTTTGCCTTTATCTTTTATTTTTGCTATAGCATCTACCATAAAATATTTTCTTTTCTCTTCAACCCTTTGTTCGTCTTTCATTCGCCGTTCCGTTTCCCAATTTTGTCTGTTGCTAACCTACGTTGCTACCTATATTTTACTAGTTAATAATTAAAAAAGCATCATGTAAGCCAAATTTTTCCAGCAGGGTTAAGTGTAGACATGTACGTCAACAGGGAGGCCCGTGATGGATGAAATACTTGTAATAGGGTCGAGTTCGGCTTTTTAAATTGTCAATACATCAAAATTTGCAATACTTTATTGGGAGTTGATTGGGGTGTAATTTTTTCGGAGGTTTTTGTACATTTTTCTTTACGTGATTAACGTTACGTGATTGTAGTTATAAAACGTTCTTAATTTAAAACTAAGAAGTAAGAACCTTATTTTAATATCTAGAGTTATTGCTCAACTTACTTAAACAAAAGAAAATTCTACAGCAAGAAACGTAAGAATGTAAACCACAATATACAACTTTTATATTGTTGTACTCAGGTACAGAATATTTAAAGCAAAAAAAAATATACTTTAGGGCCCCAAAGTTAGGATTTAAGAACACATCTAGGTGCCAATATAAACCAAGACAAGTACCTAGGTTACAAAAACTAATAAAACTTGGCATCACACTAATTCTTATTCCTCGACCGTAACACCTAACATTGCGCTGAAATTACTCGTACTTACCTTTATATGAGGGTATCGCCCTCTTCTTCAGAATATTTCTAGAGAAAAACAAATAAGAAACTTTTAAAGCGGATAAGAAGTCTTTAGTGATGCTTACATTTTCTTTTTAGTGAAACTTAGAAGTTGCCCATTATTAGAACAACCATACGTTGGTTTTAGACAGGACTACCTACATTCGTTTTAAATTTTCATGGCGATTTTTCCTGTTTAAAAATCTTCAAGCTTCATTCTCTACAAAATATGTTACGTAACAAATAACAATTATAGTAATGCTTGCTAAAAATAATTTTCAGTTTGAAATTATAACTGGTTATGATTTTTGGAGTACCTACTATTTACTAAGGCTTAGAAGTCACTGATTGTTTAAAAAAGATACTGTAAAAAAATCAATGTAAAGAAAAGTTATTTTTCAGAGGACAGCGCTAGCCTGAACTACATTGCATGTACAGTGTAAAATAGGTAGAGTTTTAAATGGCTATTTTCAAACGTATAAAGTGTTGTGAAGCCAATAGGAAGTCAGTTAGAAACCAAGCATAGACAAAAGACGTTACCCCGAACATCTGCAGAATACTGGCCACCGTAAAACATTATCCGGATTTCTGCAGAATATTGGCCACCGTACCCATTAGTGGCCGCCCAAGCATGTGCGTTACAAGGAAAAAGTTAGCTAATGCCTAAGTTTCCGCGAGTTTCGAATACAATTTCCCCCAACATGGAGGATGTACGTAAAAGATTATGGCTGCATTACGCGCCCATCAATTTTTCTTTTATCACGTATTTACGGGTAAATGAATGGATTTTGTGGCACTGTAGCTTTTTAGCCGATTACCAAAAAGGAGGAGGTTATATTATATTCGTCTATTTATTTAAATGTTTTTAATGTGGAGAGAAGGGTTTGGTTGGTATGTGGAACTTCGTAATGTCACAGTATAGCAATAATATTGCTATACTGTGGTCTTAGAGTATTAATAACACTAGCTATATGACCGAGCTTCGCTCGGTATTCAAAAAATTCAAAAAACACACATAAAATGACATTTTATGAAAATTATTCCTAGGTAGATCGATTTATCGCCCCCGAAACCCCCTATATACTAAATTTCATGAAAATCGTTGGATAACCCGACAATATCACGTAGGACTGTATGAGTTAGGACTTAGGACCGATTCATTTGCCGTGATAAAACGTGCGTATTCCATTGATACCAGCGGCTTCATATTTAAGGTTATAGAATTAAAGAGATGCAGGAAGGAAAAGTTTTATCAAAATTCACAAGGTATCTATCGTAAGAGCGACACAAAGACTGTATGTCAATGGGCATAGATGGCATAGTTCCATCAAGTTCTAACAAGTGCATGTTTTTATTGCTCATTAGTCATTATAAATAATAATTATTATTGGATTCAATGTTTTATAATTGACAAATTGATGGGCATTTTTTAAAGTTACGAGCATATTATACAAAGTTGTAATAAATATACTCAATATTTATATATAATTTTCATTCTTCAATCGTGGGAGGAGGCGCCCACGCAAACGTGGGTGGTGCCTTCGCCCTTCAGATGCCAATTGTGTTTGTTTATTTAAAACAAACCCTTACTTTTATAGAATAACAAAAAACCTTATTCTAAATTTAAACTGAAAAACGCGTAATAACAGAAAGTAGAAACAAAGATTTCTCACCAAATTGAATAACAACATCGAAGTTAAAAGTTTATAGAACTCTGAATTGCCGGGTGTAATTGCTTTTCTTAACCGAACCAATTATTTTTCTGAGCCCTCAAAAGATTTGCGGACGAAAGTTTCCATTTTCATCGATATTGTACGCTCCTTCAAATGGGTTACTGGAACGGTTATTATCGGGCGATACGTTCACTTTTTACTGTTATATATTTCTGAATTTCTTGTACATTAGGTGCCTCTACCTCTGCCGGTAAAATTGGTTTGTGTAGAATTATTTTGGATCTTTCGACAGCATTGCAACAGGCAATTATTGTACAATATTATGCTCTCAAAATAGAAAGGTTTGAATAATCATTTATCGCATCTCTATCGCTTTCTTGATTACCAGAACCTAGATACAGCTTGTCAATGTTTTATCAAAATCCTTTCAGCAGTTTTTTTAATGAAAAAGTAACATGTGCCACTCTTTGCCTTTGGTGATAAAATGTCCGAAATATCAGTCACAACTCACAAGCAATTCTAGAATATATAAAAGTAAATAGACGAACAAGACGGGACAGCAAAAGGTGTGTTTCACGTATGTATAGTAAATGAAATGCAAGGAACTTGGGAAATAAAGGAGGCAGCGCTTCGCCGAGACAAAGGTGGGGCTTATTGCAAATTCCACCGCTCACCTTCCCCGCTTAATGCTGGCGGATCCTGCAATATTTTAATGTTTCTAAATCTCTAAGGACCTAAAGTGTTTCTGATAGAAACAAGATTTATTATATTTTAATTCTTTGTTGCGTTGTTTTCCTGTTGTTCTAAGAATGGATTATACTGTTTTCATAATAATTATAATTATTATAGTCGACGTTAGTCTTCAAACATTATATTAACTTTTACTTGCCATTCGTTCTTTAACTAAGTAGGTACACCAAATATTTGAATACAATTGTAATTAAGTACTTATTAAGCAGATTTTGTTTTTATTTACACCTAGCTATATTATATTTTTTCTGAAGCCAGAATTCTCTGATGTTTATAAAAATGTGTATAAAGCGCCTATATGAAGTATCGTGGATTTTTCACCGCAATCAGTGGAGCGGTCCCCCGCGGCATATTGCGGTAGAGTTTTCATTAAACACAGCGTTTGTGTCCAAAAAATGTCTATACAGCCGCAGGCGTATAAGGAATTTTACTGGAATTAGTTCATAAATTCCATAATGTCAGGGCCGGATTTACTATAGGGCTTCTTGGGCTTACGCCAGGGGCCACGTGAATTCAAGGGGCTAAGTCAAGTCAAAATCAAAAATAGACGATAATGGCCACCTAAGTCAAGTCAAAGTCGAAAATAGAAGATAATGGGAAAGAATCTATATATTTTAAAAAAATAACAGGGTAGTTTGTATCGAATCCTACAGTCAATCAAATCCATTCAATTAATTTAAGTTCGGGTGTTCGTACTGCGTACTGACACAATGTTAGTCCTAAGTTTCAAGGGCGTCGCTACGTGACGTGGGCCAGATAAAGTGTAGTATAATTTTATTAATTGATGATATAAGAACCGTTTTTATTTACAATCGTCATCGAGGCAAAGACTTTGCTAAGTTTGTAGTACCTAAATATTTGCCCAGGGCCCCCTAAACTCAAGGTCCGTCCCTGCATAATGTTCCATCCCCGTCTAATCCAAATTTTCCTTTGTTATTATGTTTTTATTTATCTTCGTTGTTTCGTTTGGAATTTCTATTTCGCGTATTAAGTTTCGTATGTTTATTAATTTCGCTTTTATGAGTTTCTGAGGATTTTCTCGTGCGTGAAATTGATTGCCCGAAGTTCTGAGTAGCTGAAATCATTACTTAAATTCAGGTACATTTAAAGACGATGAAAGCCTTACCGCCTTTAGCTTACTATAGAAAATTTAGAACTTTCTTATTAAAAGGGCTTATTTTACCCATTAACTTTTTCGTCATAAATAGCAATCAACTGATAAGTATTGTAACATAATGATTGAATTAATAATTCAAAATTATTATTAACTAGATGATGCCCGCAACTCCTTTGCGCCAAAAATCGCTTATCGCGCGTGAACCGTACTTTTTTCCGGGATAAAAAGTATATAGTATATAGCAAAATCGGTTAAGCGGTATGGGCGTGAAGAGGTAACAGACAGATAGACAGACAGACAGACAGACAGACACACTTTCGCATTTATAATATTAGTATGTATATGGATAACACTAGAAAAAAACAAGATCAAAATTGGTCCACCCGTTTGGATGCTACGTTGATACCACGGCCGGACACATACGAATATAGTATATAGCAAAATCAGTTAAGCGGTATGGGCGTGAAGAGGTAACAGACAGATAGACAGACTGACAGACAGACACTACAAACTTATCACCCCTCTTTTAGTTTAGGGGCTAAAAATTTATGTGAAATTAGACTGTTTTGATGTATCGTGTTACCGGAAATTCTTTTTTTTTTGTACTTAAGTACTTATTGGAAAATTCACGACGCACGCACTTGCTCATTACAAATCATCAAAAAAATTTGTTCTTTCAGCGCTGCTATTTTTCACAGTAAACTCTACTTAAGTATATATTTTATTTTAGAATGATAATATTTATATCAAAATATTCCAAGGATTAGTTTCTCCTATATTTTATTAACTCCATACAGCAGTGCTACGCCGTAAAGCTCTACGCCACTACTAATATTGCGCAAAAATGCAATTATAATGTTAATGTTTCATTTATTTTTACAAATAAATGGGACACAAATAAATCCTTAAAAAGTATAACTTTGTTTTGTTACACCTTTTATAGTTATAATGGACTGATTTTTTAAAATTATGTGGAAAACCACATGAAAATTGAAATATTATGTTCCTTTGTTTTGAAAAAAGAATACGTGAAGTAAGTTATTTTGTAAACATTCTTCCTAAATATTACCTATATTTTACCTCTTTATTTTATTGTACTAACCTCTATTTCAGACATGGCTACTCCCACACTAATGCACACAACAATGTGTCTAACTATGCGTATTATGAAAAAAGTTTCAACAATAGATACAATTTAGTTCATTTTCAAACTCCATTGTTTGACTATGTAGATTTTATAAACGCTTTATATTTTGTTCTACACAAACATAAAGAAAATATAAAAATTAGTTCTATAAATAGATTTATTTGTCAAGTATGTTCTGTCATTCGTTAAAAGGAAATAAAAGTACCTACGTTAAAGGATGATTTTCACGTTATTCACTAGCGTGAGCTCAGACCAATAAAAAAATATTATTTTTTTGATTGGTCTGAGTCCTGAGAGCGTGAGTCAGAAAAATTTCTTTTTTGAAAAGTTTCGTTCAATAGCTATGCCTATTAGTTATACAGTCATTAAGTTTACGAATTATTAGCAAAAATGCTTGACTTCGTAAAACGCTTAAAAGTGCCTTTCAATCAAGGACACAACGATGCTTAAGTAGAGAATGCGATAATTTCTTAAGACGCTGACAACTGCCAATGGCCTTGATCTCGCATCACTCTAGCACCACTGTCGATTTTCATACCAGAGAGACAGAGATGTGAAGTGTTCACTCGGTAGCGTGGATACATTTTTCGTTTGTTAGAGGAAAAAATAAATATTATGGGAAGTCTAGATGTCAGAACCGAAAATTAAATCTGGCAATCTTTGGATTTTCGTAAAAGGTATCAAATAAACAAATTTTTAAAGCATAGATTGTATTATTACTTTAGTTAAAACTGTTTAAAGTTCCTGAAAGATGTGACTTTGGTATTTTCTTTCATCCAGTAGGAGTACATTATTTTATTATTGAAATTAGACAAGCTTTTCTAAATATAATCAGAAATCACGTCATACTTTTTTTGTGCCAATCAATGAAACACATACGTCTAGAAAACTGCACAAAGATGTGGAATTGGCAGCTGTCTTCGCCTTAAGTATTTAAAATTTGTTTTAAGGTTCTCAAAAAAAGTTTTAAGACCACCGATATCGACTTAAAATATGTGCATTTTCGACCCCAATAAGATCCTATCACAAAAATCTCCATAGGCTCATACTCGCAAAGTTAATATTCCATTGACCCATGGCTAAGGGAGATTTACGTCGCTCTAACGCGTTTTATTAGGATTCTATAAACGGCACGCGGTATCAGGGGGCGGGCATTAGGCGCAAATAAGAGGGACACTTACCAAAATTGCTTACACAGAAAACTAATATCAGTGTTTGCCAGCTTGTCGGAGTTGGTTGGAGTGAGGGAGGAGCGGGAGCGTTTGTGTTAGCGTTTTAGGTGTTTAGACTTTTTAGAACCTAGGTAAAATCCATAGGTAGGGCATTGAGTGAACAGTCTTTCTAGTTTAGACTTAACACGTTCAATCAACTCCGATGCGATATTTTAAGAGCAACAGAAATTAAATGAAAAATAACTCTCTAAGTAAAGGCATTTAGTGGAATACCGTCTCAGAGCTGTAAAGAGCAATGATTTGCCTTACGAATTACAGTCATAAGGTTTGGAATGTATTTAAAGGCGTCCACGTTGACCTATGATGGACCATAATAAGCGATTTCGAAAGTGTTTGATAGTATGGTATTGGTAGAGGCGCGTATTCTTCTATGATTGCTCATGAATCATGTTCGACGTCGTATTGAAAGCTTTGAAATTATTGGCAGTTATTTTAACTATGATTATTCTTGATATTTTTGGATATAATAGTTACATTTCAAGACAGGCAGGCAAGGTAGAATTCAGACTAATCAGAAATCGATCGAGAACTACCTCAAAATCGGACCATTGCGTTTGAAGCTACGATGCTACGAACAACTTATTCGTAGCTACGAGGTAGAGATAAGCCACGATAACATGGCACGCCCCTCCAAATTACTGTTTCAATGTGTGCAGTCACATCCTTATGAAAGAGTTTGTATGTAGTACGTATTCAACTAATCAACCAGTACTCTTAATATTTCACTTAATGTCACTTATTACCAAGATTTGTTCGTCATATAATCATAAGTCATAACTAGCCTACCGCGCAAGACAACGCACTTCAAACGTTTTGACAACGCACATCAAACGTTTTGAATTTTGGAGGGGCTCGCCATGTTATCGTAGTTTATCTCTACGACTTACAAGTGGTACGCCGTACGACGCATGGTCAGACTGTAATTCGCTGTAAGGTTAAATGGTTGAGATGATCATAAAATCTATAGGTTTGATTGACTGATTGACTGAAAATCAGCAGGTAGGTCTCTGGTTGCTTATCATAATGGTAATCTGCAGCATTTAATGTTTTATTTCGCACAAAGAGGATTGTTCGAAGAGGAATTATAAAGAAACTTCCACTCCGGATAGTTGAACAGTGTCC
This sequence comes from Lysandra bellargus, assembly GCA_905333045.1. Classification (NCBI taxonomy): domain Eukaryota; kingdom Metazoa; phylum Arthropoda; class Insecta; order Lepidoptera; family Lycaenidae; genus Lysandra; species Lysandra bellargus. The sequence continues at coordinate 7,934,733 of HG995355.1, forward strand.
GACGTTCAGAAGTTTACTTTAATATGGGCTTTTAATTAAGTTTTATTTAATTAATGTTACATACTTAATTTTTGATTTTGTTATCGTTGTTTTAACAAAGAGCTTTAAAGACCAAGCACTGCAATTATTATTATTTTTATTATATATTATTATATTATTATTATTATTATTATGCTAATAAAATTTATGAAGTATAGTAATATTTTGTTATTTTATTATAAATAATAAAATAACATAATATTATTATGCTTAATATTTTTTTAAAATAAAGAAGAAAAGTAGATAAATTATTTCCATGAAAAAGTAAGATCAAATAAAAACTTAAATCACTTTATAACTTTGATACCACTTCCGCGGCTTGTTTTGCATAAATTAACTTTTTAGTTTGACCGCAAAATTCTCAATTCAATACCATTTATATTCAGGAGCCATTCTTGATGGCCACAAAGAATGGAACGAAAAAGTTTCATTTTAGAAGTTGCAATTTATGCATGTTAAGTTTCTTAGGGTATTTTTTTAATATATAAAACTAGTAGATTTTTTTACAATCTCTGCTTAGTAGCCAAACTATATAAGTACTTAGTATATTATAAATATTATACATACAGATAACAATGTGCAACTGAGCAGGCAAAGAAGTTTTTTTTTTGCAAAATATAAAGTGCTTAGGTATTATAATTATTAGTATGTTACGTCGCGTCGCGCGTCGGTCGGTTTGACTTTTTGGTTCATTTTTTCAGACCTATTTAGTATTTACATTAGGGGTGTATTTTGTAATTATTGTGAAATGTGTTCTATACACAGAACGCGGAAATCTCACTCACCACTCTCACGAAATGTGATCTTAAGTTTTTTCCCACAAATTAGGGAAAACGTTTAAAAACCAAGATAATATAAGCGATCGCCTTACCGTCGTAAAAGTTGGCCTCGGTAAAATATTCAGGCTCCTCACCGCTCTATTATATAACATTGAGGTGCTTAATCCGGCAAAATGGAGATTTGTAGCCCCCGGCACTCATACTTCTTCTCTATGGACCGTACGCACTATGCGATAGTCAAATGCGATATTTTTAAAGAACGTTTAATCATATTACCTCTGTGGCTCAGTTGGCGGGCTGTTGGTAGCTCAAGCCGGGGGTCGCGGATTCGAATCCCGCCGACGGAACAAAAATTTTTCAAAGTTCCTGGGTCATGGATGTGTATTAAATATGTGTATTAGGGTTGTTTTATTAAGTAGACACCCACTAAGGAAGGAATTTTGAAAATTTTGACCCGAAGGGGGTGAAATAGGGGTTGAAAGTTTGTATGAAAGTCCGTCATTTCTTTAGTTAGAAACATGAAACTTTATTTTTAAGCTACTGAATAAAAATGAATGAATATGTAATAAATCGTTTTTGGAAATTCTACCCTCAAGGGGGTGAAATTGGGGTTGAAAGTTTGAATGAAAATCCGTCATTTCTTGAGTTAGAAACATGAAACTTTATTTTTAGGCTACCGATTAAAAATAAATGTTCGCGCCAAATTCTAGCGCGACGTTTTGTTTGCTGTGCTGTTCTGAAGTTTGCTGTGCTGTCGACGTCATACGCTAGACGCGCGAGTGACATATAAGACTTTCCGCTTTGAACCGTGAACGGCGCGCGCTCGTTAAAACATACGAAAATCTCCTCTCGACTGGCCATATCCCGTGTCGCGATCAGCTCAGTGAATACAGTGAAATAAACTAATAGACCAAAGTGACAGTGTGACTATCAGCTCGTCTCATCTCAGCGCAGCCGCCAGCATATATTATCATCAACAGGTACCCATTTTTGCCTTCCTTCATTATATATCCTTTCCACAATCGTCGTAGGGCTTTCGCCCCTACAATAAATAAATACATATTTAAGTGTTTTTGAAAATACTACCCCCAAGGGGGTGAAACTGGGGTTGAAAGTTTGAATGAAAGTTCGTCATTTCTTGAGTTAGAAACATGAAACTTTATTTTTGGGCTACTGATTAAAAATGAATAAATACATCTTTAAGCGTTTTTGGAAATTCTACCCCTATAGGGGTGAAATTGGGGTTGAAAGTTTGTATGAAATTTTGTCAATTTTAAACCGATCGATCTGAAACTTTGCACGCATAAAGCTACTGTAACGTAGGCGTTTCCCAAGAAAGGATTTTAAAAAAATTCACCCCTAAAGGGGTAAAAACATTAGTTTTTTTTTTCCATTTCAACGCTATGACACTGGCGCTTGGACTTTGCGCTTAGAAAATTTTGTACCACGTCTTGTGTTTCTGGACATTGGTAATAACATTATTTTGTCTTTTTTTTTTTTTTTAATAATAATTACTCATGTTGCACACATCTCAATGGTTGCAGTACTTCATATGATAATGTTGTGATTTTAATATTCTCTTTGATGTTATTTTCTATCATATATAAGGGATTCCTGTTATGACTTGTATGCTTTGTGTTATTATTTTATTTTACTTTATAAATATTAATTATTGCTCTAGTGTGCTGGATACGAAAAATTGTGACTAGATTTTAATACTGTTAAACATTATTGTACATTTTAAGTTAATTAAGTATTATAATATTTTATATTTATTATATTTATATTAATTATTATTATAGTATTTTATATTGCTTTTATGGATTCTAGTGAAGATCTGAATAACATAATATTGTTTGAAGACAGCTTTTGCTCTTGTGGCTCTTCTGATGACTTTCTGAGTGCCACCAGTGACCCTACCCTATCTGACGATGATTCCGCAGGATTCATACCGCTTGATTGCAAACTAAAAAATGACATCTTTGCTCGCAAACATTCGTGTTTTAACATTGCTCATATAAATGCCCAAAGTATTCCGGCTCACTATTCAGACTTGCTAGCAGCGTTCAATGATGTTCCGGTGGATTGTGTTTTAGTGTCGGAGTCTTGGCTTAAACCTTCTCTTGCTTCAACGATGTTTCCATTGCCTGATTTCAGTCTTATCCGTAACGATCGTACAATTGGAAGGGGTGGGGGTGTGTGCATCTACATCAGAAAGGGCTTTTCTTACAGTATTATATCTCAATCTCCAAACACCTGCCGTGACTGTCTAGAATACTTATTACTGGAAATATGCGTGTCACATAACAAATTACTTCTTGGGGTTTTGTACAGTCCTTCCGCCTCTGTCGACTATTTCGGTGATTTAGAGTCATTACTATATCAATATTATCCTTGTTACGATCACGTAATTTTAATGGGTGACTTGAACACCTGCTTGATTAAACAAAACTTAAGATCTCATAAATTGAAGTCTCTTATATCATCTTTTAATTGTCACATTTTACCCCTTTCTGCCACTCATTTCTCTCCCAACCATGATCCATCACTCCTCGACTTAATGTTTGTCTCTCAGCCATCTAAGGTAATTAAACATGGTCAACTGACCTCCCCCTTCTCCTATCACGATCTTATTTACTTATCATACAACTTACGTAAACTAAGGCGGATAAGTAAAATAAGGATGCAGCGTAGTTTTGTTCGCTTGAACGTAGAAGCACTTCGTTATGACGTTTCTAATATCGATTGGTCTCTTCTACGTGAAGCGAGCACAATCAATGCTAAGGTAGACATATTTAGATAGATAGATAGATAGATAAACACTTTATTGCTCACATAAACAATGGGTATATAATCAGACTTACAGTACTTAAAACTAAGACATTAATGTGGGCAAGGGCGGCCTTATCGCTATAAGCGATCTCTTCCAGGCAACCCTGCAGGGCAGGAGAGTTCACAAATAAATAGATAGCAGGGTAATTATAAGTCATAAATGGATTACTTAAAATATGTACTACATTGAGATAATTGTTTAGGCTATATATATATTATACTACGGACAAATAAACATAATAAGTTAAACTATAAGTATAATATTTTAATCTTTTAGACATGATGATAATAATTATTAAATAAGGAATTAAGGTGTATTACAAATATATATAACATTACTACTTATTATATAAAATAAAATGAAAAAAAATTAACTAGTACTTATATTACTATTTTAAAAATTTAGCGTGTGACTTTGTTCCAAAGATGTCGATGTAGATTCGATTTAAATATGGCAAGTGATCTCGAATCACGGATGTCGCGTGGAAGATCATTCCACAGGTGCGTAGCTCTCACAGCAAAGGAGTCTGCAATGTATCCGGACTTAGCTATTGGTACAAGAAGCTTATTATTATACGCTGATCTTAACGTACGCCCTGGATCATTGCTACGAAGACAAAAACAGTCCTTAAGGTAAGAGGGGGTACGTGGATCAAACAGGATATTGTATAATAACACAAGGACATGTTCTTCCCTACGGAGCCTGATGGGCAGCCAACCAAGCTGCTGACGGTATTCAGAGACATGGTCAAACTTGCGCAGCCCATACACGAACCTAATGCAGACGTTTTGCAACCTTTCTAGTTTATTTAGGTATTCCTCATTAAGATCTATAGAACAAACGTCTGCATAGTCTAAAATTGGTAGAAGTAAGGACTGAGCAAGCTCGACCTTAGTCTTAATAGGGAGTAAATTCTTCCACCGGTTAAGTGACCCCACCGCAGCAAAGAGCTTACGACTAACCTGAGAAATGTGGTGAGACCACTTAAGGGCCGAGTCAAAATAAACACCCAGGTTCTTAACAACTCCACTGTAAGGCAGTGTCACATTATCAAAAGATATGGTAGGCAAAGAATTGTAATCAGGCCGGTTAAGTTGTTTCGATCCTCCGATAATTATAATTTGTGACTTGGTGGGATTGACAATTAGGCCATGAGATTGACTCCACCGAAGGATCGTTGCAAGATCTCTATTAATTGCTACAATGGCAGATTTAATATCATTGGCGGGAGCGTGGGTGTAAATTTGGAGATCATCCGCATAAAGATGGAAGAAGCAAGATAGGAGGGGAGTGAGGAAATTAATGAATATGGAAAAAAGGAGAGGAGACAAAATACCACCTTGAGGCACGCCAGCAGACAACCTGCAGAAACCAGACATCTGATCATTGGCCCTTATACATTGGGACCTACCAAAAAGATAGCTGCGGAACCATTCAAGAACAGGATCAGAGAAGTGAAGTGCGCCTAGCATTGCTATCAGTATGTCAAGGTCAACGGTATTGAAAGCATTGCTAAAGTCCAGTAGAGCTAACACTGTAAGTTGCTGATTTGACATGGCTCGGCGCACATCATCAGAGACCTTAGCTAGAGCAGTAACCGTACTGTGGCCGGGTCTAAAACCAGATTGGAGAGGACTGAGCAGACCGTTGTTATTAATAAAGGAGCTTAGTTGTTGATATACAAGGCGCTCGAGGACTTTGGATAGGAAAGGAAGAATGGATATGGGCCGGAAGTGAGAAGGAGACGTAGGTGACTGAATTTTTGGTATAGGGATGACTGCCGCTTTCCGCCAACAGCTTGGAAATGTACTAGAACTGAAGGAGAAATTAAAAATGTGACAGAGGATAGGGAGTGTAACGGGGAGGGTAAGGGTAATCATTTTTCGGCTTATACCATCAACACCCTGAGCGTTCGACTTGATAGCTGCAATCGTTTTCTCAATTTCAGGCACAGACACAGCTCTAAATACAAAAGGAGAAAACGGAGGATCAGGTGTGGGAGATGACAAAAGGGCATTTATGGATTGCTGTTTAATGGAGGATGGGATGGAACAAGTAGTGGCAAAATGATGATTGAGGGCATCGAGGTCAAATGAGGGAGAAGGGGAGGACTTTGGTTTACCAATTCCTAAGGAGTTTAGGAAAGACCATACCTTAGCGGGATCTCCATTGCTAATTGAAGAGTGTATGTGGCGTCGCTGTGCATCCCTACACAATCTACTGCATTTATTTCTCAGCTCCTTATACTTTTTATGGTTGACTTCAGAAGGACTGTTTCTAAATTTGATTTTGGCTGAGTTTCTTTTAGCCATAAGTCCTTTTATCTCGTCAGTAAGCCACGGCGCAGGCAGGTGTTTTAGCCTAACAGGACGTAAAGGTGCATGTAAATCAAAGATCTGTAACAAAAGTGTATTGAGAACTTCCATCTTTTCGTCCACAGTATAAGCACTATACACCGACTCCCAGCTGATAGCCAAAAGGTCATCTTTCAGCTTATCTAGGTCAATTGCGTTGAAGTTTCGCTGCATGACAATACGAGGTTTGGGCTTAGGACAACGGATTTTATAGGAGAGGAAGATTAGGTCATGGTAGGAGAAGGCTTCGGCATTAAACTGCCCATGTGCACTAACGTGATTCAAGGAAGAGACTATAATCAAATCAAGCAAAGATGGGGCGCAATTGGGAAAGAAGTGTGTAGGGTTAAGAGGAAGGATATTAAGATTGACGGAATTAAGTAAGGAACGGAGTTTGGTTGCTCGGGACATGTGTACGTTGTCTTTGTTGACTAGACAGGTATTAAAGTCACCCATTATGATAGTGTGATCTACATTAGTGACATTTTTTTCTAGCAGAACTTCAAACTTATGGAAATAGTCAATATGTAGCGAAGGACAATAAAAAACTCCTAGCAAAAGTTTAGTATGACCAAACAGTACCTCTATAAATAGGTGTTCCGAGGATTCTGTGTAATCGGAAGGAGATTTATCAAGGATCTTGTAGGAAAGGTGATTTCTAAGATATATAGCTACACCACCGCCACCTTTGCCAGTTCTATCATTCCGAATAAGGACAAAGTTAGGTAAGGAGTATGAGGTGGAAGGGAGACAAGGCTTAAGGAAAGATTCTGAGACAAGGATTGCATGAATATTCAGATTTTTGGAAAAAGTATTAAGGAGGTCAGGATAGTGTGCTGGGATGCTCTGAGAATTTATGTGAACTGCATTAAAATTCCTTGCAAATGGTGCGAACGCTGTTTCTACAGAAACATCAAGAGACTGTGAGATGCTCTGAAAACTATCATCTGAGGAACGTGAAGTTAAAGAAAGAAAGTCATCATCCGGAAGGTCGTCATCGCTATTATTAACTTGCATGGTAATAATTTTATTAAATAAAATCTACTTATACCTAAACAATAATAATATTATAGTGATAATATTATAATTTTAAAAGCAAATAAGTATTTATGAGCCAAGTATATATATCAAGATAAATATAAATAAAGTTTATTATTTCACTCTGCCTGCCTACAGTGCTTGTTTTAAAATTATCAAAGTAATATAAAATAAAAACATACAAAACTTTATTGCAATTAATAAAGGTACATAATATATAATTATATTTTGAGTCAATACGAATTCTAAAGAAAAATTAAATAATTACAAAACTTACTAATGTATGCGTTAGGAATTCCCAAAACACATGCATTCCTAGTGACAAGGGAAAAGTGCAACCTCATTATTAGTGTCACAGTTACAACTGACTTAAAACATATTTATCAGCATAAAAAATAATAAAAAAATAATAATATAATAATATGACTGATAACATCTATGGCAACTCACTCTGGACACCATAACAAAAAGAAGAAGTAATGACAATCTAAAAGTGTCAGGTTGTCAAATGTCAGCTGACAGATGATAGTTCACAGTAGAAAATATTTAACGGAGGTAAACACTAAACAAACAAAATAAGTTATATGGATAAAAAGTATAGACCCACAAAATAAAAACATGCAAATTATGTGAAACAAATAGCTGGTAGGTACATATCTACAGTTATGTGGGTTGAACGACACAAAATTTGGTTCACCTACATATTATGATTAATGATGTTTGTTCTGCAGTTCCTGAAGCTCAGCCAATGTTTCAACTTTGTGCCTTGAGCCATCTGGACCTTTTATATAAATACCTCCGTCACGAGTCCAGCACGATGAGATGCCGAAAAAGTCTCTGGCTGCCATGAAGATGTTGTGGCGCTGCTTAGTGAGGAACTCTGAGAGGGTGACTTTCGTTCCTTTCAATGCCTTCTTAGCGTTCCATACACGATCATGGAGTGATTTTTCATTAAATTTCACTATAATAGGCCGTGGTTTAGGGTTACCACTATCATTTTTAAGCTTCCCCATACGATGACAAGAACGGATTTTGTTGGGAGTAATGTCAACAAGATTACATTTAGTGGTCAAAGTTTTAACTACAACATTACTGGTTTCCTCATCCTTGGCCTCAGGAACACCATGAATAAGCAGCATTTTTCGACGAGAGTGTGTCTCCATACGGTCCAGTCCTCTGGCCAAAGCATCCACCTCGGCTCGAAGGATATTGAGTGCACCGCAAACAAAGGATTTAAATGCTTGAAAGTCAGTGTTCAATGCGGCAATGGTGTTAGGTGGCTTACGTGAAGTGGCCTGATGTAATTCTGCTTGAAACTCAGCCATCTTTGAGTGAAACATCTTAATCATGTCCTCCATATTCGATTGCACTTGTGCGTAGTCCATTATGAAAGTAAAAATTCTATATGTATGTTGTTCAAAATGAGAAAAACACTGCAGGCAAGTAGCACTATTTATGCATAAACAAGCAACATATGATTAGCGCAAAAATAAATACAATTAATATTTTTAAATTAAGTAAAATAGAGAGCTGCTCAAAATTGCTGTTCACTTTACAACTACCCGCCGAAAAAAAGACATATTTACCTCTGTCATAACTAAAATTTATGATATACATGCGCCCGTCAAAGCTATTCGAACTAAGCATTTGCCGGCCCCCTGGCTCAATTCAGAAATTAAGAGTATAATGACGAAAAGAGACAAGGCCAAATCGAAATGTAAGCGATTTCCATCTGCCTCCAACATTGATAGTTATAAAAAACTTCGCAATCTATGTAACAGGAAATGTCGCGATGCCAAACGTCGTTATATTCACTCTTCAATAGAGCACCTACCTCCATCCCTCACTTGGAAATTCCTTAGTTCCCTTGGGTTTGGAAAATCATCTAGCTCTAAAGATTCCACCTTAAACTTTAAAGATGTCAATGCATTAAATAAATATTTTGCTGATCCCCCTTTGCTTTTGAGTCCTCAATGCAAATCCAAATGCCTTCAGCTATTATCTGAGCGCAACATCAGAGATCATGTACCGTTCTCTTTTGTGAATATTACGGAAGACGAAGTTCGCAATAGTCTACTAAATATATCTACAAAGGCGTTTGGAAGCGACGAGCTCAGCAAAGACATGCTTGTGCCAGTAGCTGATTTAATTACTCCCATCATAACACATATACTTAATTTCTCTCTCACAACTAATACTTTTCCAACATCCTGGAAGAAAGCCCATATCATTCCTTTACCTAAGGTCCCCACTCCTAATTCACCCTCACACTACCGTCCTATTTCGATTTTGCCCATCCTGTCCAAAATCCTAGAGCAAGCCGTTAATAAGCAACTAACAGAATATTTGAATCAGAATCAGTTGCTGAATCACTTCCAATCTGGTTTTCGCACGGATCATAGCACCTCTACTGCATTACTAAAGGTGACTGAAGACATTCGCCAGGCAATGGACAATAAACTACTGACAATCATTGTTCTCCTCGATTTTAGTTGTGCATTTAACTCAGTAGATTATGACGTCTTACTTGATATTCTTCGCGCGTTAGGTGTATCGGATTCGGCTCTAGCGTGGTTTAACTCCTATATAAGAGATCGGCAACAGCGCATTTTTATACCCGACTCTATATCTGACTGGATGGACCTGGATGCTGGCGTCCCTCAGGGTGGAGTCTTATCTCCAACACTTTTTTCATTGTTTATAAATGAAATCACGCGCGTCATAAGTTCTTTTTTCCACCTTTATGCTGATGATTTACAAATTTACAAGCATGCCGCGTTAAATGACATAAATAATGTAGTGCTCCAGCTCAATGAAGACCTAGTGAGAATTCAGGAGTTTGCGGAAACATTCGGCCTACTTGTAAACCCCAAAAAATCTCAAGCGATCATTATAGGTAATAGACAGTTGCGCAGTAGAATAGATTTTGCGAACCTAGATAACATTACGTATAATGGTAATATCATTCATATAACGGATGAGGTTAAAAATTTGGGAGTTTATTTTGACTCAAACCTAACATGGACGGTTCACGTTCGCGATGTCAGTAGGCGTGTTAATGGAGCTATGCATGCGCTTAAACGCTTACAGAATTTCCTGCCTATCCCAACTAAGATGTTACTGGTGCAATCTCTCATTCTCCCTCTTATTGACTACGCTGATGTCGTTTATTTGGATGTGTCTGAAGCGTTGCTTAATAAACTGGAACGACTGCAGAACATGTGCATTCGATACGTTTTTGGTTTACGTAAATATGACCACATTTCAGATTTTCGCAAGCGCTTGAACTGGCTCCCAATACGATTGCGTCGAAATTCGCACATTCTCACGCTTCTTTTCAAGATTCTTCGCTTTCGTTCTCCCCCATACCTTTATGAAAGGTTTAGCTTTACTCCACCAAGCGAGAGGCCTGTTCGAGCGTGCACAGTGAAGAGGCCTCTAGAAATACCACACTGCAACACAGTATTCTATGAGAGCTCATTTTCGGCTGTCGCAGCGCGTCTCTGGAATGGTCTGCCGGACCACGTTCGTGGAGCCCCAACTGTCAACACTTTCAAGTCGAGATTAAAGCGTTACTTTTTGGCATTACCTTGATCGGATACTTTAAATGATTGTGTAATCCTTTTTTTTTTTTTTTTCTCTCTCTCTCTCTCTTTTATTAAATTTAATTAACCAATGTGCATCTGTCTTCACACTATCTGCCGTTTTTGTTATATTTATTTATATCTATGTATTATTTTATTATATTTATATATTATATTATACGTTGTTAATAATTATTATTGTTTGTATGTGTATTGTATTAGTTTATTATGTATTTTACGTATTTGTGTAAGTAATTATTATTATTAGTATATTTTTATCTATATTTTAATTTAGATTTAGTTTTTAGTTAGTATAAGTTAGTATAGGTTTATGATTGTTTGATTTCTTTTTTTGTCTCTTTGTGTACATGCCCCCTCTATTACAATACATCCACAAAATTATAAGGTTTGCTGGAAGAGATCTCTTTTAAGAGATAAGTACGCCGATGCATTATTTCAAACTTTTTTTAATGTATTTTTGTAACTTGCATGAAGATTAAATAAATAAATAAAATAAATAAAATAGGAGATGGAATTTTGCATGAAACTTTGTCAATTTTAAACCGATCGGGCTGAGACTGTGTATGCATAAAGTTACTATGACGTAAGCATCCCCTCAGAAAGGAATTTAATAAATTCCATCCCTAAGGGGATGAAATAGGGGATGAAAGTTTTTAGATATTTTCTTAGACTTTCGACTGACTGAACTGAAATTATTAAAGATTTGAGCTTCTATGATGAAGACGTGCGCTTTAATAGGATATTGGTAAATTCATCCCCCATGAGGATAGAATAAGAGATGATGGAGGACGTACCTAATTGTATTACTTTGAACCTATTGGAATGAATAAATTAAGACGAACAAATAATTGAGTATTTTGCAGTCATATCAAGTCAAGTGCCTACCAGCTGTTGCCAATCTTACGAAGCCTGATATAAATCTATACATGTTATTATAATAAAATCGTAAGAAAGTTAATTCTGTACAAAGTTATTAATTCAAAGCGAATTTATTCTGACCTAAACTAAACATAACATTATACTTTGTTTTCGAGTGTCATTTGATTAAGGCCATCCCCCAAGCAAACAACCTTGACCATACATTTGCCGCGTCGTCGCCAAGATCACACCAAAACCCTATTTTTTTTTTACTTATCTTAATTCAAAATTGACCTAAAAAAAATTAAATTTTATCATTTATAAGAGATATTATCTTTGTGAATGGGTCCCGTTTTTACCCTTTGAGTAAGGGACCTTATAAAGGAGAAAATTATCCATCTCCGTTATTAACTGCTAACGCGGACGATGTCGCGGGCAACAGCTTTTTGGGCTACTGATTAAAAATGAATGGATACGTATTTAAGCGTTTCTGGAAATTCTACCCCCATGGGGCGAAATTATGGTTGAAAGTTTGAATGAAAGTCCGTCATTACTTAAGTTAGAAACATGAAAGTTTATTGACGTTTGCGTTTGACGTTTGCTTAAATAAGGTCCCGTTTTTACCCTTTGTATAAGGATCTACAAAAAGGGGAAAACTATCCATCTTTGTTATTATACTATGTTAACGCGGACGAAGTCGCGGGCAACAGCTAGTATATAATAAAAATCTTTAATATATGTATAAGTAGTATAAAAGTATTAAATATATTATTTCCGTTGTCTGGTACCCGTAACACAAGTCCATCAGGTACTTATCACGGGACCAGATTGACGTGGTGTGAAGCGTCAATACATATTATTAAAAAAAAACCGGCCAAGTGCGAGTTGGACTCGCCCATGAAGGGTTCCGCAGCAGCAATAAGGTTTATTTCTATAAAATTAAATTTAAAAGGTTTTTGATTTATTTTTATATTTTAGTTGATTTAATGAAAGTTAAATCACGGTTTACCATTTATGACGTATAAAAAAAACTACTTGTTAGATCTCGTTCAAACCAATTTTCGTTGGTAGTTTTTAAGCGTCGGGCTGTTAAAATGTCAAACGCCGTAAAGCAGTGGTCCCCAACCTTTTTTTCATGCGGGCCACAAATATGTTTTGGTCTTGGTGTCGCGGGCCGCAAAAATTTTTAGGGTTAAAAAATAACATTTTTCAAAATTAACGATTAAAAAGTGGAAAAAAATTCACGATCCTATCACGACGACTTTACATTATTTTGTCGGTGGGCGTGAATTTCAAAATGGTTTAACATCACGCGGGCCACAAATAAAGCCCCGGCGGGCCGCGGGTTGGGGATATCGGCCGTAAAGTGTCGTATTACATGGGAAATTCGCGGAAAGCTGTTCGCGCGGTTTTTCCGCGCTTGGGTTTCTCAAGATTATAATAATAAATTGTTATTTTATCCCCTGTATATATCATATATGTTTACAATCTAGAATAAATTTCCTATATGATGACGTAACCGTAATTTTACTAATTACTAATAATCTTGTAATAATCTTGATGCAAACACAAAACATGAGTTTTTTCACACTGCCAGCCGTCGGCAGGCGACGCTTTGACTATTTATGGAAAAAACTTAATACATACGCCAGAAACTTATTTAGTTAAATATATGATTTACTTACGTTATTATCTTTTTCCCGATTAATTTACACTCACAATAACTTTACACAACAATAACAACAAACTGCAGTCACAATGACATAAAAGTGGCACCTCAGATTATATTTTTTAATAAATTCACTTGCCATAGATACAGTATGAAACAGCCATAGACCGACTAGACCGGTCTTTGACCGTGTACAGAACACCTAACACTTGTGCACAAGCTTAACTTTTTAAATGAGAGAAAAAATAAAATCTCCTATCCGCCGCGGGCACGGGTGGCACGCGACGTTTGAAGGTACATCATATATTTTTTTTAGAATTATTATCATGTAGATGGAGGTAGAATGTCATACTTTAGAAATTAGAGGGGGGGAGGTGACACACATTTTACCACTTTGGAAAAGTCTCTCTCGAAAACTATTCAGATTAGAAAAAAATGATATTAGAAACCTCAATATGATTTTTAAATACCTATCCATAGATACCCTATACGCATAGGTTAGACGAAAAAATTTTTTTTGTTTCAGTTGTACCTATGGAGACCCCTAAAATTTTTAATATTTTTTCCATTTTTGTATCAAAATCTTAATGCGGTTCACAGACTACATCTACTTACCTAGTTTCAATAGTATAGCTCTTTTAGTTTCGGAGAAAAGTGGCTGTGACATACGGACGGACAGACAGACAGACAGACAGACATGACGAATCTATAAGAGTTCCGTTTTTTGCCATTTTAGCTACGGAACCCTAAAAAAAGTCGATGTTAACAAGAAAAGGAGAGCAGTTATTTATATACTTTCAGTAAGTAAAGGTAATTTTTCATGTTCAGCCATGATACATTTTTTTCATAAAATAAGGGGGTAAACGAGCAAGCGGGTCACTTGATGGAAAGCAACTTCTGTCGCCCACGGACACTCGCAACATCAGAAGAGCTGCAGGTGCGTTGCCCGCCTTTTAAGAGGGAATAGGGTAATAGGATAGGGGAGGGTAGGGAAGGGAATAGGGTAGGGGATTGGGCCTCCGGTAAACTCACTCACTCGGCGAAACACAGCGCAAACGCTGTTTCACGCCGGTTTTCATGTTTGCTTGGCTGATAGTAAGCACAATCGAATTATGTCAGTAATGGCTAATTATTATTATTCTATAAGTACATAATCGCCGATGGACAATCACGCAATTCCTCACTATCATATTCTTCCGATTGTATGATATTCTATCGTGTAGAAGCCGCGAAAGGTAATAGCTAATACGATTAACTTTATCGTCGCGTCTGTGTGACATTTGGTGCACAGAGTTGTTCATTATAATAAAGAAAATCTAATTTTACACACATTTTTAAACTAGATGACGCCCGCAACTCTGTTGCGCCAAAATTCGTTTATCGCGCTGAAACCGTACATTTTTCCGGGACAAAAACTATCCTATGTCCTTTTCCGGGACTCAAAGTATCTCCATGCCAAATTTCAGCAAAATCAGTTCAGCGGTTTGAGCGTGAGGAGGTAACAGACAGACAGACAGACAGACAGACAGACAGACAGACAGACAGACAGACAGACGGACAGACAGACAGACACACTTTCTCATTTATAATATTAGTATGGATAGTTTGCATATTCTATGGCGTTACTCATATGGTGCGTCGCAAGTCGCCTAGTGTGAACGCATCTCAGTGTTACCCATTCTAAAAATTTCCTTGCATCAAAGTCCCGTAAAAATTACGACGTTCGTTAAAATGTAGAAAAACTTTTATAACCACGCAAAATGTTGCCAACGTAACGCTAGGGAATTTGATTTTGGAATTACTGAAGTTAATTATACGTCATGATTTAATATTATTTTATGTTTAAGACTTGCGTTGTTATTATAGTTTGTTCGTTCTAAGATGATATGGGTGACAGTTCTCATATTCCTTGCTACGGAATTTTTTTACAAGAAAACAAAAACAATCAGAATGTAATAAATTATATTCCATCTACAAAAATAAATGTTTCCTGTAATTGTAAATGAATAAAAATGAAAAGTTGCTAAATGCTAACTTATTGATATAAAATTATAAATATTAACTCTGAAATAGGAGTATAAAATTATTGTTACGAAAATATTTGAAAAATGTCAGATGCATGAAACGGAACTTATGTCAATAGAGATTGACACAGTTGAATCGAAATCAAATCGATAAAAAAGGGCGGCCATCTTAAATCGCCGGCTTCACTCTGAAACATCAGTACAAAATCGATAATTTCGATTGCAATTCCTTTACGAGGTGATTCGATATTTTTAAATTATTCGATTAATTTTTTTAGGTAACTTCCCTACTACTGTCAATTATAATGTGTCACGCATATCATCTTAAAACGAACAAACTATAATAAATAATAATTATTTTTGAACTTAATTTTAAGCCTTCTATTTAGCTTAATATTTTTATTAGACTATAATTTTGTTTCTCTTATACCAAATGGGAGTATTCTGTCCTAGTTATAATTTGAATATAGTTCAAGCTTAAAACTAATTAGCTTTTGTTGTAGTTAGAATTTCTAGCTCATTCCTAAGACCTAGTTACTATACCTACCCGAGTAGAGCCAGTCGGAATGCAATATAGTGCTGTCTTATACAAGACCTGAGTAGCATCAGGTATTTATAATGTCGGAAGCATATTTTTAATTTGGTATTTAGCTACTTATTGTTTAGCTTATTTTTTGCTCTTTCTCTTACAAATCCATATAAATCCCGCCAAAGCCGTCTCACACAATTAATTTGCTGTACGTATATTGTCTTAAAGAGATATTATGTAGGTAGTTAACATAATTATATTGACCCATGACGTAAATAAAAAAATGTAAAATAAAATCTGTTGTAATAAATCTCTTTAAAGATTATTTTGGCTCTGACCTTTATGCCGAAGACGTAAGGACCATTTTCATAGAAACGGTGTAAAATATCCCTGAACAGAAGGTAGTAGACAAATTTTATGGTAGCAAGACAGAATATAAAAGTATAATCCTGGTCATGAGCAATAAAATGAGGTTCAGGATTTGAGAAGTCAACGCCTAACCTGCCAGCAGCAGACTGCCATTGATAGGGTTTCGCGTGGAAATGTACAGAGCTGCTAATGTTAATGAAAATATTCTCACAAATTTTACTCATAAAATACGACATTGTAAATACGGCCAATCGAGTCACAAAACTTCATAATCGAATACAGAACTAGCGACCCGCCCCTGCGTCGCACGGGTGTAAATTATGTAGCCACTGAAAAAAAAAATTAAAATCGACAGCCTATGATTCTTCACGTGGTCTACTCCTTATCTGTGCCAAATAACATAAAAATTGCTCCAGTAGTTCGCGAGATAAGCCCTTTCAAATAATTGTCTTTTCAAATAAGTGACTATATATATATTGATTTTAGTGTAGAATTATTGATGTTTTGTCTATATTTCTGATACACTTAAAAATATTAAAGTTGTTTGGCAGATTAGAGTACAGATTGCTAATTAATTATAACTAGATGACGCCCGCAACTCCATTGCGCCAAAATTCGTTTATCGCGCAGGAAACGTACATTTTTCCGGGAAAAAAGTATCCTATTTCCTTTCCCGGGACTCAAAGTATCTCCATATCAAATTTCATCAAAATCGGTTCAGCAGTTTGAGCGTGAAGAGGTAACAGACAGACAGACAGACAGACATACTTTCGCATTTATATTAATTGATTATGGATTGTATAAATAGTGTAATTTTTATAACCTGTTTAATAGACAACAGGCAGTCTAGATGCGTTATAGAGTAGAACAAACTAAACTTTTAACTTTACTAAGATGCGATTAAAAAGTAAAAGCGTTTCTCAGTCAATCTCTTATCTTTCAAACCGTTTTGATTTGATTTTAATTTGTCATAGCGATACTTTAACTCTGGTAAGAAAGACTAGCATGATTTTATTACGGACAAAATAATATATATTATGTTACCGTTAGAATGCAGAATACTTTAACATGCACATTACCTAGGTAATCTGCAGATTCCCTAATACCATCGGTTAAAGTGTGAAAATAAAAAAGCTTATACTTGCACTTCACCTATAATACCAGCTTAAGCGCGACCCTCGTAGCTACCTCGTAGCCTAGTTTTAGTACGCTATGGGGGTCGCGCTTAAGCTGGTCATACTATTATAGTTAGTTTATATTAGTTTCCTTCGTAAAAGTCCTAAAAACTTTGACTTAAGCTTTTCAACCTAAGATTGTTGTTGTTTTGGTTGTTTTTTTTCTAGTTGATACGATCTGTTATATTTTATTAGTGGAGTAACTTTTTACATACTTTAAGTTAAATAAAATATTATGTATTCCTTTGTTTATGTCCAAAAAAATATGTTTAATAATTATCTACAATCTATAACTAAATAACATGCTTTATTCAAAAAAGAACATGTTATATGCTATTGAATGAGAATAGAATAAACTTTTTGCACTTTAACTAACCTACCCAGATAATCTGCAGAATACCTTCTGAATCTGCAGTCTAACTGGTTTACGCACATTCGCGGTAATATAATATACATAGTTTATGTATGGTTTCCAACATCAATTATTTTTGTCCACCCTACGATAACCAACTCCATATAAATATTTAAACCATTATTCTCTGTCATAAATTTGAATAGAATCGATTGGTGTCTGCGCCTCCGGGCAAGTTAGATTTCCCCAAGGACCCGCAACACCTGACCGGATGTAAAATATATTATTTTTTCCCCACCGGATATACGTTAATATAACTCCGATATTACAGTTTCTGATTTGATATTTTGTCTCAACATACTGTAGTAGGGTTATTAGATTTTCTCTATTTTGAAACCTGATTTGAATGATAGTATTTAGGTTTATTTTATTTTTTGGGTTGTGTAGGGATATTATATGTTGTAGCAAAAGTTCTTTACAAAATTGGTATAAGTACTTGTAAAAAATTGTTACACTCAAAATTGTCTTTGAAACACCCCAGTGTTAGGGCAATATTACTTATACAACTAGTTGAGATAGAATTTTTCGATATTAACGACCTTTCTTTTTCCTATAAACAGGGCCCCCGTAAGGGCTACTGGCGCCTGTGTGCAAAAAAAAGGATTTTGGCGCCCCTTTAGGCAAATTTTTGGGACTGCTGACTTGATGGCTCCCGTGTGCATTGTACACAATGCACATATGGTAGCGGGGGCCCTGACTATAAAATTATGATTATTATATTGAAAAAATAATATACTCACTAACGAACTAAAAATGGGACATGATTGGGACTCTACAAGGGCTAGATTGTGTTCAGACTTATTTTACCTTCGTGAAGACTTCAAGTTTCAACACACGGACAAAAGGATCATTATCATACAAACTTAATTCTGAATTCTGAAGTAACTCTACACAAAATGTTCATATGTCACATCTTATGTTCTACATCAATATCTATGGTCTACGTGGAGACACAAAAAGTGTCAAAAATCGTGGCCATCTTGGAGATTTTTGGGCCATTTTGATATAAGGTCGATGTTTTGACTTTTGAGATATGAGGGCGCACATAATTTTAGGATTATAATAATTAACGCGCGCGTAATTCATTAAAACTGGAGGGGCATCAGCACAGGTGCATAATATCTGCCAATCTATACTCAATATTATAAAGCGGAAGAGTTTGTTAGTTTGTTTGTTTGTTTGAACGCGCTAATCTCAGGAACTGCTGGTCCGATTTGAAAAATTCTTTCAGTGTTAGATAGTCCGTTTATCGAGGAAAGCTATGGGCTATATTTATCACGCTAAGACTAATAGGAGCGAAGAAATAGAGGAAAATGTGTAAAAAACGGGGGGAAATTATTTGAAAGGGCTTATTTGGACGCGCTAATCTCAGAATTTACTGGTCCGATTTGAAAAATTATTTCAGTGTTAGATAGTCCGTTTATCGAGGAAGGCTATAGGCTATATTTTATCACGCTAAGACTAATAGGAGCGAAGAAATAGAGGAAAATGTGCAAAAAACGGGGGGAAATTATTTGAAAGGGCTTATTTGGACGCGCTAATCTCAGAATTTACTGGTCCGATTTGAAAAATTATTTCAGTGTTAGATAGTCCGTTTATCGAGGAAGGCTATAGGCTATATTTTATCACGCTAAGACTAATACGAGCGAAGAAATAGAGGAAAATGGTGAAAAAACGGGGGCAAATTATTTGAAAGGGCTTATTTGAACGCGCTAATCTCAGGAACTACTGGTCCGATTTGAAAAAAATCTGTCAGTGTTAGATAGCACATTTATCGAGGAAGGCTATAATAGGCTTTATTTTATCACGCTAACACTAATAGGAGCAAAGAATTAGAGAAAAATGTGGAAAAAACGGGGAAAATTATTTGAAAGGGCTTATCTCACGAACTACTAGAGCAATTTTTTTGTTATTTGGGTCAGATAAGAAGTAGACCACGTGAAGGATCATAGGCTATTTTTTGTGGACTAATTTGTCTGTAAAACATCTAATTTACGCGGGCGAAGCCGTGCGGAACGTCTAGTAACGTATAATTCAAAACGTAAATCTAGCAATAACTTATCACCGTCTATTCGCCATCTACCAATAAGAACCCGTCAGATCACTGATCTACCAATAGCATGTCTCGTGCGCACCCGTCCTCCACCACACCCCACTCCAAGAGCCCATAAGCCTTCAGGCCGTGTTCACACCAAGCCAAATGTGAGCCACCAAATGTGAGCAGGCTCACATTCGGCGTAATAGCGTATTGTCGGTTAGGTGTGAACGAAAACGTGTATATGTATGGAAATACAATGAACTGCGTAACATTCGCTCACATTCGGTGGCTACTGGCTCACAGTCGGTTTGGTGTAAACATGGCCTTAGTCCCCTTTAATTTTTGCCCAACTAGATTTTGCGTGTCAATTTTGTATGACAAACACTCACGTCACATCCTAACTTTCCAAATCCTTGGTTCCAAACACTGTACCCTAAATAAAAATTATTTATTATATAAATCAAAAAATATTTTTATATGGCCTCATATATTCCATGTTTTTTGCTGGATAGTACCCCTAATAAGAGAGGCTTATGGCGAATAACAGCTGGGTCTCAGTAAACACTGCCAACTGTAAGCACGGGGTAAGAAAAATGTTTTTGTTCTCCGCAGTATTTGTCGTGGCTTGTGTAATAAAATTCTAGGAATGTAGATTTTCTTTACACAGTTTCAAACAATTCAGTCAATATTGTAGGTATACTATTTTCGTCTAAAAGTAATTAATAAAAAAATTCAATATAATTTGTATCTTAATTTCTTAAAATGCTCGGTTAATACGTGATAAATGATAATCCGTCGCTGTTCAGCATTTGTTTTTTAAACTTTTAACCTATTTTTTAACCGATTTCCAAAAAGGAGGAGATTATATTATGTTTGGCTGTGGATTTTTGAACTTTTTTCAGTTATAAATGCAATCTTGACTCTGTTCTAAATGATCTAAATCCTAGAGCACATGGCTGCATCCATTTTAATATTATTCTCGATACGTATTAACTTTTTTGTGGGATGATACACAATAGGGTCCGAATATGTTTGTTTCATTCCTAATGAATGTCATTTGGTTTAGCGCGTTGATATCTTTTACATCCATACTTCCATATTTACTTACTAATATTATAATTGCGAAAGTGTGTCTGTCTGTCCGTCTGTCTGTCTGTCTGTTTGTCTGTTACCTCTTCACGCTTAAACTGCTTGACCGATTTTGTTGAAATTTGGCATGGAGATAACTTGAGTCCTGGGAAAGGACATAGGATAGCTTTTATACCGGAAAAATGTACGGTTCCTTCGCGATAAACAAATTTTAGCGCAACGGGAACGCCTCCGTGGTCTAGTGGTATAGAGCGCGGCTCTTGACTCAGAGGTCGTGGGTTCGATTCCCGCGTTGAAAACATGTTATTTCCAAGTTTGGTTAGGACAATGCAGGCTGATCACCTGATTGTCTGACAAGTAAGATGATCCATGCGTCGGATGGGCATGTAAAAAGTCGGTCCTGCGCCTGATCTCTCGCCAGTCGTGTCGGTCTGCCGTCCCACTGGGTTATGAGAGTAAAGGAATAGAGAGTGATCTTGTGTACTGCGCACACTCTTGGGCACTATAAAATTACTCCTGCGTAGCTGGCCTGGTCTTCAATGAAACCGGCCACCGTCACCGAAACCTGTGTGGGAGCTAATAAATGTTTTGCTTAAAAGTGTACACGGCAAATCGGGTAGCGGTAATTGACTTTTTTAGTCCAGGCTTTTTTTGGCAAAATTTGAGCACTCATAAAGATAGAGATATAACGAAAAACCTCTTGTTAACTTGATGATGATAATTTCCAACTTTTTATGAGTTCGTCTTTGTAGTGATATACTTACCTATGATATATTATTATTACAATATCTATATCACCCAAAGATGATAATATGGCAATTCGTATTTCGTACTTGTGTTGGGTAGGACATACAAGAGGCATTACAATTATTGTCCGGGACAAGACGGCAAAATGTAAAAGCGGCTCAGCATGATAACATGTACCGCTTCAAAATGATTGTCGCGGTGGTCTCAATTTTTTAGGGGTACTATTTTCAGGGATTTTTTGACTCTTTATTTTTTTAAAATTTATTATTCGATTTACATTCAATCGAAATGATGGATCTTGTGTTTTAATCCATCCAATAAAATGTTAAATTTATTCAATGTCAACATGTACCTAGTATTATTTCAAAAAATCTGAATCTTTAGATGAAGACGAAATATTAACTTTTAATAAAAAGATTTTCAAACATATTATATTACAGTATATTATTTCTTAATCATGAATGTACATTTATATATTTTTTAGGGGAAAAATAGATAAATATAAATTCACGCCTCAAGACGGCTATGTCGCAGCACGTCAAACGTACTGCTACGCCTCAAACGCTTCGCGGCCTCGCCTCTTTTGAAGTGGGACACTGTACCGGCTCAGTACGAAAACCTCTTACATCCTCGTATAAAATTCATGTCCTTCCCAACACTATTTCGTACCTATACAGTATACCTAATCGATAATTGAAATAATTTTAATCTGCTCAATCGCAATTTATACCGCGAGGCAGATTTTCAAAAAAACTGCGAAAAAATGTACGGTTCTGCAAGGTACTGATTTCGTCTGTCTGTTACAATGCACGGCAAGTCAGACGCTTGGTGTCTTGTTGTACATTCGTACAAGCGATAGCGCGATGTAGCTGCCCGACAGTGACATCTATTGTGTACTAGGTGAAAAGAGCCGGTAGCGGTCATTGACTCCCTGTCAAAAAACTTGTATTGCACCGTCTTCTTTCTATACAAGATGTAACAAAGCTAAGTAATAATACTTTAGGGTGTGTATGTGTCCCTTATAAAGTTTACTGTGAAAGTAGCAGCGCTGAAAGAGCAAAAACTTTTTTTGCGATTTGTATGCGCAAGCGCTCCAGCGTCACGAGTTTCCCAGTACAAAAGTGAAAAAAAATATTGCTCCTTTAGCGCAACTGCTACTTTCACAGTGAACTCTATATTAAGGAGCACATGTAACACCCTAAATTATTGAGACAATGAAGTGTCAGATGTTCCTAGTCCAGAATCAGATTAGGAACATCTGACACTTCATTGTCGTTATCGTTTTGACAGGGGATCAATGACTGCTACAGCTTTTTTTCGCCGGGTACATAATAGAATAAAATATGTCGCTGTTGGGTAATGGGTAGCCTCGCGTTATCGCGACTGAGCAGAATTTTTTTATCAACCTTATGATCGCAGTTAGATTAGATATTATAATATTATATTAATCATAAATTATTATCATAGTAGATATAATAATTATAATGAATATTTTTGCAGAAAAAGTATGATCGTCAAACCTAGACGTTATGTAATCATTAAAATTGTCTCGTAAGCTGGACAAGTTTTATTCAACTTCCAAATAAAATACTTGCATCAATAAATATTGATTCTAAAACATCCTTTGGGCAATATAGAGATTACGTGCACAATTTATGGCCACAATTAATTTTCATATGTAGCCCGGCAGATATATACACGACGGTATTGTACAACCAGGGCACGCGTCGCACCGGGGGAGACTAATACTTCTCCTAATTTTACACCTTATTGTCGAGGTACGGTAAGAAAATGAGAATTCTTCATAAAAATTCAAACCACGCTCTTTGGTATAGGGTGGTTTCTAAATGGGGGTCGTATTATTGCATCGCGAACTACATTTGAGCTTAAACTCTAAGTTGCAGGGTATAGAGTGCAGTATTCCTTGCTTCTGGCTTCGTATTAGGTATTTCTTAGACGAGAAGATAGACTTGACTGTCAAACGCAATCAGTGAGCGATAGCGGGGGATCTTCGGAGCCAGGGTTCAGAAATTGATAAATCCCAGATTTCTTGGACAGGATTGTATAATTGCCTCTCGTCTGTCGTTTCTATTGTTAAAGTGGTAAGTATAAGTGTTTTAAGTATAAGTAGTTTACTTAATTGTTGGCAGTTGGCAGTCTTTCTAATAATATATTGCATGGCACCATAGATTTTTTAATACTAATAGGGCCTGTTTCACCGCTTCCTGGTAAGGCTATCCACCACTTAACTTGACAGATGGAGTATGGAGAATCTGTCATTTGACAGATTCTCCATATCCGCCTATAGCCTATCCGGCACCTTATCAGGAAGCGGTGAAACAGACCCTAAGAATGTCAAAAATTAATTTTTCTATACTATAAACCCAATAGCTGGAAGTTTTATCTTACTTATCAAATAATGCGATAGCTATGCTACCACTATAAAAAATGTACACTTTTTATAGTTCAAAGTTCAACAATATTATGGAGCTGCTTTTCCGGGAACCGTTTTTCTGCGCATAATATCTTGAGCTGCAAGGATTTTTTCTTTTTTAATTATATAAAAAAATCCTGCTTAGAATCTAAGGCTCTGATAAAGCAGACAAAAACCTCTTTGTTTCTCACGATAGTAAATTTTACGCGGAAGATAAGATTTCTTTGCGAATAATTTCTTCGTGAAAAAATGGCAAGAATAAAGGATTCCATATTTGAGGCTCACGAAATGAAGTTGATAAAATATCCGAGACATTTGTCAGTCGATTACCTGGGGGATCCTCCCTAAATTTTGATCGCAACTCGGTGTTCTTATGAATATAAATTTTCCCGTTTTTTTTCAAGAACAAAAACTATAACATAATGGGCCAGCTCCACTTAGCGTGGGAAACTTACTCGTAGAAGAGGCATTTACTTCGGAAAAATGGACAAAACTTATGCTATTCTACTGTGGTCATTACTAAACCTGTTGGATAATGGGATATACAGTAATAATCCTTAGTACTTACAGTTACAAGGATGAAACGAACTCATAGGAAAAGTACAATTTTACAGTTTTTCAAGATGATTTCTTTTATTGGGTCAGTTCTCGAAACTTAGGGATATTGGGCACATACTTTTGGACAAAGCATATTTTAAAAAAGAAGGAATCATAATTTATAATGGTGATGAATATTATGCCGGCTTCAGTTTGAACTGCAGGCAGCTCAAAATCAGCTCAGTTAACAGACTAATAAGTGATTACTAAGCCCTTAACATTAGTTAAACCACCGTTAATCCACATCCTTTGTGCGTGAATTTGGAAACGCCATTCGTGGCCGGATGCGACAACCGTCGAATTCCACCATTATTATACCTAACATCACATTTGTTCCAATGGAATAGGGATCATAGTATAGAAATACAGAGGTTAAATGATCTTGAATGTTCATGATACGATGATCCACAGATTATTACAGGAGAGAGAATTCACATTACTATTACAGAGAACACTGACCTCAGGGCTATATTAATATGTTATGAAGTATGATGAGCACTTCCGTAGGGAGTCCTAATGTAGGGACTAAATAATGAAAGATTTTTGCCTTGTTTGGCATAATTATGACAATAATATGTTGAATGTTATGCTAAGTACCTACTCACAATTCACACATGGTTTTACTCGATAGTTTCACTCCAAATCGAGCAAAAACCACAGTGTGGACCGCAAAACTGACAGCTCGAAGGCTCGCATCTAGCCGGCTCGATGGAATTAAATATTTAGAGTAAAACAACAGTGTAAATAACTAACTATCGAGCAATGCTGAACGTGTGGACGAAAGCCCGAGCCGTAGTTTTTACTCTACGTGATCTTTCGAGCAAAACTCTACTCTACGTGCTCGATCGAGCAAAACCGTATGTGAGTACTTAGCATTATAGAGCGAACTATCACAAAAATATGTGATTTGCCGTTTGAGATAAGCTATGTTAGGTTACATGAGTGCCACATGACTTCTTAGTTCTTACAAAATACTGCAAAACATTCAAAATATTGCATGTAATCTCGTCGACATTGATCCAATATAACTTTCGATGCAATAAACAACGTAATTTTTCCTCTACAAACATTAGGGTTGATTCAGACCGCAACGCGTAGAGGCGAGACGAGGCGCGGCGCTGCATAAATTTGTATGGATTTGAGTTTGACAGATTTCAATTGCGCGAGATGTCCATCCATATTATAAATTTAGAAATGCATCTACGCGTCTCGTCTGAATCAACCCTTAGTCTTAGATGTAGACAAAATTCACATCATAAATGATTATAACTAGAAAAGAAATTAACACAACAAATGGGTGTAAGGAGCACACGAGCGATTCAAAAAGGTTTTCACCTTTGAGCTCAACAAATGTTTCAGTAGATTGACGCGAGCTTCGGCCGTTCTTTGATATGGTAATCCGTCCCTGGCCTTCCAATAATCGATTATTAAACATCCAAAAATGGAATCCCTAAGGCCCATTGTTATTGAGAGGGTTCGTGTTATACGTAGGTATCTCTTGTGTGGGAGGTAATTCCCGTCTGTAATTGACGCTACTTTTACTTTTTAGGGTTCCGTAGTCAACGAGGTATCCTTATAGTTTCTGTCTGTCCGTCCGTCTATCCGTCTGTCTGTCTGTCCGCAGTTTTGCTCAGAGACTATAGGACCTACGAAGCTGTAATTTGGCATGAATGCACATATTAATGATGTGAACAAAATGGTACATGAAATCTTAAAGAAATATTTTTTATGGTTCCATATGGTTTTATGGAAGGTTCCATACACATCAAGCGGGGATGAAAATTTTTTTTCACTTCCACCCCATCATGTGGGGTGTCGTTGGATAGGTTTTTTAAAACTATTACGAGTATTCATAAATCATTTTCCGATTTAGGGATCCGTTTGTGAAAAATTTAGTTTTAGAGTGGAAAAAATCGTTAGAGTCCAGTGTCCCCCCCTTCCACCGGCTTAATAGTTTCTTCTGGAAATGTGGAAAAATTCACGGGAGTAGGAAATATGCTGAATTTAAAAGGAAAACTACCACGGCTAAGAAGACTTCATAAGTTATTGTGTAATAGTCGATCAACTAAAAAAAATGTATTCGGCGATGTATACAGGAACTTTTTTCAAATTCCTTTGAAAGCAAAGATGATGTTGTTAGTAGTGTAAAACATGTTATAAATGTATGTACATTCATCGACCATACAAAAATTTTCAAAAACTAGCGGTAAGTACTACGGAACCCTATATTGCGCGTGGCCTGACTTGCCCGGTTTTTTTAATTCTCATTATTATTGTCCTTACTTTCATTATAACTATTATTATCATCACAATTCACAAGCCATACTAATATTATAAATGTGAAATATATGTCTACCTATCTGTCCGATTACCTGTGGATTACCTATTCACGCCCAAATCGTCCCGAGAAAGGACAAAGGATTCATCATGGAAAAAATATATACGCTTCCCCGAACCGGTGGTAGGCATCGTAATTTCTATGTTCTTCCTACGACTTTCAAAAAGTGTATTCGTGATACCTCTTTTGAATAAAAATATATTGTTTTATTATTATTATTATCTAATTAGCAAACCTCCCCGACGTCACACGGGTATAAAATATATATGTTACCGCTAGAATGCGGAATACGATAATATGCACATTAACGAGGTAAACTGCAGATGTCCATAAACCATACGTTAAAGTGCGAAATTTAAATCAAAATAGCTTATATTCGCACTTCACCTAGTTAGTTTGCATAGTAACGAATCGTACATCGGCTCGCTCGGCTCCCTTAGTGTTGTGGACTAAGTTCTAACCTAACCTAACCTACTGTTGGACTTTCTGGATTGTGTTTGTTTTTGTTTTGGTGGGGGGCTGCGCTTAGGAATTGCACTCTAGAGGTTCAACCTCAGATCTTCAGATCCATCATCAGTCATACCTAGAGACCAATGACCCTCAATATGGCACAACTAGCTTCAATTATCAGCTGACGGAGCCTAACCTAACCTAACCTAACCTACTTTTGGACTTTCTGGATTGTGTTTGTTTTTGTTTTGGCGGGGGGTTGGGCACCCCGAGCCCCCTTCTGGGGGGGCTCCCACTTTGGTATCCTTGGCTAAGTAGTTAAGTAAGACTGATGTTTTTGATAATTTTTCTGTCATTTGACAAACGATGTTTGCCGAATAGGCGCCGGCAGCAATTTCGGCAATCGGCGCCGAAAATAATTCCATACAACTAAATATTTATTCAAACAAGAACAGGTTTTGTGCAATTTACCGCATGCATGGTCGTTAGTCCGCAGATTACCTAGGTATTCTGTAGATTATCTCGTTAATGTAAGAAGAGAATAAACTTTTTGCACTTTAACTGACTCACCCAGATAATCAGCAGAATACCTTGTTAAGACGACGCCATGATAATTTGGCTGTAGCGATGCCGATTTTTCTCAGCAATGAGTAAAGCTAAGAAACTAAAGTTTATTGTCAGTATTCATCATGTCTTTGTCTTTGAATTGCCCATAGCGTAACACGATTGGACAACTTTTATAACACAGAATTATCAATCGAAAAGACCTCTGTAAAAAAAGGGATTCCTATTTTTCCAACAGAGGAGAGTGATTTAAGGTTCCAAAATTTGTACATAAATTGGTTGAAGCATACTCTTTAATATGTGCATAGCTTATATGAAATGTATTTATGGTTTTTAAATTACGCGACAAAAACCATTTTGTCGCTTACGCCCTTTCCATTTTTTGCTGTTCCATTGCTTGTTTTCTATGAGAGACCGGCCCGGCCTCTCATAGAAAACAAGCAATCTAAAACATATCCAACACGGTTTCTTACTTTAACGCGGCGTCACCTTAATCTGCAGTCTAACTGGTTTACGCACATTAGCGGTAACATATATATAGCCACTGAAAAAAATGATTAAAATGGATAGCCTATGATAATTCACGCGGTCTACTTCTTATCTGTGCCAAATAACATAAAAATTGCTCCAGTAGTTCGCGAGATAAGCCCTATCAAATAATTTTCCTATTAGATTTAGCGTGATAAAATATAGCCTATAGCCTTCCTCAATAAATGGGCTATCTAACACTGAAATAATTTTTCAAATCGGACCAGTAGTTCCCGAGATTAGCGCGTTCAAATAATTTTCCCCGTTTTTTCCACATTTTCCCCTATTTCTTCGCTCCTATTAGTCTTAGCGTGATAAAATTTAGCCTATATCCTTCCTCGACAAATGAGCTATCTAACACTGAAAGAATCATCAAAATCCGTGGCGTAGTTTTAAAGATTAAAGGGAACAAAGGGACATGAGGGAAAAAAAAGCAACTGTTTTATAATATTATACTAGCCACCCGCCCCGGCGTCGCACGGGTATAAAATATATAGCTACTGAAAAAATGATTAAAATCGATAACCTATGATCCTTTACGTGGTCTACCTCTTGTCTGTGCCAAATAACATAAAAATTGTTCCAGTAGTTCGCGACATAAGCCCTTTCAATTAATTTCCCCTGTTTTTTCCACATTCTCCTATTAGTCTTAGCGTGATAAAATATAGCCTATAGCCTTCCTCAATGAATGGGCTATCTAACACTGGAAGAATTTTTCAAATCGGACCAGTAGTTCCTGAGATTAGCGCGTTCAATCTAGCACTTACAAATAATTTTTCCCGTTTTTTCCACATTTTCCTCTATTTCTTCGCTCCTATTAGTCTTAGCGTGATAAAGTATAGCCTATATCCTTCATCGATAAATGAGCTATCTAACACTGAAAGAATCATTAAAATCCATTGCGTAGTTTTAAAGATGGGAACAAAGGAACATGAGGGAAAAAAACGACTTTGTTTTATAATAATTATTATGTATAAATTTATTGGACAAATTTTGTCGAAATGGAGTTGCGGACGTTATCTAGTATCACCATAAGTTTTTTTTCATCTGTAGAACACAATATATTATTCTCTTGTACAAGAAGTAATGCCGATTGACTGATTATACCTACCCTGTTCAACGCTTATTATGTTATAGTACGGCTTGGTACTACTAATATAATTATATTCTGTGATACATAATATGTGACTACATTTAAAATGATAAACACCTTTCTCGATTCATCCACTAAAAAAGGATTTTTAAAATTCCACCCCTTAAGGTGCAGTGGTTGTTGCAACTACGTAAAATGGGTTTTTTAAATAATGTTTTTTGTAAAGTAAATGTCATTATTTAAGTATAAAAAAGTACAGTTTTAAAATTGAGAAAATTTCCTATACGCAAAGGTATATCAGTACACAATTTGAAAAATTCTGCTCGATAGAAAAAAATCTCAAAGATGACTCTTATAACGCTGTTTTTCATAATTAAATCATTTTATGGCTAAACTACACACTTTCTAGAAAAAACAAAAGATGTAGCACATTTGTCATGACCTAACCTAAACGATTTGATATATTTGATTTGTGTAATACTAAAAACAAAAGGTTTTTTCTCCTATTTTCTATTATCAAGGCACGCGGCGAGCGCGTAAACGCCACTGTACAAGGCGCGCTGATATGAATGTTATTTTAATGTGCTTTACGTCGATATTCGTACTGACAGACATCGACCTGCTAATTTTAGGGACTACTGGGCCTTAAGAGGTAAAAATAGGGGATCAAAATTATGTATGCCAGGAAAAGTTACGTGGACGAAGCCGTTTATAGACAGCTTCGTCAATTAATGTAATGTTTTCAGTTTGCTAGTCAACTGTTACTAAAACCTACCCAATTTATTATTTTCAAAGTAAAGCGCGATCATAATATAGCATGTAATAATTACGTATGCATTGAAGCAAAATTCAGGTGCATAATAATTAATTAAGCACTTTTAGTGAAATTGCTCTACATACGTAGCCCACATAAATGCACAGTGTTAATATTTACAACTCGTTCATACTTATTTTATCGTACACTAGACCTTTATGTGGTCACCATAAAGGCTAGTTTTGTAGGAACCTTAACTTTAGTCTTTATAATGCATACCATGTCAAGTGCGAGTGTGGATAAAAAAGTATTTGCATATTATTCACCTCGGGAGTTTTATATTTGAATTGAATTTTCACGAAATATTTTATTAGGGCCAAGGTTGAATATGTATGGCATAAATGTAAAAAGTCGAATTAAAAAAAAAAAGGTTAATATGTTAGTCTGCATTTTCGGATAGGAGGGAATGCAACAAATTAATGATTCATTGATTTCATAAAATGTTAGATTTTTAATTATACTGGCGGTGTATGGGGTTCTTATAGTGCCGTTATTATACTGAACTTAGCCCCAATTTCACCAACGACTGTTAAAGTTAACGCTCGAATTAGTATCACCTTAATACCTCTTTCGTTTTTCTTATGAAGAAAAGAGAAGACATGACATTTTATAGTTTGTTTGTTCTAAGATGATATGGGTGACAGTTCTCATATTCCTTGCTACGGAATTTTTTCACAAGAAAACAAAAATAATCAGAACGTAATAAATTATATTCCATCTACAAAAATAAATGTTTCCTGTAATTGTAAATGAATAAAAATGAAAAGTTGCTCAATGCTAACTTATTGATATAAAATTATAAATATTAACTTTGAAATAGGAGTATAAAATTATTGTTACGAAAATATTTGAAAAATGTCAGATGCATGAAACGGAACTTATGTCAATAGAGATTGACACAGTTGAATCGAAATCAAATCGATAAAAAAGGGCGGCCATCTTAAATCATCGGCGTCACTCTGAAACATCAGTACGAAATCGATAATTTCGATTGCAATTCCTTTACGAGGTGATTCGATATTTTTAAATTATTCGATTAATTTTTTTAGGTAACTTCCCTACTATTGTCAATTATAATGTGTCACGCATATCATCATAAAACGAACAAACTATAACAAGCTGTTAACACTAACAGACGTTGGTGAAACTGGGGCTTAATGTATTCCTATGTAAATTGTATTAAATGTGATATATGACAGACTAGCGATAGATCCTGATGCAGTAAGACTGACATTTTACACGGCCATCCAAAGCATGGCTAATCGTTCACAGGGGATCATCCTAACTTAAAAGTTATATAATATTTTCGATTCTAATGTGGGAATCGTACCTATATCTACGATCTTCAAAGTCGAGAGTTCAATTCTAAACCACCGGACAATGAAGGCATAAACCATTGAAAAGCAGAAGTTACCATTCGTTGCTCACCGCTGCCGTAAAAGCAAATAATAAACTCTTTGTAGCTCAGATCCACCCGAAATTCTCCACAATTTCGTCTTAATTAGAAAATTTTAATCAGAAATAATTACGTACCTACACCGACAGCTAAATAAATTGAACAAGATATTTAAATTGTCTAATTTAGGTGTAAAGTTAAATTAAAATTGAATAACCATTTCTCGGTAATTGCCATAATTTATATAGGATCTTGAGCTCTTTAGAAATTAAAGATATTCTGTTTGAAGCAGTAATTTTATTCTAACGGAGCTCCTGTTTAGAATTTATGAGCATTGATTGTAAATATAGCTGTTTTCAATTAGAAAATGTAAATGTTTTATAACTAAAGCTAGCTTCGATGTTGATTCAAAAATTCATAGAACTCTGTATTTGCTAAACGATTTGAGAGCTGAACAAATATGACTTTTATCGAATTTCACCTAACCAAAATCTTTATTGCTTAATGCTTAGCTTTATTGCA
Source organism: Lysandra bellargus (assembly GCA_905333045.1). Taxonomy (NCBI): domain Eukaryota; kingdom Metazoa; phylum Arthropoda; class Insecta; order Lepidoptera; family Lycaenidae; genus Lysandra; species Lysandra bellargus. The sequence goes on from HG995355.1 coordinate 7,967,027, forward strand.
TCTAGGTCATAAAATACGCGTTTTTTGCGACATAGTTCTAGACAATCAGAATACGGTAAAGAAGAATATTATTCTAGGTATCTAATAGGGTCGTACTTATCATTTTTCCAAAAGGCTACCTAACTACATCTGAATGGTATATATGTTACTCTACTATAATATAGTAGAGTCGATAATAGCACTTCAAAATCCTATCGACTTTAACTTCTGAATGTCTAAATAATTCTAAAAATCTACTTATTGTATAATGATAATGATATTCAATAAGGCCGGGTTCACTGGCCACTAGAGAGGAGATCGCATCTCGAGCGCGACGGATGTGACTACTTTTTTCTACTTTTTTTCTCTTTTTGCACATCTCTTAGATGTCTGAAGAGCGCTGCGCCGCCGCTGTGGCAAGTGTAATCATGTATTTTTGTACTATTTTCGGCTGTTTCTGTTTGACTCGGTGAAAAATTTAAATAATGAAGCTGGTTGGGTCTGTGACATTGTTTTTTCATTCGTCTGTTTTGGTGCTCTCAACGGAGTAAAAGAAGCTTCTGGATTTTCACTATCTTTAAAAAGTTAACCTAAACGCTGAAATCATTTTTTTCTTTTCTTCTACAATACTATCTTGTCTGATATTCTAGAAAAAACACTTATCTATAGTTAATTCTTATAAATTATAATATAACTAGAGACGTATGGTGTAAAATATAATTTTAAGTACAACATTTAAGGTGGAGTGAAAATCCTGCAATTTAACTACCAGTATAATTTAAATAGTAATATTATGTTGGCAACACGTGCAAAACTAGATACTGGTGTCTAGATTGCATTCTAAATTCGAAAATACTGCTCATCCTCTGTCAATCAGTGATCGGAAACTCAAGCTAAGCAGTCGCTAAGCGCACGTAGCGGAATATTTGATCAAACAAATCAGGACGAAAAGAAATACTCGAGTATTCCGTTACTGGCAGAGGGAATTGAGTGCGCCAACTTAGCCGGCTTGCAATACGTTTGATTGGATTTCGTCCAAAGTATTTTGATGCCGTACATTTGTAGCAAGCTGATAATGATTGATATTAGTTAATAAGCCTATAGTTTTGACTGGGATATGACGTGATAAGTTATATTTGGACTACAATTCTTAGGGTAATAGGTACTAGTAGGGGAGGTAGTGCTAGCGTTTGCTAAGTTATTTCATACTGACCAAATTTTTGTCCAGCGGTAGCTTAATATTTATCAATCAATATAATCAGCGTCAGTCGCCGCACCCGTGGTGGAATGTTAACTGAGAGTTTTTTAAATTTGTAAAAAAAAAATAGTTGCGAAAAGTGATTTTATACCGAATGAAACTTTGATGGATGACTATTGAGGTCATGTTTAACCAAAAAATCACCGTCAGCCGTATCGCAGACGGGGGATTCAACGTCAGTCGCGTTACTAAACATATAAAAATTTTTGAATATAAAGTCATTTTATACCGTACAAAATTTATACCGGTGAATATTTCTACTTTGTAAAAATAAAGAAAACCGTCAGTCGCTAATACGATGGTGGAAAAACCGTCAGCCAGCGATATAAGCTATGACCAATACAGCCCTACTTCGCGCTCAATGTATCTTAGGGCGTCGCGTAGACGACATTTACACCTGCAAACATTCAGTTGACGGCGATTTTCGTTTGAATTAACCATAAAATTATCTCACATAGCAATTTTAAATAATTAATTCGATAGTCAATATTTGTGAAGAAGAATTATATACATTTTACTTTAAAAGCGCCATCTGTTGTTATATATTAAAACTAAAATAATACCTACCGAACCTAAACGTTTATAATCTAGATATAAACCTTTATTGGGTGCGAATTGGGATCTTTTTAATGTCAATTCAATACGATTCCCAACAACAACTTTGAGATGCTCTCAATTTTTATTCCACCCATTATGAAGTGGCTGACGATCAAAGCTGTTATGTATTAGTGGAATACTATTATTGTAACGATTTTCGTTCGGTATGAAATGACTTTTTAAACTGAGCGCGACCTCCCCTTCTATACCCGTCAACTTAATAAGCCACATTCTCTTACTCGTTGCTGCAATGAACCGACACGATCCATTCAAAATATTTGAAGGTGTAAATGAAATGAATGAAATGAAATGAAAACTGGTATCCCAATACCAGTTTTCATTGAAACATAATATAGGAAATCCAATTTACATTATCTAATTTGCAATGGATCGAAACAATGAAATGAAACGAAACTCATGAAAGTTATAGGCTATAATTTCTCAAAAGTCAAAACTGCTCCTACTACAGCTTACAGAACCAAAAGTTTCTTTACTAGAATAATGAGACATTTTTCGTGTAAGCTATCTATAGGCATAATATCACCAAAAGTTTCTTTACTATTAGAATAATGAAGAAACGTCTTGTCCTGTAAACTAGATAACTATAAAGATATAGCCATCTCAAGACACTGACGTCGACCCTGCACTCGTGAACGTTTCCAAAAAACGTTACGTATAAGTTTACTTAGTGGAAATATAGAAGGAAAATAGGAGGTGAGTGATGCGAGGCACGTCCATGCGAGCTCGCACATCACGTACGCAGAAAAGAGAACTTTTATTAGTTCCGAGCGGCGTAATTGTTATGGAGAACCGGCATCGCTTATTACTTAACTTCGGAGTTACTCGTGATAATGAAACTACGATAGAAATCTCTCCGGGCCGCTGGAAAAAAATATACAGTTTTGTTAGGGAAGTATACTCAGTACACTGCAAGTACGGTACTAAGTAAACTACCTCATGCTTAGATTTATCTAAATTCTAATGTTCACATTATAATTAATAATTTAAAGTTGTGAAAAGTGACAGCCTTTTCAGGATTTCATGGCAAAATATACAGTTTTGTTACGGAAGTGTAAGGGCATTACGGTACTAACTACTAACTAAACTACCTCATGCTTAGATTTATCTAAATTCTAATGTTCACATTATAATTAACTAGCTATTTGACCGAGCTTTGCTCGGTATTCGATAAAACACGAATAAAATGACATTTTCTAAAAATGATTCCTGGCTAGATCGATTCATCGCCCCCAAAACTAAATACTAAATTTCAATACCCTATATACTAAATTTCATGAAAATCGTTGGAGCCGAGTTTAAAGATATAAGATTAAAGTTGTGAAAAATGACAGCTTTTTCAGGATTTCACAAATTACAATTCTTATAAATAACATAATATACTGAACCCTAAATTTTTTTATTAATAATAAACAAATGATAACAAAGAAATAAAAGCTAAACGAAAGCATTACTTAAACAATAATCGTCGTTTTTATATCCTTTATAACGACGCATTCTAGTATGATTTAAAAATTCCTTTCTTATTATCAAAATATTTAAGTGCCAAAGGGTTATTAAAATAAGGAGTCATACAAAGCGTTGGCACGATCGTAAATTTAATTAAAAATAAAATGGAGCAAGTGAATCGTAAATTAAAGCGTGGACGTTATTTTTATCGCTGAATATTCAAGCTATCAATAAGGTGAAGGTGGTCATTACTGGCCCGTGCTTACCGAGCTTACCACCTGCGCTTACCACCCGTACTTACCGCCTCAACTTACGAGGTAAGTCACGCGGCTTGACCTCTTGATTGAGCAATTTTCTCAAACAACCACTTACTCGATAACTTACTTAGATTAACATGGCTACTGAAACACGCTATCGTTCGGTAAATTATGTTATAAGCATACATTATGGTTTGAGCGATTAATACTCGACGTGGGTGCAAAAAAATACAGGAAGTATATATACGTGTAGACCATTTCTACTAATTCAATAAAACGTCAATGCAGCTTCGTTTCTTGTTATACGTGGGAGAGCCATGCTTCGGCACGAATGGGCCGGCTCGACCGGAGAAATACCACGTTCTCACAGAAAACCGGCGTGAAACAGAGCTTGCGCTGTGTTTCGCCGGAGGCCCAATCCCCTACCCTATTCCCTTCCCTACCCACCCCTATTCCATTCCCTTCCCATCCCTACCCTCCCCTATTACCCTATTGTCTCTAAAAGGCCGGCAACGCACCTGCAGCTCTTCTGATGCTGCGAATGTCCATGGGCGACGGAACAACTGCTTTTCATCAGGTGACCCGTTTGCTCGTTTGCCCCCTTATTTCATTAAAAAGTCTCTTTCTTATCATACAAGTTTCAAAATGTTATTTCATGAAAATTTCATGCAATGTCATACTGACATCAATGCATACTGAATTCTGATTGGTCAAAACTAAAAAAAAAAAATCAGCCAAGTACGAGTTGTACTCGCGCACGAAGGGTTCCGTACCACTACAGAGCAAAAATAGGCTAAAATTGTATTTTTTGTATGGGAGCCCCCCCTTTATTATTTAATTTATTTAAATTTTATTATTAATTATTAAAGTACAAATACAATTAAGTATTTTGTGAACATTTCAATTGCCTATTTGTTGCCGTTATTGAATAAGAGCAAAAAATATCAAAAAAATCACGTTTGTTGTATGGGAGCCCCACTTAAATATTTAACTTATTTTGTTTTTAGTATTTGTTGTTATAGCGGCAAGAGATATACTTACACAATCTGTGTAAATTTCAGAAGTCTACTTCTAGCTATAGCGGTTCTTGAGTTACAGCCTGGTAGCAGACAGACGGACAGGCGGGCAGACATCGAAGTCTTAGTAATAGGGTCCCGTTTTTACCCTTTGGGTACGGAACCCTAAAAACAGTCGTTCGACGTTTGTTTGACGTATTATAGGCGAATACTATTTTGCTGTATGACAGTATCTGGACTGGATCTTAGCTCAATAAATTAGATTTTTAACGCAAAACTAACCCACGCTTATACATTATAATATCTAAATTATGGAAGGGCAAAGTGATTAGAACCTTTTTACCCCGAAATAAAAACTGTACCCGGGGGAGAAAGAGTTTGGGCATTTGGTGGGTCAAATTTATTTCTCTGCCCTCAACGTAAGAGGCACTATTGGAACTTTCTCAAATAATTATTAAGGACGGATCCAACAGCTATAAAATCAAAATTTTAAATTTAGATAGAATTCAACTACCATGTAGGTATCATCCATCATTCACTAAAATAATATAATTTCAGTTAAAAAATTTAACATAGTATAAAACTATTTATATACTACTATATTAATTTAAAGCATAATTAAGTAGCTAAGTTACTAAATAAAGAAGTTATAATATTATTATCAAATATGTTATATACAGAGTGTAACAAAACAAAGTGATAATACTTAAGGGTGTGTACGTGTTCCTTGTAAGGAGTACACTGTAAAAGTAACAGCGCTGAAAGACCAAATTTTTTTCACTTTTGTATGGGCAAGCGCCGTAGCGTCACGACTCACGAGTTTCCCCACACACAAGTGAAAAAAATGTTTAGCCTTTCAGCGCTGCTACTTTCACAGTGAACTCTCTACAAGGAACACATACACACCCTAAATTATTATCACTTAGTTTTGTAACACTCTGTATATAATATTATGCCTCTCTGCATTGGGCTATGAACTATGATATTATACCACTAGGGACGAGTGTTACGAATGTGGTCTAAGAGGAACACATTATTAAGGCGAAGACAGCTGCCAATTCGACATCTCTGTGCAGTTTTCTAGACGTACGTATTTCATTGATTAGCAAAAAAAATGTGATTTTTGATTATATTTGGAAACGCTTGTCTAATTTAAATAATAAAATAATGTACTCCTAAAAAAAAACCAAAGTCACATCTTTCAGGAACTTTAAACAGTTCTAACTAAAGTAATAATACAATCTATGCTTTAAAAATTTCCATAATATTTATTTTTTCCTCTAACAAACGAAAAATGTATCCACGCTACCGAGTGAACACTTCACATCTCTATCTCTCTGGCATGAAAATCGACAGTGGTGCGAGAGTGATGCGAGATCAAGGTCATTGGCAGTTGTCAGCGTCTTAAGGCGACGCCTTGATAATTTGTCTGTAGCGATATCGATTTTTCTCATCAATGACTAAAGCTATGAAATTAAAGTTCATTGTCAGTATTCATCATATCTTTGTCTTTGAATTACCCATAGCATAACACGATTGGTCAACTTTTATAACACATAATAATCAATCAAAAATACCTCGTAAAAAAAGGGATTCTAATTTTGCCAACAGAGGAGAGTGATTTAAGCTTCCAAAATTTGTACATAGATTGGTTCAAGCATACACTTTTATTTATCTATAACTTATAGAAAACAAGCAATCTAAAACATATCCAATACGGTTGTTTACTTTAACGCGGGGTCACTTTAATATTTGTCTTTGATTTCCCATAATCGTTTTCGCTATAGACACCTTCGCAATTATGGTGACAATAATTATGGTTATTCATGATCATTCAGGCCACGAATCATGGCCTGGAGAAAGGCTTGAGATTCGTCGGAGGTAAGTAAGCATTTAAAGGTATTCAGAAACAATCAAAGATGTTGGACCCACAGATTATAGACCGGATTTTGACGTAAGCGATTCATCACAGACAACAAATGATTATCCTTTTATTCCTTCCTTTTAAAGGTACTCACTTAGTGTCCTGTGTCGATATGAGTGTACATGAAAAACAGCCCCCCTAGACAAGCAGCAAGCGATTATCGAAACGCTAATGCCACAAAATGTATGGGATTTGACATTAGTATTCGCTAGCGAAGCGATGACTTATGTCAAATGGCATACATTTTGTTAGCGTTAACGACAATCGCTTGCCACTTGTCTAGGCCCTCAGAAGTGTTACATCCGACGTACTAGTGGTGAGACAAGTGTGACGTATTATTTGCAACAAAGTTATTAGTTATGTATATTTTGTCCCTGTACGGGCCATTAATGTCGGCAGGATAATTAGGTACCGCGTATCTTGTGACTTCTATGCAGTGGACATTTCACAATGCCAGATAGTGCACAAGCACAATATCTGCCGTCTGTAAAAATATTTGAATACGATTTTTTTTAAAAGACAGCAGACATTGCGCATAGTGCGCGTGTTGCATAGCTGTCGCAACTGCAAGGGACCCTGCATTTTTATAAGATATATATTTTGCGTCCGCCCAAACGCGCGGTTTGGCGGCATCACCGCGAGATCACAAGCAATTGTATGTTAAATAAATCGTTACTAAAATTTGCTTGTGATCTAACGGAGTAGCGGCCGAACCGCAGATGCATATAAATCTAGGGTACAAGTAATTAATGTTTCGTCGCGAAGTCCGTACGGGGCCTAAGATGAATTCAATTCGAGATTGTTACGGTGACAAATTCCGCTTCTGTATACAAAACAGTAAGGAGTTTTCGCACGTGGCGTTCGGATTTGTTTATTTATTGCCACCCGCGACGCCACGGTTACTTAGCTCTCGACACCGCTGATAATAGGATTCTGGGAGGATTTGGATTGGATCCCTTTGTGCTAAGTCTTATTGGGCTAGCTCTCAGTTTGTTGAGATCCAGAACGTTTCAATTTAATCGCTCTTTACTTGTAAGTTTCTTAAATAATTTTTGGAACAAGTCTGCAAGTGTAATTGTTGTGAAAACCCGGTATGTTTAAATTTCATCTTCACTTGCACTTAGCTTTTTCTAAATCATGATAGACTTTAATATAGGAAATTAACTTTAACATTTTTATAATATCGACATGCCGGCAACGATTTTGGAAGACAATTTATTTTCATGCATGTGTTTCTTCCATACGTGGCGAGGAAGTGATGGTAAATAATATTTTAAATAATGTGACGTGGTTAGTATGAACTTAACTTTCCACACTTCCTTATGACACACATTTTAATAAGAAATTATAATTGCAGATCTTTATCAAGGCAATATTATGTTATTTAGCAACGTAATGAAAGAAACTACATTAATACAGTATTATAGAACAAAAGCACAAAAATTGAAATAAATATTAATAAAACCCAAAATAAATGGACCGTTTAGGAAATTCATATTACATTTTGGACGTGTGCGTAATAAAAAGTAAATAAAGTCATGTATTTCATTTAGCTCTCAACAATACATCAAGTAGACGAGGGTTAGGGCAAGAAAGGTCCAAGTATATAATTTAAAGGGCCAGATACGCCTCATATACTTTACTTAAAATATACAGGTAGGTAATTACGAAAACAAAAGAAAGTATAATGTGACATAGGAACCTTTATGTAGCGTTTCTAAAGAGAATATGAATTTGTCGTAAGGGTTTTAAAAGCAGCCTTTCGGGTTCATTAATTTTCACAATTGCAATTTAGGATAGATACTAATATTTTGATAGGATACTTTTGATACAGAAGCTTCTTTATGCATAGAAAATAATTTTCGAAACAATAATAATTTATATTTTTACTAGCTGTCCCGACAAACGTTGCTTTGCCATAATATAAAGTATTTCGCCCGTATTATTTTATTGAAGTGACTAAATAAGTATGTCGCCATGGCAACGTCGATCGCTATCCCGTCGCACAAACAATGGTCGCCGTCAGTCTTAGGTTGTAACAATTTACTATTATTTATTCAACAAATACACTTATCAATATGTAAAGTACCCAGTAGCCGATTCTCAGACCTACTGAATATGCATAAAAATTTGGTAAAAATCAGTAAAGCCGTTTCGGAGGAGTTCGCTGACTAACATTGTGACACGAGAATTTTATATATAAGACTAGCGACCCGCCCCGGCGTCGCACGGGTATAGAATATACATATAGCCACTGAAAAAATGATTAAAATCGATATCCTTCACGTGGTCTACTTCTTATCTGTGCCAAATAACATAAAAATTGCATCAGTAGTTCGCGAGATACGCCCTTTCAAATAATTTCCCCCGTTTTTTCCACATTCTCCTATTGGTCTTAGCGTGATAAAATATAGCCTATAGCCTTTCTCAATAATGGGCTATCTAACACTGAAAGAATTTTTCAAATCGGACCAGTAGTTCCTGAGATTAGCGCGTTCATTTTGCTCTATTTCTTCACTCCTATTAATCTTAGCGTGATAAAATATAGCCTATAACCTTCCTCGATAACTAGGCTATCTAACACTGAAAGAATCATCAAAATCCGTTGCGTAGTTTTAAGGATTAAAGGGAACAAAGGGACATGAAGGAAAAAAAAAGTGACTTTGTTTTATAATAAGTATAGATATAGATTAAACCTTGAATAAAGGCAATTACAGCTACATTTTCTGCATTTGAGTTTAATAAATGTCTTCCAAAAAACATTGGAAACCTTTTATTTAAGAACCTACCACCACTCTATTTCCTCTGCACCATTCTATTCCCACCGAAGTACGAGTGCCCAATTTTTACTTTAAAAGTTATAATGACTTAATCTTATTCCAGTAGCCTTTCGTTAGTAGCGGGTAATTCGTGCAAATGTCTCAATTAACATGAAAAGGCGTGATAAAGGCGACAAGAATAAATTGCCACCAATTTTATAGTCGCAGCGATAATTTACTGGGCTCAGACGTTGATGTTGAAGACGTAGACACAGCTGACAGAATTCCTAAGGGTTGATTCAGACCGCATCGCGACGCCTAGATGCATTTCTAAATTTATATGGATTTGACAGATTCACAAAACTTCACGCGCAATTTAAATCTGTTAAATTTATAATATCATCTCGCCTCGTCACGTTGCGGTTTGAAATCTGAATCAACCCTAATGACACAGTTAATCTTAGAGCAGAGAAATAATTGATTCATGGGTAAATAGTAAACCTATATGATTTGGTAACGTAACGTCAGTCAACAGATCATGATTACCATTCAGTTGACATAGCCTGACCAAAAAAATTCGATCAGCTAACTGCAGATAAATCGATTTCTTCGATGGTACCAATGCCCAGCTTACGAGGTCTTTTACACAAGTTTATCTATATCACAATGTTGCTGATGGGTCGTTTGTTTTGACGTTAGCCAATCTACTCGTACCTACTCTTCTATCTATTCGTACTACTAATCAAGTTAGAACTAGACGTACCTAAATAAATAGATGATAAGATTACTGTCAAAAAACTTAGAAACTGGACAGAAGCATCATAAGTCAAGAACGTAGCCGTAACTTCTAAGCCCCAAACCACAGGAGTGTGTTGTAAAGTAGCTAAAACGAATAAGTGCTTTCTTAATAATACGGCAAGTAATATATAAATAATTATTTTTGGCGAACTTGCCGTGTATGATTGACTGGTTCTATTTTTTATTTCACATCAATGTGCTCTAGTTTATAAATTCAGCGAAGTCGACGCTTACAATGTAATTATGGTTTTGTAAATGCGCCCAGATTATTGATTACCTGGAAGGCAAATCAGAATTACCAACTTTGTATTGTGTATAAAGTTTCAATTATTCGATTTTTCAGAAACAAGAAGTGTCACACTTCTTAAAATTGAATGTTTAATAAGTGTTGTGTTATGTGTAACAATTAACAGGAAATAAGAAAAGTTACAACCTACAATGTTTTAGGTGTTATTTTAATATTTAATGGATTGCCATATTATACGGTGTCCTACACTGCTATGATAAGAAGTGCCTGTGTCACTACTTCCTGATGAGTGCCGGATAGGCCACCACTTAAATTAACAGATTAAGGGCCTGTTTCACCGCTTCCTGATAAGGTGCCCGATAGGCTTATTTGACAGATTCTCCATACTCTATGTGTCAAGTTAAGTGGTGGATAGCCTTATCAGGAAGCGGTGAAACAGGCCCAGAGTATGGAGAATCTGTCAATAAAGTTGTGGGTAGCCTATCCGGCACTTTATCAGGAGCTGGTGAAATAGGCCCTAAATTGGGTTAAGATGGGTACTATGAATCTATATCTCTGATAGTGTTTATGAAGGAAAAATATTAAGTATGTCTCAATTATCATAATATTTTATGCTTTAACACTCCTACTGCCGTTTATGGCCACGACGTAAACAAAACCCCAATGGTGTGAACACAAAAACAACTATAGAACACCGAACGAGGGAATTTTGTGTACAATCAAACTTTATAAATCCGCCAACTTAGAAATATTTTAGAAGTTAGAACTTCGGAGGATGTAGGTCGAACAGTAAATTCTTGTTTATTGGAGCTTGTTTATTCTTTCGAAGTTAGCTCTTCGAAAACAATAAGCAACGAAATAAAATTGCTAGTTTAATGCCCATTACCTGATATTGTTTTTAAAATTTCTCCGCTGGCTCGTGATATAAGGTTTAATAGAAAATGTACCTCACAGGTAAATAAATTTAATGCTTTTCGGATCTTATTTTACGGAGGGAATTAAATTTTCCACAAGGAAATGTAAAGAAAATACGTTGCAATTTTGTGCAGGGTTTCTGAAATATATTTTGTATCCAGAAGGTTTATTTATTATTTAAGGTCATTTTGGAAAGCACAGTCAGTTATTTAATGGACGAACGTTAACTTTCGTATCAGAATTTGATAAAAGTTAAATTTACCAAAATATGATACGAAAGTTTTTCTTCGGTAAATTTTGCCTTTACCAAATTCAGACTTGCTGTTGTATGTAACTCTGTGTATGTAACACTATCTACCGACATTAAATAATAATTAGTTATTTGCACTCTGTTCCTATTTGTATTATAATATTTAATATTTTAACTTTAATAACTAGTCAAAATATGAATATCGCGTAGGCAAAAGTTATAATCCATTAATATTCAGCTAAATAGCACATAATTTTCAGCTAAATAGTTTTAGCGATTTGGGCCTGAAGACGTGATAGACAGACAGATCAAACTTTCGCAATTATAATAATTATAAGTATGGATATATAGAAAATGTCCTAAATACCGTATGGCTTGCCTTCCCATTTTACATTTTTAAGTAAATAAAAATTAAATGCTGAAAATGCCAAGTCCGGAAATGCAGCATATCCACTCGAGGTCGCACAATCTGAAGTGGCCATTCCGCTGTCAAGCTATAATGGCCGACGAATGGCGGTGTTTATCGTAAAATCGACACTAAAGCGTAACACATCGTTCCAGCACAACGACTTGTAAATATCGCGTTTTATTTGTACTTCGTCCAAATAAACAGATTGGATGCTCTGAGAAAGAGTAAAGAGAGGAATTAATTTCCCCTTTGTACGGAGTGGCGAAAATGCTTGCGCTGTTTCGTTTTCATTCCAGCCTGACACTCCCAGAGTGCTGGTAGAAAGGGGAAATTAATTCCTCTCCTACGCTGCGTCGATGTCCTACTCACCCTGCATCTTACAAATTTTCGATCAGTGTAACACACGCTACAACTTTTACACTCTGAGAGTGCTGGTAGAAAGAGAAATGAATTCCTATTCTACGCTGTGTCGTTCTAATCTCCCTGCATCTTAAAAATTTTCGATCAGCGTCTCATACGCATCTTGGCTTGAGCTTAAAATTTTACAAGAAGTTTACACTTCAATAATGCAGCGAGTACAGATAAGGGTATGTCTACAGTATCAATCCTAAATTCATACGTCTGATAGCTAAACACTGTTAAGTACTTTAAGTATGTACTTAAAATTCAGAATCCATGTTATAGCTACAAAAATGCATACAAAAACAATCGTGATCTCTTCCATGTAGCATACATCAAATTTGAACTTCTAAATGAAAAACTGAATTTCTAAATGAAAACTCAACCTCATTTTTCATATCTTAATTTTTCAATATACTCTCGAGAAAGCAAAAAATCCACCTGATACTCATAGGAGCTCTATAATTGAAAATTGTTGGTCCCGGGGAGCGTTAATATTGCAGGCGCCGTATCGTGACATTTTAATGTTTTATGCAGAAACGTGTTAATGTTCCCGATGAGCCCCGAGCATAAATTTGGGAGCTTTTAGGCCATTTTTTGCAGCTTTATAGCGTAATTTGCAGGGGGTCAACATTTATGACCTAAGATTATTTACATCGCATTTATTACGTGTTCTTGATGTGTTATTGTGTGTTGTATTCTTCAGTTTTGTCATAAATCATGATTCAGTAAGTGATAGGCTTCACTCTCGCTCACTTTACAGTTATGTTTTTATTAATGGTGACAAGAAATGTTCTTCTTTGTATAGAAGTAATATAATATGCTTGTAAAACAATACTCTCCCCTGAGTTATCGTCAGCTATACACAAGTATCCGTATTCTACAACAAATGTTTTATCTGCTGAAAAATATTTAAAAATATACTGTCTTAAAACGACGCTAGTAGAAAACAGAATAGATTTAGCGGCAGTAGCTGAACCAATATTCAGAATACGAATGGCGCAATCTTTACTTCAATGGCAGGATTTGGTCGTAAATACTCGAATTTATCGAAGGTTTTGCTCGCCATAATACCAGAGATAGTTTAACTTAAATATTTAGGAATATCTTAGATTTTGGGATCTGAGTTTCGTATCTTCACATAAGGTTTAAGAAAATGTCCTATTTTTATACATAGGTATGTAAATGAAATCTATATTTATATCTAAACTTTTTCTTTGGAGACAACCTCTACCTTCTCTGCTTATTTCGATTATTGTATGTACCTCGGCTCCCTGACATCACAATAAAAGTTTTTCGTGGTAAGTTACATAACTGACGATCTCCTATTTTGCAAAAGTTGAAGTACTAAGAATATGGGCGTAGCGAGGTACGGGAAGAGAGAGGGGGGGGGGGGGGGGAGCTGCCTCCCCTACAGGAGCGATCGGTCGCTAATGTTCAGGAGTTTCATAGGTACCTAAACGTGGAGCGGAGCGTTGCGGGGTGAGAGGCATTCAATCCCAGTTCGCTCATAATATGTTAAAAATCACGAATTCGAAGTTTGGGATTTTCTTAATTTGCCCCCCTTCCCCCTATATAGAATCCTGGCTACGCACATGACTGAGAATGTGTGGTAAGAAAGTAAAGTGTTCTTAGTGTAGTTTAGGAATCAAGGGCATACAGAACCCTTTATTTTACGTCCATGTACAGAACTACATCTTTCTTTTTTCTATAACGACATAGTTCTTTACTTAACAGCATTTTCACAGAGTACGAATAACCTATTTTTGACGATATTTATAAAATAAATGTTGAGCAATACTTACATTTTACAGTCAGTAGCGTCTTTGTAATTCGACAGTTTCGTGAACTAACGACCTACTTTGAAAAATACTTTGCAATTAGTGACTAAGGACATACTAATTGGATTGACGGGGATAAGGAAAAATGAGCTTAATGAAGTCATTTATCGTCGTCTATTAATGACCGAGACGAAAAACTTTATCATTCCGGTCACGCCCGCTAATGAAATGAGAATTGTCACGAGTTTAAATCGCGATAGAACCACAATTTATGACTTCCCCATGTTTACTTGAAAAGGCGCTCCCTCACTGCGAGCATTCACGTGTAATGTAACATTTTAGATTCGACTTTGAGCATTACATTACAATACTACCTCCCTGACTGACGAGCAGTCGCGTGTAATGTAACATTGATTCATCTTTGAGCATTCCATAGCAAGCTGACTTCACTGTCACATAGCACATTGAGGTAACAATTACACATTGAATCATTGCAAGGTGCAAATTGCAATGCTCGGATCTGCTCCCTCACTGATGTAATGGTCGACTCTGTAACGTTACATTACAAGCGAATGCTCCCGGTGAGGGAGCATCTTTATGCCCGTCTCCAGCATTATGGGTATCCATGATTGCTACCATGATTGTAAATCTGAATATAGTATGCACTATGCACAATCAACATCAATGATTATTATGGGCGATAATAATTTCCATAGTCCATACTAATTATTATAAATGCGAAAGAGTGTATGTCTATCTGTCTGATACCTCTTCACGCCCAAACCGCTGAACCAATTTTTTGAGTCCCGAGGAAGGACATGGGATACTTTTTATCTCGAAAAAATGTACGGTTCCGCCGCAATAGGCAATTTTGGTACAAAGGAGTTGCGGGCGTCATCTAGTACTAATTATAAATGCGAAACTGTGTCTGTCTATCTGTCTGCCTGTTACCTCTTCACGCCCAAGCCGCTGACCGATTTTGCTAAAATTTAGTATGGAGATATTGTAAGTCCCGAGGAAGGACATAGGACATTTTTTCCTGGAAAAATATACGGTTCCCGCGCGATGAATGAATTTTAGCGCAACAGAGTTGCGGGCGTCATCTAGTAGACTTAACATAATATTATTATGCTCTACACGTTTCTAATCTATATTGGTCCATCATAAGCCAAACCTGGCCGAGCTTGATGAGGCCGCCATTATAAAAGTTTTGTCTTTCTGTGTGAATGAGAAAACTAATTTGCTCTCTGATAGGTAACAAAGATTGTACAAAGAACGAAGTTTTTAGTATAGGATTAAAATTGTAGAGAAGTCTCAAATTAGAATCTAGAATATTCTAGGGAAATTGCAGCTCGGTATTGACAATTGACTAACCTCGAATCGGTACGAAACTCCAATACGAAATAATCTTATAGCTTTTGTACAATGTAAACGGATTCGCGTACAGAAAAATCCTACAAAATCTTCTATTGCAAATTGTATTTGAAATAACCAAAACGTGAGATGAAAGCGAGCTGGCCGAATCTGGATAATGCAAATATGGAGTGGATAAACTACAAACAGTCGTATTGCTGTGAAACGTGTCACTCAGAATTCAATTCTATATTCGTAACATAAGATTTCTAATAGCGCAGCAACAATTTCAAATATCAGCAAGTTTAGTCGGTTACTTGTATCATCACCGATGCACTCTGCGTAATGTTTTTGATGCCTCGCAATTCCGAAATACGTTTGAATTATCAAATATTATGTGTCTGTGAGTTTGGTACTACAGATTGCCTCATTCGCTATTCCTTCTGTTTCCACTGTCTTTGTTTGAACAACAGTATGGAGTCCTAGCCTTTTTAACCACAGATGTTCTTTTTTAACAACTTGATCAATCATCTGCACTGAGTCAGTTATAGTTTCATTGCTTTTCTCTCAATATTTTTTGTAACAATTTGATCAATGATCAGTAGTTTCATTATTTTTGGGCGTTTTATTTTGCGACTTATCCTCGTTTTTTAAATCATAGTGCTACCCAAGATTTTAGGTTTTGCAGTGGGAAAACATGTCATTCAAGTGTCGCGGCACGGGGTGTGTTTAAACGAAAAGAATCTCTTTTAAACAAAAAAAAGTTATCATCATTGAACTGTTGATGATGAAAATTAATAATTGGATGCATTTCTGAAAATGTAAGTATTGAGCTGAAATTGCTTTTAAGCGGGTTCCATTCATGTCAGTGCACAAAAGCAATATTGCAAATGAAACCTAGTGTTTGTTAAGTTACTGTAAAGTATCGGAAATGGATAAACATTGATGCTTAATTCCATAAGTGAACGTTTGCATTATATTAATTAGCAATAAATAAGCGATTCTCATTTTAATAACGACAATTTTATAGTAATACTAGCTGTCCCGACAAACGTTGCTATGCCATAATATATTTGCCATATTATTTTATTGATGTGACTAAATAAGTATGTCACCATGGCAACGTCGATCGCTATCCCGTCGCACAAACAATGGTCGCCGTCAGTCTCAGGTTGTAATAATATACTATTATTTATTCAACAAATGCACTTATCATTGATTTAAAGTACCGAGTAGCCGATTCTCAGACCTACTGAATATGCATATAAAATTTGGTAAAAATCAGTAAAGCCGTTTCGGAGGAGTTCGTGGACTAACATTGTGACACGAGAATTTTATATATTATAAGAAAGATGTTTTGCAAACGTACATAATATTATTATTTATTACGTACATAACATTAACATTCTTATAAAACTACCAATTTATTGTATTTTGAGTTCCAGCAACATATAATAATTTTTTGTACTGTAAACGCTTTTTGGAGAACGAAGTTGCGGCTACAATCATTTCTAGATAACTTGGCAGATTTTAATAATCGGCCAAGTGCGAGTCAGACTCGCGCAAGAAGGGTTCCGTACCGCTATAGAGCGAAAAATAGTGTTTTTTGTAAGGGGGTTTGTTCATTATTTATTTTATTTTAATAATATTATGAAATAAAAATGGAATATTAAAAGTACTTACAAATATAATTAGGAATTTTGTGAAAATTTCAAGTTCCTACTTGTTACCATAATAATTATGGATTACCGTCCCGTTTTTACCCTTTGGGTACGGAACCCTAAAAAGGTGTACCTATAGAGACCATTAATTCTACACTTGAAAGAGCAAGGTGTAATAGATTCCTAAATTCTACACTTTCTTATCTAATTTCACAGTATGCATATATGCCATATTGTATGCTTTATGCGATATAAAATTACATAACTACTAACAGTGTGAGTTCACGAGTGGCCAATAAATAACAAATCAGTCACAGGCATAATGGGGCCATTCCTCAGCGCCAAGAAGTTGAAGTTGGCTGTAGTTCAAGCGAAGTTCTTGGTTCAACGCGGGGGCTGTGTGGTATGTAGCTGGTAGAAAATGGAGTACTAAATATTTTTCGTGTATACAATTGTAATGACGAATAAGGAACATTTGTTTATAGTAAAGCGATTACTAAAATGATCTCAAAAAATGCGAAAGTGTGTTTCTTGCGAAACACACTTTCCCATGTAGGTACAATATTAGTATGGATTTGTTTTGATGCAGCCTTAGTATAAAATTAAAACTAAAAGGTATGATATCAAGTTTGCATTAAATACCAAAACGCCGAAAAAAGTTTCTAATGTTTGTTTGTTAATATTTAATAGTTTTTAGTACGTTGCAGAACATCTTATATATAAAATTCTCGTGCCACAATGTTAGGCAGCGTACTCCTCCGAAACGGCTTTACTGATTTTAACCAAATTTTATATGCATATTCAATGGGTCTGGGAATCGGCTACTGGTTGCTTATTATATTGATAAGTGCATTTGTTGAATAAATAATAGTAAATTATTACAACTCGAGACTGACGGCGACCATTGTTTGCGCGACGCGGGTCACGGGATAGCGATGGACGATGCCAGATGACATACTTATTTAGTCACTTCAATAAAGTAATACGGGCGATATATACTTTATAATATGGCAAAGAAACGTTTGCCGGGACAGCTAGTAATATTATATTGTAGAGCTAACTACTCTATAAGACCATCAACCCTGAAATCAACCTTAAAAAAGGTAGTAAAGACCTCTGTAAAACAACACTTTTAAGGCTTAACTTATTCTAAATCTACCTGTACCAAAACTAATATTTTATTCCACATGTGAAGAAACGTTGGTGGATTTACGACCGACAACAGCCTACAGAAGAATTTCTCAATAAAAATCCCATTAATAATAAAACAGTTACATACCGTGTTGAACCTTCCCGTACATTGGGAGATGAAATATTCAACCAAATACATTCAGGCCGTTCTGTAAGGATGAAACTAAAATTGTTTTGCTGGAAACGATGGCCGAAAATTGGGTAACGAAATATTTGAACGTTAAAAGATGTCCAATATAATTTATTTCGAGTATCTAGTTACTTCTAATAGGTTTGAGAAATCTTCATAAACTAAAAGAAATTTCACTTTCAGGATATGCCTGATATTTTAACTTTACTGTAAATGTAAGTATTATGGAACAAACCTAATGATCTAATGATCAACTTAAATCGATACTTACAGTACGCGTCTTGGCGATAAGTCCCCAGATAAATACGAAAGTGTGTCTATCTGTCTGTCCGTCTGTTACCTTTTCACGCCTGCTGAAATTTGGTATGGAGATTCTTTGAGTCCCGAGAAAGGACATAGGATACTTTTCACTCCGGAAAAAAATATAGTTTTCGCGTGATAAGGAGTTGTAGCGTCATCTAGTAGAAAATATATCAAATCCAGATTCCTCACATAAAATACCAGGAAAATTACGAGCAAAGTGAAAAATATTTGAAAGATTAAGATTAATTTCTGTCCTTAATGCATTTAAATTTTAAACTGATAAGGGGAAAAATGGGAAAAAATGTGGAATTTTAATTATGCAGGCGGAACCTTCAGCATTGTCTCGGGTTCTTGCGGTGATCCGCACAAATTGAAATTTAAGACCTTATGAAAGCTCGCCGCAAAAGTTTCTGTAAGTATGTAGGAAGCTTACAGTGCGGTTTATTTTAATTGAAAAATTTGTTTCAAGTTGGAGCTTTTGATATTTTAAGTTGTTTTAAAGTTGGAGAAAGCGGAAAATTGTGCGGTATTTTTCTAAGCCATTGTGAAATTAAATGTTGGAACGAAAGTGGTGGGGAAAGTTTTAGTTAATTTTGATCATGATCTACCGGCTGGACTTGATATAGCCCGACCAAATTACGCAAGTCTCTACCTATGAACCAATTATTTCTCAATGTAATACCTGCCTATTACAAATCAGCTATAGTATTTTCTTCATATTATCTTATCCCGTATCCGTTGAGGGCAAAAATTAAAGCCGATTTTTAGAAATTCAACTGACGATACATGTCTTTTCGCTACTAAATATTATAGAAAAGGTTAGTTTGTTTGTTTGCGTCAAATAGGCTCCGATATCGCTAGCCTGATTTTTATGGGCATAGACATAGAGTAGACAACAGGAAAGAATATTGTTGTATGGTACGTGGGTCCATACTGTTTTAACACGGGCGCAGCGTAGCCAAGCGCAAGTTCTTTATCATTTCGCTGTGCTTTTCGCGGAATGACGTCATTGGTTGAATGCGCACCCTAGCTCTTGTCTAGGCGTACAACTGGCTAGGAGAGCCCTCATAGTCGCATATGTGCAGTTACAGGCTTATTACGACCACACTTAGTTTGTAAGGAGTGTTTGAGGGCTTCATATTGCTTTTGAGAATTTCTTTACATTTTTTACATGAATATCTAAATAAAAGTATGTATTATATAATTTGGTCTATCTGCGATTCAAAGGTGCTTATTTTAATTTGCTGTATACCTACATCTATTAGATAAGAATAATTTTGTCATTTAATTCTATGTACTTATAACTATTTGCATCAAGACGAATTTTTAAAACAGAATTCGTTATATGTATACTTACAGGAAAACAAGATTGAATCTGGGGTTAGTTAAGTAAACTGCCCTCACTGCTTGAAAACGGCTTTGATAAAATAGTACAAATTACGATCGCATTCAATTTCCATACAGCTCATAGCACATCCTCGAAAAAATCACCCTGTATCACATCACTTGCAATCTCGAAACTGAAAATAAAAAGTGAACGTCAAGGATTAAGTGCATGTAATACAACCTACAACCAAAAAAACGACGGATTAAACGCCCGGTGGAAATTTTGAATATAAAATTGCGATTCGGTGAGGGGTGGAAAGGGAAAAGGGATAAAAATAGCAGGCGTTCTCGAGACAGACAGCTCTTACCTAACAATGGGTGCTTAATACCGGTATCGCGCATCGCCATGGCCCCTGATACTCCTGTAATTAGAAGCCAGGGTATTGTATTATTATACTCATGATTAGTACAGCATAAACCTTTAGTCAAATTATTGTATTCCATTGTTTTGATAGTGAAGTAAGAAGTAAACTTGTAAAAATGGATTTGACTAACTTCCCAAGCGCCTTGTCGCGTAATAAACCTGGACATTTAGCCGAAACTTTTTCGTTTACGCTTCGTTATAGAATCGCCGATCAAAATGTATGGAATTGACATAAGTAAGACGAGTCGAACGTCAACGTCATATTAACGACGCTTATGTCTATTCCATACATTTCGATCGGTGCGGCGATTCTATAATGAAGCGAAAACGAAAACATTTTGGCACACCCCCCTGGTTTTTGAATGAATGAATGAATGAATATTTTGAGATTAGCTAATCAAATGCCTATTATTTATTTCTGTACTTAATCTTCATAATATTTTAATTGAAGTCGGTGCCAACCCTAAAATTTTATTACAGGCTACGTTTAAGTTAGCCAGTACCGACTTCATAAAGATAGATTACAGAAATAGTTAAGGCTTAGACAAATTTTGTAAAAGACACTAATAAAAAGTTAGGATTATTTAATACTTTCTTGTACATTACGAATATTTCTATATTTTTTTATTTTGAAAGTCGGGTTAATTTTTTTGTTAGAAAATAATTCATTCCGCAAACTTCGCTGTCGGACCTTATAGGTTTACGATTTTACAGGAGCGAGAATACCTAAAAACGATCTAAATACCCTGTATCTTGTCCACACACAGGAGGCGAAAGCAGCCCTCACTAGTACAGGCTATGGATCGGGAACGGACTCTCGCGTCCTCACAATCCATGAAGCTCAGGGATTAACGAGTCCTTCGGTGATCATCATACAGACCAAGTCCCGAAAGCTGGTAATCCATGACAGCGTTCCTCATGCAGTCGTAGCTATATCCCGGCACACTAACACCTGTGTCTATTACACTGACACTGACGGAGACGCTGTGGCAAGCTTCATAAAAAGAACCACGGAGGTGTCAACCGAACACATAAAAGATTACAACATAAAAATGGCTATAAAAGACCGGAACGATAAAGTCCTAAGCCACATAGCGGATCGTGACCTGTGATTCTCAGAGATCGGCAAAAATAAAATACCAATTAATAAAACATAAACCTTATAATATAACACTAATATTATAATTATGTATTTTTTTATATTTGTTTATTATATGTATATATATATATACATATAATAAACAAATATAATATATTGTAATATATTATAATATATATTATAATATATTACAAATATAAGATTATAATATATATATATATATATATATATATATATATATATATATATATATATATATATATATATATATATATATATATATTATAATCTACTCTATTATTTAAAAAAAAAAGTCCATGGTGTGATGGACTGCAATTAATTAAAATTAATAATATTACATCAAATATCATTGGTGCGAAAAATCTAAATAATAAAATAACAAAAAAAGGAAATGGGGGAACAGCCCATAGACGGCCCCAATTTTATAATAAAAAAATAAAATAATAATAAAAAAAAAACTTACACGTTATTGTCAATCGTGGTTTATACAGAAAATGACAAGTTTTTGACAGGAAGTCAATGACCGCTACCGCCATGTTTCGCCGAGTAGGTACAGTATAGTTATTATCTGAAAACAATACTAAAACATAATATTCTTTGGAGCGACATAAAAACAGCAGCATTTATAGCAACATTTTGGAATGAAATAAGAGAAGTTAAAATAAATATTTATTTAGATTGCTTTGTGTGGAATTCAGTTC
The DNA here is from genome assembly GCA_905333045.1 of Lysandra bellargus. NCBI lineage: Eukaryota > Metazoa > Arthropoda > Insecta > Lepidoptera > Lycaenidae > Lysandra > Lysandra bellargus. The sequence continues at coordinate 7,989,292 of HG995355.1, forward strand.
AGTTTGTTTCGTTGACCCGTAATAACCCTTCAAGTCAAATTGGATTGGATTTCAACTCTTTATCCCAAAAAACAACGCGGCCAAGTTCCAGCAGGTCGCGCGCACGCCTTGCACTATTTACACGAACCGTTTCGGCGCACTTTTGACCCCTCTAGCTCAGTGCCTATTGCGAGTGCAAAGATAAAATTATACGTACGTAATCATATACTAGTACTTACGCAATATACCAAAATTGAAAAATTTAAGAAATCGGTCAAGCGTGAGTCGGCTCATCTACGAATTTTAGGAAAAATTTCTTATGTAACAGTGAATACGTGTGGGAGGAGGAGAGAAGGGTTTAAAAATATTGTCATGTATAATGCACACTGTATAGCTTTTATATAAATACTGCTACCTTAAAAATTTGGCTTCTATTGATAGGTTAACAAATACAACTAGCGCCATCTATCGAAAATATTGTTTATAAAATACTTTTAATATATTATGGCGCTAGCAAAGTTACTTTGAAACGCAGAATGACTTAGATTAACAATACATATGGGTGTGGCACTTTATAAATAGACCGTACGATTTCTCGAAAAAAAAGTATTGAAATCCCACCAAAAACATACCTGTTAAAAATGGGGCCAAGTTCCTATTGGCTAATTATTCGCCTTAAAAAAGAGTTGAAATCCAATCCAATGCCAAGTTTAGATGCACTTCAAAATCGGTCATAATCATCATCAACAACAGCCTGATCATTAATACTTCTAAATTGGAACTTGGCAGGTTTTCGTGATATACGTAGCATTTGATTAATTTTATAATTAAATTTAATATTTGGCATTTATGTGATCAAATCAACAACAACAAGTTCAAATTTAGAAGTATTAATGATCAGGCTGTTGTTGATGATGATTATGATCGATTTTGAAGTGCATCTAAACTTGGCATTGGATTGGATTTCAACTCTTTTTTAAGGCGAATAATTAGCCAATAGGAACTTGGCCCCATTTTAACAGGTATGTTTTTAGTGGGATTAGTAGTTGCGATAATATTAGAATAATGTAGAAAGTAAAGCTGATGTTTTGTTTATTGCAAGCGTGTGAAATAAGATTTGATTTGTACTAGGTAATACATAAACTATTAAGTAAGCAACAGTGTATGAGATATTGCTATTTACGTTTAAAAGGCGTTATTTAGATTTATTCTGAGTAATAATTCTGAGTTCTGACTCAATAAATCCATATTATATTTTGGTCTTATTACATAAACTAAACTTTGATTATCGATAGCTTTTAACAAATAACAAAACATTTTTTTGTTTAGTTACGTTATTTATTATTCAATTAGGTAATAAACAATTATTGTTCCATTAATTGAATTTATTCAGCCGAGGTTAAAGACAATCGAGTTGAATTAACTAAACACAGTTGTTATTGTACAATTATAGTCTGTTCGGGAATAATTTACCTGTTTCGGAACCTTAATTCTAACGTTTTAAGGCTCATTTTGCTAGAGTATTCAGGGTAAAATAACTCTTAGCGTAGGTATTCATGATAAGAATATGAACGGTCCTGTGTTTTTAGGGTTCCGTAGCCAAAATGGCAAAAAACGGAACCCTTATAGATTCGTCATGTCTGTCTGTCTGTCTGTCCGTCCGTATGTCACAGCCACTTTTCTACACACAATAGCTATACTATTGAAACTTGGTAAGTAGATGTAGTCTGTGAACCGCATTAAGATTTTGATACAAAAATGGAAAAAATATTAAAAATTTTAGGAGTCTCCATAGGTATAACTGAAACAAAAAAATTTTTTTTCGTCTAACCTACGCGTGTAGGGTATCTATGGATAGGTCTTCAAAAATCATATTGAGGTTTCTAATATCATTTTTTTCTAATCTAAATAGTTTGCGAGAATAAATAGTTTGTTTGCTCTTCCAAAGTGGTAAAATGTGTCCCCCCTTCCCTCTAACTTCTAAAGTAGGGGCAAGATAATTCTAAAAAATATATATGATGTACATTACTATAAAAACTACCAACGAAAATTGGTTTGAAGGAGATCTATCAAGTAGTTTTTTTTATACGCCATAAATGGTAAACCTTAATTTAACTTTCATTAAATCAACTAAAATATAGAAATAAATCAAAAACTTTTTAATTTTATAGAAATAAACCTTATTGCTGCTGCGGAACCCTTCAGTGGCGAGTCCAACTCGCACTTGGCCGGTTTTTGTTGCTGTTTTCGGTAATTGAATTTGAACGGAGCACTGAGTTGTTTTAAGGAAATTACAGTTAGATAGATCTAATAATAGGCTGTACTTACTGATGTTGTTGCACCATGTATTTTTATTTATTTTATTTTTATGAAATAAGGGGGCAAACGAGTAAACGGGTCACCTGATGGAAAGCAACTTCCGTCGCCCATGGACACTCGCGGCATCAGAAGAGCTGCAGGTGCGTTGCCGGCCTTTTAAGAGGGAATAGGGTAATAGGGGAGGGTAGGGATAGGAAGGGAAGGGAATAGTGGAGGGTAGGGAAGGGAATAGTGTAGGGGATTGGGCCTCCGGTAAACTCACTTACTCGGCGAAACACAGCGCAAGCGCCGCCGGTTTTCTATGAGAACGTGGTATTTCTCCGGTCGAGCCGGCCCATTCGTGCCGAAGCATGGCTCTTCTACGCACAGTGTTTTAGAAATCCCCAAATTTTTTAATTTTTTTAAATTGTAAATGTGTTTTATTTAACTGATTATTTAAAAAAATAGTATTTGATGAAACTTTGCTCTTAAATTTTTTAAGGCGCAAATAAAAATTTGATATTCGTAAATCTCTGGTATGGGACGCGATTCACAAAAAATAAAAATACTGTAGTGTAAATATTTAACCAAAGTATTTTTCAGTATGGACAAATGTGCGGAAATCATATAGGAAAGGAGAAAAAAAATAAAGTCTAAATATTTTAAAACATTAAAATATCAGGAACTACTTGAATTGTAGGAATGAAATAAAGTACAAAATTTTTGTCTCTTAATGATTAATCAACTGGGTAGCAAGTTTACAAACTCTCGTAATTAATTTAAATAAAATAATTTCGTTTTTAAGGAGTTAAAAAAATGAACATTTTAAAAATTGATTTTCTCAAAAACGAAGTAAAATGCGCACACGGGAGTTCTACTCTTGCATTTGAAACATAAGACGCCATCGACTCATTGCATTAACTTAGTCATGTCCGATTTTGGGGATTTCTAAAACACTGTGCCACGTATAAAGTAGTGTATGTAGTAGTAGTCGTAACTTGTAGAATGAACATTCGCATAGTCTTGTTCCGTATTAGTGCTAAATTACATTAAAATCTAGTCTTGTTCAATAGTTTCAGAATTTATGAAACACTGACGAGCGCGTAAGATAGACCGTATGCTGTAAGTACAGCCTATCGATCTTGATATTTAATATTGTTGCCGACTCAAAAGCAAGTCCTTGGGACTCGTGAATAATCAAGACGCGGGAGTTTACCTAAGTCAGTTCCGTACCCTGGTTACCCAGGGGTGTCCAAGAGGCAAATCTGTCTCGGGATCCGCATCGAAATTAATCAGAAGAAAGTTAGGAATAGGATGTAGACTCTTAGGGTACCTAGTACCTATGTCTTTTAGTATAGTGACGTCATCCTCAGAACGAACTCTATCCGTGGAGCAGCAGTGCATACAAAATAACTCCTAACTGCTTCTAAAAAGGTAAACTATGATTTGACCTCAAATATAAAATTGCTTGTTTTTCTTTTGAAGTAAACTTTATTCGCAAGTCGCAACCACATAAAAACGAAACAAAAATATAAAATGTTTAAATTATTTACGAAAATTATAAAGCAATTGCACATTTTGTAATTTAAAATTCATAAAACATCGTTCAAATAAACCCCAACCACCGCCACAAAAGAATCGCGAAAACAGAATAAAATTAGCTATTTACATAATTCGCCTGTATTTTCACCTAAAATAAGAATGTTAATGATACAAAAATATACATTTTTCAACATAATGAGGCCTAATAATGCTTTTAGAGAATAAAATTCGAATAAATAAATTTTAATAATTGAAAATTTCTGAACTAACTAAATTATTTATGAACTTTACTTTTTTTTTGAAGGCCGGGCACATTTTAAGATTGCTTTTTGAAACTGGTGGGGAAAATAAGAAACAATAACAAACGACAACAAAAAACGACCCGTCTAATAACCGATTTGCCATTAGCGTGTCCCGCACTTACACCCGCCCCGCTCACCTTCATCCCACCAAAGAGACCTTCGGACACTGCTCATTAGTCATTCCATTTTTGCCGAGCGATCCTTTAATGTGTAACTTATACACACAAACAATATACAATATTATACAATCTTGCCTATCAGCGTACTGATTCTCTGAGAATCGGTACGCTGAAGTGGAACTGGGCTGGTCACGTAGCTCGAACAACAGACGATCTCTGGAGTAAACTTACTCTGGAATGGAGACCAAGGCTGGGAAATCGAGGTGTAGGTCGACCTCTAACTAGGTGGGACGACGATCCCCGTTTAGTTGCGGGTCCATGTTGGATTTGAGTAGCAGGAGATCGGCGTTCATTCAGAGAAGCCTATGTCCAGTAGTGGACGAATATAGGCTGATATGATGATGATATAATGAATCTTGCCTATATTGTGGTACGTGAAACCTATAAAGACCTATTACGGGCCCGATCGAAGGTGGGGGGGCGAGACGGCATTTGCTCAGAGCGGCAAAAAAGAGAGGCGACAAAAATTACTATGCATCAGCCAAATTGGAGAATTTTACCTTCCTAACTACTTCAGATGGGATAGTGAAAATATTTAAGTATTCTACTTAAATATTCCCCTATTAACCCTCAACAAAACTAGCTCATGACTTATATAGTTGGTTGGTATGATACTGTATGTAAAAGGCGGCAAAAAATATATGCCCGGAGCAGCTAAATAGTAGATCGGGTCCTGCTGACACATTTCATAATTTAAAATTTTATCAGATAAAACCTTAAATCATCTGCAAAAAATCTCAAAGATTCCTTTCTTCTCAAGATTTCCCGCAATTTACAGTTATTGTGAAATACCTTTTTCAGGTGCGCATTTTTTCTAAGAGACAATGGGTGAATTTTGAATTAGAAACGTCGAGGGCTGGATTCATAATGCCGCACTCAACACAAGAGCCTGACCGTGGCTACTTCGACAGCTTTATTCCTGCTGCTGTTGTGTGGTGCAAGTTAGGGACGTGTGGCGGTAAACTTTTAAATAACAATAAAATAAAGAATGTATTATAATCGAGTAAATGAAGCCCGTAACTCCGTTGTGCCCTCCAAATTTCGTTTATCGATAATATTATATCGATAAAATGTCTTTATCCATACAAAATTTCAGGTAAATCGATTCAGCGGTTTGGCCGTCGAAAATAGAAGCTTCTAATTCTTGGGTAGCTTTATATTTGCCTGCCACTGTCTTTTAGTTCGTCTACGTATATTTTTTGAACTGAGGTGTTGTGCCCTCTATCTCTGTTGACGAAAAATAATGCATAATATGGAAACTCGACCAGCTTCTTGAATTGAAAGGTCAGGTAAAGAGAAAAAATGGGTATTTTAAATAATAATAATAATAATAATAATATCTGTGGACGCTTCACACCACGTCAATCTGGACCCTTGCTAAGTACCTGAAGGACTTGTGTTACGGGTACCAGACAACGGAAGTATATTTATTACTTTTATACTATGACATATTATTAGGGTGTCCTTATTACGACATTTTTTTTTTCGAATTTCAAAATGCACACCCTGTAAAAGTTGACAATCATCTACTTCTTAGTCTGGGTACCAACATTCATCATCAAACAGTGATATAATTACTGTCTCCTCACATAAATATCATAAATTATGGCTAAACTTTCTTATAGAGGCTTTAAAAGTAGTTAAATCAATTTTTTCGTACTTTTTTCTTCCTCAAGAAGCACAAATCTTAGTAATTATGCTTTAGTTACCACAGTGCGTTCGAAACGTAACTAAAAATCTTGTAGAGCTTTTTTGTCCTTCGCAGTTATTGTGAATAGTAACTATAGTAAACAAAATTTTAACGATAATTTGCTTTTTCTGCCACTCTCTCTAAACATGATATAAATCAATAAATTTCTTCACGCAGTTAGAAGTTAATAAGCCGACATTTTTGCGCACTAAATAATATTACACTAAAATTATCAAAAAACACGTGTAAAATGCCAAAAAAAAAAAATTTACTTACAAGTCACATAACGCAGTACTAACTCGTACGTAACTTGTAAGAAGAAGTTAAATCTCAAGTCGGCACGGGTTATAATTTAGGAATCGAACTTATGTTGTTTTCTAGACAACATGGGTTCATCACAAAATTTTTGAGACGGTATGCGTAAAAATATATCGAACTTGAAATTTAAGGGACACCCTAATACATATTATTATATTTAAGATTTTTATTATATCATACACATATTTAATACACATCCATTACCCGGGAACATTGAAAAACTTTTTGTTCCATCGGCGGGTTCGAAACCCGCGACCCCCGGCTTGAGCTGCCAAACACTCTGAGACTCATTGAGCCACAGAGGTCGTCAAAAATTACCATGCATTATTGATATACTTAGATAGCATTTTATGAAAAATATCTTTAGATTTCTTAATTTATAAGCCTTAATTTACTACCTAAGTTCAATTAATGTTTAAAAATTCATCGCATTGTCGAGAAACAAACATTAACATTTATCCCAACTCTCCGCTAACTTGGACCAACAGCGGAATTATAGTCATTATACCAATGGCCAGCGAATGAAAAGTCGTTTCGAGCTTTAAAATAGCTCTTTAAAATGTCTCAAGCATTTCGTGTGTCCTTTTTGTGGCCAAGTGGCAACAGAAGAAATCGAGTGCTCATTATATCCACAATACTAATTTTACATAAAGCGAGTTGGCCGCGGGAGAGAAAAGTATGGAGGACCTTTTGGAACTTTCTCCATAATTAAGTTTACTATTTGTGTTACGTTTATTTCTTTGTTGTTTCTTCTTTATTGAATAATCCAACATTATTATCGACAGCCTGCTTTAGTATCTGCAGAGTGGGACATGACACCTAGCGATGTGTAATATAGTTTTCACAGCATTGCAAAGTTGGGCGCTTTCGATGCGCTATGTCAAATCCCATACATTTTTTACATTCTATCTTCTCTATCGAAACTAGCGAGTACAATTCGGCTAAGTACCCAGTTTGTTTGTGTTTTTCATAGTTTTAAATTGGTCATTAGCAAAGTATCCTAACGTCTCGCTACGATCCAACTATCCTAACTTCGAAGCCAGAGTTATTCTATTCTATCCACAGCCGAACACAGAACCTCCTTTTTTGGAAGTAGGTCAAAATATATGATCCGATAGTATCAAATCATAAATATCTATAATCCAGGCCATTCATTTTGATTCATTGGCGATAATGGGTTAGGATTAGCATACGTCGGGTCAGGACGGATCACGTGTTAATGGTGGTTAACGTGTCATGAAGAGTTAAGCCGCAGTAATGGATTATTCAAGACGCAACGGTCCAACCCCAATTCTAATGCAATGATGGAGATTCGTTCCTTGTTCGATCCCGTATGTTTCCTATTAAGGCGCTATATTGAAAAAACTGTCCTTTTTGACGTAATACTATAGGATCCTCAGAAATGTTACAAATCTGGTAATGAGATATACATATCTTCATAGCCTTATCTAGGTTTGAGAAGAACTAGAAACACGATTAATGTATTTTGCCTCGATACATTTAATTTTCGAAATGACCTCTTAAAAATAAGAAATTTGAAGATTATTTTTAAACGAAAATAGATGTATTGTAGGAAATTAGTTTAATTAATAGACACCTTTGCAACTTAAAATCGTATAGAAGCATTTTGCTTAAATGCTCCTAGTAATTATTTTTTAAATAATTAAAATTACGTTTTGTCGTATGTTTTCAGAGCGAGCCGAAAGCTTCTGGCCGCAGCGTATTCACGACTTTATTGTCATACAAATTAAGTATAAAATTGCCCTTGCGGTATAATTTATTTTCGATATATCGCCTTAAACTGCTGAATAGTATTTATATGAAATCAATGTTGTTTAAAAAACATAACTCTGTATTTACCGCGAGATTAGCGCGCCGCCCTGTATGATTGCTCATCATAATAATATTGCGCTGTAGCCGCCAAACCGCGCGTTACGACTAAGGGCGGACGCATAGAAATCCAGACGAACGGCACTTGCCAACGGCAGATACAACTGCAGCCGTCGACGGCAGTCTGTAAGAAGCCTTAGGCTTAACACTGCAGTACACGCGTGGACTACCATGGTAGACCAGGGTCACTTTTTCAGCGACATTTTTTCAGTAAAGCCCGCTAGAAACTTGCCATTTCAGGTATTCCTCGTTTGATAAATTTGACAAAACCTCAATTTTGTTCCGGAACACCCGAGAAAATGAGAGTCTTCCTGCGTGATCTGGACTCAATCGCATCGACAGCCTTGATCTGCTTACGAAGGAGACTGAGCATGGAGAATATTAGTTCCCGAAATGTGCGAAACTCCTCAGCCACCTTAGCAACTGTATGGCGGAACCGCTCTGCAGCTGGGCATGAAGCTCGTCCATCTTCTTGGTCACAAGCTCCTCAAGACTCTGCTGTGCTTTGATAATTTCGTGCATTTGTGACATGATTATGGTATAAAATAATATTAAGCAGACACAATACTTGTAATTCACTGTGAGAATAGTCAGCTGGTGGGTGGTGCCTGGTGCAGTGTTGCACTTCACATAGAGTTCCACAAACGATTATTATTCAACAAACTGTATGTATTAACACAATTTTATTTGAATTCTCTTGATATAATTAGTTACAATTATTTAAATTGTTTAATTAGTTAAAGGAAACGTCTGTGCACTTTTTTGCACCTACCCGAAAAAAATATAATAATACTATTTTGTAGTTTTTCACAATGAAAACGTAGCGCCATCTGTACCGGTTGTCTAATTTCCTCTTTTTTTGAAAATTCATTCTGAAATGGAGATTCTTCATTTTGAAATGGAGATTGTGATCTAAGTTGGCTGCTGTAACTAAATTAGCGATCAAGAGTAATACAAGCAACAAATATTGACCATTTTTTATCTCCAGTCTAGGAGACTTGTATGAAAATGAGGTAATCCGGTAACTTCTGGAGTTTAGGGTCGTTTATTCTTAGAAAAAAATAATCTAAATATAAAAATAATTGAGTTTATAAATAGAAGAAGTAACTTATAAGTATTTTATGTAGTAAAATTCAGGATTTTTAAGAACCCAACACGATTTAGCCCCACTAATTAGACGTATGGGGCAATGTCAACGCTGCATGTTAGCCCAAAATTTGATCGCCAAGAAAGTGGTGATAGATTTGTCATTTCTGGTTTTATTCTTACCTGTAAGTAGAATCGAATCTTGAACAACACAAAACAAACAAAAGTCTAACTTATTTTAGTTTCACGTGAGTTATACACATGTTTGATTTCATCAGTACGATTTTTGTCACATTTTGATTGTAAAAGTAAGTTAATTAACTATATTTTAAATTTTATTTGTCATTTTAATTAAATAATATTTGTTATGAAAACAATTAAGATTTTTAGATGGCCTACCATGGTAGGCCACGCGAGTACTCGTGTAAAAAAAAATGGGCGCGTGTACTGCAGTGTTAAAAGTCAAGAGGTAATAAACAGATATACTATCGAATTTACGTTATCCAGGCTGTATCGACCAGCGATGCAATACTTGCCAATACTGCCAATAGCTCGATTCTGTTTCCCAAATTGATTCACTCTACCAATTCATTTTATAGTTTAATGCCTGTTATCTCGTTACGATGAATCGGTTTTCGGGTGAATTTATAAAATATTGGTGGGACAGTCAATACAGGCATCAGTCGCTCCGATCCGATTTACATCCGACATTCATTATCGTAAATGCACGACCATAGATGCATAATTGCAACGGTGCGCATAGAACAGCTGTTTTTTTCTAAACTTACCTAAACTAAACCTGTAATGTTTTACGCTTTAGAAACTATTTAAACAGTATTTAAAATATTATTTTTCCTTAATTTATTTACTAACCTAAGTGTTTTTCTGATACGCTAGAAAAGACAGCAAAAACATGTTGAATGTTACCTGATGCAGGCATGTGGTTTAGGAAGTTCTGTACTATTCCCTAACCTTCGAATTACCTAAAATGTTGTGTCGTGTTTTTGATTAAGTACCCGTTAATTTTAACTTTTACACCAGCAGAATACTACTTTATAATAAACTTCCTAATTACAATATCTGCTACCTATGCTATCACATCAAATCCCGTTTTAGTTGAATTTAACAGAAATTCTAAATTAGAATTCTTATCTGCACTGCATTCATAGTTCCACGTTTACCATTAAACAAAATTGAAACGCAGGATTTCAAGTTCATTAAACCCGCATCGTTAGCGCATAGTTGAGTGCTCCTCCAATATTGGTCTTCTGGACAATCTGAACATAAGTGGCATTCCTATATGTTGTATACTCATTGTTCTATTTTTGCTCGTAAATCTACATCGAGCATCGAGAGTTAGAGATTAGTTGTATATCTGCGAATTCATTCAACAAGCTTTATTTTTTGCTTTCTTTAGTAAAGAACATAACTATTAACTACATAATACATATTAGATGACGCCCGCAACTCCGTTGCGCCATAAATCGTTTATCGCGCGTGAACCGTACATTTTTCCGGGATATAAAGTATCTTATGTCCTTCCTCGGGACTCAAAAAATCTCCATACCGAATTTCAGCAAAATCGGTTCAGCGGTTTGGGCGTGAAGAGGTAACAGACAGACAGGCAGACAGACACACTTTCGCATTTATAATATTAGTATGGATTTACTAGATGACCGCGATGAACCTCTCATCAATTTATCGGTGCTGGACTTCCACGAATATTTCAACATTAGAATAGCCAAATCGGTTTAGCGAGACTAACAAAACTTGAAATTCATTTTTATTTATATAGAAGTTAACTCATTATTCTTAAATCGTCGGGAATCCTGAATTTAGTTGAATAAACCAACGAAAAATCACAAAACGCTACAGCTACTAGCTAGCTTCTTCCTTATTATATATTTTTTAACAATTTCTGTTCTACATTTCTATAGTAGTCATAACTGGACACTGGTCCTTTCAGTAGTTTCTTAGCACTAGAGTCAAGATGGTTCCTAAATACATATAACCGTAAAATGAAATTACTAAGTAAACCTAACATCACAGAATTAATTAAACTTTAAAGCAGTTACTACATCTCGGCATAAAATATAATGATTATAAAGAAATTTTATACCTATCTGTGGAATAAGATTATCGTAAAGTTAGACTGTTATTGAAAATTATAAAATTTAACGGTAACGACGACTCTCGACATAAAGATCCCAAACTTTAGAGAGCCTCTCACAAAAACCGCCTATTTCATATTTTACGATTACGTTCATAGTCTACGGTTACGTGATTACTAATCAAAAGGTTGCCTGTAAAAAGGGTGGGATTCCTATAACAGTGGTACAGTAAACCGAAACGGGTGATTCAGGGGGTCATTCTGAACAACTTTTGCTCTACGTTTTTTGGAAAATCGCGAAAAAACTGGATTCTCTATAGAAACATTGTTAATCACGTGACTATTCATTATAGAAAAGCAATTTTTTTTGCAAATTTTTCAAAAATTGTTCAGAATGACTCCCTGAGTAACCCCCGGCTTACTATATCACCTTTGAAACACCTGTATATCTACATCTTTTCATGACTACTTCATAATAAAAATAATATTAAGTATATTATTATGTTGAAGATCTTAATAATAAATCTTCCTACATATTTTCTATATAATATTAAATATTTTATATTAAGGCTAAGACTTACCTCTGAAGAACCTTAATTTGCTACTGGTCTGTGATATGTAAATAAATAAAAAATATTTTTGGTTTGCATGAAATTAAGTTTTTGGATAAAAACTATTTCAGAGATTATAATTTACACCTCGAAAGGGGAAAATAGATTATTTTGTGGAAAGTTAGAAAGAAAGATACTGGGATGCAAGAATTCTTTGTTTTAATTATAATAACAATGTAATTCTTTTCTCTAATTTTATATAAGAATCTTGTTTTGAAAGTAAATTGAAGTACTATGAATTGCTTTAAGGCTATTCTTTCTAAAAAAGCGTGCAGATGAAATAACTTTTCATCGGAATTAACAGAGAAATTATATCTGAAAAAAAATATTTAGTATTCTACGTAATTTGGTTTTGCCATATTTTTTCTATCGGTATCACATAATAAAGAAATAAAAAACCAAATCACCTTCAAATCGTTGAATGAAACCACTTATTTATCAAAAGAATATATAAAAATATCTACTGCTTTGCAATACATAAGTTAATAATTTGGACTCGGCGAGCGTCGTAACCGCCACCGTACAAGGCGCGCTGTTATGAATGTTATTTTAATGTCATTTACGTCGATATTCGCACTGACAGACAATCGACCTGCTAATTTAGGGAGAGAGGGCCCTTAAAACAAAGCGCCCTTAAGTTGCGGGCAAAATCTAGCTACAAAGTATGTATTTATTTTTCTTTATCATTATTTACTAAGGTAATTGGTGTTAAATGTGAATCTCGGGGTCTACAGGGAATGCTAGCAATGTTGATATGACTGCGAGAGAGTTGGAAACAATCTTGAAATCGCTCTTTACCTAAGATTATTGAACCCACATCATCGTAATGAAATTCTTTGCAACTTTGTAAGTTAAATTGATTTGATAGTGGATATAAGTAGAAAAACAAAGTCTGAGTAGACTTTGTCTTATAAGTACTACAGTATTAATATTTAATATACTTGTATTAAAAATTTCATATACTTACAGAAAATTAATAAGCGGTTAATAAAAATTAAGCGACGTAAAAATATATTTTTTATCACCCGTTAAAAATTTGTAACTAGACAGATATTTTTTAGACGTCCCTATATAATTATAATATAATTATAATATCTAGGGACGTCGGTACATCTTTATAGACTTTAGCAATTGTTCGAAAAATACAAAATTAATTACAAGCTGCAGTGAACTGTCACCTTTTAACAATGGTTTCTGCGTTTCATCCGTGTGGGTGCAACTAACATTTTAAGTTCTGCGTTAAATGCATGTCAGGTCGTAAATGATGCATCGCCTATTGTGGGGGAGAATACATCATTAGCGTATCCATCATTTAACGTAATAAGAAGCAGGAAATTTCACTTAAATTATTACAAACTAAAGCACATGCCCGCAGCTTCCTAACACATAATTTTCCACCTGTCACTGGTTCTTACAACTATTGGTTTTTACGACTAAATATGAGTAGTCCCTTCGATGTCGTTATAACAAATTTCGATCGTATGTCCTTTCGTGGGACTTGAAGTATCTTCATATTTAATGACATTTAAATCGGTTTAGCGGTTTAATCCTTCGATCGGGGATTCTTGGAAATGCTATTGTATTCTATTGTTGTCGCGGTCACCGGTGTCCTTACGGGGCATTTTTTTTTTAATTAAATAAGGAGGCATACCAGCAAACGGGTCAACTGATGGTCGCCCATGGACACTCGCAACATCGGAAGAGCTGCAGGTGCGTTGCCGGCCTTTTAAGAGGGAATACGCTCTTTTCTTGAAGGTTTGCAGGTCGTATAGGTCCGGAAAAACTGCTGGCTTCATGCGAAGACGTTATATCACATGCAAACACACAATTAAGTTTAGGTTCTAATTAAGTAGCCTTTGCCTTCCAGCGCACAAAATAGAATTCCATAAATTGTACATTTTACTTCAATAACAAATTAAGCTGATAAAACACCCCGTGGATCGTGGTATATATAATAGTATGCTGTATGCTACGAATAATAAAAACTAAGGAAGAGTAACTCCGTCAAAAAACATGCTCCAAAATACTTGTCAAAAAAGTGTACCTTAGTTGTGTTACATTTCAATACATTTGCAATATTTATAAAGGCTGACGTTACATGACAGTTCGAATGGAACCAATTTTAAAACGGTAACAGTATGGGAGTTAGTTAGTTTTATTATTCGTAGGCTGTATGCCAAACTTTATTAAAATTGGTCCAGTCCTTTCACTTTGACGTAAGGTACTTCGTAACAAAAAGTCGTATGTTATCTTGAATCAAAAAGTAAAAAAAAATCTACTAGTCCAAAAAGTGTAGCGGGAACGTGAACTTGGGTTGTTTCGGGATTCATAATAATTTGGGTTTCATATAGGGAGGGTGTTATAATAGTTCATAGCAGCTGGAATATTAGATAAGAAATATCATTACTACTAGGTTCTGCGAAATGTTATATATAGTTTAATTACTTTTTCTGTTTAAAAATATCTTTCTGTAAAAAGCTGAATGTTTTGTGTAAAATCTAGTGAGTTGTAAGCTAAAAGTAAAATGTTTTGTACACTACATTTTTCATATTTTCGCGATGTGCGATTATTAAAATTTTATCAGGCTTTTATTTTAAAATTTTAAAGTACATAAAAGACCGGCAATTTTTCGAGACTATCAGGACACATAAATTTCTTAAAGTGTGTCTCGAGAGTACAGTCTACTAGCGTAAGTATCTTTTGGAGAACAACGACATGTTTTAACTGGGAGAACACTGTAATCTGATCTATTACACTTGTGTAGAAGTGAATTCACAAAATGCACTGTATTTTTGTAAATAAACGCCAAGGTAGACGGAAAATAGAAATACCTTAGAGAAAGAACAAAGGTCTTTATATTTTTTTTTATAATAATTTTTTTATAATATCTACTTTTCCTTATAATATTCTTCGATCTTAGTTACTTGCTTGTTTGCATCTATATTGGTTTTAATGGTTGGCTCACATATTATTATAGAGTAGACCATGAAGAAAAACAAGTTACTTCCTAGTTTTTACGTACCTAGAGATTTCGGAGTTGCAGAAAAATTAAAATTGTGTGCTGAAATAATTGTAACGGTTAATCCTTCAGGCCCCGCGCGAGCACCGGTGATCGCGACAACAATAGAATACAATAGCAATTCCTGGAAATTCCGACTGAAGTATTAAGTAGACGGGTTTTAATTAACTTTTTATTTAATGGCTAAAGTTAAAAATCAATAAGTTTACTATCTCTATGATTAAAGATACCTAAATCAGTTTCTCCATACCAAATTTCCGCAAAATCGGTTCAGCAGTTTGGGCGTGAACTGTGAAAAGGTAACATACTGACAGTTCGCATTTATAATATTAAGTTTGGATTTATACTATGGTTTTTCTACAACCTGTATCGGTATTCCTAACCCCGGTTATATCTTATGCTCGGAGTCGGTAAATGAATATTAATGCCTCTAAGGGCCCAAATGTTTCATCGAAGATACAGCGGCGGGGATTAAAATTTAAATAAATTACGTTCAACTTTAATTGTATTTGAGGATAATTTTCCGAGCGTCTGAATCCTAGTCCTGACGGTATGGTGTTATGAAAACTATGGAGTCGTTGCAACTTTAGTGGTTAAAATTGTGAGGTTATTAACCATAAGGTTTTTGGTGTAACTTAACTCCAAGTATAATATCAAATGCAATGTATTTTAATAATATCTGTTGAATGTTATGAAGGGTTTCGTTGTTATTATGATTTTGCTACTTGGCAAACATTGGTCTCTATTTAGATACTTAATAATTTGCTAACTGTGAAAATAATTGGCCTTATCGTTCTATGTTTATCATTTTGTCCACATGGACAAAAATTCTGTCCACAGGGGAAAACTCACAGCTAAATAACATTATTTAGCTGTAAGTTTTCCCCTTAATAAATTAAAAAAAACTGAGTACATTTTTCTAAATTAAGTATTAAATTAAGTAGATGTGTTGAAGATCCTAATCTGTAATATTCCTATTTTTCATAATATTATTGTAATTACTCTTGTAACTTTTAACCATGACATAAATGGAATAATTTTAAGTAAATCTATAATCTTTCTAAATGTCTTAATGAGGAAAGTAAACATAATATTTTATATTCCTATGATGACTAAATAAAATTTAATAACATTGTACCTATGTAAACTTTGTATTACTTTCCTTTGTAAACCTTCCCTGGACGTCTACAAAAATTTCAATACTAAAATTAGTCGAATCGGTTCAGCCGTTTTCGATCTTAAGGCAGACCAAAAAATTATAAAAATATTTTATTAATTTGGGGCTAATTATAACTATGCATAAAATATTGTGATTAGCAACTCCACAGGTTTTAGTGTGCGCGGAGTATACTATAAATTTCATTAGTCAGACTCCGTCGTATACCTAATTGCTCATTTTCTATCTTATAAAAACACTGCCTTACCAAAAGTTACTATAAAGTAGCTGTTTTGTTTCCATCCCGTAACTTAATTACAATTTTATCTGGAATAATTATTTTCCTTTCAATTTGTACAGCTTTCTCTGTTTTGTGTATTGCTTAGTTCCATAATTTGATATTTTTGATTGTTTATAAATGTTTAGGTTAACATTTAAGGGGCCGGGCTACCCTCGAAATTCTCATACATACGTAATACCAAAATCATTTTATCATACGAAAATATTTAACATGTTTGAGTTATTTTTCAGCTTAAAATAGTAATTACCTAGGTTCCTGAACAAAAATTAACTTCAAAATATTTAAACACTAAAAAAAATTTGTTTACTAAATTTACTGCTAAATATTTAAACACTAAAAATAGAGTAAAACACTAAACAATATATAAATAAATAGTAAATGTACTATAAAATATTTTAATACTAAAAATATTTTTTAGAGTTGAAATATTTTGTACTAAATTTAATATTTATTTATATATTTTTTAGTGTTTTGCTCTATTTTTTAGTGTTTAAATATTTCGAAGTTAATTTTTGTTCAGGAACCTAGGTAATTACTATTTTAAGCTGAAAAATAACTCAAACATGTTAAGTATTTTCGTGTGAGAAAATGATTTTGATATTACGTATGTATGAGAATTTCGAGGGTAACCCGGGCTCTTAAGCACTTTTTACATGTATGATCACTATTACATAGTTTACTATTATTTTCTTGTTATATTGTTTGTTTTTTTAGTGTGTAGGCCTATTGCCTAAATGTGCGAATAAAGCATTATTTATTTAGTTAAAGTACATAAATAAATTAAATTATTGTAAGAGTTGAGATTGACAATAAAATTTCTATGAAAATTATTGTGTGTTTTATCTCAGTTCATGCTTAAGTAACCCCTAATACCCGTTTTCCCCTAATATTATGCTTATGGCATTCGCCGCTTTTCCTTGAAATATTCCTAAAAGCTCACGTAGTCATTCTCCACTGAATTGTGTCAGATACTCATACTGCAGAACATATTTTAAAATAAATAAAAAAATATTAAAAAAAAAAACTTTGTATGGAAAATATTATAATACGTGCAAGCAAAATTTTGATCGAGAACTGAACCTTTCTGTAACGCGATTCGCGCAACCCTTTTGAACTTTACATCAAAATACAAGATAAACAATAGAAAAAACTCATTACTTTATAGCGATATCAATGAAGTGCATTCCGACTTTACCAAAGCCGACAGGAATTGAATTAAAAAAAAAAAACTCGCAATTACTCTTTTGAAATACCCCACTCACGTTTCAATCTTTTATAGCGGCCTCTATGATTCCGAATGGAGTGCAATATGAGACGAGAGGGCCAATAATGCAATATAAAAACAGAAATAAGCATCCATATAGAGTATTCTCCATTATTCTCATTCAGTTGGTTTGCTTTGATGAGTGTGCTTGGCAAACGTTTAAATTATATCTCCGCTTTTGGCATTAGATTTTCGCAGCTCTGTGCAGTTTGGGATGTGTTTCAGTGACATAAATTGTAACATTTCCTAACTAGATATGCACAAAACTCTATTGCGCCGAAAGCTTATCGCGTGGAAACTGTACATTTTTAATGTCATATGGTCGCACGTACTAACAATCTCACGCAACAGAGGTACTAGCTAAGGATAGGTATATCGTTTATTTACCAGTGAAACAAAACGGGTGACGTGATCCCTCCCTGTCGAACGCCACAATCGAAGTCATAATATTCATCGAAAAATACCCCAGCCCACCTTACATAAATACGCTGCCGACCATACGAATATTTCAGTACAGAGAGAGTCGAACGCTTTGGACAAATCCATTATATGTACCATGGAAGAAATTGATTCATAGGCAGATGCCAAGTCAATATAGTCCTTTGGCTGGGTTTGACATAACCTGGTCAAACAATTTAGAACTGCCAACGGCCTGTAAGGGCTTCCACACATATCTGCGAATTCATGCGAATTCGCATCGAAATGCCATTTTTATTATGAGTTTTGTCGCGGATATTATATGCGTTGCGATGTGAATTCGCAGTTTTGTGTGGGAGCCCTAAATCATCTTCTCTAACAGTACCACCGAATACAATAATATATTAGTAACAAACAGTACATAAAAGTTGAGCTACATTATGTTCATTGTTCAATTATTATTATAGCTTTAATTACTTACTATGTTTACGTATTCCCACAAGAGTCCCTACCACAGGCCTCCATTAAATACTACATACATAATATTAATTATGAATTGAATAATTTATTAACTACCATAGTTCATACCCAACATATTTAGAGAATAGTTTGTGCCAAGAATTAAATTAATTAAAATTATGAGTATAAACAAGTTAGACATTCTTTATAAACTGTGATGAAGGTCTGACTACGTAATACTTGTCCAACTAGCAAGTTAATATTTCATAGAAAGGGCGTTTACATAGGCGTTTAAATTGGGCAATCGATACATTCTAACCGCTTCAGTTATTTTTTATTTTTTTTATTTTGACCATGTCTCTCTTGTGGATAGCCATTTCACTTAGGTAAATATATGAACTATAATAAATACTGAATAATACTGAATATATTGTGTAATATATTCAGTATTAAGTATTCAGTTATTTTAGAAAAGCTTTACTGAACAGACGTTTTTCTGTTTAAAAAATATATATTTTACCTACTATTCGTTGTATTTTACAGATAAAAAAATACTTGGATAAGTTACTTTATTTTACTCTATAAATTATAGTGAAAACTCCTTATAATATTACAGTGAAAATGCTGTCAATAAAAATCAGTTGGGCTAATACAAATTACAAAATTACTTTGATGATGGTTCACCAAAATAGATAGCAAACCAGCTGATACTTCATTAATTTCATAGATTTGCCAAAAAAGCGCACCTTAAAACTTAAATAATATACCTCACACGTTACACGGTTACTTATAACTCAAAAAACTTAATATTTTAGCTGTCATTTTGGCCGTTATTATTATTATTTAGGTGACATAAAGTGTCCTTGCAATCTACCCACAAAGACATATAGTAATAACTCCCTGAAGTGGAATTACATGGAAGTGTATCCTATCAATATCTTATCTCAGTACAAATTATGTTTGCCTATCGCCTACAACGGTTGTCCCACATTGTGCGTAGCTTCTGGCTTGTGCATTTCACTACCTATATATATATAGAACTACCTACATACATATAAAGTTATACCCCCTTACTAATAAACGCTGTATAAGCTTTGAATAGTTATACAGTGTTTTGTCTTCTTAGATCCAATTAAAAATGTCACTTGTGTGACAGGAACAAAACACTGTATAACTATTCAAAGCTAAGGGCGATAGTATATTGTGTAACCTACTTTTATTGTTATGTTAATAAATTGTTGCAAGCAGTTGTAAGGTCTCAAATATTTGGAAAAGTTTATTTATATTTATTGGTTTGAAATATAAATTAATAATATTTCGTATACATATTATTGCATTAGATCTTTCCTGGCAGACAAAACATTTTTTCTGGAATTTAATCAAAATCGGTTCAGTATAGCTAAAGCGTATTATGTAAAGTAGACAGAAAGACCGACAAAAACATTATTACCTTTGTGTCTAAATGTCTGTTCCAAAATGTGTATTGTAGACTGTAGTTGCTAAAATTCATCTTTTTATTGAGAAAATCTTGCCAATTTTCCCAATAACAATGTTATACTAGCTATCTAAATTGCAATTATTCATTAAAGGCATGAATCTTCGGGGGACTCTTTTTGCCCCAGGTCAAGTGAGGACCGCAAAAAGCCTGTCAGAACTCAATCAATACGACATTGTAAGGGCTAAGGATATCATGATCCGTGCTTCAGAAATTATTATCCCTAGATGAATAGGACTGCGAGCATGCTTTTTAACGTCATGGTTTTTATAGGGATCGGTTTCCTTTTATTGTCTTTAGTCTTTACATTGTACTTTTTTATGGAGAACTCTGTTTTTTGCTTTAAGATCGATTAACCAGGTAGCTCTAAAATTAATCACATTAAAACAACTTAATATTGCGTTTAAATGTTAAAATATAGATAAAACAATTCTCACCAATTATTATAAAGGCGATTTTTTTTGTTTGTAACTTCTTCACGCGAATTTTGATTAAAAACGTGGTAGGTATAGGTGGTTTTAATATTTGGATCAATTAGCTACTGCTTGTGGGATAATATTATTGTAATGAATTGGTTTGCTCATAATACATAAATAATTAAAATTTAAGAGAGATACAAAAAAAATTCAGAATAATTCATGATTTTTTAGGCTAAGGTAAGTAGGCCTAAGACTAATGTCGTTCATATTTTGAGCCGAACTGAGAGACTGGTTAAGGCGCTATATTGAAAATACTGACCCTTTTTGACGTAATACTATAGGACCCTCAGAAATGTTACAAATCTGGTAATGAGATATACATATCTTCATAGCCTTATCTAGGTTTGAGAAGAACTAGAAACACGATTATTGTATTTCGCCTCGATACATTTAATTTTCGAAATGACCTCTTAAAAATACGAAATTTGAAGAATATTTTTAAACGAAAATAGATGTATTGTAGGAAAATCTAATTGATAGACACCTTTGCAACTCAAAATCGTATAGAAGCATTTTGCTTAAATGCTCCTAGTAATTTTTTAAATGATTATAATTACGTTTTTTCGCATGTTTTCCGAGCGAGCCAATAGCTTCTGGCCGCAGCGTATTCACGACTTTATAGTCATACAAATTAAGTATAAAATTGCCCTTGCAGTAAAATTACTTTCGATATAGCGCCTATTATTAATCAGCCGAAACGTTAAAAATACGAAAAATGCAGCGCGAAAAAAACTCGAAAAATCAAAAGAAATCTACAATTTTTTAATCGATGTGCGTTTGAGACAATTTACCCAACTTATAAACAAAACGTATATATTTTATTTAGCGGCCGCCGTAAATTGATTTAGGTAATCAACGAAGTTATAAAGGTAAACACAAACATAATAATTAAAACCGGCGTTTCCACAAAATCGCTTCATTATAGCTTATTACATTTTCTCGATACGTTCTGTTGTTCAATTTAGCGCGTTATAGACTGTTCAGATTTATTCTGCCTCGCCATAATCTTTATAACATAGATATAAGGATCATTATCAGAAATATAAAGGTAAATTAGAACTGAACTGTAGCTAAGGGACGGAGCACTCAATTAGTTAATTTTGTTAAATACCCTTGATTGAGCAGGCCGGCAATCAGCCATGCAAATGTCTGAATATTTTACTAAACTCTTGCAATGAATCGCAAATTTCGTACACAATGCTAACTTTTGTTTACTGTCTGACGTTTTCTTGATTTGGGAGTTTGATTTTGATCAAATTATTGGTAACTTTGAGGTCTAATAAAACTTGCGGTCAATAAAAGGACACTGCTTACTTTAAACAAAGTAGCTTCTATCAATTACTATTTTTGTTAAATAGATAATATTAGGCAATATACCCCCTTAGACCTTACCAATAAATATTTATCCATCGTATATTTAAGGTCTGCTGCCTTTTTCTGTTATGTAACTTATCCAAATTCAAAAGCGACAAAAAACAGCCTTGCGTAGTGGACGGGCGAAGCCAAACGAGAGTTTGTGAGTTGTGAGTCGCAGAATTTCGGTTCGGCAAAATTCTGCTGCATTCAGTTTCATACAAAAGTCCTGTTTGATTCACACGAACGTAATTTTGTGAGTCATGATTTGTATGAAAAGATTTTTATGCGCCGGAAATTCTGCGACTCACAACTCACAAATTACGCTCGTTTGACTTCACCCTAAGTGTCTAAACACACTAGGCTGAATTACGCGGGCGTAAATTCCGCCGCGTTTATGCCGCGTTTCAAACTCATACAAAATACGGGCGGAACGCGAGAGACGATACACTATTCCGTCGCGTATTTGTATGCGTTTGACATTTGCGACGGAATTGACGCCGGCGTGATTCAGCCTAGTGTGTTTAGACACTAAGAAGCAAGGTACCCCTGTATAGTTTTCGCAAGGTTTTCGCTGTGTAACTATTTTAATAGTTCAGATACTACTGCAATGTTTTCACGCTAGAGGCAGCACCGGCTTAGACAGTTTAAAAAAA
Source organism: Lysandra bellargus (assembly GCA_905333045.1). Lineage (NCBI taxonomy): Eukaryota > Metazoa > Arthropoda > Insecta > Lepidoptera > Lycaenidae > Lysandra > Lysandra bellargus. The sequence continues at coordinate 8,011,896 of HG995355.1, forward strand.
TTTGTTTGACGTATGACAACTTTTAAGTCAATATTCTGACATGACGGGTGCAGTATGTCAGATTATTTACCGTATGTTCTAATGGCACCAGTGGCACCATTTGCTCTGATCATTGCGTAATATTCCCTACTACTATAATATTATAAATGGGAAAGTATGTTTGTCTGTCTGTCCGTCTGTCTGTCTTTCTGTCTGTCTGTCTGTCTGTCTGTCTGTCTGTTACCTCTTCACGCCCAAACCGCTGACCCGATTTCGCTGAAATTTGGCATGAAGATACTTTGAGTACCGGGAAAGGACATATTATGATACTTTTTATCCCGGAAAAATGTACGGTTCTCGCGCGATAACGAACGATAAAAGTTGCGGGCATCATCTAGTAGTTCCCTATAAGGGTTGGACCTCATCTGGCAGCACGGAATCGCCTTTTTCCGTCGCCCTTTCTCTTTCTGTCGCTTAGAACTGCCATTTGCTAGACCGAGACAGAAAGCATAATGCGATAGCACGCGGTGGAATCCTCGATGCGATCGGCATCACGGACAAAATGCAATCAATGGTCAGCAGGGAGACTCCGGAACGCTGAAGCGCGCGATAGCATGCTAACGCATCCTTTCACCTTCGCATCCGATCGCCTTTTTTGTCTGCGGAATGCGACAGCGCGCGTTCGCATGCGGCAGCACACTGCAGCACGTGGTAGCACAGGCGGAACAAAATATGCGATTCCGTGCTGCCAGATGAGGTCCAACCCTAAATAGGAAATTAAACACGTATCATTAAGAGCGGGCTGCCAAATTTTGCTGTTATGTTTTCTACTAAGTATTACGATCCCGGAAGACGATTGACTTAAATGAAATTGAGATTTATTTAATCATTGTATTTTAATTATCTGATATTTGCCTAACGGAAAACACGATTCACTTATTTTGACTCGATAATTATATTATTATTCGAAATTATGAATCTTTTAGGCTTTTCAACAAATATCTGTTACACTTATTGAGTTTCTATCATTAAATAACTGGCACTATTATAATCACACACTTTATAAAATAATGACTAAACGAAATATTAGTATTGTATTTAATTTTTATGTAATCATCAAAAACAGTCTTCGGACTTACGACCTTTACTTTCGTGCTATAATGCAGGAATCGTTGTTACGCGATATTGCTTACTATTAGCTGCAGCGCAAAGTACAATCCTCGCGGGCACGATTCATGGAATCATTATAATATCACGATTGGAGGATAGCGGGGTGTGTAGACGGGGCTATCGTGCTTTGATATTTTTGACAGCAGGCTCTTAATATCTTGCCGTTTTGTAACGCAATATTTCAGTTTAGCATCTATGAAGGTATCGACGTACTGTCTAAAGTTCACAACTTTCCTCGGAAGATGTTTACTGTCGAATATATTTTATGTAGCTGACGTCTACAGCGGAGTAATTAACTTACTGGGAAACAACTGAGGGGAAACAAATTCATAAAAGATGTTACAGATAATCTTTTTATACTTCCTGATTCCGCTACGGAATACAGATGGCATGTTTTAGGTAGGTGTATTCTGTTGTCATAAGATTTTACTTATATTATGCTTTTTCTTCACGCCTTTCTTTTTATAAAATTTGGGAAAATTCATGACGGTTCTTTTGGGCAGAATATAATCGACTGCTTGCTGCATTTAGTATGTTACGTTTAGACCATACAATAATTGCTGTACGATAAGAATACTCTTATAATCAATCAATCATAAAAGATGATACAATTTTGTTTGTAAAACACTAGTAAGTATATAATATTCTTTCCCCTTGGTAATAAAAATTAACTTTTTTGGAGCAAAAATACAGCCATCCAAAATTCAGGTCATAAAATAAAAACTGATGATCGCAGATGATCAGCACATGTAGTTTCATGAAGCGACGTAAATTGTATGACGTCACAAAAGTTGACCCACATTCAAACGAACATGAAAAAATTAGTTCCACTTTTACTGAACTCTCATTTTGGGAGGTCGTTAGAAAGTAGGAACTATTCTCGAAATGGGTCACGAGAAAATAGATTGTAATTACCTTTTTGAATATTTGGAATAATGGGACAAATCTAACCCAGATGAGGAGCTTTTAAAAACAAGAATTGTTTATGATGATGGTGGTGTACCTACTTTAGTTGACAACAATGATAATAATTTCCCAAATGTGATAGCCCTAGAACAAATATTTTTGTGATTACTAACAAGCTAATTTTTTGTGAGTAGTGAGAAAAAACTCGAAAGTGGTAGCTAACAGAGATAGAAAGGATTTCATACTTTGACTTGATGGTCCTAAAATATGGATTGTTTTATTTGTAGGACAAGGTTACTCTTAAATTATATGGCAGCAAAAAAATTAAAGAGCGTAAGCGACAGGATGATTTTTGTCGCGTAATTTAAAAACCATAAATACATTTCATATACCCTATGGGAAAATTAAAGTGTATTCTTGAACCAATCTATGTACAAATTTTGGAAGCTTAAATCACTCTCCTCTGTTGGCAAAATAGGAATCCCTTTTTTTACAGAGGTCTTTTTGATTGATTATTCTGTGTTATAAAATTTGACCAATCGTGGTATGCTATGGGTAATTCAATGACAAAGACATGATGAATACTGACAATGAACTTTAATTTCTTAGCTTTAGTCATTGCTGAGAAAAATCGATATCGCTACAGCCAAATTATTACGAAGGCGTCGCCTTAAAGGGCGAAGTACAGGCACAGACAAATAGACAGACGAAAAGACAGACATTTTCTCATTTAACATTGTGTAAAGATTCGCGTTACATGAAACAAAGGAACCAAAAAAGGCACTCCAAGATGATTTAGAGGCCAATTAATAAAAACCGCGAGTCCGGAGTCGAGATTGCGTTTTACAAAGATGGTTATAACTTTGTCGTTATCTACGGTATTTCCTCAATTAATCCTATCCACGATAAGGTTTCTAAGGGCTAGTCGCCGGGGATCTAAGCAATCTTCACGGGTGACTTGTCAAAGTGAGAAAGGGTCGGAAACTCAAGAGACTTTCAACAATGCTTGTTATCTTTCAAGTAAGAATCTAATGATATCATTTTAAACTAAATATCTCGTAGACGAAAATCGTCAGGGGAATTGTCTCAGGCCTATTCTTTTGTGTAAGCTAATAAGCTATAACTTATAAGATAGAGAGTTTGTATTCAGATGCAAGAAGAGTTTGTATTCAGCTGAAAATGAAGTTTTCTGATCTTGCAAGAATTATGCCAGTAGTCTTAGTGATTTTTTAAAAAATCAAGTAATACTGCATTTGTGTATGAAAATATACAGGGTGTAACAAAAATAAGTGATAATACTTTAGGGTGTGTACGTGTTCCTTGTAGAGAGTTCACTGAGAAAGTAGCAGCGCTGAAAGACCAACATTTTTTTTGTATGGGGAAACTCATGACGCTCGGGCCCTTGCCCATACAAAAGTGAAAAAAAAATTCGTCTTTCAGCGCCGTTACTTTCACAGTGAACTCTCTACAAGGAACACGTACACACCCTAAAATATTATCACTTGTTTCTGTTACACACTGTATATAGGTTCAACATTATTTATATTCTTCGATCGCGGATTCTTGAAAATCTATTGTTATTCTATTGTCGTCGCGGTCACCGGTGTCCTTGTGGGGCTTGATGGGTTAAACTGATCATTTCCAGTCTTTAACCTTTTCTCAAATGAAACTTCTTTTTAAGATACAAGAATTTATATTAAAAAAATATAAAACGATTAAAGTTTTTATGAAAACTTTTTCGTTACGACTTTTTACCTTGACGATTATATCTGTAATACCGTAAAGATATCGGCTATAGATAGCATTGCTTGTCAAACTTTGTCAACATTTAACCCTTCATAACCCAAGAGCCAGCAACAGTCAGACTTTCGTCATTTTATAAAAGCTGAAAGTTTACCTGTTTATGACTATAATTATTATTGACCTCTATAATAGAGGTGAGAACGACCAGCAACTATGGAGTTTCGGTCGCGGTTACTTTAGGAGGTATCCAGTTCTGAAGGTCTACCTGACCTTTGATAAAGAGTATAAAGCTCAATTTTTAAGTTATTGCATAGCTTTAATCGCGGGCTTTGAGCGCGATGAATATAGAAATTGCGTAACGAAAATAAACCTAACACTCCGACTGACACGTCGCCTAACGTCATTTCAGTTCGACAGACTTCGGCACGGTGTTTGTGTGCGTGCTACTAGATGTATGCTAAATAAAATTATTGCATAAGTTAATAAAAAATGCTATGCAATAGCGCGGCAGGTTCCCGAGTGCCACACGTATTTTTTATCTTATTTTCTTTGAGGTAACTAGGAATGTCACTTTTTGACAGAAACTTACAGCTTTAATAAAACGACGAAAGTCTGGCTGCCGCTGGCTCTTGGGTTATCAGCTGTTATCACAGCGATATCTTGAATAAACTGTCTCGTCACCTAAACTTAATACGGTAGTTCGATTCCTGTTGGTGACGGATGTTGACAGGGGTTGCGATCATTTGGTTTTATTTCGTTCAACTCGTTTAGCGCATGCCGACTGACGATCAATCTCAGTCAATATGTAGGACAAAGGATCGTCTGTTGCCGCTTAATGAAATTTTTTAGTGACGTTTTCGTTACAATCCAAAAGTAAGCAGAGCCCCTAGCCAAGATCTTTTCTTTGTCGCTTCATTATAGAATCACCGATCAAAATGTATGGAATTGACATAACACGAATCGAATTTCGACTTTATTTTATCGAACGCTTATGTCAATCCCATACATTTTGATGGGCAATTCTACAAAGAAGCGTTAAAGAGAAACTCTTGGCTAGAGACTCTGTTTACGTCAATACTTTTTGTCTGGTATATGTTTTGCAATGAATAATTCATCGTACAGAAGCAAAAACGATATTGTTTCACATTTTGAAAAGTGGAGAAAAATGTACCTGTCATGTAGTTTTTTAGTTACATTGCGAATTTGGTCATACTGCGTCAACTTCTTTAAGGTAAACCCAGACCGCTTTTCGTAGGACCGTTTTGAGAAAACTTTAATAATAATGCGACAGTATATTATATCAGGTTGCCTGTTAAACTGCTAGACCGATTTAGATTAAAATTTACTAAAAATATCATAATATCTTGTAGACTTAGGACTTACCTACCTACTTATATTTTGCGTGCTATTTATAATTATTATAGAACTAGACGTAAAGACGCGGCTTTGCCCGCGTAAATTAGATATTTCACATACAAATAATTAGTCCACAAAAAATAGCCTATGATCCTTTACGTGGTCTTATTCTTATCTGTGCCTAATAACAGAAAAATTGCTCCAGTAGTTCGTGAGATAAGCTCTTTCAAATAATTTTCCCCGTATTTTTTTACATTTTCCTCTATTTCTTCGCTCCTTTTAGTCTTAGCGTTATAAAATATAGCCTATAGACTTCCTCGATAAATGGGCTATCTAACACTGAAATAATTTTTCAAATCAGACTAATAGTTCCTGAGATTAGCGCGTTCAAAGAAGCCCTTTCAAATAATTTCCTCCCGTTTTTTCCCTCATTTTCCTCTATTTCTTCGCTCCTATTAGTTTTAGCGTGATAAAATTTAACCTATAGCCTTCACCAATAAATGGACTATCTAACACTGAAATAATTTTTCAAATCGAACCAGTAGTTCCTGAGATAAGCGCGTTCAAATAAGCCTCTTCAAATAATTTCCTCCCATTTTTTCCACATTTTCCTCTATTTCCTCGCTCCTATTAGTCTTAGCGTGATAAAAATATAGCCTATAGCCTTCCTCAATAAATGGGCTATCTAACACTGAATGAATTTTTTAAATCGGACTGTTAGTTCCTGAGATTAGCGTGTTCAAACAAACAAACAAACAAACAAACTAACAAACTCTTCTGCTTTATAATATTAGTATAGATTGCTAAATGTTTTGGATTAAGAGTTTTATTGCCATCCACTGTATTTCCCACATTCATGATAAGTTAACAGATTTGAATCGAATAAGTTGAATTGATGTTTTTTTATAAGAAATGATTGCCTGCCCAATAAAAATAATATTATAATAGCTAATTTTTATATACGAAACCATTAGAGTTAAGCTTCATATACACCATAAGATCTATTATAGTAGGTAAATGTAGTACCTATTATGTGCTAAATGCTAATAGATATTATAATTGAAGAGTGATAGTATAATATCCACTGGATAGTCCTGTGTAATGTGATAGCCGTGTAAATACCCTTAGCAAATTAATACGGTCTCCCAATGATTTATGCTCAGTTAAGGACTATTTACATATTACTTATCCCTGTAATTTACTACTTGATGGAACCGTACATTTTCTGGGACCAAATGTATCCTATGTCTTTCTTCGAGTGCATATGCATTTTTTACATATTATGTAGAGCTTTTGATAATAAAAGAAAATGCCAGTCTTGCACTTAAAAAAATCTCAATTATTTTATATAAATTATATCAATTTAATAGATCGTAAGGTTTTCCCGGTCACAGCTAGGGACTATTATTTTCTCAATAATATATATGAATTAATTATGATATGATTATGGATAGCCTAGTGGCTACCATAAAAGTATAGTCCGTTCAATCCACGAAGACGCGCCCCACTATTCCACCTAATCGTTAATAGTTATGTGTGCAAGCTTTCACCAATGTTTGAGTGTTATCGGTATACACTAATTACTTATGAGTGCACGCACACTACAATAAATAGACCAATTAAGAAAACTCTATCAAAAGAAAAGATGCTCACCCAAAAATTGGTGGGGCGCGTCTTCGTGGATTGCACGGACTATAGTCATAGGGCAAAAAATATTTCAAGATGATAATTATGATGGTCTAATTTTAAACACAGGAACATCGTCTTAATGTAAACAATAGCATTTAATAATGTTGCGGATGAAAAACTTAACCTTATTTTTAACTAACGAGTGTGCGGGCACATTGTAATATTTAAAACAGTCTTTTGTTCGAAAATGTAAATAGTAACATCCTTTATATTGTATTATGAGAATAACTAAAGATACGATGTTAAAATATTACAATCGTAGTAAGAATTTCAATAACTTTTACAAAAACAATAATTCTTGTTTTTGTAAATTCAATGAAAAATCTAGGAGCAACGAAATCTATGCTACTTTTCTTTCTAGACACGCGGTAGCGTGTCAAGCCAAGTTCAAATAAATAGAAATATTTTTTTAGGATTGTCTATTTTTTTTAAAGGGTTCTTTCTATTACTTAGCGATTAATTCATCCCGTTACAAAAATCAGCTTACAACAATCAACTTAAGATCCATTTAATGTCTTTTCAAACATACTTTAAACTGTCTACAAAATAAAAAAATAGAATAAAAAATATTTATGCAATTTTTATACAAATTGAAATAGAGCACTCAAGTTCATACGTCCGTCAGTGACGACCAAATGACCGGCTCTCAACTACAAGGGCACTTGGCTCCCTACTCCCTAGTTTATACTAACCACTTCAGACGAGCCCTGCAAAATATAATTAGTAACAAATCTCATGTAGCCTTTGATTTAATAAAGTGATCCATAAAGCTTTATTTTGTTTCGATTTGTTATAGCTAGTAGCTAGTAAATAGTAATAGCCGATTTCTATGGTTTTTGACGCGAGTTTTTGTATTCCCTAGCGCAGTGTTTTTCAACCTTTTTTATATTGTGCCGTGTATGAAAAAATATTTCGCGACCCCCGACTTAGAAAACAGCTTAACAAAAAACACTTATTATTTTTATACTATTCTCAATGTTTTGGTTACGCCTATAGACAAATAAAAAGAATTCTAATTATTGCACTATTATCTAAACTTATTTACTAAAAAAATAATATTAATTAACTTACTTGATCAGTTTCCTAGCTGTGTCTAATGCCTTTCAGATGAGTCAATCCCCCTGCGATATTTTAGTTATTTAGTTCTTTTTCAGCATATATCTGTAACAAACTAATATTTTATTTAGGTTTTGTTTGAATCCCTTAAATTAATATAATTTATGCATTCTTAAAATCACTTCATGCATTATATTGCGTGCCTGTATACGGACATAATTAGAATATTATGCGGCCTCTCCACATTAGCCCATAATGGACCAATACAACCGATTACGAACTACCGAACGACATCGAATGTGTTATCTATACTAATATTATACTATGAACGCTAAACGCAATGCAAAAGGTTGAAATTAGGTTGTTTTCCAGAATATCTCGGCGAAGCGCATCGCATATCTGCCAGGGCTGTCAAGCAAGCGGCGCGGCGGCGCGGGCGCGGGCCGGCTTCTATGCACAGAATACAAATTACTCAAGGAGGTACTATGTGCGCATCTTGTGCGACAAGTCGAGCGAGTGCCAGCCTATTGAAACTAGTCCGGTGACCGGCTACTTAGCACGTCATACGTGTTCACTTCGATTTTTTTAATGTATTGTTTAAAATTATCTGCAGGCTGCAGCTGATATTATAATATTTTGTAAGTGTGACTGTAATAAGATACGTAGAATAATATACAGGTATATTATTCTACGTATAGTACGCGTTTGCTTACTAGGTAACTAAAAAGAGTGAAATTATTATTTTTAACAAAAAATTAAAACTGACTTCCAAGGTAAAACAATAATAACATCCTTATAATATGAACTAAAAAGTATTAAATAATTATTCCTATCTGATAGTGCCTTTTTCCGAATTCGGCTAAAACTCAACTATTTCTGTACTCAATCTTCATAATTTTGAAGTCGGTGCCAGTTCCAAAAGTTTCAAATTTCTGTCAGAGAACAGAAGATTCATCTGGTACCGACTTCAAAATGATGAAGATTGAGTACAGAAATAGTTGAGTTTTAGCCGAATTCGGAAAAAGGCACTATTAGATAGGAATAATTATTTAATACTTTTTAGTTCATATTATAAGGATGTTATTATTGTTTTACCTTGGAAGTCGGTTTTAATTTTTATCACGCTAAGACTAATAAGAGCGAAGAAATAGAAGAAAATGTGGAAAAACCGCGGAAATTTTTTGAAAGGGCTTAATCTCACGAACTACAGGAGTAATTTTTCTGTTATTTGGCAAAGATAAGAAGTAGACCACGTGAAGGATCATATCATTTGTGTGGACTAATTTGTCCGTGAAATATCTAAATTGCGCGGGCGAAGCCGCGCGGAACGTCTAGTAAATTATAATATTCGTCTCGGTTTTTCATCTTGGCCCAACGCAACGTTGATACGACCTTGTCTGTGGGTACCATCGGTTGTCATTCTTATGGAGATACCACCAATGAGTTTCTAAAACACTAGAGTAGTAACGTCTTACAAACGATTCTCAGAAATGCGTAACCACTTGATAGTTCAAAAGACAATGACAATTCATAATGTTATTATGTTGTGGCGGTACCCACAATTCGCCTAACATTCCTGCATCGCGCTATCGAAGTTTTCTGAGCGCGTCGGTATAATACGACAGCTGAAATGTATCACGTGGGCTCCGGCCTGACCGAGCGTAACACCTCGCTCGGTCGGAAGATCTTCCTTTGGCCTCCACACGCATATCCCACATTTGTGACCCTCGACAGAATGCGCCTCCTTCATCATCATCACTCCCCGCCCCTCCGCACCGCGCCAGCCAGCATCGCCTCATCGGGTACCTCGTCCACTAGCCGTAATGTACCGCGGCCTGGGCGACTCCTCATCGGAATCATCGGGCTTTCTCACTACACCGACCGGTCAGCAAGTAGAGCACATCTCTCCTGGTCAGCACGTAGCATCGGCCCCGCACGGCAGCTTATCCGACTCACTGGATCCCGTTCAGCAGCTTACAGTTCCGACTCACTGGAATTCTCTAGCACTGGCGACTCAAGCGACAAGACTTCAAGATTCGACCTCCGCTTTTCGGGAGGGAGTGATGTGGCGGTACCCACAATTCGCCTAACATTCCTGCATCGCGCTATCGAAGTTTTCTGAGCGCGTAGGTATAATACGACAGCTGTAATGTATCGCGTGGGCTCCGGCCTGACAGAGCGTAACACTTCGCTCGGTCGGAAGATCTTCCTTTGGCCTCCACACGCATATCACACAATGTCATTATGTAGGTCAGATTTGCCTGCAGGCATCTTCAAAGTGGCAACGCGTTGCTGCCGTAAACTGCCAATCTAGTTACGTTAGTAACATAGAATATCATTGAGTACCAATAATATTCATATACGAATAAAAGTTCATAAGTCTATTGTCGTATAGTTTAACCAGTTTATCCCACGAGACTAATTAGTTGAACTCGTTACAAAACCGATGTTTATTTGTTTAGGCCACGAACAAAATTGCTTTTAATGTTCCGCAAATTCTATTTGATTTGTGGGAAGGGTTATTTAACTTAAACTGTTAAAACATTGAGATATACTATAAGTAATGGTTAAAAGTGTAACCTTTCTGTAATACGTAACACACTTGTATAATTCTTAGAGCCCATTTCACTTTTAGACATTATGGATCCATCATATATCATCAGATCATATTATATAGGTAATATACGTCTATATTTACAGTATTTATGGACATCGATAACAGCCTATTAAATAATAACGAGTATGTGCCCCTGTACTAGTGTAGAGGCAGTAGAGGGGCAAATTATTAATTTTTATTTCCGCTGTTCATATTATGTTACCGAATCTATTTTTCCATCATAGACCAAAGTCTTCATAAAATCATTTAAAAATCTGCATTACTTAAATAAATTTCCTGGCCATTTACAAGCAAACATAAAAAACCTCCTCTGAACAGACGTTACATCTACATACACTAATTACAACGACGCGACTGCACCCTAGAATTTTGGTAAAATCTTTACAAACCTTATGAAAATGCTAACGAAATTTCTAGAAAAACTGGCACCTGAACAAACGGGAGTGACGCATTGTGTTCCCGAAAACATCGGTCCATTGTACTGGATGTAGGTCGACTGCATTTTAAGCTTCGCAAGGAATCTATAAAGCATGTACGTCTAATATATTTAGCGAGCCTTCAGGTTGGAATATTGCTGAAGTTTTCGGGAATGTTTTTGTCAAATATTTTCTCACAAACTTTTTTAGAATGAGTGGAACGTGTTTACATTTAACAAATTCTATTGACCTATTGTAAGTACCTATGAAATTCTGATGCTTTGAATCATACGTCTGTTTAAAAAAAACATTAGTTAAAGTAACCTGAAAATATTAACACATTCATAACGTTAAATTAATTCGGATTACGGATTCTCAACTATCACATTTTTTGAAAACTCTAAGAAGTTATAAGGCATCATAAATTACCACGCTGTTTAAGCATTTCTTTAGTATTATCATAACTTGAGTTACGACGTAAATAGAACGTAAGGCGCTCAGCCCGTAGATTGTTTGCCCAAGCAAATTGCTTTGTAAGTCTCGGGGCGGTTTAAAAAATATTTCTGTGTCTGTCGTAACTCGTAACTCGGGGTATGATCATCTTATGTCAACATTCACAAAATATGACTCTGTAATCTACGCTCCTAAAATATTACTTCATTTTGCCTTAAGGTGACGCCGCGTTAAAGTAAGAAACCGTGTTGGATATGTTTTAGATTGCTTGTTTTCTATGAGAGGCCGGGCCGGCCTCTCATAGAAAACAAGCAATGGAACAGCAAAAAATGGAAAGGGCGTAAGCGATAAAATGGTTTTTGTCGCGTAATTTAAAAACCATAAATACATTTCATATAAGCTATGCACATATTAAAGTGTATGTTTCAACCAATTTATGTACAAATTTTGGAACCTTAAATCACTCTCCTCTGTTGGAAAAATAGGAATCCCTTTTTTTACAGAGGTCTTTTCGATTGATAATTCTGTGTTATAAAAGTTGTCCAATCGTGTTATGCTATGGGCAATTCAAAGACAAAGACATGATGAATACTGACAATGAACTTTAGTTTCTTAGCTTTAGTCATTGCTGAGAAAAATCGGCATCACTATAGCCAAATTATCAATACGTCGCCTTAAACCATAAACTGAATGTCTTCAGGAGGAAACATTTTTGCTATATTTTAATTCACGAATCATGTCCACAAATAAGGTAGAAAAATATTCTAGCTATCTGAAGACTCCAGTTTTGATGCACTATGCAAAGCACTTGAGGAGTTTTCAAGCCTAGATAAAGTACATATTACTAGTAATAATGTAAGATTCACTTATTATTTCTAAACCTAAACCTTATCACCCTCCAAAAGCCAATTCTTTAGCGCTCGTTCACTTTTAAAATAAAAATTTCTACTTTAAAGTCTTGGAGCTAAATTATTTGATACGAAGACGGGAGGGGTCAAAGTAAAAAAGTTAGTAGTGTCATCAAGGCATCATCTCAAGTTTGCGGTAGTTCTCAGGACTCGATCGTTCAGTTTATAATTAAACTTGGGTCAAGTTTTAGTTGACTTTAGTATAGTTAAACGACTCTGGAACTCTCTTTGTTTGTCCAAAGTCCCTGCTTTGAGCTCGATAAATAATAAAATCCATTAGCCTCTAATAGCCCTTTAATCATGACTATTTATTTTATTCGAATTCTAGGAGTTCATTAATTTTCTTTGTTTTCATTTTTTTGTAGATTCATGATAATACATGATTTTTTTAATATTTACTTTTGCAGCATGCATTTTAAATGAATCGTTTAATGTAAAATATTGTACTACTTAATTGTATGTATACCGGAAAATGAGTAACATTTTGACTTGAATTGAATGAAAATGGCGAGAGCCCAAAGAATTGAAGCAAAGATTTTTCCCGAAAACATTTGAACTCCTCGGCTTTCTCTCGTCGAATTAAATCGAAAAAGAGCAAAACATTGTGCCCACACGTTTTGCATAGGTTCATGTTATTCTAATTTCACCAATTATATTCGATCGTTTCCATTTCTCTGTATTAAATCGCGTATTTTTATTTCATCTCGTGAAATCGGCGAAAATACATTCGATATTTCCAACGTACAATACAGTTAGTAGGTCAATATTTCGCGCGTATGTTCCGTGCTTAAATCAGAGTGCTTTCCAAAAATTACAATTTATTAAATTCAAAATTTCCAATATGGTGCCGATTATTCCAATTTTTCGCATCGTTCGCTCCCGATAATTGTTTCCCAGTTCATCCAATTCTTCAGTTAGCTTTACAATTTCAAATTGTCATTTGATTCGTGATGGGTTCGAAGTTTTTTGGCAATTTCACGCTCTGCGGCCATTCCGATGGGACCTCTTTGTATCATCGCGTATGAATTATTTGAATCCCAGTAAAGAGTTAATTTGATCAACTGCGGATGCAATGTAACTGGTACTCGTATTGGTACAATTGATTTATACTGTACTCGGCGAAACATGGCGGTAGCGGTCATTGACTCCCTGTCAAAACCTTGTCATTTACTATATAAACCGTTGTCGTTGTCATTTTGTATATAAAATGGTATCAATCGCGGCTTTCTATAGAAAATGACAAGTTTTTGATAGGGAGTCAATGACTGCTACTGCCATGTTTCGCCGAGTACAGTATTAGTGGCAGTGATCAGCTTACTGCTTAGTTTATTTTTATGATGGATCAAAATATTGTGATTTAGTGTATAATAGAGTTAGACCAGCTCTGCTATAAATATGGTCTAGTATAGAACATAATATTATTATTGTGGCGGTACCCACAATTCGCCTAACATTTCTGCATCGCGCTATCGAAGTTTTCTAAGCGCGTCGGTATATATACGACAGCTTAAGAGCCCGGGTAACCCTCGAAATTCTCATACATACGTAATACCAAAATCATTTTGTCATACGAAAATATTTAACATGTTTGAGTTATTTTTCAGCATAAAATAGTAATTACCTAGGTTCCTGAACAAAAATTAACTTCAAAATATTTAAACACTAAAAAAATTTTTTTTGTGTATAAATTTTTTTTACTAAATTTAGTACTAAATATTTAAACACTAAAAAATAGAGTAAAACACTCAAAAATTTATAAATAATTAGTAAATTTACTACAAAATATTTTAATACTAAAAAATATTTTTTAGAGTTGAAATATTTTGTAGTAAATTTACTATTTATTTATATATTTTTTAGTGTTTTACTCTATTTTTTTGTGTTTAAATATTTAGTAGTAAATTAAGTAAAAAAAAATTTTACACAAAAAAAAAATTTTTAGTGTTTAAATATTTTGAAGTTAATTTTTGTTCAGGAACCTAGGTAATTACTATTTTAAGCTGAAAAATAACTCAAACATGTTAAATATTTTCGTACGACAAAATGATTTTGGTATTACGTATGTATGAGAATTTCGAGGGTAACCCGGGCTCTTAAATGTATCACGTGGGCTTCGGCCGGACCGGGCATACCACCTCGCTCGGTCGGAAGATCTTCCTTTGGCCGCCACGCACATATTCCCACATTATAAATATTATAATGTGGTTTTGTTACCAACATAATATTATATGGTTGAATAAACGTTGATTTTAGCACTTGTTATCATTAGACAATTCCACTAATGGGCCAGTTCGGTCCATTAGCTGCACTGTGCAGTATTAGTACAGTTACAGCCAAATAGAGTCAATACTAAACCTAATTGATGTAGCAATAAGGTCGACAAGTTGGACACCATTGGCAGCGAATATTCCTTCATAGTTATCCACTATAAAGCCTTTAATGTAATATTATATGCGAGAAAATTAAAATTATCGTGATTCTTGATATAAAATCTAATTTCGGTGTCACTTATGGCAAAAGTGCAATTATGTATGTATACCTAAATTAAAAAATATTTCTTCAAAAATAACATCCCAACATCATAGTACAATAGGCTTGATGACTATTTTTTTTTTCTTATTGGTAATTAAAAGACCCTTAAAAAATAGAAACATCCCTGAAAGAATGACTCTGATAGCTTAAAAATTCACCAAGATATGACAATTCAAACATCTCATAAAATAGACCGGCCCGAAACGCTCCATACAAAGTGCTACGAAAGACTGACGTCACTCTTTCGTAGTTTGTATGGATCGGGAGAGAACTTTGTTCGATAGGTATAATAAATATTGCTTTTATGAAAGTGGTTTGATAACTAAAGTTTCTTTAAATTGCATAATATATCGAATGTTATACAGATTAAGAAATTTAATTAAAGAAAAAGTCGACTTGATTATCCATCTTTGAAGGCGCATAATAAAAATAATCGGCCAAGTGTGAGTCGGACTCGCGCATGAAGGGTTCCGTACCGTTATAGAGCAAACATAGATAAAAAATTGTGTTTTTTGTATCGGAGCCCCCCTTAATTTTTTATTATATTTAAATATTATTATGAATTATTAAATAACACATATATTTAAGGCCTTCGTGAAAGTTTCAAGTGCCTACCTCTTATAATTATTGATTACGAGCAAAAAAGGACAAAAACATCACGTTTGTTGTACGGGAGCCCCCCTTAAATATTAATTTTATTTTTATTTTAGTATTTTTTGTTATAGCTGCACCGGAAATACATAATCTGTGAAAATTTCAGAACTCTAGCTATAGCGGTTCTTGAGATACAGCCTGGAGACAGACAGACAGACGGACAGACAGACGGACAGACAGACGGACAGACATCGAAGTCTCATGAACAGGGTCCCGTTTTTACCCTTTGGGTACGGAACCCTAAAAATACAAATGCTATCGAGCTGAAATTTTGAGAACACTTATTTTTTACCGTGATTTCTTTATTTTATTATATTAACAAAATTCGCTAATCTTTGACCTTGTCATCATCCCTATTATATCCACCCGAAAAAAGTAACATTTCAACGTTCCCGTATAAAGTTATACGGAACGTAATTTAATAAAATGTAAGTCTATTACGTCGGAATAAAGCTTGAATGTCATTTATCCACGTGACAAAAGCTGCAAATGAAGTGTGGTCACTTAAATCACCGAGAATGAAACAAACGCCACAATATTTTTGCGCGTCGCGTAATTTAAGCCGACATTTTGTTTAATCTGTTTTATAAAATGGCGTCGGTACAAACCGCGATAATTACCGGTGCACTCAAAAATATTATTGCTCAATAAACGTTAATTTTTTGTATAATTTAAGTTTCTTGCTGCTAAGTGTTCGGTAGTGAGCTTCATTTTAAAAATTCGTCCAATACTTTCGATGGAGTCTCTATATTCTATAATATTAAAAATATTTTTAAAATAAAAATATTGCATTTTGTAAAAATTACAATACATAATATTATAATTTTCTTGAAGTTGCTCGCGGCTTCGCCCGCCTAAACAGTAGTTTCCCGAGATAAAAAGTATACTTAATATATTGTCTTACACATATCTATTGTGCTATAACTACCAAAGTCATCCCAGTAGTTTCGGAGTCTATTTGATGCAAACAAACAAACTTTTCCTGCCATAATTAGTATAGATATTTAACAAAATATGCCGACTGAGTTGACTCGCCTTTACATTTAGAGTTGTATCAAAGATTAAGAAAGTCCTAATCAAAAATTGTATTTCCCCAAACAAAAGCTTTTGTCTCAGTTAAGCGACGGTTTATCTCTGTTGATAGACGTCTTAAAATTCACTTATCTTTACAATTCATTGCTACGCTATTGTTACACAGAGGTCTCATGGTATATCTTAAACATCGTTCTAAATATCTTGACTTAAAGCTAATAAATTTGGCGCCTTTTGTTTCCTAAAATTGAATTAATAAGTTTCATGGGCTTTTAAATCCATACTAATATTGTAAATGTGAAACGGCGACCTCAGAAATAAAGGATCCTGGTTTTACTTATACATTGTAATTTGTAATACCAATTAGGACACATAATAATATACTTACCTAATGATTGTAATATTATGTCATGTTAACTTCTAACTAATTATCTAGACACGTAGATCTACGTTTTCTGGTAGAATATTTTGTTTCATCTTATAATTAATATGCCATCTAAACTAAATTCAGGCGAAAAACGAAACAAAATGAAACCTGATATTATAATACTAATTATTTTCTAAGAAAACTCTCCCTCAAAGATCTCTTGTATTTATTATAAATTTTATAAACAAAAGCGAGCGTAATTATTCAATTCTTGACTTTATATCGAAATGTTACTTCAATTACTCGCCATTATAATTTATTAAGAGCTATGAAAATTTCCATATTCAAGAAAACGAGTGCCCATTATGTCGGGTAATTATATGGAGAAATGGTTCAGAAGCTCATCATATGACTAAAAAACATTATGGCCGCGGGCAGACAATTAGCTGCCAGGGAAAATTAGCCCCTAAGGTGCACTAGTCGACAACTACTGGCATTTTATTATCCCTCAACCTCTCTCATGCTAATCTCGCCCCTTTGATGTGGTACAGTATCGTTTGTAAATTTATACCACAGTTTAATAACAGTAGATTGGCTTAACTATTTCCTTGAAATCGAACTCGTTCGCCGAAATTTTACGCGTGTACGACATGATATAATTTAATATTTTCTAATTAATAATTTAATCAATATTAATTACCACTGCAGGCTTAAATGCCTCACACTTTACTGACACGCTTTTAAAATTTTCATAATTTTCATGCTGAGGACAGTAATAAATTGTCACTGATTAACACAACGCGAATTAGAAAGTTTCTTGGGACGGTTCTTCCCACCGGTCTTCTTCCTAAAACGGTGGTAGACATCAACCTTCAAAAAGAGTATAAATTTTACAGTACCAAAAATATCAGTTTTTATTCAAATATTTCTTTTTACGTCAATAACGGTTTTTCTTGTCAGGGATTCTAGTGCGCGCAGCTTGTTCGCGTCTAGCATGAATATTGTTTACTGTATGTTAGTTACATTGTGCTAATACGGTATTATAATTCCGCTTATTAGACTTCGACGGATGTGCATAATGGTACCTTATGGGATCTTGACTTTCAAATTTCGAATGCCAATTTGAATAACAATACTTTTTTACCTAATACTGGGTGCCTTGGGATTTCTTGATCCTCCAAAATTACGTGTTACAACATTATAATAATATGTACTACCTCTATAATATGGAAAGAAATATCTTGTTAAAATATATGAAACAAATAAAGAGGAAAGAATATTTGTGATAAAAACACACCAAAATTAGTGAATGTGATCATGGTGTGGGAATAATGCGTGAAGGCCACAAAGGAAGATCTTCCGACCGAGCGAGGTGTTATGCTCGGTCAGGCCGAAGCCCAAGTGATACATTTCAGCTGTCGTATATATACCGCCGCGCTTAGAAAACTTCGATAGCGCGATGTAGGAATGTTAGGCGAATTGTGGGTACCGCCACATCACTCCCCCCCGAAGACCGGAGGTCGAAACTTGAAGTCTTGTCGCTTGAGTGCACGCTTGGTTACATGTATTTTGTATTTTTTTAATTATTTCACACTTTACTGCATCCTTCACGTTTATGCAGTATTTTTTTTTTTTTGTTGTGAGGAGGAAGTCATAAAACTCTTGAATATTTTACCTAGCGCAAAAACTAGTCTACAGGAGTTTTGAGAGCGTAAAAAGTGGAGCGAATTTCAGAATGTATAATGTATGTTAATCTAGTGTTTGCATCTTCGTAAAAACTTCCCAAGTTCCAACTGCAACATTTGCTCCTGCCGACTTTTTAATCTTTTGATCAAACAAGCAGCTGTCGACAAATTTATTCTCGTACAGAAAGATTCTAATCGCGAATGCGCTTTGAAGTTTTTGTCACTGGTATTCGTTGGTGAGATAATGGACCAAGAAATAGAAGGAATATATACCCAATTAAATATTACGGTTTTAGGGATGACGTAAAACTTATAAAACTCTAACTTTTTTCAGGTTTAGAATTGGTATAAGGAATAGCTGTACAGTCAGAGAATTTACCGTATTATACAATTATTTCAATATAAGAACCAAGTTCTAACCACTGAAATCTTGTGAGTTGTGACTTGTGACCCAACCCCAAAATTTCAGGCTGTGAGTGACTGTGCTTACAGGAACTTACGTCATATTTTTAGTTGGATTGCGTGAAACCCAGCCTACATTCACATACATCATGAGCAATGCCGTAAATAGCCTTTTTTGTGCCTTTTTTAACTGCACCCTTATTTTTTAACCGACTTCCAAAAAGGAGAAGGTTATAATATTATGTTCGGCTGTGGATATTTTTTACTATATTGGGAAACATCGATGGGGCGCAGCGGGAACTTATCGGGAGCATTTGGAAAAAATACGAGTCTAGTCTAGCCATTCTTGCGCCCCCCAGAGTCTACGCCCTAGGTGCCTGGGCACCGGTGGCACCGCCCTATTTACAGCACTGATCATGAGTCATGACAAAGCATTGACTTGACATTACCTGACCTCATACCAATTACCATCCTGCCATCCATATTTTGTATATTAAAATAATATTCTGCTACACATTATTGTTTTAAAAATTCAAAATTTCCTTAAAATACGTAATAAATCGGTAGGTTTGCGTTCACTTTATCTCCCGGATACCGTGTCAGGTGGGATTTGCCCTGGCGTGCGGCCAATGCATGATTATTTAAACACGTTCGCGTGTTTTTTCTTAAAAAATTTAATTCTCAATACGAACACGTAAATTGTGGGGTATTAAGCGAATTCGAGCGAATATTGCTAAAGCTTGAGGTCCGCAGGGCCTACTGTTAGGCAAATTTACAATATTTGCATACATTATTTTTATATTTTTGCTCTTATTGCGTGTAAATTATTATTATTATTATTATTTATGTTTAGTAAATGAATATTTGTGGTAGGTTTTAAAGCACCTTTTTGTGCATATATATGAGCTAAACTATAATGCCTATCATTTCAAAATAAGTAGGTACAAACTACAAACTATCAAAAATTAAAAGTACTCAAAATATTATATCAACTCGTGTCAAAAAAAAAAAAAACAGAAACCGGGCATTATTTTTCTGTTTCAATTCAAAATCTAAAGTAATAACCGATTGGCAAACAAACGACGAAGCACTTTACCTGCACGCTGCAACGTTTAGTGTCCAGTAAATCCTAAAATCCAACGGTTTTTAGCGACGCTTCGGAGGCCGACAGTTTTGCTTTCATCACCGGTAAGCCGGGGATTACGCCATTACAAAAAGTGTACCACCCAAACTGTTAGAATAACTGATAGCTTCCATTGTTGGTTATGCAGGAAAAATAAAGGCTAGATGAATTTTGTGTACAACGTACGTAGAGACTATAAATATGCAATAGCACTAGTAATAATACTTAAAATCAAGACTTTTGTATTGGTTATAATATTTAGATAAGAAATAAAAGAACATTTTTACTCTTTCACGTATTTTGTGCCTATATCGTATTTACTTGCAAGTATCTTAATAAAAAATTAATAAAATAAATTACTTAAATAAAAATAAAATATGTTTATTTTAAATAAAATATTATTACGGAGACCTTAAAGACGCTGCCAACCTGCTTTTCTCCAATGATACAATAGCTCCATACGATAAACATACCCTTGAAGCTCTCCGCCATAAGCACCCCTCACTTCCTCCACCCACCATACCACTTCCATCCAGCACCGCTGCAGAACCGGTACAGGCATCAGTAAAAGACATAAAGCACGCCATTATGTCCTTTAGGACAGGATCGGCCAGTGGGTACGATGGCCTAAGTCTGCAGCACTTGAAGGACCTAATCAGTACTCCGAGAGACTCCACCAGAGCACTTCTAGCAGATCTGACAGACTTAATTAACGTCATGCTATCTGGCAAGGTTCCCCATAATGTCACAAATATCTTGTATGGCGCCAATTTGTGTGCCTTAAAAAAAAAAAGATGGTGGCATCCGCCCTATAGCTGTCGGCTGCACCTACCGAAGAATTGCTTCCAAAATCTGCTTGTTATGTTTCGCGTAAGCTGACGGACACTTTTCAACCTGTTCAACTCGGTTTTAGTAGTAAGGGTGGCTGTGAGGCTACCGTCCACGCCCTCCATACGTATTTAAAAGCTAAAACGGGGCAGGTAGTCCTTAAAGTTGACGTAAAAAATGCTTTTAATTCTATCTCTAGAATTGCTCTACTCAGGGAAGTTCAAAAACACGTGCCAGAAATCCAAGAATACATCTTACAATACTATGATACGGATTCATCACTCCTATACAGGAGCGATCTTTTACTCCTCTACCGGTTGCCAGCAAGGCGATCCTTTAGGCCCAGCTATTTTTAGCCTCACCATACATTCGATCATCACATCTCTATCTTCAGAATTTAACATTTGGTACCTAGATGATGGGACCCTCGGTGAAGACGCAGTCCTACTTGATTTACAAGTCCTAATAGAGAACTTCCAATCAATTGATTTAGAACTTAATTTCTCTAAATGCGAGCTTTTTATTAATAATGATAGTCCCGTCGTTCAATCAACCGGTACGATATCAAAATTTAACAATTTGGCCCCTAACATCAAAATTCTTAGTAAAGAGTCCCTCCGCTTACTAGGTGCTCCCATTTTTAGCGACGGCTTTAATACCTGTATTTCGGAACAAAACAACAAATTTTTACGATCATCCGACAAGCTCATGACAATAAAGTCCCATATGGCGTATCAAATCATTCGTTTCTGTCTGTATGTGCCCAAATTGACATAATATGCTCTAAGGTGCTGTCCTTTATGGGAGTATTCAGATTCACTATCTCAACTAGACCGGACGCTAAGAAACACACTAGTCAATGTTCTTAACTGCCGAATCTCCGTTACCTCTTGGGTTCAAGCTACTCTACCCATCCGGTTCGGAGGCCTGGGTATTAGAACGGTGACTAGTGTGTCTCTGCCTGCGTTCCTTTCATCAGCTCATAGCATCAATTCACTTTTTAAAAAAATCGTCACAAATTCATTAGGCAGCATTTGTATTGACTCCTTATACGAAGCTATAAAAACATGGCGTGAAAACTGTACGGCGGAAATCCCAGTCAATGCCAACATCCAAAAAAATTGGGATGAACCACTACTAAATATGGCTAAACTCGACCTTTTAAATTGCTCGTCCGCCGTAGACCGTGCGCGTCTCTTGGCGTCCGCTGAGCCAGAATCGGGGTATTGGCTCCAGGCAATCCCGTCATCTAATATAGGCACACTTTTGGACAATAACACCTTCAGCGTTTCAGTCGGTTTGCGCATAGGTGCCGAAATCACCGAAGCCCATCGCTGTCATTGCGGCACTTCAGTGGACCGCCAGGGGCACCACAGACTGTCTTGCCGCCGGAGTGCCCGCCGCCAGTCTCGCCATGCTCTTGCCACCGTCAACGTGCCGGCTACACTCGAGCCGAACGGTATCGCGCGTGACGATGGCAGGAGACCTGATGGAATGACGCTCATTCCATGGAGCCGGGGCAGGCCTTTGGTTTGGAACGCCACCTGCGTGGACACGCTGGCGGCGTCGCACTTGACGGCCACCTCGAAAAAGGTGGGAGCGGCTGCCGCTCATGCGGAGACCAGCAAGAGGCGGAAATATGAGTGTCTGGGCGAACACTTCATATTTCTGCCTTTTGCTGTTGAAACCTTGGGTCCGTGGGGGCCTGACGCAAAAGCCCTCTATAAAGATGTCTCCAAAAGACTGGTCGCCAAATCAAATGACCCCAGGGCTGGCGCTTACCTCGGCCAACGTATTAGTTTGGCCATTCAGCGAGGTAATGCCGCCAGCCTAATTGGTATTTTCTTATAGTTGTTTTTATAAATTAATCTCTTTTATGTTAGTACTTTATAAGTTTAGACTTTAGACTAAAGATGTTAATTTAATTTTGACATAATAATTAATTTTATGAACAAAAAACATAAAATCGACAAAAAATAATCTTGCTTAAATTGTTATTGAAGAAGTTATATTAAAATTGATTGTTATAACCACTAAATATTATTAATTAATATCACATTAAGCATTCATCATTAATTAAATCCTATAAAAAATAAAAACACATACATATTTTGATTAATCAACATCATTAATTTTACAAATTCAGAAGTACATACGCAGTTAATTAAAATTTAAAGTACATGTAAAACATCCAAGGGACCGGCTTATTAAGCGAGGCAACATGGCGTTCTTTAGATCCCTCCCTTTTCGTAGGCACCATTGTTTGAAGGACTACTCAAAAACTAATCCCGCATAGCACTATTAAAACAAAGTGCACTACAGCCTGTGACGAGCTGCTATTGGTCGTTCCTACCCCAGGTTACTTTTGACGTCACGCTTCACAGATTTTACTATTTTGGATGCTCCCATTAGAATTTTGTTTGTTTTTTTATTATACTTTGTGTGTGTCTATGGAATAATGATCGATCGGATGTTGTAAGTTATAATTTTGTAGCGAATAGGTTTACGTCTAATATAACACGTTTTACTGTCTGCTCTTAATATAATTTAAAGGCAAAATAAATACTTACATAATTTTTGCACTTAAGGCCGTCCCCCTATTTTTTTTACTTCAATAATTACCCTTAGTTCAATATTTACCCAAAAAAAATTAAAACGTGGAGTATGTAGTTTATGATATTATCGATCTATTGGCGTGTGTTTCAAATAAAAGTAACTTATAAATACTAAGGAAATGCTGAATGTATGCTTGAATTTTAATAAATTGGTTTTACTTTAAAGCTGATAGCATGAGTATAATAAACAAAAATAGAACATTTAAAACGTGAAAAGGAATTTTGGTATACTGAAGATTATTGCTGTATTTTTATTATAACTTTGTAGCTTTCAAATTATGAGTTTATTAGGCTCTAAATACGGTAAATTACGGAATCTCCGCAGGGAAGGCCCTTAAACCACTTGTGTACATGTTTGAACATTTGACTAGAAACATAATATTTTAATAGATATATCATTCATTCATCTTAATAAGAGCATAACAATATTTTAAATACCTGTTTGGTATTTCATAACTTATTATTTAGTAAAGCTTTGTGGGATGTGGCCTTAAAACGTAAATTAATCTTACAAATTAATTTCAGCAACACTGTTGCAAATTTTGATCGGTTGTCATGCTTGTTTTACTGCGATTAAAGCGTGGAATCAATACGATGTTAATAACTTAACTTACATGACCGGACATATTGGTTAAGTGATACCTAACCATGACCGCAACTCGATACGCGTCAAAAGGGTGGATGGGAACCTCGCATTGACCAATAAGAGAACTTTTTTTTAGTTCTATATTCATTACGGTTTCGTTTAAAACCAATAATAAGCAGTAAATAATGTCATTATGTTGAATGCCTTGAAATGCATATAATTTTTGTGAGCTATTCATCGAGGTGGGTCTAATTATGTTACTGACATGATTGTTGTGTTTCGCTTAATTATACCCAGGTACGGTAAACCATTTATATTATTTGCAATGGCGAAGCTGTTTTGTTTGAAAGTTGGACGAGAGTTAGGTATTTATTAAAATAAAATCCATTTTAAAAAACAGCATTATAGTCAAGGAACCCTAGAACATTATTTTTTTTATTACTATCAAGCAAAATTTTTGTGAGTAGCTCCATTTTGATAAGACAAACAACATTTTTATCAGCGAAAAATCTTGAATGTGGTAGCTAACAGGGATAGAAAGGATTTCATAATTTGATTCGATGGTCTTAAAATATGGATTGCCCTATTTGTAGAATAATGTTACTTTTAAATATATAACTATTAATCTACCAATACACAAAAAATAAGCTGGTTAGTGTTCCGTTTTAGGGTTCTGTAATCAACAGAACTTGGTTGACTACGGTACCCCTAAAACGGAACCCTAACCTGCGGATTTTATGTAAATTGGTAGGTTAATAGTTATATAATTTAAGAGTAGTATTGTCCTACAAATAGAACAATTCATAATATATTAGGACCATCAAATCAAAGTATGAAATCTTTTCTATCTCTGTTAGCTACCACTTTCAAGATTTTTCGCAAAGAAAAATGTTGTTTGTCTTATCACAATAAAGCTACTCACAAAAAATTTGCTTGATAGTAATAAAAAAAATGTTCTAAAGCTCCTTGATTATTAGCAACCAGTTTTGAAAATTCAAGAAAACAATTTTGTGTCTAGTGTCTAGTTAACATGGTATAGAAATCAGATTTCTCACGTGGTGGGTAAAAAAAATATATTTTAAATATTGAAATGTCGTCGGATCTGTCAGATTAAGATAGGGGATGTTTAGTACCTATACCCCAAAGAAGCTTCCATATAAAGCACGGACGATTCAAAGGCCTGTAAAGGGAGCGCCCTATGAGAGATGAATTAAAAATGTTTATTTTCGGACTTCATTTATTCGTGTTCATTTTAGGTGTATACTACACAGGTATACTATATAGGTGCCGGCAGGGCGACGAGCCCTTACGGAATCTTATATGAGACTACTTAACTAAAGACTAAAAGGGGCACCTGACACGTATGTGCCAATGATGCACAATTGCACACACACAACATAATTATTGCGTATGTGCATAACTGCACATGCTGCACGTTACATTACTCCCCCCAAAAATTTTAAATTTTTCAATAAACATTACAATGTCATTACGAACTTCTTAACTAAGTATAAACTTATGTATAAGTGCAGTATGCAATGCATGCAAGTGACACTCGCAGGTGTCAAATATGCTTAAATGCACAACGTGACAAGTTCCAAGACAAAACAAGTAACATATTACCAAGATACAATTACAATAATAATTTAAAGAATGCATTACAAATGCATTACTGATATATTGCATAAAAAATAAAAATGACAAAGTTTGATCATGATCATTTTGAACAAAATTTTATTCTAAGTAGGTAAGTATATTATGTACTGTAGTTAAAGTTAAACATCACTGAAGTATGTTTCACTTAAAAATTATTTTGACATTTTAGAAAAGCACTGCACCAATACACAAAATGTAAAAAATGTAAAAAAATGTAAAATTTAAGTTGTAAAGATACTTATACGCGATAGTAAAGTTATCGATAGAATAAAAAAATAAATGTATTATGCTACTTTAAATATATTTTTCCGCGGTGCCACGCGGGGCTAAAAATTGAAACGTACGGGCTTTCTTACTAATCGGCCACAACGCGTTGTGTGGTGGAGCGAGCTAGCGGCAGGCAAATCGCTATCCGCCGACGCTTGTGCAGCCTTCGTCACTATTTTGGGGAGTACTTAAAAAATTACTAGTGAATGCAGGTTTTAAACGATCAATTGAAATATAGCTTTCTCGACCAGGCATTTTGATTAAATATGTTTTATCCTTTCGCTCTAGAACTTTAAAAGGTCCATCATAAGGAGGTTGAAGTGACTTCCGAACTGAGTCGTTGCGCACGAACACGTGTGTACAGCGACTCAGGTCCGGATGCACGAACAGCGTGCTCGCACCCTTATGTGACGTCGGTCGAGGTTTGAGATCGCGTATCATTTTTCGCAACCTTTCCACGTACTCACTTTCGTTTAATATTTTAAAATTTATATTGTGATCTAAAAATTCTCCGGGTAGTCTTAATGACTGACCAAAAGCAAGTTCGGCTGCACTGACGCCGGTGTCAGATCTAGGGGCAGCACGAAGTCCTAGCATGACTATAGGCAATTCTTCGACCCAAGTTTTAGTATTTAATCTAGCCATAAGAGCGGCTTTGAGAGATCTATGCCATCTCTCTACCATCCCATTACTCTGGGGATGATAGGGAGTGGTACGAATTTTATAAATACCTAAATACTTCATGAGCTGTTGGAAAATATTACTTTCGAATTGTCTCCCTTGGTCACTCGTAAGCTGATGAGGGATACCATAACGAACAATCCAACCTTCAAATATTACTTTTGAAATGGTCTCAGCAGAAATATCTCTAACGGGAAAAGCTTCTGGCCACCCGGTCTCTCTGTCTATAATTGTAACGAGATACCTGTAGTCATGCAAGGATATCGGCAAAGGACCTACTATATCCGTGTGAATATGGGAAAAGCGTTCTGCTAAAGGAAAATGTCCTAGCTTCGATTTATTATGACGATAAATTTTAGCTTTTTGGCACGACATACAACATTTTGACCAATTGCCTACGTCACTATTAATATTCTCCCAGAAAAATCTTTCCTTTAATAGCTTTCGCGAGGTACGAATTCCGGGGTGACTAAGGTTGTGAATATTATCAAAAGCGATTTTCCTAAACGCCTTAGGTAAGTAAGGTCTAGCTCGGTCGGTGGACATTTCACACCATACGGATGAGTCACTACCAGGTAAAATTTTCTGTTTAAAATTGAACTTACTATTCTGCCGTAATTCATCATCATCATTCTGCGCGCTGCTAACGGCGGAGTAATCTAAAATTCCTGAACAGGATATACTCTCTACGCGAGATAACGCATCAGCTACCGTATTTTCATCACCATCAATATGATGAATGTTTGTAGTGAATTCGCTGATAAATAGTAACTGCCTAACGCGCCTCGGCAATTCGTTGTTACTGCCGACCTTAGAAAAAGCATAAATAAGAGGTTTGTGATCGGTATAGATCACTAAATTTTGACCCTCTACCATATTCCTAAAATACTTAACGGCTAAATAAATCGCTAGTAATTCGCGGTCAAAAGTGCTATATTTTTGTTGAGTAGGTGACATTTTCTTGGAAAAGTAACCAAGCGGTGTCCACGCGCCGTTCATACGCTGTTGCAACACCACTCCCACGCTCGTATTCGATGCGTCAGTCATAAGTGCAAGCGGAGTATTAAGTTTCGGATAGGATAAGTTAGCTGCTTGTTGCAACTTATTTTTACATTGTATAAATGCTTCATTAGATTTTTCGGTCCAAATAATTTTAGTCTTGTCCTTTTTCTTAGAAGACTTTAAATATTGATTAAGCTCGTCCTGGTACTCTACTGCGTTCGGCAAATGTAATCTATAAAAATTGACCATACCTAAAAATCTACGCAATTCCTCGACCGTTGTGGGTCGGGGAAAAGCGCAAATCGCAGCAACTTTTTCTTTAAGGGGGCTAATCCCCGTCGAGGAAACTTCAAAACCTAAGAATTCTACTTTCGATTATCCAAACGAGCATTTGTTTAAGTTAATAGTAAGACCGAATTTATTTAATCGTTCGAAAACTAAATTTAAATGTTTTTTATGCGTAACTAAATCTTCGCTTGCAATGATGACGTCATCAATATATGTAAATAAAAAGTCTAAGCCTTCCAACACTGTGTGGTTCATAAACCGTTGAAAAGTTTGTGCGGCATTACGAAGACTAAATGTCATTCGTGGAAATTCAAATAAACCAAAAGGTGTAATTATAGCAGTCTTTGCAATATCTTCAGGGGCGACCATTATGAAATGGTAGGCGCGGTTGATATCTATCCGCGAAAACACATTCTTGCCCTGTAATATATATGTAAAATCGTGTATACGAGGGATAGGATATCTATCGGGCTTAGTGATAGCGTTAAGCGCTCTATAATCTCCACAAGGTCGCAATTGTCCATCCTTTTTCGGGACAACATGAAGAGGACTGGCCCACGCACTTTTCGACGGTCTACAAATCCCAAGTTCCTGCATGAGCTGGAACTCCTCCTTCACCTTTGCATATCTGTGAGGTGGCAACGGACGGGCCACTGGTTTCAATATAATGAAAAACCGAGTGCTTAGGAGGTTCTTTAAACGAAACGGGCTTAGTGATGTCAGGATATTTAACTAAAATGTCATAATAAGGATGACACTCGTCAATAGTTTTGACCGATTGTTCGTTACATTGAACAACGTCAGCCAAAACATTTAAATACGTAACTTCGTCTAACAATCGACGTGACGCTATATCTACTAACAATCTATATTTTAACAAAAAATCTGCACCAATAATAGGCTGGCACGCGTCAGCGACAATAAATGTCCACTTAAAATTTCGGCGCAAACCCAAATCTAAATTTAAAGTTTTTAATCCATAAGTTTTAATAAGAGTTCCATTGGCGGCATACAAATTGTAATTATTATTTTTAAAATAGTCGCTCAAAACTTTAATTTTATTTCGGGGAACAACTGAAACATTTGCGCCAGTGTCAATTAAAAATCTTAAATTACTAAACTTATCTTTAATCAGTAGGCGGTGATTCACTCCTATGCAGCTGGCCACCGCTGCTGGCTGCACGACGGAGAGTTTCCCGGCTCGTCCTTCCAGGCGCAGGGTGGGACGCACCGGTGAGCCTTCTCCTGGTACTTGGCGTGGTAGAAGCACAAGTCCTTGCGGGCTGGGGATCTGTGCCGCGAATCCTGGCGGCGGCGTCCAAAAGAACGGGATCTGGCGCGACCTCTTCCACGGTAGAATCCTCTTCTCGAGCGTGACAGCGTCAGCCGGTCAAGTCGCTTATTTAGTTTAGCGATTTCGGCTATAATCGAGTCACTGGATGCCGATGTGACCTCGTCTACTCCAGACGGTCTGACAGTCTCCATGACTTTGTCAGCTATCGATGCTAAGGTGTTCAGCTCCTTCGTGTCGGACACCACCAATACTGCACGAACTGATGCGGGCAGATGATTTTGCCAAAGGATATTCAGGGTATGATTATTGACTTTATCCCTGGCGAGCTCACGCATTCGCCTTAAAAGGTGAGACGGCTTCTGTTCACCGAGCTCCATCTCTCCGATGAGCTTCTGTATTTGGCGAGACTCGGACTCCTCATAGATGCTTAGAAGAGTGGTTTTCAGCAGCTCATATTTACCTTCTTCTGGAGGTTTGATCAAGATGTCAGTGATTTGTGACACGACGTTCTTGCCGAGCTTCGCAATGACAAGGTGGTACTTCGCCTCATCAGTCAGCCGCTGCTTGAAAAGCACAGACTCTAGTTGAATGAACCAAGTCCGGGGCTGGTCCTCCCAGAAATCAGGAACGCGCGAGGAAACGGTAATTTGAGATACCTCTTGAGCGGAAACAGGATCACTTCCACTTTCCGTCATTTTAGTTTTTAAGTGTCACTTTATAGTTTTTAATTTTTTTATTCACAATAGTCCGATATTTATTTAGCAATAGTCCGATTAATTAAGTAAAACGCGCACGGCACCTATTTAGGGGTCACCAATGTACAGGGAGCGCCCTATGAGAGATGAATTAAAAATGTTTATTTTCGGACTTCATTTATTCGTGTTCATTTTAGGTGTATACTACACAGGTATACTATATAGGTGCCGGCAGGGCGACGAGCCCTTACGGAATCTTATATGAGACTACTTAACTAAAGACTAAAAGGGGCACCTGACACGTATGTGCCAATGATGCACAATTGCACACACACAACATAATTATTGCGTATGTGCATAACTGCACATGCTGCACGTTACAGGCCTGTAGAGACATTTTAAAATATTAAAAAAATAAAGCTTCATATTTTCTTAACTAAGCTTCGCCACAGAATATATATATATATATATATTAGCTGTACCAAACTTCGCAGATATTTTATTTTACTCTAAACTAAATGATTTAGTCCTTGTTGTCTAAAATATATTAACTAGCTATGCCCCGCGGTGTTACCCGCGATTAATTAGGTATGATCTTTATCATACCTAATTAATCGCTAATAAAACCCTAATTACTTTTAAACTAAATTGTGTTGTAATAGTATTAAAGACAAAATAAATTGAATTTGATCATCGGAAACTTCCATTTTGATGACTGAGAGATGGAAGTTTGATAGAAGACACTGTTTTGTGATAAGCAGCACTCCTAGGATTTGGTAGAAGATGGGACGAAAATTAATCAAATGACACTCGAAATATATATGTTTAGGGTCGAATAAATTCATTTTATAATAAATAACTTAGTTTGTTTCTTAAAAGGAGACTTAAGACTCAGTACTAATGACGCTACACTGTTTCGTTAAAAGGAACACTACCAATATGGGGATGGGGGAGTTCCGGAGGGCGCAGCCCCCCCAAGTAGGAGACGGCAAAATTTTGAAAATCGAATTTTGTTTTATGTAACACTTCTAGGAGAGGGGGCTTGGAGGCACAGCCCCCCCAAATAGGAGACGGGACGAAAGCCTATGAATCAAATGACACTCGATATTATCTGTATGTTTAGTTCAGTTTAGAATAAATTCACTTTTATAAATAATAACTTAGTTTGTTTCTAAAAAGGAGAATTAAAACTCAGCACCAAGGACGCGACACTGTTTCGTGAAAAACAACACTTTCAGGAAGAGAGTGGAGGGGGTTTAGTAAGTAGGAGATGGCAAAATTTTGAAAATTGGTTCAAAAACGGCGGAGTCATCGTTGAACATAAGTAATTAAAAAAATGAACATAACACCTCATCCGTTACGGAAATTGGTTAAAAATGTAGCCTATGTGTTAATCCAGGATGTCAGCTACCTTCCTTCCTTCCTTGTAAAATTTTGTCGAAATCGCTTCAGCCGTTTAAGCGTGAAGAAGTAACAAACATACAAACTCACAAACTCACATACTTTCGCCTTTATAATATTATTCGTGAAAACAACACTTTCAGGAAGAGAGTGGGAGGGGTTTAGTAAGTAGGAGACGACAAAATTTTGAAAATCGGTTCAAAAACGGCGGAGTCATCGTTGAACATAAGTAATTAAAAAAATGAACATAACACCTCCTCCGTTACGGAAGTCGGTTAAAAATGTAGCCTATGTGTTAATCCAGGATGTCAGCTACCTCCTTGTAAAATTTTGTCGAAATCGCTTCAGCCGTTTAAGCGTGAAGAAGTAACAAACATACAAACTCACATACTTTCGCCTTTATAATATTAGTAGGATTTACCTAAATAAGCAATTTTCTGAATATATTTTCTTTTTCAAAACTTTAAAATAGCTGCAGTTTCAGAACCCACCGCCAAAATAAAAAAACGCTCTTTTTTATCAGCTTTACCTAATGTACCTACCTACCTACTAGGTCTCCATGACGCTCGAGTGACTACAAAAATAGCACCTTCTCCTCCCCTACTATAAAGGAGAATAGTCTACTATACTAGACAAGAAACATCCTTTAACCTTTTCTCTTCACACTTTTACCCGTATTATTATGCCAGGTGAAAAGAACGACGCGGAATCGGCGCGAAAACACATTTTAGGGTTCCGTACCCAAAGGGTATAAACCCTATTACTAAGACTTCGAAGTCTGACCGATTCATCTGTCCGTCTGTCTCCAGGGTTTAGGTATCTCAAGATTCAAGAACTGCTATAGCTAGATTTCCGTCACAGGTTGTGAAAATTTCGGAAGATCGTCGGTACGGTGAAGGATGTAGAGGTAGGGTACGCAGTTGCATTCTCTTGTACGAAATTATTTCTTGACACTCGAGTCTCGACAGTTCTAGTGTCAAGGAATAATTTCGTACAATATTCATTGGCGCAGCACCGTCGCGTACGTTCCCTAGCGGCTATAACCAATGGCTTTAACAAACTATATTTACCAGTTTTAGTACATTATCAGATAAGTTCGACAACAAATGATGAAGCTTTATTGCTTCCGTTTTCAGACCATTTAACGCGCACGTGACTTCTCGATAGGGTTGTGCCGATGTTTATTTTATTTATGGCATTTTTATGGGGATGCGGTTTTGAAACGTCTATTTTTGTGTGGTACAGGATGGTTCCGTTTTTATTGTGCTGTTACATGAACTGTCGGTGTTTAGGGTTGTCAACTGAAGCTGGCTTTGATGAGTATGATCCTAGAAATATTTGCCTCAATTGTTGTATAGTTTTACTCTTGGACACATAAATTATATACCTAACTAATAGGTTCTAACATTTAAATTAAGGAAGCTTAATCCCTCTTAAAATGTAATTATTATAACAATAAAGTTTTAGCTTGTCTATGTGCTTATCTATGATATTAAATCGCAAGAAACTATAAACATGTTATAGAATATAGAGTATTCAGAGAGAATGGTGACAACTTGCATTTTAAAGGCATGCTTTGTATTTTTATTCAAAAAACAACAAATAAAAATATTTTTATCATATTCGCTTATAACAACTCAGTTGAATGATTATAATGATAAATCTCAGACGTTATTTTACTAACATTTTCCCATAGTTAATGAACTATTAAACATTATTGTCGGTTCATTGGCTATTTTGTTTAGTTCTGTCGGTTTGTTAACTCCCGCGTTTGTTGAATCAATTATTCCAACCCGCTTTTGTACGTCCTTGGATATGTTTATAAGTAGATGATTATGTATACAAATAAAAATATTGTTTCTCCTCTAACCAAAAAAATAATAATATTATTTGACTTTTGAGTATTAACAGCTGTAGTTAAGAGTCCGTATACGAAATTTTGCCGATGTTAATGAAATTGCAAAGGTTCGCTACAGAAATATTATTTGGATTTTTCCCGTTATTAGATTAAAAAAATATATATATTAATTATTAGATTTAAAAATATACTTAAGCGCGGACTGCCGACTCGAGCCTTGCGGCGAGTAATATAATGTGAGATTTAGGTTGTTTTGAATCGTGTTTTTTTGGCACAATTTGTTTTTTATTTTATTTTTTCTCGAATTGGATAGAATTTTATCTATAGATTATTTCTGTCGTTTTCTTTTTATGAATTACAGCTCCAAGTTGCCGAAATTAACAGCAATTATTTGCCCATTTTTTCTAAAATTTTGCCGAGTTACATATTTTTTTATTCAACTATTTTATATTAAAGTGGTAAAAAGTAATTCCAACATTGTATAGACGACTTTCTCAACAGTACAATGTATTTTTTTCATACCGTTAAGACGTCAATACAATCCATAAACAGGTGATATTCTAAACCTTTTACAGCAAAAATCACAAAACTGTCGCGGGTTTGAGTTGGATTATTTAAAAATACTTAAAAAAAAATTAGCTCCAACATTAGATTATAATTGAAATAATCTTACATGTGCATTAAAATTTATAGAAATACTGTATTTTAACTTTTAAATCACGTCTGTTAAATCAGCGAAATCGAATAGAATTTTACAAGTACAGATTTTGTTTTATACTTGCACCTAAAGTACCTTTTTTTTTAAAACCTAAAGTACCTATGTAAAATAATATGCCTAATATCAACGATGTTAATACTTAGGTTATAATTCTATGCCTAATATACAGGGTGCAATTAAACCTTCCTGCCAATTTTTTTCCAGGGCTTAGGTTTTATTAGGAGTTTAGACTTTAGAGAACATACTCTAAGTCTAAACTTGCGTAAGGAGGCCTAAAATACGTACTTAATTAATACATTTTTAATTTATTTTCATTTCAAAACTTCAAAGGATTTTAAATTTAAATATGCATATACTTTTAGCGCATTACGTATTCCATTACACCAAGACAACAGACAAGATATAAAAAGAAATTGAATTACAACAAAATTAATATGAATAAATTCAACAAAGTTACGAGAGGACGAAATTTGTTAAAAAACTTGTTAAGAGAAAAATTTTAATAACAAAATAAAAGTGTATTCTTTGTGCTATAAAGTTTGTTTTGTTTTTCAATTAAGCTCACAAAAATATGACCTTAACCCAAGGGCGCTGGGCAGTAAATGAATAGCACCAGTACACAGAATCTGAAATTTTTAAACAATAATAAACAATGAATATTTTGCAGTTTTATAATCCTAGAGGGTAGAGTCTTGACTGCTTCGACCTAATGTACTATCTGAGAAGTTGATTCCTGGGCAGATGGGAGACCTACTACGTAGTTTGGTCGCGTTACGTCAAACCTAGCCGAAAGATCACGTTGAATTAATGACATGATCCTGGAGACCCGCATCCGACCAAATGACGTTGGTCTGTCAACTGCACAGGAAGCAATTTCCTCGATGGTACATAATATTATTATTATAGTGAATATTATAATTACTAGCTATTTGACCGAGCTTTGCTCGGTATTCGATAAAACATGAATAAAATGATATTTCCTAATAATGATTCCTAGCTAGATCGATTTATCGCCCCCTATATACTATTACAAAATTTCATGAAAATCGTTGGAGCCGATTCCAAGATTCCAATTATATATACCTACATATACATAATATACAAGAATTGCTCGTTTAAAGATATAAGATTAAGGTTATTTAATATTTTAAAGAATACACCTCCTTAAGGTGTAGTTAAATATTGAAATAACTACTTTTATGCTTTGGCGATTTTATTGGCGATTTTGATAAAATATGGCAAAAAGAACTACCGAACTACTAGTTCGGTGGTTTTTCTTGCCAAAGTTGTTTTTCTTTCCAAATTTTATCAATACATACTGTTACATCATGACCCCTCCAGCTCAGTTAGGAAGCAGTTTCGTAAAAGTAAAAAAAAAAAATCAAATTATACGCACAACACTTTCATTATTTTTGCCGCGCGAATGTAACCAAACATGGCTCAATTCGGCCCGATCCCCTCTATTTACATACGAGTGTGGGATATTTGCGGGGAGCGGATAGCGAGGAGTGGGGAAGTGGGGAGCGGGTACATACGTAATTACGGTCCTGGGACTCGTCTGCGAGATCACGTGTACGGAAAACTCTCTATAAATGTACTGGATACGCTTGGTATTGTGTGGTACCTATTGTTATATCCATACTAATATTATAAATGCGAAAGTATGTCTGTCTGTCTATCTGTTACCTCTTAACGGCCAAACCGCTGAACCGATTTTGCTGAAATTTGGTATGGAGATACTTTGAGTCCCGGGAAAGGACATAGGATACTTTTCATCCCGGAAAAATGTGCAGTTCCCGCGCGATAAACTAATTTTGGCGCAACGGAGTTGGGGGCGTCATCTAGTTTTAGAATATCAAAGCGCACGGACGTGCGCCGCCAAGTTCCAGCAGGCCGCGCGCATGCCGTGCGCTATTTACACGAACGGTTTCGACGCACTTTTGACCCCCCTGTAGCTCAGTAACTATTGCAATTGCAAAGATAAAATTATACGTACGTAATCATATACTAGTACTTACGCAATATACTAAATTTCATAGATATAGCGTTGTTAGATCCTGAAATATGTCCTTGTAAAAAAAGCTAATTTTGGCACTGACTCACTGACCGGTAATCAAAACCTCTAGGCCACTTCCAATTGTCCTAGCGCTATGAAATTTGGCACACAGGTTGGGTGTTATATGTAGATTAACAAAAAATTGAGAAATTTGAGAAATCGGTCAAGCGTGAGTCGGCTCATCTACGAATTTTAGGAAAAATTTCTTATGTAACAGTGAATACGTGTGGGAGGAGGAGAGAAGGGTTTAAAAATATTGTCATGTATAATGCACACTGTATAGCTTATAAATAAATACTGATACCTTAAAAATTTGGCTTCTATTGATAGGTTAACAAATACCACTAGCGCCATCTATCGAAAAATATTGTTTAAAAAATACTTTCAATAGATGGCGCTAGCAAAGTTACTTTGAAACGCAGAATGACTTAGATTAACAATACATGCGGGTATGGCACTATAAAAATAGACCGTACGATTTCTCGAAAAAAAGTATTGAAATCCCACCAAAAACATACCTGTTAAAAATGGGGCCAAGTTCCTATTGGCTAATTATTCGCCTTAAAAAAGAGTTGAAATCCAATCCAATTCCAAGTTTAGATGCACTTCAAAATCGATCATAATCATCAGCATCAACAGCCTGATCCTTAATACTTCTAAATTGGAACTTGGCAGGTTTTCATGATATACGTAGCATAAAGCATTTGATTAATTGCATAATTAAATTTAATATTTGGTATTTATGTGATCAAATCAACCTGCCAAGTTCAAATTTAGAAGTATTAAGGATCAGGCTGTTGATGATGATGATTATGATCGATTTTGAAGTGCATCTAAACTTGGAATGGGATTGGATTTCAACTCTTTTTTAACGCGAATAATTAGCCAATAGGAACTTGGCCCCATTTTTAACAGGTATGTTTTTGGTGGGATTCCTATATCTAACCCGGCAAATTTTGTTTTAGCCATGAACGTTATTTGGAGTATGAATAATGGATGTTGTCTAATATTATTCTTAGACAATCCGATAAGCATACACTAAAATTAGTACAGTGAATTTGAAAGAATTTGACAAGAAACATCGCGACCCCAAGAATTTATATTAGATTGTGTTCTAGACTCTAGTTGTCTAACCAGACACTCTAGTGTCTCTATAGTCAGGACAATTGAAGGTGGCACCAGCGGTCATTTACATGTATAGTCTAGGAGCTATGTGAAAAATACTCGCAGTGCATTCTAAAGAATAAAATTGAATTTTTGTAAAGAAACAGACTATTACATTTTTATCGAAAAACGTTTTGGTTAC
Organism: Lysandra bellargus; assembly: GCA_905333045.1. Taxonomy (NCBI): domain Eukaryota; kingdom Metazoa; phylum Arthropoda; class Insecta; order Lepidoptera; family Lycaenidae; genus Lysandra; species Lysandra bellargus. The sequence continues at coordinate 8,049,235 of HG995355.1, forward strand.
CGCTTCGTATTGATGATCTCCAACTATTTTAAACGAGTTCGAAGGGATATAATTCATACTGTGTTCACATCGTCGTGTATGCAAATTACGATATCACCCGGCTGACTAGAAACATAATATTATTCTGTCACTTCATTGTCAATTGCGGTTTGTATAGAAAATGACAAGTGTTTTGATAGGGAAGTCAATGACCGCTACAGACAGAATTCCGCGATTTGAGAATAGTGCTCTTCATGGGTAGTGGGTATTCAACATTATAATTAAAACTTAATATTAGCTTACCCATAATTATTGTAGAACTACGTTAAATGTTATCTATGTTTATACGGAAGAAAACCATTCCCGAGCAAAAAGCATTACTAAGGTTTCGGCGACGCAAAAAATAATACTGAATAACTTTACCTAACGCCACAGACCACAGTGTAAATTTTTATTAGAGACTCTCAATTGGTACTAACATCCATACTACTATTATAAATGCGAAAATGTGTCTGTCTGTCTGACTTTTATCCCAAAAAATGTACGGTTCTAGTAATTATTGGTATAATCATTTTAGTCCACTCAGCACCATTATCAATGCCAAGTTCTTCTAGTGTTCTATATCTGTGTGTTTGCCCCGTCTCTTCTAAATGAACTAGGCCCGTGTTCATGGTAATTCTGGGCTTTACCTGTATGTCGGTGCGCCACCAGACATAAATATTGCACATACATTAGTGGGCGAGAGCAGACCAGATATATCTAAGTAAACTAAGATAAAATATATAAAAGTCTGTTTTATATATTTTATCTTAGTTTTCTTATCATAGTAGGGAAAGAGGACGCATCAGTCGTTCTTATAGTTACCACATCTCGCAATAAATGTTCTAGTGAACAGCTGTAGCAGGCAAATCACCGAGTACCGACACGGCCAGAGGTCCAGGCGCAAGATCAACTTTTTACCAAGCCTATTCAACTTGTGACTATATCTTACTTGTGAGGCCAAGACAATCATGTATTTTTCCACAATTATTTATATCGTCCTTATCAAATTTCGAAACAATTTTCAATTGTATCAATGCGTGAAAGAAACCACTATCATTCGTCGTGTCGAGAGTCGAGAGCCAAGCTCTAGTCTCTAAATTTCTAGATTACGCAGACTAATCCACACCCCCGTACCCCGGTATAAATGGTTTACGTCATCAAACAAAGTACTTAGAATAATGCAGCACGAAGAAATATGAAATCGTCTTTTTTGATAATCACGTGTTTTATGTTTACATTGTGTACCTTCTCATCTATATATCTAATGTATAGATAATAGATATGCATTAGATGGCTATGTAAATAAAGCAATCATCAACGAAATTCGTTGAAACTTCACGATCAACATAATATTATAAAAAATAAAAATTAAGAAAAGATTAGATCGCTAAATTCAAAATGATAATGTCAGCTTAATGAAAATGTTGAGCATTTAATTACGAAATGGTTTTTATACAAAATCAAATTGAAACACGCAAAGGAATCCAGTAATCCCGCCAGTAAATAGGATTCCTTCTGTCTTTGTATCGAATGCTCAATTTATTAAAAGCTTTTTCTTTGGGTCTACTTAAAAATCAATCCGGGCCAGTCCCTTCAATCAATCGCAGACGAATTGAAAATTCGCAAAGAGACAGACTAAAGAAGGATTACGTGACTTTGTTACTCAAAATATCGAAAAAAATATTTCGACGATCGATTAATTATTTATATCCTCAAAAACCGAAATATACGGCTGTTGAAAATTCAATAGGAATTATACTTTGAGGGCGCGTGATTGTTTTGCTCAAAAGTCTACTCCTCGCTTTGTTTGTTTAATCGTAATTGTCGTCTTTGGTAACAGCCATATTGATAATATTGTATTCATACTAAGGTGTACTCGGGGAATCGACACAGTAGCGGTCATTGACTCTCTGTCAAAAAACGTGTCATTCTCTATATAAACCACGATTGACAATAAAGTGTCAGATGTTCCTAGCCCAAGGGCGATATCGTATTTTGCATACTCGATGTGAACTGAATATGAAGCAAATCACTTCGAACTCATAGAAAGTTGGAGATTATCATTCTTAGAGTTACCAAGAGGTTTTCCGATGAATCTGTAATAATCTGTGTCTTTATAAAAGATCAATAGTATTCTTAAATATTCTAAATACAATGCGAGCATTTTTAATTTAGCGCCTAGACTAAAAAGGCCAATGATCGCTACCGCCTCGTTTCGTCGAGTACAGTATAGTATAATAAAATATGCGCAAGCTTGTCTGCTATCTCTTCATGTTGAACCGATTTTTTTTTAATATAGTGCACATAATATGGAATAACTTTGAGTCCTGAAAAGATTCAAAGATATTATGTAGGACGATAAATGGATCACATAACACATTATACAAAACTTTCGGAAAAAATTTAGAACTAAGTAAGTAGTATAACCAGTAAATGAACAGTAGAAATAAATTTAATACGCGAGAACTCTAAAAACATAATGGCGTGGGTTAAATATAGAGAATCCTGCACATTTCCTACAAAACAATATATTTCGCGCAAAGATAAAATCAATATTTTTAAATATAATTGCAGAGACAAAAGAGTTATGAGCGCGCTAAGTTCTGATAAAACTGTTTCCATTGTACAATTACCCGGCAACACAGAAATTGTTTTTATATTAGAGTGATTTCAGGTGACTATTATGTGTAAAACAGAAAATAAACAAAAAACTTGCATCTTTAAAGTAAGAAAACGTTGATTTTAAACCCCCTTTGGAGGTAATTTTGAAAAATAATTTCTTAGTGGTCGCATTATTTTGGCAAAACCTTTTAACGGACAAATTTTTTTTTCGTTATCTATGATACCAAATACCACCTTTCTTAATATTTGTACAAAGATCCATGATGCTATAATTTATTGAATAGATTTTAAGTGAAAACATAACTTATATTATTCATATTATGATCATTAGTAGAGGTCGTGTTCGAACCGTGCGACAACGGGAACGCGCAAAACACGATCCAAATCTTTAGTTTGCGCGTGCAACTCAGTTCGGCGTGTACACTGTGATAGCCATCTCTAGCTGATACGCAGTAATGTAACGCGATAAATAATGCAGGTGAAACTCCTACGACTATAGGGGCCTAATTCTCATACTTCGAGAGTTTTGATCGTAACACGTAGACTCATGAGCACGTCTTCAGCGTATGGAAGCGCCAGTCGGGGTTGTTTTGCGACGATTAGATAAGATAGATATTATATTCAAAATCATTTAAGGTGCCACCAGCGGTCATTGACCTTTTGTAGTCTAGGAGCAGCTATGAGAAAAATGCTCGTACTCATAAGAAAAAAATATACTCTTTTATAGACAGACTATTATAAATTCATCGGAAAGCCTCTTGATAACTCTTTGAATGTGAATGAATGAGTTCGAAGTAATATAGGTAGGTATTTCATACAACGTTCTCATTGAGTATGCAAAATATGATATCCTTTGACTAGAAACATCACTGTCTTACTTCATTTTCAATCGCGGTTTGTATAGAAAACAATTACATATTCTAGTAATTTTTTTCACAGGGGGTTGATGACCGTTACGGACCGGATTCGGCAATATGTGAGCTACTCTTTCGTAAATACGATGAACGTGATAAAATTTACAGTTTATGACAATATATTTTTACTCATACAAGTTACGCGTTCTAATTTAACCGTTTGATCCCGTTATAATATTAGCATCATGAAAACAATAATCATGGAAAACACAACCAAACTTCTAGAATAATTATTTTTCCAACTTTATAGTTCTTGAACTTCACTTGAACTCGAATAATATCAGTATCAATTAACAGTATTCTAGACTTTTAATAGCGTAATAATCTTTCAACATAAATACTCCTTTCCTTTAATTGTTTAACATAAACTTGAATGCCAATAAGGCAACATGATACTCTATTTATCATGGAACTTTAAATATACCATTATTATTGATAAACGTTCGTGGCTCGTAATAAAAACCCCATAAAACCCCTTATTGGCCACGATCCACGCACGGGCATGGAGTTATAGTGTTTATTAAATTTTAGTTGGCCACTGAAGCATATTTTGAAACTGTAACGGCCATAAAATGAATTGAAGACACGAGTGGATGAGGCGGGTAACTTATATTTTGCAACATAAGAACTCATCCTTCCTACCAAGAATTCATCCTTCATACATCTAGCTGTAGTTAAAATATTTTAAGGTGACACCAGCGGTCATTGACCTTTTTAGTCTAAGAGCTAAATGAAAAATGCTCCCACTGCATTCTGTCAATTTAAGAAAAAATTTAACCCTTTAAGAGTCCGTATACGAAATTTTGCCGATGAATATGAAATTGCAAAGGTTCGCAGCTACAGAAATATTATTTGGTTTTTTCCCCTTATTAGATTTAAAAAAATATATGTTACGCTCAAAGACCGAAATCGCTCAGTGAGCGAAAAAATAGCTCACAACGCGTAGTGGTCACAGTGAAATAGCCACGACGCGAATTTCACGTCGCGGCTCTAATGAAAACGGCCACGACGCGTTTTGGCAATCACAAAAAGGCCATAACGCGAAATTCGTGTCGTGGCTGATATGCTATTCGTTTTTCTTGATTTGTTCTTGATTAATTAATCATCCATAGGTTTGAAAGATTATATTTGAATTACCACGCGTACTACAAAATAATTTTACTTTTACTAAATCACTGCATAACGTGTTTATCATTATTATTTATAAAATATCCATAGTTTTATACTATCCGTACTTATAATAATTATTAATGTCTGTCTCTCTGTCTGTCTGGCGCCACGTAGTAGCGGACATCAACTAGTAGTATTATATTTAAATTATATTAATTAAAATAAAACTATATTTTTATTATTTATTGAGATCAGATTACTTTACTTATACATATATTAAAAAAAAAACAACAACACGTTGCGCCAGACAGACAGACAGATAATATTAGTACGGATAGTATATAAGTATTGATATTTTATAAATAATATTATAATGACAAGCAGGTTATGCAGTGATTTAGTAAAAGAAAAATTATTTTGTAGTACGCGTGGTAATTCAAATATAATCTTCTATACCTATGGATGATTAATCAATCAAGAATAAATCAAGAAAAATGAATAGCATATTAGCCACGACACGAATTTCGCGTTATGGCCTTTTTGTGATTGCCAGAACGCGTCGTGGCCGTTTCCATTAGAGCCACGACGCGAATTTCACGTCGTGGCTGTTTCGCTGTGACCACAACGCATTGTTAGCAATTTTTTCGCTCACTGAGCGATTTCGGTATTTGAGCGTAACATATATATTAATTATTAGATTTAAAAATATATTTAAGCGCGGACTGCCGACTCGAGCCTACGGCGGCGACGAATATAATGTGAGATTTAGATTGTTTTGAATCGTGTTTTTTGGTACAATTTGTTTTTTTTTTTCTTTTTTCTCGAATTGGATAGAATTTTATCTATAGATTATTTCTGTCGTTTTCTTTTTATGAATTATTACAGCTCCAAGTTGCCGAAATTAACAGCAATTCTTTGCTCATTTTCTCTAACTACATATTTTACATAAATAGTTACATATTTTTTTACTCAACTATTTCATATTAAAGTGGTAAAAAGTAATTCCAACATTGTATATACGACCTTCTCAACAGTACATTGTATTTTTTTCATACCGTTAAGACGTCAATACAATCCATAAACAGGTGATATTCTAAACCTTTTACAGCAAAAATCACAAAACTGTCGCGGCTTTGAGTTGGATTATTTAAAAATACTTTTTAAAAAATTTAGCTCCAACATTAGATTATAATTGAAATAATCTACATGTTGTGCATTACAACTTATAGAAATACTGTATTTTACCTGTTAAATCACGTCTGTTAAAACAGCGAAATCGGCAAATTTCGTATACGGACTCTTAAGACATATATTATTATAGATTCATCGCAAAAACCTCTTGGTAACTCTCAGAATGATAATCTTCAACTATTTATGAGTTTGAAGTGATATACTTTGTACTCAGTTCACATCGACTATGCAAAATACGATACGCCCTTAGACTAGAAACATCTGTCACTTTATTGTCAATCGCGGTTTGTGTAGAAAACGATGAAATATGACAAGTTTTTAAACAGAGGGTCAATGACCGCAACCTACAGAATCAAGTGATTTGAGAATAATATTACATCTAGCTATACATAGTATCTACTTTCTTTTGATTTTAAATCATTTTCCCTTCCTTAAGCCTCCATTTTTGCAAAAACTGACATTCTTCAAATTGTTAGTTACCCACTTCACTCATGTCTTGAATTCATCTTCGCCAAATGCCCCAGTTGTAATTGAAATCAAATCACTCTTGTCGTAAATCCTTTATAGTGATTATAGCGCAGATTTAAAGACTATAACCTAAAGGCTTAATCGCTTTAGTTTATTCAGGTCGTGCCATAAAATAAAATGTTTTAAAAGGATTATGGTGCTAATACAAAGCTTCGTACTACGCCTGGATTTAGGGAAAAATCATCCTTGTAAAAAGCCATCCTGTCTCTGGATAAAGCTAAAAAATGTTATGATTGTAAAAAGCTGATTATTTTGAGTTAGCTTATTAGCTACGATATCTTGTAACAGTTATTTCTCAGCTGCAAGTTGCAACACAAGTTCTTGGGCTACCAGGCGAAAACAAATTTACCACCAGGCGATTTGTTCCCAAAATCCTCTGGTCTCTCAGATTTTTGAGGTTTTTCGGAAATCAGTAGGCCTACTACGAAACCGTTTTGAGACAAACAATCGAAAGAGAATTCTGCGTCCTGCTCTAACAACGTCATTTCACGTTTGTTAGAGTAGGACGTGGTATTCTCGTATGATTGTTTGAGTCTCAAAAGGATTTCGTGGTACGGCCTCTGTACAATAGTGCTTTTGGTTGGCTAACGACAAAAGTAAAATCATTAACGAATCAGCTAAGCAGTTAAGAAATCTTGTCTAAGTCTTGTCTAACCTCCACCAGTAAAAGGCGACAAACATACGATCCTACTTTAAAACCTGGCGCCAGATTTCTGACTGACAACTGTGGTTTCAGTCTGGGTTGTCACGTCTCGTCAGGTTGTCACAAGTGACGACTGAAACCACAACTTCCTTCTCATTAAGTGTTCATTTTGCAAGGTATTGAGATTTGAGGCATTCAAGACAATAACTATTATTACATTCTGTTGCTTCTTATAAAAAATGTTTTGATTTTGTTTTAGTAGAGTCTTACATAGCCAAATTACATAATTTGTCTTTGAATATTAATAAATATATATTATAGGATTTAGGAATGAAATTTGAAAAGCGTTATTCATATGCGCCACTTAAGGCGACGCCTTGATAATTTGGCTGTAGCGATGCCGATTTTTCTCAGCAATGACTAAAGCTAAGAAACTAAAGTTCATTGTCAGTATTCATCATGTCTTTGTCTTTGAATTGCCCATAGCATAACACGATTGGACAACTTTTATAACACAGAATTATCAATCGAAAAGACCTCTGTAAAAAATGGGATTCCTATTTTTCCAAAAGAGGAGAGTGATTTAAGGTTCCAAAATTTGTACATAAATTGGTTGAAGCATACACTTTAATATGTGCATAGCTTATATGAAATGTATTTATGGTTTTTAAATTACGCGACAAAAACCATTTTGTTGCTTATGCCCTTTCCATTTTTTGCTGTTCCATTGCTTGTTTTCTATGAGAGGCTGGGCCGGCCTCTCATAGAAAACAAGCAATCTAAAACATATCCAACACGGTTTCTTACTTTAACGCGGCGTCACCTTCATAGTATGTTGTTTGTACGATGTTAAGTTAATGGTTTTAAATGGTTGCCCAGCAGTGGGATACAGTGGGCCAATAATAATAATAACAATACATGGTTTTAAATATTGAACTAATATATATGAACTTAACTTTGTAAATTTTTTACTCCTTGCATTTATGAAAGTTTAGCATTTCTTTACTCATTAATATCTTTGTCCAAATTGCTTTAATTGAACTGCATCATAACTGTGTATATTTATGTTGTGTATGTCCCTTCATTTACAATAATTATGATGATAATGCATATTAATTAAAATATAATTTAATAGTATTATACAATTTTAATACACAGTTTTACTAATTGGTCACACTTCATAATTATATATTGTTAATTATTCGAACATTAAACGTGTTTTATTAGCCATTTTAATTTTAATTTAAATAAAATTGTAAATGCAAATGCCATTATTGAACTCTTTGAAAATCATAATTATCATTTAAACAAACATAATATTGCATAACCATTATTTAAATCAAGTTTTAAATATTCATTTAGGGAACAATAAACAGCTAAAAGTTTACTTAGGATGAATTCGTTTTAATCTTATCGTGATATCGGAGTTGAGAAAATATAAAAGTACAAGACACATCTATTATGTTACAATATATTTAATGTTTTTTGAATGCTTAATAAGTAATAAGGAAACGTCTAAAATGCTAAAAATTGTTCTTAATCCCGATTTCTTTGATTCCAAATCGATTTTTACGGCTCGTTACGAATGTAAAACTTCTATTAGGCATTCCTTCAGAGGCTTTGTCATGCAAATCAGGCAATGGACTCTTAAGTGATACAATAGATTTCAGCTCTTCACATTAATGATTAAAACAAAGAACGTCTACAAAGAAAAATGTCTAAAGAAAGTCTGGTTTATTCCATTTTGTACTCTCTTGTGGACATCGATATTCGATCAATGATAAAATTAAGGGTCTGTCTCATTGCAATTTGAAATGCAACGATGCGATGTGAATGCTGACTATTGAGCGATCAAAGAGATAAGGCAAATAAATAACACGGCAACTAATATCTTTTTTAGGCGACTTTCTATTAAGTCACAAAAAAACTAACTTTGCAGTGATTAAATGTCTTAGCAACTATTAAACTATACAAGCAACAAAAGGCTAGGATCAAAAAAAACTAAAAAACGGCTGCTACTGTAAGGTATAAAATATATCAAGCGGGATCAGTGTAAAACTAGATAAGGTATTGTAAAACCTAATGTGGCGACTAATTTTTCCGAGGGGATATCAAACATTCTTCTCTGGTAACTATTGGCTTTCATTATAAAAATACACATTTGGCAGCGATTATTAGGTAGCTTTAAAACTGAAAATGGGTATTATAATAATGTATTTGGATATTAGAATATTGTTTGCAGATTCGTTAATTCTTGAAAAAGGCGGCAAATGCGCTCGTGTGTCTGAGCAGTGCGAGGGCTGCGGAGCGCGGGGTTGAGTGCGTTTCAGCCAATAACAAGCGGCGGACGAATGCAATGGAACGTCACGGGGTTGCTGAAACTTTTTTTACTTAACTACTTAGCCACGGATACCAAAGCGGGGGGACGGGGGGACGGGGGGGGGGTTGGAGGGGGACGGGGGGGTTAGACCACAACACCCAGAAATAGCGTAGCGGGGCTCCGTCAACTAATAATTATAATTGAAGCTAGTTGTGCCATATTGAGGGTCATTGGTCTCTAGGTATGACTGATGATGGATCTGAAGATCTGAGGTTGAACCTCTAGAGTGCAATTCCTAATAAAACGTCAAAGTAGTGCCGTCATAAGAAAAAGAAGACGAAGAAGACAGTAGTTTTTATATGTAGTGAATTTTGTTAATTCAAAACTATTTAAATTAATCGATTTTGATTGACTTAGATTAGTTTTCCGTTCGATACATAATTTTTTCACTCCCTTTTGTTACACTTAAGATAGTCAAGAAAAAATTAAATAGACCAAGAATAGTTTTTTGCATTTCACAATTTAGTTTATTTATATCCCTAAAATTGTAGCCAAAATAAGTTTTTATGACATCTTGTTTGTATTTATTTCAGACCTTGGTCAAGTTTATAGACAACCCTATTTTAGAATTTATGAAAGCCTATTTTAACATTTTTATCCGCCATTAATTTGTCGCCTTAGAAGAAATTCAGTTGCCACAAAAGAAAATCACTGCCAGATAAAATTTAAATGAAACCTCAAAACTCATTAAAAAATCGCCGCTTTCTGGTTAAAATGCTACCTCAAATTAGTCGCCAAAGTAGTTTATTTACTATCCATTTTGACCCGGAAGACCCGGAATGGTAACAATTTGTCGCCGCGTTAAATACATGCCAAGAGATAATATCAATACCTGAAAAAACAACAAAATTATTTCAAACAAATTAGTAGAATAACTATTCTTCCGAATTCTGTCCATAGCGGTCATTGACCCCGGGCAAAAAACTTGTCATAATTCATGGTTTTCTATTTTACAATTTAGTGACAAATGTTTCTTGTCCAAGGACGATATCGTATTTTCCATACTCGATGCGAACTGAGTATGAAGTCATCTATGTGAATACATAACATTATATCACTTCGAACTCATAAATATAAATAGTTGGAGATTATTATTCTAAGAGTTGCCAAGCGGTTTTCCGAATTAAGAATAATTCAAGACATGAGTGGAAGAATAAGATAAGTAACATGAAAAAACTTCCCGCTTTTTTGCTTAAATGGAGGCTTTAGGGCTGGAAAAATTATTTGAAATAGAAAAACTATGGATTATATGTGTAGCCAGATGTAGTAGTTAGGTTATGAAGTAGATAAGTTACAAGTTTTATTAAAATAATTATGGAAAAAATGAGTTATTATCCGTATGTTACGAAATGTTACTTGTTCGATTCTTCCATTCACGTCTTCTTATAATAGTCTGTATCTTTATAAGAATTCAATTTTTTCTTAATCTAACAGAATACAGTGCGAGCATTTTTCCTTCCTAGACAATAAGGTAGATGACCGCTGGTGCCACCTTAAATTACTTTGACTATAACATCTATCAACTTCCAATTAGTAAAATGTTTCAATATTATCAATATCTAAACCAGTAAACCGTGTAAAGACCGTTAGTTTATCGGTTCAACTGTTGTAGAACACGGAATACGTAGGTACGCGTGGGTGACGACTTACCTTCCCGCTCGGGAAAGTTGTATGATAACGGTCATTTATTTCTATATCAGCTGATGGTAAGTGAATTAATGATAGCAATATACAAGTTATTTAGACTATATTGGACTGGACGAGATAATTCCGATGTTGATGGTAATTCAATTTTCCAGAGACGTTAGCACATAATACTATAATATATTATATTGGCACTCTCTGTGTGCAACGGAATTATATCGTCCTTCAATCACTACTGCTGCAAATCTCCTAAAACATATAGTTTATTTTTTTTATTTTTCAGCTTCTAAGACTTTTGTTGTAGACTATTAAAAGCTAAAGTAATTTCACGCAAGACAACATTCTATAAAAACAATCCCCCAGGGTATTCGTTATAAGGTAATTATTAAAAAATATAAAAATCGGACGAGTAAATAGAGTTGCCGTTTTTATATACTTTTCAAAGGAGCTCCTATTGATATTGGAGCCACGGGCTAAAAAGTAATTTAGGAAAACAATTTTCTCATACGAATATTATAAAGACACGGGGTTTGTGGCTGAAACCGCGTCAGCTGCGTCGAACTCGTGTTTTTTGTCCAACTGCCAAAATACTAAATAGTATTGGTTTTTTTTCTAATAACATACCAGCTACCATTTATTCAATGGATATGTGTACATTATTATTTATAAGTTATAACTATATTGATATAAAACTCTTGATTCTTATATTATAAAATGAAAAGTACCTAGTCTTTTTCATCCAAAAACTTTGAAAAAAAGATATACTTGACAGGAAATTTTTTCGTACAGTAAAAAGCATAGATAAAGTAATAAAGTATAGATGTAATCTTAGCCCGTCATCGCGTGGCCATTTTGTGCTTATTTTCATACAAGCAGTGTCTGTTTATTTTCTTTAATATTTCTATTTGTCGATCATTTCGAAGCACATTATAATACAGAAAAGAAAGTCATTTAGTTCATGATATCGATAAATTATAGTTCAAGTAATGAGAATCCGTAAACACACGTAAAAAGCTATGAAATTTTTGTAGACAACTTATTAATTAATGTGACATTTTTAGCACTAATGCCTTATATATCACGAATAAAGGATTATTGAACTCATAAATACTCTTTTTAGCTTACAAAAATACCGATTGAAAAGTCCAAAAAACATTGTTAAAAACTTACGTATTTAATGTTAAATCCACGTGCTTGAGGCATTCTTTGGCCATTCTTATGGTTTATTATTTAGCGGAACCACAAAACTCAACAATATCTAGCTTAAAACGTTCACTAAAAACCTTTATTAACACTTTTATTACATGAAATATGCAGACCGACTCCTTGTTATGTCCTAGTAAGTAGGACATAACATTACACGCTTTTGACGTTTATACACCGATATAAGGCTCTCTCCTATTCTATATTATCTCAATGGTAAAAAGTTACACTATCATACTTCAAACGTGAAAATGGTGAGATGATTACTTACCATGACCTTTTTTTTAGGTATGCCAAAAAGGTCCAACTTTAGGTCACGCTATTGTCATGCTATATACGCCTTTCATCTTAATTTTATGTAAGTAATTTTTCATAGTTTCTTCCAGGGACTGAACTAAAATTTTCTAGAAGCATTGCGGAACAGACCACACACGTACGGCCGTTAAATATAAGAATAGAGCTCGTATTTTCCCGCTGTGATAATAAATACATCGGCGGTAAACAGGTCATAGCAGACATTGATTCCTTGAACTTATAAGGGTTCGGGGCTAAAATTAACATCCTTACGTCATAAAACTTTATCTATTTCTCGAATCAGTGGCAGTAAAATTGAAGGAAAGCTTTATCAAATGCTGTCTAAAAATGGTAGAGAATTGAAATGCTCCTTTTAAGCTATTGCATACATTTTATCGCGGGCTTTGAGCGCGATAACCTTATCAAGAAATTCCGTAACGGAAAAACCTAACACCCCCGACCGCGCGGCTGCGGCACAGCGGTGTGGCGTTGCCGACTGCCGTGCATCGTTCGTGTTTGTGTGCATGCGACTATACTGTACTCAGCGAAACTTGGCGGTAGCGGTCATTGACTCGATTGACAATGAAGTGTCTGATGTTGTCGATCGCGGCTATTGTATAGAAAATGACAACTTTTTGACAGCTAGTCATTAATGACCGCTACCGCCATGTTTCGCCGAGTACAGTATAGACGTATGCGAATTATAATTCAAGACGTGAGTGGAAGAATAAGGTAAGTAACATGAAAAAACTTCCCGTTTTTTTGCTTAAATAGAGGCTTTAGGGCCGGAAAATTTATTTGAAATATAAAAATTATGGATTATATGTGTAGCCAGATATAGTAGCTTGGTTATGAAGTAGATAACTTACAAGTTTTATTAAAATAATTAGGGAAAAAACCACTCTAATAGTAGTAGAGAGGACTAAGTGGACTGAGGCAACAATGAAACAACAACCTCAGTAAGTAAATAAGAACTTACTGAGGTTAATAAGCATTTAAATTTTCTGTTTGTTAAGATTTTTGACAGGAGTTTTTTTAACAGTATTGTTACAAAGTCCTGTATAATTTAAGCAACACGTGACATCTCTTAAACTGATACGTTCCCAGAGCTTAACTTTAGATCGGAATTTTTTAACTTAATATCCGTCGTCACCGGTAAGGAAAAAATAAATAATTCATTAAGAATCTAATTTGAGACTCGCCTGTATTTGGTGCCGATGCCTGGGGGATGTCACGTTTTTACAAAAACCTCTTTAATTGAACAAGCAAGTTTCGTTAATAATGTATCGTATTTGTTATTAGATCATTGTTGACGTTTGGCGGTGTACGGCTTTCTATCTACGGTGCTACGAAGAAAATTGGATCTCTACATCTTAAAAGTGTTTTTACGCGGTCTAGAAAAAATAATGTTGGTTGATTTGTACCCGCGGTTTCTGAGTAAGGTGTTTATCCATTCACTATCCATGTTCATTGATTAAATATTTGTTGCTAGCCAATCAAAGTCGTTTAGGCAAATACAAAATACTTACGTTTTATTTAACACCTAATTGAAGAATGGTTTAATCTTTTTATTTTTATAATCGCCAATAAATTAAGTGTGTCACTCAAATAAATAAAGATTTAAAGTTAATTAATTGTTGTCAGATTTTACAAGATTTAAAGTCAATTAATTGTTCAGTATTTAAATGAATTGTATATTTTATATTACAATTAATAAAGTGACCTAAATAAAACAATGAAATCTCAATTTAAGGTAGAAGATTAATAATTATAAACGTAGGTCTTTTTGATATTATGCTCTCAACTCTACTAACAATTAAATCTTAAAAACGCATTTTGTTATAACCGTGTTATAACAGTTCTAAAATAAGACAGTCAAAGGGGCTTCCAAATAGATAAATTGCTGTAAAACTGTAGTCAGTACCTAATCGTAGATAGCGATCTGAGTGCTAAGCATGGCAAGTTCTATGAAAAAAATCATAGATACAAAATAAAGTATAAGTAAAAATACAAAATATTTTTAAGCAAGGATACAAGGATTTATGAGCAAAAAATAGCGACACTCCACTTGATATCACTAAGCCTTAGCACTTATCTGTCTTAGGCACGTTGAAACTTTGTTTCTATATTTCGTGAAAGTTTAGTGGGGGCATAAGACGACAGGAAATAAGGGCTTCCCCCGGCCCAAGATTAATTCACTGAATAAATAAAAGTCAGCGGATTAGGCCGAAGTCGTTTCCTCCCTCTTAAGCTGACCTCGTGTGCTTTGTGGAAAAATGCCCCGCTCGTAAATAAAATCTCGACGAAATCAAATGCGCATGCCCGACCATTAGGCTTATTAAAGATGTAATGCGAACTGCATTGAAATATAAAACAAATGTCTTATCTGGCCATCAATCCTTAGTATAGTTATTACAAACAAGAAACAAAAAAGTCCTAACCTAGGAAAAATTCGCACAGCTGAAAATTGGTAGAGACGTTAAATACACCATTATAAATAAAACCTTTAAAAGTCCTCATCGATACCCTTTATATAAAAAATTAACCCAAAGTCAAAATATGTGCGAAATTAATGTTTTTTCCGTTTTTCTGGAATACGATTTTTGTCGTAAAAGTAAGACAAAGTTGCAGACCACACAATTTTCGTTTTATAATACCACTAACGAAATATTATGAAGATGTAGTGTTTAGTAATATTACTAAAATAATTATTATTATTTAAAATAAAACAATAATAATTATTATTGTTAACATATAATTAAAAAATCCTGATCAGTTGAAGTCTTGTGCTTATTATAATCACCCACGGTGGGCACAAGTTAAGATGTTTTAAATAGAGCTAATTCCCAAGACGTAGAGCACACACGTGGGCTTTGTGTCAACTCGTTTCCGACAGGTCTTCATAGCCACAATTTAATACTATACAGGTTGTAACTGAACTAAGAGATTATACTTTAGCGTGCGTATTGCTAAGTATCTACATACCAGCGTTGCCACACTGACGTCCCGATTTTGGCGGGACGTCCCGATTTTTTCATCAAAATTAAATGTCCCGCGCGGGACAGGCTCAGTCCCGCTTTTCGGGGAAAGCCCGAACGTGCGGCGAAAGGTGCGTAATGAAGATACGAGTGTGGGGGGTAGAGGGGTGGATTTTCTTTGGCTACCTTAGCTATCTGTTGTCACGTATTTTAACGCAAATAAAAAGATAAAAATTCAAAAATACTTT
Source organism: Lysandra bellargus (assembly GCA_905333045.1). NCBI lineage: Eukaryota > Metazoa > Arthropoda > Insecta > Lepidoptera > Lycaenidae > Lysandra > Lysandra bellargus. The sequence continues at coordinate 8,065,011 of HG995355.1, forward strand.
TGATTTTATACATTTTTTTACTTTGTCCCGCTTTTGACTGAAGAATCCCGCTTTTTCAATCAAAAAGTTCCAAAGTCCCGAATTGGCACAAAAAAAATCTGGCAACGCTGCTACCTACTCACATACGGTTTTGCTCGATCGAGCAATAACGTCGAGCAAAACCCGCGGTTCGGGCTTTCGTCCTCACATTCAGCATTGCTCAATAGTTTTACTCTAAATCGATACATTTCATTCCATCAAGCCGGTTTGCGAGCCTTCGAGTGGCTCGATGCGAGCCTTCGATTTGTGAGTTTTGCGGTCCACACAGTAATTATTACTCGATTTGGAGTAAAACTATCGAGCAAAACCGTACTTAGCATACGGGTTCCCAGTATAGAGTTAGTTCACGTCTTGTTGGTATCTTGTATGGAGATACTCTGCGTCGCGGGAAAAGACATGAGATACTTTATATCCTGGAAAAATGTACGGTTTTGGCTCAATGGAATTGCGGGCGTTATCTAGTTTTTAAACTTAATTTAGCTATAGCGGAAGGATTCAAATTGATAAGGTCTTTAGCTCACTATATAATCTATAGCTCCTACTATAATGATATTATGATAAAATACGTGTGATACTCGGTGACTGCCGTGGTAAAGCATAGCTAGTCTACATACATACGTCTAGTTGCACGCACACAAACACTGCGCCGAAGTCTGCCGAACTGAAACGATATTAGACGATGCACGGCAACGCGCGCCGCACCACTGCCGGTCGGAGTGTTAGGTTAATTTTCGTCACGGAATTTCTTAAAGCCTGGATATAGATAGATCGGAAGCCTACGATAAAAGCTATGCAATAACCTAATAAGGATATTAGGCTAATACTACTTACTAGTAATATTAGTTCATTAATTGTAGTATAAGATTTTAGTATCTAACTAGGCGAGGTAATGAAGCACACGGTTGGCGAGCTGCGTTTAACGCCTCGTTCCTCTTGATCGAATTTACGTCTAGTCTAATGGCGTACAAATCTCCATACTGCTATTAGGCAGATGGAGTATAATGGATTGTATTATATTATATATAATATTATAGTAGAGTAGGGTATAGAGTACTATAATTATACAATATATAACTAGATGACGCCCGCAACTCCGTTACGCTAAAATTCCGGGAACCGTACATTTTACTGGGATAATAGGTAGCCTATGTCTTTTTCCGGAAATCAAAGCAACCCTATACCAAATTTCAGCTAAATCGGATTAGCGGTTTAGGCGTGAAGAGGTAACAGACATACAGATAGACAGACAGACACACTTTCGCAGTTAGATTATTATTAGTTTTAGTTTGCAATTAGAGCAATCGGTGCTATTGCATAATAACAAATACAAAAGTTCGTCTGTCTGTTAAGGTGTTCACGCTTAATCAGCTGAAATTTTGATGACATTTGGTATTCAGATAACATTTAAAATACCGGAAATAGACATGTAAGTATAGTTATATTCCGGAAAAATATACGGCTCTAGCGCTACCAACTGTACGCAGGTAGAAGTGCGTGATATCCAGAAATACTTATATTTTCATTTACACGAAGTGAAATCCTGTGGAATTAATATTAAATGAAGCATCCACAGGAAGGTAAACCGAGTAACCTACGCAAATCTCCTCAAATATTTGCCCCAAGTACATATTTGATGTGGACCCATCACCCATATACTGCATATAGGTCAAGCTTCCCATATTTTATTCCGTTTCTATATTTTCCACGACAATAACTTTTAATTTCCAAGATTATGTAGAGGTTTTAGATGACAAGAAATTAGAAGACAATTTATATTGCCTTTAAAACAAAATAATGAAATTATGTTTTCTTTGATTCTAATAAAGTATTACGTTTTTGATCACATTACTGTCTAAAATTTCTTCCTACCTTAGAAAATTATCTCACTATTAGGCTAATCCTTAAACTATTAAAATACGCTTCATTTAGAATAATATTTTCATGACAACGTTTTTAACTACACATTTTAGCATAACACAATCAGAAACAAAGTGAAATCTTGAGTAACTACTCAGAACGCAATCCTGTCTTGTCATCATTACGGAGTATCAAAGCATGGAAAAAGGTTAAAAAACACATCAAACAACGTATGTCATTAACTTTTCAGCTAAAAGCATGCATGTTGAAACAATGGTGTGCCTGAGGATTCCTTAGCATGGGAAATATATTCAGACTGCAAATGGATAAAAAAATGCGCGCTCGATGGGACAAAGCGACATTTATATGGCAGTACTTTCTGTTGACAATTTAGCACTGGTTGTTGAACTAATGCTACAAGTATGTTTTTCAAAAATCAGAAGTAATCCTGTAGTTGACTTGTAAAGTGTCCCGAAGTGTTCATAGAGTACCTATAGTGCCGAGTGTGAGTTTTTTGTTTTACATTCGATCGTGAACGCGTTGGCGTTTACTAAGGAGATTTCTCACTGGGCTGGGCTCACTCCCGTGAGCATCGCTAGGTGGCGCTGTACAAATCCCATACAATATCTTAGTAAAGGCCAAACGCGTTCACGATCGAATGTGAAACAAAAACTCACACTCGGCACAAGGTCTTCTTGTCGATATTGTAATCCAAGTATTCTTTGCATCGTTGAATTATGGATACCAATAGTATCAATTCAAATGACAGGTATCCACGTAACATGTGCCACATGGAAACAAAGAGTTATGTAGTGTCCTGCGCATACCTTGGGCACTATATAATTACTTCTGCATAACTACTAACTAGATGTGTTTTAGAACGCGATTGGGCGTATACAATGTCAGCAGTAACATAATGAGATCAAGCGGTATCGGCCGATACAAAACTGAGTATTAGTAGCGGGCGAGGCGTAATCGACGTAATATATATTTATGGAATTACTTCACGATTTCGTGATACAAATTTATAGGACCGCCTCAAACTGTTTAGTGCTAGAATTCGCTCCGTACAAATCGCTCGTGTTGAATGTAAATCAATATATTTTATGTTGGCTGGAGTTGCAAAGGAGCGCCATTATTGCCATTATAGCGAAATTTTAAGTTACACTAAACTAGCAGCAAAAGTGTGTTAGCAACATAATATAATATATGAAAATTTGTAAACTATAATGTTACATTATTATTTTGCTGTTTGTGTCTAGATAATCCATACTAATATTATAAATGCGAAGGTCTGTCTGTCTATTTGTCTGTCTGTCTGTGACCTCTTCACGCCAAAACCGCTAAACCGATTTTACTGAAATTTGGTATGGAGATGTGAACTTTGGATGATTTTAACCCCGAAAAAATGTACGGTTCCTGGCGATAAACGAGTTTTCAAGGTTCAAAGGAGTTGCGGGTGTCATCCAGTATTCTAAATAGCATTATGCTTAATTTTTTGAGTGTACTTAAAATTAAAGGTTGATATCATGCAACCAATTTTTAATCCTGAGATAAGTATAGCGTGTGCACGTCCTTAAATGTGTTTTAAAATTGTTGTGACGTGTTCAGTCCGGAGTCCGCACGCAGTCGTCGGCCATTACTGCAAATTGCATTAAGCCAATATCTTATAGTACATTTCCAATCTGGACATAAATAACTTAGCGCTGTAGCATTTTTGTAGATAGTTTTTGGAGAATAACTATAGGTGAGAATTGTTAATTTACGTCAATAAACGTATGTATCCTTGACTTGCAGAAGATATTTAAATTCTAAGTCTGTTTGTCTGTCACCTCTTCACGTTTAAACGGGTGAACCTAATATTATATTATAATTAAAATTTGGTATCTAGATGCTAAAAGAGACAGGAAAGGAGAGACATCATAATATTATAGTATTAGTTTTTGTTGCAGGAGATGTACGGTTCCCACGAAATAAACTAATTTCGACGCAATTGAGTCGCCTGCATATTTTAAGTGATGATTTACGTTGTAAAAATACTGTCAGACACAGGAGCAATAATTTGAAACCAAAATAATTTGAGAAAATAGGTTTATGGTCAGTATAATATTATAAGTCTATGGAAAAGACAATATTCCTTATCTTTCCATCCACTCGTCGGCAAAATAGTCCTTCAAGAGGCAATCAATCAAAGACTAATCGAAATGTCTTTCAATAAGAAGGTTCGGCTTATGTGTCTCATTATTTGATATAAGCCGGATCAGCGTAAATCCTTAATTTTACGATCAAAGGAAACTAGAATCAAATAAATTAAAGCAGTGTTTTTCAACCTTTTTCATTATGCGAACCCCCTAGTATAAAAAATACGCGTGGCACTCGATGACTGCCGCGGTTAAGCTATTTCATATAATATTTTTTGGAATTTACTCCTTAAGAATCGATTTTCATATATAAGGTGCCCGGTATGAGAAAAATCCGAGGGGTAAAACCTACTAACAAGTAACGAAAACGTGTCACGTTTTTGGACGACGGAAACTTTCTAATTTGGCTGTGAGTGTATTAAGACCATAAAGGTAATATACCTATCGGAATATAATATTAGTTATATAAAATAATATAATTATATAATAATAATAATATAATTATATTATATAATTATATTATAATATTATATAAAATAATATAATTATATAATAATATAATTATTTCAAATACAGGGAGGGGGTAGCCGAGGTGTTGCCTTTGATGTTAGAAGAAACCCCGTTCCTCTAGACCTATTCGGAGCGGAGTTATGGCTACTTTAGTAAGACGTTTGACAGTTGCCGAGCTGTCAATGTTAAAGTTTGAATGCTTGTAACTCGGAACTATTTGTCCTGGATATGGGTTTCTTCGTCGTGACCCACAGGTTTTTATTTTATTTTTTATTTATACAATGCTGTCTATGAGCTATTCGCCCATATCCTTTTTTTGCTATCTATCATAGGTTTTCGCAACAAGGATCCCACAAGTTGAAAAACACTGAATTAAAGGATTCAATGTAACGATCGACATAGTCTGATTGAAAACTTTATGTACCTCGCGATTGCATAGAAATATATCTCGAATACCAAAAGTACCAAGTAAACTGGTACTTTATCGCACCAGAGAAGATAATAGAAAGCGTTCAGGATGATCCATAAAAAACACAGTCGTTGTTAACAAGACAACTGATACGATAGATTGCTCTGTGGTTCGTTTTCTGAGCGATTTATTTCATTGCAATTTGCAATTTGTTTTAGTGCAATAACGATATATCTAAAATCTAAATTATTACTTTTGTCACTTTTGATATATAATACTATAGTAGCTTTTGATTAAATACAGAAGAACTAGGTGCTTTTGATATTCTTGAACTTAAAATCAAATAAATATGCCCATAAATAAGAGGGAGGTAAAAAAAAAAAGAAAGTAGGAAATGAAAAAATTAATTAATAAAATAAGAAATAAACATTCGTTTCCCCAACTATATGAAAGAAAATTGCAGTTAATAATGATTAGCAATAACAGAACAAAAGGTGAGCCTAACGTTTAAAACTACATCATAGGAAAACTAAACAGTCACGACATCGATGTATCGCATCAAGGATATCGAAGTAAAAATCAGCCACACCACACCTGGGGGGTGTGCCAAAATGTTTTCGTTTTCGCTTCGTTATAGAATCGCCGATGAAAATGTATGGAATTGACATAAGCGTTCGTTAATATGACGTTGACGTTCGACTCGTCTTATGTCAATTCCATACATTTTGATCGGCGATTCTATAACGAAGCGAAAACGAAAAAGTTTCGGCTAAATGGTCTGATGATGTATTATGTACTAAATTTTATACGGACTCTTAAATTTTATCGTTATTTAAAATTTTTCTTTTTCAAGTAAAAAACACAACAAAAAAAGAATTAGCGAAATCAATGCATTTATATCTAAATAGATATAACTCAAAGGTGACTGACTGACATAGTAATCTAACAACGCACTGCGCACATCCCAAACCATTGGACGGATCGAGCTGAAATTTGGCATGCAGGTAGATGTTATGACGTAGGCATCTGCTAAGAAAGGATTTTGATCAATTCTACCCCCAAGGGGATAAAACAGGGGATGAAAGTTTGTATGAACTATTGTCAATTTGGTTGTATATATAGTCATACTATGTTAACACGGACGAAGTTTTGGGCCGCAGGCGCCACAGCTAGTATATTATATATTATACAAGATGTTAGTGTAATGTGACGTTATCCTTGAAACTATCAAATTAGCCCGTCAAAATGAACAACTTTTTCTATGAGAACAATACTGGGAACTCAAAAAATTCGTCTTCACACCCATACAAATTGCCGATCCGGGCATCCATGTGGGTATGAAGACGCCATTTTTTTATTCCCAGCATTGTTCTCATAGAAAAAGTTGTTCATTTTGATGGGCTCATTTAATGGTTTCAAGGATAACGGCGTTTACACTAACACACTGTAGAAGATACTAACACACTGTAGGAGATAATGCTCTGACAGTGTCGCTAGGAAATCTAGGAACGCAGCATTCATAATATTGTCTAAGATGAGACCTCTGCAGCTATTTTACATCAATGAGTAATAAGCAAAACCCGTGTGAAGTGTACGGAACTATAATTATGGGTACGCTTTCTTCACATTAACAACTGGCCTAGGCTTTATAATTATTCTGACGCTTTGTGCTCACTAAAGTCTCTTCGAAACGAGCCTGTCTAAGTGTTCTTGAGGATCATTCTATATTTATAAAATTACATGTCCTGACTGACTGACTGATCATCGCTGAGCAAAAACTGTTAAAGTTACAGCCACGAAATTTGGTGAGTAGGGTTGTTTTATTAAGTAGACACCCACTAAGGAAGGAATTTTGAAAATTTTACCCCGAAGGGGGTGAAATAGGGGGTGAAAGTTTGAATGAAAGTCCGTCGTTTCTTAAGTTAGGAACATGAAACACATCTCCGTTATTATATTATGCTAACGCGGACGAAGTCGCGGGCAACAGCTAGTTTATCATAATAATATTATTAACATTATGGATATGGAAGTATGGATGGTGTATTTTAACATTTTAGAAGTTATGTTTTACAATCTTTGTTGAGTTTTCATTATCTATACTAATATTATAAAGCGGAAGAGTTTGTTTGTTTGTTTGAACGCGCTAATCACAGGAACTACTGATCCGATTTAAAAAAAAATCTTTCACTATTAAATAGCCCCTTTGTAGAGGAAGGCTATAGGCTATATTTTATCACGTTAAGACTAATAAAAGCGAAGACATAGAGGAAAATGTTGAAAAAACGGAACGGAAATATATTTGAAAGGGCTTATTTAACCGCGCTAATCTCAGGAACTACTGGTCCGATTTGAAAAATTCTTTCAGTGTTAGATAGTTCATTTATTGAGAAAGGCTACAGGTTATATTTTATTACGCTACGACCAATAGGAGCGAAGAAATAGTGGAGAATGTGGAAAAAACGGAGAAACGGAGAAACTACTGTAGCAATTTATATGTAATTTGGCACACATGAAGAATAGACCACGTGAAACGACACAGGTTTCTTTTATTGTGGAAAAATGTACGGTTTCCTTGACATTCCTAAATTACGCGGGCGAAGCCGCGCGGAACATCGATCACATCATAAAAGTATATTGTCCCACACAATATACTTTTATGATTTGCGCGTTAACTATTCAATCGATGTACGGGAAAAACTATAAACTAAAGTCCACGTGGACGAAGTCGCGGGCAACAGCTAGTATATATATATTTATAGTTGAAGAAATAGCAATATCTATATAGATATGTATAGACATAATATATTGTATAGACATATTATAAAACAGAGTCGCTTTTTTCCCTCCTGTCCCTTTGTTCCATTTAATCTTTAAAACTACGCAACGGATTTTGATGATTCTTTCAGTGTTAGGTAGCCCATTTATCGAGGAAGGCTATAGGCTATATTATACCACGCTAAGTTTAATAGGAGCGAAGAAATGTAGGAAAATGTGGAAAAAACGGGGGAAATCATTAGAAAGGGCTTATCTCGCGAACTACTAGAGCGATTTTTATGTTACTTGGCACACCGCACAGATAAGAAGTAGACCACGTGAAGAATCATAGGCTATCTATTTTAATCATTTTCTCAGTGGCTATATATTTCATACCCATGCGACGCCGGGGTGGGTCGCTAGTCATGAAAATATAATGAATTTGAAGGACAAGAAGAGCTTAAAAATTTTTCGGACGAGAAAACTGGCAACTTCTAATGTCTTCCACAGATTCCACGAAATAATAATGAAAGTATCTACAAATACAATTTGTCATTTCTAACGAATTCTAGCTAATTAAAAGTATTAATTATGACGAACTGAGAAGGAAAGTTCTGCGACTGTTCGCCGACAGATAATGCCGTGAATTAATATCAACGTCAGGGTCCTGTTTCTCATACTTTGAATTTCGCTTCGAATTAATGTGCTTTTATAGTGGCACTGGTGCTTTTCATTACCGACCTTACATTTTCCTTGGTATAGTGATTTATATAATTTGAATCTCAGTATTTTTGATCCTAAACACGTGAGAGGCGATTTCGTAATCTATTAAGCTGTTTTTTGAAAACGTTAGTTAACACTGGAAATATCATAATAATTAAGTTAATTGCACAGCTGGAAGCATTGCAAATATAATAAGCAAGAACTGCAAGCAATATTAATTATAAACTTTGAAACCACAGAAAAATTAACACATTCTTTTACATAATATTATAACAATATTCGAATTTCGAATACGAAAATATATTCGAGGTACGAGAATCGGGGCCCGTTGTAAGAAGTTTGTCCCCACGTGAATGTTACTTGGAGATATTCTCACTAATGCCGCGACTTAACCCCATTGGGGTGACACTCTATTGAAAAACGACCCACGATAAGAAAATGCTTAGGAAAAATGTAATACAATACGTATAATATTGTATTTGTTAGAGTTATCTTAATATATATAAATCTCTTGTCACAATGTTTGTCCTCAATGGACTCCTAAACCACTTAACCGATTATAATAAAATTCGCACACCATGTGCAGTTCGATCCAACTTGAGAGATAGGATAGTTTAAATCTCAAATTATAGTCGCAGTTTTAATTTATTGCTAATTATTTGTCTATAAAGAGCGACCATTGTTTATGCGACGCGGGTCACGGGATAGCGATGGACGTTGCCATGGTGACATACTTATATTTTAGTCAATAATTCAATAAAATAATACGGGCGATATACTTAATATAATATGGCAAAGAAACGTTTGCCGGGACAGCTAGTTGTTTATAAAACTACATTTTGTAAAACTAAAATTATCAGTTTCGTTTTGTTGTTTTTTTGTGTTGTTTAAAAACGTGACAGTCCTCAAATAATATTCTTAAACAAAGGAAAAGTCGCTGGCTGTTCTATTAGATTAGTTAAATTAAATTATTAAATTATTGAATTCGGAAACTTACTAAAATACTAATAAACCTTTTACTTTGTATAAATTAGAAGTTTATAGCTACTTAGATTTGTACAAACAGTTGTTATAAATGATTGTGATAAAAAAAAATCTTCAAGTCACCCCAGCATGGCGCCGTAAGATAAGAAAGAATACATTTCTTTTAATAATTATAATCTTTCGCTCCGATGACTCTTTACAAAAGGAAAAAATTATCATATCTTGAAGTCTACCGGATTCGATTTCTAAAGTGTGTGGGAAGACATCTTGTATTTCACGGTGGCCACAGCATAAATATCATACAGTAAAGTAACTGCACCATGTAGTTTTTATAATAAATATTAAATACTAATAAATTCGTTAGCCTGTGTATAATACAAAACTAGCAGGCCTGACAGATGTTGTCCTGCATGAACATAAGACTAAAGCCCCAAGATTTGTGAATTTAAACTGTCTGGGACGCCAAATGAATAAAAAAAAGTAATTCTAATTGGCACAGCCGTTTAGGAGAAGTTGTCATCCTGTCTATCTATATTTTTTTTTTGTTTATTTAAGTATCTCTTAAAATTAAATAAATTAAACCAAATAAAACATATTCAATTTTCTCCATACAGAGAAATGTGTAAAGTGCAGTATAATATAACATAGTCTTGCAGCTTGAACTGTACCTAAAGTGATGCATGCGGCTGATTCGGGTTTAGTATGAAGACGGCCTACTGTATATATCTACATTATACGGTTATCATAAAATTGGTTTCCGTTAATTCATCATAATTACTTTTTTGATGGTCTTTTCGGTAACCCGAATTAAATGCAAAAAAGGGTCGAGTAATCCTACCCAGATTACCAGAACCGATTAACTTCTTCATCATGTTGAGTCTATGTAGCGCTTGTTTACTTTTAATTTGTTTGGATTTTATTAGATCCTCTATTCCTCACCATTAAAATTTTAATGAGTAAAATTTTCGTGTAATGCTAGCAACAGAAAATTTAATTTAACAACGTACTCAAAGAGAATCTTAACTCATACCTTGTCACTTTTATCCATACTAATATTATAAAATATTCGAATGCGTGTCTGTCTGTCTGTCTGTCTGTTATCTCTTTGCGCTTTAACCGGATTTTGATAAAATTAGGTATGTATAGGACATATTTTAGTTTTGGTTTCAGGGTGAGTCCGACACTCAAATGTCTTGGACTCATCCTGGACGGGAGGTGGACCTTCGGCCTACACTTCCAACAACTGGGACCGAAGGTCGTGGAGGGCGGCGTCGGCACTGGGCCGGCTACTGCCTAACATAGAGGGGCCCAGCTAAGCCTGCAGGCGGCTGTACTCCGGGGTCTGCCAGAGTATAGCCCTGTACGGTGCTCCAATTTGGGCGGATACTCTCACCATCCGTAATAAGGCCCAGCTGCGAAGAGCGCAGCGGGTCATATCGGTAAGGGTTATCAGGGGGTACCGTACGGTCTCCTGGGTGGCAGCCACTGCTCTGGCTGGAGATCCCCCGTGGGAACTCGTGGCTATGGTGCTCGCCGAGGTGCGCCTCTTTGTTTCACAGAGGAGGTCACTTTTCGGTGAGTCACCGAATTGGGAGGAGCTCTCGCAGGTGCGAAAGCTGGGGCAAGAGTAGTTGCTACGAAGATGGGGTGAGAATATGGCGCAGACCCGGTACGGAAAACGTACCGCCGAAGCACTGCGCCCAGTTCTTGAGGCGTGGATGCGCCGCAAGAAGAAACCCCTCACCTTCCGCCTTACATAGGTTCTCACCGGGCACAGGTGCTTCGGTGAGTACCTGTGTAGGGTTGCCAGGAGAGAGCCAACGCCAGCCTGCCATGAATGTGGCGCTGCAGAGGCCCACGGCACGGCCCAGCATACCCTTGAGGTGTGCGATCGTTGGGCCGTGCAGCGCCACGATCTCGTGGCAGTGCTGGGTGGAGACCTCTCGCTCCCGAGCATGGTACGCTGCATGCTTGAGAGCGATGAGGCCTGGCAGGCGGCGGTTTCTTTCTGTGAAATCGTCCTTTCACAGAAAGAGGCCGCAGAGCGGAACAGATGATGATCCATCCTCTGTTCCACTCCGCCGGCGTAGGACGGGAGTGCGGAGGCGTCGCCATGCGAACCTCCAATAACTTCCGTCCCACGGGGCTCCGGGTCAGGATGGGAACCTGCCCGGCTTAGCTAGTCCCGGCGCCGAGGGGAACGCTTTAGTTTGCCTAAGCGTTCCCTAACTTGGTGGAAGTCCGGTCCCTTGTGAGGTAGACCGGCCGGTCGTGGAGGGAGTCCTATATTAGACAGATCCAGGATATTCCTCCGTACACGGATGAAGGCAAACCGCAGGTGGTTTTAGTGGGTAAACCCAAAGTCGGGAGTCCCACATACCCCCGGGGTGCTTCAGCTTAACTGAGGCACATCTCCAACCCGGGGCACCCATAAAGGGTTTCCCCTGCGCATCAAAAAAAAAAAAAAATAATATATATATATATATATATATATATATATATATATATATATATATTAATATATTAGTTTTGGTTGCAGAAAAAATTACAATAAACAAACGCAACGTCAAACTCACGTCAAACGCACGTCAAACGCAAGTCAAACGCAAGTCAAACGCAAGTCAAACGCAAATCAAACGCAAGTGGATAATAAATAAAAGAGTTGCGACTTTAATTGTTATTTTACGAATCGTAAAATTATATTTCCCTTTATATTTCGAAGAATCTTTTTACTTAGTTCTAAACGGGGTCGTAAAGCATATTTAATGTGTGACAATAATAATGGTTGAGTGAATTTTTATTTGTCCCCGGCATCCTCTTGTCAAGTGGCGGCCACCCGGCATTATAACGAGAAAGCGACCAAATCAACTTGGACCAAATTAGACATAAGTTGCGGTAGGTTCACATGCGGGAAGATGTTTTAACCCCCTACGAGGAATAAGTAAGGAGTGCTTGTTAGACTTGTATGAGCGTAGCAAATGAAAAATATGGATCGATTTTGATATTATTGTTTGAATATTGACTTGACTGGGAATGTTTTAGAGATCAACTACGATAACTTGGCGCGCCCCTCCAAATGACTGTTTCAATGTGTGTAGTCACATCCTTATGAAAGAGTTTGTACGTAGTAAGTATTCAACCAATCACATATTTCAGTTAATGTCACTTATTACCAAGATTTGTTGGTCAACTAATCATAACTAGCCTACCGCGCAAGACAACGTACTTCAAACGTTTTGACAACGCACTTCAAAAGTTTTGAATTTTGGAGGGGCGCGCCATATTATCGTAGTTGATCTCTACCACTATTCATTTTGTCTCTGGTTTAGTGCTTCTAATGATGGAGACTACACATTACAATAATTAATAAAAACATTTTTAAAGCGTCTGATTGTAAGCATGCAGGTGTAAATAAGGAGTAAATTTTTTATGATATGAACTAATAATTATAGAACATCATAAGTTACTAATTCACTTTAGTTAGTGACAAAAATTCGTATATTACATAATATTTATAACATTAGTGATTATAATATTATAGTCTGTCGGTTCTTAAAAACCGAAGAAAATATTAAGGAAACAACATTTTATGAACAATCCAATTTCCAGGGACACAGTTCATTAAATTAAACGAACGACAAATGGCCGTCTTATCTGAACATTTATTAATTCTGATGTACTTTCTAACCGATAACTCTAATTAGTCTGTACCTCGCCCCTCTAATACGCTTCCTCTGTTTAATCGTCTGTGACTTGAATCAATAAAACAGTTGTTAGACTAAAGCGAATTATATCCACCGTTATTTTTCAATTTATTTCTCTCGCAGCCATTTATTTCCTAGTTAATTTATTAAAGTTTTAATTGTAATTGCTTAAGTTGGGCAATTAATGTTCTGTTTGAAGTGCTCACTGCTCGCTGAACGTAGGCTTTGCGAGAATGGATTGATTTATATTTCATCATCAACACGGTTTATTCATAGCGTCTAAAATAAATAAAAATACATTGATCAAAATTAGGTCCCTTATATTAGGTATTGATTCATTGTTTGTGTATTGTTGACGACCTCCGTGGCGCAGTGGTGAGCGCGTTGGTAGCTCAAGCCGGAGGTCGCGGGTTCGAGTCCTGCCGACGGAACAAAAAGTTTATAAAGTTCCTGGGTCATGGATGTGTATTAAATATGTGTATTTTATAATAAAAAAAAACTTAAATATATGTATAGTATAAAAGTATTAAATATATTTCCGTTGTCTGGTACCTGTAACACAAGTCCTTCAGGTACTTACCACGGGGCCAGACTGACGTGGTGTGAAGCGTCCATAGATATTATATACATAGATATTATGTAGTAAGAGTTAATTCAGACCGCAACGCGACGCGTAGATGTATTTCTAAATTTTGTACTGAATTGACAGATTTCAATATAACTGTTGCGTTGCGGTCTGAATTGACCCTTAGTCTGTCGAGTCCCTGTCGTCAGCGCTAGCCCTAAAATTACAATATTTTGACGTCATGTGAGCCCACACGTCACCACTTGTAGACGAAACGTTTCGTTAGCGCCACATACAATTACGCTCATGATCAGTATCTGTTCGCCGAATGTCCCCCTCTAGTCAGTGGGAATTGCTGTGGACAGACGCATGTGGGACTGATATTGTTTTAAATAATATACCGCACTCAGAGATATTAATGATAACTTTAAATTTAAATAGTGATATAATCTCTATGCATTTTCTGTCAACATCTTTATTAGAAATGGTAAGTAATAATTATTATTGTTAAAAGTACCTACCTGAGTACAGCTGTTAGATTCGTACTAAAGAAGAGTGTGCTTTAGAATGTGGGTGGCACTTCTTCAACAATGAAACTAAACAATAAACATCCTTGACGTTATTATTATGTTAGGTTCTTGACGAAGTGCGATCTCAAGCAACAGGAAATCGGTAACGAAATTTGATTTTAATCTAAAAAGTGTCAATTTCAGATTTGTAAATCGAGCTTAACCGGTGAAAATCAAAAAAGTATTATTAGGAAAAGATCGTCGTCACTGAAAAGAGATTAAATCCGAGCATGACCCAGCATAAAAACTAAATTGTCAACAAAACTATAGGGAAACGTCGCAAAAACAACGAAATCTTCGAGGGCAGATGTTATCTGGATCGAGAATAATATCCCCATAAGCGATTTCCTTAATTTCGTGAGGAGAATCGGCCGATCGATCCGCCTTGATCGGCCGATAGTGATAACGTTTATGGTGCAATGCCGCCCGACTGTTGCCATGTGTAAAAAATCTCCACACGTTAAAGGAATTTTGAAGGTTAATAAGGTTGTGGGAATTTCGGCAAGGTCTGGAATATAAATATAATAATAATTATTATTATTGTAAGGTTAAACTAGCTAACGATAAATGAATTTGACTATCTGTCACTAGTGCAATGCATGATTGAAAGTTCAAATATTTGGATTAATACTAAAGCTGATTGCAGATTATTATCATAATACATCTATTTGCCTTTTACGCTTAAAAGCTTGTAACGTTCAATATTGCATCAAGATCTATGACCAAAATATTTATTATCTGTGTGCTAGTACCGAATTTCCCTAAGTACCTAACAGTATCAAAATTTAAAGTACTTATTTAAACTACCCAACAATAAAAAAACTCCCAAATATTAAAGAAACTGGCAACACAGAAGTAACAAATAACAAGGATTACTCCTTCGATCACGACTGTATATGGTATTCGTGTCTGGATGTCAATTGGCCATAAACCTTCGAAATTTTCGAGATAGCGAGAGGTTGCCCCCTTTTCGTCTTTCACATGCTACAGACAATGTAAAAGTTTATCGTGTTTATTTAGCAGTTACTCCTTTGGACTTTCTTTTTACTCTACTATAATTCTAAATATGTGATTTGTGAATATAGGCCCTAGCCGTGCTTTATCATAAAGTACTCTAAGTCTACACTTATTTTAGTGAATTGTATTCTGTATTTTTAAAAATTTCCTATGCAGATCCACTGAAAAAATAGGGGAGTTATGTCGTAAGTGGCATCGATGTTTCCAAGCGGGTAGACCGATTTTGAGTCAGTTTTTTGTTTGAAATCTGACATGATCGAGAGTATTTTAATTGGCAAAAGTTCATTATCAACAGCTCGATCAGTGCTCATTTAGGTTTATCTACTCCATGAATGATGAAATTTTGTAAATTGTAAGCAACTTGTTGTGATTTGTGCGGTTCTGTATAATTTCGCAACCTGATTCCTGAGAAAAAAAAACAATATAATATTCTATAGAATTGGAGTCTTCTATCTTATTTTTTTACTTATTTTATTATTATTCCTAGCATTATCTAAGAATTATCTCATATTATGTTCGAGAAATACACTTTTTTCAACACCTATTCAACACGTACAGTTTCCACTTTCCAGTGTTAGAGGCGCCATGTTTGAGCTTAGTTAGAGCATTGTCATGAAACCCTACACGAAAAGAACTCTAGGGTGGCTCAGCCAATGACGGCTTAGAGGGGAGGCACAAGCACGTGTTGCCGACGACACTCAGACTAGTTTTAACTTAGCTACTTTTCGTTAATTAAATCTGTTGTCGCTTAATTAGGTTATTAATTCAATTATCTAGTAGCTCGAATCCTTGAATGTATGGGAAAAGCTTCGAGAGAGTAGAAAATTGTAATTTACAAATCTGGCTACGTAAGATATTTTATTTTTAAGAAGATGTTTATGACCTATATAATCAGAAACTGATCACTTTTGTGCAGTAAAAAGTAGCTTATCTCGTCTGTCGTCTACTCTACATTAGTGCCCTTGTAAATAGGTCCAGTACTTTCAAAGAATATTCGACATAAACAAACAATCAATCAAAACTCATTAATCCTTATAATATCGGTGCTTTGATTTGCATGAAAATATAAATTAAGTATTAAGGTTATAAATTTTTTAATAGTTGAAACATTTGAACATTGTAGAAATCTTGATTATAATAAATGAACAATAATCAAAAACAAAACACATTATTTTCAGTCCAGTACACAAACTAATTGACTAAAAATTACGCTCATTACACTACTGGATGACAATAAAATTGTCGTTATTATGAGCCCCTCCTAAAAACTCCACGATGCATGTAATACGAAATATGGGAACTAAGTAAACATTTGTTTTGGGTAATGCTCGATGAATTATGCCCAGTCTTATGGAATCATAATATTGTCTCCCTGTTTTATCTGTTAAAATTTATATTGTTTACACACTCCTAGAGACTATCCAGGCTAAGCCTGAAATTATTTATTTAACCTAAAAGGATTTTTGGATTCGGATCGGAGGAGATTAGGATAGGTAATACTAAAAAGCATTTGAAAAACTATGTATTAATAAATTTTTTGCATATGGTTATTGGTACAGTGCACAGTGTGATAAAAACCTCGATTTTGTTTCACCGCGTTTTTCTTTTAAAACACTATGGTTGATAGCTATATAAACATTAGAGTAAAACTCCGAGACCGATATTCTTAGTAGTTATCTTTTTAAAGAGTGTCAAAGTTGGCGTTTTTCCGGGTCAAAAATTTGCATAAAAATTAATTAAAAAAAAAACTAATCAAGTAACATTAATTTTGTTTATACCAATTGAACAAGCACTTAATACTTTACTTTTTCTCCAAATTTGGTTAACCTACTGTGATCAAGCAGGGAGATATTTATTTTTTTAATAATTTTAGTTTTTCATTTTTAATTTCACGATTAGATCGAATTATAAAAAGTTTTAAGCATTATACGATAGTATGAGTAATCCTTTATCAACGTTATTAAAAATCACACTCTAATATCCTCTGTGTCAGAAGTTATATCCAATTTAAATTTTTTTTAATAAAAATTCGGATTTTTTGTACCTAGTGTTGTCACTAAAGGTCTCTTGTTTGATTTATTCGGTTGATACGCAAATTCTCAATCGATATTCTATACAAAAAATATCAAGATCACGTTCAGGTAGGTCTAATAATAAAAAATCTAAAAAGTGAATATAACGTAATAAATATAACGTAAATTAATGATTTTATATGATCAAACAGTATCTAATCAGTAATTACCTTCTGATGTAGTCGGGGAAAATAAAATATCAACTTTAGTGAAAATCCTAGGTATAAAAAATCCGAATTTTATTTAAAAAAAATTGAATTGGATATAACTTCTGACATAGAAGTTATTAGAGTGTGATTTTTAATAACATTGATAAAGGATTATTCACACTATCGTTTCATACTTAAAACTTTTTCTAATTCGATATAATCGCGAAATTAAAAATGAAAAACTAAATTTATTAAATAAATAAATATCTCCCTACTTGATCACAGTAGGTTAACCAAATTTGGAGAAAAAGTAAAGTATTAAGTACTTGTTCAATTGGTATAAACAAAATAATGTTAGTTGATTAGTTTTTTTTTTAAATTAATTTTTATGCAAATTTTTGACCCGCAAAAACGCAACTTTGGCACTCTTTAAAAAAATAACTACTAAGAATATCGATCTCGGAGTTTTACTCTAATGTTTATATAGCTATCAATAGCATTTTGAAAGAAAAACGCGGTGAAACAAAATCGAGGTTTTTATCACACTGTGCAGTGCTTCATACTGATGTTACAAAGTAATGTTTCATTCGACCTCAAATTATCATAAACATTGAACGTATTCCTAATAACATTTTGTAAAAAAGCCAAATTTTAAAATGTAATAAAGCGACATAATCTTCAAAAATTATCACGAAAACTTAGTAATCATTGCATTTTTGCATAATTTTACACTTTCTGGAAGGCTTTGATGTTGATCTTTACGCTTGAAACTGTTCCTCAACACACTTGTAACCATAATTACACACATTTATGAAAACCACTTTACAAATGAAAGGAATAGGTATGCGATTTTATGGCACCTCAAGACTAAAGATGAAAGTTTTTGAGGTCGCTTTGATGTGTAACTTTAAATACAACATACCCACATAATACCACAACACAATAATATGTAACATTATATTTAGAATGGAATGAAAAACTTTTTCTTTTGTTCGTTAATAATCATAAGTTCTGTGTGTATAATGTTTCAAAAATTATATTACTCTACAATCGACATATTAAATACTACATCCTAATTCACAAAGATTTTAAAATTATGTACATACTTATTGTGAACTAAATGACGCCCGCAAGTCTGTTGCGCCAAAATTAGTTTATCGCGCGGAAACCGTACATTTTTTCGGGATAAAAAGTATCCTATGTCCTTTCCCGGGACTCAAAGTATCTCTGTACCAAAATTCCAGTCCAATCGGTTCAGCCGTTTAGGCGTGAAGAGGTAACAGACAGTCAGACACACTTTCGCATTTATAATATTATAAGTATGGATATGGATTAAGATTTTTGTCTTATTTATCAGTTAACGAAAATACTTCACTTTAAAACAAGGCTGTTATGTATATATTTTTACTGCGATCTTGAAAAAGAAAGATACTGCCTGATGACTCGCTAAATTATCATTCAATACATCACATCGTTCTATGAAGGTATTATAGGTTTAAACTATAAAACCCACACGCACATAATCATAAAATAAACATAAAATAATGGCTTATATTTTTATTATTATGTGTAATATCCTGTGATATCTAGGGCTCGAGTTACATAGAGCCTATAAACACAGATTTAAAACGCGATGGTACAGAATAACTTCGGTGGATACTATGGAAAATCATCACTGTCATGCTATTCCTTAGGTAATCCTCAATGCTAGGCTTCGTCAACAATTTTTTTTTGTGCTAGTCAAGTAGGAAGTCTTGTCACTGCGACCCTTGAGGATCTATTGTGACTCCTTCACATTAGAGTACCGTCCCCAACCTAATGCTTGGTGCCACGAATTTCCTCTGTGGATGAGTATTCGTAGCAACCATGGTGCCTGTTTGTGCTCTGTAGTAGAAGCAGGACAGTCAAGGAGAAGGTGTGTAGGTGTCTCCTCCTACTCACAGAATCTGCAAGTTGTTAAGCTTAAAGCTGAGCTTAAAGCTACGTCAACAATGCCAGTCTTTCTATTAGATTATTTCTGGAGGAAACCGCAGCGCTGTGGGCAGTAAGGCCGCAACTATCAATTATGTATTGTTAAATTAGATATTTCACAGACAAATTAGTTTACAAAAATAGCCTATGATCCTTCACGTAGTCTACTTCTTATCTGACCCAAATAATAGAAAATTTTCTCTAGTAGTTCGTGAGATAAGTCCTTTGAAATAATTTCCCCCGTTTTTTCCACATTTTCTTCTATTTCTTCGCTCCTATTAGTCTTAGCGTGATAAAATATATAAATTTCTCGATAAATGGGCTATCTAACACTGAAAGAATTTTTCAAATCGGACTAGTAGTTCCTGAGATTAGCGCGTTTTTTCCACACTTTCCTCTATTTCTTCACTCCTATAAGTTTTAACGTAATAAAATATAGCCTATAGCCTTCTTCAATAAATGGACTATCTAACACTGAAATAATTTTTCAAATCAGACTAGTAGTTCCTAAGATTAGCACGTTCAAATAAGCCCTTTCAAATAATTTCCCCTGTTTTTTACACATTTTCTTGTATTTCTTCGCTTTTATTAGTTTTAGCGTGATAAAATATATCCTATAGCCTCCCTTGATAAATGGGCTATCTAATACTGAAATATTTTTTTTAAATCGGACCAGTAGTTCCTGAGATTAGCGCGTTCAAATAAGCCCTTTCAAATAATTTCACCCCGTTTTTTCCACACTTTCCTCTATTTCTTCGCTCCTATTAGTCTTAGCGTGATAAATATAGCCTATAGCCTTCCTCGATAAATGGACTATCTAACACTGTAAGAATTTTTCAAATCGGACCAGTAGTTATTATTAGCGCGTTCAAACAAACAAAACAAACAAACTTACAAACTCTTTCGCTTTATAATATTAGTATAGATTCTAGCTACCCTAGCATAGCGTCAGCGGACAAACGAAAGAATCTAAATTTTGACAGTTTTACCGGAAAAACACTGGAGAAAAAGTTTCTTTCGTATCTCGATTTCTTCCGCTTTTGAAAATCTATATTATGTCAAGCATGCCGACCATTTTTATCCGCTTTTGACATTTAGTTTCTTGATTCTTTTCTTTTTTTATTATGGCACTTCGGCTATAAACCCATGGCCAGTGTCGAGTAAATGGCGGCAAATTCAAAAAATCGACGTGTAGCAACCTTGTCTATAGCCGGAATTATAGTTTTTATCTACGAAATACGATTAATAGAAACTCAATTAGAAAATAAAGAATTTTATTATTCGTAGTTCGTAGATCAAAACTTTCTTCCGAAGAATCGACTGGGCAAGGCTGTGCTAGCTATGCAGGAGGTATAAAGCAAGTATTTAATAATATTTTATCTCCTTTGAAGATGGTTCTTTTAAGTTTCTTAACCATTAGGCATAATGTCGTTCGCTAGTCTAAATTACATATTATATATGTACTTTAATACACGGATGTAAAAAAAATACGGATGGAGCATTACACTATAAAGAGGTGAAGCATGCAAGGTACGACAATTTCGTCACAATTTCGTTTATTGTACACGTGACCGACACTCACACACACAACTAGGTACTACAACCCGCTGTCATTGTACATAGAGTGACGACGCCAATGACACGCACACATCCTACACGGGCGGCCAGTACTATGCTTCACTCTTGATTAGACAAGGTTACGTCCGTATTTTTTTTAAGTCCGTGCTTTAATATTGACTTTTATAAGACATCTTTTTGACCAGGATAGGCAAGATATCTTTTGTTTTTGAAAAATTTCTGCTTTGCGAATTTAGCGCTACGAAGTTGCGGGGAACATCTCGACGTTTAAATTATATTTTAATATAACATTGGACAGTATAATTTCCCATTGATAATGCAGAATAGATTCCTCGTTCCACGTTGTCAGAGCGAATAAACTTCCAAATCGATTCCACAGCTGAGAGTGACACTCCCAGATAAGGTTTACACGCGCACCCGTTTCGGAATTTGCATAAAGAAAAGCAAGGAGAATACGAATAGAAACGTAAATACATAATACAGGGGACCTGCTCGAATACGTTGATGAGGTGACAAAAGATGGATGGATGAAACAGGTAATGAAGCGTTTATTTCGTTAGGTAACAAAAACGTACTTACCTTAAAAAAAAGTGTGATTACTATTATGTTGATCTATTAATAAGATCCTTCAGCCTTGCGAATTCTTGTTATGTGTATTTTGTAAGATAAAAAATTAAAGGATAATTACAAACGAAGCTAAGTGCGAAAAATAACATGAAAATAAGTTTATTCACCATCTGATTTATTTATTCGTTCTGACAGTTTTACAAATTTTAGTCTCTCGTGCGTTATAATTTAGCGATGGATCTTCTTTCCTTGGGTTAATTATTTGAGTCAATATCATGCTTTTAGCTCACCATGGCGCATGAATCAAGCAGCTGGTCGCGAGGGCACGTAATTTGATACGCATTGGAATGTGAACACAAATAAAATCACTTAGTGCAGAGTGGCGTCTTCTACAGATTTCAGAAGGATAAATTGAAGCTAATATACCCTGGGATCTTGACTTCGTTGCTACATCTATAAACGATTTCACCAGTCCCGGAAACAGACAAGAAAGAGAGCTCAAGAAAGGAAAGTGAAAGATTCGTATGAAATAGAACATTTTTAGTTTAGTGGTTATTAACTTTGAAATTGTCAACTTATTTGTGCATAGTTGCTATTAAAATCAACAACATAGTTTCAGAAGTACATAACATTTGAAACAAGAATGTCATATTTTGGGCCAATTAAATTTTGACATGGCTCTAAACTATTTTTCACATTCAGGCACACACAAAACTGAACTCTGCTTTAAACTGGGTAATTCATTAAAAATAATAAAGCTGACAGTGACATCCGTGACTGACGCTTTAAGCTTGTTAACAACGGCTTTTCTAGAAAAGTTTCTTTTACATTGTTATTTTTAATTCTGAGTATTTTGTTTCAGTACTGAGAAACAAATGAGGCGGTATTAATCATCAGATGAGGGAAAAATTGCAGACCTAGATTAAAACCTGGGAGCAGGCCATTAGAGTAATTGCTAAAGTTGTTAAAATACTAATTATTATTCAAACGACGAGTAATTAATATTTACTGAGGCATATTATTATGTTAAATAATAAATAATATTATGTTCGTTAACTTGACTCAACATTCAGTAAACCTATAATCGACACAATATTATTAAAATTGACTCTTAAGAAGAATGAAGATCATAGTTAGTATTTTAAGAATTACTGGTTAATATGTTACTTAACTTTGTATTATGTGCTGATCTAACTTTAGTTGACGCATATGAGCGTATTCTTGTCGTTCTTATTACTTATACACAAAAACGAAAAATTATTAACTTTTAGCTCTAGCACAAGTGATAGATCCATTTTGATTTGGTAATACAGCTCTGCTGTTAAAGTCGAAGTGGGTCCAATTTTACGAATCATGAAAGAATTTATACACATCATCAGTCTAGTTTTAGAAACTTCGTTTCTAAATTGGAACTTTACGCTACAGTTCGTACAATTGAATTTCAATTGCCAAATGCGAAAATAGAAAATGGGGTGTACAAAACATAAAATAGGGCGTAAAATGGTACCGGGAATAGGTTGAATTTGTTTGCAGGAGCCGCGCTTGCTGTAAAATTTAGATGTAACGCCTCTTTACCCCTTATAACGTCGCGATTGTTTGTTTTTGCTTGTGACTGTACTGAAATTGTTTTGCATGAAGCAAACATTGAAAACATTTCAACTGTTTAGTCCGTGTGAGCCTTAAAAGTACAGTTAAATGGATAATGCTAAATGCTCTAATATTGTAGTGGTATAATGAACAAGAGTCAAGACATTGAAAATAGATGGTGCATCGAACCTGCCCCAAAAAGGACGTAAAAATAAATACGGTAGTAATTTTGTGGTCATTCAAACACACCCCAAAAGAAACGTGCACCAAACTTTGAGGATGAAGTTAGTGATCGGTGACTATAGTGATGATGATTCTTGTGTCGGTAACGAAAGTGGTGATGATTCTTGTATCGGTGACGATAGTGATGATGATTCTTGTTTCGATGAAGATAGTGATGATGATTCTTGTTTCGATGAAGATAGTGATGATGATTCTTGTTTCGATGGCGATAGTGATGATGATTCTTGTGATGACATGCACCCAGATACTTCATTAGATAGGCTTCAAAGCATCGATTTCCCTAATGACTTGCAATCAAACCGTGTAGTATCCACGTGCGTGTTTTAATAAAACTGTCCCCAGATTCACCGAAGATAACACGTCGATCGTATCACAAAGTACACTTAGCATTCCCTGAATACGGATGCGCCGTGACAAATGCCTGTAGTTTCTTTAAAACAAAGTGGCTTATATATCTTTCCCACAGCGTGAACGCTTATTGAATAAGTAAGTAGGATTTATACGACGTGGACACTTTTTACGCTTGGACATTTCACTCTATAGTTACCTAGCTATAAGGACGTGTGCTCACTTGAGACACGACAGTCTTAAGACAGGCAAGAGAGTGCGCATATAAGTACATAATATTGTGTTTTGAATTGCAATAGTCTGTATTCTGTAATAATGACAACTATCACTATGATAGTTGTTCATTTAAATAAAAAATATAACGTTTTTAGGTCCGTGGACCATAATAATTATAGATATTTTGCTTAAAACTATGTTAGTAAGAATACAACATGTTAAGAGTAGATTATTAAGATATATATATATATATATATATATATATATATATATATATATATATATTATGGGACAAGCATAATATGACGTATAATATAACTACATATTATACGTGATATCTGCAGTGTCCTTAATTAGGTCCTTAATTAAAGTAACAAATCAATTATAAGGTGGCTCTATAAGTTATAACTTTAAGTCACGCCGCCGGGAATCGGGATTAATATATGTATTATAATAATTCAAAAATTACCTGCTTAAGATTTTAAATACTAGAATAATTTCGTGTAAAAATTAAAAAGTATCATAAAAAGTTTAGTTCTAATAATTTCAAAACTCTAAATTGTGACGCTTTCAACTTTTTATTTAATACTGCTGATAGGTATCCATTCGTTTGAGAATCGAGATCAAACGCCAGATATTTTTATCCTTGTTATTTTAGCCGTTTTATACCAATATATTTCGTTCTTCACATTGTTAAATTTTATTATTTCTACATGATTTATTATTTGTTTAAGCTATCATAACTAGATATATGTAGATCCATTCTAATAATATTATGAATGCGAATCTGTCTTTCTGTTACCTCTTCACGCAGAAACCGCTGAACCGATTTTTCCTTTTTTTATGAAGACATTTTGAGTCCCGGGAAAGGACATAGTATATTTCGTTATCCCGGAAAAATTTCCCGCACGATTAACGAATTTTGGCACAACGGAGTTGTGGGCGTCATTAGTAATACTATAATTTATAGAAACAAAGAAAATAACTTGATCGTTAATATATTGTATAGGAACAATTTCTAGCTACGGTATTTAAATTCTGTAAGGGTCTAGCTGTAACTAACCACATGCTCTAAAAACAGTTTCATATGAATAAAACATAACATGATTTGTGCCATATGAACGACCACAAGATAGTTTAAAATAAGAATATTACGGACTTATGCAACCTGCATACAAAGAACCGAATCAAGAGGATAAGACTGGGGCGTAGGATGATACATATAAAGTAATTGAAAAGCATCGTCTTTTGCATGCCTGATGATGGATTTGGATCATCGAAACACTTTTTTCTTCCAATTATAGGTTTGAAAAAAAGTGCCTAAGTAAACAATTTCGAAATTATAAGTGTCTAAAGCCGGAAATACACGGCCGAAGTTCGGAATCATTACGCCAGTAATGCGCTACGGATTCGCTATAACGCGACGTAAATTCGGCATGGTTTGTCATCAATAACTTAAAATACATTCCAGGCGTAATCATACCGAACATCGGCCACGTATTTTTGGCCTAGTGCGTTTAAACATGTCTTATACTTTCGGAATTTCCCTTGATTATACACCGATTCGGAAACTAACCTAATTGAAAAGTCGATTACAATGAACGGGAAAAGAAGCAAATATTGATTCTTTGTATAATCAAAACAAATATTAATAATCATTTATTCAATCTCAATTATGAAAAGCGACAGGCATTAAATAAGTCGCCAGCTCCGCACTTATCAGTTGGCATATCTCTCGCTAACAATGAGAGACAACTCGTTACTGAGGCTAACATCTTAATACCACTATGAAGGGTCGTGTCTGCTCAGCATGACGTTAACACAACACATTGTAATTATTTTACCCGAGTGACAACTTACTCGGAATCTTTGGGTGCAGCCGAGCATTTATCATACGTATCATAAAACATTTATAACGATCTTTATGCAAATTCACTAATGAATTTATCTCAAAAATATGGCAGTGTACACCTTTGTTTGTGCGCCTTAAAATTTGACAAGGGCACGATGTGATCTTGTGACTTGTGAGCGAAGACAAGCTTTACGCTTTTATATTACTCAAACAGATTTTGTGCAACTTAAGCCAATTAGGTAGAGGAATTATTCTTGAAGATAAGAACTTCATAATTCAAAGCCTAAGTCCGTCAAAGATTCTTCCTGCTATGAAAGTTAAAATTAAATGGAAAAATAAAATGTAAGTTAAAGATACACAGTAACCTCCGATTGACTCAATCTATACAGTTCTTGGCAGTAATCGTTCAGTAATAATTTATTAATTTCGAGACTACATCGAATATAACGCAATAACTTGAAGCAGGTAAGAAACGATTTCCTCGGCGGCATTAACAGGTACCTTCGAATTGACATTTGACAGGTGCCTGAGATGTAATCCAACCGGGCGGCGACGTCACGTCGATGCGCGTAAAAAGTCAACCTTTACGACGGTCGAGTGAACAAAACAAAACAAATAAGACATGTCAATGCCCACGCCTTCGGTATGGTAACCCGATATAAGCAGACGGATACATTTAACACCGGCGGGGCCCGCGGCGGAGGAGAATCGCGTGAGATCAAGGCATTAGGCGGAGCGATGAGCGATGCGGCAGCGGAGGACCCCGATTCTGCGCACGTAACTTATACTGACTGTAATCTAAGCGAAGACTACTAGATGTCACGCACTTGTCCCGTGCGCGATGATAGTAAGCTCCCCGATAGCATAAGTTATGGCCCGCAATTACAAAGCGAGCCATCGATATCGGAATAAATGTACTCGAATGTTACCGTGTAAAAGATCGTTCGATGTTATTTATTACTTGCTGTGTCTATAAATAAATTGGTTTATAAGTAATAACTAAAACATTTCAAATAATAGTTATGTTTTAGGTTAACTTTTATCAGCGTTATTTTATATTGAAATCCATTTCACGCATAACGTAGACTTATTTCTGCGTCTTTGTTTTGTTACAAAAAATGTGAAAGCTACGATAAAAAGTAAAAAAAAAATATTACCAACACTATCGAATTATAATAACGCACTAACCAGCGTGTCCTCTACCTTACCGTCCCATCCGTTCGCCCGTGTCATGAAAGAGGATACTTTTATATCCGACTCATTGTTCTGTTACAAATTTGTCAGTGATCTTTACATTAAACTTTTTCTTCCCAAACTCGAGACAGGTTCATAATCCCACCGGTATACGCCGGGCCCTTAGACCACACAAACAAAAACATTCGATATTTTGTAATATTAGATAATTAATTCTTATTGAGCGTAAATGAACGTAAGCATTACTTGCCACGAAGCGGTTTCCGGTTTCCCCTTTTGTGGTTTGATCTAAAAGGTGTTGGTTTTCTGTAAACAAGAAACACGTATTGTCTTCGTTATATCTCAGACATTCTGATTTTTAAAATTTCTTATATGTATTTGTTTACAAATATGTACCATCGAGGAAATTGATTCCTATGCAGTTGATAGACCAACGTTATTTGGTCGAATATGTCAATTCAATGTTAATTGTGATCTGTCAGCTAGGTTTGACGTAACGCAACCAAACTACGTAGGTCCCCGACCAGAGGAATTAACTTCTCTGATAGTACTTCAGTCTTTACTCAACATCGGCGAAGCTAAAAAGGATTGGTTATTTATTGGTTTAATTACAAGTCTGATTGTGATATAATTTTATCTTTTTAACCGACTTCCAAAAAACGAGGAGGTTATATGTTCGGCTGCGGATATTTTTTTTTTTTTTGTATGTTCAACGATTACTCCGCCGTTTGTGAACCGATTTTCGAAATTTTTGTTTTGTTCTATTAGGTTTCACTCCAGTTTAGTACCATGTTCACAAAAGTGGTGACCTGATGATGGGATCCATGAGTAATCGAGGGAACTCCTCAAAATTTATATGGAAACATATGGTGATTTTGGTTTTATGAGAAGCATCCTAAGCATATGCTACCAAAACACAAGATTTTGCACCGAGGTATACTATGGTTCCGAAGCTACTAAGAGAAGTCCGGATTCCTTATAGATACAAGTTTGGGAGTTTAGGCACTGTTTTATGAACTGAAAGCATATGCTACTATGCAAATTACATTCATCATCATCATCATCATCATCATCATTACCATGTCAGGGTCACCAATGTCACCAAATTTAACCTTATCTGCAGAGCATAAGGCACACATTTGACATTACTCCTGAGAAGTTAAAGTTGCTTCGATAATGTAACATTCTGTTTCACTTCGCCGAGATATTCTGGAAAACAACCTAATTTCAACCTTTTGCATTGCATTTAGCGTTCATAGTATAATAACGCATCGCATATCTGCCAGGGCTGTCAAGCAAGCGGCGCGGCGGCACGCGCGCGGGCGCGGGCCGTGTACTATGTGTATGCACAGAATACAAATTACTCACGGAGTTACTATGTGCGCTGCGTGTGCGACAAGTTGAGCGAGTGCCAGCCAGCAGCCTATTGAAACTAGTCCGGTGACCGGCTACTTAGCACGTCACACGTGTTTACTTCGATTTTTTTAAATGTATTGTTTAAAGTTATCTGCAGACTGCAGCTGATATTATAATATTTTGTAAGTGTGACTGTAATAAGATACGTAGGATAATATACAGGTGTATTATTCTACGTATAGTACGCGTTTGCTTACTAGGTAACTAAAAATATTGAAATTATTATTTTTAACAAAAAATTAAAACCGACTTCCAAGGTAAAACAATAATAACGTCCTTATAATATGAACTAAAAAGTATTAAATAATTATTCCTATCTAATAGTGCCTTTTTCCGAATTCGGCTAAAACTCAACTATTTCTGTACTCAATCTTCATAATTTTGAAGTCGGTGCCAGTTCCAAAAGTTTCAAATATTCTGTCAGAGAACAGAAGATTCATCTGGTACTTCAAAATGATGAAGATTGAGTACAGAAATAGTTGAGTTTTAGCCGAATTCGGAAAAAGACACTATTAGATAGGAATAATTATTTAATACTTTTTAGTTCATATTATAAGGATGTTATTATTGTTTTACCTTGGAAGTCGGTTTTAATTTTTTGTTAATAAGATAATATCATTTCATCTCGTCTAATTTTTGTCGCATACGCACCCTGTACTTTACCTGTCATTAGAACTCATTTTATGTGTAAACAAATTTTTATGTAAGTACTTTAAAATGTCACAAATGCTGTTCTGTTGGTGAGTCTATAAAATAAATAAATGGTGATGATTTCTGTTAGAAATATCTATATATTCATATTAATATTGTAAATTAATGATCATTAGTGATTATAGGCCTTTCCGTTACATTATGTACCTTCTCAGAAATATATTATACCTCTTCAGAATGTTCTATTTGTTTGAAACAAGCACATTCGACTGATCATGAAACAAAGCTATTCGCGGTACTGCTATCGCTATTTCACCTTTATTACCCTAATTATTATCATTTCACTCCTACCACGCAACGCCTCAGGGTGGGTCCTAATTTAGGACTCCCAAACGCTTCACTGACGATGAGCAGTCGACAGGCATCATCTTAAGCAATTTGGACTAATTTTCATAATCCCGCACAATTTTCATTTGAAGAGCATGTCATGGTATGATTACTATGTTTTGAAAGGATCTGGAATTTCGGTTGTTTGCGAATTCGAGACAATTTCGTAAAAACCCCTATTATGGGAGTGACATTCAAATAGCTGTATTAATACCTAAAATTATAGTATTTGCACTTTTAAATGGAAAGCTGAGCGCTGGCAAAGTAAAAATTCTTCTAAAAATTATTTTAAATTGCAAATCGTTCCCTTAATAACACAATTGGTATTTTACCTCACAAGTCACATTAAAACAGTAGTAGTTAATGATAATGCTAAGCGTTTCCGTGGCAGTATACATAGAATCCACGATGTAAAACTATCAATTGGTTAGTAATAAATTATATCAATAGAAAACACATTGTTTTAGAGTTTGTTAGATTGTCACGCGACTCCAAATCACCTGGTGCCTAGAGGTCCCATTGTCCTGCAGATAATTTCGATGATGAATATTTACGAGCACTTTACGATACAACAGATTTATGTGAAAGAACACCCTGATTCTACTATTTTAATGCAACGATAATGCAGCTTCGTTCCTTGTTGTTGTGAAACCAATGGCAAACGCGTGATTGGCCAAAAATATAAAAATGAATCGTTTGACCATTGACATAATACAGGCTGCAATAATTATACCTTCCTACCAAATTTTGATATATTGATCCTTGTTAAAAATAAAAAAAACACGTATTTTTTCTTTTATAATCACTCAGTACTAAAATGTTGAAAAATAGCTTCCGAAAGTTATCCTAAAAAACCGGCGAAGTGCGTGTCGGGCCACGCGCAATATAGGGTTCCGTAATACCGCTAGTTTTTTTTTAATTTTTGTGTGGTCAATGAATGTACATTTATAATGTGTTTTACACTACTAACAACATCATCTCAGTTACTTTCAAAGGAATCTGAACTACTCCCGTGAATTTTTTCACATTTCCAGAAGCAACCGTTTAGCTGGTAGAAGGGGGGGACACTGGACTCTCGATTTTTTCCACTTCAAAACTTAATATTTCACAAACGGATCCCTAAATCGGAAAATGATCTATGAATACTCATAATAGTTTTTAAAAACCTATCCAACGACACCCCATACGATGGGGTGGACGCGAAAAAAAATTTTCATCCCCGCTTGATGTGTATGGAAGGTACCATAAAAAAATATTTTTTTTAAGGTTTCATGTACCATTTTGTTGCCATCATTAATATGTGCATTCATGCCAAATTACAGCTTTGTAGGTCCTATAGTCTCTGAGCAAAACCGCGGACAGATAGACAGACGGACAGACAGACGGACGGACAGACCGAAACTATAAGGGTTCCTTGTTGACTACGGAACCCTAAAAACACTACAATTAATGAACACGATGCGTCGCCCACACGTGACTTGACCCCGCGCGCGCGTCCCCGCGTTAACCCCGCTCATTCCTCCGCGCCGCGAGTGACCGTTCTGCAAATATTTTAAATGATGAATATTAATACGTGGGAGAGCCATGCTTCCGCACGAATGGGCCGGCTCGACCGGAGAAATACCACTTTCTCACAGAAAACCGGCGTGAAACAGCGCTTGCGCTGTGTTTCGCCGAGTGAGTGAGTTTACCGGAGGCCCAATCCCCTACCCTATTCCCTTCCCTACCCTCTCCTATTCCCTTCTCTTCCCATCCCTACCCTCCCCTATTACCCTATTCAATCTTAAAAGGCCGGCAACGCACCTGCAGCTCTTCTGATGCTGCAGGTGTCCATGGGCGACGAAAGTTGCTTTCCATCAGGTGACCCGTTTGCTCGTTTGCCCCCTTATTACATTTAAAAAAATGGGATAAAATATGTCATTAAAAAAATAACACCTAATTTTTTTTTGGTTGAATGGACTCTCCTAATGATAAAATGGAAAAAATTTGGCAGGAAGGTTTAATTGCACCCTGTACATGAGAATATGATTTTGCTGCTTATTTTATAGAAAACCGACTGGATTAAACCAAGAACGAAACTACTTCACATTTCAATAGAATAGAGGTATAGTGATTATATTATAAATCCCGCAAATATGAAACGATAGCGTCGGTGGGTGTAAAATATTGTGCGTGAAACAGACATACATTTCCATATATCGAATGTGGAATCAACAATGCGCAAATAGATGTTCAGATTTTAGAGTTTCCTTATCGACGTTTCGGTCTATAAATAATAAAATAATGTTATAGGTTTTATGGACGCTTCGTAGCTACTGCAGTCGGCAAGCAATTTCGCTATGTTGTTTTTTAATATAGATTAATTAGCTGCTGTTTAGCATTGGTGATCCATTCCACAAAAAATCGGTTTTTGAGTTAATAATGCAGTTTTATTCTTTAAAATATAAGGTTTACGACAGTGAAATCCATTTTTTTGAAAACCCACTGTAGCATATTCTAGAGTACAAAACCGGCCAAGTGCGAGTTGGACTCGCCACTGAAGGGTTCCGCAGCAGCAATAAGGTTTATTTCTATAAAATGTTTGATTTATTTTTAGATTTTAGTTGATTTAATGAAAGTTAAATTAAGGTTTACCATTTATGACGTATAAAAAAAGCTGCTTGATAGATCTCGTTCAAACCAATTTTCTTTGGTAGTTTTTATAGTAATGTACATCATATATTTTTTTTAGAATTATCACGCTCCTACTTTAGAAGTTAGAGGGGAGGGGACACACATTTGACCACTTTGGAAGTGTCTCTCTCGCAAACTATTTAGATTAGAAAAAAATGATATTAGAAACCTGAATATGATTTTTGAAGACCTATCCATAGATACCCTACACGCGTAGGTTAGACAAGCGTAGGACCCCTAAACTTTTAATAATTTTTCCATTTTTGTATTAAAATCTTAATGCGGTTCACAGACTACATCTACTTACCAAGTTTCAATAGTATAGCTCTTATAGTTTCGGAGCAAAGTGGCTGTGACATACGGACGGACAGACAGACAGACAGACAGACATGACGAATCTATAAGGGTTTCGTTTTTTTGCCATTTTGGCTACGGAACCCTAAAAATGGTTAATGCTTATTCTTCTAAGGTTTTGTATATAGCATTTATGTACTATGTTTCTAAAATGATTTGCGCTTAAACCGCTGAACCGATTTTGATAAACTTTTGTATGCAAATACTTTGAATCAATTAAAATGACATTAGATACTTTTTGTCCCGGAAAATGTACGGATTCCGCGCAGTCAACAAAAATGAATTTGGCTTATGATATCGATAATCGATATTGAGTACATGTAGATATTACGTAAGGTTTTGGAGAAGGACATAGTATCGCTTATCATGGAAAATGTTCGGTTTTCACGCAATAAGCTTTATTAATATGCGTTTAAGCTGCTAAACCGATTTTGATTAAATTTAGTTAATGTACAAATAATTAGTTTATCACGTGCAGAGTTGGGCAAAAAGTAATTAGTAATTTTAATCAGATTACAAATTAATCAGATTGATGTAGTAGGTAATTGTGCATCTTCAAATTACCCGTAAGTTGATTAATAATAATATGTATAAAATGTATTGTAATTTTAGTTTGCAATTAGATTAATAATTTAATTAGACTAACGAGTATTTCAATAAGTATGCCCAATGTCCAATGCTGGTAATTATAATAAAATATAAAAATACTCACACACCGGTTTCGGTGGCGGTGGCCGGTTTCAATAAAACCAGGCCAGTCACGCAGTTACGCAATCATAATACCCAAGTGTGTGCGCAATACACAAGAGCACTCAGGATTCAATGAAACCAGGCCAGTTACGCAGGAGTAATTTTATAGTGCCCAAGTGTGTGCGCAAAACACATGAGCACTCTGGTTTAAATGAAAACAGACCAGTTACGCAGGAGTAATTTTTTAGTGCCCAAGTGTGTGCGCAATACACAAGAGCACTCTGGTTTCAATAAAAAAAGGCCAGTTAAGAAGGAGTATTTTTATAGTGCCCAAGTGTGTGCGCAATACACAAGAACACTCTGGTTTCAATAAAAACAGGCCAGTTAAGGAGAAATTTTACAGTGCCTAAGTGTGTGCGCAATACACAAGAGCACTCTGCGGGAAGGGCAGAAGAAGCGGGAACTCTCTGTCCTTTCCCGAGACATAACGTATCTGCATACCAAATATCTTTAAAATCCATGTAGCGGTATAAGCAGAAATCATTTTATTTAACGCCTGGGAACCGTACATTTTTCCGAGATAAAAAGGATCCTATGGCCTTTTCCGGAACTCAAAGTATCTCCATACTAAGTTTCATCAAAATCTGTTTAGCGGCTTAGGCGCAAAATAAGAAATTTTATAACGTGGTAACCGTGCATTTTTCAAGACAATAATTATCTTATGTCCTTTCACGAGATTCAAAGTATGTGCACACCAATTTTCATCAAAATCGGTTCAGTGGTTTAGGCGCATATCATTTTTGTTTATTACTCTGGTACCGTTCCTTTTCCGAGACATAACGTATATCTGTATACCAAATATCATCGAAATCCACGTACCTGGATTTACGTTATTTACGTTTAATGCCTGGGAACCGTACATTTTTCGGAATAAAAAGGACCCTATGTCCTTTCCCGGGACTCAAAGTATCTCCATACCAAATTTCAAAAGAATCGGTTCAGCAGTTTGGGTGTGACGAGGTAATTTTATAACATTAAGTTTAAATAAGCACATAAATTTGTATTGAAATAACAAATCAGAATATTGCATTTATGTGAAATATCACAAAGGACATTAATGCTATGTAATAAGCCCTATAGCAATATTGCATTAACAATTTTTATACGTTTTCTCTTAAAACTGAATGTAAAATTAAAATGTTTTTTCATAATCATAATCTACGCATTTCAACATAAAAAGGTACCGCACAATAATATTTCTTTGCTTAAAATAAGCAGAAAATAAAGATTATTCCAAAAAAACTTAAAACGCCGATTACTCAAAACTAGTCCGACGTGGGATGGAACACGAACGTTTAACAGCACCCAGTTAATGTTTAAACTCCCTTATAAGATGGAATTAAATCCTTCTTTTAAATAATAAGTTAAAAAGACTGCCAATAGAACAGGTCGAAAAAGGTTTAGCAGAGCGTGGTTTCCATCCACGGACCTCTGGGTTATGGGCCCAGCACGCTTCCACTGCGCCACTCTGCTCATACCTACAGTGTTCAAATATAGCTCCGACTCCAGAGTTCTCTATGTGTCAGTAAAAAGTAGCTAGCAAAAAGGCAAATAGTAGAACGTGGTTTCGATCCACTACGCCACTCTGCTCATGTCCAGAGTGTTCAAATATAGCTCCGCTTACAGGATTCTCTATGTGTCAGCAAAATTAGCCAGCAAAAGGGCAAACAGTTAGCAGAGCGTGGTTTCGATCCACGGACCTCTGGGATATGGGCCCAGCACGCTTCCACTGCTCCAATCTGCTCATGTCCAGAGTGTTCAAATATAGCTCCGTTCCTAGGATTCTCTATATTGTGTCAGTAAAACAACTAGCTGGCAAAAGGGTCAATAGTTAGCAGAGCGTGGTTTCGATCCACGGACCTCTGGGTTATGGGCCCAGCACGCTTCCACTGCGCCACTCTGCTCTTGTCCAGAGTGTTCAAATATAGCTCCGCTTACAGGATTCTCTATGTGTCAGCAAAATGGCAAACCATTAGCAGAGCGTGGTTTCGATCCACGGACCTCTGGGTTATGGGCCCAGCACGCTTCCACTGCGCCAATCTGCTCATGTCCAGAGTGTTCAAATATAGCTCCGTCCCTAAGGTTCTCTATATGTCAGCAAAAAAACTAGCCAGCAAAATGGTCAATAGTTAGCAGAGCGTAGTTTCGGTCCACGGACCTCTGGGTTATGGGCCCAGCACGTTTCCACATTGCCACTCTGCTATGTCTACATTGTTCAAATGTAGCTCCGTTTCTGGATTTCCCTAAGTGTCAGCAAAGAATTTGTTAGAAAAGCAGTACAAATATCATCACAGACCACAGTATAGTCTTGTTCATAATATATTATCTTTTGCCATCTATACTTATTATAAAACAAAGTCGCTTTTTTTTCCCTCATGTCCCTTTGTTCCCTTTAATCTTTAAAACTACGCAACGGATTTTGATGATTCTTTCAGTGTTAGATAGCCCATTTATCGAGGAAGGTTACAGGCTATATTTTATCACGCTAAGACTAAAAGGAGCGAAGAAATAGAGGAAAATGTGGAAAAAACGGGGAAAACTATTTGAAAGGGCTAACTTGGATGCGAATCTCAGGAACTACTGGTCCGATTTGAAAAATTCTTTCAGTGTTAGATAGCCCATTTATTGAGGAAGGCTATAGGCATATTTTTTTCAGTAGCTATATATTTAATACCCGTGCGACGCCGGGGCGGGTCGCTAGTAAGTTATAACTTATAAATTATAAAATAGAACGTGCAAATGCTAATTGGATACAAGACCAATAAGGTATCGTTTCCTCATAATTCGTAAACAAGGAACTCAAAACTTATCTATATCATAAACATGAATAAAGGCTTTAATACACTTGTAGTTTGTACTTATTAAGAATCTTTAGTACAGCCTCACAGGCTCGCAAAGTTCATCAGATAGTACATTTGTTGCGTGTGAAACTGGAATTCCATTTTGCACGAAGCACTCCGTAGGCATCAAAGGCTCGAGCCGTCGATAAATCATGTTTTGTTTTAAACATTCTAACGCAGATTCTGTTTTACGATTTCTTCTTGGAGTATTCTTAACTGCTCTTAGGCCAGACATGGCGAAAAGTCGTTTGTCTCAAGAGACTTGTCTGGGGCCCAATTCTTATAAGTCTAACACTTTACTATCGGAGACACAATATGCTGTGTACGTGCGAGTGAGACAGACTGTGATTAAAGCTTTATTTGAAGTATGAGAATTGAGCCTATTTGTGAGAGAGAGATGATGACTCCAAAAATACTTGACCGATTTTGAAGAAACGAACCTCGAATAGCAGCAAGAACCACGAATGCATCCTCGAATTGCAAGCAAGGAATTTATTATTTTCATGGATAGACCACGGTAATGAGTTAATGACTAAATATTATTTAGTCTTAAAACCACTTTAGGTTATTGACGCACGGTTTCCGTGGCTTATACGCGCACGAAGTCGCGGGCAAAATCTAGTTCGTAATAAATACTGCGTTGCAACACGGATCAGATTAACAAGGTATATTACCTTTTGTTTATCGCTCTCGGTGTTTCTAGTAATTAATGTAACTAGTGTTGTGCCCACTAATTGTGCTGTGTAAATCTTCACACTTTAACAAGGTTAAGCCTACTAGGCTTAATTTATATGGGTTAGAGGCTTACCAAGCGAAGTCGTCATGATTAATTCATTAGTTCTATTTGGTTCTATTGCTCACTAGCGGTTTGATTCTTGGAATTCGTACTTATTGCTTTAAAATTAGATATTTTAATTTCTTAAAATATTTGCCAAGTGATTTTGAGATACTAATCGATTTAGTTTATTACTGTTCTTTTGCTCGTTTATTATTTCTTTTACAAGACAATTTTTGTTACTACGATCCCTGAAATAGTCTTAAAGGAACAGTTCATTTTCCCACGAGAGAAGGTAGCGCAATGTCACATAATATAGCTGTTATATTTGACTGTTCCTAATCTGTTCCAAATTTTAGTCATTTTAGAGTTGCAAAGTAATTAACAAATTGCCAATTAGTTGCGAATAAGCAAATAAAAAAACTATTTTTTTTATAAAACACTTCTAAAAAATACGTGAGGTCACTTTCATATTTAACAACTTTTGACTTCTGAGTTAAGAGCCCGTCCTCTCTTTTCTACTGCTCTCTTCACACTCACGCCCGTCTTTCATATGCCAGGTGAAAAAGGACGATCGCCAAGTTAGCGGGCAGATAGAGGTTTTCTGTTTTTAAAGGGTTTTTTTATTGAAGTGGTAAAAAGTAATTCCAACACTTTATAGACGACTTTCTCAACATTACATTGTATTTTTTTCATACCGTTAAGACGTCAATACAATCCATAAAAAGGTGATATTCTAAACCTTTTACAGCAAAAATCACAAAACTGTCGCGGGTGAGTTGGATTATTTAAAGATACTTAAAAAAAATAAAAAATCTAGCTCAAACACTATATTATAATTGAAATGATCTTACATGTTGTGCATTAAAACTTATAGAAATACTGTATTTTAACTGTTAAATCACGTCTGTTAAATGAGCGAAATCGGCAAAATTTCGTATACGGACTCATAAGTATACAGATTATTTCTAACACATATCCAATTTTATCGCGCAATCTAGTCGTTAAATTAATACGGCCTAACTAAGCACCGATATATTAACAAAGGAATTACGTGCGAAGCATTAACGACTCCTTCCAAAAACATTCGCAGCTGAACTAAGCAACGCAATAAATAAGAGTCATAGACGGTAAACGATACTCTAGACGCAGACATTCGAAATTTATATTCGAATAATAATTTCGAATACCTATAACCGTAGATTACAAAGTGTTGAGTTACTGAATGGACGGAGGAACAAATAGCATAGTAATTCCGAAGAGTTTTGAATATCGTCCAATGTTATTTTAGTCTTCAAATGTTGATCTTTAAACTTTGTTTCGTTTTGGAGCGCCGTAAGAATGGAGATTCAGTTGTATTCAAAGACTAATCTTGTCGATATGTGAATCCCTTCATTGATGTTGAATATTTGAATCGCAAAAGGCGTATCGTAACATAATACATATTTATAAAGAAAAATACTAATATCTGATAAAGTTAAACTTTGATCACAAATACTAACTCAGCTTACTTCATCATAATATATTTTTAAAAAGTCAATATAAATCTAAATGCACTTTTAACAAAAATCTTTAATCCTACGTATCTACGTGACGTAATAACTTTTACAAAAACACTCAAAAAAGAGAAAAAGCGGGCATGGGGTTTAGTTACCGCTCAATTTTTTAAAGGTTCGAAATTCCGAAATTGGTAGGCGCTTAAAAATTTTTCGTTTTTCTCCAATCCCTTTAATCCCACCCCAAAGCTGGAAATATATTTTCGTGCCTATATTGATTAATGTATTGGAATTCAAAACTTTTTAGGTGTGCACTGTGCATGTATATACATGCTCCGAATTGAGAAAAAAACCTATTCACAGGATGAGACACGTCATTTAAATTCAAATTGATGACGCTGATACTGTAAAGTCAAATAAGTTTATGTCATTAATTAGTTTATTAAGGACCTGTTTCACCACTTCCTGATAAAGTGCCGAATAGTCTATCCACCACTTAAATTGACAGATAGAGTATGGAGAATCTGTCAAATAAGTTGTGGATAGTCTATCCGGCACTTTATCAGGAAGTGGTGAAGCAGGCCGTAAGACTAGTTTTCGGTATAATATTTTAGCTTACTAACGTCGTTAAATTTTTGGAACCGATGCTATATCAATTTAATGAAGAAAGCAACCAAATCAAAACTCAACTGCAGAGGAAGCATTTTAAATTGAAGTATAATATTAATTTCTAGTGTACAAATAATAATAAAACAATTTACACATAAACATTCACATAACTGCAATGAAACCAAAACGTCAGTGATGTAATTTCGCATGTTGCCGAGCAAGTGCACATCGCGATAATGAATGTATTGTGCGGACCATCACGGGACTATTTTTGATCAAACCTGCCCACGTCTGTCATTCGACCGAATCCATGGAGTAGGCATTTCAAATAATATAGGATTTACCTCTATTAAAACATTTTATAAAAGAGATCGCTAATGTGGTACTTCATTGATAATAATCTTACAAAATGCAGTATAAAGGAAATAAAATTGAAAATATTAGACATGACAAAGGCAGTACAATATAATCACTGTCAAGTACTACACAGATTCCGCACGCCTGTGTTTGCAGCTTTTCTGGACCTCTCCAAGGCATTTGAATTTTTACCTGGTTAGGTACGATATCTTTACGAGGTTGCTATAGCAAAAACTTAAGAAGGCCGGTGTGCCGGGCGAGATAAAATAATTAATATAACAATAATAAGATGACTGCAGTAATTCCTTAAAACATGAGTTTAATTGACAAAAAAAAAGAAAGGGATTGTTAAAATAGCAGTACACGAACAAAAATAAATACATGTAACCATTTAAAAGCTACCGGATGGCTGAAATAAAATCAATTATTGTGAGTGTACTCTATAGTTTTTCTTCTACGTCGAGCCATGAATGAAGATAGAGATACATTTGCCAGCGACACAACGCCAGAGCTATGTGATGTATTCAAGCACAATCCATTGAAAACTTCAATCAAGAATTCTTTTGTTCGAGCGAGGATATTAATTAAAATGTTGTGTCAAGCGTATTTATGCTAAAATAGTTTCATTTCGAAACCGCGAGCCTGAAGTAGATAATGCTATGTGCATAAAATATATGTTGCATTATTAATAATTATAGTTGAGCTTAGCTTATGTATCGTACAGGGAAAAACTCTATCCCTTTTGACGAAAAATGCGGAAACGTAGGTGAATGAACTTTTGCATAAAATTATAGTTTATAATTGAAGACGTGAGTGGAAGAATCGAACAAGTAACATTTCGTAACATTCGGACAATAGCTAATTTTTTCCCTTATTATTTTAATAAAACTTTTAACTTATTTACTTCATAACCAAGCTTGGTTATGAAGTTTGCCATGGTTTTTCTAGTTCAAATAATTTTCCGGCCCTAAAGCCTCCATTTAAGCAAAAAAACGGGAAATTTTTTCATGTTACTTACCTTATTCTTCCACTCACGTCCTGAATTATGGTGAATTGCTGCTTCTTGTTTTTATTATCAGATGTTAATACCACCATAGTGTAAAAATCCACATACAAAAACGAGCTATTTTAGTATGGAAAAAATAGTAAAAACATTATTTGCGATTTCTGCAGCCACAATTTCAGAAATGAACGTGAATTTTTAAAATCGTGCAATGAATTTTAAAATCTAGAACAATTTCCTAATCGTCGCAAAGTACTCTGTTCTAAAGAATCAATCTATTGATGCTCACCGTCGTGTGGAGTCGGGACTCAACGATTTTGCAATTTGCAGAATATCTCAAATAGTTCCGTCTATGCCCACCAACGAATCTTGTGATTCACGGACACGAAGGCTCACGAATAAGACCTTATAAATCAGTACTAAATTGTGTATGAAACATAATTAGTTAGTGATCAAACACACACAAATCCTAACACGTATCAGTGGTATAGCTAAACTACAATGATTGAGAATTTAAAGGTTTAATATGGGTAAACGTTGAGTACATTTCATTTATTGCTAGAGACAATAATTATTATTTTAAACTAAAAGTTTGTTCAGATAATGAAAGCAGGATGAGAAAGTATTTCGATATTATTTGCTTCTAATGAACAAATATTTGCCAACCTCCCTGACATTGTGTTCCGGGTGGTCCTGAGGGATACATTTCAATAATGGCAGTCTCGATGGCAATTTTCACGAAAACAGCAAAAAATCGTGTTTGGACACAATAGAATACTGATGTTGAACAAATATATAAATTGCATTAGCCCAAAATGACGCAAAGGCTTCAAAACCATAAACTTTATAGCTAAGCTACAAAAATGCCGACCAGCTTACTGGACTAATTCAAGGAACTTAAATCGGTTTCAAAGGA
Source organism: Lysandra bellargus (assembly GCA_905333045.1). NCBI lineage: Eukaryota > Metazoa > Arthropoda > Insecta > Lepidoptera > Lycaenidae > Lysandra > Lysandra bellargus. The sequence continues at coordinate 8,106,287 of HG995355.1, forward strand.
GACCGCTTCTTTTGTTACGTAACAATGTCTTAGAAATGGTAGCAGTATGAACGCAATGGTATAAAACGAGAATCTGTACGAAATACAAATCAATACTATAATATTGAAGGACGTTTAAAATAATTCTTGGATTTGACCAATGAAGTTATGTTACAATTTGATGTGATTTAGACTATGTAACAATTATTATTATCTTATGGCACATAATATAATATACTAGCTGTCTCGGCAAACGTTTCTTTGCCATATTATATTAAGTATATCGCCCGTTTTATTTTATTGAATTAGTGACTAAAATATAAGTATGTCACCATGGCAACGTCCATCGCTATCCCGTGACCCGCGTCGCATAAGCAATGGTCGCTCTTTATAGACAAATAATTAGCAATAAATTAAAATTGCGACTATAATTTGAGATTTAAACTATCCTATCTCTCAAGTTGGATCGAACTGCACATGGTGTGCGAATTTTATTATAATCGGTTAAGTGATTTAGGAGTCCATTGAGGACAAACATTGTGACACGAGATTTATATATATTAAGATTAGTAGTACCAATTTATGGGACAAGTTTTCTTGCGATACCGCAACGCAGATAAGTAAACGCTCTGCTAACTATTTGCCCTTTTGCTGACACATAGACAACCCTGGAGACGGAGCTATATTGAAGCACTCTGGACATGAGCAGAGTGGCGCAGTGGGAGCGTGCTGGGCCCATAACCCAGAGGTCCGCGGATCGAAACCACGCTCTGCTAAGTATTTACCCTTTTGCCGGCTAGGTTTTAGCTGACACAAAAGAAACCCTGGAGACGAAGTTATATTTGAACATTCTGGACATGAGCAGAGTGGCGCAGTGGAAGCGTGCTGGGCCCATAACCCAGAGGTCCGTGGATCGAAACCACGCTCTGCTATGTATTTACCCTTTTGCCGGCTAGGTTTTAGCTGACACAAAAGAAACCCTGGAGACGAAGCTATATTTGAACACTCTGGACATGAGCAGAGTGGCGCAGTGGAAGCGTGCTGGGCCCATAACCCAGAGGTCCGTGGATCGAAACCACGCTCTGCTATGTTATTTTTTTTTTTCAACATCCACGTAGGTACTAATGTTGCTACTACATCCCCTGGATAAGAAAGCACTCGCCATGCTTCCCATATAATAATATTATGTCGCAAACTTTAAAATATCTTGCTCATCACTTTTACCATCCCTAAAACGAGAATAAAATATATGAATACTGAAAAAAACAAGGATTGTAAAATACAGTGTGTTCATTTTAAATTTATTTAAGAACCATAATGAGACCAGTTTGCAATCGAAAATATTATTGTTCCAGCGATATCCGAGCTTCATTATAAATCATGTATTATTTAAGACACAATTTGCGCGAATAAATGTTGTTCTTGTCGTTGTTCAGATGATAATGATAAATAATACTTCTTTTCGAGATCGCATATAATTACTTTCGAAATGATTTGTAGCTTTTTACGGTGTACAATAAGAATAAGAAGACTTTTTTTAACTTTTATCGAATAGCATACTTAAATGGTGCCTTTGTTTCTAGTATTATTCGTTCAAGTTTGCAAATTATGCCAGTTATAAAAAGGTGCTCGAATTTCAGTTTCGAAAATAATATGACGTTAAAAATAGTTTTATTTCTTAATAATGAGAATTTAGGTGCACTATTAGTGTTGCCTCAACATCAAGATGATCAGAGCAAAACGGCACATTAGCTAATCTGTTTCAAAACGATCTCTATTAATTATGTATAGTGATCTTTAGATCTCTAAATGTAGCCTAATATCTTCTTAATATTCTATTTCATTACAGGATTAAAGGTAGTAGTAAAATCCTTTGGAATATACATGAGACTGAAACCTGGTGTCTGCAGATTTAGTTACAGTATCATAGAATATTCTAGTCAAGTTGCCCTCTCTGAACAAATTCTCCTACATACTATTACATATTATATCTATTTACACAATATTACATATTATATCTATTTACACAATATAATTTTATACTTTATTTTATACCATCACTACTACTATACAACATCTTGTCAAATTGTCAATTTTGATTCATTTTACACAATTAATTATAAATATTTATACACTTTACTTTATATTATATATTACATGTTATACATCATAATAATATATTATACAATTTTCATCTTACAATTAAATATATTAATATTTTTGAAGGTTGTATTATATGCTATTAGTATGCTTTCACTAGTCAGGACAGGTAGTACTTCAGTGCATTATAAGATTGAGTATTCCTATGACTAGCAAACATAATAAATTGTTCACAATAGGTCTGTTCAATGCTGGCTCACTTGGAACCAAGCATGATGAGTTTATTGCCATGATGGAGCGCTTTTCTGTGGATTTAATGGCAATAAATGAAACCTGGCTTAGACAGGGTGAAGACGGCAAAGCCCCAAAAGTACCTGGATACAGACTGCGTCACCGTCCACGTCCCAGCAACATTCGGGGGGGTCGTGGAGGTGGAGTTGGTTTCTATGTCAGGCAAAGTATCAGCGCGCGTCTTATCTCAACTCCTGAGACGCAATCTGTTGAGCAATTTTGGCTTAGTGTTAAACTTAATGGTTACAAAATTGCTGTAGGAACAGCATACAGGCCTCCTTGGATGGATGTGAATTTTTTTATTGATGCTCTCACTCAGTCTTGGTGCTCACTAGCAACATATGATTATATTATTTTACTGGGAGATTTTAATATTAACATGCTTCAACAATCTGATAATAAGACTAAATTGCTTACACAGTTTTTCGAGTCTTTACACATTGACCAAATAGTGACTTCTCCCACTCACTTTACAGAACACTCTGAAACCCTGATAGATATTGTGTGCACTAATGCTGTCGCCCGCTCTGTTCTGGTGAGCCACATTCCTGATCTGGGCAATCATGCTGTAGTAACGGCACAGTTTAATTTCAAGAAGCCTAAATTCTCTCCATTTGTATGTTCATTTAGACCTCTTAAGGACATAGTTCTTGAATTATTCAATCATGATTTAGACCAAATTAACTGGGAGCAACTTGATAGCATTACCGACCTAAATGAAATGGTTTTAGAGTTTAACAGACTCATTCTGCTACTCTTTGATTTACATGCTCCCATTAAAGATATTAAGATTAAAAAAAAGTCTCCTCCTTGGCTCACAGACACAGTAAAACAGATGATGGAACTTCGTGATAAATGTTTTTCCAAATGGAAGACCACTAAAAACCCAACTTATAAAAAATCATATAAAGATTTAAAGTCTATTGTTATCTCGGCCATTCATTCGGAAAAACGTGCATATTATAATAAAAGTATAAATCAAAATATTAACAAACCGAAAACTCTCTGGAACAATATTAAAAAGCATATAAATTTTTGTAATAATAAAGAAGATCTTCCAGATTTTTGTAATGATCCTGACACTCTAAATAATCACTTTGTTAATTTACCTAGTCAATCACATAGTTTATCACAGTCTACATTATTATCCACTTTTTATGAATCTCACACAATTGGCCCATCCAGATTTAGTTTTTCCCCTGTGTCTGAGCATGAGGTAATGACAATAATAAAAGGCCTTAAGTCTAACGCTGTTGGTATTGATAATATTTCTCTACAAATGTTGAATCTGACACTGCCCAATACCCTTAAAATCATAACTAACATTGTAAATAAATCCCTACTAACCTCTACCTTCCCCTCAGTTTGGAAAACCGCACTTATCAAGCCTATTCCTAAAATCCCTAACCCTGCCTCCCTTAAAGACCTACGTCCCATTAGTATCCTGCCCTGCCTGTCCAAAATAGTTGAAAAAGCTGTATACAAGCAAGTTATGAATTACCTTGAAACAAACAAAATCTTACCTAAATTCCAGTCAGGTTTTCGGAAAAAGCATAGTACAGTAACTGCTTTACTTGATGTCTTGGATAACATTTTATCAGCTCAGGATGAGGGTATGGGGACTATTCTCGTTTTACTCGACTACTCGAGGGCATTCGAGACAATTAATATTCCACTTTTAATTAGTAAACTCAAATATTATGGTTTTGAGCCTGCCGTTATCCAGTGGTTTTCTAGCTATCTAAAGCATAGATATCAGAAGGTTGAAACCACAACTCGCAATGGCAAAAAATCATATTCGTCAAGTGCTAGATTGGATCAAGGGGTACCTCAGGGATCGATTCTTGGCCCTCTATTGTACATACTTTTTAGTGCGGACATCTGTCAAAAAATAGTATACAGCAAGTACCACATGTATGCTGATGATACACAGATCTACCTGAGTTTTTATCCTAATGACACCACCGAGGCTGTTAAGAAAATTAATGAAGACCTGCAACACATAGCTGAGTGGTCTTCCTCATGCGGTCTAGTTTTAAATGCCAGCAAAACTAAATTTATTGTATTGGGCTCTAGAAAGCAGGTCGCTAATATTTTGGATAAAAAACCTAGAATCTTGATTTCGGGACAAGCAATTGAACATGTCAATGTAGCGCGTAATTTAGGGGTTTTATTTGATTCAAGCTTAAAGTTTGAACAGCACATGCTAGAGGTAGTTAGGGGTTGTTTTTATAGACTAAAAACCCTATACAATTATCGTGCCTACCTTAGTGAGGATATAAGAATAAGACTATGTGAGACTCTTATTCTATCTAAATTGAACTATGCCGATACAGTTATGGGTCATGCTTTACTCACCAGAACGGAGAGGCTTGTACAGAGGGTCCAGAATGCCTGTATGCGTTTCTGTTTTACAATCCCCCCTCGAGCTCATGTTACACCATTTATCAACAAGGCCAATTTACTTAAAATGAAGGAACGCAGGAAGCTCCACTTTGCTTCACTTCTGTTTGACATAATCCTCACACAATGTCCTTCCTACTTATATGAGAAATTGACTTGGCTAAGTGATATCAACACCCGTACTCGAGCCTCCCAATACCGGATCCTGACACCACGTCACAGGACAGCAGCGTTTCGTGGTTCATTTAGGTACGCTGCTTCCCGATGCTGGAACAACCTTCCGCCGCCCCTTAGGGTGCTGAAAACAAAAAAAACATTTAGTGGTCATTATAGAACTCATTTACTCGAAATTCAACATCTCTCAGCGTAATACCTCTCAGTGTATGCCCCTCTGGCAGTGGTGTAGGGTTGTTCGGTGCCGGGACTATTAGGCGCAATTCCTTCCCGTCCATTTATGCTCCGTCCGACTGCACTTGTTCTGCGACTTCATTACCACACCCTACCACTTAGTATAATGGAAAATATCATTGTTTTCTTCATTACATTTTAGTGTTTAGGCTTCGATCACATAGCAGACATAATACGGGCCCGTAGTGATTGTATTCTCATTTCCACTCACAATAATTTCTCTTTGTGCAGACCTGGCGCCACGTCAAACCACGTGTCATTTAACCTAGAAGTTTGAATTAGTGTCAAGTGTCATAGACTAAAATCTGTTGTTTTTGTTTTTGAGGTTTTGGTAATTTTTTTATTTTATTTTTTTTATTTTTAATTTTAATTTTTTCTGTTTATTTCATATTTAGGCATAGTTTATTCTTATTTTCTTGTAGTTTTATATATATATTTGTTATTTTGATTTATTGCTCTAAATATTGTGATGTCACACCTTTGGTCCCAGCAGAAAATCAGTGCAGCAGACCGGAAGTCGCTGCTAATGCTGAGCTGGGTCCAGTTTTGACATCACACAATTTAATATTATTTATTGTAATTTTGTGTTCTTTTTTTTGTGTATTTTTTGTAATAATATAATATTGTGTTGTGTGATTGTCGAAATAAATTTTTCTTATTCTTATTCTTATTCTTACATACCTTGATATAAAGGTCATACGCCGCATAAAATATAATGTTTTCACTTCGTAGTAAAGTACACACAGATATTAAAATCATACACAAAACCGTAAAGCGGGCTCTACACTCGCGGCGCGAAAGCCCGCGAACCGCGAATGTGGAAGGTTTCGCGGCTTCGTGTTCGCACTTCGCGGCTTTCCCCATCCGGTGTCAGTTTTTGGGCCCGCGACAAAGGGTTTGCGAAGCGCGAACGCGAACATCATCCACACTCGCTACTATTCGCTGTCGCACACAATATCAGAGCAGCAGCAACAGTGACTTCAACATTCATTTTACTCAATTGCGCGAACGTAAGTGCGAAGATTGCGAGTATAGAGGGCCGTATTTATTCGCGTCGTATTCACAGCGCGTTGCATCCGTGAATCGCGGCCGCAATCGCGTATTGAGTGTAGAGCCCGCAGTATACGTGAACACGATGCGAACAAATACGAAGCCACGAAGAGCGAACGCGAAGCCGCGAAACTCCCCACACTCGCAGTTCACGGCCTTCGCGGACTTTCGTGCCACGAGTGTGGAGCTCGTTTTACTCAAATACGCGAACGTAAATGCGAAGATTGCGAGTGAAGAGGGCCGTATTTGTTCGCGTCGTTTTCACGGCGCGTAGCACCCGTGAATTGCGGCCGCAATTCGCGCCGCCAGTGTGGAGAGGGCTTAAGAGTAAGTTCACATTGATGCAAATTAACGAGGCCATGCGATGTGTCATGTAATGCTTTTTTAAAAGAGTTATTCAAAAATGATTTCTATCTGCTAATTATTTAGCTTATCTTATGAAAGTACATAATATTAAAATGGCAGACTTGCTATTTTGGCCAATTTGAAAAATGCGTCGCATCACCTCGGCATGTTGTTAGATTAAGTGTCTACAAAATATATTACTCCAGTATATTCCGCAATGAGAAAAAATCACGGTTTTACGATGATTTGCTTAACAGAGGTTAAATTAATCGAGGTTCCAAAAACTAGTATACTTACATGTACAACGTACATGACTTTAAATTGTTATTCACATGAGAAAGAACAACAAGTAATGTTAATCCACTTTAAAGCCGAACGCTCTAACAAGTATACCGGATAGAACAATGCAGTGCTAATTATTGTTAACTCGAAAACAAACCAGTATCTTGTTTATCCATCTTATTAGTCCTTCTTTGATGTCCAGCTATGAGAACAAGTATGAGTAGATCCAGCGATTGCTGGTATAATTATAGAAGGTAGCTTTGATTGGATAGGTAATATTGAAGGAATAAGATTGACATATGAATATTAAGACCTAGTTTAGTAATTTTAATTAGTTGCTAAGACCATAATATTATTATATTTGATGGATTACTATTTTAAGTAAATTTTGGGAGGTTACTAAATATAGTTCTTAATGTAGAGTCAATAATGACTTTAACTTTTGAATCAATAAAATAGGTAGTGGGTTTAATTTAAATTTAACAAGATAATATTTATTCAAACAACTTTTTTAATCTAATTAATCAGTTGGAATAGAAGAGTTGGATGTACTAAGTATAACATAAAACTCAAACTCAAAACTCAAACTCAAACTCAAATTTTTTTATTCAGAATAAATTTTTGCAAATATTTTCTGAAAGTCTACATGATGCCTACCACCGGTTCGGGAACTAACCCGGCGAGAAGAACCGGCGTAAGAAACTCGCAGGGGGCCCACTTTATTTACCAAAAAAAGTGAGAAAAAAATTAATCTTTTAAAATAAAGTTTACAATGCTGTAACTTAAAATTATACAATGTCAACATACATACATAAATGTAAGTCATAAAATAATGTAGAAGTAGCCTTGCAAGCAGCCATCCTACTCCCAAGATGTGCCGTCGTTTATGAAATCATTGACCTTATAATAGGCTTTGGCACACAAACGTTCTTTGACTAAAACTAAACTATAAAAAATATATAACATTAAATAAACTATCTAGTTACATTTTAAAACTTAAATCCTGTATCCGACATATCTTTTAAACCGAGCACTTAGACGGGACAAAGTTTCGCAAAGTAATTCCGTTTTTTATACATCGGATTAAAGTGTGGTGGCTGGCTCATAAATCTACGGATTAAACTAACCTATCGGGAGATTGCAATCTGCGAGTAGCCGCTATCGATAATTGTAGCTGGGAATCCGAGGAAAATATTGAGGTCGATAAGTTGAATTCAATTTAGAAATAGAAATGTTTTGACAGTACTGAACTTAAAATGTGTTCTGTCGATTTCATCTTGGTAGACAATTTCATATCAAAATTGAACTTCTAGTCACCACTAGGAAAACGAGTGAAGACTTACACTAAATTAGACGTAGGTATTAAGATTCTATGTAATTCGCTGTTTTGGCAGTACGCATTTGAATTCATAGATTTATCACATAAATTAGTATCAAAACTCTTTAGATAACATCTTCTTATTTTACATAATGCGAATTTTGCATTTGAACATCATTAGTTAATTTACTAAGTAGATATAAACATTACCAGATAATATTCGTATTTATGTACAATATTGAACATAAAACAAAAAAAGAAATAGAATGTCCTTCCGTCCACATTGTACTGTTTATAAAAAAAAACTGACTTCTGTTTGAGAGAAAGTAAAGACCATACACGTTTAGAATGTTCGAGAAATAAATTCAATTGGCATATTGGAATAAATTGCATGTAATCTTATACCCAAACAGGCGGAAAGAGCCGAATGAGGGGTTTTGAGTTACCACACTTTTGCTCTATTTCGTCTCCTGTCAGATGTCCCCGAGATTCCCGACCGTTTGAATTACGTTTGTTTTAGTTTTTTTTTTATTTTTATAAAATATACAGTTTGGAACGGAGTTATGAAACCTATTATATATTTCAGAAATTAAATAGTTGATAAACTAGCTAAAAGCCAAGCTTTGTGAGGGCTCGCGTAGTCACACCTTGACTGACTGATGATGATACATCTACATAATATTATAAATAAAAATTACTATTTTAAAGCACAAATCAATAGGCGTGATAGTTTTTCCGTAAGGTGTACCACAAAATGTACAGGGTGTGGGATATACATTCACAATATCATGTGAAGTCGGTAATGCTATAATAGTGCTATAATATTAAACAAATCGATCAAATATCTTAATCAATTACACTAAAATCAAAATCATAAAGTTTATAATGTCTTTCTTAAAACCAAAATTAATTATAGAGCTATCTTAATAAAGTGATAACATAAACGAAATTAAGTTCTTAGGCTAAGAAATAAAGTTTAGGTACGATGTATCGATTTTATGTCTTACTAACAATAATATTATGATACTATTGAAAAAATATTCGAACATGAATTCTATTCACCCAGTGGAAGGTTGAATTTGGTTTAGACTTTAAAACAGAACTAATTTAATCAATTTAGTTTCACTGATTTAACTATTCTACTAGAGCAATATACTTTTATTGGTAGCGTTTTGTAATTTAAAATCTTAAGTTACAAAGCACAAATTTTGTATAATAAAATTTTAAATAATTATCACAATCATAAATTTAATTATACTTACGTTGTAGTTAATATCTAAATATTATGTTACTGATTTTATGGAAGTGTCGATTGATGTGAGATAAAATTATGATAATGGAGGTAATAAAACGAAACGTTTGGTAAGTATCGAATTATATGATCATTAACACGTAGTTTTGATAAATCTCAGTTTTGAGTTGAGTGCCTGAATGTAAGTTTTTTTAATTAAACGATACCAACGTAGCAATACTGGCACACTCCGCAAAGTTTCCAGCACTATTTAAAACTTTAAAACATCTACCATTTTTTTTTTCAAACTTTTTTTTTGTTTTGGGTATTTTTTTTAACTTGCCTGAAATATAATTAATTTTTGTATAAGTTTTTCTATGAATTTTATTTTCTTCAAATTGCCTATTGTATAGAACTATAGACTATAGAGAAAAGAAAAACATCAGCTCATTTACTAAGTCAGATAGAATAAGGATATAAGCTTAGAAATGAGGTGTCCATTTGTCTTTATCATCAAAGGCATCCTTAAAATCCAAAAAAAGGACAACCGGTTACTTTAACGTGTCCAAAAATACTCAGTTTATATCGCCTGTCAATTTCATCCCATTTAAATAAAAAACTCAAAAAATGTTTGAATAAAGTAAAACTGTGGGCGTTCCGACAATGAGAACGTCAGGGACTGCCCTTTGAGCTGTCAGGCCCTTGAATGAACCGGGGCAATTATATTGAAAACTCTCGCAATGCTATCTTTTAGAAAAATACTGGCCTTGAGTTAACTGACGTAAGGAGCTTATTAGCACGCCCCGCTTGACGTCCAATAGGTTCTACTTTGTCTTAAGTCGAGATCTCTTAAAAATGGAGCGTCTCACTCGAGGGTAGTTTTTGTTTGCTATGAGTATATTTTGATAGATATCAGCTTCTTTGTAAGCGGGGTTTGTAGCATCAAAGGCTTGTTATTATTTTAATCTACTATTCATATCAGCTCTACTATTATACTGGACAGACTACGACTATGTAATACAAATTTTGCACCTTTGTTGATGTTGATCAATTAATGAAACAGCTTTATTTTATAGGCTACTTCTCAAATCTAGATTTTAATTTTAGAAATAATTATATTATCATAACACAAAAGAATCCATTCATGCCTTACTTTCGTACATGTGACTACATTTTTTGTTCTTCTCGTCCTAATCAGATCTGTGTCAGTGTTCAATCGCATTCAACTATCAGTCCATTTTTATCATTTAAGCCTATCATCTCAATGTCTCGTTCGATGTGTATCGGCCGGCGACCGACCAGAAGATCGATATCAATTAAATCAGGTATGAGTATGACGTGAGAAGATACATGTACAAAATGAGACTGCAAATTGAATTGAGTTATAATAAGAATCCATAGGGCCAACACAAACAAGCTTAAATAATAATTAAAGCTTATTAATCGGGACTTAACGCGACTTATTTAATCAAATCAAATCAAGTAATGCTACTACGAGTACATACTCGTATGTACTTGTAGTAGCATTACTATTTAAATAAGTCGCGTTAAGTCCCGATTAAGAATTTTTAATTGTTATAATGCAACGCGAAAGTTTAAAATGTTAAGCTTAAATAACATAAAATTTTAATTATGTTTTAAAAGACGCTTACTATTAAAAAGTCCCATACTGTCAACACAGACGCTATATAATAATTTATGAAATGTTTTGTTCATAAGTGATTGATTAGAGAAGAGCTTTATTAGACAAGGACAATCAGAATATTATGTACAGTACGTGAAACGTATTTATGTAATTTTAATTTTAATGTAATTTTAAAGGTTATCAATTCGACGCGTATGTAGGTGTGTAATATTTCCAGAACTGCCCAGTTTTTGTATATGTTAATCTATGACAGCTTATGAACAAATGTGCCTAATTTCAAAAGTGTATGTATGTATGTGTGTATGTATGTATGTATGTTTTTATGTTTGTGCACGTGTGAGGTACGACCCACTTTACTCAAAATATAGATGAATATAAATGACTATTATTTCAATAATAGTCATAAATAACATGATGTATAATGGTAACAATGGTTTTGTCTTATTGTTTTGTTATTTAGCTTGTCATATTTCAATAATTCATGTGAGTTGAACTAATTATTATTAATAATTAATTCATGATATTTGGACAACAAATATAATATTATAACATTATTTTTGAACACGTCAATTAATCTTTAAACAGACAATAATTATTATTGTTTCCGGTTATGATACTTTTGTTGCAAAAGATAGTACAGTTAATAAATTAATATAAAAGTGTTATAATTAAATACTTGATTTATAATGATTTTCAGGATGATTGTAACTATGAATCATTGTATTTATGATATTAGATGCAAATCTTGGTAGTCAGACGTGGGGTGGAGTGATGTTGGCGGTGGGGTTGTTTTTGATATGGCAGTATTTAAGGCGGGCTATCTGATGGAAGGGACTCACTCTCTCTGTCTTGCCGTAAGCCGTCACTCTGCCTCCTGTCAATGTGAATTGGCTCTGAGTACTTCGAACAAAGATCGTTATAAGATAAGTATTTGTTTGGTTAAAACGCTATTGGCCTTTTGTGTAATATCAGTTCTTTCAGCTTAATAATTGGAAATGAAGAAAAGCTAAGTGAATAATTGTATTACGTATTTACAATACGTATAAACTACGTTTTATTTATTGGTGTTTATGATTTATACAATACTTTTATTTAGCAAGCCTAAGCCATTTCTGACATCAGAATTGGGTCTGGCCCTTACGCCGATGGATTTTAATGCATTTTTTTCCTTCCAGTAAAAACAAAATGGATGCCAAGTGGTTAAAAATTTTCTGAACCCAACAATAAGCGAGAACAAAATGGATGCCAACTGGTTAACATGTATTTTCGAACCCAACATTGAGGCAGTTACATCAAATCTAAATCTAATAACGATGCCAAATGCCAACTAAAGAAACAAGACGGTTGAGCTAAAGTATAGTATTGAGGTGTGGATTTTAAATTTATCAGGTGAAGGTTAATTCAATTGATTGAAAAGGCAGGTAAGGCCCTGAAGGGCTCTTGTTTAACGTGGTTTGAAAATAGAAAACGGAGACTACAGAACTTTTAAATCGTATGTGAAAATCTTTGTTCTGCTTAAAAATATATAATTTTGTTTTAAACAGTCGACTCCGTTGAATCGTAATCTAAATAATTATGTTCGTGAAACGATTTTGTTTTGTAACGGACAATGTCATTAACGGAAGCTCAAGTTTATTTTAACTTGTGTACCTACTGTGTAGTGTGGAATATGCGATATAAATCATGGTTTGGCAATTTTAATAGATCTGTCATTGGTGTTAATAAGCTGCTTACATTCTCGTCAATTATTGAGAATATTCTTCCCGAAAAATTATTTTTACAACTTACAAGATTTCTAAGAATATAGCCATAGACCATTTAAAAAGTATTTGTATAATATAAAATATGTACTTACATATTGTATTGTCCAAGAATTTTTTTTTCCTTTCACAAACGACAATAAATCACTACAATGAGAGAAATCACAATTACTGGCGAGTGGAGTACTGTTTGTACGGGCTTGCGGATAGTATATTAAGTGATAAACTTAGCACAGTTATTATACACTTCACAAATAATAATGTAATGAATAATTACTTAGTACAAATACAAATTACTTATTTGCCAACAAAAAAAAAACTGTACACTTATTCGCTAACTGTAAACGTATTGTGTGTACGAGATTATGGATAATATTTAAGTTGGCACAAAATATCATAAAGGTACAAAATATCACTTCACAAAAAATAACATAATATGTAATTTACTTTTTAATTACAAATACAAATAACTTATTTTCCAATAAGAAAAAAAATAATTACAAGTACTGAGGGTAGTTTGTAAAAATTTGCGTAAAAATAGAATGCCATAGATGTCGTACGGTATTACTACGATCTAATATTATTACGTTGTTGTACGTAATACTTTGGTGGTATTTGTTTTGTTTAATTTGTTTAGTTTATCAAAAGGCGTAAAAAAATGTTTAGAAAGCTATGGAAAATGAATATTTAAACAGGAAAGAGTAATTCATGGATTTAGTCAAAATAATTGCCGTGATGATAGGAGTAATTGAGAATCTGATAAAAACTTGTGAATAAAAAGTTTTTCTTTACTATTGTTTTGCTTGTTACTGAATAAGCCAATATTTTAATTGTCGCTGAAATTATTCATTTTAGCAGTTCTGATAAAGAGTTACTTTTACATTGAGTAAACAGGCTGATATATTTTATCTGCATTTGTTGGTGGAAAACATTAGTATTATAGACAAGGATAAAAAGAATTTAATAATAATTCTGTGCTATTTTATCCAGGTACACATTATTTATTATGTAACGTATAGAATGTTAGGTATATTGTGGTGTTTCACAATAATTGTTCACCTTAGAGGTTTTTGTTTAGTGTTAAAACTTGATAGATATTTTTGAATAAATGAGATTATAATTATAATATGTTTTGTATGGGTGCCACACAGTATATTATACTGGAATAAGTGCTTAAATATTACACGAGGGAGCAATGTCAGAATATTAGTACTGTAATGTGTTGTGAAGGAGCTAGATCTTAGGACGAATCCTAACATTTTATGGGCCTTATAGTGTTAACAATTTTATAGTTATTTAGTGCCATGATCGCGGATTGTATTAGACAACGTTCAAACAATAGCGGATTGTATTTAGAGACCCATCTTCTAAAGTATAGTTGAATCAGTTTACCCACACAAGTAAATGTAAAGAGAAAAAGAGACTGATAATTCCTTCTATAACTGTAATAATACAATTTTTTGCTAATAATGAACATTATTTCTGGTTAGATCAGGTGTAGCAAGGAAACTTGAAAACCAGTATTGTCAAAAATAGAGAAAATAATTTTGAACATTTGGATATTCTAATATCCAACATAATATTATTTGTGCTTCTCTAAGGTTATGGGGGACATCTAGAACCACGCTATGGCACTTGTTTTATATATTGTGGGCTGGAGGTTGGGAAGGCCGTGAGAGCAACTCTAGTCCATATAATGTTCTTCCAATGGGTTGTTGTTGTTTAGGCGTCTCTGTGTGATCCGTGGAAGGTGTAAATGGGTAGTCCACCCGGTGGGGCGGCGCAGTAGCCATCTGCATCCCAATACTAGGTTGGTCTTCTCTTCATTTAATGGTTATAGGGTTAAGTTAGGTTTAGGTTAAATCTAACTTAAGATTTGGGTTAAGTTTGGGTTAGGTTAGGTTAGGTTTGGGTCAGGTTAACCTAACCTGGTTTTCAGATTTTCTTCATAATGTTTATGAGATTGAGAGTTGTTGAACCCAAATTTTAATCGAATGCCAAAAAAAAAAAAACCCCAAAAAAAAAAAAAAAAAAAAAAGTTTCGAGTGGTTTCCAACTTCTAGGTTTTTAGGAAATAAGACCATGGGTTTGTACTTGTATATCCATTGTAAAGAAAATATACTTTGGTGAGAAAACTGTTGTGAAGTAATTAATATGGGTACATTTAAAATTGATGTTGTTTTGCAAAGCGATATTCATCGTAATTCGAATTTACAAGTTAGATAAGGAGCCATAATTGAAAAGGAGAACAACATACATTTTAAAAATATATATAATTCGATTATCAGTTTTGATAAGGGCTTCAATGATTGAAAATAAGTTTTCCTGACATTATAATATGGTCGGCAAGAAGCCTTCGACAAACAAAAATTTCATTTCAGGATTGTAATTTTCAATAGGTACTAATTACAATTAATGGAGCTATAATAAATAATTGGCGATATACAAATCTCGCAATTATTGGGGTAAAAGATGCAAATTTTACTGTTCGAATTTAAAAATAATTAAAGTTGTGAAAATGAGTATGTATAGCTTGCTGGTTGTTGTAATAATCATTGTGTTAAAAGCCTTTTACAGGTCGATGAGTACAATCGACTGGTTTTACACGGGTTTTACTTTGTTTTATTATAGATTAATTACTAAAGGGATATTATCCATGGATTTGTTATGGCACAATTTTCAGAATTTTCAGAAGTTATAAAACCTATTTAATTAAAAGTGAATTTTCAATAATTCTGTAAGACTGTTGAAACTCGAGAGGCACTAATCCGATTTGGCTAGTTTTAGCCTTGAAGTATTTGATGAAGGCTAGGAGTAAGTTGACAAAGTATCTTGGAAAGGAAGTGATACGAATTACGAAGGTTAACCACGTTTAACTTACTTTTTATATTGGTATCAAAGTCTAGACAGAGATGGTGTTTGATAGATAAAACAAATTGATAATAATCACACAGTAATAAATACAGTATCAATAAGTTGTGGTAATGAGGCAGAATGACCGAGCTGTTTTTGTAATGTCAAGTGAAGTTATATTTTGATGAGTTATTTTAAAATTTGCATTTGGTTTAAATGAGTTGCTAATGATGGTGTTCCTCAGTATTTTGACTATAGTCTGTTTTGGGCGACTTGATCTTTTAGGTCTGAGCTCTGGGTACATAAATTAATATTTTCTTAGAGGAATAATTTAATTTCCTTGTGAGGTGTCAACCTGGTGTAAGATTCTAACGATGGATCTATCATGACAGGTGTGACTGGCCGTGTGAGGTATGTTAATGCCGTGAAGCTGGTGTGTTGTCTGGACACTATGTAGTGGGACAAAACACGACAGTTTGTGAGAGATGTAAATGCTGTGCTGGTTAGCCTACTGTGATGATGATGAAACATGAGTTTGACAAAAATGGTACTGCCTAATCGGACTGATGAATCAATTTGGACATTACATGGCAGTAGGTAATGGGATTGATCATGACAGCCCGATGACTAATTGGACTTTGACTTTTACTTTCCAGAACTTAGATTTTTCCTTTTCAGAAAAGTTATTAAAAACACTTCGAGAACGAAGTGTCTGTCAGAATGGCCGTGTGAGGTACGACCCACTTTACTCAAAATATAGATGAATATAAATGACTATTATTTCAATAATAGTCATAAATAACATGATGTATAATGGTAACAATGGTTTTGTCTTATTGTTTTGTTATTTAGCTTGTCATATTTCAATAATTCATGTGAGTTGAACTAATTATTATTAATAATTAATTCATGATATTTGGACAACAAATATAATATTATAACATTATTTTTGAACACGTCAATTAATCTTTAAACAGACAATAATTATTATTGTTTCCGGTTATGATACTTTTGTTGCAAAAGATAGTACAGTTAATAAATTAATATAAAAGTGTTATAATTAAATACTTGATTTATAATGATTTTCAGGATGATTGTAACTATGAATCATTGTATTTATGATATTAGATGCAAATCTTGGTAGTCAGACGTGGGGTGGAGTGATGTTGGCGGTGGGGTTGTTTTTGATATGGCAGTATTTAAGGCGGGCTATCTGATGGAAGGGACTCACTCTCTCTGTCTTGCCGTAAGCCGTCACTCTGCCTCCTGTCAATGTGAATTGGCTCTGAGTACTTCGAACAAAGATCGTTATAAGATAAGTATTTGTTTGGTTAAAACGCTATTGGCCTTTTGTGTAATATCAGTTCTTTCAGCTTAATAATTGGAAATGAAGAAAAGCTAAGTGAATAATTGTATTACGTATTTACAATACGTATAAACTACGTTTTATTTATTGGTGTTTATGATTTATACAATACTTTTATTTAGCAAGCCTAAGCCATTTCTGACACACGCATATCTCCGGAACCATAAGTTCGATTTTAGTGATTCTTTTTTTATTGTACTAAATATTGTTCAACTTAGGGAAAACTGCAAGTTTCATCAAAATAGGTTCAGTAGTTTTTGAAATAGGGAATTTTAATTCTTAATTACGTACAAAAATTTGAAGTCGGTTTTATCTTTTTAAAATACTATTATTTAGAAATAAGATGAATACTTCGACTACTAATAAAACAGGTCAATCAAAAATTAAAATTTTTTGCACTTACCATTTCTTCAAACACTTAATATATTCAGTCCTACTGATTTATCTAAAACAAACCATTATTATTTCAACTCAAACTTATAACCCTTTATATTAGGAGTTAAGGTGTCGAACGCTAAATTTGAATCCATTTAAATTCAGTAACTTTCAAATTCAGTAACAGATGGTGCCAGTGGATGGATGAGAATATATTATTCCTCCTAAAACGGATGCATTATTTACCGGTGGTATAATAAATTTGAATGTAATGATAGTATTTTGTCTCTCGGTTTGTCGTTGGATGTGTTAAAATTGAATTTATCGCAAATCTAATTTGGTGATAATTTATAGCATGTATTTTCACAACTTATTGGACTTACCTACTGTTTAGTTTCCTGTGAAATATTTTGATTTATTTCAACACTATTTTATCATCACTAAGATTACTATCACAACTTGTCACGAAGCTACATCAGAATGTAAGAACAGTATTTTCAAACAAAAAGATAAAACCGACTTCAAAATTGTACGTAATTGAGAATTAAAATGTCCTTATCTCAAAAACTAGTAAACCGATTTTGATGAGACTTGAAGTATTCCCTAAGTTGAACAATACCTAGTGCAATAAAAAAAGAATTACTGAAATCGGACTTGGAGTTTCAGAGATATCGAACACAAACATAAAAACAGACTTTTGAAATTTGGCACATTTGGCAAATTACGTAGTCATTGTTTGGATGTGCTACTTTTTAAAATTCACCGCCTAGGACGAGTTTCTAAAGATTGTAGACAATTTCCAACGTCATGTTTGTGCTGGCTCATATATTATTTTCGTGGAAGCAACAGAGACGTGCGGTCGTAACAAACCAAATAAATTATAAAAAGAGATCTCTGGTGGGAGACAAGGCTTCCTTGGGACAAGTCGTAAATTTAACGGTCGAAGGAACCCCTATTTCCCCGGGCATCGCATCTAGTGTTAGCAAAACTATTCGCGTTTATGAGCGGCATCTTAAGTTTGGGAGGTGTTTTATTATACTCGGGATTGCTTCGGAGAGCGTTTTAAAATTTTAATACCGATGCGAAGATTCGCTGTGGACGTGCTGCTTATCGGCATTTGTTTAAGATTTTTTAAGTTTTTATGGTTTAGTATTTTTTGTGACATAATATTTTACTTTTCGCAATCATATTTTATTGTATAAGTAGTAATTTCTTAGTTATGTACTTAAATGTTTTCTGGTAGAGACTGACTGTTAGCAATAAGACATGCCTAATTATTGTAGTTGTACACAGTTTAAGTTTAGTTTCAATTGTACAAAAAAATAACTTTCTATTATATTCTACTGTTTTGACGGTATCTGTAATGTTAAGTCGATTACACACTATGCTATTTTTACCACTTTATCTATTGATCTGCAGTAAAAAAGTAAAAGGTTTTATAGATATAAAACCAAACTAATTTTGATTTTTGGAAAGCCACTTATAGCTTCGTTTGACCTAAAAAGTAAGAAACTGGTGCAGTGATGGACTTAGATGACATTTGTTTTCAGCATAATTGACTTTTCTTCTCAAAGTTCCAATTTATTGCGCGCCGTCGAAAACTTTTATTCTTCCGGGGATGTCTTCGTTTCGATTTTTAAATTAGTTCTGCGTAGAACTTTCTCTTTGAGGAGACTCTAGACTATTCTACTGAACGAGGTATATTATAGTTTTCAAGAATTTTGTAGGTTTATTCGTCTTTTATATTAATAAGAACTCGTCCTAGCAGACCTATTAAGTTAAGAGTTATAAAGTTTTTAAAAGAAAATATTAATTTTCTCTACATCCAGACACCTATTAAACAAAACCGACCTCTATATCTAAAATTTTTGCCTCCACTCTGGACGGAGCCTTAAGACTATAAACCCGAGCTTAAGATTTTTGGATGTAATTTAGTGTAGTAAATGTTCAGATTGTGTTGGGACTCGCTTTTAATCTACACAAAGCTCACGGCTAGTAAGCAAGTAAGACATAATCTACGCTGTAACCGTAATTAAGGTCGACTATTTCCCATTCGCCTTGGGAATATTGTGTTTTTTGGGCATTATTTAATTGAATTATTTTAACACCTCTAATGCCAATTAGTCACGTCCGTGGGCGTTGTAATGCGATACCTCGATGGGTTTACTGCGGCTTAGAACCTCCCTGACGGCCGGACGGACCAATCGCACGCAGCACTTGGCCTGCTTCGCTGACTCAGGTATTTGAAGTGATTCGGAAAATGCTTTTCTAGGAATATTGTTAGTGGATTAGACTTACCGTGACGTAAGGCGATTGTGGTGTGATCCCTCGTCTAATGCGTCATCATCATCATGTTTGGGGAAGACCTGTAAAGAAAAAATATTGTTGTTTACCTATACCTAAACTCGAGTATACCATCATAATAATATTGTGTCACAGTAGTAGATCAATCCGTTTAAATTAAAGACTTGAAAAGAGAAAAGGAACTTAAGCGAATTGTACAGGGTGTGTGTTTTGTTATACCACTTTAGGGTGCGTATGACGTGTTCTTTACATAAAGTTCACTGTGAAAGTGGCAGCGTTAAGGAGCAATATTTTTTATGATTTTTACTGGCAAGCTCCCAGGCGTCAATCGTCATGAATTTGCATACACAACAGTTTGTAAACCAGGGTGAAATAAAACGTGGAGAGAATAATTTGAACACTATTACTTTAATCACACTTCACAAAATAATAACACTTTCACAAAATAATTGGGCAGAGTTTCTGCTTAACCATTTGACTCCATACAAAAATCAGCAAAATGAGCGAGTACAGGGTATTTAAGGCTTGCTCCCCACCAGCGAGGCACGGCTGGCTGGCGTTCGTTGGCAAGTGGTGGGGGCCTCGGCAAGGCATGGCATTGGCTGGCTTGTCTGGCTTGCTGTGATTGGCCGAGACCCTTGTTTACACTCGGCCATCCTGAAACAGTTGCTCCCGCAATTGGGAGAACGCCACAATTAATACCAAATCAACTAGCTTTCTAATAGATCAATCAGGTCTTCCGTTTCTAATTGTTCATCGGAGCTGCTGGCAGAGTCAGATATAGGAGCCACGCTTCTATAGGGTCTCAATGAATCCGCTGCTACTAAACCAGTGAAACTTTTGTATCCCCTTAGCCCTTTTATGCTGCGGATCCTATATCTGTCATTACCGACTACTTTTACAATTTTATAGGGACCAGAATATAAGTCATCTAACTTGGTATTCACTTTAGATGCACTATTGGTGGGAGCTTGTTTCCAGAGCACTAGATCCCCTTTCTTATAAATACGAGCGGGTTTACGCCTCTTATCAAAGTTACGCTTCATACGTTCTGACGCTTTCTTAATTCGTGCACTTGCCTTCTCCCGCCTAGCTGCCGCTGGCTCGACAGGTCTGTCAGGAATTTCAACGTCACACCGTGGTCGACCGCTACGAGCAAACATGAGGTCATATGGTTTGTAACCTGTGCTGGAATTTAGGGAGTTGTTGATACCCCAGACTATATCCGGTAAACAATTGACCCAGTTAGGAGATGCTTCGCTCGAATCTGTAACCCGTAATGCGTCGAGTATGGTACGATTTGTCCGCTCTACCTGCCCGTTGGCTCTGGGGCATGCAATGGCATTTAAAATATGTTTAAATTGTTTATCGGTAGCAAATTTCTTAAAATATCTACTGGTAAATGCTTTTCCATGATCGGTTACGACACGATTTGGATAACCGAACAGGCTAAAAATTCTCTTTAAAACTCTAATTGTTTCTACAGAATTCACCGTTCGTACAGGTTCTGAAATTACAAACTTCGAAAAGGCATCAGTGATGACCAACAAATAAGTGTAACCTTTCTTTGACCTACAGAAAGGACCTAGATGATCGACATGAATCATTCGCATCGGCTCAGTAGGCTTAGGTATGGGATTTAATAAGCCTTGTTTTTTTCCATGTTCTCCCTTACCATACGCACAATGTAAACATGAAGAAACGTATTTGCGAATGAATCGTGTCATTTTAGGAAACCAGTAATCGTTCTTTATAAGTGCCATACACCTATCTAACCCTACATGGCCTACATCATCGTGATGCATTTGAACTATTCGCCATCTTGCCAAATCGGGGACTACCAAACGATTTCCATTAGACGTTTTCCTATAGAGCCTATCATCCACAATAACGTAGTTATTAGTAATGTTTGTATCCGCCGAATTTGCTTTCAGCTGTTCAATAATTTGTTTAAGTCTATCGTCCTGATATTGAACCGTATAAAACCAGTCGCAGACTTCGAGACGATTGACATTCATTACATCACACGGATTCCTACTTAGCGCATCTACGTGTTGCATGCGTTCTCCAGGCCTATATTCGACATTAATGTCATAGTCCTGAATGAGCAACCACCATCTAGCGATGCGGGGAAGGATATCACGTTTCGTCATGGTCGCTCTTACAGCAGTACAGTCCGTAACGACTTTCACACGCTTTCCTACCACATAGACCCTAAACCTACGAAGTGATTCGACTACCGCGAGCGTCTCTAACTCGTAACTATGATAATTGCTTTCCTCTTTACTTGTTACGCGACTAAAATACATAACAGGGCGCAGTGTACCATCGCTCTGTTTCTGCAATAATATACCTGCTATGCCTAATTTGCATGCGTCCGTGTGAATTTCGGTTGGCAGCGCGGGGTCATATAACGCGAGAGTAGGCCTGGTACATAAGCATTTTTTTAATTCCTCAAAGCTATTTATTTGTTGGGGGCCCCAAACCCAGGTTGCGTTTTTCTTTGTCATTTCAGTCAATGGTCGAGCAATAAGAGCAAAATTTTGTATAAACTTCCTAAAATAACTGCACAATCCAATAAATTGGCGTATTTCATGTACACTAGTAGGGGCTTTAAACTGTGAAACCGCTGCCAACTTCAATTCACTCGGCTGAATACCGTCCGGGGAGATTTCGTAGCCTAAGTACGTAATTTTGTTTTGTAAAAATGAACATTTCGCCATATTCAACTTTAAATTCTCATCAAGAAATTTTTTTAGAACTACCTCCAAAATTTTTAAACCCGACTCAACGTCAATAGACGGTAGAAGTAAATCGTCTAAGAACGCTAGTATATCGTACACTGATTCGCCGTTTTTCGAATTATGAACGTTAATCGAACTGACAATTTTGTTTATAAGTCGCATAAAAACAGATGGGGCATTAGCCAAACCAAAAGGGACACGTACGTACTCGTACTGACCTTCGTTTGTGATAAAAGCAGTTTTATGTGTATCTTCGGCCTGTATTTGAAGCTGATGATAACCTTGTGCTAAGTCGAGACTAGTAAAAAAATTCTTTCCAGCAAGTTTAGAAATTTGGTCGTCGATATTTGGTAATGGATACCTATCCTTTATGGTGATAGCATTAAGTGCACGATAATCTACACAGAGTCTAAAATCACCATTTTTCTTTTTAACTAAAATGACTGGCGATGCATAATTGGAATCGGATTCTTTGATAATTCCAGCGTCAAGTAAATCGGAAACTTTGGACCTGACTACTGCCTGTTCGCTGTGTGATAATCTATACGGATGGCGATAAATAGGCTGATGTGAAGTTAATCTTATTTTCATTTTTAGCAAATCTGTACAACCTAAATCACTAGTGGCAGATGCGAAACAATTATTGTAACGATGTAATAAAGTTAATAACTTATCATGATCTGTTTCATTTATTGGCCCTGACTTAATATCGGAAACATTTACTCCACCAATAGTAGCATCGGCTGCAAGACTGGTACTTAATATAGTACTGGCTAATGGCAAAGGTAAGGCAGATTTTATGGCAGATTGACTAACCTGAATGTTTGGCTGTAGCTCGTTATGTGGCTCATGGTTGTCGGCTCTCGTCAGCACCTCACCCTGGCGCCAGGTGATGTTGCTGGTGCCCGTGTTGACCACCTTCATGTATCCGTCGGCTCCACGCAGCAGTGTAGCTGGCAGTGAATAGGAAACACCTTGCAACTCGAAGTGACGGGGCGCAGTGACGACGTCGTTCGTGTCTCCATTATCTACTATCTTGACTTTTATAATGGAGGTTCCGGGCTGTAAACATTCATCTTCAGCACAGATCACTGGAAACCGTTCACGCTCTTCAATTGCATTTATGTCTTTGATAAAATCTATGTCCTCCTCTTGTTTAAGTGTTGCAGTGCCGTTGCTGATAACTAACGACATACCATTACCATTTATAACAGGCTGGCCAATCAACAAATTAATTCCTTGCATGTCGACATTTGCTAGGTGTGCCGTGCATTTCAGCGGTATGCCATCAACTTCTAGCTCAAAGGTCACTTCTCCTCGACTAGTCACAAAACCACCTGAAAATCCCTTCAATACTGTGCTCGTTGGACTTATTTCCAAATTTAGCAGTCGTGCCATGTTTGTAGTCAATACATTTACCTGGCTTCCGGTATCTAGATAGGCTTTAATGAAAATGTTATTGACCTTGACCACCTTTTTGTAAATATCACTGTAATTCTGTATTATCTTGATTTCCTTGACTGACTGTGATACGCCAGGCTTCGCAGAAGAAGCACTGTTACATCGAGTGGCTATGTGACCTTTAGCACCACATTTAAAACATGTACGCTGGTCAGGTTGAGGGCAGTTACGAAGAATGTGGCCAGTCTTTTTACAGCGCGGACAGGGGTCTACATCTGGATTAACAGTGACACTTTTCTTTTCAGACGAATTCTTGTTGTCTCGATTGAACATTCGTGAATCGGAAAATTGTGGCGATTTATAGTCGTCTAAGGCACAGAGAAAGCCCTCATACAATTCATCCGGTCGCTCACACTGATATGCCCGTGCATTAGCTTGAAGAGATGCGGGTAGGCCACGAATAATGCACGAGACGGTTGCACTATCCGATAACTTACACCGGAAACATAATGCAACTTTTTCCTGGTAGTACTTTGTCATAGTTTCTGAGGGTAGTTTTCGTCGTTGCATCATCTCTTCTAACAAATTTCCGTAATCACGATAACGAGGAAAAGCTCTTACTAGCATCAGCTTCCAATCTTCCCAACTGTAATCGTAATCTTCTAGTCTATTATACCACTTCCTGGCTTGACCTCTTAATTTGTCTTGGAGGTAAAATGCTTTTGTTTTATCATCCCATCCGTATATTTCGCCTAGCTGCTCAATTTTTCTGATCCAGGCCACTACTGTGCAGTCCTCGTTGTCGGGGTCAAACTCGGGAATCAACGAAGCAGCTAGATGTTCTCTAGCTTTAGCAGATGTGGGTAATTCTGCATTGAGGTCACGAACAACCCTCTGCACCTCATGCTCGAGAAGATTTTTGAGCATTTTTCTGGCGGGAGGTGGCGAGTCTTCATGCGGGTCGGGAATATCATCTCGTAGTGGCGATGAATCACTCCACCCTGGCGGCCGAACCAAATGCCGATCTTCCTCTCGAGGTCGATTTCTTTTCATCCCTTCTTCTGATTGTAAACCAGGGTGAAATAAAACGTGGAGAGAATAATTTGAACACTATTACTTTAATCACACTTCACAAAATAATAACACTTTCACAAAATAATTGGGCAGAGTTTCTGCTTAACCATTTGACTCCATACAAAAATCAGCAAAATGAGCGAGTACAGGGTATTTAAGGCTTGCTCCCCACCAGCGAGGCACGGCTGGCTGGCGTTCGTTGGCAAGTGGTGGGGGCCTCGGCAAGGCATGGCATTGGCTGGCTTGTCTGGCTTGCTGTGATTGGCCGAGACCCTTGTTTACAAGTTTTAAAAAAAAACTCTTTCAGTGCTGCTACTTTCACAGTGAACTCTGTACAGTGGATAGTGGACACCTTAATTAACACTTATAGTTTTGTTACACACCCGGTCTATAAAAGTAGCGAAGATTCGACACGTATGAATACACCATATTTTGCATAACAAAATGCAAATGTTCTCTACAACGTAGTCCCATAATAAAGTTTATGGCTACCCGCATACGGGTATAAGAATAAGACAGACGATGCTCATCTTAATCATGCGGTCACGTCCAATCTTTTCGGTCTGGGTCTGTGTTCACGTGGTGTAAAATTTATGGAAATTGCATCCTCACATTATGTCCAGGAGGGGAGACGTCTACGAGAGCTGAAATATGGTTTGTTTTGTCATATTTTGGGATAGAGATGTTCCGTATAAGGTATTGTTGGATTTAGTTATCCCATGATAGCAAAATACCCATAATATACAGACGTAAAAATGTTTTGTCCTTAAGGCCATCCCCCGAGCATACATTTGCCGCGTCGCGCGTCGCCGAGTACGCACCAAAACGTCGTTTATGATATTGTCGATCTATTGGCGTGTGTTTCAAATAACAGTAATTTGTAAATACTAAGGAGATGCTGAATGTACATGCTTGAATTTTAATAAATCGGTTTTACTTTGGAAGCTGATATCATTAGTATAATAAACAAAAACAGAAAATTTAAAACGTGGAAAGGAATGTTGATATGCTGAAGATTATTGCTGTATTTTTATTATAACTTTGTAGCTTTCAAATTATGAGTTAATAAGCCACTAAATACGGCAAATTACGGAATCTCCGTAGGGAACGCCCATAAGCGATTTTTATGACATTTTACCTGAGGTAAAATGAATTTTTTAAACTTAAAGTTTCACACACATTGTAACTAATAACAGTCAAATCTAATAATTATTATTTTCATTATGTATTGTCAATTAAGATTTAAAATATCAGAACAAAACTAAAACTATTTACAAATTATTTTATGATAAATTTTTAGCTAATATTTCCCCTTGTTAACTTTGTCTAGAATTAAAAGAGCTAATATAGGTAATATGAAACAGAAACTACGTATTGGAACTCCAGGATAATAATTACTTTCTTATCTGGGAAACTAGCTATTAAAAAGAAACTCTTGGGATTATAAAAAAAAAACCTCAAAGTTGCAATCTCTTCAAACTTGTAACAGGATCATGAACAAAGATCCTTTGGGTGAAGCTGAGTTCTTAAGGTTATAAAGAAAACTTCTTCTAGAATCAGCCGGTAAGTACGATCTTTATTTCAGAAAAAACACCCATCGTATTTATAGTATCATGAACATAAGCCTGATAATTTACAATAATTGTTATGAGAAGGTTATGACTTTCAGAATGTACAATAGTTTTTTCACGAACGAATTTCACGTCGCACAAACAATGGTCGCTGTCAGGTTCGAGTTGTAATAATTTACTATTATTTATTCAACAAATGCACTTATCAATATAAAAAGTAGCCAGTAGCCGATTCTCAGACCTACTGAATACACATATAAAATTTGGCAAAAATCAATAAAGCCATTTCGTATTCGTACGGTAACTAACATTGTCACACGAGAATTTTATGTATTACTAGCTATCCCGGCAAACGTTGCTTTGCCATAATTAATATAAAGTACCTATTACACCCATATTTTTTTTTGAAGTGACTAAATAAGTATGTTACCATAGCAACGTCTATCGCTATCCCGTCGCACAGACAATGGTCGCCGTCAGTCTCGAGTTGTAATAATTTACTACTGGCTGTCCCGGTGAACTTCGTGTCACTTTAAAACCTTCCCTGGACTTCTACGAATATTTAAAGACTAAAATCAGCCCAATCTGTTCAGCCGTTTTCGAGTTTTAGCGCGACTAACACATTTGAAAATCTATTTTTATATATAAGATTATTTATTCAACAAATGCACTCATCAATATATAAAGTACTCAGTAGCCGATTCTCAGACCTACTGAATATGCATATAAAATTTGGTAAAAATCAGTAAAGCCGTTTCGGAGGAGTTCGTGGACTAGCATTGTGACACGAGAATTTTATATATAAGAAGAAGAAGAAGATAAGATAAGAGATAAAAGTTTACAAAATATGAGGCTCAAAATATTATCTGTCTGTCCATTCAAGATCCATCCATACTATTATCATAATAGGGATGATGACAAGGTCAAAGATTATCGAATTTTGTTAATAAAATAAAGAAATCACGGTAAAAAATAAGTGGTCCCAAAATTTCAGCTCGATAGCATTTGTATTTTCTTTTGTTATGCGCCTTCAAAGTTGGATAATCAAGTCAAATTTTTTTTCAATTAAATTTCTTAATATTTTTATACAATTCGATAACTTATGCAATTAAAAGCAACTTTTGTTATGAAACCACTTTCATAAACGCAATATTTAATATACCTATCGAACAAAATTCTCTCCCGATCCATACAAACTACGAAAGAGTGACGTAAGTCTTTCGTAGCACTTTGTATGGAGCGTTTCGGGCAGGTCTATTTTATGAGATGTTTGAATTGTCATATCTTGGTGAATTTTTAAGCTATCAGAGTCATTCTTTCAGCGATGTTTCTATTTTTTAAGGGTCTTTCAATTACCAATAAGAAAAAAAGAATCAAGCCTATTGTGAGAGTCCTGGGAAAGGACGAGACACTTATTATCCCGGAAAATGTACGGTTCCTACGCGATAAACCAATTTTAACGCAACGGAGTTGCGGGCTTCGTCTAGTCTTAAAATAAAAATTGTGCATTCACACTTTAACCTTATTTGTAAAAAAAATTAAAACTAACTTAACAAAAATAAGTGATAATATTTGAGGGTGTGTACGTGTTCCTTGTAGAGAGTTCACTGTGAAAGTAGCAGCGCTGGAAGACGATTTTTTTCACTTTTGTATGGGCAAGGGCCCGAGCGTCACGAGTTTCCACATACAAAAGTGAAAAAATATTTTGGTCTTTCAGCGCTGCTACTTTCAAAGTGAACTCTCTACAAGGAACACGTACACCCCTTAAAGTATTATCACTTATTTTTGTTCGTCGAAGAAAAAACGTTATGAATTGTAAAGTAACGCATTACATATTGTAATGTGTAAGAAGTGTTTTCATGTTTTGACGATAATGATCTTTACGCTAGAAATACCTTTTTGGAGCAAAACACCAGGTGTAGAATCAATCTTATCAGATGTAACGTGATGTTATTGAAATAGGTACTGCTGATTGTTTGGTTTTTACAAGTTGTGCGATGCTTCGGTGCACATGGGCCGAATCAAACTAAAAACTACCATCGAGGATTTTTTTTATGTAATAAGGGGACAAACGAGCAAACTCGCAGCATCAGAAGAGCTGCAGGTGCGTTGCCGGCCTTTTAAGAGGGAATAGGGTAATAGGGGAGGGTAAGGATGGGAAGAGAAGGGAATAGGGTAGGGGATTGGGCTTCCGGTAAACTCACTCACTCGGCGAAACACAGCGCAAGCGCTGTTTCACGCCGGTTTTCTGTGAGAACGTGGTATTTCTCCGGTCAAGCCGGCCCATTCGTGCCGAAGCATGGCTCTCCCACGTATAAAATTGATTCATAAGCAGGTGACTGCCCTACGTTATTTAGACGGGCTATGTCAAATCAATCTTTTCCGGTCGGGTTGATATGACCAAATTACGTAGGTCCACTAAGTATCTTTCTAAGATATCATTTTCCTGGCCTCAAAAAAGTGTTAGTTTAAAAGAACTAGATAAATAATCTGTAGATTGTAGAGGATATTATGTACACTTGTTACTCACTGGCACTATTATTATTAGGACGATTAAGTTTGTTTGCACAGTCCTCAGACCAAATAAGACTTTTTATTTGGTCTAAGGTACCGTCACGCCGTATATTTTCAATTTGATTTTTATTTTTAGTATTATCCTTTTCACAGTATGTACAATTAACTATATAATCTATATCTATACATATTATAAAACAAAGTTGATTTTTTTTCCTCATGTCCCTTTGTTCCCTTTAATCTTTAAAACTACGCAACGGATTTTGATGATTCTTTCATTGTTAGATAGCCCATTTATCGAGGAAGGTTATAGGCTATATTTTATCACGTTAATACTAATTGGAGCGAAGAAATAGGGGAAAATTTGGAAAAAACGGGGAAAATTATTTGAAAGGGTTTATCTCGCGAACTACTGGAGCAATTTTTATGATATTTGGCACAGAGAAGTAGACCACGTGAAGGATCATACATAGGCTATCGATTTTAATAATTTTTTCAGTGGCTATATATTTTATACCCGTGCGACGCCGGGGCGGGTCGCAACTCGCTAGTATAATATAAATTTCTCGTGTCACAGTGTTTGTGTGCGAACTCCTCCAAAGCTCCTCAACCGATTTTAATGAAATGTACTACATTTGATGCACATTCGTTAGGCCTGAGAATAGGTTTTTATCTACTGGAAAAACAACTTTTGCCGGATCTGTTAGTATTAAATCTATTTTGCTGAAACAAATTATTAATTTCTTTACGTATCTACCTAATGTATCACTTTTTTATCAGGTCAATCATTTTATAATCTTATACTTTGGAGCTATAACATCTTAATATTTTGTCAAAAGAAACATGTATTTCAACAATCA
The DNA here is from genome assembly GCA_905333045.1 of Lysandra bellargus. Classification (NCBI taxonomy): domain Eukaryota; kingdom Metazoa; phylum Arthropoda; class Insecta; order Lepidoptera; family Lycaenidae; genus Lysandra; species Lysandra bellargus. The sequence goes on from HG995355.1 coordinate 8,136,161, forward strand.
GGTATCGGTATTATTGATAGAGATTGCTCATACTGTAGTACCAATAAAGACGAGCCCGCTCCTTAGGGAAGGAACTTATATCCCTCAATATACCTTATCTTAGGTCTTATTTCGAAACATTTTATTGCTTATATACTTATAGAATACGCGAAACTCGGCAGAACTAGGGTAATGTATATTTTATTTGTGGGTTTTACCTAAGAACTGTGTAATAGCAAAATGTAAAGTTGCAATTTTTTGCAAGATTGTGAGTTTTATTTTCTTAAAATAATTAATACTATTAAAAAAACTAACAAAACTATTGTTTTAAATTCCAATTGTTCAACAAATATTTCGGTTGCAGTTCACTAACCTACAATAAAAGTGCAAAAAATCTCTCACTAACAAACACAAAACAATGCGTTTTAAAAATTAAAGATTCCTAAAAAATTCGCACAATTGCAATTCTTACGTTATTGTTCAGCAAAAACTTAGGATAACCCTAATTCAAAAACATGGTATACCGTTACTACTACTAATAAAAGCAAATTCACGAGAACAGGAACAACAGTAATGGTAATCTTTTCAACAGTTTAACAAAACAAGATTTTTTCTTCAACTGCAAATTGATGCTTTTGCGAAGTGCTAATAAAATAGAATATAACAGTTTTGACAGACAGGTTTATATTCAACAGTAACTATTATGTTCTTAACGGGAACGCTTTGTGTTAACTATTAGCATTATTTTAAAGTTGTATGCATTTAATTTGGGCTTTGCTAATATTCCATTTTTAATTTTGTAATGTTTTTAAGTTTTGTTGTAGTTTTTTAGCACAGTGAGTAAAGTATAAGATTGCAATTAATTATATTCATTTAATGTGTAGGTATTATAATAAATCCAATATCGTTATTTTAAAAAGCTTGCAAAAGCTACAAAGTTTGGTATTAGTTGATTTATGTAATTCATCTAAGCCGAGCATTAAAATGTTTATCAAAAAGTTATATAAATCTTCACAGAATTTTCGGGAGTGCATGAATATTTTGCTTAATCACAGTAAGTTCTCGCATCCCAAAAATAAATGAAAGTTTGCGGTGGTATACCCTCTTATGAAAATTAAACGAAACCGCGCTACATACACTTATAATTTTAATTCTTTACGCTGTGAAACGGCAGTGAAATTTTCATCAGCGCTGTTTTCTTTTTCAATAGAAATTTAAATAAAAGTATTAGGAGTTTCCGACTCCTTATACGATAGTGCTCGGGTGAAATATGTGTAGGTACATTACATTAAAACTGAGTGAGTTAACCTCAATTTTGAAGATTTTAAATGAGGGCTGCGAAAATTAAAATACGCTCTTTACGTGTATATTTCGGTAGTTAAAATCTGCCTCATTACGAAAATAATGAGCCCACTTAGCTATTAGGTAGCGCAATTTAAAAATGGCTGCCTAAAGTTTCGAATTCACAAGATAAAATTAGGATTACTATAATATGCTAGAAGTAGCGCTTATGTTGTTTACAATTACTACAATCGAGTTTTTATTTATTAAATACAACTGCTTACATAAATGAATAATAATTAATAGACAATGTTAATTAATGGATAAGTATTTAATTTTTTTATTTTTATTTTAATAGTTACTGAACGCTTCTAACTAGTAACATAAATATTTTATTCATACAGCAGAACTTTAACTAGCTTTTCCTAAAACTACACAATATTATGATGATTGTATGAGTTTTATTAAGTATATTAATTATTTTTAAATTAAATTAATCAATTAAAATATTAAATTAATTAAATTAATCAATTAAATAAATTAATTAAAATAAATTATTTTTATTAAGTATATATTAAGTATATAAATTAAGTATATAAATTATTTTTATTATTATAGATCACAATTTAAATCAACAAATGCAATTTTATCACCACAATGTTCCTGAAAAACATTGTAATGACAAAGCTGAAAGTTTTAATTTGCCGAAATGTCAGGTTTTTTGTTTTTTTTTTTTCACTAAAGGTAATTTCGTTGGGAACAAGAGACCTAATTAGAAGTTGTAAGAGGTGGCTCGGGCTGGGCAGGGTATTAACGCGACATGAACATGTACAGTTAGCAAAAACAGTAGACACACAAAAAAATCGCCGAAAAAGGCAAAAAATATACAGGGGTTAACAAAAACTACATTGCCAATAAAGGCTTAGGGTGCACATGAGCACCACCAAAAGAGTTTAGGTACTGTGAAAGTATTAGAGCTGAAAGAGTAGTATTTTTGTGATTTGTCTGAACTAGAGTCCGAGCGTCATGAATTTGGCCACACAACCGTTTAAAAAAGTTACTGTTTCAGTGCTGCCACTTTCACAGCACACTCTACAATCTACATCCTTACTAATGTATTTGGGTATTTGTTATATTGCGTGGGTATTTGTTACGTTTTCACGCAAAAATTACTTGACGAATCATCAGGAAACTTTGTACACATTCTCTTGAAGGTATCAGAAGTAAAATAAAAAAAATGTTGACGTGGACGCCGACAAAGTCGCGATCAACAGCTAGTTAGGCTAGTAACTTATGAACATTGCACATGTTATAATAATATCTTGATCACCTACCCAAAATCCAGACTATATGTCGTATGATAGTAATTTCTTGACATCTTACTGTCACAACATTTTTAGCTTAAAAAGTTTTTATGTCGACTCTACGATGTGGCAAGAAAATTGCAACTACCCACGTATTAGATAATTTTGAACTTACCTGGAACAAATTAACAAAGTTGGTAAATTTACATACTTGTGACAACATCTCTAAGCTTTATTATGTCTATTTTTAAACATAGAAACTACTTCTTCGCTATCAAAATGGTACGGCAAAATTACTTGAATTATGTACATTTTATAGTCGTGTCCCTGTAAAACAATAGTTGATTATCATAGACAGGATCAGGAAACGTTCAGAAAAATCTACAGTTTATCACAGCATAAAAATATCATATAAAATAAAAATAAAACTTTAAACAGACTGTGTGACAGAATACAAATTATTACTTTAAATCGCAAAAATAATTTTATTGCTGGCACTGTATAAAAAACTTATTTATATTCTATTTCGTTCCAATTTCCAAATGTTTTGTCTAAAATATTGCACGAATCCGTTTAATCGGCTTTGGAGTACCCGCAACATGACGTTTAAAAGTAACTCAACTATTTTAGTCGCTCGAATCAAATCGACATATTATTCTAATTTATGTTTCCATTTGAATAAAACTTGTATGAAAACCATGTAAAGATATAAAATTATAATTATATGACTATTTTAAGGCTTATAATAATAAATTGTCAAAGAATAAATTAGTGTAATAAATAAGCGCACTAAAATAATAGTTTTAAATTAATATAGAGCGCACGATAATGAGAAATTAAATCAGGAGATTTGCAAGAAATAGATTGACGTTAAAAATATGATTTCATTATTTATTTTTGTTATTTATGAAATAATTTAGTCGCTAATGATACCTGTTGTTTATTTTTTATTTATCTTAACTTTTAAACACCTTTTTTAATGGGGTCCTAACGTTTTATCCGTTGCCGATGCCAAAATATATTTTTCTAATCCAATATTCCACATTTTAAGAACCAACCTACGTGATTTTTGAAAATTCTATACCGTAACGAAGATACAAAATCGTTTTGTTCCATAAAAACCTTCCTCGGTAGAACTTTTATTGTAGGGATTTCATAAAGTGGTACGTCTGCTTGAATCTTTAAGTCGCTTGATGACGTTTTTTGGGAATACAGAGTAAAGGAGTCCCCCTTCACGACGCAATTTTTTCCTATATTGAGTATTCCAGCTCCCTGAAGTTGTTCTACTTTTAATTCCGCGTCGCATATGATTTTTGTTGTACATTGATCACGACAAAAGAATAAGTATGTATTTCCCACATTTAATTGATTCCAGCTGTTTTCACAGACTGCGGTGTCAGCTTTACACTTGTTCGTAATGTGATCCATAACGCACAGGTCAGTGTCTGCCTTCAATTGATATATGGGACCTTTTAGCTGACAAATGAGTGACGTAATATCGAACGTCACACACTCGTGTGTCGTCACTGGAACGTATGTTTCCTTCTGTATATTAATGGCGGTGTGAGTTGATATCGGAGTGATACTGATGATGTTTCTTCCCTCTTGATGTGGAATTGATACCAGGTGAAATAGTTCGTAAATGTCTCTATTTTCATTTCAAAGATAATAAATTGCTGATTCAGTCTTGTGCGCACCTTCATTATTTGGTATATTTTTGGCAAATCTTCATCTATATTGTCATAGGGTAGTGATAATTCCCTTGAAATCTGTCCTGCAATAATGTTCAATTCTTCCTTCAGTTGTTTCGGCGTGATCAAGTGTATATTAAATTTCCCATAAAATACATTCGTAATTCTGTCCAATAAGCGTTTTGAATTGTTTTCAAATTTAATAAAACATTGTTAGCGATAATTGATGACATGGCGAATTCACTGTCTTCTGATAATATTTCTATTTCGCCGTTAATTCTATTGACATTTTCCTCAAAATCATTTAAATGTTGATTGATAGTTTTGAACTGCTTGTCCATGGCATCCTCAATTCTTTGTAAAAGATTGTTCTCCGCCTCGATCACTGAAGTTTGATTTTCCTAACGTTTAGGGGTCCTAACGTTTTATCCGTTGCCGATGCCAAAATATATTTTTTTAATCCAATATTCCACATTTTAAGAACCAACCTATGTGATTTTTGAAAATTCTATACCGCAACGAAGATACAAAAGCGTTTTGTTCCATAAAACCTTCCTCGGTAGAACTTTTTATAACAAAAATTATCCAAGTTGCCTAAGGCCGGTCACGTCTCCTGTTATTGACAAATACACCTAAAACGGCTTAAGCCGTAGAAAATGTTTCTGCAGGGGCCAAAGCGCTTTAATTACTAAGCAATTTATAGAGAAAGCTGTGGTAATAAGATAAAGAGGTAGGCAGGAAATATTTAATGAATTAAGGTTATATTTGACCAGACTTCCCGCGCGGCCATGCAGAAATTTTGCGAGAGCCGTAGGCACAGAAATGTAGCCTATGTCCTACACCATGATCATAAGGCACTACTACCAGTTGGTCTATGTTTGTACCTCATAAAAATCGCTTATGTAATTCGTGGGATTAGCGCGTTGAAACAAACAAACTCAGAAACAAATTCAGTTTTATTAAACTCTACTTCTTTACTTTTTAAGTTATGACTTAAAAAGTAAAGAAGAAAAAATATATGAATTAAGTAATTTACTTTAATAGTAGCATTAATACATACTTTACAATGCGTTCCAAAAAAATTCAAAATAAAAATATTATATAGTTACATTTTTAATAAAAGAAACATTTTATTGAGACAAAGGTTTAATCTGGAACTAATAGTACACAATAAAGGCCGGCGCTCGCATTAATACACGGAACTTCTGCCAGTAACATCCTATAAAAACTTGTCACACATATTGCCCTGTGACATCATTGGTATGTTGTTATAGTTGCAAATTCTATATTTAAAACCATTGCTATGCTGAATCAAGTTATTTAAAGTACCGATGTTTTAAAAAGGGAGTACATATATATTTTTTAGGTTAATTTTTTCAAAGTTAACCAATATTTTACTGTTAAGCTCAGAAAAGGCATCTTTTGAAAATTTCTTATTTCACCTTTAGCCACAATTATAAAGGTAAGGTTGCGGATTTTCCAAAATCACCACCTTGGGGCATCTAAAAATGTCCCGACCCCAAAAATATGGCCCCTCAACTTTTACCCTCCTGAAAATCTATAAGATTATATCGGAATGCTCACAACTATAACCTCGCTGCATTTATTTCTGAAACCAGCTTGTACAAATTGAGGTCCGAGTCAATTCAGATCGTAACGCGACGCGTAGATGCATATTTTCTAAATTTGTACTGAATTGACAGATTTCGCGAGCGTGAGACGTCTTGCAAATCAGCTGTTTGAAACTTTTGAAATGCATCCATATATGTATACGCGTCTGCCGTCGCTGTCTGAATTGACCCTTAGGGGTAAAAATTAATGTAGCAGACTCGTCCACAGGGGTCATAAACCTTTTGTTGTATAACCTCCTAAGCATCCCCCTTAAAAACTATCTTCTTGATTTTATGTAGCTCGTAAACTTAGTCACTCGACTCCCAAATTGCGGTGCGTATGAATAAGTTACGATCTTGATTAAAACTAATTAAACGGTGAAGTAACTTATGTTGGACATCTGCAAAATATAGTACTTAGATCGTAAAATGTTTACCAGGACTAGGTAGATATTACAGATAGCTACATTAAGGCGCTATATTGTAAAAACTGTCCTTTTTGACGTAATACTATAGGACCCTCAGAAATGTTACAAATCTGGTAATGCTATATACATATCTTCATAGCCTTATCTAGGTTTGAATAGAACCAGAAACACGATTAATGTATTTTGCCTCGATACATTTCTCGATCGAAATGACCTCTTAAAAATACGAAATTTGAAGATTATTTTTAAACGAAAATAGATGTATTGTAGGAAATTAGTCTAATTGATAGACACCTTTGCAACTCAAAATCGTATAGAAGCATTTTGCTTAAATGCTCTTAGTTATTTTTTAAATGATTATAATTACGTTTTTTCGCATGTTTTCCGAGCGAGCCGATAGCTTCTGGCCGCAGCGTATTCACGACTTTATAGTCATACAAATTAAGTTTAAAATTGCCCTTGCGGTAAAATCACTTTCGATATAGCGCCTTAATTAATATAATAATAGATTATCTATACATCTATACACATAAATAAAATTGGAGCGTCTGTTTATATGAAAACACATAGTAATTTTAGGTTTTTCTGAAGGATTTTAAGCTTAAACTACCAAAAAATAGGAATTTGTGCCGAAGTATACCCTGGTTCCGAAGGTGCTGTAGAGAACTCTTGAATCCTTATACCTCTAGATTCGGCATACAATATTATGTTCGACAATTCCGGCGTTGTTTCAACAACTAAAAGCATATTTAAATGTCAATGTTTCAATTTAAATACTAATCATTATCATCACTATAATAATGCCATGTTACATGTATCATCATTTTAGGTACTTACCTATTATCAAAACTCTTGCCTTTGATCATATTATTCTTGTTTCACCGTTTTGTTTACTGATTTTCAAAACTGTTTTATAGCTGTATTTATACACTATAGAGATACAATAACCCGAATTTCGTACCATGCTTACGAAAGTGGTGATCTGATAATGAAATCCTCTGATAAGGAACTCCTGGGACACACATAGACGCGAAAACTATTTCTGTATTCAATCTTCATAATTTTTCAGTCAGTAGCAGCTAACTTCAGCGTAATTTCTATGTGTAATTTACCACATTACACATAACCTATTTTTTAAATCTAAAAATAAATGTAAGCATAGCAAGTTCACCTTCAAGGATAAACTCAAACTCAAACTCAAACTCAAATTTTTTTATTCAGAATAAATTTTTGCAAATATTTTCTGAAAGTCTACATGATGCCTACCACCGGTTCGGGAACTAACCCGGCGAGAAGAACCATAGAAAAGCTCACCATAGAATAAACATAATATTCTATGGTGAGCTTTTTTGTAGATCTAGAAAAGGAGAATATTTCCGCCATACATTCTTTTGTTATGTCTCATATTATAGAGCTTAGGTAGCATTTTCCTTGAAAGATGCTAGATAGCTTAATTTTTTCCGACACCTGTTTACTCAAATGCACACATAAACTAAACAAAATAATCCTTCGATCATTGATTCTTGGGAATCTATTGTTATTCTATTGTGTCTCGCTTACCGGTGAGGTTATGGGGCTTCATGGATTAATAATAATAATAATAATAATAATTTTTATTTGCGAAAATATGGTACAGAGGGTGATACAATTCAAGCAGTGTTTCACATATTTTGTCGATTTTTCGACGTGCAAAATGTTATTACAATTATTTACAGTTAGTTAGATAAAAAAAAAAGCCTAAACCTCCCAAAAAACCATTATTTCGATTGATAAGCCTTTGAATTTACTACGAGTATACAGACAAACAGAACTTTGTATTATAATATGTAGGGATTAATAAAATTTAAATACGTATTTTGTGGTCACATTGACGGCTAAAGGCCAAATTAAGGCATTGGTTGTATGTGAGCCACCTTCAAATACTTTCTTTATTTTGTTTTTAGTAATTGTTGCTATAACGGCAATAGAAAAACGTTAGATAGGCCAACTATCTAATTAGCGCGATTCTTGAGATATAGCCTGGAGACGGACAGACAGACAGGCTTCAAAGTATTTGTAATAAGTTCCCAGTTTTGCTATTTGGTTGGTAAGGTTGCTTAAACCTTAAAAAGGGATTTCTTTTTTCTCTTTTTTATAATCTTTGTTATCACATTTTGCTGACGCGGTCGCGGGCAGCAGCTGGTAATAATAATATGTTTGTAACACGTAAAACAGTGGATACCATATTATGACATATTTTCAAATATATTTGTATGCTTTATTCTATGGCAGTATCTAATATTAAATCTATACTATCTATACTAATATTATAAATGCGAAAGTATCTCTGTCTGTCTGTCTGTCTGTCTCGCTTTCACGCCAAAACTATTGAACCGATTGTAATGAAATTTTGTACACAGATAGCCTGAGTAAGGACATAAGCTATTTTTTAACTGAAAAAAGGGGTTGTAAGGGGGTGTTTATGCGTAAATTAGTTCAAATTAAGTTAGTTCCAAAAATTCATAACAGATGGCGCTAAGAGTCGCCTACATCTTGCTATCGCTTGCATGAGCAAATCTTCTTATAGAAAGACGCATGAGCGTCTTTCTATAAGAGGTGGTACCATGTTTAGCTGTTGCGTCTTTCGATTCATTCGATTGTTATACACGTTATTAAATAACTCACTACTCAGTACTTTATCTATGCAGTGATGAGTGACGTAACCTTAAACCTACCAATGATAAATAGATTATGGGTAATGCTAAAGTTGTGAAATGGGGGCTAAAATATAAGCTTTAACATTTGGTATAAAGATTAATTTTAAAAAATGAAAAATTATGTGCACACTGCACAGCTGTTTTGGGTTTTTTGATTTAAGGGGTACCACTGGTACTAGGGTTTTCAAAGCTTTAAATTTGACACCAATTTTATTGACACCTATAAATTATCTCTATATATAAAAATGAATCCATATTCGCGTGGTCACAACATCACGCCTGAACGGCTGGACCGATTTCGCTGAAATTCGTCATAGAGATACTTTGAGTCTCGAAGACCAAAGTTGTCCCGGAAAATGTACGGTTCCCGCACAATAAACTTTTATGATTTTCGCTTATACTATTTAATCTATTTTGATGAGATTTGGCATGGATATACTAATTTTAATCTATTGTTTACTTAATTATACTGTGGCGGTACCCACAATTCGCCTAACAATCCTGCATCGCGCTATCGAAGTTTTCTAAGCGCGGCGGTATATATACGACAGCTGAAATGTATCACGTGGGCTTCGGCCTGACCGGGCATAACACCTCGCTCGGTCGGAAGATCTTCCTTTGGCCACTGCGCTTATTCCCACATTGGTGACCCTCGACAGAACACGCCTCCTTCATCATCTCACTCCCCGCCCCTCCGCACCGCGCCAGCCAGCATCGCCTCATCAGGTACCTCGTCCACTAGCCGCAATGTACCGCGGCCTGGGCGACTCCGCATCGGCATCATCGGGCTTTCTCACTACACCGACCGGTCAGCAAGTAGAGCACATCTCTCCTGGTCAGCACGTAGCATCGGCCCCGCACGGCAGCTATCCGACTCACTGGATCCCGTGCAGCAGCTTACAGTTCCGACTCACTGGGACTCACTGCAACAGTTCCGACTCACTGGAACTCTCTGGCACTGGCGACTCAAGCGACAAGACTTAAAGATTCGACCTCCGGTCTTCGGGGGGGAGTGATGTGGCGGTACCCACAATTCGCCTAACAATCCTGCATCGCGCTATCGAAGTTTCGGAGAACGGCAAGATATATACAACGTCTGAAATGACGTCAGTGGGCTCCGGCCTGACCGAGCATACCACCTCGCTCGGTCGGAAGATCTTCCTTTGGCCTCCACACTCATATCCCACAATACCAATTCGAATTAAATAATGATCGTTGAGGCAGGACAACGTCTGTCGGGTCAGCTAGTATTAGATAAAATATAATATATCATGTATATAATATAATGTGCCTGCAGTATCTAAACAGCTTTAATACCAGCTGGTAAATAACATTTCAGATATGTATATCAAGCATTGCTGTTTATTTTAATGTTAGTTAAAAAGTGTGTTAACATCCTCAATAATCTCCACTTAAAGCAATTAATAACACTAAAATTTTCTAGTTTCAATGACTGTTTTAAACCAACAACAAGAAGTTTTTAATGTCTTCATGTCTTTTTATTTTAGATAGTTTTAGCCATAGTCGGACACAATCTACAAGTCTAGACGAAGTCTGCACGCAAACTGAGAGATTAAAGCCAAGATGAATAGTGAGATGAAGTAAATGCCTTGACGTAGCAGAGCCTTGTTCTGTCACGTACACTCTTTCTTATTTAACCTTTTTGGCCCGAGCAAATAGAATGGGACACATTTTTATGTAAAACCTGCACCTTTTTGTTGCTACTTTTATTTTAAATGCTTACTATGGTTGAGGTCATGTAAGAAGTAAATATTATGTAGTAAATATGTACCACATAATAATGATATTTAAGTCTTAAGTTTTACTTAGATTACATTAAGTCAAATAAATTCCAGATATCTGGTATGGAATAAAAAATTTAATTAGGCTGAGGTCTGAGGATAATGACAGCATTTTAAGTCGCTAATTGCCGACTGAGCCTGAGTGATTTTTTGTTAAAAGCTCTACATTAATAAAATTCTGATATAAAAAGCCCCAAGCCTGCGCTACAAATAGGTCCATTGTTGATATCACAGCCATTAAAATTATGAATCATGTACCCATAAAGTCGAACAAACAGGATAGGCGGGATATTTTGTACCACCCGAGCACTCATAAAAGCTCGAGCCCTAAATTAGCTCGATTCTTTGTCACCCCTTTGAGCAACCCTAAAAAATTCTACCACCGTCTTTGTCTAACAGTTACCACCACATTCCCATCCACGAACTGCATCAGGAAAATCAACGTAAAACCGACCGAGATGAAACGAGATAGAATAAAATATATGCACTAGTACAGATGACAGAGAGAGAGTCATACGTAGTAGTAGCCATGAAGGTACAGCGCGTAGCGGGAGCGAGCGAGAGGAGGGAAACCCTCGCGCGAGAACGGGACGGGACGAAAATTAACTATCCGAGGGGAGAGGAACAGAGCTTCTTCAAGCGGGGTGGTTGGTTAGTCCGCTTTCGGCCGCGATCGAGGCGGTATCGCTTCTCGAAATCGTTTCGCTGGAGAACGATTCAAGTTGTGCAGATTCAATTCCTGTGTATTGTATTACGTTTCGTTCGCCTTGGATTCTTTTGGACATGGTCACACGTGTTTCATGTTTTGTTCCTTTGTGAATATTTATTTTGATTTTCGTGCTACTAAACTTGTTAATTTGTTTTGACAATATTATGCGTTTTTCGTTTGGATTTCTGTGCGTGTTATGATAGCAGATAAATACTGACTTATCTAAGAAGATACCAAAGAAGATGAGTGCCAAAATGTTATTATATAATTTCTCCTTGTTTTCTGCGGTTATAACTTGGATTGGAGTGGTAGCTGAGGAGGAGGTTTCGTCGCCTTTAAGGGTAGCACAATGTAGAGCGACATGTCTTCAAAAGGTAAGGTTCTTAATTTTTTTGTTATGCTTTTTTTATCTATTTTTGGGGAGGAGGGTTTTGTCAATAAGACATTTTGCTATGCTTGCTCATTTCTTTTCGGCACCATAATAGTGAATGCCATGAGTCTTGTTTGGCTTCTACAATTTTTATTATAATTAGCATTTATTTAGAATCAGTTCCAAACGTTAAATTTATTTGCTTGCTTTTCCACTTCATTGGAAAATGGATCTGAAAACTTTTTGCGACCTAGTAGCAGAGTAAGCTCTACATTTATCAAAAGTTGTCGAACTAGCGCAAGCATATTACTTATAGTGAGATGCAGTCATAAAATAAAATTCAAACATTCACCCAATGAAAGAAAAGTTTCACATGCTACGAGTAACAAAAATCATAGGAAACAAAATATGAAAACAGTTTTTCAACACTTCGCGTTAAACGGATTTCGAGCTTTAAGCTTTTCAGTATATCACACTTTATTCGGTGAAAAACTCGTTTTTACTGACGGGGAATTTTAAAATTAATCGCGATGCAATTAGGTTCAAATTTGATAAACTCAATTATCGGAATATTCCCGTAGATTGGTCATTTGTCCACCGATCAATCACTCGCCGTCGGCTCCCCGACATAAATATTAACTGCACACGAGCTTTGTTGTCCACATGAGAATACTCCTGTTCAATTTTATCGACTACAGTGTGATTAAAGACTCTGCATCCATAAAAAGATTAAAAATATGCGAGGAACTCTCTTGCTCTATTTTTGAGCTATATCTCTACATTCAAACTCGTAGTACAACTTTCGTTATGAAATGCTGAATGCCATGTTTAAGAACAAATAACAACAGAGCAACTAAAATAAAAAATTACCTGAAATTAAAAACAGATCACGAAAACCAACGGTGTGTATTATGAATAAAATATGCTTATTAGTCATGAACCTAATCGGTCATCCAATTATTGTGCCATTAGTGGTCAAAGGCAGTCGTTAAATCGAGCCTTCGGTGACATAAATTAGACGAAAAAACATTCTTAACGATACTTTAATAGAAATCGATTTTGTAGCTAGAGTTCCTTTTACGGATAAAAGTGGCTCTATTTTGACATGCTCTACAATCCAAACCTATATTAATTAGTAATTTTATAATTGTTGCTACTTTTTAAATATTATCAATATGAATAAAATACATTTGTTCATGTTTACTTGTTATATCGTTGTTGTGTCTAGTTAAATTTTTAAAATTTATTTTTTGAACTTGTCAAATTTGTAATTTTTTGCAAAGTCACAGAACCCAACGTACGTGTTGTAATTTTTTGCAATAGTCTTTTTTTAAATGGTGAATCTATAAAATAGTTACTCGGTTTCGTAGAAATATGTAGTGCATGAGTTCTTTCGATGGAATGTATATTGTGTCCGGCAGGAGACGATGGGTGCCATGTTTTTATACAGCTCCGTTATGTGAAGGGTATTTTAAAGATTATAATGACATATTTTATGGCCACACATGGACTGGACCAATTAAAAAATTATGATCATTTGTAGCTTGTTCGTTTTGTAACGAAAACATTGTTTTTCTTCATTTATACCTTTGCCACGTACTTATTATAATAATTAATTATTGTTAAGCGAAAAGAATAAATAACTTGTTTATTTAAGATAAATATTGATACTTTAGAAAAACTTTTTGTAACGAAATAGGAACTTGAATTACTTATCAATTTAAGCCAATGATATTCAAAAAACACATTATTTTGAACATCATTGATTTAAGCCTTAATGTTACAATACTTAGAGATCAACTACGATAACTTGGCGCGCCCCTCCAAAATTCAAAACGTTTGAAGTGCGTTGTCAAAACGACTTGAAGTGCGTTGTCTTGCGCGGTAGGCTAGTTATGATTAGTTGACCAACAAAACTGAAATATTACGTGTAGTGTGATTGGTTGAATAAGTTCATAAGGATGTGACTACACACATTTAAACAGTCATTTGGAAGGGCGCGCCAAGTTATCATAGTTGATCTCTACGTTGAAAGATCAACTTTTTATCTAGAGTAAAAAATGTTCATTCCCAATAATCCGATAAATACCATAGTTCACATATTAACAGCATATTTATGAGACTATCAAGCTCGTAACTTAAATGGTATTATGCAAATATGATAAAATATGAAATAAGCTACACAACTAGTCCAATTTATTAAAAGTCTGCAAAACTGGGTGTAATAAAACGAAAGAGGTTTGTCGCTGATAATATCATAGTCTAGAGAAGCCCAACCGTTTACATCGTAAAATATAATTCTTTTCATTTCACGAAATCTCTTACAATAAAAAGAAACTGTTATAACAATAACACAATAATTCTGGAACAACAAAATCTTATTTGCAATAATCTTGGTTCCATCGTTATCTTTATTTTTATTATTAAACGCAGGAAGTTAATCCTTTAGCAACTAAACTTTTGTTCTTGTTATTATTGTATCATTTCACTCAATGTATTATTTATGAGTAGTCTAAATAAAAACGATCCTAATTTTAAACGTTTGAATCAAAAGAACTTCAGTTGAAACTTAAAGATACTATTATACCAAAACCTCTAAAGTACTATGTAGCTTAAAAAATTCTTCAATAACATAACCGTGGAATTTTCTAAGTATTGTAAATCAGCTGACTGCTGATCATACATTTGTAACGCTATAGTGTATCGCATGTTATGCAGATACGGATTATCTTAACACCTTATACAATTTATTAGCACATACAAACAGGTTGTTAGCAAGCTCTATAAGGATTTAGCTATAAACGTAATTTGTATGGACCTCTAGCATCAGAAGGTTTGCAACGGTCGCCCACGTAGCTTTTAGCATCTTTTTGTTGTCGCTCTCGTAAACTTCTTCACATTTGTACCTTTTTCACCAAGGTATTTAAGCTAAATTTAGAAATTTTAATGATCATCATCGTCAAATAATTACGGTCCCTATATTAAAATTTTACTCTCTCGTGAAGATAAATTGACAGCTTGTATTTAATTCTTGATTTCTACTAAATTAATGTCTACTTCAAAATTAATAATATGAATAATGTTTCGCAAAAACCAGAATTTCATAAAATAACTATAGGTCAGAATATTGGCGCTTCAGTTATCAAACCATTAAAATCAGACATAAAATTTATGTTCTGTATAAAACAGCATTTTACAGCATTTAAAATAAAAGCAATATCATCCAGCTATATCATTTCAAGAAAGGTATCGTCTTTCTTTAAATGAAATAACATTTTTAATTTCGATTACTTTGCTGAAGATTAATGTATTTTCTTAGCGCTGTAATGAGTCCCTTGATTGAATTTTAATTAAGTTTTTACTTTTACGAGGGGCGAGACATTTTTTTTCATCGTTGCCCGAACTTTCTTTTATTAATCTTCTCAACTTCTTTACTTTATTTTCTATTGTGATGATCAAATATTTTATAACTTCAACTTTCTTAGCCTTTTTTATGTTATCAAAGACATATTTTCTTTTATAAATAAACCGTTTATTGTTTTACATAGATATACCTCTAATATGATCTAAAATATTTTAAACAATAATCATTAATGTCATCGATATTGTTTTAGAGTAACCCAACATACATGATCAATTATTTGCCCTAGCTCTACTACTCCAGTAGGTTGTTTATATTCTTTGAACATATTCCTTTCGTGTCCTACTACAGGGACCGGTTTTGTGATGTGTCAGATCTGGATAATATCTGACCATTGTACTACTTTCAATGGAAGCGTTGACGTACATTTTCAAGCTTCGTCGAAGCGTTTACTTGCTTCATTTTAAATATTGATTCAATTTAAATCAATATCTTTATTTGCACAAAACATGATAAAAATATTTTACTACTACATTCTTCTATTACTAATTACTTTTACAACATGAATACATTTTTTTCTTCTATGTACCTATACTTAGCTTAATGTGTGTAAAATTATCCGCCGCTTTAAAGTTTTTACGCTATTAATAATTTCTGCTATTGGTAGCAAAAAATTTTAGGCATAAAGACGTGGTTATGAATAACTTTTTTTAAGAAAATAGTGTAATACCTACCTTATTACTTACAATACAACAGACTCTATTGTGAATTGTAATAGATCTGCTCTATTTAATATTAAAAAAGAAAATATCGAATAATCTCATGCACATCACTACGTCTCAAAATCGACATCTGGGACAACCCAAAAATATTTGCTATAATCATGGCTGTAAAATTTTTTGCTTTGCTTTTAGTGTGCCCAAATTTTTTGCCCCGCTCTACCTGCTAAGATCACAATGAGCTTGGCATTTAGGTTTTTTTGGTTTTGTTTGTGAAGGGATGTGCGTGATGTTGCCAAGGGCGGAAGGATAGATCACCTTTTTCGCCCTCAGGAAATACACAAATTACCTTCATGATGGAAAAATTATACGTCGAGCATAGTCGACGCTTTGTAGGTACGTAGCGCCCGTAATGTTTTTGACAAAAGTTTATAAACCTTAAATGTTATAATATAAAGCGCGCAGGTGACAAACTAGATGATTTTGTAACAAAAATATCGAATTGCTTTGTATAATGCTAATAATATAACTACGTTATGTTGATGGCAAATTTATTGTAAATCAATGTAAGTAATATTCCTAAAATAGACACTAAACGTAGGACAAAGTTACTTCTATTTAATAATGTTTTAATCTTAGATAATGTAATTAATAACAGAGTCGATACGCGTCTTGTAAGATTCGTCCTACACATTCCTTCTTAGTAGCAACTGGCAGCATTAAAGATTACTCTTATCGTACAATGCATTAACAAGATAGGGACTTATTTAAAAGCTTTTAACTACAAACCCCTATTTATTATTGGGCTTCTGATAACGGTAATTACTTTTAAATTGCAGTGCTTATAATTAACCAAATCATTTCCATTTATTATTTTAATGTTAACGTTTCCAAATATGATTGCGCAATGTAAAATACTAGACGTTCGGCGCGGCTTCGCCTACATCATAAATACAAATACATCACCCTCCGCGGGGACTGTAGATTTGCCCACAAGAAAGTTGCCTATGTCCTTCATAACTCTATCTGTGTCAAATAACATAAAAATCCGTTGCCAAAGAAATTAGCGCGTTCAACAAACAAACAAACATCTAAGTTCTTTAACCATGAAGTTAATTTCTACGAAGGATAGAATACACAGCTGTGAAGTTTCCAAGCTTAACATTAACATAAGGTGTGTGCTCGTACACAAAAAATATGGAAATGAACATGATTGTGTTACATTCAAATTCTGTCGCCAGAAACTTTTGTAGCCTTTGTAAATAGACCCTTTTTAAACAGTCCGTGTTTTTCTTTTTTTTTTTCTATCAATGAGTGCTTTGGAGACGCGTGATGAATTTTAAGGAGCACTTAAAATTCAAACCTGAGTAGCGTGATGAAGGTCTCTCTCACGTAACAATTATCATCTGCTCTAACGTGCCTGACTCTATTTTTCAAATACGAGTGGACGTTTCCGACTCCCTACGCGCAAAATTAAATCACGTGGTACAATACCTTAACTTTTTATTTACGCTTACTGATATGATATAATATGCGGTACCATATTACTAATCCATACTAATATTATAAATGCGAAAGTGTGTCTGTCCATCTCTCAGTCTGTCTGTCTGTTTGTCTGTCTGTCTGTATGTTACCTCTTCACGCTCAAACAGCTCAACCGATTTTTCTGAAATTTGGTATGGAGTTACTTTGAGTCCCGGGAAAGGAGATCTAGGATCCTTTTTGTCCCGAAAAAACGCGTTCCCGCGCGATAAACGAATTTTGGCGCAACGGAGTTGCGGGCGTCATCTAGTATGAATAATAAATGTAGTAGAACAGACCTAGCTTTTTTTACTAACTTTAACAGATAGTGATTGGTTCTACTATCTAGTTAGTTAATTAGTTTTTGCGATAGATTATCTATACTTATTATAAAACAAAGTCGCTTTTTTCCCTCATGTCCCTTTGTTCCCTTTAATCTTTAAAACTACGCAGCAGACTTTGATGATTCTTTCAGTGTTAGATAGCCCATTTATCGATGATGGTTATAGGCTATATTTTATCACGCTAAGACTAACGTAAGCAAAGAAATAGAGGAAAATGTAGCGTCGCACGGGTATAAAACCCGTGCGACGCCGGGGCCTAGTAAAAAATAACTAAAAGTATAAATTCGCACTGCACTAAAAGTTGCAACTTATTGTTCCGTGGCAGATAGTGAAATAGATAAATATTTAAACTATTATTTTTTGTTAGTCATTTTAGGTAATTTATTTATTGTCTCCAATGTCATTTTGTCTGATATGAAAAAAAGGTTTCGGATGTGCATCCTTAGAAAAACTAAATGAAGAAAAAAAGAGAGTCCACGTCGGGATGACCTGCGTTTTTGTTCATCATTTGTTTTCTTTTTTGTTCCGTTCGAGTCGATTTGGAAGTAGCCATGTCTGTTGCTCACTGAATTATCTTAAATTGCTTTTAGTTTTTGTTTTAAAATATGACTTGGTTCACTTTGCGGTCATATTATTTGAAGTTTGCCTAAATGAGTACCTACCACAATTTTTGTCGCTTCCTCCTCTTTATTACTTTTTGTGGTTTTTGTCTGAAATCCAATTTCCTGAGTTGGTATTACTACTTCTATTTAATGATAGTTCAATATAAAGAACGGTATGTTCCTGGCTTTCGCTATCAGCTTATTAGTCTAAAATGTGTGATGTTTATATACTTGCTGCTGCTATTTTCGCAATAAAAAAAAAGATTATTTTTTACATAAGGATAATAAGCCGCAACGCTTCCTTTCATTATCTCTATTGTCCAGAAAATTAGGTTAAAGATCTCCCTACTTGAAAATATTAGAACGATAAAAATCTCCTGAAAGTCACTTCGCATACAGAGAATTTATGAAAAAGGCAAGCCTCATGAAGGGTGGCTTGTACAAGGTGGCCGTAATAGAGCCGTAGAGGGACGATTAACGATTCATGACCCTCAGCGCAGTGTCATCAATATTATTCTGTTTGTAGCGTTTGGCCCACCCTAACCCGCGCCCCGTTCATACATAAATAAGCGCGACACGTCTCCTTCTCTGATTACATCTCACCGAAGTAGTGAGAAATAGTCGGATGCTGAGCCCGTCTTTTGTTCGATATATTCTCCGGAGACACCGAATGAATAGTCAATACTGTGTGCATGTTCACGGTTTCAAATTTCTCCCAAAGATTCCTGATAACGGAAATGGAATTTATTCGTCTCGCGGTAATAAGCCGATGTTACAATTGTAAAGCCAGTGACGTAATTTATTCGCGCACCATGTTTGTGCATACACAATTAATGATGAGCAAAAATGTTTCTTGGAACTGGTTTGCGAGTCGTTGGGTGATCGTTGCTCGCATTGAACGGTTCGTACTTCGTAGCTGGTTTCACAAAAACCCGCCAGTGTTATCAGTGATAATGATGATAGTAAAAGCAAGAATAAATAATAAAATCATAAATTGAAATAGCTTTAATAACCATCAAAACTTGAAATCGTTACGATTGAGATTAAGAGCCAAGATGATAACTTTTCAAAAAGCCTCGACAATCTAGATACATACGTGGAACCAGTAACGTAATACTTGGGTAAATAATAGAGTTTGAAGATATTTGTTTTTGTGAGCATGCCCAAAACAGATATTATCTTCCGTCCGAAACGAAGTCTTGATTTTTAAAATCAGATATGAGTCCGGTGTCTGATGTCGAGAGCCGAAACTAGGAAGAGCTTCCCGAGCTGTTCGCTAATTGCATACCCATGACTGACTTCATTAATTACTGGTTCTAGGTAATGTGAGATTACAAACTGCTTATTATCCAATATTGTTTACATTATTGGACTCAACGTTTTCTGTATAGAAAAATAAGTTCAAAGTGGTTTTCATAGATCTATGACAACCACTTTGAACATAAATGTTTTCATTTGTATTGTATCAAGTTGTTTTATGTATCAAAACTTACAAAAACATAAATATTATTTTGGTATTTTAAAATTTTATCGGGCAATTAAGCTTTGCCTTTTTAGGTAGATCTATTTAATTTTTACGATGTTGTATCGTATTAAAACTAAATGATTTTCAGAAGCAACTTTAACGTTGATCCATTAGTAGTAATGATCCATTATTTTATTTTATTTTAAATCACTTTTGCCATCTTCAACTTGCACGTTTACTTCACTCTATCATTCTTGTTGCACGTTTCTTTTATTTAATTTAAAATTTTCTTTTGACTCTTGGCCGTAAAGCGTGGTAATAAATGATGCATCAGCTACTACACCGCTTCGCTTTTAATCCTCGAGGCAGCATTGTGTCGCTGTCCGAATTTGACATCGTCCCTTCCAACACCTACGTTTGGTTTTGGTAAATAACAAATTAATGACCCTTTCCTCGTTATCTCTTCGACGATCAATCACGCACGCTATCACACGGCCATCGTTCGTCTTATCTCGACTTTGTAAATAAAATTGTTATAGAAAGTCGTTTTGATTTATCGACGTCATTTAAATTATTTACACATTCACGTAATTATGTTGGTATAGCTCTTATCGTTTTGATCTCGCGAATAAATTTAATATTTATATCTGACTTCTTAGATGATCTATACATGTGATACAATGCAAATTAAAGTGCTTAGGCTTGTAATTTGGGTGATTTTAATAAAATTGATAACGATTAATATAGCGTTTCATTATACTATACCATAAATATACAGATATTTTATTTTATTGTTTATTCATTTACTTATCTACATATTTTGCCTATTATTATTTATTATTTAATTTATACAACAATATTCTGTTTTATTAAAATTTTTAACCAAAATTTTAAAGCTTAACAATTTATTTCAACAATACGTTCAATTAAAATTTACAGCGCCACATAAATGACCGAATGCGCTTCATGAATAAAGTATTGATTGATGAGCCTAATAGTTTGCTAAAAGCGGTAGTTTTGATTACAAATTTAATAACTTTGTAAACTATTTAATATCGTAGCAGAGTCGATCGAGATTCGTTTAGGCAGGCTTCAGACTAAGCCCCTGGACTATAAAGTGAGATAGTTTTAATGCTTGAAAATTCTGGATTCAGACTCGGCGTTCAACTAATCGCTTGCAACAGATAGTTTGAATGGAATTTAGGGAATTTTCCACTGAAATTATGTTCCGTCAGATATTTCATATTGCTTCAGTTTACTATATACTCGTAACTTACACCATCTTACAGAGAATTGATAGTAAGAGTAGGTTGCACCAGAGGCGTGGTTAAAGTTAAAGTTATGGTTGTAGTTAAAGCTAACTTTAACTTTAACCTTAAATTAGATAGGTGTATGTTGCATTTTTTTTTTGTTAATGGGGTTGAGATATAAAAATGAATTATCCGTAAAATCGACGGGAAAAATATTTGTTATTTAACAACATCATGAGCCAGGCCATAGCGCATAGTACATTTTCACGAAAAAAAATGTATATAAGTTTGGTTAAATATGGCGTCCATTTTTTACTTTAACCAAAGATTTGACATTTTGCGTTGTAGTAATAGTTAAATTTATTGTTATAGGTAAAGTTAAAGTAAGTTGGTAAGAAACTACTTCAATATGCAGATAACGATTTAGATTTTCAAGGATAAGTTTTTGGCTCATAAAACTAGTATTTAGCTATAATTATTATAATTATTTTTACGGCCCAATAAATTAACACCGCAATCTTAGTTTATCGATTTCCAAATCTATTTAAATTTCGCGCTATCCTAAATGACATCTAAAGAATCTTCAATGCTGGTATTGAATTCCCAAAGAGGTCGTTATATCGACGGTATTCGTGCATAAGATTCTGGAAGTAAAAACTCATGCTCTTAGTTAAAAAAATGGCCACCCCTTTTTTCTTTTTTTACTCAAACAAAGCTCAGTAGGATGTCTGTGATGGGTGGAGCCAGGGTAATTGTCGTGCGTACACGCAACACGCATGTAAAGAGGGAACGCAATAAACAAAAAGTGCATATATTTTTTTACGAACATTTTTATAAAATTTTTGCTTTGCTTTTTGCTTTTGCTAAAAGAGTTGCTGGTAACAGTTGTTGTTTTTGTATTTTAAGTTTGTAAAATAATTGCTATGGAGAAAAAAAACAACCTTTACTTGATTTTAATGATGGATCATGGAATCCAGCTGCTAGAATAAGATACTAGAACTAGTTTTTTTTTTTCTACTTAGACACAATACCTAAAAATTATAAAATACTAGCGACCTGCCCCGGCGTCGAACGGGTATAAAATATATAGCCACTGAAAAAATGATTAAAATCGATAGCCTATAATCCTTCACGTGGTCTTCTTCTTATCTATGCCATAGAACATAAAAATTGATTTAGTAGTTCGTGAGATAAGCCCTTTCAAATAATTTCCTCAGTTTTTTCCACATTCTCCTATTAGTCTTAGAGTGATAAAATATAGCCTGAAGCCTTCCTCAATAAATACGCTATCTAACACTGAAATATTTTTTTTAATCGGACCAGTAGTTACTGAAATTAGCGCGTTCAAGTTGGCCCTTTCAAATAATTTTTCCCGTTTTTTTCACATTTTCCTCTTTTTCTTCGCTCCTATTAGTCTTAGCGTGATAAAATATAGCCTATAACCTTCCTCGATAAATAGGCTAACTAACACTGAAAGAATCGTCAAAATCCGTTGCGTATCAAAGATTAAAGGGAACAAAGGGACATGAGGAAAAAAAAGCGACTTTGTTTTATAATAAGTATAGAAGTGATTTTAAACAAACAAACGCGTAAATGGAACATAATTAAAATTTATTATCATATAGTACCCACATAAAAGTTTAGTTCTGTAAGGTACAGTTTGTTTTCGTAATTTCTCATTTCCTTAATTTCTTAAGTTACTAAATTTATTTTCCAGTGCACAAAATACGCTGCAAACCTTTTTAACTCTTATTTTTTTCTTGTTACAGTGTCAGTAAACAGTGTCCAATAAAAAGCGCAACAAATCGCCATATTTGTCGAAGAAAACGAGGACTAAATTTAATCGGCAACAAAAGCACACGTTTTAATTTTAAACAAAGCAAATAAGGTGTCAAAATTTATTGTCCTCCCCAAATATCCGCTTCGCTCCATCCTAAATCTTTTTATCAGGGCATTAATCTTTAAAGACCATAAAACAATCTTGCATCTTACCAAATATTTGGTACAAAATTGATAGGGGACCCGTTTATCAGGGCATCTAACGCGTAACGATCAAAATTTCTAGAGGTGTCTGTACAAGATAAAAAGTATAAACCGAAATGGAACGAGTCAATAATTTTAAAAATATTAAGTTACAACTTACAGGTAATAAGATAATATAGGTTTCGACCGTTTTGGAGCTCTTTGTTGTTAGAGATCCGTGATCTTGGGAGATTGTATAACCTATTTTTTTAATCCTTGTTCTACAATGTTAGTTCGACTGCACAAATAGCTTCTTTTTCAATTTATACTGCTATAATTAATTCAAATAAAGAAGTAATTAACGTACAAGCTGTTATTATCAAAGCAATTAGATGAATATCGTTCCTTGTTTAAATATTGTAGGCATAAGTTATGTTTTATAACCCTTCGTAGTTCCAATAATAACTTAAGTAGACATATATCAATGTACGGTAGGGCCACTTAAAGTGTGAAAGATCGTCAGGGGATCGCGTGGGTCGCAACGCGAGCTCACAAAAAACACGGCACCCTGTTGTTTTAGAGGAAAAAAATAATGAAATATGCCTCGTTATAACGTTTTTATATGTAAAACGCCAAGAGTTTTAAGTGTCGCATTTAAAAGAACAGTCCTTTTGTAATATAATAAATTACAGTCTTGTTGTTTCTAAATTGAAATGTGTATTTTGTCGTATAAATTCCTTTGTAATTACGCAGCCTGATCGTTTTAAACGTTTAATGTGTGTAGTTGGAAAACTTTGAGGACCCCTGAAGTGAGCCGGCTGCGCTTGTTTAGGGGCCATTTTTCAAACTGATAGACTAATTTTGTACTCAATTTATAACGTATAATTTTTATTTTAAGATTCAAATAATAAGTGACCCATAGGCTACAACACATTTAATCTCACTGGATCTGGGCATTTAGTTAAGATGCTTTCGATGGTGACACTTTCAAAGTTGGAAAAAAAATTCAGTTCCGATGATATCCCATAATATGTGACAGTGAAATAATAATAATGAACGAAACATCTAGCTTGCGACTTTTCTGCGTCTGGATGAGTGACACATATTTTTTTTTGTGCTGAAGACAGGTCAAGTAGCCCTGATGTCACTGCGACCCTCTGAGTGACACATACTTGTAGCTCTATAGTTATCCAAAAATACCTCTAGATATCTCTAGATTAAATTATTATTATAATGCAGAGAGATTACGTTTCGGGACTAACAGGATTGCGTTTTTGACAGGCTTGAAACAGATGTTTTGTTTCACATGAGAGCGTCTTAATGCCGGCTCTATGTCTGAAGTTCTGAAGGTAATCAATAAAAGCCTTTGTGTACGAAAAGATCTTGTGTTACAAATTAAGATATTAATTTCACTCTTTAGTTCTAGTACCTATGTTATGTTATCAATTATATATACATAGTCATTTATAGTGTGTCAAGAAAGTGAAGAAATTAAAAAGTGGCAACATCGTAGTGTCATCCCTTTCAAATCAATCTAAGAAAAAAGGGATGACACTACGATGTTGCCACTTTTTAATTTCTTGACGCACTATAACTGCCTAATAAAAAAAGAACATTCATCTAGGCTTTAATACCCCTAAGAAAAAGTCAACTGGACCCAATAGAGAATTTGCAGTATAAATTATAAACATAGTATCTACAATGAATTTTGCAAAATATATTTTTTAGTTAAATATTATTATTAATAGTTGGTTTTAAATAACCTACTCATCACTTGAACACAAACTCAAGTTGTCCATGACAACCGAATCGATTTGTCTCTCGCAACCAATATTATTACAACAAGGTTTCTAGTAAAACTGCGTTATTTTAGGATTCATCCACATCTGAACAAACACTACTGTTTAGACGGTAGTTAAACGAAACTGGTACAAAAATACCAATAAGGGTGTCTGCTCACTGTCATGCACAATAACGCATCCATGCATTTGTCCTCGCCACTCAGACTGTTCTCGATTTAGATCGCGGAAAGCTATACTATTATGAATGTACGTGTGTTATCAATCTCTGTTACATCTTGGATCGTAATGGCTGATTAATTTGAGGGTGATTTATCCAGTCACAATAATGTTACAACTAAAATTATTGTAGTTTTTTCATTACAATATTTTGTAAATTGTAACAGAAGATGGTAATGAAAAACATAACCCTCCTGGCAGTCGGGTAATTAGGTATCTATTCAAAACTATACACGTTATTTAATAGTAGTTATGATATTTCCTATTTTTTTAAAATATTTTAAGCCTTCTTTGAACCAATAATAATACTGTCATAATATTAATATTATATAATTATATTGGGACCATCTTAGTCTTTGAAATTTATTCCATTACAATATCTAAATATAACTTCATCAAGCAAAACCCTACAACTTAATACGTATCTTGAGCTTTAGTAATAGTTCATTTACTATCTTCTTTTACTACCTTAACATTTGTGACTTTTACTACTGCTATTATCGTTAAAGATAATAAGTCCCTTATTTTTAGTGATTAAGTTAATATATCAAGTAACTAACTTATTAAAATTAGAAAATTTAGGATCAACAGTATTTTCTGTTTTCAAAACTTTTTTGCTTTTATTACTCCTTTATAGAACAAGTTTATCGACTTAGATTGGAATGAATATTTCACTAAGCTTAATATGATAAAAATATTTAGTAAACCTACACGTGCTTAGTTATCCACGTGTGAATATAGGGAATTGCGTAATAGTTTGATAACAACCTTAATTGTCGTTTAATCGAGGGTTCACCATCCGGTCAGATATTTTAACGAAGCTCTGGCACTCTAAATGAAAGTGGAACACATTTTTTGTACACCATGCTCACCATTTAAGTCACAATCGTAAATTTTATTGAAATGTCGAAGCGGCGATCGCACGAGATGTCTTGTCTTTTGGGACGAATTTATGCGTAATTCGTATACAAATTGACGTGGGGGACTTGATGAGTTGACACGTCTTTGAGTATTTAAATATTTACGAGACGACGTAAAACGTAAATGTGATCAAGAATTTCGTTATCTCTGTAATAGGGGAGGGAACACTTTGTTTAAAGAAATGCAATTAATTTAATGGGCAGTAATTTTAAAGGTGTGCTTTTAAGCCATTCTTTGTCGATGACATTGTAAAAAGCGACACGAGACATCCGAGCGGGATCTTTGTGATCGATGCTTTTACGATATTTTGTTCGACATTGTAAAAAATGTAATCGCATAAAACGCAGGCAGCCAGTGAGTCGTGAAAGTGACTCACCACAATTTCACGTATTGTACGTTGTAAAAAAACGACACCTCAATGCACTGTCGATGTGGGGCTTCTTAAGTCGTACAAATATCGCATTACACAATACATGTTACATTCATTTGATTCTGCTTGCTTTTGTTTCCCAGTATTCATTAGCATTATCTATTTCACTATCGTTAAGTTAGGTATTAAATATATTTTACTACCCTGGGTTAGCTGCAGTAATTCAAACAATAACATATGGTTAGCTCCCCGACATTTAAATTTTGGTAAGCTGTAAATATCAATTATGTATTGTGAAATTTTGATTTTATTTGTTTGGTGTTTATGCTTGCAAACCTTTATTATTCTGGTTTATATTTCATACTTTTTATTTCTTGAAATAAAATAAGTTCTGATAATCGATAAGTGTATCGTAAACTCGGCTGTGCGAGCAACATGTCTGCCCGCTGCTAAATGTTGCCATCTAAGCGGCTATTAGCCTCACCCGAGCCAAGCCGGGCGTCGCTACATGTTTAATTGACTCCTAAATATTGTTCTTTTAGCAATGAATTGCAACCAGACATGTTTATTATTGAGAAACCGAAAGTTATTGCTCATTAAATGAAGACGTAAATAGCGAACTACATCGACTGAATATTAAAGAAAGAAATGGGTATTTACAGTGAGAAGTTATGAGCGTAGTCGTTGAAGAATGAATTTTTATCTTAACTGCAATTCTAGATGAAGGAGAAAATGCTTTCATCCATATAAAACGCACAAATTACAAGCTTCAGTATAATAATATACTTATTAGTTATTACTAAAATGCCTAATATAAATGATAATTTTATTAGGAAAAACTTTGAAGTGCAATCCTCAAAAGTTGTCCTTGAGTGACCACCGTCCACCACGAAAATTAAAATAACATCAATGTTTGCTTAACACATTATTTTCGTATAGTCGCTGCTATTGAATCGAAAGCTAAAATCAACGATTGAACAAACAAAACAGTTTTAATATTCAATGTTCGCAATTTGCATATGGGTACAAGAGTTTTTGCAATAACAGTGCTTACATTTCCGTTCGTTAATTAAGGCTCGGCAGGCAGTGTTTATGGCTGCAATGTTGCTGGCAATAGTCACAACAATAATACATCTCGAGCTTCCTTTCCGAGATAGATAAACATTGGGCGCTCCTTATCAGATTCAGACAAACAGCTTCCAGTAGTTTACGTGGGACTAGATGGTCATCTCGAGCCTTTATGTTGCTTATTGAAATAATATTATATACTACGTACACCCACTTTTTATTGTAGTCATAAAATAATATTAAGAATAGTATAAATAGGAGGATATTAGGTATGAGTTTTAAGGGGGGCGCTTACTTAATTATAATAATTAATCACACAAACGCTGAAGCTATTTAATTATTTCTAGCTACCTGTTAAAAAAAATTGTTTAGAAAAATAAATAAATTATAATGTAATGTAAATCGCCGCGCCGCAAAGAAACTTATTTAAATTAGTATAGCAAGCAACGGCGAATATATACAAATTTGAATAAAAAAATCGGCCAAGTGCGAGTCGGGCTCGCGCACGAAGGGTTCCGTACCGTTAAAGAGCGAAAGTAGGGAAAAAATCGTGTCTTTTGTATGGTAGGCCCCCTTAATTATTCATTTTATTTTAATTTTATTTATAAATATTAAAGTACACATATAATTGAGGATTTTGTGAAAATTT
Source organism: Lysandra bellargus (assembly GCA_905333045.1). Taxonomy (NCBI): domain Eukaryota; kingdom Metazoa; phylum Arthropoda; class Insecta; order Lepidoptera; family Lycaenidae; genus Lysandra; species Lysandra bellargus. Next base: position 8,164,281 of record HG995355.1, read on the forward strand.
CAAGTGTCTGCATGTTGTCATTATGCGAATTCGAGCCAAAAAGGCCATAAAAATCATGTATGGGAAAAAATAAATATTAAATATTAACTTTATTTTGTTTTTAGTATTTGTTGTTATAGCGGCAACAGATATACACAATCTGAGAAAAATCAAGAAGTCTAGCTATAGCGGTTCTTGAGTTACAGCCTGGAGACAAACAGACAGACGGACAGACAGACGGATAGACGTCGAACTCTCGGTAATAGTGTCCCGTTTTTACCCTTTGGGTACAGAACCCTAAAAAGAAACATTTCGTTGCTCAAAAACAATAAAAGCACAAAAATGGTCGTTGTATAGCACTTTAATTCTGCACCCTTAGGGTCAATTTAGATCGCAACGCGACGAGGCGAGGCGAGGCGCGGCGCGACATTTTGTATGGATTTGACAGATTACTATTACGTGAGACGTCTTGCAAATCTGTCAAATCCATATAAATTTAGAAAACCAGCGTGAAACAGCTTGCGCTGTGTTTCGCCGAGTGAGTGAGTTTACCGGAGGCTCAATCCCCTACCCTATTCCCTTTCCTTCCCATCCCTACCCTCCCCTATTACCCTATTCCCTCTTAAAAGGCCGGCAACGCACCTGTAGTTATTCTGATGCTGCGAGTGTCCATGGGCGACGGAAGTTGCTTTCCATCAGGTGACCCGTATGCTCGTTTGCCCCCTTATTTCATAAAAAATATGTGTATGTTCGAAATGTTTCGTACAGCATATTGTTGGTTCTATTTTGCTTCTCTATCTTGTCGTTTTTTTAGATTTCATTTTGTAAAAAGTGCCGTCTTAGCCATTTTAAGATAATAATCCAAAACATTATCAAACTCCCGACCTGCATTGTGGCTATAAAATTACACCACCATAGAAGTTTTAATTAAACTTTTATCACCTTCATCCAAACAACGTTTTGGCTTGAATTGATTGAGTTTATTAACTCTGTAAATAGCTCTGACCTAATAGCTACCATATTAAAAAGGGTTTGGTTTTATCCAAATGTATGGCGGCCATTTTGTTTTGTTCGTCGGATGAGCTGGATTACCTGACTCGTTTTTGGAGATTCATTTCATCTGGAAATTAACTCTCAGTCTTAGAAGCTCTCAGTAAAGTTTCGATGCGATCAAATTTTGTTTTAAATTAGCTTCTAATGTTGCTTGAGATTGCTAACAATTATTCATGGAATAATTAATGTTTTCTACTATACTTTTAAATACTCTTGAAGTCTAGTCTATCATTATAGGAATACCTGCCTATTCAAGCTATTTTGATTTGATTCATAAATATGTTAAGTTACTATAGTTAGTTTAGTACATTATACTTCAATAGTAATAGTCATCATTTTATTCATACGCAACATTAGTAAGACAGTACTGTAGTAGTAATTGTATCTACTTACTAACTGTTTATAGCGGTCAATAAACTACGTAATGTGTTTTTAGTTTGTGGTTCAAGTCACATACACTGTGTCACGAGCGCAGTTATTTCGTTCAGCGATGCTACCACGAAAACAGACTTTATACCCTCGACATAAAAGTCATGTAAGAGGTAAAACAACTCTGAACGGACTAATCATCCGTTCTGTTTACTAATCGATCTGGTAATACTTCCACGTAGTTTAAATATGCACGTTTTAGAATATAAACGATTCTCAAAAGTCGTAAAATCAAATTGAGCTTTGTTTGCATAATTAATTGAGTGCGAGAAATGATTTTGTAGAATTTACAAGGTTTTTAACGCGTTTTTATTTGTCAACAAGTTCTTTTGTATATGATAAAAGTCTTTCTTAGCTCTAGTAGGTATGTCATCTTTTGTCTGATATGAAGAAAAAAATATCGTAATCGAAAAAAAATATTTCCGAGAATCTGTTTTATTTTAAGAGAGTAAGTTTATTGACACATCCGTGCTTTTTAGGTAGGTATGTGAAATGTAAGCTTTTTCTTTAATTTTTTCTAGAAGGAATATCAATAAGTACTAATTTCTACAATCATGTCATTAACAACATTAGGCGTTAGTAGAGTATATGTAGTATCTTACTACTTACTTTCTACTTCTTTTCCTGTCAATTTATATTTTGCTATAAAAATAAGGAAATCCTGATAGACTTATCATTAATGATAAACTGTTACAGGTTAAGGTCATTGGCCCCTGAAATGAGAGCTTTTAAATACACATTACCGCGTTCACACATAATATTTTATTAATCTTTTATAGACGTGTAGACGTGTATTCTTCATTGTAGTTACTAGTTATAAGTATTTTGATTTCCATTCAATTATTTTGTTTTTCAATTTTTATCTTGAGAAAAAGCTTTTTCCTGCTTTTCAAACGTATTACTTAGTCCATTAAATAAATAAAACCTGAAAAACTTTAATAGGAATGTCCTAGTTTTGTTTAATTGAACGTAACAACTTGGTGCACGATAAATTTACTTTTCGCCGTTTAGTAATGAATGTAATTCTTTGTTGCAGGTAATTTTATAAAGGATGACTTCCTGCAAATGTTCTGCGATGAATGGGGCAGCAACACGATACAGTAGTAGGCGTCATATAAATTCACCTTTGTATAATCGCTGGTAAATCGCTTTAGAATAAACGCAAGCGAATCCTTTGATACAACGGAAACTGCCGTAATTGAAATCGACAGCGAACCCACAAATAAAATTGATGTCTATTCTATTGCCAACAGTCCTAGGCTCATTTCAATAAAAGTTATTGTATCGGACGACAATGACACAGGAAGTGATGTGGATGTATAACAAGTGGACTGTTTATAATTTGTGTATTGTATACGTGTCATTTTGCCTCGGAGTTCCAGCGGATCCTTATGTCGCCGATATAAAGGTCCTGTAGCAGGCATAAATATAGCTCTGAACAGAAGAATGGGAACGCGACCATCCCTGACCATTGTCAATTCGGAATTCGTATACAGTTCCCTAATTGACTTTTGCACGGTGGAAAAGTTAGAAATCGATTAGTGAAATCCTTTTCCGGGATTTATATGATCATTAAAATCTTAAAAAGATTACGAACTTTTTAAATTCCGTTAAAAATATTTATATTGGCGGCGATATATTTTTATTTGCTTGTTCCAATTTTTTCCGATATTATCTTTAACTTCTTTGAGCCCTTAGCCAATTATTTATGTATATTTTTTTATTCTTTCAAATCTCGAAATCATACTCAACGACGGACCTTAATGTAGTTTTATTATTTCTGCACCAATAGCTGTCAGTACGATGTATTAGGCTATTAGTTATATGTATTAACAGCGATCTGTCACCTTTATGTAGGTGCGCGGTTGCAGCTGCGAATGCATCTACAGCTGATTATGTTCCATTAATCACACTGTTGCTATTATCAATGAAAACTTTACAATCATAATCAACTTCATCTCCATAATGATCATTTTTCTTATTACCATAATCATTTCCATGAGTCACATCATTAAATTCACTTTATCGTTAATTTCATTACTACTAATGTTTTGTAACTAGTCGCCACTAGAGATAATAATTAAAATCACTGCATCAAGCTAAATTGCAAGGAATTTAATCGTTATTGAGTCTTTAGCTTAATTATCAATAAAGATAAGCTAATACTAAACTAGCTAATGAATTGGAATATAAGATACAGCTATAGGTCGGAAGGGTTATTTAAGAACATGGCATAGACTTGTACACTCGCGGGCAAGCGTGTATCTTAGGAGAACGTTGCACGATAAACAAGTATTTACCAAAGCTTCCTACAGGGAACCTTGTAACGCAATATTTTCTAAGCAGGAGTGAAATTCTTTGAAGTTTATTACCTGTTGGAAAATGTATGGATTTCTTAACATCTACATCGTAGCAGCTAATGTTTTACATATTTTTAAGAGCCCGGGTTACCCTCGAAATTCTCATACATACGTAATACCAAAATCATTTTGTCATACGATAATATTTAACATGTTTGAGTTATTTTTCAGCTTAAAATAGTAATTACCTAGGTTCCTGAACAAAAATTAACTTCAAAATATTTAAACACTAAAAAAAATTTTTTTGTATATATTTTTTTTTTACTAAATTTACTACTAAATATTTAAACACTAAAAAATAGAGTAAAACACTAAAAAATATATAAATAAATAGTAAATTTACTACAAAATATTTTTTAGAGTTGAAATATTTTGTAGTAAATTTAATATTTATGTGTATGAGAAAATGATTTTGGTATAACGTATGTATGAGAATTTCGAGGGTAACCCGGGCTCTTAAGTGGCCTGTTTAATCTTTTGTTTTTGTTTCTGCTAATATTTTTTTATTTTTCTGAGTCATAAAATTTTTAATCAACTTTTGAACCCGTCCGACATTAAAACGCTCAAACAATAACGTTGTTATAGCAATAAAATAAAACAATAAAATATTTATTAGGACCCGTGATAAAGTAAAAGATTAAACAGCAAAAATAGAATATTTATAATAAAGACATGCCTCTACAAGTATGCTATAAACGGTTTTACTATTTTATTTAGGCTGTGACTTTATTAAATACTTTTATTAGTAATTCAGTCACGCGAATACTTTTAGTATGCGGATAATATAAAGTAGGTAAGTGAACTATAATAAATGCCCTGTCTTGTGTATTTTGGGTTTATATGGTTACGGATAACTTTTTTATTGCATTCCATCGTTTATTAGTTTGTCTTTTCGTGTCTGTAATCTATCATTCTAATCTATATGTACTAAAATTTTTTTTATCAATAAACTCGTAAACTGTTTTTCTGTATTTAAATACCTAAAGCTTTTACGAGCCTTTACTCTTTACAAAAGGGCTCTACATAACTATATTATTATTATATCCATAAGCTACATTAGAACGTTCATATCATATAATCCTGCGAACAAATCTTCTACAGCTTCGTAGTTCATCGAATCGGGTCTTTGTTTATAATATTCCAGTTTGTAGCGAAATAAGATTTCACTTCCCGTGACCTCACAGACGAACCATTTGTCAGGCTGAGCTGCACTGAGCTCGCCTTATCTAAGAAAGCTGGATTTAGTTTGTATCGTATCAATGTATCCCTTGATATGGCTCGAGGCGATATATGGAGTTATTCCGAGATATAAATGGTTTTGAATGTTCAATCTGGAAAAAGGGTTATTATATGAAATATTTCTTATATCCTTTCCTATATCCTGTTGAAACATTATATTAGGCATAACATTTTAAAATATCAGCTCTAATTAATTATTCATGTTTGGATTGTTTTATATTTGTGACAATATCTTCTTTGTCTCAACTCTTAACAAATTCTTACATTTTTACGATATGATATTTTATATATATATATATATATATATATCTATATATAAAATTATCAAATATATTATATTATATATATTATTAAAATTATAACAAAATTATCATAGTATAATATCTATAATCATAGTATATATATATATATATATATATATATATATATATATATATATATATATACTATGATTATAGATATTATACTATGATAATTTTGTTATAATTTTAATAATATATATAATATAATATATTTGATAATTTTATATATAGATATTATACTATGATAATTTTGCAGTTTCAAAACTAGTTTTTATGCTTATGTAACTGAGCTAGCCGCTGCTCTAAATTAGCGTTTTGTATCGTTTTAAATATTTCAAGTTTAATTCCAAGTGCATTTACTGCATAAAGATAAGTAGTCAAGGAGGCAGCGCTTTACTTAAATACCATTGTTTTTGCTGCACTAAGTAGCATTAATGTTGGAAGTGGGCGCTGACCCGCGCTAACGTTGCCTGTACCATTTTGAAGTGTTCTTAAGAGCACTTGATTATTTTAAGATTAAATAAACGAGCGAGGGGCAGGCGAGATACTTGAATAGGTTTAAAACGCGTCGGTTATGAAGTGTTTTCAAGATGTCAGATAATGAGTTAAAAGATTTTTGTCCTCGTAGGCATTCTAATTTAAAATAAATAAAGAAGTGCTAGGGAATTGGTAACTGTGATGTTTGTATAGAACCTTTTTATAATTTTACCTTCCAGATAATTTTTGTCTTTTAAAGGGCCTCTTTCACCGCTTCCTGATAAGGTGCCCGATAGGCTTATTTGACAGATTATCTATACTCTATGTGTCAAGTTAAGTGGTGGATAGCCTTATCAGGAAGCGGTGAAACAGGCCCTTAATGTCAAGTGTCAACATTCATTCTGTAAAATATAAATATATTTTCATCAGCATTCCTAAGTTGTATTATAAGTCAACAAGTCTTATTGAAAAAAACTAAATGAGTATCGTAAAAGACAAGCTCTTTAGTTAATGCTTCGATTTTTAAATCTTCTTGTTTCTATTCGTAATTACTAGCGTCGAAGTTGCATTTTGGAATTTAATTTATCTCCATTCGACTTTTTACAAGTTTAATTAGAATGTACAAATAAGTCGATTACGTGTACAAATGAACATCGACGTGACTGCGACAAAGCGACGATCGACGGTGGGCTCTTGGACTAAATTGGATACCGATCGAAGCGTAACGATTCGATAAAAAAGTAACCCTTTTGATATCTTTACGTAACTGCACAATAGAGTTCGTCTTACCTTATCTATCTTTAAATAGAAACGATTGTACGCAGCGATAGGAAGATATTGGTTTCTGTGAAATGGATTTTTTATACGAAGGACCAGACACCTGTTTGGAATTTATAATGATATTTTCTAAGTTTTTTATTAAATTGAAGACATAAACATATTTTGATATTTGGGCTATGAATGCAGATGAGGTTCAGTAAATTTATATTTTATTGTTTTAAAGTTTCATAGTAAAAACAGCACATAAAGTAGTTGTTGCCTTTGATCAACCAAAAAATAATCGTTTTGTAAATTCTATAATAAACTGGATAATGTTTGCAAATGTCATTTATACGCTTTCACCGAAGACAAAAGTACATATCCTTTTCTTGATAATCTTAAAGAAGTATGATCAGCGGAGCGTTAAAATTCACAAGAAAGACATAGATTACCTCAAGAATAGAACCATCACCGTAAATTTACACTTTACGAGTTTTCTCTGAACCGTCATTGATTTATGCGTTGTTTAAAAAAGTTTTATAAAGCAGTTGTTACCAACTGTCCGCGGCATCTGGCTCTTGCGGAGTTTGGCTGTTTCGCCAAACTTTGTCATTTAAAAACACTCGGCGTTAATATATTTGCATATTTAATCATGTCATCGGCATATTTTGGAAATTTTGTTGAATGTAACCTCTAGAGTTCAAACTTGGGGAACTCAAGTCGGTGTCTTTGAAATCAAGCGTTGCTTAGCTGTTTAATAGTTCAAGACAACTAAATTCAAATGTATGGAAAATTTGGCAAAATTAAAGTACAACTTTTATCTATCAGGATATGTAGGTTATAGAGTATAGTTAAATTTTTTCTACTCTCCCCCCCTCTCTGGGGTGTGCGTCACCCCCCCGCGCCCTCGAATATGTCCCGAAACGTGGTATTTTCCACTGAAATAAGAAACCGTATTCGATACATAAAAAGTATGTACGAACGAAATAAACCTTGATAAATTTACTATAAGCCTCTCATATAAACAAAAGCGATATCACTTATAGTTTCGGCGCAATCGGTCACCAAAAACGAGTGTTTTTAATAATTTATTAATTTTTTTGCTAATATTTTAGTTTTTTTAATAATTTTACAATTTACCGCCAAGATGTTCAATACCTATAGATTACTGGAAAACATATAAAAAGTCTATGGTGTTTAAAGTGACACCGTTTAACGAGTACGAATGCTCATATTTCGCTAAATGGCCGCACGAAAGACATTTAAAAAATAGCATAGCAACAGTAAATAAAAGAGTTTAAAAATAAATTGTACCTTTTTATAAAGAAAATATACTATTCTTTACTTTTGTCATACACATCTTGGCGGTAAATCGTGAAATTATTGAAAAAACTAAACGATTAGCAAAAAATATTAATAAATTATTAAAACACTTGTTTTAGATGACTGATTGCGCCGAAACTATAAGTGATATCGCTTTTGTTTATATGAGAGGCTTGTAGTAAATTTATCAAGGTTTATTTCGTTCATACATACTTTTTATGTATCGAATACGGTTTCTTATTTCAGTGGAAAATACCACGTTTCGGGACATATTCGAGGGCGTGACGCACACCCCGGAGAGGGGGGGAGAGTAGAAAAAATTTAACTTTACACTATAACCTACATATCCTGATAGATAAAAGTCGTACTTTAATTTTGCCAAATTTTCAGCTAATTGTCCTGAACTATATATAGGTCATACGCGTTTCTGATGATGCTTAAGATGATGATTACTGTGAAAAATAGTATTTAAGTATTGTACTACTTATTTGTGGTTATTCTAACTTTTTGTCTAATTAACTGCCAAGTAAACGCCGAAAGTCGTAGATGATTATTCTGCGCGTCGTAGAAAACTATTGTGTACCTTTCTATATGAAAAATATCCTATTATACCTATCTTGTTTATATTTCCGATCCCGCTATATTAACTGAAAGAAAATCACCTGCCATCTTTATAACTTTTATAAACTACAAACAAGACATTTCAACGTATATACGTTGCTTTGGCTCTCAGTAATTGTAACGTATGACATTGCTTAACTTTGTCTAGCTCCGTAATTGCCTAGACGCAATGGTTGTCAGGGCGAGATTAACACTTGCTTAATTGGCCGTATATTATCGGGAGCTGTTTAGAATTTGCTTAAAATCATTAATGCATTTACGAAAATTGCTTTAAGTAACAAAGCTTTAGTTTAAAAATAATACTATGAGATTTAATGCTATTATTAATTTATTACAAGAATAAAGGATTTTATAATACTCTGGATGACGCCTGCAACAGCTCCATTACGCCAAAATTCCTTTATTTCGAGGGAATCGTACATTTTTTCGTGATAGAAATTATCATAATAATATGTCCTTTCCCGGGACTCTAAATATCCCCATACCAAATTTTAGCAAAATCGGTTTAGCGGTTTGGGTGTGAAGAGGCAACAGATAGATAGACGCACTTTCGTATTTATGATGTTAGTATGGATTGTAGGAAATAATTGCACAACTTAATCAGGTGGATTTTAAAATAATGACTTCTAAAAATTGACATTCTACAAAGCTTTGAAGCAACACTACTAGTGTGTTTTCGCGGGTTCTGGATCACGATTTTGGGTCCACTCCACCCCCGCTCGCAGCTCGCAAACTTTCTCGATCACTTTTTGTTGGTTCGAGCGGCGACATCGCCTAAAAAAAAAGAGTTTGGTGTCAAAATAGGGGCTTAGAACCATGCCCGTTCGATTTATGCGATCCGTTTCTGCGTATTTGCACTAGTTTCAAAGTTAGCTTTTGTGTTTAACCCTCTTTATCTACTATCACCACGCTCCATTGTTCCTTCATAATTACAATCGCTACTTATTGCATTGTTATGCTCGCCTCGGTGTCCTATTGTTCGTAATGACTACCTGGGCTTATCGCTTACGTCACCTCAATTTCTTACAAGATTTTAAATAAGTGAATAAAAATTGATACATTTTTCATTACAGTTCTTTTATTTAATTAAAACATGTAATAATAATAACTCTCATAGTAGAATGTTTTCGTGCATTGTGAATCACTATTCATATCATATAGTTCCCCTAGGTATCTAGTAAATATTAACAGTGCATTCCTGCTATTGTATGCAACACAGCAAAATGTTATTAGTAACATTTTGCTGTGTTGCAATCCTCGTAAACAACATTCCAAAGTTTTTTTTTTAATTAAAACATGTATTGAACATACTGTACGATATTATATCATTACACAAAGTGTTGCTACTAAATAACTTTTGAAACTCTACTAAACTTTCCACATTGAACTTATAATACAAGGACATACATTAAACTATACTCGTCACAAACTGATGTGAAATCATTTTGTAATCTCCACAATATGTTAAAATCTCCTACAGTTTCACCCCATAAAAGCCTTGTGATATTACATAGGAGTGCGCCTGCAGGAATCAAAGTATTGACAAATGTCATTTTCATTGATGTGCATGGCCATCCAATGGGGTCCAGGTGTAACAATATATTATCAGGATCCAAATTGCTAATAAATATATGTAGGGAGTTGAACATATTATATTATATAGGCAGACGATTCGCAGCGTATACAATATTATCTTCTAAAGTCTAAACCTTCACAAATTCTTCTCAAGTAATTACGGATCTCTATTGTGTTCATACTGTATTATCACAGAACCAATCTGGTATATGAATCTTGTACAATAATATGTCACATATCCGTATAATGTATGCTTTATGTATTTACTAAGAGTGGTATTACATATGAAATAATGAATGAATAAATAAAAGAAACAACTTTGGTACAATATTTTATTTCATAGTATCTACACACTATTAGATAAACACTCACACATACACACGTTACACATTATAACTCAAATATATTATCATACATATTGTGACTTTTCTTAGCTTCTATAGTCTACAGTTACATTACGGTTTTTATCTAGTTTTCTATAACATTATCAAACTCTGCAAATACAATACAGTTAATCGTTTGAGAGAGACTAGAATCAATTGATATCCCATTTCCTTCATTAAGGAAATGTATACCAGTGCCGGAAAATAATGTATGAGAGACTGAAGTGAACATATTAGATACCATTGAAGGATGGTTGTAGAGTTTTTGAAGGCACGTGTTGTCCATTTATGTATAAACAATATGAATTCATACCATAATTTTCAAAATTGAAAGGATTCTTACTAATGATTAAATGCTGCGTTATTTACAAATCCTATGATAAATCTTTTGAGTACTTGCACCGGAATATTATCAAGCGTTTTTTTTTTCTCATCATTGGAAAGTCGTAATATCATAAACGTTATTCACAATTATTGAGTCATCCTAAGCATCCGTTTAATGATAAAGCATACAATAGATACACTTTTACATTCTTTACTAATAATTATTCCTGTGAGTCGCTAAAAGAACAGGATAACTTAATGGTTGGGACATATTTAGATAAGATTGCAAAACCTCATATCATTTTGAAATTAAAAAAAGTAAAATAATATTTATTATACAAAAAACATACGATAATTCTATAAACTAATTATATTCTTAATCCTATAGCATATTCCGTATACATCCATAAGTATTGTACTTTGTTATGAGATAATATTTTTATACTAATATTTTTTTCTTTTGTTAACTAGTTTGTAATACTTTTTTTCGAGTAGTTATACTTTATATTATACATTTATAATATGTATAATATTGTACTGAATACTGTATTGTACTTTTATGGGGTGAAACTGTAGGAGATTGGATTTTAACATATTGTGGAGATTACAAAATGATTTCACATCAGTTTGTGACGAGTATAGTTTAATGCATGTCCTTGTATTATAAGTTCAATGTGGAAAGTTTAGTAGAGTTTCAAAAGTTATTTAGTAGCAACACTTTGTGTAATGATATAATATCGTACAGTATGTTCAATACATGTTTTAATTTAAAAAAAAACTTTGGAATGTTGTTTACGAGGATTGCAACACAGCAAAATGCTATTAGCAGGAATGCACTGTCAATATTTACTAGATACCGAGGGGAACTATATGATATGAATAGTGATTCACAATGCACGAAAACATACTACTATGAGAGTTATTATTATTACATGTTTTAATTAAATAAAAGAACTGTAATGAAAAATTTATCAATTTTTATTTACTCATTTAAAATCTTGTAAGAAATTGAGGTGACGTAAGCGATAAGCCCAGGTAGTCATTACGAACAATAGGACACCGAGGCGAGCATAACAATGCAATAAGTAGCGATTGTAATTATGAAGGAACAATGGAGCGTGGTGATAGTAGATAATGAGGGTTAAACACAAAAGCTAACTTTGAAACTAGTGCAAATACGCAGAAACGGATCGCATAAATCGAACGGGCATGGTTCTAAACCCCTATTTTGACACCAAACTCTTTTTTTTTAGGCGATGTCGCCGCTCGAACCAACAAAAAGTGATCGAGAAAGTTTGCGAGCTGCGAGCGGGGGTGGGGTGGACCCAAAATCGTGATCCAGAACCCGCGAAAACACACTACTAGTAGTGTTGCTTCAAAGCTTTGTAGAATGTCAATTTTTAGAAGTCCTTATTTTAAAATCCACCTGATTAAGTTGTGCAATTATTTCCTACAATCCATACTAACATCATAAATACGAAAGTGCGTCTATCTATCTGTTGCCTCTTCACACCCAAACCGCTAAACCGATTTTGCTAAAATTTGGTATGGGGATATTTAGAGTCCCGGGAAAGGACATATTATTATGATAATTTTTATCACGAAAAAATGTACGATTCCCGCGAAATAAACAAACTAGTGCAAATACGCAGAAACGGATCGCATAAATCGAACGGGCATGGTTCAAAACCCCTATTTTGACACCAAACTTTTTTTTTTAGGCGATGTCGCCGCTTGAGCCGACAAAAAGTGATCGAGAAAGTTTGGGAGCTGCGAGCGGGGGGTGGGGTGTACCCAGAATCGTGATCCAGAACCCGCGAAAACACACTACTACTACTATTACATAGATGGCCTGTAAAATTCGCAAAATTGCTTTAAAACATTTCATAAATCTCAAAGAAACTACACAGCAGTAATAACACAGAAAGTTAAACTGTAAAACAATTAACGAACAAGACGTTCAAAAATTAATGACAAAAAAGTTTTGAAGCCGGTGCAAATTGCATTTCGACTATACAAAACACCTGAAATTTCAGCTTAAAACAGTTTCATGAAAGACTTTTGTCGCATAATGAATCCGCATCGGAATGCTTTACTTCGTGTTTTTATTCCGGCCTTTTCAACCACTAGTTCAAAAGTTTCTTTAATTGCGGACCCAAATTTTCTTAGAAATATTAAGGTTCACTTTCGTCATTAAAACGTATTTACTAACGTATGTAGAAGTTAAAAATATCCGTTCCATAACTGACTTTATCTAAGTATATTATTTCCTACTAATATTAAAGGTCTCTCTACATTACATCTTGACATTATAACCATAAAGTAATTTTTGATGACAGTAGAGATCAGAAGAGGAACATTTTGGTCGGGTTATGTGATATGTCGTTAAAAAGTTCAATATATATATTAACATAACCAAATTACGAAGGTGGTGGACCTACGTAATTTGGCTAGGGGTACGAAATAATTATCGCATAGGTATATTAATTATTTAAAATATGCAGTTAAAAATCCATGCATTTTTTTAAATCAATAAATTTCATTCTAATTAGAATTTTAAAAAAGTTATTTTGTTTTGTTCTCTGTCATATTTTCTGTGTCGTGTTATGTTTTTGTCGTATTCATTAAATCCCTCATGAATACGCCATTCCTGTGAGTTAATTAAGTAATTAATCATTGTTATTAATCACATAATATGAATAACAGTGTCATATTGTAACAGTAAGCTTTTTTATGTTTTTCTGGATAAAAATATAGGGTACAAATTAATTCTGATTCTAGACATCGTAGGTTTGTTACGATGGTGATTCATTTTAAAAGTCTTTTAACATAAGTATTAAGTAAGCCTGTTTTAAAAGTAGAACTACGGACTACTCTGTTAGGCACTTGTATTAAAGTATGCAATATCATACATATGCAGGCAGATTACCACCTAATCCTTTTGAGTTCTAAGCAAGTCATTTACATTTTAAGCCGAAGTGCTTCCCCTTAAACCTGTAATAAGCAGCCTTAAGGCGAGATTGTTCAACGTTAAGCCACGAACATTCCTATTGATACGGTATTGGTTTTACAGAAAAAAAAGTATAGCTAAGCTTACCTCCAATAGGTACTTCTTCTGAGTGCCTTAGAATTGTGTAATAATTGTCTAGTGATTATAGAGGTAATTATGGTTTAATTTTAAATTTATGATATAAAACTTTGTTCTGATATCTATGATCGAACCCTTTACAGCGTTGTTAAGTTTTTGATGCCTCGGTGTATCAAACATCAGTGTAACACATTTTTATCAAAATTTAATAAATCTGTCGATTAGCAATTTTTTTACAATACAATGAGAATATTATTGCTGTTTGATGCGACTCGGACGAGATCAAAGCTGTACTGATGTTTGAAATTGCAGAATCAAGGTACAAATACCTTAAACTATTTTGCTGTTGAAATTTTTTAACTTACTTGCAGTCCTCTAATAAAAGAACCATGTATGTTACGTAAAAGGAGTGTTCCTTGGCCGCTTACAACGCTACCGTTTGCTCTAGCCCTATATAAATATTTGTAAGAATGCGGCCTGCTCCACCCAAGTCTCTACTTTTTAATTGCTCTTATTTTATACTTTTGAAATATCGCCGTGATAAAATTAGGCCCGCCGTGCTCGTAAACGATCGTACAGAATTAATGTCTCGAATTGTTTTTAAAACATCGCCCGAGGGGCAACAATTATTATTATGTAAAATATTTTTAACTATGGTAGTTTGTTAAATCCAACTCTACTTTTAACTCTTGACTATTTTTATAGCTACAATATATTAAGCCAAAATATTATCTGTTATCGTAAAAAGAAATATATCTAGGAGAGCCCAAATAAATATCATACGAATACGTTACCAAATTAATAATTTAATATATTACTTACGCGTAACGTCAAAATGTCTCTACATATATAAAATCTACACATTCCTTTCGTAGAACAGTAGTCTTTGCAGTTTGCACGTATATTATCTGGAACTTTCCCTCGATGCAACTGTAAAATGTATTCCAACTGTACACCAATATCATTGTTCGTTATAGATCAGGGCGAAATAACGGAAATAGCAAATAAGGTATTGAATAAGGTTTTACCGTAGCTGTACTTAATAGGCGTACACACTAATTTGATTGATACCTAGCTGGTTCTAGTTTAGACCTAGGTCTAAACATAGCCTAGAAACAGTTATGCGTATTGCCCACTTAAAATTTATTTGCCAAATATAAATTATGGTAAAATTATAGTACGTATGAGTAAACCACTTAGTTCTTGTTGGTTTTAATTGGCTGTTTGTTATTTCAGTATGTGTGTTAGAAATTAGAATGGAATATAAATATTATGGTAGGAAAAGGTATGTAGTTATCAAAATTAATAACTACCTTTTCCTACCACAATATTTATGTCCCATTCTAATTTCTAAGAATCCAGATTCCTAAGAATCTCTTAGATATTATGTTTACGCAGTTTTGTTCAAGATCATTTTTTGTTTGTTTTGATGTTAGCTATCCATTTTTGAAAAAAATATTCGTGAACGCGAAACAACACAATGGCGGACAGTAGGTCGGCCAAAATCTTCATACCCCTATAATTGATAAATAGGTTACAGTTTAGCGTGAAAGGCTTATCTCAGAAAAGAAGGCTAGGAATTAGGATAACTGTTAATATATGTGTCTTTAAAAAAATCACTGGGCTGAATCATAAATGTTTCAAATAAATTTTTAATACGGGGCTCCAGCTTTACTGACCCTTGCTACACCACAGCTTAATATTGAATACGAAAGCCCCAGTTCAACTATTCTAGCTACGCCACTGCACAATATTAGTAGCATGATCCGAGGCCAAGCCGTTTACCGCGAAACAAGCGATGTATCGATCGCATCTACGCAAGAAACTGTAAGCGAAATAAACGACGTGTCACCGCTTAAATCAGATACATGGCGAAACATAACCATTTGGATGTCGTCTTTACGCCTTCGTACACAGACTGTTCGTATATCTTAGTAACCGGGACGTTAAGGAACCATTTAGTCTAATACTAACTTACTTAGCGAAGTAGAACGTGACTGGCAAAAGTACATTTATCTAATTGAATCAACTGGGTTCAGTTAGATGCCTGATAGTTTTACTGCGGCAAAATGCAGAGTTACCGCGCGATAAATAAAGGTACAATATTTAAGTAGGTAACATATTTCAAATTGATCCCAAGTCCCAACTCAGAATCACCAAAATTGAGATTTCTCACTTAGTAGTTTCGTTGTCAAGATTTCCTTCTACTTCATACGTAAAATTAGGTAATATATGTATAAAAAATGCCATTATATAAGCTTATTCTTTAACATATATTACGTATATAAATAATATACTGTCGATACAGTAACGGTTAAGTATCGGGACTACATTCTGCACATTTCCCTTGAGCCAGCATCGTGATTACGACGATGTAAATTATATTCCTTGTTATAATGTTCTTGACCGAGAAATTTCTAGGTGTCAAAGTACTATTATTGAAAGTAGACTTTTCTCTGGAACATGGCATTTGAGAGTTGATAAATGACTAAGGTTTTTTATTGGAAGGCAAGCTCTAACTCTTCAAATTACAGTAACTTAGTTCAAAGTCAGATGTAAAGTCTTAAATCTAATTAGAACATTTAGGCCATATTGTGTTCGTCACTGTTTATGTTTTGGATAAAAATACTTGCCTTATCATACGGTAAGACCTACAAGCTACAATGTAGAGACATAAGCATCAGATCTGGTGCTCAATTTTTTTTTTCCTTCTTTAAAATAAGTTAACTTTTACAGAACTTATATCATGGTCGCTGCTAAAAATCAACCATTTGCGACGAATAACGCTTGCTTGCTCTTTTCACAAAAATTGCGCCTTTTGACTTAGGTCACCTTCATTCTTAGGGTGCGATCTAATAATATAATTAACCCATCAAGCCCCGTACGAGCACCGGTGATAGCGACAACAATAGAATACAATAGCAATTCTTGGAATCCCCGATCGAATTATATCACATAGGCGCTCTTGTTTCGATCGCAGTCGCCAGCAAAAGCTAGTCGAATTGGTCAGATAACAGTAAAGCGGTAATAAAATCTGACTGTGTGATTCTAAAGGCGATAAACTAATATCCAGTCTGACATGCAGATAAGGCTTTGATGTTCGATATCGTACGCGTCCGAGCGGTACTTTCTCTACGTGTCCGCAGGATTAATATTAATGATATTATCTAGAAGATTTATTCTAAAACTTACAATAAATTGCACGGTCAATTAATTGTAGAGTATAAATAGTATGATTTGGGTACTTTTTGTTATGACCTGTTGTTTTATAATGGTTTCTTAAAGGCTAGGTTAGGTTAGGTTAGGTAGTTACCAATATATTATGTAGGTACAAGTATAGTAAAATAATAATAAACAAAATAGAGCCTCAAAGGTTTCTGTGTACTAATAATATAGATAAACTTCAGCTTAGGAGTCACAATTATTATTAACCTTAATATTTCCGTGGTGCTCCCCCTTAAGTTCTCTGACTTTCGGTCATTGCAACTTTGTGCTGTCTCCCGCTTTGTATGGGGAGGGAAATTGGAATTCTTCCTACTCCTATTTTCTTCTGATTAATTTTATTGCGGGTCCCAAGACAGTTTTAGCATGCCCCTCGAGCTCCCTGAGATCATGTGTGGTGGGCCAAAGCCCATTAAAAAATAATATAGATACTTAAATGCTAAAATAATGAAATTATTATTTTTCATGTAGGTACCATCAAGGAAATTGGTCGCTAGGCAGTTGACGGACCAACATCATTTGGTCGGATTATGTCAATTCAGTGTTAATTGTTGGTTAATTGTGATCTGTTGGCTGGGTTTGACATAACTCGGCCAAACTACGTAGGTCCCCCATCTGCCTAGGAATCAACTTCTCTGATAGTACTTAAGAGTCCGTACACGAAATTTTGCCGATTTCGCTCATTTAACATACGTGATTTAACAGTTAAAATACAGTATTTCTATAAGTTTTAATGCACAACATGTAAGATCATTTCAATTATAATCTAATGTTGGAGCTAGATTTTTTATTTTTTTTAAGTATCTTTAAATAATCCAACTCAAACCCGCGACAGTTTTGTGATTTTTGCTGTAAAAGGTTTAGAATATCACCTTTTTATGGATTGTATTGACGTCTTAACGGTATGAAAAAAATACAATGTACTGTTGAGAAAGTCGCCTATACAATGTTGGAATTACTTTTTACCACTTTAATATAAAAAACCCTTTAAAAAACAGAAAACCTCTATCTGCCCGCTAACTTGGCGACCGTCCTTTTTCACCTGGCATATGAAAGACGGGCGTGAGTGTGAAGAGAGCAGTAGAAAAGAGAGTACGGGCTCTTAAGTAAATATTAGAATTATTATATTATGTTGAAAAATGTTATGGTTTTGTTCGAAGACTTCTAACAAAACCAAAACATTAAAGTCAAAGAAAAAAATCTATTTAAGTCATACAGTGAAACTAATAAAATATGTTTTAAACAACGAGAAACATTTTCATAAGCGTTTATGGGATGAAAGATAATTTAAACAATGAGAAACATTTTCATAAGCGTTCATGGGATGAAAAATATTTTTTACATCCGAATATCGATAACTCCAAACAAGTTTCGTAGCGACTTCTATCGATAAATATATGCCATCGGTAATCTCGATATAACATTTAAAATCTGAGATCCGCCGGTCAAACAATCAAAGATTTGATTGATTATCCCAATCGGAACACGCTTCGTTACGGCGTCAGCCGACCGAGCATCTGTCGCATGCTCCAAAGAACTTCTGAGACTTACAAAAACTGACGAGATCAGATTGCGAGACGGCGTTATACACGATGCACGAGCTAGAACGAGACAGAATCCTAATCTACGACGAGAAATAAATCTCTCTGATGAATTTGTAAGTTTACTAAAATAGTCATGGCACGAATTTGTATGCTAATTGCTAATACTGATTACTCGTTCTATTTTTGTTGTACGAAATTTTTTGCGTCTGATTTTTTTGCGATTGCCAAGCTTTCAGTTTAATTGGCAACATAAAAAGTTCTCGCCAAGAAACGGATGCAGTTTATTACAAAATATGATTTATTGTACAGATTCAATTCGGTAGAAGCGTTATGGTCCGAAATTGAATTGAGGTATCTTTAAAGTATTTAATGATCTATAAATGTCAATTTTATTACGTTAGGTGTATCAATTTATGGTTCAACTTGGATTCGTATGTGGTTATACGAAATTTCAATAAACGTATCTGAAAATCGATTATCTTTGTTACACGTACTTTTAGCGTATCAAAAGGTACCTTATTTAGATTGAAAAAGTAAGATTAGGCTAGGTGTTTGATATTATGTAAAAGTTTTAAGGTTTGTTCTATTGGAGATACTACATAAAATATAGTGACTTATATTAGATTTGGGCTTAATTAAAACAATCATTAAGTCGATAATTGATTTTCGATTAAACGTATGTCATGTTTGATGTTAATGATAGGATACAAAAACAAAGCTCTTTGTAGTTGATGTTATAGAATCTAAAACAAACTTTAAAGGAGCCAAATAGCCAGAAAAAGTAAAGTCTGGGAATTATAGTTTTCAGTATCTAAAACAAACTGTAAAGAAGCCAAAGAGCCAGAAAAAGTAAAGTCTGGAAATCTAAACATTACAGTTTTGGAATGAGAAACGAAGTTAAAAGTAAACGAGATTTAAATCACGTCTCCAAGCGACGAAAAATAAGGTTATGGTTCTACGTTACCGATTTCGTATTATAATCACAAGAACATCGAGCACCCAGGAGCATCTCATCTTACAGAACCGATATAAAATATAATAAACCACAATAAGACAATACTGGAAGCGCTATCGGGTAATAACATTCGATGCTAAATCGAGTTTACGAACTGCATTTGACGTTGATTCTGAAATGCGACTCCATAACCACTTAGATCCAGTTTTCTTATTGGAAACGTATGCTATTGTCTCGGCCGAGATATAAAATACCGATATGACCTTACGACGTCTTCGTTGCAAGAAATATTCAATACTACCCACACTTTTAATAGCGGTTACATCATTTCCACACAATGAGATCGCCGTCCACACCCATTCTCTGTCCGTATGATTTGAAATTATAGCACCGTTTTATTTGCTCTTACCGCATTTATATGCGGCCGCCCGGCACAATATGCTATATATGTTAAGCGCCTACGTAAGGTAGAGTAAGCAAAAGTCCAAGTTAGAGGTTGTCAAAGCGATCTTGTCGATCACTGAAACCCGGCCTTTGAACGTCAAAGAAAACGACAATATTGAAAGTAATTTAACAAAAGCTAATAAAACAAAAACTACTACTCTACCTCTCTAACATATTCTACAAATCGAAGAAAAAGAAAGTAAACTATGGAAAATCGATGATCGAATAATATTTCTCAAGCCGTGTACTTTTTTGCCAACTGTACAAGAAAGTGTCGCGTGTGTCAGATCGCGTGGGAGGCTGTATGAAGCTGTAATTTAGCCCTTGATTGTGTACGCGCTTGAATTATACATTTCTCAAATTTCACAAACGTGTAGTGTCATCCTGATTACATTTCTTTGTGCTAGCCATTAAAACTGTCCAATATTTGCATACAAAAAGGAGTGAAATCTTGCGCTTTATTTGAATATATTCCGAAGCACGTTCACTTCTTTTTTTATTAGCTGCTGGTACTGAGTTCCTTTCGTCTAGCTGAGCAAGTAGGTTACTTATTAAAGCCGTTTTATATATTATTACAATAAATAACCTCACTTTTTGTAACCGAGCTATTAATCCGATCTAAGCCGAAGACTCGGTTATCCGATTATTTTTTTACAAAAAGGGATGTTCGTGTATTAATACAGTTTATCGACGTTTATTACCATATGTAATTATTTTGATAACTCTCATAAAAACTTGGATATAATTTATGACGATGCCAATCATGCTATTATCGATCACGGCGCATATCTATTATCCTTTTATAATAAAACTAGACTTTGAGACCTCCGCGGTCAATTTAAAAATAGCTTAAGGATAGTCCACATAATTATACGTCGAGGATTGGTAAAAAACCTTAATACAGAAAATTGGCAGGGCGCGCCCGTAACCATAACTCCGGCGGGATTAAAAGGCGTATTACCTTAATTTAAAGATTATTCTGGACGTAAACGGCGCACAAAAACTCGTAAAGTATTGTTTCTATTTTACATTTAATGAATTCCTCCTCGCGTCCGTCAGATACGACACTTTATAGTCGTTCGCGACGAGATAAAACTGTAAGTCGATAAAAATGTAACAAATGAAAATAATACAGGCTTGTATACATGAGATAAACCGATCCGCCCATATTTCATGAAAAATTCATATCATCGCCGGAGCCTAATGATGAGGCCATCTTTTATTGCCAACTGGGACATATCTTTCATTAGCACGTATTCTGTTGTCACTTACGTTTTTAAAAATGTAACACGTTTCAACAATTTTTGTTGTTCTAATTTTATGTCATGACATGTGATACCATCATTCACACATTTACTGTTATTTGCATCAAAATTTAAGGATTGTTTTATAACACTTGATATTCCATCACACACATACACACATACACATGCTAGAAATTGTATCATTTCTTTTTTTATCATAAGGAATGAAATTTTCATCAATAAATATTATGTACTTCTCTAAAGCACCTGCAATATTTAATGTCGTCGAATTTTGAGAGAGCAAAAATAAACGGCTATCGATACATGACATCAATATTTTCATCCGTACATATCCAACCTAGTTTCTATTAAGAACACAGTGGGAGCTGAAATTGAATTCCTACTAAAAATGTTCCGTAAATGAGTTTACCTTGTACTGATCAAATAAAATAACGCCCGGCGAAGGCATGCGCTCAATATCACCATCTGTTTTTCCATTTGTATTTAAATTAAATCAAAATAATGTTTAGCTACTTAACTTTTAAGGCGCTATATTGAAAAAAATGTCCTTTTTAACGTAATACTATAGGACCCTCAGAAACGTTACAAATCTGGTAATGAGATCTTCATAGCCTTATCTAGGTTTGAGAAGAACTAGAAACACGATTAATGTATTTTGCCTCGATACATTTAATTTTCGAAATGACCTCTTAAAAATACGAAATTTAAAGATTATTTTAAACGAAAATAGATGTATTGTAGGAAATTAGTCTAATTGATAGACACCTTTGCAACTCAAAATCGTATAGAAGCATTTTGCTTAAATGCTTCTAGTTATTTTTTAAATGATTATAATTATTACGTTTTTTCGCATGTTTTCCGAGCGAGCCGATAGCTTCTGGCCGCAGCGTATTCACGACTTTATAGTCATACAAATTAAGTATAAAATTGCCCTTGCGGTAAAATTACTTTCGATGTAGCGCCTTAAGTAATTAAGTTAATCTATGTAATATAAATGCGTAAGTTCTATAAATCATTTTAATTTTTAATCGACTTCTTTAAAAAGAAGAGGTTCTATGTCCGTTTGTGGTTTTTATTTTGTACCTACTCTGAAATGTATGTAAATACTATCCACAGAAATAGATCAAAATCAAGTTCCTTGGTCACCGCGATTATGGTTAAAACATAACTTGAAACCAAAACCCTCAAAAGAAGCAAAACAGGAACGTCCATTTTGTTAAGTCAATTATAATTGGATAAAATTTTAGGGGGAATCTATAATACCAAATATAAATTATTTATACTTTCTTAATTATGGCTTTCAAAACCTTCAAGTAATAATGCGGGGTATGAAATAGGGAATTATAAATTTATTTACATTTAGATTACAGTATTATCTCATGAATGAAGCGCTATCTCCGGTCACAAAACTATACGTCTTGTTATAATTTCATTTACACTTTTTAATTGGACTCACACTTGATGTATTCATAGAGATTATTCATGAGCAATCAACGCCAAACGAAATATAATTGTAGATTTAAAAAGTCGTAAGCCAAATTATGTTTTAAGTGCTTACGCATTGCTCTTTGGATGAAATCGTATGATTCTCGTTACTCACTATGCGACGGCGGAACTACGGACTGGGGCCCTAATCGGCTGAGATGATTGGCCATCAAAGACGGCCGCCTCTTTACCGTGTCGCATCGTCCACTGTTCACACTTTTTACTCCCAATTTCTCGAATGTTCTAAGTGGCCTTTAATGAACACTTCGAAGCACTCAATTGATACAATAATTTTATTTAAAATATTTATTTCAACATTCTTCTTTGTTTTTAGTATCTGGATTACTCTACAGATTATTAGGTACTTGTTTATTTACTTCGTCTTCTAATTTAGTGTTTTTAGTTTCATCCTTCAAGTTATCAGTACGTATTTTGATATAAGGTATATCTTTACTCAAGCGCTTTAAAACTTTTTTGTTCCGGTCTAGACGCGGTTGCTCTCTCAAGAAAATTGCATTTCTTTTTCTTCATTTTGGCTTTCTTAAGCTATGTTTTAGCTCTTTAGAAAATTTAATATTATTAAGAACAAAAGCTTAGGCGTGCATTTTAAACAAATGAAATTTGAAAACTTAACTTTCGTACGTGAAATTCCCATTTACAAACAGCAAGAGGTGACACATCTTTGAATATTATGTTGTTGTGAATTATGAAACTGTTAACTAAATATAATGATATCGTAAAATTTAATAAGCATGGCCTTGTAATATTTAAGTGCAGAGGACTGCCAACTAGTTGCAATATCTCTTGGCATTTTACCCAACAATTTTTCTTGAATGCTTTCTCCGAAAATAGAGCGCACCTAGAGCAAATTTTATAGTACTTACTCTAAAGCTTTGAAATATTTTTGACTGAAACATACAGCAATTTTCATTAATTACTATCGGATACAAAAATGATTAGTATACTTATGGCAAAGCTCAAGCTACAAATTACATAAAAGACGGGTTGCACTCCGGGAGTGCCGGCGGAAGTGAAAACTTGATTATTAACGTTGTGCATTATTTTTTAAACCCATTTTTTAACCCATTAATCGAAACCCTTACAATCGATTAAATTTTTAACCCATTTTTTATAAAAATAGATTTTTGAAAAATCGTTTTTTTTTCATTAATCGAAACCCTTACAATCGATTAAAAAATATCGACAATCAAAAAAAAAAACAATCGATTGTTCGATTAATCGATTTCGATGTTACAACACTACTTCGATCAGCACGAGAATCTAACGCGAGTTTCACAGATTTAACCCATCCCACAAAAGTGCTCAACGCCGCTAAAGAAGTTTTCACTTCAAAAACTTAACGATTGTAATATTGACCTCTCTGAACTCAAGTTACAAAAAACTAAATGATCAAAATCGCGGTAGCTTAACAAATTCCTAATATTTGCTACTGAGACAGCTCTTCTCTCGATCATTTCAATTAATCGAGGTCATCGGAGGTCAAGTATAAACGTGTTTGATTCTGTATTAGTTTTGGTATGGCCCCCAAGAGCGATCGTTTGCTACTCACAAAACAAAATGATAAATGAAGATCATCGGTAGTTAGGTTATGAGTAAGTTGATGGATTGATTGTAAACGTATGCCCATCGATTAGCTCCGAGCCCGGCCTGCTCGATTACTTTTAATGGCTTTCGAAAACGTTAAGTGTTATTATATAAAAAAAAAAACATAAGCCGACCTCTCTATTATCACATTACTCCCTTTATGGAGATTTTACGTTCTATTTTCGAAAGTATTCCCTAAAATTAGAAGGTCGATAACTTAACTTTAAAGCAGGTGTTTCGTTTTATGTGTTAAAAAACTAACGAAAATACACGATACTTTTAGTTAAAATAAGATTTAAAATATAAAGCAAGTTTGAAATCTGCTTGTATAATAAATGTTTAGAAAGAAAATATGTAGGTACATAATAATTTATTTACTAATAGAGATTTGAAATAGATTCAAAATAAAGTTCCCAGTTCACAAAAACACGAAAATTTTAATGTTCGAAGAAGTACTTCGTTCATAAAGAATTACGATTTCCTAGAAATCATTGCTACTCACAGTAAATTACGGAAAAAAACATAATTTTTTCTCTACATCCGCTACAAAATCAATAGTCAGTGAATGTGAATTGCGTAAATTTCCATCAAAAGGTAACCAGAAATTAAATATTTTTACATTGAAGCTCATAATCAGTTATGCTTTGTCGTTTTGGTGAAATCATTATGTATATTGTTTTCAACAACAACTTTCCTAATGCATAGCTAATACTACTAGCTCATTTATATTATTAACAGTAATAGTGTTATTTATTACTTCTTTATAGCGGTGCAAATAATTTTAAAATGCCTATAAATTCGGGACTCAAAACGTCTCAAGGAGCTTCTAGTATTGTTTTGAGTGCTAACCGACTATGAGCTGACTTTCGAAATATTTTTCAATTGTGTTCAAAGTCAAGCGTAAGATTAATTGAATATTATTCAATAAATATTGTTTGATTAACAAAAGAATAATCTATGTCGGCATCTAACACAGGGCCTGATTTCAATCTCCATTTATTACTCACTTCCCTTCATGTTGATGGTGAGTCGAACGTTTTGTTTTGTTTGACTTTCGTATTTCAAACTCTTTAAAGTCATTTTTATTTGAACGAATTTGCCTAAACGCACTGATTGTTGTTGACAATTTGCATGAACGCAATAAAGTAAACTTCTAAAATCAGTAAAACAATTGAATTCATAACTGAATTTTCTTTCTAAGTTTGCATGCGAAGATTCTGATATTAATTAATAATCACATTACTTACACAATAACTAAAAACACTGAAACCTTTCTCATAACATGGATTAACATTCTCAAAATCAGAATAAGCTTCTCACAAGTTTCTTATATGTATTATGTACATTATAACTAAGATGAGACAATGAGAACATTTTTGTTGTCATTATCCGATGTGAAACACTTCCGTGGCCCATGTTGCGTCCAAAAAAAATAAATTGTGTGAAAAATTACGATGATTACATCGAATAATGGAAGAAGTTTCACAAAATAAATGGAGACAGAAAGCAAGCTCATGTAAGTAGCTCACTTTTGTACTTTCGTCCGGTGGCAGGTGAAGGCGCATTATTACGGTTGCGCTGTTCCCAAATATTGTAGTGGAGAGATTGCTTGAAGCTTACCTTCTGTTTCTATTTATTCTGTGGTTGTTTGATGGCTACAGATTGGCCTCATTAGGAGTGATAGTGGACGTCTAACAGTACTTTTGTTTTGCCACGCAAATGGATGTGTTGATGTGACTATTTTTTTCTTTTGTTTCAAAAAGCTCCCATTGTTTGCTTTTGTTTTCGCTTTATTGTCCTATTGATTACATTTATAGAGGCATTTTATTTTCAAAGACAAGGATATCAGTCCACCCGAATTTAACATTAATATCTTAGGGCTAATTAGTAGGAAATGTCAAATAAAATTATCATATTTTATCTTTGGGACAGCTTCTGAAACGCAGGTGCTATTTCAAATTATTGAGTTGTTACCACGTTGTTACAGTATGCATAACGATTGAAACAAAACAAATGCGTATAGTTTAATATAATTATTTATATTATCCTAATAAAAATAAGTGAAACTAATATTAAATTTATGATATTATTAAACAAACGAAGAAAATTAATCATAACATAGCTGATAAAACTTACTATGACAATCTATATTCCACAGTAAGTCAATAATTTTAATTATAACAAAGATATTTTGGGCCGTATTTGGAATTAATTAACAATTAAGAAAACAATGAGCTATAATAACTTAATAATACTTTTCAAAGATAAATAGTGACACAACATGTTTTATTAGATGTATCGTACAGGGACATAATTATATAATCGGCCAAGTGCGAGTCAGACTCGCGCACGAAGGGTTCCGTACCGTTATAGAGCAAAAATAGGCCAAAAATTGTGTTTTTTGTATGGGAGGCCCCTTAAATTTTTATTTTATTTAAATTTTATTATTAATTATTAAAGTACACATAACTACTGGCTTTTGTGAAAATTTCAAGTGCCTACCTGTTGCCATTATTGATATCGAGAGCAAAAAAAGGCAAAAAAATCACGTTTGTTGTATGGGAGCCCCCTTCAAATATTAATTTTATTTTGTTTTTAGTATTTTTTGTTATAGCGGCAACAAATATACACAATCTGTGAAAATTTCAGAACTCTAGCTATAGCGGTTCATGAGATACAGCCTGGAGACAGACAGACAGACGGACAGACAGACGGACAGACA
Source organism: Lysandra bellargus (assembly GCA_905333045.1). Taxonomy (NCBI): domain Eukaryota; kingdom Metazoa; phylum Arthropoda; class Insecta; order Lepidoptera; family Lycaenidae; genus Lysandra; species Lysandra bellargus. Next base: position 8,191,435 of record HG995355.1, read on the forward strand.
GACGGACAGACATCGAAGTCTCATGAATAGGGTCCCGTTTTCACCCTTTGGTTACGGAACCCTAAAAAACTTAGAAGGTGTATACATATTATTACACAATTTTGATGTTTGTCTAAAATATTACATTTTTTCCTTTTCGCCCTCGACTAGTTTTAATCCAGTTGTTAAATAATTAAAAGTCATAAATAAAATTTAAACATTATATCTTTTTTCCTGTCATCTGTTTGTCAAATCTTTTACATTTCTTTTAATTGCATCCTATGCATCTGCTTTCGAAAAAATCGTTTTAACAGACTTATTATCCACAGCAATAAATATTTTATCACCAATATTGGAAGTTTTACTAGTGACTTTAACATAGTATCAGGTGATAAAGGCCGTGGACAGCAGCCTGTCACTTTATCAAATACATTAAAACGAGTGCTCGAGCCTTCCTTTTTTTGTTCCCTCTCGACTTAGATAACGTAAGTGTTCGGCTCCCGAGTAATAATTAAACGTATTTTATGTTTCCATTATGAATATGCAATCGTTAATTAAATTTTGAATCTTTACAATGCCACGGTTGTGATATCATTTAAATTAACATGTCTTTTTCGATTCCGTTCCACTTTTGGTCTGTGCCTTTGTTCATTTGGACATTTCGAATTATTATGTAATCATCATCTTATGATATGGTGGATTTTTTTATTAATTAAGAGTCCGGGTGCCATCGCAGTTCTCATACAAACGTAATACTGTATACCAAGATCATATTTTCCCATCCATCCATACTTAATATTATAAATACGAAAGTGTGTCTGTCTGTCCGTTTGTCTGTCTGTCTGTCTGTCTGTCTGTTACCTCTTCACGCCCAAATCGCTGAACCGATTTTCATAAAAATTGGTATGAGGATACTTTGATGCCCGAGAAAGGACATAGGATACTTTTTGTCCTGGAAAAATGTATGGTTCCGCCGCGATAAACGAATTTTGGCGCAACGGAGTTGCGGGCGTCATCTAGTCGTTCATATTTTGGGTATTTAAATATTTTGTAGTAAATCTTTGTATAGGAACCTAGGTAATTAGGTACTATCTTAAGCTGAATAATAACTCAAATATGGTAAATAATCTCGTATGGGAAATGATCTTGGTATTACGTTTGTATGAGAATTGCGATGGCACTGGGACTCTTAAGAGGCCGGGCTGCCCTCGAAATTCTCATACATACGTAATACCAATGATATTCTACTAAATACAGATCTGTTACGTTCATACTATTTTCCGGCTTAAATTGCTTCCGAACAATTTTCAAATTCAATTGTCAAATTTGACAGATAAGTGAAACAAATGATACGAAATGCCATTTACATAAAAGAGACAGACTAAATAAAGGACGGGTCAATTGTTTCACTTTGAGGCTTCACAACGCGCGCGGTAGTAACAATATCTGCTTTGAGTTTTTTTATACAATATCATTGCGTAATACCAAAATCATTTTCTCATACAAAAATATTTAACATGTTTTAGTTGTTTTTCAGCTTAAAATAGTAATTACCTAGGTTCCTGTACAAAAATTAACTTCAAAATATTTAAACACTAAAAAATATAGTAAAACAAAAAAATATATATAAATAAATAGTAAATTTACTACAGAATATTTTGAAGTTAATTTTTGTACAGGAACCTAGGTAATTGCTATTTTAAGCTGAAAAATAACTCAAACATGTTAAATATTTTCGTATGAGAAAATGATTTTGGTATTACGTATATGTATGAGAATTTCGAGGGTAGCCTGGCCCCTTAAATTCTTCGTAATTGTCACTCTACAATAATATAATTTCTTCAGTAACCACACCCGGAGACATAATATTTTAATGATTACATACTTGATGAACTACTTACTTCAGCTTTTGATATTGTAAAGTTTTTAAAATTCCATTAAATACCTCAAGTAATCATTGAATACCCTTATGTGCAACCGTTAATACCTTCTACAGAGAAAAAGAAAGATTTTGTAGAGCCTTATTCTAATGAAGTTCTTTTATTTGTTTTAGTTCGCGGCACCCCGGCCAGGCGGCGAGTCATCTTGTTTGCAAGGCCCTGATTGCTTTATGGTGAGTAATGCTTTTATTTACAACCTCTTTCCTTTATAGCCTTACTATTAGCATTTACAGAAAAGGTTCTGACTATCTGGTCATTTCCATCACCTGCTTACAACTTTATCTTTAGATACCAGATCTAGATAAGTAATCTTATTCCTTTCTATTTAACTGAATTTTGATTTGTCTATTTTTGTCTGTTATCTACTGCAATATCTTTTGGTATTGTACAGAGATGATCTAAAATAGAAGTAATTTGAAGATGAAAGTAGCAACTAATATGGAAAGTTGTGAGTAAGACCGTTAGAATAGGAGCAGAAATGGAACCATGTATAGTTTTAATATTTGTTATAATACCTCACACACACGATGCCGACAGCGCTACAATCAGAGCCGGAACCGACGGCCATTAACTTACAAATGCGTTGTATTAAGTCATAAACATTTACCGCTATCTTCTAATAATTTACATCTAACATCATCACCGGTTTGCCGAATCGTCGTAAAGATAATTGATATATAGGCATATAAAAGCACCAAGGTAGGGCTTCTTAATTGGCGTATTTTAATCACGACCGACATACATAATGTTTGTTTATGTCTATCGGCGATAAGAATGTTGAAAAAGTTATCAAATATGTAATTAAGTAAAAATACATCGTAATTAGGGTTAATTTATGTCTGTTATTCTTTATGATACAGGTGCATGTTATTTCCTTTCCTTCTTTCTTCATAAGCAAACATGTGCATTAGTTGAGCGCTTTATCTTAAAAGCGCTTTAGTTTTATTGGAGACAGCCTTTGTTTTACGACCTTCATGTTTATGAACTGCATTCGAGCGTGGCACCTTCAAAGCGGAGACGAAATGGCTAAAATCAATAATATTGCCACTTCAAACGCCCCGCGGATTGCGGACGACAGAACGTTTTGTCAATAACTGTAATTAATAACCGGGGCTCATGCCCGTTCTTATAATTATTAAAGCTTAGAGCGGAGTGGGCGTCAAGTTAACGTCAACTCCGACTAATGAGCCTTTCCAATGACAAATGCTGTATCTGAGGCGACCATCAAATAAAATTTGTCGTTATTTGTTTACCACTCCTAGTCGGTTTAAGGTGGCACGATTTGTATCCAGAAGTATAATTTATTGCCGTACATTTAGCTTCCGAGACGAAGTAATAACAGTAATTTAATAAATTATTTTTCGCTGGAATTTCATTATCTCGGAAGCATGCATTGCTTTGTTTTATTCGCGTACATTTTTTAAATTATAGGTCCGCTCTTTGACGAATCTTAGTCATTAAAGTCCGAGACCCGTTATGGCTCGATGGCTAATAAAAGCGTGTCATTCGTTACAAAGTTTCTTTCTCTTGTTTCAGTGTTGGGAAAACTGTGAGCTACTTCAATCGAACTATCAAGTTTGGGGAGCGGTGTGCGATGAAAATGATATTTGCGTAAGTGTCTATTAAGATAAAGTAAAATAGAATTTTAGCTTATATTACACTTTCGAGACACTAACTCCATCTTTTGTTACAGTTTCCTGGCTGCAAAGTGGCATGTGAATTCCACACCGGAGCTGCTCGTGCGTCTCAAACTCAACCTGTTATCCACACTAAGGGCGAAGGAGTGATGAGAGTTAGCGGTGCTCTAGCTCGCTGGCCACCCCCAGCACCGCGGGCCGCTTCCAATCCGGCTCCCTTAGTTTACGTAGTTATGCGAAAAGCTGCCGAAGGGCCTTGGCGTCAAATCATCCAGACTCAATCGTTAGCAACGAGAGTGCCATCCAACAATGAGGGTGCCCTTCTTAGAGTTCTAGTCGTCGATCCGCAAGGCCTTGTGACTATCTACAGTCCAGACGAAACGTGGGTAGCTCACGACACTAACTCATCTAGTCACGACGAACACAAGTGGACGCTGAAAGAAATATCACTTATACATCAAAAAGTTCTTGTAATTGGAGAAATCGCTTGGGAGCCGAGAATAACTCGCGGCGTGTATTTAGTTACTTGGGAAGTAGACGGCGGAGGTTTGAAAGGAAATCTTTTCACTGATTCTACACGTGTAACACTGTCGCTATGGCCCGACACGATCTATCATATTCAAGTAGAACTCGTTTCGAGGACCCCAGGTGTAGAAAATGAAAAATCAGAGACAATGACCATCGATACCAGCCGTGCTCAGAGAGTATCTACTGAGAGTGTTCAGGATGTGGAAGTGAGTGAAGGTGACCGTCTTATGTCAGTTTTAGTGAGCTCCATGAGGGGTGAAAGAGTACCAGAACGCGCTCCCGATTCTGAGCTCGTATTGGGCTGCCTGTCCGCTATGATCGCGTTCGGGTTGGCTGTCATCGCCGCTATAATTTGGAGACGACGACGAAGAGGTACATTTCCCGGTACCAATGTATACGTAGGTTCTTCATCGATTCTGAAAAGAAAGTTGGTTGAAGATTTCACCCCAGGCGTTCACTGCTTCCAGCCAGTCCTCGCTCCGGAGACTCCCACTAATCAAGCTTCACGGGATGTCGTCGTGTGACGTCATAGCTTCGACATGCTGTCATTAGACGACCGCTCCTTCAGTTCCTAAAGCTCTGGACGAATTTTCGACTAGGTGAATGTTTGAAACAAAACGTGAAAATGTTTTGTATGTGATACAAGAACACTAAAACAGTGAATCAAAATAGATGTGTGGACGTAAGAATAAATTAACCACTATTCCAGTGATTCAATTTCAAATTTATGTGAAAAGCAAAAAGACATTGCGAGATCAATTGTAATGAAATTATTTTATGTTATCGATTACGTAGTTATTTAGATAAATTGTAAATTCAATTATGTACTTATAGTATTTATGGAATTCAGTAAGGTTAACACCACAAAAATTAGATACTACTATGTAAATAATATAATATCGAAATAGAGAATCATAATTTTCTAAACACTAAAAGATAAATGTGCTGTACATATGAGTGTCTATGGCAATACTGGTGTCGCTCTTTTGATAAGGCTCTTACCCTAAGAATAAAACTATGTATGTTTAACTGCATTAAAGGTGTAATGATTTATACATTTTACGTGCCCTTGTAAACGTAATGAAACATCTCGTGCCGATGGTGTACATAAATTACAACCACAATTATTGCACGAAACTATTTTTACAGCTAGTCTTTATCATAATTTAGTTGTACCTAGTTATTAGTTAAAGTGCGCTCGTTATAGAATCTACGGTTTCTTCAGCAATAAAATTACATGTATGTATATGTAAATATTTGAAGCGTGATTGTAAAAACATAACAGAGAAATTATATTTTTCTTGAACTTAACAGAATATATATATTATGTAAAAGTTAAAACGTCTGAATATAAATAGTAACATAATATTTGTCACTCTGTTCGAGTATTCGGCTTAGATAATGAAAATAAAATTCTTCCAAAATTTTTATAAATTCTGGATGTTTTAGGTCAATTCGTGTAACTCTTTTGTACTTAACTTTTACTTGTTAGAAAAGACCAAAACGTTTTGTTGATAAGCTTTGTTTGGGTGACCAAATTGATCGTAGGTAAGTTATTAGCTTAGTTAAATTTATTTATTTCTTTTTGTGAAAAGTTTTTCCTCTTGTTTCAATTTGTAAATATGCTATGTTAATGAAGCTGATCTTTGACAAGTATAAAATAAATATGTCTGCCAAATTATTACCACTTTTAATTTCATCCTCAGCTTTTTTTGACAAAAAATTAATTAATTCGTAGGAATTAACTCAACAAATATTAATATTTGAGAAAACATAAAATAAACGAAGCCTATTTGTTTTCCGGCCACGCGCCATGTGTCCAGTAATTTTTAATTTCATAGAACCATGCGCATGACTTGAGCTGACACGAGCAATAATTCCAAGAATATCTTTTAAATAAACATCAACTCACAAAGGTACAGTTGGATAGTCGGGTCCATTTGTAGTTCTGCTGTGTCCCGGATAAAACGGTACCATTGTCATGAGATTAGTGTCAACGAATCCGTTCCTAAATCCTAGTCGACGCCTGATTAAACAGAAATATTTCGCCGACAACAACCCTCTGTTTAATTATAAAATCACGAAATAGGAATTCGCTTTGTCCATGACTCATTAAATATTTTACTTTATTATAGTTTTTTATTTTATTATAGTTTTGGTACTAGTGGTAGTAAAATGCGTAGCAGATGAGAAACGAGTTGAAATTAAGTAATCATAAGAAAACGTGGATACCTAAACCAATCTTTTTAGGTCACATTTTTGGCATAGTAAATTTTAAGGAAATGATGAGAGAATACGAAATAAAATTAAAGTAAAAATGTAGTGAATGGCAAAATATAAATTCATATTTTAAATACGGCGCGGCGCCGTGCTCCAGATTTATACCCTGTGGAATACATTAAGGTACTCGAGGTTTACGTTGAGACAATTATGAAGGTCGTTCCAGTATGCAAATGTGAGGATTCTAAATGTAAATGTAAATGAACAGTAAACATAAGATAGTTTCAACATTTGAACTATATTTGAATATATTGTGGTTCGTTTCTCCATTAATCAAGCCCCTAGCGATAAGATAAAGCCTTTTTGTTTTCACCTCTTAAGGAATCCTTTCTTAATGTGTTTTAAATTTTTATAGCTCATCAAAAGCATTAAAATAGTTTGGAATTAAGACGTTAGACCCTTTTAAAATATGTATCCGAAGCAGGCGACATAATTGAGGAATGAGTCAATGATATAACTGACACGCTTAGAGTATTTCTAAAATGTTACACATAATAATATGTATGAGTATTTTTTCTCCTTAGAATTTATCCCTTAAAATACTCAGTAGTACAGTATACACGAATCCTTAATAAGCGAAAATAAGGCAATTCCATTACCTGTGTAAATTTTATCGCTCCATATTTTCACGCAGTTCAACACTTGCGAATGCAAAATTCTGCCAACACAAAGTAATATATTTTGGTTACCCGTTTTAATCTTGACCAGCGGTTTCAGTTGAAAGCATAGAGGTTCATAAATAACGAGAAAATAGGAGTTGAACGTTCCTACGAGTATCCTTTTGGGAACGACCAAGTATTCTTTTAAGATTTATTACAGAAGTTAAGCACATTTCTTATTCCTTATATGCTTTGCGACCCTTAAGATTTATGCATTTTTCGATTTATTCTCCATTTAGGGATATTATAATTAGAATAGGTTAGTAGGTACATAGCAGGTGAGGTAATTAAACGTAATTAAGAGATTACCTACTTATTATGCAGATATAGAAATGAACATTGAATTGTACTTAAAGAATCAAATAAATAATACATTGTAAAACATATAAAATCTGGAGTTATAGTCGAAGATTACTCGAGGAATATTGACGATACCATCATAAAATTTGATTGCCAATAAGATAAGTATTACACACTAGAAGCAACAGGGTTACTCGACGATTACGGGCCCGCAGAAGATAGAAGAGAGATATAAAATGCAATCGACATATTTTATGTCAATTTTATCTTAATTGCTGGTGCATGGCGGAGGTATAGAACAGTCTTTCTTGTTAACGTGTGTCCATGTTTGAGTAACATTCCCGGTGGTTTTATAGGATATTAACGATAGAAGCTTTTAAACACGTTATAAAATAGTACTTAGGGCTAAGTCTTAAAAGTTAAAATCAATATCTATACTAATATTATAAATGCGAAAGTATATCTCTGTCTGTCTGTCTGTCTGTCTGTCTCGCTTTCACGCCAAAACTACTGAACCGATTTTAATGAAATTTTGTACACAGATAGTCTAAAGCCTGAGAAAGGACATAGGCTACTTTTTAACTGGAAAAAGGGGTTGTAAGGGGGTGAAAATGCGTAAATTTGTTCAAATTAAGTTAGTTCCAAAAATTCATAATAGATGGCGCCGTGCGTCTTCTACATCGCGCTATCGCTTGCTCATAAGTCTTTCTATAAGACGTGGTACTTGTTATCTTACGTTTTCTGATATTTTCGATTGTTACACACGTTGATAATACAACTCACTACTCGGTACTTCATCTATGTAGTGATGAGTGACGTAACCTTAAACCTACCAATCTATGATAAATAGTTTATGGGTAAAGCTAAAGTTATGAAATATTATGTGCACACTGCACAGCTGTTTTTGGCTATTTTGATTTAAGGGGTACCAGGGTTTTAAAAACCTTTAAAATTTGACACCAATTTTGTTGACACCGCGCGCTGTAAGTACACTGAAGTCCACGCGGACGAAGTCGTGGGCAACAGCTAGTTCAGAATAAAATAAAAATAATAAGAAATAATAGCACTTCGCTTTAGACTGGTTGGTGCAGATGGAATAAAAATTTATAATTTATTTTAAGGAACTGCAACTACAGAAAATATTAGCAATCTTAAAATACATATTATCTATACTTAATATTATAATTGGGAAGAGTTTGTTTGTTTGTTTGTTTGAACGCGCTAATCTCAGGAACTACTGGTCCGATTTAAAAAATTCTTTTACTTACGGATAGCCCATTTATCGAGGAAGGCTATAGGCTACATTTTATCATACTAAGACTTATAGGAGCGAAGAAATAGAGGAACATGTGGAAAAACGGGGGGAAATTATTTGAAAGGGCTTATTTGAACGCGCTAATCTTAGGAACTACTGGTCCGATTTCAAAAATTCTTTCAGTGTTAGATAGCCCATTGATTGAAAAAGGCTATATTTTATTACGCTAAAACTAATAGGAGCAAAGCAATATAGGAAAATGTGGAAAAAACGGGAGAAATAATATGAAAGGGCTTATTTGAACGCGCTAATCTTAGGAACTACTGGTCCGATTTGAAAAATTATTTCAGAGTTAGATAGTCCATTTATTGAGAAAGGCTATAGGCTATATTTTATCACGCTAAGACTAATAGGAGCGAAAAAACAGATGAAAATGTGGAAAAAACGGGGAAAATTATATGAAAGGGCTTATTCGAACGCACTAATCTCTCGAACTACTAGTCCGATTTGAAAAATTCTTTCAATGTTAGATAGCCTATTTATTGAGAAAGGCTATAGGTTATATTGTATCACGCTAAAACTGATAGGAGCGAAGAAATAGAGGAAAATGTTGAAAAAATGGAGGAAATTATATGAAATTGCTTATTGCCTTAACATATATTATCTTAAGAACTACTGGAGCAATTTTTATGTTATTTGGAAAACATGAAGAATAGACCACGTGCAGGGATATAGGCTATTTTTTGCAGAAAAATGTACGGTTGCGTGAAATTTTCTAAATTACGCAAGCGAAGCCGCGCGGAACCTCTATAATATAATAAAATCGTAGGAAAGTCAATTTTGTACATTGAATATTTTTGTAGAATAAATAACACTTGGGATGTGATCTACTATGCTAACGCGGACGAAGTCGCGGGCAACAGCTAGTCATTCATAAGATAAATCTTTGCTATAATGTCATTTGAATTTGCTGACCAGATTTAGGTTACGAGTTGTGAGTTGTGACATAAAAAGTTGCAGAATATTAAATTCATACCATTGCATCGTTTGTTACGGTAGTTTCTGAAATAATGGTGTGAAAGGATAAATCAGAACAAACATTCAATAAGCACGACCAATAATCTGGGGCATCTTGGAATTTCTATTGAACGTCGGAAATTCACGTAACGCAATTACCACGAGGGTTGTCAGGTGGACATTTCAAGACTTAGGTTGCCCGGCTATCTGGTCTGCGGGTACACATTTATCACAGAACTGGGTTTTCGCCTGCCCGCCTGTCGATATTTTGCAACCTGTTCCAGATTCGAGAATTTAACTGTAATGTTTATAATTTTCGTTTCCAACTCTTGAATATATAATGGTACAATAGGATTTAATTTTAGTTTTGCGTTGCAAAATGCTGATAAAAAGTAACACGATGTTGAAGTCACACACGAAGTCACGACAAAGATGCGTTCGCTTATTACAGTCATTCTAAGAATCATATCAGATAATGTTCTAGCAAAATCTAGTGTAATAATATTATGTGTGCATTATTTTAAAAAAATTAGCTAATTTCAAACTTAATCTTTTTTTATTATTATTAATTTGCCACTTAGTTACCAACTTTTTTTTATTGGAGCATTTTGCATTTGCTTTTATATTAATGTTGTTCATATAAAAACAGTAAAAACTTTTTAAAAATTCCATTACAAGAAATAAACTGGGTTAACTTGTAAAGACAGTTAAAGCTGAGCTATGGGCTTGAAGCAGTCAACTGCGGGTCGATGACTGTGTTGAAAGAGACAAAAAGACAGTTTCTTTTAAAAGGAGGCTTTAGAGCTCAACTGGATCATATGAGTGGGAACATAAAACTGCACTAACAGAAAAGGCTAACTATCGAAAGAACAATGAAAGCTCGATGGATCCCTGCGCTGAACTTAGAGCATTGGAAACTGCAGTGCTGGCTAATCGTTTTGCTATAAAAGTACAAAGTAATAATGGATCTATTTTTATTTACTTAACTGCAACTTCATTTAATTTGTAACGTTTCAAAATAACAAATGCGCAATTATTATAGGAACCTAAAAAAGGAACGTTGCTCGCTATCTAATTACTTTCATGAAGTTTAATTTAGCTTTGCTTTTTCGCTTCGGCATCGAGTATGATGCGATCCCTGAGGGAGCCATGCGCCCGCGCACCATAATAGGCGGCTGTCAGCGTGGGCGATCCGCTAAACATCGCCTTGTATATTCTGGTAAATATTTGTCTTCAATGTAATTACAGTAATCCCCGTGATTTCTTTAACTTCAACGTTGATATGTTCGCCCGTGATAGGGCCTGCATCGAACGTATATTTATGGCTGACTTTGATAGTAGGTGAATCAAAGTAATTGAAAATTAAACCTACGGCTGCATTATTTTCAGAAGGTCTCAAAGACGCTAGATGTTTCAATATAATGGTGCTCCCACAACGCAGTTAGAAAATGTTTAGTTTAGTTTAGTTTAGTTTCGTTAGTAAACATTTGTTAGCAAACATTTAATCACAAGTGTTAAAAAATGTTAAAAATGTTTTCATGTTAGAAAAAGTTTAGTAAACGTAAGTTAACAAATTATAACAAAACAAATTATAACAAAATAAAACATATTGTGTTAAATTTTGTTTGTAAATCTTTTATAAGGGACGACGGGATATGCGGTGAGACAATACCAGATTTAAATGTTATAAAATGTTGGTAAGCATTAGTAAACATTTTCTATTAGTGTGGGAGCACCATAACGTACAATCTAGAGTCTAGCGTCCTTAAGGGGGCGACTAACCCAAAGTTTTCGACTTTATAATTATGTATTTGATTCATTTTTATACTTGAAAATAAGCCCCGAATTGTTTCATTTTCTAAAATTAGATACTACATTATATTTCCAAGAATCCAATCTGAGCAATAACACGATTATATCTTAAAATTTTCTCTATAGAAAGAAAAACACAAAGATGTATCTAATTTTTACGAATTTTTCATATATTGTCATAACCGTGCATTGAACTAAGTTAATATTTGAACACATTGTATAAAATTCTATCATTGAGAAACCAACCTAGCGGATTTTTAAAATGTTGTATATTTATCGAGTTATTAAGAACTATTTTGACGATGAATCCGCTTCGTTCGTTTTCACCTGGCATATGAAAGACGGGCGTGAGTGTGAAGAGAAAAGGACGATGTTTGATTTTTTGAGTTAGTCGCCCTCTTAAGTCTTACGGATGCATTTTTGAATTGATATTTTTTATTACTTTAAATTTTGCTTCCATTCGGTAACAGTATATGGTAGTCAATTGCAATTTACATATTTGCGATACCTGTGTAGGGTATTCGGGACCTTAATTTTTAAACTGTCACCTCATTATATTTTAAAATACCCGCCATAAGTTACAGGTAAATTGAATGCCCGAAATTGCCAGTTTACGAATAACCAACATAATATCGAGTACGATTTAAGGCACCACGCTGACTTCGCAATCCATCACCGATTCTGAGAAGTGTAGCATTATCTGAAAACATAACGGCCTCGGGTATCGGTATCAAATAATTCGAGATATCGATCTTGTTAATCGATAAACTCGGTTCGATCAATTACTTTATCGGCATTTACTGGCTTTATTTCACGGAAAATTTTGATGACTCTTAAGTTTTTTAAGTGGTTTTTTAAGTGGTCATTTTATAGGCTTACTAATAATAATTATTATTTTGTCAATATTTTTTACCATTAGCCCTATAGGTACTTTGCCAAAATTAATTTTGAAATAGTATAAAATTAAATAATCAGATTGTTTAGTTAAAATACATTCGCATGAGTGTAACTCTAATTTGTAATTAAGTCTTGTTTGTCAAATTGTATTTTGAAATCAGAAATTAAGAGAAAATCTAAAGGACGTCAGTAAGTTATAGGAAGCAATAATATAGATGCAGGCTCTACGCATAACGCAATAAATAATCTCGGATAACTAGAAGTTACTATTACCATAATTGAAATATAGCACCAGAAAGTCAATGAGGTGATATAAAACTTGTTTATAAATGAATTACTGAAGTATCCTATGTACTCTAACTGATAAAACCATCTACACATAGTACAAGACGTATATGATACCAAAATCTGTTTTTGTTCGTCAAATACAGGCTACGTATGCTTTTAAAATATGTAAGTAGATAAGTGCAGCAGACCTAATAATAGGTAGTCGTCGTGTGAATTATAATTTTGTTAGTTCTATAAGTAATTGAAATACTGCGTTGCAAAATGAATACTCATGTAAAATATATCAGGAATTTGTAAGAGTTCATAATATTGTGATTTAAGTTAAGATCAGTACTAGGTTAATTTATGTACTTACAATACAAAATAACAGATATTAACATTTCTTACTAACATTTAACAAGTTGAAGGTCTCAAACTCACACAAAGGTAAATAATTTGAGGGAAGACAATTATTAGTGTCAGAATAACGGCTAACAAAAACAAAATAAATTCTGGAATAATCGAAAGTATGTCAGGAATGTCAGGACGTGTCAACAGATGGCGCTGATCGCTAATTACGGTAACAAACAACCGGTTATCATAATAATTAGAGATGGGCGGAGTGGGCGGCGACTCCGAGCCGAGGCGTGGTCGCTTTTCGGTGATGCTTCATGTTTAATTTAACAGGCGATCGAATGTCACGAACCCGTGGCTATTCCCTCATTTTTAACCCCATGGAGCTTGAAATCCTGTATTGAGATTTATTGGTTGGCCCTTTGCAGACTTTCGAAATTAGCCACATGAGTGAACCTTGGATTAATATTTATGATACTGTACCGATTTAAACATAATACAGAAGACTTAAACTACATAATAATACTGGCAGATCTTACAAAAATGTGGTGACAGTTTATAAATTAAGGTAGCGAATAGTGAATACCCTAATCGTCTATCCTAAATTAACTAATTTAGTAAATATTTATGAATTTTAGGGAAAGCTTTGACCCAACTTACATAAGCTGCCATAACTATTTTGTAGATTTGGGTAACTTAAAAATAACGTCATCGAGTATACTTAAAATCAACAAAGAATTTAAAAGCATGTAAAGATAAAACGGCGCCACTTGCGCGGCTTCCATGTCGGTATATAAAAGACATCCTAATTCACATCCATGGCTCATCTCAATGGTTTTGTGTCCGTCCAGTCCCAGGTTTTATTGTTTACGTGATGTGCCAGTAGAGTAGGCTTGGCGGGAAACTGAATTTTAACTGCAGGCGATCGCACTTACCGCCACACTCACAGAAATTTAATGGTAACTTAGCCTGAATTTAATGAAGAGTTAGAAAGAATGGAGCGCAACTGTTAGATTTTATGCTTATGTAGACGTTAATTAAATCAATATAATTACGGATTCTCCTAAAGAAATTTACTTTTTCACAGCAAATAATAACTAAAACTTAAACATGAATACAATTTTGACTGTGTGATATTACCACAAATAAAGCATTTTGATCTTACTCCGTACGAAGTTAATCTACCAGAATTGAATCTTAAAATAGATAACGTTGTTATAAAACTCGTGAGGAAAGTGGTGTAGTAAATGTGTAAAAACGTGCGATGAGTTGAAGCCATCCTCGAAATGACGTTAGAGTTACCGATGCGGACTCTATAATTAACTACGAACAAACTTTACAAGGATTTTCCGTAAAAAACTAAACAATATTAAAAAGTTTGCATTATTTTCTGATTTTGATGGTAAGTACGATTTGATAGTAACTTTGCTAAAAAGACTAAAGATTAAAAAGACTTTTGATATTGCAAAACAGGCTACTTTTACCCACTATCAACTTTATTAAAATATCTTTCATTTTAAATTTAAGTTATAGCAGGTAAAAGTGTCTTTTTACCCGACTGCCGGGAGGGTTATGTGTTTAGCGCGTATCTTGTATGTTTGTAATACTCTTCCTTACCTTGTATCTTCAGAACCACTGAACGGATTTTCACATTTGAAGTATCGTTAGATTTGCCTTAATGACCCAAGTGTTCTTAAGATAGGTGACATTTAAAAAAAAACAAAATGGCAGATGTTTGACGCCACATGGTGAGGTAAAAAAAAAAAAAAATTCTACCAAGCATATCAAGTGGGGTATCAAAATAAAGGATTTTAAACACCGATTCTAAATATGTACATTATAACTTGCAGTTTTAATATTAAAAAGAACAATCAATCTACACTAATATTATAAAGAGGAAAGATTTGATTTTTTGTTTGTTTGGCTCCGAAACTACTGGACCGATTAGAAAAATTCTTTTACCATTGGAATTCTACTTTATTTTTGCTGAACATAGGCTAAATTTTATTTTGGAAAAAATAGGGTACCGTAAGATATTTGGCTTCTTCGGACGCAAGGTGTAAAAAATCTACCAGAAAAGTTACTTATTTTACGTACGCTGCCTAAACTATAAAAGATAGAACCATAAAATTCTAAGTAATTGTGGAACTTACAAATATCTACAAAAAAGTCCGCGACACACTATACCTATCTATGTCGAGTGAGGCACAATAACCATTTTTTTATTTAAAAATCTTGAATTTTTTTGGATTACATTTAAACGCGTTTATTTTACTCATTCTTTCAACCCTTATCAAAATAAATTATTCCATTTACAGTTTATGTAGATAATATTTGGTCTTTGAATGAATAAAATTTGACATATTTTGGTTTTGAAATTATGGCGAAATTAAAATATTACGATAGTTGGCGTTGGCGGGTGCGCGTGCGGGAGGAAGACAATCTGTGCAGGGTGCAGCCTGCGTATTTAATGACTGCGTCGTCGATGTTAGTGTCGGAGTCTGTGAATTGACCTGGAAATCGTTTTGCTAGTAATAAAATAAGAAAAAAGCAAAATCCGCCTGCATGGATAAATCCAATATTAATTAAAAATTAGCTGACATTAAGCTGAAACAAGATGAAAATTCAATGACAAAGTATTAAAAAAAACAATGATTTGGTACTTAAAACTAGAAACATACAATGAAACAGTACCAAACCTATGTACCTATTATAACGTATTGTAGGTACACTTTTCTAAGTTTGCCTACGATATAATTATGGTTATATCAGCACGGTAGTTTTTCAATTTTTTATTAGATTGATTCAGTCTAAATGGTTAGACTACAACTAAAAAGTCGCAAATAAAATAAATTAATTAAAAATCAAAAAACCCGACTGCAAGAAATGTTACTTAACTATAAAAAAGAACGAAACAAGAGCTAATACTGCCGGAGGCATCGAATCCACGTTTTAATTGATACGACTCTTGCTTACGAGTTTCATGCCAGGATAAATAGAAGGTTACATAGAAAAATGTAGAAGAAGAAAGTGGATAATAAAATGCAGTCGGAGGCATAATATTTTATGATTTATGAATTAATGTTAAACTTGGTGCGACATGCCTCCGACTGCATTTTACCATCTACTTTCTTCTTCTACATTTTTCTATGTAACCTTCTATTTATCCTGGCATGAAACTCGTAAGCAAGAGTCGTATCAATTAAAACATGGATTCGATGCCTCCGGCAGAATTAGCTCTTGTTTAGTTCTTTTTTATAGTTAAGTAACATTTTTTGCAGTCGGGTTTTTTGATTTTTAATTAATTTATTATATTTGTTTTTATAACATTATTTGAATAGTCTATTTAACGTTTCATACAAAACAGATAAAAATTTAAAAGCACTAGAAATCTCTTTGATGATTTATTGTATGACTATCCTCAAAAATGTAACAAACAACGTTATTTGTATGGACGATAATAATATAATATAATATTAAGCACAAACAAAAGCGATCGTCGTAGATGAAATCAGATAGATTGAGTATAAGTATAATTTCATAGATCATTTACATTCACAACACGTAAATATCAATGAACATTTAGCACTTTTATTGGATCAGATAAAATAAATGTTGTAGTAACGTAGGAACTTATTGAATATTACTATCAATTATTAGCCACCAGCGAGATCGAAATCGGATATGTATCCACATATTTTTCACCATTCCACAGAAGATGGTATCTATAATTGGTATATCTGAACGTACACAGTAGATCATTTAGTTTTCTTAATAATTTTCTATTGGATTTCGCCCGCAGCGGTCCACGCCGGTCTAGCCAGCTTTGTTGCACCTTTTTACTGGTTCTGCATAATCAATCTGGTGAGCGAGAATATTTTAGAAATTCACAAGTAAATTTATATCTACCTTTAAATCTTAATGTATGCTCGGTTTGAATTTATGATGTGAAACGTAGAATACGCATAGAAATATTATCTTTTACGCTGTGCATATTTTTTATAATACGCAACAGTGTGAATTTGTAATGTTGAACTTTTTATATTATAAAGTCTTAATTAAAACACACGGTAAGGCGCACACTCAATGAATTAAATAATAGTGAGGGAGCCCTAGAACAATTTTTTTTGTGTAGTAATCACAAAAAAAAAATTGTTCTAGGGCTAGGCAATGTTACTCTTTTTGTATATTGGTAGGTTGATAGTTATATAATTTAAGAGTAACATTGTCCTACAAATAGAACAATCCATATTTTAGGACCATCAAATCAAAGTATGAAATCCTTTCTATCTGTGTTAGCTACCACTTTCAAGATTTTTCGCAGATAAAAAAGTTGTTTGTCTTATCAAAATGAAGCTACTTATAAAAAATTTGCTTGTTAATAATCACAAAAAACTGGCCAAGTGCGAGTTGGACTCGCCCATGAAGGGTTCCGCAGCGTTTATTACAGAGGATTTATTTCTATAAAATTGAATGGTTTTTGATTTATTTTTATATTTTAGTTGATTTAATGAAAGTTAAATCAACATAAAAAAACTACTTGTTAGATCTCGTTCAAACCAATTTTCGTTGGTAGTTTTCATAATAATGTACATCATATATTTTTTTAGAATTATCATATACTTTAGAAGTTAGAGGGGAGAGATTTTACCACTTTGGAAGAGTCTCTCTCGCAAACTATTCAGATTAGAGAAAAATGATACTGAAAACCTCATCGTTGAAGACCTATCCATAGATACCCTATACGCATAAGTTAGACGAAAAAATTTTGTTTCTTTCAGTTGTACCTATGGGGACCCCTAAAATTTTTAATATTTTTTCCATTTTTGTATCAAAATGTTAATGCGGTTCACATATTACATCTACTTACCAAGTTTCAATAGTATAGCTCTTATAGTTTCGGAGAAAAGTGGCTGTGACATACTGGAGACAGACAGACAGACAGACAGACATGACGAATCTATAAGGGTTCCATTTTTTACCATTTTGGCTACGGAACTCTAAAAAAATGTTCTAGAGCTCCCGTACTATAATATCTTATAATATATAGTAAAATTCTCGTGTCACAATGTTAGTTACTCCTCCGAAACGGCTTTACCGATTTTTACCAAATTTTATATGCATATTTAGTATGCCTGAGAATCGGCTACTGGCTACTTTTTATATTGAGAAGTGCATTTGTTGAATAAAATATAATAATAGTAAATTATTACAACTTTAGACTGACGGCGACCATTGTTTGTGCGACGGGACGGCCATAGCGATGGACGTTGCCATGGTGCCATACTTATTTAGTCACTTGAATAAAATAATATGGGCAAATTTAGGGCAAAATACTTTATATATATGGCAAAGCAATGTTTGCTGGGACAGCTAGTATTTACATAATATTATAATGAATATTGTTAGGGACCACAAGTTCAAAATTGTTTTTGCAGTCCATTCCCACTGAGTCTCAAATTTTCCTAATTATTTGATACAATTACCTACAATTGGAGCCAATTATATTCTTGTGACTGATCGAATCATCAAAAATGATTCTAATTCGCCTTTAAAAATGATGACGCTGAATGATCACCACTCAAAAGATATAATTTAGTAGGTGTGACCGGATGAGGTGACGTTGCATGTCTGTTTGTCCGAAGCCGCTAGCAATTTAAAATACAATAATCTTATTACAAATCTCACTGAACAGATTAAATTATTACTGTGGTGTCAAGGAAAGATTCCTCCTATCTTGAAGAGGTACCTCTCTCACTTTTTTTTAATCTAGTTGTTTCACTTTATCATTCTTTAAAAATTGTTTTAATAATTAATATAATTATGCTATAACATATGCCCATTCAATCATGTCTTTGTTTGCTAATTTCTGCAATAACATTTTATTTGTTAATAAAGGAGCATTTTAAACTAATTTCGGGCCACACTGCCAATAATTGAACAATAATGGCTGGTTATTAAATCATGACTGGTTATTGAGTAAAGACTATTATGATACTGAAAACCATATTAACTCGTACACAATTGCTTCCTAGCTTGCTACTGAACCAACCCAAGACACCGACGTCGTAGGGCTAAGGTGCAAAAGTGCGAATCACACAAACACACACACACACACACACACACATCACACAACAAGCATCCTAGCAGTCACTGCACTGAACCCAAGACGCTATGGTCGTCGTAGGGCTAGGATGCCCGGCCACACCACAAATTCCTACACAGTATGTGCAGGATCACACACACACACACACACACACACACACACACACACACACACACACACACACACACACACACACACACACACACAAACTCACACACACACACACAAACTTACACACACACACACACACAAGCATCCTAGCAGTCTGACACTGAACCCAAGATGTATTGCCGTCGTAGGGCTAGGATGCTCTGACATGAACACAAACAAGATCACTACTCACTATCATCATACACTTACACAATGTAATAAATAATTAATATATAATATTTAATATTATATATTAATTATTTAATATTTTAATAATAAATATACATAGTTAATAAAAATTGCAAAATAGGTCAGGTCTCTGTGGAAGTAATTCACCTCATCACTAACTTACAGATACTGTAGCTGGCTTCGGTGGCTCTGGTAATGGTC
The DNA here is from genome assembly GCA_905333045.1 of Lysandra bellargus. Classification (NCBI taxonomy): domain Eukaryota; kingdom Metazoa; phylum Arthropoda; class Insecta; order Lepidoptera; family Lycaenidae; genus Lysandra; species Lysandra bellargus. The sequence continues at coordinate 8,211,006 of HG995355.1, forward strand.
TTGTAAATGCTATTATGTGTATTTTGTATAGGTACAATTTTTTAGTCACCTACTTTAAAAAAAATATATAATTATAGTCTGTTTACTTACAAACACTATGTCATTAGCTGGTTAAGATTAATTGTAATGGATGTATGTATCTTGTGGTTATAATGTGTATGATGGAAGAGACTGCTCTCCACGACACAGGGAATCCTAGTGTGGAGAGCAGTGTTTTGTTTATTTAAGATAACTTGTACTACTTGAGGAAATAAAGACTTGTTTACTTGTTTATAATAAAAAACAAATGAAATAAAATTTCTTTATTTCAGACAATTACAGTCCATATTTGTTAGTAGGTAACATAAATCTTATCCTATGTTAGTTTACATTTTAAAAGTTTAATTAAAGGAAACAAAAAGTAAGGCCAGTGATGACCACCTGAGTCAGGTCACCCAGTTGCACCTCTCACATGCGAAACTGCTGAGTCCAGCCTCCCTGCTATCATTTCCAGGATCACCAGGATGCTGTTGCCTTTGTACTACAGAACATGATTTCTTTCTCGTGATAGCATAAAAATCATCAATGTGAGCATCTGTAAACATGCCTGAGGCACTACAGTATCGGGGTAATCGCTTAGCGCATTTTTTTATTTTAACAACAATTATTTTAATTTATTTGAATAAATTAAAATTATTTTTTTAATAAATCTTAACCTATCCTAGGTATATTGTTGGTAGGTATAGCGTGTGTACTGGTTTATACTTGTTTGTAAATAATATAGTTACTAAACTTACAGAGTAAAAATGTAAATAAATAATAATTTCTGTTTTAACTTAACACCATCGATAACATGAATCAGTTGCGGCTGCCAGCGAGTTATAGGACGTGGGCTTGAAGTAGCTTTATGCGGGGAAGCAGGTAAATTCGTTGTCACGGTAGTTTACCTGTATAGTGTACTAGCGGCCCGGTACGTGCTTCGCTACGTATAAAGTGAAATCATACAAAAATCTGTTAGAACATCGATTCATTTCTTTAAAAAATATATTACTTAATTGCTAGCTATTTAAAACTTAATCCAAAGATTTGGATAAACAATATTTTTTTTCCATTTTGATTGTAAATCTGTAGTACCGACTTTCTGGAACAGGCAACAACAGGCAAAAGTGTGACAGTGCACTTGCATATTACTATATGTATTATCGAAGCAACTTACTTCTCAGAAATAATGTCAAATGTGTGCCTTACGCTCTGGAGCTAAGGTTGAATTTGTTATGTTCAATTTTGGTGACATTGGTGACCCTGACGTGGTAATGATGATGAATGTAATTTGCATAGTATCATATGCTTTCAGTTCTTAAGGCTGCGCCCCAACCCCCAAACTCGTATCTATAAGGAGGTCGAAGTTCTGTTCAGCACCTTCGAACCATGGTATTCTTGGTGCAGAATTACTTTTGGTAACATATGCCTGGAATACTTCATACAAAGCAAAATCGGCATATGTTTTCATTTAAATTTTGAGGAGTTTCCTCGATTACTCCTGGATCCACTCGACCGATTATGTGCAAACTTCACATAAACCATCTACTAAATAGTCCGAACAAACCCTGAAAATTTGGTTTGGATAGGTGAGCCCGTTCTTGAGTTATAAAGTGACAACGAAAATTGCCACTTATTTTTATATATTAAGATACTGTATGAAACTAACTTGGTAAATAATACCAGCCCCCATAGACAAAGTATCTTTCGTTAAAAACGATGACGAAATTCGTTATCAAAATGTATACGGTTTGACATAAGTCATCGCAAAATGACATTTCGCTTGCGAAGACTAATGTCAAATTCGTCATCGTTTTTAACGAAAGGGACTTTGTCTACGGCCTCAGGTTATATTGTAGAACAGAATACTACAGCTTTAACGCTTATAAACTTTAATATTTTGCGTTATTTACAGCCAAACTCCTAAAAACCGAAAGGATCTAGATTTTTTAAATTTTGGAGGTTTGAGAATCAGAAAACATCAATTTTTATACTCAACATAACGTATATTATAGCAAAACAACGTTTACCGGGTTAGATAATGCATTATCATATTTACTAATAAAAATATTGAGATAGTAAATAGCTTATAAAGTACAAGATCTGCTTGTCTTATTCTGGTATATTGGAAACGTCATTTGAATAGTATAAATTCATATACCTACAAAAATAACAGTAATTGTAAAGTGACGAATATGTAGTTCATCGTCACTTTACAACTGTCGTTAGTTCTTGTCTTGCTTTCGTAGCTTGCTTTCTTATAATATTCAGAGCTTAAAGTTTGACTATAATATTATATTTATTAATTAATGCCATGCTAATTTGGTGCATACCGCACTTCCTAATTACGAGAGGAGCATAATATACATTATCATAATGTTTGTGTTGCATGCAGATTAATGCGCTTGTGTCCACAGAAGCTTGAATGGGCCAATCACATGTGAAGTTATTTTTGACTGTTCTTATGCTTTGAATCTGCTTTGAATGAACATTGTATGTTCTTGTTTTATTCTGATCTATATCTTTTAATCTCCAAATAATAATATATTATCTACGGACTACGTCCTATTTTTCCAAATGCATGGTATTTTTTTCGCATTTGCCAACCACAAATTCCAACCACTACAATTCTACTTCACACTAGTAACAACAACGGCAAACAACCACGAAAAACTTTGTTATAGTTTCTAGAAACCCGAGGAACATTCTAAAATGGCACTTTCCATCAGGCAATACGGATGAGAATAATAATTCAGACAATGTTTACAAGTGAAAGTTGGTGGTGAACTAGGAATTTTGTTACTTTCATAAAATTGGTTTTCGTCTTCATCATGGGGAATAGTAGGACTTGACATTATGACAAACTAATTTTCGTCAAAAACATAAATAAACACGAGACAAATTAATAAAACTACATACAAAAATCGATTTATCGATTAATATACATTATATTTTTTAAGTTATAATTAATTTCGCATTTGTAGGATATAGTAATAATTAAATTTTAAATTAAAATCAAATAATAATATTAAACTTATTTATACACAAAAACTTTATCAATAGACAATAAACTAATAGCAACATAAAGGAATAAATTCCTACAATAACAACGACGACAACAAATATTTTTAATACGGTAGCTTGATTGCGCGAATCTATCTCGAAGATGGCATTAGTCCAACAAGACACATTTAACTTGGATACAAACAAAAAACATTATGTTTGTAGTATTTACGGCACTTTGTTAGCCAATTTTATCAATAACGGAAATAATAAAATGCTACATTATTTGACTTGTCATTACTTTTCGCCAGTTGTTTATTTTTTCAGAATAACTGGCGTTCAAATGACCTTCAATGAAGTTCTTAGTAGATTTTAGCAGTAAGCTTCTTTGGCAGCATTTAATTTTTTTTAGGATGACCAAACACTTCTTCCGGCACTCCGGCTCCCTTTATTATTGTTTTTTTTACTATTTTTCTAGTTGTTTATTCTTGCAACATATTACAGTTCCAAGTTAGACAAACTGTTATTCAAATTTAAGACTCTTAAAAACTAACTCTTACCCTCCTTCATGATTTTTGATGTTACATGACTCCCCAAATCCTTTTAGCTCTTTACTGTAAGTCTTGAAATACAGGGCATTAATCAGGATCCCATAGATATATTGTCTCCCATAGTTGACCCCTCTGAAATATCTTCAGGATGATAAGGGTAGGGCTCAAGTGATTGAATTAAGCTTTACTAATCTCTGAGTCTAATTGATGGCATCTTGACCTCCCCTTTTGTCTTGTTGTGAGTTCGTGTGACTGTGCGTGGTATAATTCTGATAATCCTGTATCCGGTAATCCAATTGGGATAGTGTAATTTGATGCTTTCAGCTCACAGTTAGAAAGCCCTTTCCGTTGCTATCTAAAAGTGTCTGAGTACCTCAGGCAGATTATCCTATCTAATAAGTAATAACTCTTCAATTATTATTCTCTAAGGCACACTTAGACAAACGCAAAATAAAGTTGAGCCCACAATAGTAGAAATAACAATAATATTTAACCCAGCCTGACATAGTAGATGTAAGCGATTTAGATAAAAATTCCTATGGAGATCTTTTCAGTGTCATCTGTCAAGCATGGACATGAAATAGTTTTTATCGCGTTGTCTTGCTTTATCCTCGTGACTTTTGTCTTGGTCCAGTCAAATTAGGCTTAAATTAGGTAGGAACCTCGGAATTCGAGATACCCAGCTGTAAGTCTGTAAATATTTGTATATTGGCACCCTAAATGTTGTCTGAAAACCTACATATGGTAGGGTGTGCGCAACTATTAAATTTCAAGGTCAAAAGGTCACAAAAATCGGTTTTTGCACTTTTTTTGTAGATATTTCATTTCCTATGGGTTTTTTGGTATTTGTATTTATAACCATGATGTAGAATACAAAATTCTCTACAACTTCTGTTCAAAAAAATTTTTATAGGGTGAACCGTTTGCGATATCTTTATCTACTTGACCATGATACTTTGACCGCGCGCTCTCCGCCCTCTTGGGCGGAGAGCGCGCGGTCAAAGTATCACTTCAGGTTAACCGGTGCCTCCGGTCAAAAACGCGCCGTATTCAATGCGTCGCGACACCAGTGTCCGATCCTTTAATGTCGTGATGTATGGCATATTTCCTCAATAAATTGGCTCTCAAATTTTTTCTCTCTCTCACGGTTGTAAAATGGCAGCCATTTTAGTTTTTCCCGGGCTTTCACACTAATCTGACCAATACTTCTCATGTAAATATCCTTTGAATATAAAAACGGTCTTATTTAATAGCTAAACTTATGGACTATGCTTACACAGGCAATACGTTATAAATTTCGTAGAATTAAACATAGAAAAACCAAAATTTAAGGAAAAAAAAAAGGTTCTGATAGGCTGCAGAGAATCGTTTCGCATTGCCCAACCCCATACCTAGGGTTCCAAATCATGCCCTATAATCATGTCCGATCCTTTCAATGTCATGGTGTATGGCATATGTTATTGACAAATTGGCTCTCAAAAAATTTTTTTCTCTACCTTTTCAAAAAATGTTTTTCTCTGGCTCTCATACAAATCTGACCAAAACTTCTTAATAAAATCGTTATAACTTCTTAACTATCTGACTTAGAGCATAGAAGCAAAGGATTTTTTTTTTAGATGAAAACCTCCTCTATCTTTTTAAAATAATTAAAAAAAAAACAGTTTAATGCGCTATATTTTTCACAAAAAGCCATTAATTAAAAAATACACAATATTTTTTCCTTAAATTTTGGTTTTTCTATGTTTAATTTTCGAAATTCATAACGTATTGCCTGTGTAAACGTAGTCCATAAGTGTAGCTAATAAATAAGACCGTTTTTATATTTATAGGATACTAGCTGTCCCGGCAAACGTTTTTTTGCCATATTATATTAAGTATATCGCCCGTTTTATTTTATTGAATTAGTGACTAAAATATAAGTATGTCACCATGGCAACGTCCATCGCTATCCCGTGACCCGCGTCGCATAAACAATGGTCGCTTTTTATAGACAAATAATTAGGAATAAATTAAAATTGCGACTATAATTTGAGATTTAAACTATCCTATCTCTCAAGTTGGATCGAACTGCACATGGTGTGCGAATTTTATTATAATCGGTTAAGTGGTTTAGAAGTCCATTGAGGACAAACATTGTGACACGAGATTTATATATATTAAGATTTACATGAGAAGTATCGGTCAGATTAGTGTGAAAGCCCGAGAAAATCTAAAATGGCTGCCATTTTACAACCGTGAGAGAGAGAAAAAATTTGAGAGCCAATTTATTGAGGAAATATGCCATACATTACGACATTAAAGGATCGGACACTGGTGTCGCGACACATTGATTATGGCGAGTTTTCGACCGGAGGCACAAGTTAACCTGAAGTGATACTTTATATTTTTTGTATAAAATTTTTTTTTGAACAGAAGCTGTAGAGAATTTTCTAAACTACATCATGGTTCTAATACAAATAGCAAAAAACCCATAAGAAATGAAATATTTACAAAAAAAAAGTGCAGAAACCGATTTTTGTGACCTTTTGACCTTGAAATTTAATAGTTGCGCACACCCTACCATATGTAGGTTTTGAGACAACATTTAGGGTGCCAATATTTACAATGTTTACAGACTTACAGCTGGGTATCTCGAATTCCGAGGTGAACTTACTATACTAATTAGACTATCTACATTAATTAAGGTTCTAAAGAGTTGCGCATAAAAAGTTGGAGATCGACAGCAACAACGTTACGTCACAGTAGATTCCCGATATGCGTTCAGCTTATCTGTACGTATCTAGATGTAGAGATTGACAGACGTTCTGTTGCCGGCTTACTGCGCTCTAATTTGTTCCATTTATCCGGCTACATAATTGAATTAAACTTCGATCGGGCTGGCTTTGTTGCAATTACGAATCAGATTCATATGAGCATCTGATGGATCAAATGCATATACAAATTCTGACGATCCTTTATAATCTGTGCATTAGTTTCAAAGCAAATATAACATTCAATTGGAGTATATTTAGTTATCTCTGTTATGCCACAATTAAGGATGTTAAAGGGAACTTGAACATTAAAGTTTATGAAATGTATCTAATATGATTGAGACTCAGTAATGGTATCTTCAAGACTTATAAAAATTAAATGAATAGTAGCTTTTTGATTTTAATTAAATAGAAATATTTGGAACTAATCAAGTAGATAATTATAAAGATGATAAAAGCAAGGAGGGACTTGTATGTACAGAATATAGTATCGTAAATCAGTGGATAATAAAACAATAATAATTACTCTTACTTTGTGAAGTCCAAAATTATTTCTAATGTTGTAAAAAAATAAAAAGGATACCGTACTCCTAATAGTGAATTAAAAGTACAAGAGAGTTTAAAAAAGAATTAAAATACAAGAGTTAGTGAATAGAAAGTAGCCCTAGAACATTTTTTTTTTGTGATTACTAACAAGCTAATATTTTGATAAGACGAACGTCATTTTTATTGTTGAAAAATCTCGAAAGTGGTAGCTAACAGAGATAGAAAGGATTTCATACTTTGACTTGATGGTCCTAAAATATGAATTAATTTATTTGTAGGACAAGGTTACTCTTAAATTATATAACTATTAACCTACCAATATCACAGAATATATATTTGCCAATATACAAAAAATCTGCTGGTTAGAGTTCCGTTTTAGGGTACAGTAGTCAACCAAGTTTTGTTGATCACAGAACCCTAAAACAGAACCCTAACCAACTGATTTTTTGTATATTGGTACGTTATAATAGTTATATAGTTTAAGAGTAACCTTGTCCTACAAATGAAACAATCCATATTTAGGACCATCAAGTCAAAGTATGAAATCCTTTCTATCTCTGTTAGCTACCACTTTCGACATTTTTCGAAAATAAAAATGTTGTTCGTCTTATCAAAATGTAGCTACTAATAATCACAAAAAAATTTGTTCTAGGGCTCCCTTACTATAATAATATCTAATCAAAGTGGGTAGGTAAATTTGAAACTAATCTTGCAAACTATGTTGTACATGAGCTTCGAATTTTAGACACTGGCTGCTGGATTAAGCACGCTAGAGTTTAGGTTTTGCCCGAACCGCCGGCTTAATTGTGGACTTTCAAAGCTTTCATCGTCACGGATTTAGTTTTTAGTTTTGTTTTGAAAAAAATTTGATTCAAAGTCTGCTAGAGCTAGAGCTGTCATGCAGTAATATTTTTAGTTTCAAAACTAACAATTATTAAGATTAGCTGATATTTTAAGTTTTTTAACCGACTTTCAAAAAGAAGGTACGTAGTGATATTTCAAGAACTGCTCAGTTTTAGTATATGTAAGTCTACATCAGCGTCTGAACAAACGTGCCAAATTTCAAAAGTGTGTATTTATGTTTATGTTTTTCATATTCGGCACCACAAGTCTGATTAAGTAATTCATTTTTAGGGTTCCGTACCCAAAGGGTAAAAACGGGACCCCTATTACTAAGACTTCGATGTCTGTCCAACTGTCTGCAGTAGGCTGTAACTCAAGAAAGGTAATAGAGCTAGACAGTTGAAATTTTCACAAATTATGTATTTCTGTTGCCGCTATAACAACAAATACTAAAAACAATGTAACAGTCAGAGAGTTGAAATTTTCACAGAGTATGTATTTCTGTTGCCGCTATAATAACAAAATACATTAAAAACAAAATAAAATAAATATTTAAGACGCTGACAACTGCCAATGACCTTGATCTCGCATCACTCTCGCACCTGTGTCGATTTTCATGCCAGAGAGACAGAGATGTGAAGTGTTCACTCGGTAGCGTGGATACATTTTTCGTTTGTTAGAGGAAAAAATAAATATTATGGGAAATCTAGACGTCAGAACCGAAAATTAAATCCGGCAATCTTTGGATTTTTGTAAAAGGTATCAAATAAACAAAATTTTAAAGCATATATTGTATTATTACTTTAGTTAGAACTGTTTAAAGTTCCTGAAAGATGTGACTTTGGTATTTTTTTCATCCAGTAGGAGTACATTATTTTATTATTTAAATTCCACAAGCTTTTCCAAATATAATAAAAAATCACATATATTTTTTGTGCCAATCAATGAAATACATACGTCTAGAAAACTGCACAAAGATGTCAAATTAGCAGCTTTCTTCACCTTAAGGGGGTTCCCATACAACAAATGTGATTTTTCAAACTTTTTTGCTCGGTATCAATGATGACAACAGATTGGCATCTGAAATGTTCACAAAATTTATGATTTAATAATTAATAATAAAATTTAAATAAAATTAATAATTAAAATTAATAATCCCATACAAAAATCACAATTTTTTACTATTTTTGCTCTTTATTAGTACGGAATGTACGGAACCCTACGTGCGCGAGTTCAACTCGCACTTGGCCGATTTTTTAATAATTGTACTTAGGAAATAGTAGTTTTTGATATGAGGATTTTGAAGTCGTTTTTAAGTGATTTTCTTTCGTTTGTGTGTAAACTCTCTTACTTATTTACTACATACTTACGTTTTACCTAGGAGATTAGTTTAGGAACATTTTAATTAAAACAGTAACATTGTTTGATATAATCAAACAACCATTCCGTAGTATTTGTTGGAAATGAGATTATTTATAAAGTGTGGTAACCGTAAAACAATGTCTGTTATTGTAGTATAACGTTTATTAATTGAAAATGGAAATTAGAGTAGGTATTATGTAACACAAACCAATATTTGCAATAGAACTACTTTCCATCTGACCTATTTCAAAGAGATTCTCTCCTATATTATTTTGATGCGTCAGTAATAACGTGGTTCTATATTGGAATTTTACTATCAAATATATTACACAGTTTTTTAAATTCACAATTCTTTTAAAGATATTCCGTCACAAAATCCTTTTTTCAAAAAGAAGAAATGTTTGGATGAAGTGGGCACCTAAAAAAAACAATAAATGAAGGCTTTAAGACCCTGGAAAATATTAAAAAAAAATGCATTCTATTGATAGCAGTTAGATGATGAAGTATCAAGTAGGTAAGTTAGAAGGTTTGTTCAAATTATAAGAAAATAATCGGCCAAGTGCGAGTCGGACTCGCGCACGAAGGGTTCCGTACCAATACAGAGCAAAAATAGCCTAAAAATTGTGTTTTTTGTATGGTAGCCCCCTGAAATTGAAAACTAGTATTTTTCCAAATTAACAAATAAGGGATGTAATTAAAAACCAACATAATCTCACAACAATATATATTCTCATGTTCATTTCCAAAAGATTTACCTACAATAAGTTAGATAATAACTACACATTAAGGTTAAATATTTAGACTATATAATTGGTTTGCTTAATTAACTTTTAACTTAAATAATTCTCATTGGAGACAAACAAAGGATTATTCTCTCAGGGTCGCATTACCAGTTCGCGTGTCTTGATCAAATTTACTATACCCATATTTTATTGTTTCAAGAGATTTTGAATATTTAGTTTTAAACAATCCGAGATGACTATAATAATCTATTTACAAGTCCTTGTGTTGATTTTGGTCGTCTTATGTACGGTAGCGGCTCCGAGAGGAAACAAAGTTAACGGTCGGAGCGTCTACCGTATAGATTCCTAGCTCCTGACCTTGAGACACTGACCTGGATTGATGTGGAGTGAGGATCTGAGGTTTGTACCTTATATCCTTCTATAAAACATTTGCTCGGACCTCGGTATGAGTTTCATTGCACAAACTGTGACTTCTAAAATAGTCAAAGAAGCTTCTTCATTAGGAAACTGCTGGATTCCTGTTGCTACAATATATTCAAAAGTAGAAGAAAAGGAATGTAGTAAGATGTAAGAATTAATGACCCATCTGAGAAGACAAGACATCTATGAGAAAACACATCTAACAACTACAATGCCGAATAAATGGAAATTATGGGTTTTACATACCACGAAGGCTGCTACAACATAATTATTTGAGTTTTCAAAGACTAAACCATTGCCAGCGTGATACTCCCTCCTCTGCCTGTGGACAACGAATGTTATCAAGCCATGTGCTAAGGCCTAGGGCTTCAGATTTGAAAAAATATGGTATCAGCATCATAAGACACTTACCGCTGTTAATTATTTTTGGCCTATAAGACATGAGATCTATAAAATAGATGCTGATTATTCTAGATTGAAACACAGCCAAACTCAGATAAACTCTGGAAAGCCAGCTCCAAAAATGATCCTCTGGAGAGATGACTGACAACTCCTCTAACGGCAAATGTCAATGTCCTCATGACATTGACGTAATGACAGGTAATGACATTTCTTTTTTTTCATATTTTGGCAAGAAAATGACAATCAAAGTGTCGTGTTCGTTTGCCATAGAGAAAAAAAACACGATATAAGTAAAAAATTGAATGCAAAGAAATTGCAACGTTACAAAATGTTTATTTTATTTTAATATTATTATTAAATATATTAAAGCACACATTTAACAAAAGAATGTGTGAACAATTCAAGTGCCTACCTTTTTCCATTATTGATATAGAGCGAAAAAGGCCGAAAAAATCACGTTTGTTGTATGGGAGCCCCCCTTAAATATTAATTTTATTTTTAGTATTTCTTGTTATAGCGGCAACAGATATACACAATCTGTGAAAATTTCAGAAGTCTAGCTATAGCGGTTCTTGAGATACAGCCTGGAGACAGACGGACAGACAGACGGACAGACAACGAAGTCTTAGTAATAGGGTCCCGTTTTTACCCTTTGGGTACGGAACCCTAAAAATGAGTAATTATTGCTCTTATGTCGAAAAATATTGGTTAACCACTTCATCCACTCAATGTCTTCTACTAAGAGCATACTACTGTCTACTCTGATTTTTTATTAAGAACTTTATAAAGATTAAGACTGTATACAGGATGTAACAAAACTAAGTGATAATACGTTAGGGTGCGTACGTGTTCCTAAATTCTTCGTGTTCGTGTTCCTGTTCGTGTGGAAATTCGTGAGGCTGGGGCGCTTGCCCGACAAAAGCGAAAAAATAGTCTTTCAGACTTGCTACTTTCACAGTGAACTCTCTACAATTAACACGTACACACCCTTAAGTATTGTCACTTAGTTTTGTTACACCCTGTATATTCAGGGTGTAACAAAACTAAGTGATAATACTTTAGTTAACTATTAGAATACATACATAATGATGTTGATTAAAATAATAGTATCGTTCAGATTTCCGCCTTTATTGCTTACACCAGTCAAATTAAGACTTGTGATTGTTTTGCACGTAGCCCTTAAGTTCTCTGCAAACAGCCAACTTAAATAAAGCGAGGTGATATTAGATCGTCCGTTGTGCTCAAAATTGGATGGCAATTGATGCGTGAACCCTCACGACCACACACAGTTATTGCTTCGTCTTATTTCGTCCGTATATTGTATTGTTATCATAGAACGTGTAGTCATCTTTTGTATTACCTAGACTAGATGACGCCCGCAACTCCGTTGTACCGATTTCGCGCGGGAACCGTACATTTTCCGGGACAAAAAGTATCCTATGTCCTTTCCCGGGATTCAAGGTATCTCTATACCTTTAACCAAAATCGGTTCAGCGGTTTGGGCGTGAAGTTGTAACAGACAGACACACCACACTTTCGCATTTATAATGTTATAAATCGTTGATTCAAATGTCATTCGCCTATTTGCCCTTTGACTATGTACAACTCATTTTGCAATCATGTACGCAGTACGAATTATGGGAATGTCAATCGATTTTATCGTTTACAATTTTCAAGTGCATTGTTAATTATAATGTAAATGTCCATTAATAATATTTATATTATACAATATTCTACAAACAAGTCATTATAATCATCATTAGAATTTAGAAAACACTCTTATTCCCACTGCGTGCTTTAGCTCTTTAGCTCTTTTTAACCGACTTCCAAGAAGGAGGAGGTTATAATATGTTCGGCTGTGGGTTTTTTTTTGTATGTTCAACGATGACTCCGCCGTTTATGAACCGATTTTAAAAATGTTTGTTTTGTTATATTAGGTTTCACTCCAATTTGGTCCCATTTTCACAAAAATGGTGATCTGATAATGGGATCCATGAGTAACCGAGGGAACTCCTCAAATTTGTATAGAAATATAATATGGTGATTTTGGTTTGTGAGAAGTATTCTAAGCATATTATGCTACCAAAACGCAAGATTTTGCACCGAGGTATACTTATTATATAGGTTTATAGGTTATTATAGGTTCCGAAGATACTAAGAGAACGTCTCATAACATCCTTATAATATTATGAACTAAAAATTATATAATTTTTCCTATACACTAATAGTGTCTTTTCCGAATTCGGCTAAACTTTAATTATTTCTGTACTCAATCTTCATAATAATTTTGAAGTCGGTGCCAGTTCCAAAAGTTTCAAATATTCTGACAGAGAACTGAAGATTCAGCTATCTGGTACCGACTTCAATATGATGAAGATTGAGTACAGAAATAGTTGAGGTCTAGCCGAATTCGGAAAAAGGCACCATTAGATAGGAAACACTAATTTATTACTTTTTAGTTCATATTATAAGGGTGTTATCGAAACTTTGGTTCATCAAAAATTGTGAACTAAGTAATTTCAGTTACTCCATATTATTTTTTATATTTTTGTTTACAGGCAGTAAATTTCATTTCACAGTAAAGAGCCATTTCAGTCTCTTCGGGAATTGCACAATGGAAATAAATCTTATTATTTATTTGCAACAAAAAGCTACATTACGCTCAATTTGAGAATATTACAAGGGTAATAAACTGTAGCACTATAGTTGGAACTGATTCAGCAGAACTAATAAATACTAGTAACAGGTTGCAAGTGAAAGGCAAGGTCGTTGCAAGGAATACTTAGTTTCATAAGCACAGGATTAGATAAACAGTAACGAATTAGAGTGATATCGGAATGGAAATAGCTGTAACGGACTTGAATGCTTTTAAGCAAGTTCTACATTGAATTTATATCTAAGTATGCAATAAATGCTAGATCAAAGCTAAGAATAAACTTAAACTTTAAAGTTAGAGCGACAGGATAATTTTTACTAGAATTTTGTATATTGTTTTAAAATCTGTTAAAATGCCAATTAATCCCTCAATCGTGGAAAAACGAGACATAATAGCTTTCTATTGTTATCGCGGTCGCCGGTGACCGTTTGGGGCTGGAAGCATTGTATAGATCTGTGGATGAAGATGATGACCAATGAAAATGCACAATACAATATCCATTAGTGACCCTTACTACCTCTATAGCTATATTATATAAATATAATTCTAAAACATTACAACACATTTTTTTGTGGGTTTAGGACACGAATTTTTAACACCGTCCATATGTTTATATAAAAATTTAATGATATTGTAAAATGTAACCTTGATGTATATTGATTTGATTTTTAAAGTTTTTATGGTGGCACAATATTCTAATAATTAATAATAATGATAATAATTTATTTCTCACCACATAATATTATAAGACAGCAAGTACATAGTCATAGACACAAAGTAATATTATTATGACGAGCTATTGCCCGCGGCTTCGCTCGCGTTAAGAAGTAGTATTATATACAAACTTTCATCCCCTATTTTAACCCCTTGGAGGTAGAATTAATCAAAATCCTTTCTTAGCGGATGCCTACGTCATAACATCTTGCACGCCAAATTTCATCTCGATCGGTCCAGTGGTTTGGGCTGTGCGTTGATAGATCACCATGTCAGTCAGTCACATTTGAGTTTTATATATAGAGAAGAAGAAGAAGATTGATAGTATAATTGTAGATAAAGTAGTATAGTTATAAAGACACAAATAGCTTAAAGCACGGAGACTGGTGCTTAAACTGGGCGTGAGCCTGTATTTCAGGACACGCCTCTATCCCAGATTAAGAAGCTCTACAAAAGAATTGAAGTAGATGTTCCAGTTTTAGTTTTAGATTACATAGTAATTATTAATTTAATAGCCATTAGCAAAAAGCTTCTCAAAAAGTAAATTATTTTATACATAATATTATCTTTCCACTTCCATTAGTGAGAAATTTTAACAAGGCTTAGCAAATACAATAATTATTATAGACGACAGACAATCATTTTGTAAATTTTTTTGTTATCAAAATGTATTATAGGGTATACGTAGTCATGTCTACAGATTACTCAACCTAGATGAAGCGGTACATTCTACGCAAAGAAGCTGTTTTGATTTAACGCTATTTCTATATATGAAAATAATCGTTATTGATAACGCGTAGGTTGGCACCACTGCTTGCTTCTGCCCACTTAACGGATCTGTGACAGTGAGATAGGCTTGAATTTGACGTGCAATTAGTAATCAACGCACAATAGAAGCATTTACGGAATAGGTACGGTCCCGTCATTAATCTAAGATAGAAGCTAATTTATTTAAAATGTTACAAAATACTATGGTTTTAAAGTCTTATCCGAATAGAAACTTAATACCTCTTTTTGTTGTTTGAATTTGTTACGCTTATCTAAATCATCTGATTGATCATTTATCTTATTACAAATTGCTGTTAGCCTAGAAGCTAGATAGTTTATAAACAAGTTTAGCTATATTAACTCTTGTAGGCGAACGTTAGGCACTTACGACTTATGCTGTAGATTAAATACTTGCTCAAGGATCTTAGTCTACATTTAATTTTAATAAGCAAGCTCCTTAGCAAAACTTTTGCATTACTTGGTACAATTTTTAAATATACAAATCATTTACGGTACAGTTTTTTTTCGGCTATAACATAGAACCTTGTATAAATTTAGTATTCATTTAGTCATACGAGGAGAGAAAGCAAAAGGCTCTAAGCTTAAAAAGGCTCTTTGAAACAACAGCAGGCAATGGAAAAAGTTTACTATTTGTTACTTTTGGGACATCGCGATCAAACAGTGACACGTTATAGGTAATATAAGTAGCTATTGCATTGAGATATAAAGTACGTAGTACTTATATCTCAATGAGCTATTGTATGTTATTTTGTTGGTGAGCATAGAGATATCCAGTGTAAAAGTACTTTCCAAAAAGGCATCGATGTTTGTATGGCTGAGTTACTATTTCACGCAAGCCTAAGCCAAAGTTAGTAAACAATAAAATACTCCAATTTATTATTGTTCGAAACTCAATAATTTTATAAGTCCTATTTGGATCTTAAAATATTCTATAGCGATAAACCTCAACTGATTTATTTATTAATAAATTTATCACTGTCTCGGGAGCATGCTGGTCGGCCAAGAACACATGGCATGGCACTCAGTTTGCGGTGAGTGACGTCACAGCCTGGCAACAATGCTGCGACGTCCCAAGTGCGGCATTGCTAGTAAATTGCTCAAATCAATATCGGTCCGCACATCGCTCCTAGAATCGTATCAATCTTAACGTTCAACTACCTACTATTATTATAAAAATAGATTTAGTAACTATTTAGATGCTAACAATTGCGCGGGAACCGTACATTTTTCCGGGATGAAAAGTGTACCTAAGTGTGTGAAAAATACTATGATGTCCTTTCCTGGGATTCAAAGTATCTTCATAGTTCATACCCAGCAAATTGTGAAACATGTTCCAATTGACATTTCTCGCGTATAGTCGCCCGTTTGTTTGAAGTCGAGGTACTCCTTAGTTCTGTCTACTCTGGTATGGATGAATACCTACCTTTTTGGGAAGCTTTGTCCCTGTTGATATACATTATACAGTGAGCGAAAAAGACAACATTTTCAGATAATCATATTTTCATTAATTTAATTTAAAAGTTGAATAGGAGTTGTCTTGACTACTATTATTTAGTCTGACTTGACTTTACGAAATATAAAGTTAGGTTACTTAAATAATATTATATTTAGTACAGTCTAGTCAGACTAAAAGTATTTTATATTATGTTTAGTATGAACGAATCTAGCTCAGTTCTAACTTATTAGAAATCTACTGCTTTTGTCAAGTTGTTTCTGACATTTTCGAAACCAGAAATACAATCAATAGCTGCTGCACAGCTTGTATCTAAGCTTTACGAGTTTTCTAAAGTGTTTGGTATGAGTAATTAAACTTTACAGAACAAAACTAGTCGTTCAGAAGGGGATATATCATAAACAACAGAGCTCAGTCACAGTATAAATGTAAGACAGTAGAGTAACTCATTCGAGTCATCGAAATCAAACTCGCTAAATATAGTGACAGCACGTGCAGCATGGTACTATAGTATTGCTTTGAAATTTAGGGTGGATTGCACCACAATCGTTGTTATAGTTACAGTTATGGTCAAAGTTAAGGTAAACTTTAACAATATAACTATATATGACCACAGCATTTGACAGATGTCAGTAGCTAAAGTTAATGGCCGGTTGAAAGTATAAAAAATTAATTATCAATACAAATTGACAGGAAAAAATAATTTGTTATGACAACACTGTGAGCCTTTAATTATAATTGATCAAATTCAACTTTAACTTCAACCGAGCAAAAATGAGCGGTTAATGTTATCGTCAAATATGGAGTACGTTATTTAATTTTGTTATATAGCCTAGTATACTAGCCAGTGCTCATGACGTCATGTATCCGACGCTATACTGTACTATTGTGGCACCATATTGTACTGGTGCCACGAGGTAACATACTACGTCGAGTAGTATATTCGCAAGAATGACACCTCAACAGAGTCATAACATACGTCAATGGACTAGCAATATTTCGGAACGAATCATTATTGTCGATTCATGACGATATATTTCGGAACTGACCTGGCCAGTATACTGGGATGTATTTACCTAGTATCTTCATTCTTCATATTATTTATTGTCTACTGTTTACTATTTATTGTGTGGCTCAATCGTATTGCAACATAAATCTAGCGAGTTTACGATACTTGTGGCCGATAAACCTTCAGTTTAACATTTGACTAATTTTAATTGTCATCTGTTTTTTACGCTTAATAGCTCTTATATTTTTAACTCATATAATTTACAATATGCCAATGGTTCGTAAACAAGGGTTAATACCACTTTGCAGTCTGATTTGGGTTTATCTGGTTTTATGAGAGCCTTTTCGATATTTCCACGAATCGCTTTTATGTTTTAATTATTTTATGGTTGTTGATTTTGATTGTGCTTATTAAGTTATTTACTTAGCGTATTACTTTGTGATTTACACCTGCTTATTTCGGTATAATTAAGTAATAATGGAATTATCGTATCTCGATTACTTATTTGAATTTTGGTCGTCGTGTTTATTGTAATCACGATTATTGACGGTTATTGACGATTATTGTCGATTATAAAAAGAGCTTCGTCCAGAAAGATGAGGCATAGAGAAGTTAGCACAGAATTATAGATACTCGGATGCTACTTTGTTAGTTCAACTAATTATTGTGGTATGGATTCGATTTACAAAAATAAATTAATGAATTTTCCTCTAAGCTCATAACATAAACATAGTAACAGTAGATTCAGAAAATTTTCCAAATGTTATGTGAGTTAAAGGACAACAGAATATACTACACGTCTGTTGGCCTGAATACTATTAAACAAAATTATTATGACATCGATTTTATCAAATTACTGTTTGAGAACTCCATCAACGCAACATTATTAACAAAATGTTATTATTAATTCCTCATTAATAATAAATATATTCGATTCGCAGTGACAAGCTGTCGCAGAATGCAATCGCATTTTTATCGGCACAGCCTTTTCCGAACGAGCAAGTTTTTGTCAAAAGTATTGACTGCAAACAAGATATGTTTTTGTGTCTTTATGAAGTATAAATACCGACGTTAAAAGCGATAAGTTTAAATTAGATTCACTCGAACAAAGGCTTATTAATTCAGTGACGCTCGGCGAAGAAATCAACAGTAATAATGTGCATTCCGACTTGTCATAACCAGTCAAAGTTACGGCTCGATTTTAGAATAAATAGTGCGTTACATGTCTCCTATCTCGTACGAGTTCACTAGAATTGACTTGAATATGGCTCAAGAGCCAGCGACAGCCAGACTCTCGTCGTTTTATAAAAGCCGAAAATTTATCTGTTTATGAATCCTATTATAGAGGTGATGGCGACCAGAAACTATGGAATTACTTTAGACGCGGTTACTTTAGATTGACCTTCGATACCTCCTAAAATAACCACGAACGAAACTCCACAGTGCAGTTACTGGTCGTTCTTACCCCTATAATAAGTGTCATAAACATAAACTTTCAGCTTTTATAAAATGACAGAATTTGGCTGTCGCTGGCTCTTACTCTATAATTTTTTTAGAGCATTCGCGTTCAAGCGCCAGACTTTTTATTACACTAGATGAAGGAATTTCTGTTCGGACAATCAGAGTTAGACAAAAGCAGGTTTGTTGCAATAATCCGGTTTGCCGGCATTGAACTGTTTTTATCTAGGGATACTTAGTTATACGAAAAAATTATATTAAAAGTAGGAGCAATAATTATTATATTACTTTAAAATCTTTGTATAAAAATAAAAAATAAATTTTATTTTAACCAAAAAATAATAAAACCATTTACAAAAAAATTGAATCATAAAAAAGAAAAAGTCAGAATACCTACTGCTGAAAGCAGTTTCTTCCAGGCAACCGAAAATTAAGCTAGAGCAGCCAGTTTAGTAACCTAAGAATGTCATATTAAATACAATAAGAGTTGAAGGCTTAGGGCCTGTTTCACCACTTCCTGATAGGGTACCGGATAGGCTATCCACAACTTATTTGATGCTCCATAGTCTATCTGTCAAGTTAAGGTGAATAACCTATCCGGCACTTATCAGGAAGTGGTGAAACAAACCCAAAATCTTCTATTATTATATAAAACTCAAAGGTAATTGACTGTCATGGTGATCTATCAATGCACAGCCCAAACCACTGAACGGATCAGGCTGAAATTTGGCATGCAGGTAGATGTTATGACGTAGAAAATTAAAGATTTTGTTAATTTCCAACCCCAAGGGGTTAAAATAGGGGATGAAAGAATGTATATAATAAAACTTCTAAACGTGATCGAAGCCGCGGGCAAAAGCTCGTATAATTATAAATGCCAAAAGAGATGTTGTACGTCCATTTCTGTCTAGATATAAATCACAGATCGGCGGAAGGTAACAACATTAACCTATTTAGTTCACCAATTGCTAGACCACCTGTCCACTGTTCGAAGATGATTGTGATGTATGGGGGTAATTCCATAGAAAGTTGGCATATTTTTGAAAGTTGTATTTTCTGATATTCCTGATGTCATTGTAGGCCAATATTTAGTTTTAAATTAAAATCATTTTATTTTTTATATCCGTGTATGTATCCGAGAATATAATGTTGTTATCTATACTATCTATACTATCCATACTAATATTATAGATGCGAAAGTGTGTCTGTCTGTCTGTCTGTCTGTCTGTTACCTCTTCACGCTCAAACCGCTGAACCGATTTCGCTGAAATTTGGCATGAAGATACTTTGAGTCCCGGGAAAGGATATAGGATACTTTTTATCCCGAAAAAATGTACGGTTCCCGCGCGATAAACGAAAACTTTGGCGCAACGAAGTTGCGGGCGTCATCTAGTAATATTATAAAGAGGTAAACTTTGTTTGTATAATTGTAATGAATAGGCTCAAAAACTACTGGACCGATTTTCAAAATTCTTTCACCATTCAAAAGCTACATTATCCACAAGTAACATAGGCTACATTTTATTTTGGAAAAAATAGGTTTCCGTAAGATATTTGGGTTTTTCAGACACAAGGTGTAAAAAATCAACCAGAAAAGTTATTTATTTTGCGTACTCTGCCTAAACTATAAAATATAGAACCACATAATGTTCTAATTAATTGTAGATCTTATAAATATCTACAAAAAAGTCTGCGACACACTATACCTATCTACGTTGATTGAGTCACAACAACCATTTTTTTTAATAAGAAAATCTTGATTTTTTTGAACTTGATTTAAACGCGTTTATTTTACTCATGCTATTAATCCTTACCAAAATAAATTATTTCGTCACTAAGTACAGCTTATGTAGATAATATTTGGTCTGTAAATGACTAAAATTGGACGTTTGGTTTTGAAGTTATGGCGAAATTATAATATTACGATTTCAACTGCACGGCCCGTTGCGTGTGTGTCATCAAGCGGGGTGCGCTTGCGAGAAATTTTCTCAGGGCTAAACAACAGTCCTTTTCAGAGCTAGAATATTACACGCTATTAACATTTTCTTAAATATTTGAAAATGCCTAAGAGAACCAGGTCGGACGACCATGGCGCCAAACTTATATTTTAGTCATGCTTAAATAAAATAATATGGGCAAAACAACGTTTGCCGGGACAGCTAGTTTATATATTAAAGTGACTTAACGTTGTAATTGAAAAGATTAAGGATCATTGTAAATACAAGTCATGTACATACAGTGTAATATTATTTTCTAACATTTCACAATAAGATGACGCCGTCAACTCCGTTGCGATAAAATTTTGGGGATAGATAGTACGAGTAGGTATTAGTAGAATATATTATGTCCTTTTCCAAGACTCAAAGTAATTCCATAGTCCATACCAACTTTCAACAAAATCGATAATTTCAGGCGTGAAGAGGTAACAGACAGACAAATATACTTTCTATAATAATCTTATAGATATGGATGTAAAACTTTTATTCTTTTGAAGAGAAACAAATGAAAATGAATGATTAACAAGTTCCACGCATCTTAGCTTATTTATTTAGAGTTTATCAAAATGTGGCTTCTTAAGTAACATAACACTGATACTGTTATTATTATTTATAAAGTAGCATATAACTATCATATAACATATAATTAAGTAAGTGTCACTATTAATTTCTTTGTTATATCTCAGTTTATTGTAAATTGATATGATTGATATGATTGCCCTATCTGATATTTCCTATCACATTATATCTCTCCGTAGGGCTGCTGGAAGAAATTTCTGTTTGAGATAAGCAGTAGGTACCTGTTGTATCGTTTTTTTCTGTGTATATTTCATGTTAAAAATGTGTGTGTGCAATAAATAGTAAATAAAATAAAAAATAAAAATTGATACTAAATAAAAACAACAAAGTGATCCTATAAGGGTTCCGTTTTTTCCTTTTGAGGTACGGAACCCTAAAAAACATTATTCATAGACGTTCATCATTGCTTATCTTGGATAGTGCAACAAAATTTGGATAGTGAAACAGGCCCTCTGTTTCACTGCTTCCTGATAAGGTGCCAGATAGGCTTATTTGACAGAATCTCCATACTCCATCTGTCAAGTTAAGGTGACGCCGCGTTAAAGTAAGAAACCGTGTTGGATATGTTTTAGATTGCTTGTTTTCTATGAGAGGCCGGCCCGGCCTCTCATAGAAAACAAGCAATGGAACAGCAAAAAATGGAAAGGGCGTAAGCGATAAAATGGTTTTTGTCGCGTAATTTAAAAACCATAAATACATTTCATATAAGCTATGCACATATTAAAGTGTATGCTTCAACCAATTTATGTACAAATTTTGGAACCTTAAATCACTCTCCTCTGTTGGAAAAATAGGAATCCCTTTTTTTACAGAGGTCTTTTCGATTGATAATTCTGTGTTATAAAAGTTGTCCAATCGTGTTATGCTATGGGTAATTTAAAGACAAAGACATGATGAATACTGACAATGAATTTTAGTTTCTTAGCTTTAGTCATTGCTGAGAAAAATCGGCATCGCTATAGCCAAATTATCAAGGCGTCGCCTTAAGTGGTGGATATCCTTATCAGGAAGCGGTGAAACAGGCCCTAAATGTTTCAATTTATTCGATATAAGATTGACTTTTCCATTGACACTCGTACTGTCGATCGTGCGATAAATAAGTGATAAATGATTCAAAATATGTCTGAGAGTTCAAAAGATTGTTGTATAATGTGGTGTTTAGATTAACCACCTTACTAAATAACATCTAAGCGACAATAAAAATTAAAATTTGCGCCTTATTTTTTTAATTTTCGTCATTTATTTAGGCATATGGATCCATATTATTTTAAATAGGTACCTTAAGGCGCTTTATTGAAAAAACTGTCCTTTTTGACGTAATACTATAGGACCCTCAGAAATGTTACAAATCTGGTAATGAGATATACATATCTTCATAGCTTTATCTAGGTTTGAGAAGAACCAGAAACACGATTAATGTATTTTGCCTCGATACATTTCTCGATCGAAATGACCTCTTAAAAATACGAAATTTGAAGATTAATTTTATACGAAAGTAGATGTATTGTAGGAAATTAGTCTAATTGATAGACACCTTTGCAACTCAAAATCGTATAGAAGCATTTTGCTTAAATGCTTCTAGTTATTTTTTAAATAATTAAAATTACGGTTTTTCGCATGTTTTCCGAGCGAGCCGATAGCTTGGTCGCAGCGTATTCACGATTTTATAGACATACAAATTAAGTATTAAATTGCCCTTGCGGTAAAATTACTTTCAATATAGCGCCTTAACTGTAAACAAACCAACTCTTTTAATTAAAAAGCTTGCGATACCAATAAAAGTTGCGTTGGTACTCTCATCAGAGGGAGACGAATTAAACTTAGCCTCGTGGAGGTTAACCTACAGATTCTTAAGGGTTTATGGGAGGGCCGTCTTCTTTTAGAAGTAGTCCACGATGTCCTCGACCTCCATGGGCCAGTGCAGGTGCGACACATACAGCGGCATCGCGAGTAGGTACCTCGCTCAGGAGACGCAGCTCGGGCACGTAAGATAATAATATGCTGTTTCCATGGTCTTCTTACTCTTCTTTCTTCTCTTCGACCTTATACGCCCAATATGAAGCCTTATCGCAGGTCCTGCTCTCGTTCTTGATCAAGATGGTCCTGAAAAAGAATAAAAAAAAGCTATATTATATCAGTTCCCAAATAAGTAGCCAAATATTATCTCTGTTTCATAGATGAACGTGAAGAGACGTACTTTCGCATTTATAATATCAGTGTAGATAATACTAATGTTTAGTGTGGATTGTCTACGCAGTAAGCACTTTCCAACACGTACCAGTAATGGTAATAACAAACTAAATTACGGAACAGTTGCGTAACAGCAGCATAAAGCATAAAACGAAACCGAATAATCGATATTAAGAACATAATTTGGCTTTATTCGAAAGCAATAAGCGGCAATCGCTGAGATGGCGAAAGTCACGTATTTTTCGCATTATCGACTAAAATTATTATAAAACGTAGACGTGTGGTTGCAAATAAAGTAACGTTCACAATATAGAGAAGTTACATGAAGAAATCTAGAAGTTTTTGTGAAGATTTTTTGTTAAATCTATTAATACTTGGTACTACTAATACCGGTACCAAATATTGACGAGTACAAAGTAGTATAAAGTATTTAATTTCTAAAACAACATAGGAGCAAATCTGATAATTATTATTCTCAGTTTCCAAAAAAATTATAATTTTAAAATAACAATAATGTTATTTTGAAATTTTGCGTAGATTTAGATGATAAGGTTTACCTAAACCTAACAGGTTAATTAGCTTTTCATTATTACGGCTTCCTTTTGAAGACCATCTAGCCTAGATATACATCGACTAGCTTATCTATTTTGTGAGAATGCAATGATATTATATTCTTTAAATATTCAAACTTACACTACCGCGAAGCATCCATCATTATCTACAATAATGACAAAACGTCATTCTCGCAACTTGTCCTAGTGTGTACACACCTTTACCAACTTGGCTCTCTAGAAACTGTGGGCAGCGCAACAATTGCCACGGAACTGCAGCATTTTAAGAGCAGCGTTGTGGTTCTGTTAGCAACTAAGTGCATTCAAACGTTATATTTATTCTAAAGAGATTTTAAGAACTTTCAAACTCTGAAATTACATTCTCTAAAGGTTGAAGTTTTTCTTTTAAAAGTTTTAACACACAAAGTTTTTCTTCAAAATGCAAAATTAAATTTCGTTTCATTATATCGGGATTCATGTCGGCCTTTCTTTTATGAAACTATAAGGGAATGAATTTTGAACGAGACACTAATAATATTTATACAACATTTTCTTTTCAAAACGTATCTTGTATTTTCTATGACAATGGCTTCTGGGTATATATAATAGTCGTTTCATATTTGTAGTATTTAAAAGATAATTGAAATGGATATTTCAATTATCTTTTAAATACTAGAAATATGAAACGACTATTTGATGAATAAAACATACAATTCAGATAGCATTCTGTGACTAGCATAATATTAAACATTTTAAAGATTATTTATAGGCGCTTAACACATCCAAATAAATTCATCAAGGACCAAGCTTAAAAACGTTTGATGAAGTAAATTACTCGATGTAACTGGAAAAATATATATATTTTTTATTATTGTAACAATTTTGTAAAATATTGAGACACCAAATATTTCACTTAAGGCGACGCCTTGATAATTTGGCTGTAGCGATATCGATTTTTCTCAGCAATGACTAAAGCTAAGAAATTAAATTTCTTTGTCAGTATTCATCATGTCTTTGTCTTCAAATTGCCCACAGCATAACACGATTGGTCATCTTTTAAAACACAGGATAATCAATCAAAAAGACCTCTGTAAAAAAGGGATTTCTATTTTGCCAACAGAGGAGAGTGATTTAAGCTTCCAAAATTTGTACGTAGATTGGTTCTAGCACATACTTTAATTTGCCCATAACTTATATGAAATGTACTTATGGTTTTTAAATTATGGGACAAAAACCATTTTGTCGCTTACGCCCTTTCCATTTTTGTTGTTCCATTGCTTGTTTTTTAAGAGAGGCCGGGCTGGCCTCTCATAGAATACAAGCAATCTAAAACGTATCCAACACGGTTTTTTAACGGCTTTAACGCGGCGTCACGTACACATAGTCACTACACAAATCCAAGGCTTTATTATCATGTTAATCTTGGAGTAAAGTTTCAAAAATTTTAATAATTTAACTAAAAGTTTATTAATCAAAAATTATTATACTACATTGGATTAAAGTATTCGAGCGCACACGCTCGAATACTTCAATCCATGTCTAAATTCCGATACAATACTAACTAATATCCGATACACATATCGGACATTAGTGTGACGAATGGAATTAACATTTTATATTCAATACATGATGCTGTAGAGTGTAGACAGTCGAAGTTGTGGGGTCATCACGGAACAATGAATGTTGGATGAATAATTTGTTATGATTCGACGTGTACATACATCCAAACATGACTATTAATAGATGTTCAAACATTTTATAACATTTAGTTTCAGTCGTTTTATTAGCCGTACCTGACTGATAAACGATTATCATCGTTGCTACATAGGAATTGCTTCAAGGGACTTTCGAATGACAATTTTATTGGTTTCGTCTTACAAGAGGAAGTATAATAATTTTTACATTGAATTCACTTTCGAATTTTCCTACCCACTAACTCAATTTGTCATACCTATTGATTTTTTATAACTTATACTACTTTCCACTAGGAAAATCATTTAACCTTTAATTAATAGGTAAACTCTACAACCAGCTTGTAACTGCGAACCGGAATATTTAGTGGACTTAGTTGCACGAGGACGCTAGTATGCCATAAATTGTATACCTAATACAATATTCTTAGCCGTGTTGCTTAAGCGTAAACACTGTTCGGGTTAATATTTATAGCTGCACAAAACCTAAGCATTAATATTCGATCGCGCTTTAAAATTCAGATTCGTTTAAACCGCTTTATCAAAAGCAATATCTGCTATGTATTAAACATTAGATGGCTAACTTTCAAATGCGTCTCGAGTTTGGAAATTTTAGTTTCGTACTCTCCAAGATTCGAAAGAAGGGGGGTTCTCGAAATTTTTGAGACTAATAAGTGTAGTCGTGAGTCCTGCATACTAAGGAGATCTCTGTATAACAAGTGGGACTCGGACGGAATATAAAACGCCCAGTATATCTTTGAACCCCTTTCCGAGTCTAAAAATGTATTTCTAATGACATCATATTTACTGCAAATTCACGTTTAAAATCTTTTCGTGTCTCTAGCCCGAGGTTCTTCCCTATCCCGAGATCTGCAAACTTATCTATAATTATCGTCGATAAATCTAATCTGCAATAATTTATATTTTCCTAAAGCATCACAAGGAAATTCCCACAGAGACGGATTATACAGCAATTTATATAATGACATTTATAAAACAGGAGTCGTTAAATAGGATGAGCGCTTGACTAAGAGGAATTTGATTCGATCCGAGATCTAGCAAAGCACGTTTGACCTTTAGATAATAGCAATTACAGAAAGCCTTGGCTAACAAAGACAATAACGGGCCTTTGTAAATAAAATAGGGATCCACCGCTTTATTACATTGTATACCTCCTGAGTTCTGAATAATTATATATTATGATGTAACTAAATACAACACAAATATGAAATACCTAAACTTAAAGCAATTTGTTGCTTTTTGTTAATGTTTAGATAAAGACAAGTAAAATAACATACCAACACATAGTTACGGGGCTGCAAATAGGAAAACAGAAGATCGTATCTCATCAGATTCACATGATTACTAATAAAAATTACTTAAAAAAATAAAATTGTGTCCCATAAAAAACGTAGTATGCAGTAATGGCGTTATCATTGGCGCTGATTACATGTTGTGTCTGACGACAGAAGCCGATGCTATTATATTGTCATTAAAGACGCCTCGGTGTCATCTGCCTTCCATTTTCGAGGGACTGGCTTTTTGCTGTCTTAGTTTACGATTCAGAATGCTCCTGTAACTACCGGCCTGTTTAATTTGAAGCTTTACACCCCAGGAATACGAGTGGAAATGGAACAGCAGGATGTGAAATTTGTTAGGACGTTAATGACACTTTTTGTAATTCGATGTAAATTGACCATCGCCTAACAGGTACGGGCACGCAATATGTCAACTTTGATATATAAGTACAGTCT
Source organism: Lysandra bellargus (assembly GCA_905333045.1). NCBI lineage: Eukaryota > Metazoa > Arthropoda > Insecta > Lepidoptera > Lycaenidae > Lysandra > Lysandra bellargus. Next base: position 8,238,485 of record HG995355.1, read on the forward strand.
AATTCGTTATGATTAATGTCCTATGTGTAATTGTTTTTATTTCACATAGCGTGCGAAGCAATTTCCTGACAATTTTCTGTTTTTGTCATGCATGCTGAATCAAAATTACGTTTTCTTCGTAACAGTGATTGATTTATCTACTAATGGACTTCTATTTCCGCTTTATTAACGATCCAGATATTACTTTATATTCTTCTTGAAATATCTGTCTCATTATGTTTGATGCAGGTAATCAGATAATATCTAATTTTTTTATCTTTTTCATTTGTAAAATTACTTCTGTACTTACTAAAAATATAATTATGATATTTTATTGTAATTATAAACCAAATCAAGAATAAAAACTTAAGTAGTGTCACTAATGTTATAATGTAGTATAATTGAACTACTATACAGTATACTGCTACCACAGTCCACAGCTTACATTGTAATTCATACCTACATTATACGCAAAAATTATACCATGATAGGTAATTTGCATGTGATATTTAAATTTTTAAAATTATTATTATTAAATAATCTTCTTCGCCCTTAAGCTATCATAAGTTTATCTTAAACACTTAAGAGATTTCTTTACGAGTCGCCGTTTCGTCTCATAAAAGAATTAACTGAGATACCATAAAGGTAGATAAGGATGAAATTTGCATTATTGGGCATTAATTTATTCGATAATCTGTGTGTTTCGAAGGCAGCGAACGGTAAATGCTTATTGATGATTGTCACGATGATTCCGAAGGCAGGCATTACTGGAAATAGCAGATATTGCGTAATGTCTGGTGGACCCGTGGTATCTTAATAAGAGGTTTCGCATCGATCCTTCGAGGAAGCTTTGATTTTGCATAATTGTTTGTAACTTCATCTTTTATCTGTATGTAAACCGGTTTATATAAACGTTCACAAAGTAAGGCTGAGGAATACTATACAGAAATTAGACTTCAAAATATTATTCAAGTTTGGTTTGTGCAATCGTATTTTTGAGGGCTAAATTTTGTTTGCCTTAGCATGTGTTTCACAAAATGTCTACATATTGAGCCATTATTATAGAATACTATGGTTATCATCCGGATTACGTAGCTATCAAAAATATACACTTCAATAATGAGCAATCATACAGCAATACAATATAATATTACGGTCAAGCCTAGCTAAACGTGTAGAGGCGGCATTACATTTTAATTTATTTTGTAAGCTCTGGATCGCGGTGCCCCGAGTACCACTAATACAGAATAAAAATCGATACCTTGCACTTGTTTTACTTTACATAAACCGGGTTTACAAATGCGAATAAATTAAAAAAGCTCTTTTGTATACAAAGTTCCATGCTGCAAGATGCGATTGTGTTCTAAACTTAGTCCCGAAGTAATTTGAATTTCAGAAACGGGTCTACCTATTCCATATATAAAATAATTTCATTTTTAAGAAAATTTTTAGATACTTATTCTATTACTTATCTACTGACATACTTAAGAGTAGTTATTTTTAAATTTATTGATTGCTTATCACAATTTAATTATAATAAAGTGCTAATGAACTATGTAACGTAATTACTGCCGTTGTATTTTAGTTGTAGTAAGTATCTATTATTTTAAGTTTTGTTTCTAATAACGTGGTCTGGCAGTGGGAAGCAACTGTCAAAAATGTCCGGCAGTGGAAGATGAGATTCCAGCTATAATCCCCGAAAATGAGATTAAAAATTGATCTTTATACTTTATTGAAAGTTAAGAGTCCGTATACGAAATTTGCCAATTTCGCTGATTTAACAGACGTGATTTAACAGTTAAAATACAGTATTTCTATAAGTTTTAATGCACAACATGTAAGATCATTTCAATTATAATCTAATGTCGGAGCTAGATTTTTTTTAAAGTATTTTTAAATAATCCAACTCAAACCCGCGACAGTTTTGTGATTTTTGCTGTAAAAGGTTTAGAATATCACCTGTTTATGGATTGTGTTGACGTCTTAACGGTTTGAAAAAAATACAATGTACTGTTGAGAAAGTCGTCTATACAATGTTGGAATTACTTTTTACCACTTTCATATTATGAAATAGTTGAGTAAAAAAATACGTAACTCGGCAAAATTTTAGAGAAAATGGGCAAAGAATTGCTGTAAATTTCGGCAACTTGGAGCTGTAATTCATAAAAAGAAAACGACAGAAATAATCTATAGATAAAATTCTATCCAATTCGAGAAAAAAGAAAAAAAAAAGAAATTGTGCAAAAAAACACGATTCAAAACAACCTAAATCTCACATTATATCGCAAGGCTCGAGTCGGCAGTCCGCGATTTAATATATTTTTGAATCTAATAATTAATATATATATTTTTAAATCTAATAAGGGGAAAAAACCAAACAATATTTCTGTAGCGAACCTTTGCAATTTCATATTCATCGGCAAAATTTCGTGTGTACGGACTCTTGAGTGGTCCCTTCAGAACCCGATACCTCCTAAAGTAAGCGCGACCGAAACTCCATAGTTTCTGACATTTCTTACAGAGGTATGTATAATGTGATATACCTATGACTGATAATATGATATTTGTATATTATGAGTACGACCCTATCATAGAGATAGGAGTCAAATACAGGAAAGCTTTCAGTCTTTATAAAATGACAAAAATCTTGCTGTCGCTGGCTCTTGGGCTCTTGCAATCAAAGGTTATTGACATCAACAATGCACCAGGTGCATTAAACAATTTGTATCCTACATATTTGTATCTGTAAAGACGTATGTTTGTAACAAACAGCTTAATATTCTTCTCGTATACGTATAATGCACATTGTATTTAATTTATCCGTCGAAACCTCACGCCTCGCCATTTCACGAATCCACTGTTTAAACCGTTTGTAGTGTAGCTTGTGCTCGCAACACTAGCTTAGTACATTTAAATAACGTTATATGAATTAATTATATGTAAATACAGTAAATAATTATTCCTTATATCAGACTAGCTTTTTCCCGCGGCTTCACTCGCGTTAAGAAGTATTATTGTATACAATCTTTCATACCCTATTTTATCCCTTTAGGGTTGGAATTGATCAAAATCCTTTCTCAGCGGATGCTTACGTCATAACATCTATCTGCATGCCAAATTTCAGCCCGATCTGTCCAGTGGTTTGGGCTGTGCGTTAATAGATCACTATTCACTATGTCAGTCACCTTTGAGTTATATTTAGATAATAAAGAGTTATTATTGTCAAAACAGAAAGGGGTATGAAGATTTTTGTATGGAGCCTGGCTGACCAACTGTCCGCCATTTTGATTTTTTTTTTAAATCGCGTTCACGGATAATTGGATAGCTAACATCAATACAAACAAAAAATAATCTTGAATAAAACCGCGTAAAATGTCACATTTCGAAGATATGAGCTGCCAAAGTTTTACCATTGGAAATAAATATTTAAGATAGTTATTGCAACTCTAAGGCCGGCCTCACACAGCCGGAATGTCTTTCTGAATTCCGAATCTGAATTCATATTATTAATTCAGAAAGGCCGGAATACTATATAATATCAGTATGCTCCACACACATTCTGATTTTTTCAGATTATGAATTTCTCAGATCGATCTGTAAGAATGATACTGACGAGCGTTCTGAATTCCGGACCGGAATATTTAAGATTGTGATTTCATAACGCCCGTATTCCCATACATTTTAATAGAGCGGCACACACATACTGAAATCAGATTATGAATTATTTCAGTTGACTCCTCTGGACGTGTTGCGACCTGTTGGTGTGATGCACAGATTTTAGAACAAAATGCTGACTTGTGATATAATTACGTACAAAAATTGCAGCGATACTGTAAATTTCAATTCGAATTCCAATTTATTCAATATATTTATTAATTCGAATTTATTTCACAATTTTAATTAGGTACCAGGAATTCAAACAGGCTATGTTATTATTATGATGTTGTTTTTATAAAGCAATAAAAATTAATGAATCTTTTTTGTCATTTCAGTATTTGTTTCCGTTAACTTTTGAAATTTACCTTACTTTTGCGGATGACTGGCAAAGATGAAATTGATCGTGCTTTTTAAGTCAGGCTTCCCGCTCAAAACAAACATTTGTGTGCATTTAGATGTTTCTCTTGGTTTTCTGTAATGTATTCTATAGATATATGAAAAAAAATCGGTCAAGTGCGAGTTGGTCTCGCGCCCGAAGGGTACCGTACCATAATAGAGCAAAAATAGGCAAAGCATGTGTTTTTTGTAATTATCCTTAATTATTTAGTTTATTTTTATTTTATTATTCTTCTTCCATAAAGACGTTTACACGTGCCGGGAGTCACGAGACTACTGATCAATCTGAATTTTTAAGAAAGTGTGAGGCAAGCTGCCAGCCATATAGCCTTAGGCCGGCCTCACACAGCCGGAATGTCTCTCTGAATTCATAATCTGAATTCATATTATTAATTCAGAAAGTCCGGAATACCATACAATATCAGTACGCTCCACACACATTCCGATTTTTTCAGATTATGAATTTCTCAGATCGATCTGTAAGAATGATACTGACGAGCGTTCTGAATTCCGGACCGGAATATTTAAGATTATGATTTCATAACGCGCGTATTCCCATACATTTTAATAGAGCGGCACACACATACTGAAATCAGATTATGAATTATTTCAGTTGACACTGCAAGCGACTAACCTCTGGACGTGTTGCGACCTGTAGTTGGTGTGATGCACTGATTTTAGAACAAAATGCTGACTTGTGCTATAATTACGTGCAAAAATTGCAGCGATACTGTGAATTTCAATTCGAATTCGAATTTATTCGATATATTTATTAATTCGAATTTATTTCACAATTTTAATTAGGTACCAGGAATACGAAGAGGCTATGTTATTATTATGATGTTGTTTTTATAAAGCAATAAAAATTAATGAATCTTTTTTGTCATTTCAGTATTTGAATCCAGTATTTGCGTTTGCATTTCCTTTTTTTATTATGTAGAGCCAAAAGCAATGCGATTAGTAATTCTTCTTCCATAAAGACGTTTACACGTGCCGGGAGTCACGAGACTACTGATCAATCTGAATTTTTAAGAAAGTGTGAGGTAAGGTGCCGAAATTCAGATTATGAATTTCCGATTATTAATTCAGAGAGACATTCCGACTGTGTGCGGCATGGTTATTCCAAGTGGTTTCTCGTCTATGAAACAGTAGCCACTCTGTAACACGCCGTCGCGAGTTTCTCATTAGGCATGTAGTTGATAAAATTATTGTTTGAGCTAGATTGCACTTTGTCATCACCACTCATGAAGTTTTAAGAAAGGTTTGCATAAAATGTCATAATTTGAATAGCAAGTCAATCAAGTAGGTACAATTCTATATAAGAGACTGCGTTTATTTCTGTATTGTGTTATATAGGTATAGCATTAACGTGAACATTCCGATCCAGAAAGCTTCCGATGGCGAACATAATAACAGCAATTCGCTGACGAGAGCTGTCAGTGAGTAGCGAGGGTAGAGTCGAAAATCCATACCAATATTTTCTGTCTGTAACCTCTTCACGTCCAAACCGCCCAATCGATTTTGCTGAAATTTCGAATAGAGATACATTGAGTCCCGGGAAAGTAGCAAGGATCATGTCATGGTAAGATAGCTATGACTATAGTTTTGTGTATGATTAAAAGAATGATAGTTAATAGAACTACATACATCTTAATATAGCATCAATATTTTCTTCAATTTTTGTTTATTAATTAGTTCAAAGTTTCCCATCTGTGCACTTAACAACTCCTTGATTTATTCTTAAAATAAGGCAACTAAGTATGTATAGTGACGTAATGTCGCTGTTACTTGGCTGTAATTTAGCTTTTACTAAAATGTTATATTGGTCGCTAAGTTTTTATTTACGTAAAGTATTGATTGAATTTATATATTATCGTATTATACATCGTATGTTAGTTTAAGGTCTGCCTGCTTTATTGAGAAACTCTAAATTTATATATATCTAAGTTATTTTAAGTGAAGGTTCCTTATAAATATATGTTCATGTTGTACACCAAAATAATATATTATTCCGAATGAAACCAATGATTTAAAGCATAATCATATTACGATTTTTTTTCATTGAATAATAACAAAGAATCATTATATTGTATTACCTTATTATATCAATGTTTGGTTTTAGGTTAAACTCACAATAAAAGTGCACAAGGGCATCACAAAAACAAATAAAATTTTATCGTTTTATTGTATTCAATTTATAACTTAATATCAGACCAAATACTATTTAAATCACAATCGATTATATTTTATGCGGCACCAGAATAACACGATAAAAATTTTATAAGCAGATAAATCACAATTTCGGAAATAAAATTATTTAAAATTGCTATTGAGGTTCATAAAGGGGTGACAGCGATACCCCACTGTTTCTTTATGTCTGATACTATTAGATGGGACATGGGGTATAGGGACTGTTCCATTGTGAGCAAACGATAATGGACGCCATGCCGTGATGCATTGTGATGGGGTTACAACTGTTTGTTTTATATGGGTTTGTAGCGAAATTAGTTACAGCGTGAAATAGTGTTTGCCTTGACAGCAATGGAAACGAGCGTGCTTATTTTCCACCAGTTGTGCAGGTTCGCTTGTCCAGTGCGTCTAGCATGCGCGTACAACGAGAAATCTCACTCTCGTGTATAGTTATATTGTCGATATCGACATAATGTCAAAATTATTTTTTGACAATATTATCCCACCAAAAAACATTTTCATGTAAAAATGCTGCCAAGATGAGAACATAATAGTTCGTGGTGTCAAAAAGTAGTGAGATCTCATGTAGAGCCAAGTTTCAGACCTTACACACTCAGCCCTAAATCTAAAAACCTTAATTTTACACATAAATCGCGGCAAAATACTTGATATAATGTGTCAGCCGCACGAGAAGAATCTAAAAACTCTACACATTAGTCAAAATCGGTGGCCTGGCCATTTTGTTCCGGTTAGTATACAAGTTATTAAGTACAACAAAAGAGTAGTTCAAAGCTCATAGCATGACTAATAACAACTGTCTGTCTCCAGTCTGTAACTCAAGAATAATAGCTAGAGAGTTGAAATTTTCACAGATTATGTATATTTGTTGCCGCTAAAACAACAAATACTAAAAACAAAATAAAATTAATATTTAAAGGGGGCTCCCATACAACAAACGTGATTTTTTGGCCTATTTTTCTCTATATCAATAATGGCAACAGGTAGGTACTTGATTTTTTCTCAAAGTCATTAATAATATGTTAACTTTAATATTTAATAATAATATTAAAATTAAATAAAAAAATAAGGGGGGCTCCCATACAAAAAACACAATTTTTGGCCTAATTTTGCTCTATAAGTGTACGGATATAGGTTAGGTTGAGTTTGACAATTTTTTGTTGTTTCTGTACTAATAGTATGTTACATACCAAATTTCAGCTTTCTCAGACTTCAGGAAGTACCCTAACAGTTTTGATGATAGGTTGAGTCAGTGCAAAAATTGTGGGTTTTTGGACACCTATAAAATTTAAAGTATAATAGCTACGATATTCAAACTTTGCGCATTTCATAACTTCACTCATGTCATTATATCCTTAAAATTTCAAGTATATGGCATTATCCAAACTAAAGTTACGAGGGTTCAAAAATACGACGAAACGTTTCGAGAAAAGGTAGGTAGTGCCCTTGCGCTCTTCGCTTGGGTCATCTTGGTGGGGGCACTCCCGTGCCCCCAGATGTTGGTAGATTTTGAGGTCAGATCTATACGAGAAAAAATGTATATCATGTTAGGGTCAATAGAGATGAAGAGATCAACCATCAAACATCGAGAAAATATTATGTAGACAATATTTTCTCGTTTGCGCATCTTAGGCCGGCATGATGAATTTGATGGAGGGCTCGAAAATAAGAAGAGAAAGAGATGTGAAGTAGAAATGTGTTGATGACAATTATACAAGACGTGCTTCTGTAAGAAAGGTAGAAACAAATAAAAGTAACATTCTGCAACTAAATTTGGAGAATGCGCGAATAGTAATAATTTGAAATTATTGACGCATACTACATTACTTTACAATACACATAATAATATTATATTGTGCTCAATATATTATACATAGTGATTGTATGTAGAACACAATATGTCGCTTGCGGTCTGCCGATGCGGGATTGCGGAATGCCTGTCTCCGAATACTCGAAATATTTAAAGCAATTATAATTACGACAATATTTAACATTTTACGGCTGACCACACAGGGTAGCAAAATATTATAATAATTTGTGTTGTAAACTGGAATGTCACTGTTCATATAAGTTTTATTTTTATATCATACGAAGCGCATTTATCAATCCAAGTTAGGATTTGTTGCAAAATCTTATAGGTTGGAATTCTAGAACCTTTAATGTTATCAGCTACATTATGTATTCACTATTTGCTACTACATATTGAGAATGTAAAAAAATATACACATTCTTCCAAATTCCATCCTCTTTGTAATCTTCATTTACATTGTAATGTATGAGATTGAACCTCCGAAAACTGATAATAATTTAGGAGAAAGGCAGAGATATTGTATAGACATAATGTCTATACAATGTATATTATTATATCGACATTATGTCTAGTCTATACAATGTATATAATAATATACATTGTATAGACATAATATATATAGACATTTTCAGGTAATGAATCTATAATAAAGATTATTACCTGAAAATAATATGAGTCAAGAAAAAGAGCATAAATGCCGGCAGGACCATAATATTTTACGGGCAAGCAGAGTGCAAAAACTAGTTTATAAAACTGCAGCTTAGCAACTTTTCATTATGAAGAAGTTAGAAATAATGAAATAGGAAGTCTAGGAGTCGAGCATGGCGTGATAGGAATGATTTACGTCAGAGCAATAGCACGCGATTGAATTACAGAACTTTTGGCACAACTTAATGAAGTTGAATAGCAATTTTAAATTGACTATTCAACTATCAAAGCAAAATTTCTTAATGAACGATGCATTCTTCTTTTAGATTTCAGAGCCCAAACGGAATGTAATTTGTCCCTATTGTTGTTATGAAATATTTTGTATTCTTCAATAGTGCACATTTTGATTTTACGCGTCTTGTGCCCACTGCCCAAATATTTAAATAGGCTTTACCACTACAGTCAAAGTGGATAGTAATTTTGTCTAGAAATGATTCTAACATAATAATATGGATATCTACTAGTTAAAAATAGATGTGAACTACCATTAATCAAAAGGACAAAATATATAAAGAAGTATGAAACAAAATATAAAAAGATTAAAGTTAAATAACAAAAATAAAAGAATTATGGAGCAAGGAAATGATAGTTTAAAAATAGTTGTTCGATTCTTATATTTCAGAAAACATATCATATTTCCCCACAAATCCCTATATTCCGATACAAAAGGTTAAGTCCTAAATAAGCAAGACGAAACACATGAAACCCATTTACTGGCAATTGCATTAATGCCTCGCGTACACTGCAGGCAATCTCAAAATTATCGACGTTCCACTGACATGATTTTGCCATCAACAATATATCGAGATAATTAATAAAGACGATGTAAAGTGTACATAATCTTGAGTATATGGGAGCTGAATGCTTTAATTTATGATAAGTATGCAAAACTATGTAACTTGACCGAATTTTGGAAAAAACGACAGCGGTACCAGGAATGATGTAAGAGGGCTGCGAGACGTTTGATTCACTTCTACAACTAGCTATAGAAAGAAAAGGATAAGAATAAATAACTAAATAGATAATTCTAGGGATGTATTTTATATCTCCTCAAGTTGAAGCAGCCTACAGAGTTTTGAAGTTTCCTGAAAAAGCATTATTCAGTATTCTATATAAAAGGAAAGTTGCTAAATATCTCCTCACGTTAAAGTAGCATGCATCTTCAGATTATTTTGCTTGGAATTTAGGCTATAAAGTCTACAGTGTGTTAGGCCCGGCATAGACAATACGGAATACCAAAATTGTGTGGAGCGGACGCACGTCAGTTGCGGTGAACCGATGCGCCGACGTGACGTCACGTGCACGCCAGCTGCTGCCGCCTCGCTAATAAATATAGCATTATATCGAAAAGTGCTGAGGTATTTCCAAAGATTTTACTTTGATGGAAAAAGCATATTTTTTCATAAGAGTTTCATAGAATTAGATACTTAGTTAAATATGTAGGTTAATGCACATAAAGCTTATGGTACTATCAGGGAAGTTGATTCCTATGCAGATGGCGGATCTAAGTCATGTGGTCGGCTTATGTCAATTCAATGTTAGCTGTGATCGGTCGGCTGGGTTTGACTTATCGCGACCAAATTATCCGCCAGGTCCGCCATCTGCATAGGAATCAACTTCTCTGATAGTACTAATTAATTTTACACCTATGTATTTTCTTAGTAACGATAATAATGAACTCCAAAGCATAACATGTTCTAATTTTTCTTTAAGATATTGTATGTGTAGATATCTGTAGTCAAAAATAAATACTTAACTTTTCTACTTCAAAAATAATATTCAAGGATTAATTTTATGTATCTAATGCGTTTATGTCTTTTGTTTGCGCAGAGCCTATTGGCATTCAAACGATACGAATTAGTTTAATTGTTAAATATTATAATGATGAATATTTTCCTATTTTTATTATTTCGATGGGATATATTACTGCAATGTTTTAAATCTAGAATGCAGCACCAGCATAGACAGTAAACCAAAACGTTTCTCTGTCTAGTTTTGTTCGACGTTTGACGTTTCGTCAACCTTCTGATATTTTTTTTGTATCATGTCGCATTTTGTTCGGATCATTTACTTACTATATGTGATAGTAGCGCCCTCATTTTCGACCTTGTCGTAATATTACCTATCCATACTAATATTATAAATGCGAAAGTGTGTCTGTCTGTCTGTCTGTCTGTCTGTTACCTCTTCACGCTCAAACCGCTGAACCGATTTTGCTGAAATTTGGCATGGAGATACTTTGAGTCCCGGGAAAGAACATAGGATACTTTTTGTCCCGGCAAAATGTACGGTTCCCCGGTAATAAACGAGTTTTGGCGCAACGGAGTGGCGGGCATCATCTAGTTGCATAATATTTTATTCCGTATTACATTATATCAACACTTTTAATCCTTCGATCGCGGATTCTTGGAAATCTATTATTCTCGCGGCCACATATGACCGCCTGGGAGATACCTAATACTTAAAGCGTTATAAAAGTAAATTTAAAAAAACTAAAGCCCGACTACTAAAACGCGCTCTAAAAAGTACGAAACAAGAAAACAGTTTATAGGGATATGGAAATGTTTAAAGGATAGCCGTGGTCGTATGTGTGCCCATTTACTATCTATAAAATTGTTGTTATCAATTTACTTTACAGTTAACCCAATGGCTATGGATAAATTCGACATGAATACTGGTTAAATCAATATCTTTAATTTATTTTTATGAGTACTATATTGGCATGGAAATGATTATGTTAATGGATCCAGCGTTTTAATGTTTCAGCATCAAGTAGGCACTAAAAGATACGTTTATAAGCCATTTAGATTGTGTTCAACTTTTTGCGATGCTGCTCCATAAACACAGTGAGACCGATTATAAATTGCACCTAAATTGTATTTAAATGTGGCTTAAAAATCCGCAATAAAATAATGTTTTATGAAATAAAAAATATTTTATAACGTTGACGTGACAATTTAATTATTATTATTGATGCTTGGAAAAGCCGTATGTTTGGAAATTATCCGATGCTTTTCACTTTTTAACCGACTTCCATAAAAGAGGAGGTTATAATAATATGTTCGTCTGTGGATATAATTTTTTATTTTTGTATGTTCAACGATTACTCCGCCGTTTGTGAACCGATTTTCAAACATTTTTTTTTTGTTGTATAGGGTTCAATTCCAATTTGGTACCATGTTCACAAAAGTGACTAAGCAATTGCATAGCTTTTACCGTGGACTTTGACCTACTTCGGCTCCTAACTAACACCACCAGGCTTCGGCTTTGTGTTCGTGTGCGTACGACTAGACGTATGCGAAATATAATTGCATAAGTTGACAAAAATGCTATGCAACAGCTTTACTGCGGCATTCTCCGAGTGCCACACGTATTTTTCTAACATAAAGTTAATTGGTAACATAGTTAATTGGCATTGAGATAAATGTTAGACAGGATCAAATCAACACTGCAATCGACAACAACTGCAAAAGGTTATTGTAGCAGTTCTCAATGAGTTCAGAGTTCAAAGGTTACTGACATGGGTGACTAAACGCTTCGAAGATAAGCATTAAGGCCGTCCCCCGAGCAAACGACCTTGAATGTATGGCACATTTGCCGCGTTGCCGAGATCGCGGCAAAACCCTATTATTTTTACTTATCTTAGTTCAAAATTGTCCTAAAGAAATTTAAAATGGGGAATATGTAGTTTATGATATTGTCGATCTATTGGCGTGAGTTTCAAATATAAGTAATTTGTAAATGCTAAGGAGATGCTGAATGTATGCTTGAATTTTAATAAATTGGTATTACTTTGGAAGCTGATATCATGAGTATATACTAAACAAAAATAGAAAATTTAAAACGGGGAAAGGAATGTCGATATACCGAAGATTATTGCTGTATTTTTATTATAACTTTGTAACTTTCAAGTTATGAGTTTATAAGGTATTAAATACGATTAATTACGGAATCTCCGAAGGGAACGCCCTTAAACATGACCATATAACACAATAATTAAATGATTTGGGGTAGACAGAATAGAAAGCATGTAAACTTTGTCTCATTTTGGAACAACAGAGAAAACACAGAAAACATAAATCCCCGAAACAAAGTACTATACTGTACTCGGCGAAATATGTCGTTAGCGGTCATTAACTCCCTGTCAAAAACTTATCATTTTCTATATAAACCGCGATTGACAATGAAGTGTCAGATGTTGTTAATCGCGGCTTTGTATAGAAAATGACAAGTTTTGACAGGGAGTCAATGACCGCTATTTACCGCCATGTTTCGCCGAGTATAGTAAATCGTCAGCAACAGGAGTATAAAATTATTTTTTGTCTTGCCCCCTACCTTAGTAGTTCCTTTGCTATCTACTTTCTTTATTAGAAGAACAAAATTAATATGATTACATAAATTAATCAATATAACGAAACAGTTTGTCTCAAGGATCATATCACCCTCATTTCTAGTAAAATAAATAACCGCAAAATTCAATTCAACAAACCGTTATAAAATATGCTCCAGGCAACAAAGTCAAATCGTTTTGCGCGGTTAACCACAACGCATTCTGTCAGGTAAACCGTGCATTTGAGAGTTTATGATCCGAGTTGTAGGTTTCAATACTTCAATATTTCAAGCGTCAGCGTGATCGCTTTTAAAATACCTACACACCTGTTGAGATTTCTTCAGGAATAGGATTCAAGGAATTGGTCACATCACGAAAGCTGAAGGCAATAAGCTACAAGAAGCCTTTATTATAATACTAGATGACGCCCGCAACTTCGTTGCGGCAAAATTCGTTTATCGCGCGGGAACCGTACATTTTCCGGGATAAAAACCTATGTCTTATGTCCTTTCTCGGGACTCAAAGATTCTCCATGCCAAAGGAGAATGCCCAAGGTCGGTACCATTAATTCTCATGCGCTTTTATGAAAATAATACAGTAATTATTTTTAGAATTTTTTACGTAATTACACGCCCGGAATCCAATTTTTAAACCCGGGATTAAAATTAAAGAATAAAAGTTACTAAATAACTCTCTCCACATTCGATTAGTGATGTAGTGCATTATTAGAAATACATCAAACAATATATTGTAACAATATCGATTAATTCGACTCAAGCAGTAATTGCAATCGTTATTCCAATTTTTATAAATATTATTGATATCATGTATTAGGCTCTCTATATTATGTATGTTAAATAATAGTAAATGAAGCTAATCCATTACACTTAATCGATTCTGTGCTGCTATTAAATATAAAATCGATTTTTTTCATAGACTTCGATTTATCGACTGGCATCACTAACTGTCATTCCGACATTTGTTTATACGTATTACGTAATGTCTGTATTATTTATAGCAACTTATTTTTCAGATATTATTTATTAAGCAGAACTCGTTTCTATTTGTAATTATGCTTGTTTATATTTCGTGAACTTATACTCAACTGTTCATTTGCAATAACAAGAAATTCGAGTCGTTTTGTCTACTCCAATGTTTACGGATAACTCCTATTCATAACCACAGTATAACAATATGACATATCCCTACAGTAGTGAAACGAATGTACTTGCGCAGAGCAACGGAGGGGTACCCGCGGGGAAGCGGGCGGCTTGGGCCCGCGTACACAAACTCGCGGAGTTTGTGTACTTGCGCGCACAGGGATGACGTTGGCGCGTTGTCTACGAATTTTGGGTTGTAAAACGATAACTTATGAGATAATATGACAAATAATTCAGTGTACCGGATGTAAACCTGATTCAAAAAATAAAAAGGATTTAAATTTTCATAAATATCGGCTCACAGTTCACACTAATATAATTGTGTTGGCATTGGCGGCATTTATTTGCATCTCTGTTTTATTGTTTACGTTGTAAGAACTAAGAAGTGTAACAAGGAGAGAAACAATCTATACATATAATAAAACTGTATTTGTGTGACTTTCACAGTGAACTCTCTACATTCTACAAGGAACACATTCACAAACTAAAGTATTATCACTTATTTTTATGACACCCAGTATATTGGAATGCGTCTTTATTATTTTAATCCTTCGATCGTGATTCGTGGATTCTTGGAAATCTATTGCTATTCTATTGTGTCTCGCTCATAAGTGGTGAGCTTATGGGGCTTGATGGGTTAATTAAATTTTTAAATAGAGAACTAAAATCAACCAAAAATAAAATTTCACGTAAATATCTGGCAGTACGACATAATAATTTGTAAATATAACACGCTGATTAAACAGGTTATGATAACATTACAATCACAACATTTTATTTTTATTTTATTTCCCGTTTCGTGGCAACCCTGGCATATGTGCTCAGTACCTACAAGCGGTGGCGGCATTGTGCGACATCAAAGGCGTTTCGTTACTGTAGGGATATTCAATATTGCTATACTGTGTCATAACTCAGGTAAGCATACCTAAGTATTTTATTTTCTGAATAATTATTTATAAGTCAAAGAAGTGCCTTCTTCTATGTATTTGCTGACAAATTAAATATTTTAAACTGTCACTTGAAAATATAATAACAGCAAAAACATTAAAGGCTTAAGACTTAAGTCTTTGATTTCACAAGTAGGTACTTAATGTTCTAGCAGTGAAACCATTTAGATTTTAGAGTATAGCTGTTACTTCTATGAATATATTATTACAAACAATATTAATTCTTTGTTTTATTACAGTTAACTTCAGATTCTGTGCTCTGTTCAGGGTTTAACACTGCTTCAAGAATCAAGACAGAGCAAACCCAACCAGTGAAGGAAGTTTAAGATTATGTTTTCCTTGTGACAAGTCTATTGTATATGTATAAATACTACAAGAACACATACTGTAAGACAAGATCAACATATAAGTGAAACATTATAGCCGCTGAACTTGGTAGTTATTTTTGTTTATATTATGTATTAAATTATATCTTATTGATATTTTTAATTTTCAATCTCCAATATATTATGATACTGGTGGTAGTGTTTTTATTATTATGTCCTAATAAAAATAGTTTCACAAATAATTTCATAAAATACTTTAATTTATTGTCTTTATTATTTGTAAGATTTAACATAGGTACTTTAAATATATTATATTACATATCACTTTTTAGTCATGCTTGCTGGAGGTCAGCTAAAAGGAAGTACAATGTCATGACGAGCAAGACTCCAATCGCCCCGGTCTATCAAGAGGCATTTGACAGAATATGCTGGATCAAGTGATATACCTCACCCAAAAATTATCTCTTCTGTGTACTAAGGAGCTGCAAGTACGTCTAATCACTGTATATTTGTTAATTGTTTTCAAATGGACGTTGACTGGTACCTTTATATATGAAACTGGTTTTAGTGTCACCGGACCATTGGTACGGATCGCTCCGCTTAAAGGAACCTAAAGAAACAGTTATATACTCAATTATAAATTCTATGTTCCACCATGTTGTATGATTTAGATTGCAGGAGTATGATGAATGATTTAAGTAGGTATTTTTCTTTTATATATATAAAAATGAATCTTATTTAAATGTTTGTGTGATCATGTTCACATTTTGCAGTACTTACATAATAATTATGTTCCATAATATGTACTGCAATATGTGAATTACATACTGAATTATATGTATTAATTCATACACTACACACTTAATTTACATGTAGGTAATATTAGAGTAAGTAAGTAAGAGTAGAATAAAGCTCTTTGTGTTTGCCCTTTTTTCTTTAGTTTATAAATTATAATACAACTCAAATATACAACTACAAAGAATAGTCTTTGTTAATGAAATGAAATATTGAATCAAGTTAATGTTCATGTTTTAAATGAAACCGAGCCGCTGGAAGTTTGTTGTATATAATATTTGTTATTGTTGTGACACTGTTTGGATAAAATAAAAATATTTTACATTGTTTGTTTTATTTTTGACTCCAGTCAACAGCATGAGCATAGCGCACTAGCGGCGTCGCGGCGGCCATCGAGATAGATAGTATGCGTGTGATGTGCGTGTGATGTGCGTGTGTGAGTGTGTGTGATTTGCGGGTGCGTGTGATGTGGCCTGTGGGTGTACGTATGATGTGCGCGTGCGGGTGCGTGTGATGTGCGTGTGCGTCGCGTGTGTATGTCTCGGGCAAACTATTCGACTTCAAGTTAAACTGAGCGTCGTTGCTGGCTCGGCCTTACCGCGTCAAATGTCCGAGGCTGCCTCGCAAGCAGGGCTTCATAACGTTATCGAATAACAGAAAAAATATCGTTACGTAACGTTATTTTCATAATGGTAGCCAGATAACGTTATTTTTTTAACTATATTTAATAAAATAATGTTATATTTACCGTTATTATTATAACGATATTTTTTCGAACAAATATCGTTATAATAATAACGGTAAATATAACGTTATTTTCTGGTATCAGGTATGCGATCGTACACGGTGCACTAAATCTTACTCGCAGCCCACTTTTTTTGCGAGATTTGTGTGAAAATACAAAGAAAAAAATACACCTTTTATGCGTGATTACGTTTAGAAATTTTTCCCGCCTGTCATGACTTTCTTGACGGACTATAACGTTATCAATGAACTTATATTTACCGTTATAAATCCTATATAACGTTATAACATTAACCGTTATTAATATCAATTTTTAACGTTATTTTAATATCGGGTAAATTTTCATAACGTTATCTATGCCCTTGAAGCAGTAACGTTATGAAAAAATAACGTTATTTGAAGCCCTGCTCGTAAGGCGGCTGGCTTGGTCAGTACGCGGCTATTGGGTTAATGTGTCCATTGTGAAAAGTGTTGTGACTAAAATGTTACTTACATTTTTGCTTAAATTGCTTAAGAGAATGTCTTCAATAATAATAAATGCCACTAGAATTATAATAAACCCCTATTACTAATTTATAAGCGCCTTACTCTGTTTTTAGAGCAATAACGTTCGCTCATCTATGACTTGTCAATAAAATAGGTGCTTTGAAGATTTTGAGGTTATTTTCGATTTTATCAAATTACTCTAAAACCCCGATTTTGTTTACAAAGAAATTTTTATAGGAGCTAAAATGATAATCATAGACTTTAAAAAACCAAGTTTCGTAATGACGCAAAATGGTACAGAGTACCATAGAGTTATGTTCATTCTCCTTTCAGCAAAATCGGTTCAGCGGTTCGAGCGTGAAGAGGTAACAGACAGACAGACAGACATACACACTTTCGCATTTATAATATTAGTATGGATTTTCTCCATTCATTAGCTGGCAAGCTAATGAATGGAGAAAATCCATAACAATCAATCTGATCTTGTATATTTTAATGATTTCTAAATATACCAAGAAACCATTATATCAAATCATTTCATTTACATCGAATTCTGATAGAGATCTCTTCTTTGTAAATTCGTTATACATCATTCACTATGCCATGCATCGCATTTCGACATTTCTTATGCCCTGTATCATCTTATGGCATGTTTTATTTCGTTCTAATGAATAACACAAATCTTTTTTACTTTTGCATGAACAATACTGTCCCAATTTGAAAGTGATACTGAATTATTAAACGTCTGCATCACATTAGCATTATCACTTTTTGATACGTTTATTTATAGTTCTACTTCTGAAGGCTTTAAATAAGCATAAATAAATATATATTAGTTATTCACTGAGGTATTTACTTATGAGGTTTATATAATATTTTATTGGAAATTTCATCAACAAAAAACTTCTTAAGTACAAACAATAAAAGCAGTTGCTTGTTTAAATTCAATCGACACGATAAGAAAATTATTGGGTATTTGCATGACGAGAAATACTTTGAATCTGGCGGTCCTCGAGTCCCCGGGCTGTTTCTAATACCCGACGGAACAAATTTGAATTCAATTCGATTTTTTTCGAGCGGGCTTTGTTGGCCCTCAGTTGTGTTTACCTTATTCGATTTCTGTAATTTCATTCATAACAAACTGGATTTAGGGTTCCAAAAGCCCATCGGGGTTGACAGGGGCGTTTGAAATAATATTCGCTTTGATAAGAGCCGGTTCGGTGCGACATAAGTGGTAGGGACCAGTGCGAACGGATTTGTCAATATGAAGTGACAAAACTAATTATGGGACACAATGATCGGTTTGGGGATCAGGCCCTGTGTAACGATTTTTGTATGATACAATCGCTGGTTTTTGTTATCTAGCGTTGGCAGATTCACTCGCTTTATTGTATCATGAGGGAAAATAATGTTTGTGACCACTATGGTGATTGGTGTCCATCTGTTTCTAATTGATGTTCTATTTTTAGATGTTGCCTTCAGAAAGAGACAACGTAATAAAACTTACATTAAAAACTTATTATACATATTACATTTAGTTAAACAAAACTAAGTGTTAATACATTGGAGCGTGTTACATATTATTATGTCCTATGTACAATTTACTAAGAATGTAGAAGCCAGCGCTGAAAGATTTATTTTTTACTTTTAGGTTTCTATTAGATATGTACCAACGTCATGAATTTTTCCTTACAATAATAATTTAAAAAAGCTGCCATTTTTTTAAATCGATTTAAAGGATACATACCGAGCATGAGTTTTGTTACACTCTATAATTTATATACTTTAAAATATCTGACAGAAAACAAAAACACGGTGGTCCTACTGCATAACAACAAATGTTGCAATACACAGGATTACATCAATTTCCTTCCACCAATAACTTTCGCCAATATTGGTTCGAGCAACATCTTCGATGGCATTACATAAAACTAACAATTTCGTCAATTTGTCGACAGAGGCTTCCAGCTGGGACGAACAAACAATAACAGTCTCGTTATTGTTTCGCTGTCAGATTATATCTTAGATGATGAATCGACAAGTTTTTGTTTGTTCAATAAGGCTATTAGAAATCGTCTGGATGTTAATTAGATATAAGGACGTGAAGTTCTACAATTTTATAAAAATAAGTCTAAACATATTCTTCGAAGGATCATATTCTGCCATAGATATAACATAATATATTTTCTGTTTATCAGTACAGTATCAATTTCATACTTTAGTAGCAGGTTTTTTTTTTTCGAAATAAGTAGAAGACGTCGCTGACGTGTGTAGCCAATGTGACTGTAAATATAACAAACAATCACAGAATGGATCATAATACGTCGTGACATAATATTAATAATAATGATTTTTTTGCAATCATCTTCTGCAGTAGTAGATAAAACACTTCTTAATTAATGTCACGATCATAGTCACGTCTAGTTTAGACCCTTATAATGCCTTTTAATAAACGAACGAGCGCCATTCCGAAATTCCGTAGAATAGAATGTATCGTAAATTAGTTTTTTAATTACTCCGGTATCCCCTTTTCTTTTATCCGTACAATTTGAGACTAATCCGACCGCCTAGCATGCCCCTGGCGTTTGGCCTTCGTGCATTGTATTCTTTGTTATTAAAGACCCCAATAGTCTACGAACAAATCGGAGGGTTCCTTAATATAGGAATTCGTGGAAGATTTTTAATATCTTCGCTAAGCCGGGCATTCCTATTAATATGTATTATACTGTTATACAATAGTAGGTATGTATAAATTAATTTGTAAAAATATTTCCAATAAGAACTTTGCTCGACTTTGCGCATTTTATAATTTACTTGTACTCCGGGAAAATTAAACATTCGACCTCGGATCAATTCGCATAGAGCTGAAAATTGGTAGAAACGTTAAATACACCAGCCGTTTGTGAGATAAGCTCTTTCAAATAATTTTCCCCGTCTTTCCCCATTTTCCTCTGTTTCTTTGCTCTTATTGGTGCCAACGTGATGTTATATAACTCAAGTCTTCCTCGATAAATAAGACTATCCAACAAAAAACGAATTTTTCAATTCAAAGCAGTAGCTTTCTTTAACTTTTTATTATAAGTATAGATATGATTTTCCCAAACTTTAAGCCCGCCATTTATAAGGAATGTTAAGTCGTATGAAAAAAGTGTCTGAATATTTTTTGTAGAGAATCCTATGATCTACACTCTTGTCCTACCTACTTTTGTGATAAAATGTACAATTTGGATAAAAAACGGGGAAAACCTCATTTTCATACCTTTGACCTTGAATAAAATTTTTAGCACAAGGAGGATCGCCGGGGACCTTTGAGGTTTTATTTATAATGGTGTATTTAACGTCTCTACCAATTTTCAGCTCTATGCGAATTATTCCGAGGTTACGATTTTTTTGCGTCTAATTAGACCGGGCTATAGACTTTGAAGGTGTCTAGCAGTGGGAAGCAACTGTCAAAAATGTCCGGCAAATGGCAATAGAAGACGAGATTCCTCCACTTACCGCGAAGAACATTACCTATATTAAGAAGCTATGAAATTTAGCTTTATCACTACTAAGTTATTATCACTACTACCAGCAGTATCACATCAATCATATTCAAACTACATATTTACTGAAAGCCCCAAACGTCTTTCGGGTAACATAAAACGAAATTTTAATCGAGTAAAATAAAATTCTGCTGTTATTTATCACGCGCTATGCGATTATAATATTTGCTTTAAATATTAAAATAGGTATAAGTTATTAAAACTGGTGTTGTAAATCAAAGTTATGTTTGTACAAGCGCTTGAGGTCAGTCGGATTTTTAATTTATGGCGTGATAAAAACTATCATTTAACCTGTATTGGTATAGCGTTCCGTTATACTTTGATATTAACAACTAATTTAGTTTGTGAAGTTAATCACTGAAATTGCTATCTAACTATTTCGTATCCAGAGGGGTTATACTTCGTTAGAGGAGTAATATACGTTGACAAACGGAAATATGTCGAATATAACATAAAACAATTCAAAAACTAAACAGAGTATTTGCAAGTAATCTTTGTACGAATATTCGTCAATATAGCAGTTCAGCCGGCCTAAGATGCGCAAACGAGAAAATCTCGAGATATCTCACTCTCGTGTGTAGTTATACTGTCGATGACGACATAATGTCAAAATCATTTTTTGACATTATGTCGATAGATTTTGACGACAGATCTACACGAGAAAAAAATTATGTCATGTTAGGGTCAATAGAGATGAAGAGAAACGCCATCAAACATCGAGAAAACGTGTAGACAAAATTTTCTCGTTGGCGTATGCTAGATGGGCTGATGATATGCGCGTACTTTTTTCATGGGCGTATCTAGACACGCGGTAGCGTGTCAAGCCAAGTTAAAGTTAGATATAACATGCCATGCATGAAGTAGCGAAGCGTAGCGCACATGGTAATCGATATTCATAGTTTTATGCGGCTTCTTCACATGACTCCGAGCTTCACAACTTAGCCATATTCATACTAATGTTATAACTGCAAAAGTGTTTCTGTCGGTCCGTCTCCCTGTCTCTCTGTCTGTTATCTCTTCACATTCAACCCGCTGAACCGATTTTGCTGAAATTTGGCATGGAGATACTTTGAGTCCCGGGAAAGGAAATAGTATACTCTTTATCCCTGAAAAATGTACGGTTTTCGTGCGATAAACGAATTTTGGCGCAACGGAGTTGCGGGTGTCATCTAGTTCGTCTATATTGCCCAATACATGAAGAATTTTTATGTTAATTACAAAATTAGCTTTTACGTTGTCAGTGCTGGAATCGCCCTTTAGCCTTTATTTACTAAAAAGCACATTAGCGATTCTAATCAAGATTAAGCGTTTTTAATACTCTGTCTATGTCAAGCCATAACTCCGTGCCGTTAATTAATTAAGCTAATCCGACTTTGATCGACGTTATCTTCTCGATCTACCCACAAACCTACAAACGTTGACACAAGCTCTAGACTGCATCGCGTTAGAGCACGCGATTAGTGAGGCTAAAGTTTTGGATTTTGTCGTGTGTGACAGTTTTTGGACGGTGAGTGACCAAAGAGATAGCATAGTGACCGTAGAGTATAGACTTATTAGAGGTATTTAAAAGTAAAAAAAAAACGAGTTGCACTCTCTAAGTGCCGACAGGAGTGAAAACGATAAAAGGACAAACAAAGACATACATTTTCGCCGCGTGATACAGATCTTACCCTTCTTCTTTTACCCAACCCAATAAAAGTGCAAAGCGCCACTAATTAAGAACTTTTACACTTTAGGGGGCGTCCACAAATTGCATGAGGTGTTTTTTTTTTTTTTCACCCCCTGGCCCTGATGAGATTTCGTGAGATTTTATTCAACCCACAAATGTCACGTGAGATTTTTCAAAGTGTGAGTTTCTTACGTAAACGTTGGGTTTGACAGTCAGTAGATTTTCTTTCGAACGAATTTGTAAATGATCTTAATCGTATAACGATTACGCTGACGATTAAATCTTAAGCATACGTACAATCTGGATGAAATGGACCAAATTAGTATTATTTTGTTGGGAAAAAAATTACGTGAGATTTGACTCGACCCCCTCCCCCCCCCCTAAACACCTCACGTAATTTGTGGACGCCCCCTTGAAAAGCGTATTTAGTCTTTTGTAAATCTCCAATTTGGAATTAATTGACCTTCCTGCCTGCACTATCGCTACTATAGCCATCTATTCCTGCTACTACCTAATACCTCCTAATGTAAGTCTCAAACGGTAGTTTATTTTTAAATTGCATAAACGCGCTGCACTTAATACAAATCCTCTATAATTCTGTAACAGCATAGGAAGTGAACCAGTGAGCTATAAACAGGTTTGTGCGTCGACCGCTGAATTGTAGAGCATTGAGATATTAACCTCTTTCGAGGTGAAGGAGGTTAATATCAGAGTTTAAAAATCATTAATCTGTTTGAAATAAAAAAGTGTTATTAAAAAGTGTTATGTTGGATATAATTTCTATTTTAAGTCCATTCTCCACTTAAGGGGCCGGGCTACCCTCGAAATTCTCATACATACATATGTATGAGAATTTCGAGGGTATTTTCGTAATGGGTAATATTTTCGTATGACAAAATGATTTTGGTATTACATATACCAAAATCATTTTGTCATACGAAAATATTTAACATGTTTGAGTTACTTTTCAGCTTAAAATAGTAATTACCTAGGTTTCTGAACAAAAATTAACTTCAAAATATTTAAACACTAAAAAAAATTTTTTTGTGTATAAATTTTTTTTACTAAATTTACTACTAAATATTTAAACACTAAAAATATATAAATAAATAGTAAATTTACTACAAAATATTTGAATACTAAAAAATATTTTTTAGAGTTGAAATATTTTGTAGTAAATTTAATATTTATGAATATATTTTTTAGTGTTTTACTCTATTTTTTAGTGTTTAAATATTTAGTAGTAAATTTAGTAAAAAAAAATTATACACAAAAAAAAATTTTTAGTGTTTAAATATTTTGAAGTTAATTTTTGTACAGGAACCTAGGTAATTACTATTTTAAGCTGAAAAATAACTCAAACATGTTAAATATTTTCGTATGACAAAATGATTTTGGTATTATCGATACCATGTCGGTAATTCAAAAAAGATCGTTATGGGAACGGTTTTATTTTGAATGTTTTGTACATAATATTATAATGTTACTCGCTAACTAACACAACTAAAAACATTACATCCATTGGCTTAACTTCATTCTACAACCAAAAACTACGAGTAGCACTAACTGCAATTTACTTTAACTTTATTTTGGCTTCTTACTTTACAGTTGCTTTATTACACTTTAATTTAAAACAAAGAAAACTATCCGGTGTCCGAGTGTCGCTTTACTTTATTTAACACTTAGTTAATTGGACATAAATTCCGAATTAAAGGCCGCCGGCCCGACTCTCACAATCACCAAGTTAATTTTAAGCAGCACATTCAACTGTAATTACTTCTGTTTTTACGCCTTTATGGTATTGTTTTACCCAAATGTAAGGGCTATGTTTCTCAAGGTATTCAGCTAATATTTTATTCAGTAACACCATTTTACTACTTAAATGGCCCTCTCTTCACTTTCAGCTTATCTGTAGTTCCACTGTAAATATTAATATGATAAAACAGCTAATAGTTTATGATCTTTAAGAGCATAATATTATAGAAAATTAATATTATATAAAATAGTTTTCTCAAAGAAACAACAAAAAAAGTTGTCCAATAATGTGCTCCCAGACAGAAGTTATATAACGTTAATAAAACATTGTGTAACACGATAACATTTTATAACATCGTGTAACATACGCTACAACATGTCGAAAAATAAAAGTGTATTTTGTTATAATTTGTTAAAAAATGTTATAATATACAAAAAATAACTTCTGTCTGGGAGCACCTATAGAAAAGAAAGAAGAAGAAAGTTGTCCAATAAAAGGGTTAACAGCTGCCAAAAATTGGGTATTTTGTCCAAATATAAAACTGTATTACACAATATAACACGAGCTATTGTTTGCTTCCAAATTTAAAAATACATCTGTGTGATGACGAAAAACCAAAACAAAATCGGTGTGATGACAGGAAAATGAGAGAAAAGAAGCAATAAAACATTCCTAAACAAATTCCTAAACACCTGTAGAATCGTTGGATTAAGATTTTCTAAGGCAATACGTCTTGTCCGCGCACCTGTCGCGTCTTTAATTACTTCGCGACGCTCCATTAATTATAGAGTGAGCTGTGGTTTGATGGTGTTGAGTAAAAAGTTTTTACGACTTAGGTAGCTTTTAAACGTTTAAAATAGCTACTAGATCTCTGCTACCGGCCATATAAAGGTTAATCAGTTTTAACACTGATATTTGGAAGGCAAAATTTTGTGAGAGTGTGTGTAATGTATGTGTTTGTTTAGTTTATAAGATCATGTTATTGATTGCGCGTAGAAATTCCTGGAATTTGATGTAAACACTGCCACTCGAAAAAGATAGAGTATCTACAACATTTTATCCGTTTAGATTATATTGTTCACATATTATTATTATTTAGATACAAAAACTACCTAATTAAAACTAATTAGGTCTGTATATGGTAACAACAATCCATCTAATTATCCACGTGAAGAACAAAGTAAATAATTATACTGGAAATTCGATATTGAATGCGCGTATATCAATCAAAATTATGGCCTTTTTTTCCTGCGTCTATTATCCTCATTAAAGCTTATGATCATACGTCAGTTTTAATTATATTGTTAAAACGATCGCTCTAGCATAAAAGTGCTTCATTAGATTATGCTTCTAAAAATATCAGATCATGGTGAGCACGCGTTAATATAATAAGGTGGGGTGCATACTGACAATAATTATAAAAGTTAAAGACTAAAGTATTTTTTAGTTCTTGGTTTTTCATAGCTTTTTCAATTATTGAAGACTAATCAAACTGACATACCATTGCAGGTACTGTAGTCAGTATAATATACTAATTAGATTTTAGAGCTAAAATTTTCAATCATGAGAATATTTTCGCCAAATATATGGTTAATGAAATTATAAAATATTTTAGATTTTAGGTAGGTACTAGATTGTGTACAAAATGAAAGCGTTAATAGTATTATAGTAAAAGTTAACACATATAATTACTGTTAATATGTGACTCCTGTAGATAATTTAATTGTGACTGCCAAGCCTTAGTTCTCTCGCACAGCTTTGAAAAGTAATACTTGGAGTAAGTTAAGGAAGTTGATTAAAGATTGTATAGACACGTTGTTGGATAAAAGGAAAATGTTTAAAATTTTGCAATGAGCAAAGAAATGCTATTCTTTCTACTATTTCGTAGATACTACTTTGGAAAATTGGTAAGTATGTATTTTGTGACTGATTATATTAGTTCACACAATCGTTAAAACAATAAATACCTGAGATTCGTTTTTTTAGTAAAAAAATATCTTGTGTCCTTTCCCCGGTTTCCAAGTGTCTCTATTACAAATTTCATGACAATTGGCTCAGATGAGGCATGTTTTAAGAGTGCAAGCGGACTGGCAGATCAGTTATAATATTAGTATGATAGTAAAAATAAATGTTTAGATAGGTTAGAGTTATATCTCTGTACTTCTGTGTGCCTCCATTTTAGACTTCCATAATTTACGACCCAAACAAAAATATGAGTTATAGGCGTAAAAGGTGACAGCTGCTTACAACTTTCCGGGATAAATTGTAGGTTTCTAGATTACACAAACAATTTTATGGAAATCAAAAAGATTTAGGACGCCTCTCATAAATTTTACTTTATACACCATAACAATAGTCCTTCACCAAAAGATACACGTTTAAATCTGGAATATGAGTATTTTGTTAATGTTGGATTACATTTTAGAAACAGAAAAAAAATTGATATCACGAAAAGGGTAGGTACAGTAGGTTTGGTGACTACTATAATTTAATAATGTGAAAAATGAATCAGCAGAAAACTGACTCAGAAATATTAGTCTAATTCTAATAAATAATGCAACATCATTAAATGATATTAATGAAATCTATTACCACATAACATCTAATGTAATTCGATGTATTAGCGTTCTATTAGCTCATTCTCCTGTCATGCGACGATCGAAAACAATAAATTGGTTTTTTTTCATATGAATAATTCATATCTATAGCATCGTGGGTTCAGTCACTCCGGCGGCTCTAATGCGTGCATTTATTATTGGTAATGGAATTAACTGTGCCCGATTATCATGCAGTTTGATGGACGTGCTATCTCCCGATCGTCCGCCGCCCACCGGCTCTAAAAAACCTGAGTCAGGACCCACAACGTCATTACGACTAATTATTGTTATCTTTATGGTAGCAATCGACCTGCCTTGTTCGCTTAGTCCCCCGATAAAGAGCTCCTTTAAAGCAATTTCTTTGTCATTTTCTGTCTCCGAAACGGCGATACCGTTTTTTTGGTTTTTACTTTTTTAGGTTGTAATGATACAGCGGCGCCGAGGAGTGCTCGATTTGATTACGCTTCTTGGGTTGCCTCATTATTTGCGATGATACCGATGTTCCGTTTTTTGTTTCATCATATTCGGGTAGCCTTTGCAGTTTGCCTGTTTCTTTTTCGGAGTCGATCGGGGGAAAAGTAATGTATTTCCAGATTGTTACGCCGTTCGAAGTGTGAAGTAATTAATTGTCGGAGTGGCACGTAACACAGACGGGTGTTATTTTGGAAAGAATGCTAGGAACGTGCTTCCTCGCTGACCCCCTCCGAGCGTCGCGTTCGACTGACGGGGCCCATACGTTTTATTGGAACCTATTCCGGTTCGATTATGTATCTCAATTTTAAAACAAAACATAAAACGTTTACGGTACGCAATTTACATAATAATTCAGACGATGTCATCACTACCGCGTTGAATTTAAAGCTGTCACAGACGGAGCAGGTCATGTAAAGATGTATGTTATAGCACGATACATCTATCGAGATGTATCGTAATCGTCAGGAGACCACACACAACAGCTATAATGTATATTTTTACATTATAGCTGTTGTGAACGATTACTATAGAAAGATGTATCGTGCTATAATATACATCTTTACATTACCTGCTCTGTCTGTGACAGCCTTAATGCATGTCTAATGTCTAGGCTCAGAAAAAAGTAATTACTCGATTTTTATTCTACGTCATAATGGATTACCCAGTGTTTCTTCTTATTGGGATGAGCAATAATATATTATTTTTAATATAACTTCGTTTCATTTTATTTTTAAAATATAAAAGGTATTATCAGTTGACAACCCTAGACAAAAACGGCAAAATTTTGGTTCGTTTGCAATCCACGGCGCACAATATTCCAGATTTTTTTTATATTACATACCTCACTATTCAAAAAACATGAATATGAAGTTTTATATGAATTCTCAAAAACCTGTAGTCTTCGTATTTTAAAACAGAATTCGTAGAGACGATGCAAATCGTTTTCAAAGGAGGCTCGTTATTTTTCATTTTGGGAAAAGCCCGTCGTTGTATTTTATTTTCGTCTCGTGGCAGTATTGTGCAGGTTTAAGGAAGCAGGAAGCCATTATATCGCCACATGCACGGTGTCATATAAATTTTTGGTGATAGCGAGTACCTTTTAGGTTATTTTTGTCAGCCTAATGAAGATCGTGAGCTTCTTTTTCAAAAATATAATAACAGTTTTTCTAGAAGTTTTTCTAGCAGAATATTAAGGTGCTTATTCACAGCGAGCATTCACATGTAATGTAACATTTTAGATTCGACTTTGAGCATTACTGCACAATTCTACCTCCCTGGCTGACGAGCATTCGATTCTCCTCCCTCACTGATGTAATGCTTGACTCTGTAACGTTACATTACAAGCAAATGCTCCCGGTGACACCTTAATAGCCATATTACGAGGGATAAAAATTTACAGTTGCCCTTGATCAAACTCTACTCTGTAATCTGTTGTATTGGGTGCCTTGTTCTAATTAAAACAAATAACATAACGATGCGGTTGCACAATGCTTAAATTATGAGCCATAAATCCGTTAAACTTTAATCGGATTGGATTATTAAATGAAAAGATAAATTGTGAATATAAATTAATAATTAATAAAAAGTTTCACGCTACTACAATATGGCGGTGAAACAGTATGAGGTAATAGAATTAAAAATTAATTATTCGTAACATCAACTGGTCAACTTTTCAATTTACATATTTACTTATCTGGATATTGATTAAAATTTATTAAATGGGAGTATAAAGCTTTTATCTCTAGATGAGATCTAATAGATTTAAAACAGTTGTAAGTATGTTTCAAACTTTAATGTAAGATAAAAATATAAGAGATAATAATGATTAATGATACATCGTACTTACATATTATTTTCTCTATCGTCAACATCTTACGCTCTATGTTACGTGTTTGCACACGAAAATATGAAACGTTTTTGCCGAATCTTTTAAAAGAAAATTAAATTTTCTTAAATTTAATAGCATTTGAAGACATCCTGGTATGAATATCAAAACTTTATAAAAAAAATGACTACTTTATATTATATAACTGAAGATGTGAATGCAAGAACACGATAACTAACATTTTCGAACATACGGACATATTTTACTCATTTTTCTCTTATTATTTGAACAAACCTTGTAACTTATATACTTCATCTCCTGGCAAATACATCTGGCTACATAAATAATGCACAGTTTTTTAATTTGAAATCATTTCTCCGTCCATAAAGCCTCCATTTATGAAAAAAAAGCTAATTTTTGTATATTATATTGTACAATGTATTAAGTATTGTGTTCATCCACTCACATCTTCAACTATATTCGTAAAATCTGACTGATGTTATAATTTAGCTAGATTACACTGGTGACGATCGTGAATAATCCACATGACATACTGACGCTGTCATTATCTGGTAATTAGTGCTGGGGAAATATTTTTATTGCCGCTCCCTAATTCCAAACGCGTCACGTTGCTACCGTGAGCTCCTGAGCTGTCATCGACTCACATGTTACGTATAAATCGCCAATATTAGTGTCTAAACACACCATGCCGAAGTTACGCGGTGGAAGTTCGGCATGATTCCGCCTGCAATGTATTTTAAATTACCGATGACACACATGCCGAAATTACGTCGCGTTATATTGCATGCGTTTGACATTGCTGACGTAATCATGCCGAACTTCCGCCGCGGATCTTTGGCATCGTGTGTTTAGACACAGGGCTTATACAGACCGCAACGCGACGCGTAGATGCATTGCTCAATTTTTACTGAATTGACAGATTGGCATGTCGCCTCGCGCAATCGAAATCTGTCGAATCCATACAAATTTAGGTATGCCGCGAGACGCCTCACCTCGCCTCGTCGCGTTGCGGTCTGAATTGACCCTTAAGGGGGCAACTAACCCAAATTTTTTGATTTTATACTTAATTCATTTTTTACTTGAAAATAAGCCCCTAATTGTTTCATTTTCTAAAATTAGACACTACATTATATTTCTAAGAATTCGATCTGAGCAAAAACACGATATCTTAAAATTTTCTCGATAAGAAAAATCACAAAGATGCATCAAATTTTCACGAAATTTCATTTATTGCCATAACCGTGCATTGAACTAAATTAATTATTTAAGCACATTGTATAAAATTCAAGTATTAAGAAACCGACCTAGCGGATTTTTAAAATGTTGTATATTTATCGATTTATTGAGAAAAAACTAATTAGGCGATGAATCCGCGTCGTCCTTTTTCATCTGGCATATGAAAGACGGACGTGAGTGTGAAGAGAGAAGGCCGATGTTTGATTTTTTGGGTTAGTCGCCCTCTTAAGGTGACTTTTCGATCTTTGCCGCAAGCGACTGCGACCGACTCGAATGACTGCGACCACTTCTCTTGCGGCAAAGATCGGAAAATCGCCGTTGCGACGAAACGCGCATATAAAACCTACAGACGAGAGTCGAAGAAATACCCGCGCAAACACAAAATTTAATATATTGTTTAAGATGTCAGGTGCCATCGAAATTCTCATACATACGTAACACCAAAATATATATATATATATTAGTGTTCTACTATATTTTTTAGTATTTAAATATTTAGTAGTAAATTTACTACAAAATATTTAAACACTAAAAAAATATTTTTAGTGTTTAAATTTTTTGTACTAATTTTTTCTGCAGGAACCTATGTAATTACTATTTTAAGCTGAAGAACAACTCAAACATGTAAAATATTTTCGTATTCAAGAAAATGATTTTGGTATTACGTATGTATGAGAATTTCGATGGCACCCGGTCTCTTAAATTACTAGATCCTAACAGTGCAAGCAAAATGTATTAAAATATTAATTTTTAGCTGATCATAGATGCCTTTTCTAATTATAACTTACGAAAAAAACCTGATTGACCACTAATATAAATCCCTGCACATTAAAAAAAAAAATGATTTATGATTCATTTGCTTTTATTGCCAGTCGTTTAACCTCTTGCTAATCAATATTATAATGTGGGTATTTAATTTAGATTATCCTTAAATATAGTCTGATATTAAGAAAGCTAATTTATAACGTTTGCTACACCATAAATAAGATGATCTTATTCTTATGAGTATCCTCATTATAATGAATTTAATATGAATTCATTAATTTGGGACCTAATCTGAATAAGTTACACATCGAAATAGATGAAACTTATTGTGGACGTAACCACATAATATTCAAGATTAGTTTATTCTAATGAGAGCATTGACCTCTTTAAATTAGGAGTATTATAGAAACACTACGAGATTCACGCGGCTCCACTCTCTCTCATAAGTTTTTTTACTATTTCAACCCCCTTTTACCTCTTCCGTTTACCGTTCTTAGCGTGTTACATGTTACAAGGAACATAACTTACCTTCGAAATCATAACGAAGTAGGTGTTATAATTTCTGAAGTATTGCGATGAATATAAATAAATATAAATATCTATGACACTTCACACCACGTCAATCTGGCCCCGTGCTAAGTACCTGAAGGACTAGTGTTACAGGTACCAGACAACGGAAATATATTTAATACTATTTATTTAAGATTTTTATTATTTAATACACATCCAGACCCGGGAACATTGAAAACTTTTTGTTGCGTCGCGTCGGCGGGATTCGAACCCTCCGGCTTGAGCTGCCACACACTCAACCAATTGAGCCGCAGAGGTCACAATAATATGCCGTTAGTATTTCGCTTTTTTGCAGGAAAGAATAATAAAAAAAGAATAATTATTATTTAACAATAATAAAAACGTTAACAAGAAACGCCTACCATTCACTTATGGATGTATTATTTTGCCATACATGATACAAATGAAATTGCGAGCAAACGAAAGAGGGAAGAAATTCAATAAAAGTTTTAGCAACATGAAAGAAACTTGCTCTAGGGTTGCACAACGTTTAAGGGCTGCCTGTGCGTGCTTCCGTCACCGACAATGGCGAAATAATGAGTCGTTACTGTACCGAAGGGATATCCCTTCGAAATTGCGTTAATCGCAGGGTTTGGAACTCGGTAACTGAATATATAATTGGTAGTCATTTGTTTTGCGTTAGCGATGCATGCAACTAACCCCTTAGATACAGGTATAGTTAGGTAACAAATGGAGTTTGAATAATTATGACATTCTCTAGGCAAGCAATGGCTGTGTCTTTTGTTTATAAGGCTGCATTGACATCGAATGTATTTATAGACAAGTGAGAGCAGGACACGTCGTATTATTCGATATGTAAGGACCATGTATAAAGAAAAAGTGAATAAACTATATCAAAATTCGTAGCCTGCGTAAAAACTGCAGTAAAAAGGGTAGCTCTGATAGAATCCGAAGACTGACACTATAATATACTGCGTCAGTTCAACCGGATTCGATTTGCCATTATTATTATTAGCTAACCTAACGTTATTACTAAGTTATTAATATCAGAGCATATTGATAAATTATTAAAATCTGACAAGTTCTTTCGGGTATAAAAATCCGGACTTGGGGAAATAATTCAATGATTAGTATCAGGCGGCAGGTAGCACGGAACTAAAAGGATTTGATCATATCACTCCGCTAATCATTAATCCAGCTTACGCCATAATAACATTGAAGATAAATTGTAAAGGACTAATAGAATATTCCGTCACACGCAACCGGGGGTTGGTGGTCGTACAGACTGAGGGACATGACAGAAAAAGTATGGGACGCGACTTGTTTACTTTCTTACTAATCAGAAGATCCACACTGAGTTTTAGTTATAGTTTTGTCTATATCAGGACTTCAATGTTGATATTTCATATTATGGGTAGCATCAATCGTCATTGATATCGGTAATCGACCTGAAATGCAACATTCCGCAGCTCGTAAAAATTCCTCTACTCGCTGAACAATTATTATAACACTCATTACACTTATATTATAATACACGACAGACATCTTGTAGAGATCAACTACGATAACTTGGCGCGCCCCTCCAAAATTCAAAAGTTTTGAAGTGCGTTGTCAAAATGTTTGAAGTGCGTTGTCTTGCGCGGTAGGCTAGTAATGATTAGTTGACCAACAAATCTTGGTAATAAGTGACATTAACTGAAATATTACGTGTACTGTGATTGGTTGAATACTTATACATACAAACTCTTTCATAAGGATGTGACTACACACATTGAAACAGTCATTTGGAGGTGCGCGCCAAGTTATCGTAGTTGATCTCTAGCTACTTAGCTTTTTTAGTTTATAGTTAAAGTATTTACTTGAACTATAAATTGCACTGCAGAAAAATACTTGTAGCAAATACCAAAAAAAAACATTACTTACAAGTTATACCTAGATCAGTTCACTAAAGCTGGCACGTTCACAGTGCTCACACTAATGCAATTTCACTATACTAGTAAGTTTAAAAATATAATATGCTTGCATCATGATAAAAACTATCGTATAATCTACGTACGATAATAATATGATATCGTACATCGTACGTACGCACAAAATTATCGTATGTGTACGATAATAATTATCGTACGGTTCCGAACGCTGGCCGCGCGCCGATCACACGTTACCAATTACTTGTAACATCATGCTGTATTTATAAACAGTAGCATAAGAAAAACAATAACTGTCCCCTTAACGCTCATAAGATAGACCGCGCGCGAGAGACACGGGCAGACTTTTTATGATGCGTATGCACTTATGCAGTACGACGTCACGCCACGCGATTATTCACAGACACTACACAAGCGCAATGTTTAAATGTGTTGATCGTGCCAGCTCTTGTTAACTGACCTACATAACTACCCATTGCACTTTGACATAGACATCCTCCAGTGTGTACGCACCTCTATTATAAAATTGAGCGTTGTGATAAATCGGCCTTATCCGTCACGATTGGTCACGGAAGTGGTATGCGCATGCGCGCCTCTACGGACGTTTCACTTCATTATAGAGCCTCGCACTTCTCATGCTTGATGGCTACTAGCATTTTTACGACGTGCTTTCTTTTGTTTACTTCCATTAATTTTAGTGGCAATTTTTTTCATAAATATAGCGCCTTGTTTCCAAGGCAAATAAGTCTTATGTTTCTTATATATTTCGTTGTTGACTTTTTTACGCCCCGCGGGGCTAAAATGGTCGCTTTAGAGATTCATATTATGAATTATAATATGATTCATTAAGAAAAAAACAAAATGGTCACTTAGTTTGCAATTCATGTCTAGTAATTCGTACTAATTTGACATTCGTCAGTTTGACTGTTTTGACGATTAAGTTGCTGAATTGATTAGAGGAATTGCAAAATGCGACCATTTTAGCGCCCGCGATCGCTGAGCAGATTCTGATGGTACCTACTATATAATATTTATTAATTATTATACTTAAGACTCTCAAGTTGAGAGCCCGTGCACGGAGTACGGACGTACTAGGATAGTTTTTATTGCCCAAAATTTCCGGGCCTTAAAATAATTTCTGAGTGAAGTTGCGGGTTCTTATTAAAATTATATAATTTATAACTAGTATACTAGCACCTGTAAACTGCAATGGGGCGGCTCTTTTGATATAATTATTTGCCCTGAGAACATCTTGAGGACCCTTAACTAGAAACGCAAAGGGCTTTGCTCCAAATATTCTAAAGGATATTGTAATCTCCTCTACCGTAACTGGATCTCGCCTAGCACTAATCGTCATCCCACAGCATCACGTGTATTTTACTGCAATAAACAGTCATGATTATCATCTCCATGGTTTCATTTTTAGTAATTTTCATCAAAACCTGTCAAGTAATTTAAAAACCTATTCAATTTAACAACAAAATCAAATTATTCTAGCGCAGATAAGCTCACAATTTATGCCTACATTACGGTCAAGATAAAGCCCTTAAAAAGTAGCCATTGTAATCTTCATATTGATTTGAATGGTCTTTTTTGTCGTACTCGGTGTGAGGTCTTCTATCAACAGTGTCGGCGACACTGTTGTCTGCTTAATTTATTAGGAAGCACACGTTATCAGGTGATATAAAATCCCATTACCTAAATGTATGTTTCAATTCCGACCTTCCTGTTTCTACTTTGTAGATATTTTCTACTATTTATCTAATTTATAGCTTAATTATTTCTGTGTGTGCTTTGGGGGTGATATCAGTTTGACAATGTGATGACCGTTGATTATAATAGCAGAGGAGGTGAAGAGGGGATTTTGGGAAAAGCTCGAGCGTGTCAGATTAAGCTTGTATATACGGTTCCGACATGTGTCTAGTTATCATGGTATAGAAATCAGAATTCTCACGTGGTGGGTTAATTTTTTTTTAATATATATTTTAAATGTCATCCGATTTGTCAGATTAAGAGAGGAGATGCTTAGTATACCCTAAAGAAGCTTCCATAAAAATCACTGACGATTCAAAGATAAGGTAAGCCTGTAGGAAGATTTTAAAATATAAAAAAATAAACCTTCATATTTTCCTAACTAAACTTCGCAGATATTTTATTTTGCACTAAACTAAATGATTTAGTCCTTATTGTCTAAAATATAGTAATAACTGACCGAAATAATCAATTTTCTGAATATATTTTCTTTTTCAAAACTTTAAAATAGCCGCAGTTTCTGAATCCATCGATAAAATAAAAAACGCTCTTATTATTTTTTTATCAGCTTTACTTAATGTACAAACTACTAGGTCTCCATGACGCTCGAGTGATTACAAAATTGGCACCTTTTCCTCCCCTACTATAAAAGTCGAATGTAATAAGTTTGATTGTCATAACAATCAAACTTATTACATTAAATCATAATTTAGAATGGTATTTATAATATGGATGTGTAGATTATCCCAATATGTGTAATGTAGTTAGTATTTTATTATTATCTACCTATTAGGTAATATTATATATAACACTAACATACTAATAATAATTAATGTGAAAGTGTGTCTATCGAAAGGCTTAACTATTATTTTCTTCAAGCTTAAACCTCTAAATCGATTTTAATTACATTTTGTAAAGACACTTAATTTAATAATTAAAAAAAAATTACGGTTCCCACCCAATAATCCAGCCCAACTAAATTGCGGGCATCATCTAGTACTAACAATAATTTGGAACACACTCCCAAGACTAAATAAACTTAGTTGATAATAAAATAGTAATAAAAGTACAAAGCAAACCAGCCATAACTGTCTAATTGTGGATGAAAAGATGTTTGATATAAATCACGCACCGTTATAGAACTAAGTTCAACTATAACAGCTCGACTAAGTATATTAGATTATAATATCTGTTTTATTGTAGCACCTAAACATGTACCGTAGACTTTACTGGGTGCGGAATAGATAGGACATAGAGTAGTCTACAGAGAGTTAACTTAATATAATTTTACAATACTGGTCTACTTGAGGATTACTAACAATTTCATTGACATGATCGTGTTGACCTTTGAATTGAAAGGGAAGTAGTATTAAGCCCAATTAAACATATTTTGGCTTTTCAATTTCCTGTTTAAATTGAGACCAAAATCAAATGTAAAGTAGAGCTAACAATCCATACTTCCATACTAATATTATAAATGCGAAAGTGTGTCTGTCTGTCCGTATGTCTGTCTGTTACCTCTTCACGCTCAAACCACTGAGCCGATGTTGCTGAAATTTGGTACGGAGATACATTTGAGTCCTAGAAAAGGACATAGGATACTTTTTGTCCCGGAAAATGTACGGTTCCCGCGCGATAAACGAGTTTTGGCGCAATGGAGTTGCAGGCGTCATCTATTTTAATATAATATCTGAATAACAAAAATAATGTAATATGAACATCTTACAGAATTTTGTATACCCAACAAGTAGCATCTGTATGTTGGGGATTCTAAATTCCTGTTATTTCCTTCCATTAAAAGAAAAAACAGTGAGTTCCTATCTACTTTCCCGAAAATTCATGAGACACACATGAATTTTAGATCTGGTCACCATCTTGACGTGATTTTAACATTTTTAACCAACCAATCCACCAATCCATTCGAACTGTCATGTAATGTCAGCCTTTATACCGCTCAAGGCCACTTAAATATTGCAAATGTATTGAAATAAGGTACACTTTTTGACAAGTATTTTGGAGCATGTTTTTTGACGGAGTTACTCTTCCTTAGTTTTTATTATTCGTAGGCAACGACATTAAATAAATTTTCACACAACAAAGGTAGAGTCGGTAGAGTTTAGATTTTGGCTCCACGTTTTGAACAGTTTGTCCGATGAAACTGAGAGGATGAACATAAAACAGTGCTCTGTGGCTAACAGGCTAGGTATAAACTCAGGGATAATTCCAAAGCGAGAATTCCCCGTGTATTTATTGCGCTAATAAATATTTATGTCATAATCCGAAGTAATGGGCGATCGTAGGCCGTTCCAGTCAAACAACACCTGTTATCTATGTGCTTGCGAAGGCATTTGATAAGAGAGGATTACAGACGAAACGGGAATTAAAACTGAGTTATGTACAGTATAAACCCAAGATACGTTTGCTTTAATCGTGATTTTCAATGGTCTAACGGCGAATGAAGTTACAGCTGATATTCCTAGCTGGGGTGAGGTATAGTATAACCTAAATAGGAGGAGAAAACACGCTTGATAAAAATCAATTTTTCAATATCTCTATAGTGCTCCTTTGCTTCGCAGGCAAAGTAGCCACGTGGCCATCACGGCAATACACTGGTATTAGTAATAGTATTAGTAGTAAGGTAAAAATTCACTTTTGACTTACGAGACAAGTTTTTCAAAGTATGAAAACTTAATGGCTTTGTTATTTTTTGGGAGTATAAAAAAAGTTAAACTTACATCAGGATATGTAACCTGATCCAAAATCATAAGACGGAAGAAAAGTAGACGGCTGGCGCGGCGTAGTAGGAAAAGTAATATCTCTTTCTACCTGTCTGTATTTGTAAGATTTATTATTTTACCTTATAAAAACGGGATAGAATTTAAAAAGATGATCCAAAATTGAATGCCAAAACTGTGTGTGGTCGAACATTGCCAATAAATCCCATCTAATGTTAATTACCGCAAAACCTATTATGAAACTGTTTGCCCGTTTTCATTTGTCTTGTAATAGTAATTAAAATGGACCCGATATATTTATCTATGCATAGAATTTACATAAAACATTTACAGCAATTTGCTCGTTAGATAATGTTGAATTCACTAATGACTTTTATTTACCTCGATGTAGTACAAAATTGTATTCTATTACCTGTGTGGGTGGCTCCATAATCGATTGCACGACTATGCAAATATTCAATTTGAACATGGTAAATCAAAAATTTCATTGTCAACGCTAATAAAAATTTATTTGCAATTATGATTTTGTTTGTCCATCTCGTTGGCGTACGATTTTGGTTTGGATTGCACATTCTATTGTTACAGAATGTGGACACTATTTTTGATTATTTGAATATGGAGTATGTTACAACAGCTTAATTAGAGATGCGATATGCTTTGTTTAATTTTGAATTTTGATAAATAACTTCAAGTAAGTACTGTGGATGTTACAATGTAATTATGAATACCCACAAATACTTACGGTAACAATGTTCTACCATGTTAGCATACTCTATGTTTTTTGAGCTATATTATTGAGCGTTAAAGCTATCATATTATATTTTATAATATATATTTATCAAAGAAAACAACTGACATCTCGAGACATGAGTTAACTATTAAAATATCAAAATATTTATTTATGAGTGCTGGTCTGATCAATAGCAGTACTATTAATT
This sequence comes from Lysandra bellargus, assembly GCA_905333045.1. Lineage (NCBI taxonomy): Eukaryota > Metazoa > Arthropoda > Insecta > Lepidoptera > Lycaenidae > Lysandra > Lysandra bellargus. The sequence continues at coordinate 8,277,803 of HG995355.1, forward strand.
TATTCCACAATGCTAAAGTAAATCTGAATATCAAACGATTCTTAAACAAATATGGATAATAATTTCAAAGCATATATGAAAACATGAGCGATTTTAAATGACTAGTTCAGTGGTTACGCCCGCAGTAAAGTTTGTAGTAACTTTCGTGCGGGCAGGAACCGTGAAAAGTGTTACCCCTATAATGTATAATTGGGGTTATTATAGAACGTATTGTATACTATGTAATGAACATCTATATCATAGATAATTATAATCAAATCAAATCAAATCATCTTTATTTCGGGCATCGGAAGCCCATATTATAACAAATACCTTAAATCTAACATACATATTAATAATATAATAAATACCTTATAAACTAACACTGTCACTAATTTTTGCCGGCGACGTGACTCGACGCTTCGTTCTGGAGTCTCCCCCGGAACCTCCGGTAGACTACATCCATCGGCCAGAACTCCGGCGCCTCGAAAGTCGACAGAAGATTCGTCGGTACTCTCACCAAAAAAGAGCTAAAGTTAACTTTGTGGCGAGACTGCAGACGCTCGACCCTATATCCAAATCAATGCTACAATAAAAACCTAGTCCATAATAACAATATTATGAATTTGGAAGTTTATCTGTCTGCATTACATCTTCACGATTACACCAATTTCCTTAGTATATTATATATATTTTTTATACAAAGGTTCTATCGCGGAAAAAATGTTTTGGTCGTTTCATAAACCAACAAAGCCACACGCTTCTTTATCTGAACTTTATGTAAGCCGAATTTGACTGTGGTATTCCTTATTAACTGTCATCGATCACACTTATTCTAATTCCAAACTGTTTGACAAATAGGCCAGATAATTTGACAGCGATATCTAATTTCAATTTTTATGACGGAGTCACATTGATATAACAATAAGCGATCGGTATCTAATTCTCTATTCACGTAATAGTCCGGCCCACCTGGTGAACGTCAAATGTACAATTAGCATTTCGAAGGGACAAAACAGTGATAAATTGTATTCAAATTTCGCGTGACGCGTTGTCCCGTTGACAGCGTGACACGTCGCCTGGAGCTGAGGGACAACAATGAGTCACGGGAACTACAATATATTTATATTGCTGTTGATTCTGATTGATCAATAGTAAGATTGATACTAACATTATAATATGTTTAGACATTAGACTTATGCGTTATGACTTATGACTTAGGACTAGTAGATATTCCGAGTTCCGAGTTTAATACATATTATTATTATTAATATTATAAATGTGAAAGTGTGTCTGTGTATCTGTTACCTCTTCACGTCCAAACCACTGAACCAATTTTGCTGAAATTTGGTATGGAGATACTTTGAGGCTCGGCCCCCGGAAAAGGAGACGGGATACTTTTTATCCCGGTTTGGCGCAACGCAGTTTCTGGCGTCATCTAGTAATAGCTATTTCACAATTTAATTAGACGATTATAAAATTCGGTATTTAGTCGTATCTTGACCACACCTAGGCCCTAAATATATTATTATATTGTACTCCATGCTATATTTTGTTTTGATTGTTCTGTAGGTTCTATAGGTGCTATAGATGGAGATGTATGTTAAATACTAAAAAATCACAACCTTCTCGCACTATTTCTAATATAACACAATGTTTTAAGACAGGAGAGCTAATTTGTACGGGCATCGGCGCAGTTCTGTCAGCTTCTGTTCCGGCTCTAATCGATTATTATCGGTCATGGCAACTAGTTGAAGCCACCTGCACTGCGCTTGCCACAGCGATACAGGTGCAAGGCCTATTTCCTTACCAAATTGCGATAACATAATTATTTCGTGTGTTTTTTTGAGCCGAAAGAAGCTTAATGTGTTTCTAAAAATGTTATTTGTTTTAAAAAGTTTGTTTTAGTGACAATTTAATGACCACAATAGCTCAATGTTCTTTTTTTTCTATGATACTTTTTTTCATGAGGAACCCAGGGCTAACTTTGACGCAACTTTGCCGCAAGTGGGCCTAATATTGGCCAAGGGAAGAACGATTTTAAAACTTGCAGACAGGCCACGAATACAATACGTATAATATGATAAAAAAAAATTCATACGAGCAACATATCTTCGACGCAAAGATATATTTTGATGGTAAACATACTATGATTGTAACCACGGTTTGAGGGTTTCTTTTAACATGCACAATCAACGTTGATCATTGTCAATCTTGGATGATTGTTTTTCTATATTATGACGTTTATAATCGCTTGTAGTTTTCCATCATGAGCCAAGTTGTCACACCATACGAAAACGTTCTTCTGCATATAAATTAACCCTAATATAAAGCGAAACCAACTCCTAATAATTCAAGACAAGTAAGAAGCAGGTAAGTAACAGTTAAAAAATTGGCACTTTTTGCTTAAATAGAGACTTTAAGGCTGGGGAAAAGATTTAAAAGAAATGTGGATCTTATGTATAGCCAGATATATTAGCCAGGTGATGAAAGTAAGGCTTGGTTATATTATAAGGGAAAAAATGAGTAATTATCCTTATGTTATAAAATATTAGTTATCTGGGTCTTCCACTCACGTCTTTAATTATACAACGCAAACTAGTAACTACAGTAACACAGTAACAATTCGTGTGTTATTTTATTTGCTCTCTACTCCGTGGATGCTATGATGGTTTTGATTCTAGGAAGTTTAGTGTTTGGATTCGGTAAGGGTTCGTACACACTATGTGATTCAGTTATTTTTTTCTGGACAATGATATTCTACTAAATACAGATCTGTTACGTTCATACTATTTTCCGGCTTAAATTGCTTCCGAACAATTTTCAAATTCAATTGTCAAATTTGACAGATAAGTGAAACAAAAGATACGAAATGCCATTAACATAAAAGAGACAGACTAAATAAAAGACGGGTCAATTGGCCCGTATTTACGGCTTCACAACGCGCGCGGTAGTAACATATCTGCTTTGAGTTTTTTTATATAATATCATTGTTTCTGGAAAACTTTTTCATGTCGGATTTGCGGAAATTTTATTTTATTGTGATTACTCTGTAGTATATACATAAAGAACGGTAGAAAACTTCTTTGCTGATTTCAATAACATAAAAAATATTACCAACTTCATTAAAGTGATGAAATATAATAATATTATTATATATTACGGATCGCGATACATAGTGTAGGCTGTAGGTCTAGTGTAGGTCATGGATAATAATATTTTACACACAACCCTTATTTTGTGATTTGTTGTGTTGAAAACTGCTTGCTTTTCTGTCTATGGCACATTAGAAAAGACACATGAAGGATAAAGCGGATCATACAGTTAATGTCTTTATAAGTGAGAGACTCATATTTTGTCTAGGAGCTTTGTAGTGCGTACATGCACCAAATTCGAGTCGCACTTTGTCATGTGTCCATCTGTGAGAAAGTTTATACTGGACATTGTTTGTCATTGGGTAATCTCGCCTAAACCAACACTCATTAACATTCCCTCTCATGTTAGATTACGCTTCAGTCGTTGTGACAATGCCTTTATAATTTTAATATTACTCTTGTACTTTATTAAAAAGATACAACGTATATATCTTCAAATGATAATAATAAAGACTTTTATCATTGGCATATTTTTGTATGAAAATAAATACTTACTGTCATATTTGCCGCTTTTTTTATTCTTTGGGTAATCAGATATAAGAATGGTTGGTGCACTATCTAAAAGCATCAAAGATACTTGAAAACATTTTGTTCGTGTAGCTTATTCATCTGTTTTCTAGAAAGTGAGCATAAAGTACGTGTATAATTTACGCACAGTTTTAACAAAACGCCAAGTAGTTAGTGGTTATTGCTAAACCTAAATTATTCCCGCATCTACTTAGTATTCAACAATGTTAGAGTCATGCGCAGAAATAAATTCATTACCATCATAACCGAGAGCTACATAAAATCGGTGTAAATAGTTTTTCACATATTACGGAGTTTTGCAATAATTTGTAATTGAAAGGACTTTAACATAAACTTTTATGGACCATGACACTGGCGTTTTATGTCTAAACTAAAATTTAAACTGCCTGCGTCTTTGAGACTATACTAACTTACAAACAAATAGTGTCTGACCAAAGCTTTGGCTGTGGTATCTTTGGCCAAAACGATTGGCTTTTCATCGGCCGAAATCATGGCCAAAAGCTAAATAAATTCAACAAGCTTTAGTTTTCATCTTTATTCAATTTTTAACTGATTAATCAATATGAAAAAGAATCTATCTATACTGTACTCAGCGAAACACCTACCTCAATACTACCGTAGCGGTCTTTGACTCTTGTTTGACTCCCTATCAATAACTTGTCATTTTCTATATAAACCGCGATTAACAATGTAGTGTCAGATGTTGTCAATCGCGGCTTTGTATAGATGACAAGATAGATGAAAATGACAAGTTTTTGACAGGGAGTCAATGACCGCTACCGGCATGTTTCGCCGAGTACAGGATAGTCATTTTTAGGGTTGGACCTCATCTGGCTGCACGGAATCGCCTTTTTCCGTCGCCCTTTCTCTTTCTGTCGCTTAGAACTGCCATTTGCTAGAACGAGACAGAAAGCATAATGCGATAGCCTCGAGGATTCCGCCGCGTGCTATAGCATTATTCTTTCTGTCTCAGAAAACATAATGCGACGGAAAAAGGCGATTCCGTGCTGTCAGATGAGGTCCAACCCTTAACCTTCTGCTTCGACCGAAGTACAATCATAATACATAATATATTATAAGGTGCTTGAGTATATTTTGTTTGTCTACATTTTATTTTATTCTATTTAATGTCATTATTAAACAATATTCAATATTCTTACCGGCTTCTCCAATTGTGTCGTAATGGTAGCCATTAAGTCGAAAAACCTGCCAAGTGTGTGTCGGGCCACGCGCAATATATTGTTTTTACCTTGGAAGTCGGTTTTAATTTTTTGTTAAAAATAATAATTAAGTCTTGCATTTTCCCATGCCAGCTTTCTGTGAAGCCATAATGTTTGGTTAGGCTGATCCCTTTCTAATATTTGTATCGGGTTTGTTATACCTTCAATAAATAAATCTTATATAACATTACATATTTATATATCCCAAATGTGGCGTACTAGTAATTATCATTAAACTTTTATGATTACTTCATTTTATGTTTTAATGTGTAGTTAACGCTGTTGTTTACTTCTTTAATATTATGATTTATTATTATATTACTTATTAATTTATTGTTGTTAACTTCAATAAATAATTTTAAAAAATCAAGTATCGAACTTGAATCCTCTCAATTATTTACAATGCCTGATTAACGCATTCACTTGCGAAATATATTATGGTGACAATTCAACCGAAATATAAATCCCATTTTATTCGATTCGTACCCGAATTTTGAACACAATAGTCTTCAATTTTTATCTATAACACACAGTCAAATTAGCTAGATGCACGGTTTGATGACGTCATTACGGAGCTCATTGTACTGTTTTAAATCATCTAATATGGTTTTATAATACATAATTTTATGCATTGATTGCTATTGTTTATGAATAATATAATGATTTCAAGTTCCTTAACATTTTGCAATAGAATTCAAACGCATTCAAAATATCGCCAACTTTTGAAGATTAATGGAAAACGTATTGTTTATTATTTAAATACTAGCTGTCCCAGCAAACGTTGCTTTGCCATAATATAAAGTACTACCTGGTATACCTATTTCGCCCAAATTACTTTTTTGAAGTGACTAAATAAGTATGTT